>CM070519.1:27090049-29490049 GCA_036346375.1 Guadua angustifolia
GCGATCTGGTGCTGTACTGACGTACGTATGACGTGTAGCAATCCATTGTTTAAGCAGTCCCACACTCCCGCATGAGTTTTGTTATTACTGAACTGTACTTCCGCGAGATGCAGTTGATGCTTACTAAAACAACAATAGGATGTACGCCCACACTAAAACTACAACAACCACCTCAAAAATAGAATGTACAACTAGTTCTGCAATTCGTACGTGGAGCAGTCGACGGAATTAGTCATCGATGATATCAATTTACAGTACATACCATCACCTTTCCGCGGATCGGAACGGAGCTGGTCGGTCTAACGTCACACAGATGAGATCTCGCATGTACCTGACGTACACCGTACGCAATAAATTACTCATACTGACTACTGAGGGCAGGGCCGTTGCTAGGCGTGCTGCAGCCTGCAGGGGCGACCGCCCGGGGCCTCCCAATCTCCCATCGTCAACTTCTGTGATGCAGCTATCAACACCTTGATGATTGATTCTCTCCTTTTTCTCCGAAATGAACTCCGCCGCCTGCCTCGCAGGACTGAATAGCTGTAAGATCTCGGTTGATATGGATCAAGCACTCCAAGCAAGTGCTGCACACGATGCAAGTCAAAAAAAAAAAAGCTCCAGTTTGTTAATTAGAAAATGGGTAAAGTTGATTTGGGCCCTCCAATCATTCCTATGGAAGGGGGAGTTGAAATGCGTTTCGTCAGCTTCTTCCCAATTAAGAGACTCAAACTGAAATATGTAAAGATTCATTGAGATCCTCGTACTCCTCTCGACTTTGCAAAATAGCAACTAACGGATGATCGGATGGAGCAAGGAATTTATAGGTCCTACTGCCGTAAGTACGTAGTACACAGTAAGCACTCTAAAGTTTCATGGCGTGATTGAAGGAGAGAAAATACAGTGCTTACCTATGGCTTCGCGAGTTACGACATGAGTTTTTCTTTAGAGGGGGATAGCACTAGTACAGGATAGGTCATCATAGACGGTTCGTATATCACATCATATAGATCGTCTGTAAGTAAGTATTAGTGATGACAAAGAGTCATTGCAGACGGTTTTCCAACCGTCTGTACATCACAAACGGTTCTAATCTAAAACCGTCTGTAATGTGGACTCATTACACACTGTTCTAGCTGGTAGTTTAAAAACACTAAATTAGGGAAGTCCTAGGGAGGACTTCCTAGAAGGTCACCCATTCTAATACTACTCTCACGTAAGAACGCTTAACTTCAGAATTTTGATTGGATCCGAACATTTTTAACGTCACACAAGAACTTCCTAAGAGGTCACCCATCCTATTACTACTCTCATCCAAGCACATCCAAGCACGCTTAACTTCAAAGTTCTTATAAGATCTAATACTTTAATGGTGGTATGATCACATCTGACATATAATACGTCCCTCCTCTCTTTAACCCCATGAAGCATCCGAACATCGATTTCCAATTATTTCAAATTAGCAAACTATAGAGGTAATTAGCAAAATTTAAAACTTTAAATTTATTTTCCATACTTTTGACTATTAATGATGCTTGCAATATATGTGCCATTAAAATTAATGAAACTTGAAAAAACAACATAATTTTTGACTCGTGCCTTTGATTTTGGTGTTCTTGTGCTTTCCGGAATTATCACATGATGAGCTCTCCGATTATATTCTTTTGGGCATCAATTCTAGTTTGCAAATACGAAATCCGAGCACGTTTATTAAAATGGCCATAACTTTTGATTTGTAACTCCGATCAGGGCGTTGTTTGCAAATACAAATATAATATTATTTAATTTCAATTCTTTCAAATTAGAAGGCAGGAGAGGCAATTAGCAATATTTATTATTTGTGGCGGTTTTAAATTAAAACCATTTGTGATTATGAACATTACAAATGGTTTTTAGCTAGAATCGTCTGTGGTGAACATCACAGACGATTCTAACCAAAAACAATCTGTGATATGTCTGAGACTTATCACAGACGGTTTGTGGATAAAACCGTTTGTGATATTTTCTTACCACAGACGGTTTTATTCACAAACTGTCTGTGAAGTTCTCGCTTTCATCACAGACGGTTTGTGAATAAAACCGTCTGTGATATTTCCACACCATAGATAGTTTTATCCACAAACCGTCTGTGAAGTTCTCGGTTTCATCACAAGTGGTTTGTGGATAAAACTGTCTGTGATGATCCGACATTACAGACAGTTTCAGTCACAAACCATCTGCGATATGTCCAAAACACATTACAGACGGTTTTCATAAAAAACAGTCTACGATGATGTGTCTAACATAACCCTTTTTGTAGTAGTGTAGCTTGAGTGGAAAACAAAACTCGAAGCCACCCAGGTAGACATAACCAATGTATATATACTTCGCGAGAGCTTAGCCCATTACATCCTATGCCCAAGCCAATATTATAGAGGTGGGCATCATGCCGAGCCAGCCTACAGAGGTGAGCGTCATGCCGGGCTGAGTTGGCCCGGCACGGGTCCATCATGTTTCGGGCTTGAACCGTGCCGGGCCACGATGGCCCATCGTGCATGTCGTGCCGGCTCGGCTCGTCTTGGGCAAGCCCAGGCACAGCCCATTTGAGCTTCATACCGTGCTAGCCCAAGCCTGACCCATTTATACTATTGCGACGAGAGGAAAAGACCCAGAGACGTATGGAGTTGATTGTAAAAAAATACGCCTTATAAATTACTAGTAGTATTGTCACAAAATAGAAAGATGTTATTAGTAGTATTGTCACAAACTGAGGAATGACTAATGGTATTTTTCTCTTAATAATTTTACCTGAATTTTTTAGTCATTTTTTACCCACTTAAACAAATGGAACCAGGTAATAATTATTGTTGGTGGTGCATATCTGATCAATTGATTGCTTCCACTTTGATATGTCTCTGCCATTGGCACGTCAGTCTTTGATTGCCTCTCGCGATATGGTCACAGACTACAATTTATTTTTAGTGAGAGCTACAAATGAAAATAAATATGTTTTCTTGTGTTACTAAACTGGAGTAACATAGATAAGCACTAATTAAGCAAACGCCATGCTGAAGACACTGGCAAGACCGGTATAGGGCCATAGGCACAACATTTTGTGTCCTCTACTAGAGTCTAGAAATGAGTTAGTCTTTCTTTTATTCGTTGTTGTACACATTGCAAGGCTGCAGATTTTCCCCGAGTGTTTTCCACACTCGGGATAGGGGACAAAACACTCGAGATACTCTATCCTGAGTGGGCACACTCGACACAGTGCACTCGGTGTTATTTTATCGGAAAAAGTAGGCTACCCCGAGTGTACTCTCGGCAAAAATAAACAATACCTGAGTGCACTCTCGGTATAGCGCTTGCTTTCCAGACAGCCCCCGTGGCGGACAGGGTAGCGACACGTCAACATGTATCCCGAGTGCACTCTCGGCATAGGTTATTGATGTCTATACCGAGTGCACTCTCGGGATAGTTACCATTCCTCGCCGTAAAATAGCTACTAAATTTGCGTACCAAAAAATGCTAGCATAATATAACAAAAACTGGCAGCACAATATAACAAAACAGCCAGCACAATATAACATTATCAATTCACATTTCAATAATACGCATCCACAATATCAATTCACATTATACGTTAAACCAATATAACGAAAACAACGCCATAATCCATCCACAAAATATTTTTACATTGCTTCAACATGACTCCAACATATTCGGAAGTGTACATATCACAATTGAAGTTCGAAGTTCAACAAGTCCGAAGTTCAACAAATAAAGTCCTCATACAAAAAGCATAATAAGTTCTAC
This sequence comes from Guadua angustifolia, assembly GCA_036346375.1. Lineage (NCBI taxonomy): Eukaryota > Viridiplantae > Streptophyta > Magnoliopsida > Poales > Poaceae > Guadua > Guadua angustifolia. The sequence continues at coordinate 27,093,842 of CM070519.1, forward strand.
ATATCACATCCATACCAAATCCAAAACCACTCCTCGAGGGCAAGATGAATCCAATTAGCTTCAGTCTCTTGTTTCTTCATCCTTTGTACATTACTTTGAAGAATAGAACATGTTATTAGGGGTGGGCATTCGGTTTTTTCGGTTTAATCGGTTCGGTTTTTTCGGTTTTAAAATAATTCGGTTTTTGAAAACTGGAAACCGAATTTCTGCTAAAATAAAAACCGAATCAATTAACCAAATATTTCGGTTCGGTTAATTCGGTTTTTCTTAACCAAATATGAATAGCATTAGGTAGATTAGATTTAGTCCTTCTCATATTATAACACAAAGTATGGATAAACCCACACAATATTCATATGTCATTACAATATAAGCATAATAGAACATATGAATATACTAAACATATGTATAAATATATTATAACATGAGAATTATTTAGTGACTTTAGGAAGAATATTATAAAAGTAGTATTGTAGATATGCTTATTCGGTTATTCGGTTATTTCGGTTTTGAAAATGAAAACCGAACCAACAACCAAAACCGAATTATATCAAAACAAAAACTGAACCGAAAACCGAAAACCGAATAAACCGAAATAATCAGTTAATTCGGTTCGGTTCGGTAATTCGGTTTCGGTTTAAAAATGCCCACCCCTACATGTTATGTCATTTCCATTCAATACCATACATGGTTACATATTTATATAAGAGACATAAGTTAAACGTATTCGCACACACGATATATCCATATACAACATCAATTAGGGCAAAAATTTTGAATGACAAGTCATCAACCAAATCAGATATGATTACTCACCTAGAGATGCAAACCAGTTTGTTTCATGATTTGGAATCCCAACATTACATTCACCGATAAGGCATCCCCTGGACTATTCCTCGATTATTGTCCAATGTTAATAGCATGATGAGAGTTTTGGGTGTCCTAACCAGAAATTTCAATTTAGTACATATAATGCATAGTTTCATATATCTACCCAACATGGAGTTATATACATACCTCTTGTCTCGGTTGATGTTGAGGCGCCGAGAATGCATTGAAGTTAAAGTTCAATACAAAGTGGAGGGGTGGATTTCAAGAAGTTGCTAGAGCATAATCCCGCCAACAAGAATGTTACCATTTGACTACTATGAACATCTCAAATTTAACACAAATGTCAATTACTTTTTTACTTGCATCCATCGTGCCATGGTCAGAATCCAGATGCATAGCATTCCGCATATCTCGTTCTCATCCCAAGACGCCGCAAGCTCACGTCTCAACTCTTCATCGCTTTGCCTCGTAGAAGAAGAAGCATTGCTTGCAATGCCAAATGGGGCAGAAGTCAAGCATACATTCCTATCATCAAATGCACCATCAAGAAGAGCATAACGGCCATAAGGCTTCCCACCCGTATTCTGGTACATCAATTGTGCATCAAAATTCCCATGCAGCCAATTAACATCAGGTCCATGCTTTTCATGGTATGCATCTCGATACTTCCCCTGGAAAGGTATGAAAACATTGAAATGCCACAACTATTCTGAAAAACAAAACTAGCTACGTGTTAGTGTTAGTGCTACGCACCAAGTTCATCTGGACATGTGAGTTGGTGACAGGTGGAATCTCAGAACCCTCAAAGCTTTCCATGTCTTGCATCGAAACCACCCATGAACAGCATAAGCCTCTAAAGGTGTCACAGGTCTTCGAAACCTCCTCTCCTGCAACAAAACAAGGAAAATGTATTAAGTCCGAGTGTCAGAAACGATGATTTGAAAAGACAGACTTTCTATTACCATTTTCTGCTGGGTTCGACTAATAGAACTAGATCCACCTCGCTCACCTTGCCCTCGGCGGCACGAAGATTCCACTTCATTTCACTTACACGCTGCCATGCTGGATCACACCATTGTGTAATGAGATGCCCCCAAGCCTCGTCATCGATCCATGTAGGTTGGACTTGGTTATACTCAGCAACAGTGAGAAACAATGGATTCTCTCTTGTGTCAATGTCTTCATCTTCACACACATCCTTGTAGTACTTGGTCACAGCTGCTACTCGAGTGTTGTACATTAGCTACTCAACATGGTATTGGCAAGCCGCCTCTAAAGTTGCCTCCCATCTCTCCCTAGTGTCATTCGAGTAACCTTCACCTTCAGGATATGTGTACCGAGCCTGCATTCCATAGACTTATAAAGAACATAACAAGTCTACCAATGTCATATTTGCAAATAACTTACACGGAAATCTTTCTTCACCCGATCTGCCATTGTATCATCCGCTTCACCAACAACATACCAATGTCTCCATTTTGTAGCTGCTACGATAGCTGGAGGACTCAATGTCATATCTTGTACAGTTTGTGGATAGTGATAGCGCAACAAAGGCTGCAACACAGTGTTTGGTCCACGTGGCCTCCCGACAAATACAATATATTTCCATTGCCTAGAACCATATTCAAGATGGCAAGATTATATGGTATGTGAGAATTAATTACATGATGACATATAGCAAAACTTACCTTTTTCCTACTGATACTATCACCTCCCTCCCTGCAGGCCTGGGAGGAAGTGGAGAGATTGAATTTTCCCCCGTGACTTGCGGACTGCAAGATTTGCATCTGCCTAAACTTCTTCTTCCCCTGTGTAGTCAGGATCCTCAGCCTGTATTTCCTCTTCCTCAGCATGTGCTTCCTCTTCCTCTGCAGTCCGTGTTTCCTCTTGTGTAGCCTGTCTAGATGAGGATGCCCTACCTTCAGACGCTTTAGTTTTTGCAAGAAATTTTTCTTCAACTTATGCCTGCATTAGTTGAAATGTTAGTAACAGATCATATATGGAATAAAATCAATAATATAATGAAAAAACATAAGTATAATGTAATTAAAATCAATATTGTACCATATCATCTATTCATTGTCCTCATCATAATCTGGTTCACTAGCATTAGAGCTAGAATTAGTGAAGGCATCAGAATCACACTCTTCATCTGAATGAGATTCTACTTCTACACTAGTACAAACATTCTGTAATATTGTAAGATCTTTCTCATTGCATATTGTATCCACTTCATTCGAGACATAAACGACATCCAACTCATCTCCTAGATCGATAGCGAATGTGCCGCTCAACCCTTCCTCCTGAAAGAACTCGATGGACGTCGTCGTACTAGTTGGAGCTTGATTAATGAAATGTGACATGTCTCGTTTTGCGACATGACAGACCACCCACCAATCTTTCAAGTCAATCTTCTTAACTTGTTTTGTTTTGGGACCTGACATATCTCGTTTAGGGACCTTACATGGGTACGGAGTGTAGTATACTTGAGAGCACTGATGAGGTAGAACAAATGGCTCAAAGACATAATGTTTTGATGTATGTTTGATCTCAACCAAATCAATATTTGGAGAGCGCCGCACACCAGTTGTTGGATTGAACCAATGACAATCGAATAAAACTAAGTTGAAATGTTTATCACCAGGTAATGTCACTTCGATGATATCTTCAATTATACCGTAGTATTCGATCTTGAAACTACCCTTTCCAGAGCTAATATAGACACCACTGTTAACAGTAGTCAAATTTGCCTTTTGCCGCTCATATTTTGCAGAACGGAATCTATATCCATTGATATCATATCCATTAACTGATGTAACCTGGATCTAACATGTACGAGAAATCTGCTTTAAGTCGTGATGGACGCTGGAGTTTTCATGCATCATGAAATATGAAAAAGGAGTAAATAAATATATCTAATTTATTTCATAATCAATGGAAGGTTGTTCACTTACATAGTACTGCGTTTGCTGACATGGCAGCTGGTAACCTATGCCGAGTCTGCCCTCGTATTATTTTGTCCTACGTGGACGAAAACGTCATATTTCGAGTGCCCTCTCGGAATAGATGTTATACATTCCGAGAGCACACTCGGGATAGATGTCTTTGTCCGAGAGGCATCTACAACGAGAGTACACTCGGCATAAGGTTATCTACACCGAGTGTGCACTCGGTTTGTTATTTTCACACTCGGCCCATAACTAAATTCTTGTAGTGACATGCACTAGGCATGTATGCAAACACTATAGCTAGAAGCCTCTGAAAAAGCACCATTCAGTTCTTCGAAAACATGACTCAAAGTCAGCTAGTGGAGATTCAGTAGAGCCATGTCACTTCGGAGCAATCAGGCAAGAGAAGGATATATGCATGCATGCACACACATATACACCGATGCTGCTATATATTTATGTCGATCGCCGTGCTGCATGCATATGAAGAGCTAGCATGCAGGGATTCTCTTCGTCTCAATATTAAAACATTCCAAACAGAAGCTATCTGCAACCATAGCCAGGCAAGATCCTCGCTCTAGCAAATGAGCTAATTGATGTGTGAGAAAAAGGAAAAAATCATAGATGCCCCACCAATTTAAATGCGTGAGAGCGGCAATGGACACAAATATTGGAGAAAAAAGAAGTAAATTTTTATTAAATTTTGAACATGTATAGAGTTATTGCCCTGTTAAAAACCTTACACCCCGGTGTGGGGTACCCCTGGTAAGAAAAAGAGTACAGTAACTACGTATATACATAGACTACTCGAGACTGAGATTGTCAGTTGGCTATCAAGGTCTGCGTGATCTCCGGATCCTCTGCCGATGTTGTGTCCTCACATCCAAGATGCTTCCATCTTTAAGGCATGTAATTGCCTCAACCATCTCAGGTCTAAGAGACGACCTACTCGGCTCAAGTATCCTCCCCACCAAACTGAAAGTAGATTCTAACGAGACAGTGGATACCGGATTTGTAAGTACGTCCCGTGTGAAATGGGATAGCACGGGGTAAATATGTTGGTTATTCTTCCACCATAAGAGCAAGCTGAGTTGATTTTCCTCGTCCATGTCAATACTGGTCTACATAAAAGGCGTGTCAAGATAGTGGTTGATCTCTACCTGTGGATTCCATTACGACCTGCTCGGCGTTTCAGAAGATGAACTAGATGATTTGCCTTTTAGCTTCTTTCATATACTTGAAGCGGTCGAATTGCCTCGTGCTTATTGCGTTGTTAAGGTAGATCTTCGTGCTTCACTTCTGGTCTTCAACATGTCATTCATTGTAACATCCTGGAAATTCAATAAAATGAAAATGAATAATTTAAATTTGAATATTGTGGTTTCTGAGTTTTCTTGGCATTATTGATTTTATTCGAATTTCCTTTGGAATTTTGCATTGTATGAAAAATTGAACAAATAGGAATTTAAGAATGGATAATGGTAAAAAGGCAATAATGTAAAAAGTAAAAGTTTAGAAAATTGCCATGAGAACTCTGATCATTCAATTAAATCATCTTAGCCAGCAATTGAGATTTTATGCATAAAATAATGGAGAAGCAAAATGAAAAGATAACTTTTAAATCGAAATAATGTATTGTCAGAATTCACATAAAATGATGGAATCACAAATGGAGTTGGAAATTTTATGTAAGCACTCTGAAATCAAATCCTTTTGAAAAACAAAATTTGAAAAAAAAAATATAGACTTCAATTGGTCTTAAAGGAAAATCAAAAATCCAAAACGAAATTTGATCAATCACCGACATGTGGGCCATTCGTTGATTTTCCGTTCCGTTGGCGCATTGGAAAATTCTTAGTGGCTGACAATGGACCCAGGGCCCCACCTGCCAGCTCCTTCTCCCCCCCCAACACCGTTCACTCCACTCAAGAACTCTCCGGCCTGCTCGCTCCATCGGGAACCTCCGTGGCCGAGTACGACCCACTACCAAGCCAATGCATTGCTCCTTAGTGATGACCAGAGGCGCTTCATTTCCACTCACTTCTTCTTCTCCTCAAGCCAAGCCCAGGCGCAGAAGTCCTCCCATTCTCGCCATAGCCAAGCCCGGCTCCCAATCCCACTCACTCTCGCAAATTCTGGCCATAAGCTTTACCCCTGTCCGCAATAAGCCTCTCCTCATTCCCCTCGGTCCCTTCACTTTCCTCAAGCTCGTGGCACAAGAACTCATCCCGGCCGCCATTGCCGTAACCTCTGAGCTAGAGCGAGGGGAAATCCGAGCGCAGGGCCGATCATTCTCAAATTCGGTTGGGCAGAGCATCACCAAGCTTCAGCATCAAATCCTCAAGAAAATCCCGAGCTCTTCATGCGAAAATTGGTGCCGCACGCGCTTTCTCCTCCAAGTCCGGCCGTATTGCATGAGTAATCCGGACTCTTCCAAAGGAAGCGACCGCAGAAATGGACTCCCCGAGCTCGTGGATGCTCCCAAGGCTGCCGATCTGCTGAATCCTCTCCGGTCTTCGCTCCACCGAGCGCCATTTTCGCCATTGACCTCGGCGGCTCGCCTCCCGACCTCCTCCGACGGAATCGACTTCACCTCCGAAGTTCGCTTTTCCGCTGATGCTCGCACAGGCCCTCAAGATTTGCCGAATCTTCGCCAGAAGCCATAGCCACCAGCCCTAGCCGTGCTCTGTTTCTGCCTCTGCGCACAGGAGCCGTCGAGTTGAAGAAGAAGAAGAGCAGAGCCTAGAATGCGCCTCCTTCTCACTGAAAACGTATTCTCCTTTTTAGCATTCAATTATTGATAACTTGTGCATTTTTAGTGAGAAACCAGTGAAACAAATTTGTATAATCATATAAAATGAGAAAGAATCTGAATATGTAAAAGTATTTGATTTTTGAACCGCAGATAATTATTTAATTAAGCCTTGGTTATGGTACTAATATGGTTTCTAATAAGAAATTGTGAATAATAAGTAATGAAGAGATGAAATCAGTGATCATGGGATTTTAGGATCAAAATGTATTCAAATATCCAAAAAACATTTAGTTTTTGAGTCGAGGATGATTATTAGAATTGGAATGATACAAGCACTTCATTATGGGCAAGTTTGCATATATAGGATATATACTTCTTAAAATAATTAACTACATTTTTATGTGCCCTCGAATCGTAATAAACTTAAATATACAAAAATATTTAAATGTTCAATTCAGTTTAATTTATTTACTCTATGATCATTAATGAACCTTGTTATGGCCATTAGCAAAGTATTTGGCAAAATGGCTCACAAAATGGTATGGCAAATTGCATCAAGTTCCTAAAACAAAGGTAGACATATGTATGTGAAAATAATTGAATAAAGTCTAACTTGAATTCTTTTATCATGCAGAGTGTCAAATGTAACAATCATTAAATAGACAATCTATTGCAACTGAAGTTAAAATAATCCCAAATCAGCTTTGAAACATTCCTAGGATTGCTACCTACTAACACCTGAAAAATGAATTAAAGATTGTGTATACTTGAGGTCGTAAACGAAACGGTTGGCCGATTTAGGGTTTTCAAATATGGTCATTTAGGCTATTTCAGCAATAGATAAAATAACTCATCCAAATACTAAAATCAGTAAAAACAGTTTAGTAACATTGTACAAAGTTTATATTATCATATTCTGTAAAAAGAATCATATTCCATTAAGGTTTTCATATTAATCTCACCCGATCAAAACCCTTTAGTGATTAACCTTTTGATTCACTTTTGGCCGATTCCGATTAATCGTTAACTTTGCAATACCACTTAAGCCTTTTCGACAATGAATATAATGTATCAGCCAAAGCCTAAAATTTATGGAATTAGCTTAGGACTGTTATACAAAGTGTAAATCATCATGTTATGAAGAAATAACCATATTTCATCATGCTTTGCATATTAATCCAAATGGCCTAAAACCCTTAATCGTTAATCTGTCAATCCCCTTTCTTGCCGATTTTGAATAGTATAGTTTTTAAGTATAGCATGAACCACTTTAGCAATAAGATTATAGTCTCGCCCAAAATCCTAAAACTTATGGAACTAGTTTGGTAGTGTTCTTCAAGGTGTAGACTATCCCATTACAAAAAGATAACCTCAATTTGCTAAGGTTTGCATAATAATCTTATAGGTTAACTAACCCTAAATGAGCATATTCACGAATTCGTAGAAAGAACAATTGACTTTAATTGTGAAATTGTTGTATCAGATCCTTCTCGAATATGATGGAAATGTCATCTCAGAGCCTAAATCAATAGACTCAACTTGTATAAAGCTAATTCTAAGCACATTCAATTAAAGGTAAAGAACTAATCCTTCAAAGTCCAATGTGGTCAATTGCTTTTTCATTAACTCGCAAAGCGACTCATCTAAATCCGAATAATGTAAAGAACAGCTTAGAAATGATCTCTAAGATATGATCTACCGTAATCTAAGAAAATATTCCTTTTTCGCCTTGCTTTGAATCAATCTTAATAGAGCAAAACCCATAGATGGCAATGTTACCCTAAATAGTAATGTGATTAGTAAATCAATGAACTTTGCAAACTAATGGTTAATTCTATTAATCTAACCAATTTTGGCATCTTGAATTCAGAAATAAGATTTATAAACTCATAAAAGAGCAATCCCTATTCTTGTGCGAGTTTATTTGTTCTCTATCTATGTTCTTTTGCCTTTATTGAAGTTAGTTATTTGCTTTGTCAGTTTTTCCGCTTTTCGACGTAGAACCCGACGCCTCTAGCTTCGCTGCCGCCATCTTCAACGCAATTCTCGCCTTCGTCGTAAGCGCCTATTAAGCAAGGCAAGCATCCTTGACCATATTGAGCCCAAGATTTTATATTCCTTTTGTGCATCAAATTGTTTTATGCATGCGTTTACTTTACGTAAATTGCTATTTTGTGGATTGATAGTTATACCTGTTGTCTTGTGATCCTCCTTTGAAGATTATGGAAATATGAACCTTGATAACCACAGAATAGGGTTAGGCATTACTTAATGTCATTTTGGGTATACACGATCATATTAACCTGCTTAGCCATGCTTTAGAATCAGCAATGTACATGATCAAATCAGTATTTGTTTTCCTGAAAACATTGAAAATGTCACTGTTGGTTGCGGGTACTTTGAGTAAAAACCCAAAATGAAACTATGCTTTGATGCGGGCGATTATTGGCGATAGCCGGATGTGCGAATGGAATTGCACGTAGTGTAGGGTGGAGTGTCGCCCGTGTCGGATTAAGGACCAAGCAATGGGACGCTATTGATCCGAGATTTCCGTGCAACCACGAGGGCTATTTATGGGGTAGCCTTAGCCTATTAAGTTGTTTGGACATGGCTTTGCTCATTGGTAGGCGGGAGCTATGCACAGGTATTCCGGACAGTTCTACTCGACGGGTATTCCGTCCAGTTCACTTGCTAATGCAACGGTGTACGCCCTGCCGTGTTTAGAAACGTTGTGTTGGGTGTGTGAAAGTGGATCCACGGCTTGGGTGTGTGTTTCTAGTTCTACGGCGGGGGTTAACGTCCCGGGCTGGATCAAAGCCATGTCTAAGTAATGTAACGGCTCTGTATGATCGCTCTGCGGCACACCAAAGGTAGTGTGCTAATAGCTTGCGCAAAGAGTGGATCATTCCTTGTGGGTAAAGATGTACACCTCTGCAGAGTTTAAATCTAATCGATTAGCCGCGCTCGCGGTCATGAGCACTTGGTGATTTCATTCCAATGCTAGATGTTTTATTATTTCAACAAGGGTTGGTATCATTTTGTTTTGCAAACTGTGTTTTATGTCAAAGGGCCGACATTGATGGAATTTCAGGAATGTGAATGATTCGTCGCTCACGTCATGGAGGACTGTGAGTGTTATTATGCTTTACTTATTTGTTATCAATGAATTAAATGCTTTACAAATTCCGCTTGCAAATAACTAGATTTACAAATGAAATTTCGCTTTAAGCAAATTAAGCAGAGAAGCCTCCTTTGAAATGGCTCGCATATATGATAGGTTTTGTTTCAAGTCTTGCCGAGTATGTAAAATACTCACCCTTGCCTAATTATATTGTAGGTGGTTTAGAATGCGGCTTCGGAGTTGTCCATCGAAGTTGCGGATTTTTCTTCATCGTATTCTATCCAAGTTTATGCTCGGTCGGGCTTGCTCATGGATCGGTTGGGCAAACTATGGGTTATTGCTTCTTTGCTGCTATAATTCTCTGAGTTGTAATATTTACTTGTATATTCGTTTCCGCTTAATTAATGTTTTGTATGGTTGTGATTTCCAATTGTTGTAAACATGTGAGTGCTAGCTACTGATCCAGGGAATAGCACAGTAATCACATGGAGGTTCCTGTTCATCCGAACGGGGTCTCACATTCATTTCTTCTGTTTTTTTTTTCTCTTTTTCCCCTAACTCTGTTGAGGTAGATCTCCTCTTTTTTCCCTAACTCTATCATATCGTTCTTCATTGAGCTTGAGCGTTTAAACGAGGCACCATTTGGGATAAAAATTAAAACCAGCTTTATGTCTTTCAACATGTCACATTCATTTCAATCACCTTTATTCACACGCAGGATAGGAATATACAAGCGTGGCCAAAAACTTTTTCTTCTGTTCGTCCATTTTTCTCGTGATTCACTTGATTCCCTCGTAGCCTTGATTCTTTTGCATTCAAAACTTCAAATGCATCAGACTCAGACGAATGATTCCCTCAAATAATCTTTTTCCTGTGATTTGCTTGAACGGCTCTCTCTTCTCACTTTTCCCACTGGATCGGCCCCTCCCTCTCTCTCTCACTTTTTCCCTAGCTCCCCGTGCAGACCAAACACGCCGCGTGATGCCCCTTCTTTTTCCACTACTACAGCGAGGCTTATATCAGACGCACGATCACAGACGGTTTTGAAAAACCGTCTATAATATGGAACATCACAGACGGTTATGTACTCAAACCGTCATAGCTAATATCACGACGGTTTTATATTACGGCCGCTCGTGATGTAATAACTATCACGAGACGGTTTCAAAATATAACCGCCTCGTAATTGCTACAAGATTTCTCATTACGACGGGTTTAAAGTAAAACTGTCAGGATATCACGACGGTTATATAACACAACCGTCTGTAATATCTACAAGAGTCATTACGCATTTGTTATATTTAGAAACCGTCGTGATATTTTTTGTATTACGATTTACCGTAATATAAAACCGTCTGTGATAAAACCGCTCGAGGTCAGAAAACAGAGCCTCGCTCCATGCATCCACTTTGTTTGTAGGGTTTCGCTTCTATCCTAAGTGGCGGATGCGAAGTGAGGCGATTTTTTAAAAGAAAGCCATTGATTTCAAGGGTGATATTAGATTCATTTGATTTTGGTGATCTAAGGTTAGTAATGAGTTCTCTAATTGCATGCATCCAATTCAATATATATCTAGGTTGGTTAGAGAGAATTAATTTAAAGATTGTTTGGTTAGATCTAGCTTAATTGTAGCTGGATCCATATGTTGTTTGTGATATTTGGATAGTAATGTGTTTTAATTGCATTATATTCAACATCTAGCTTGATAAGGAAGGAATTTGATGATTTTTTAGATCTCGCTTGTAGAACCATGTGTTGGTTTTTTGATGAATAAGGTTAGCTAGTAATGGTTCTATTTGCATAATATAATATTCGATCATGATGTAGCTAGCTAGCTTGTTAAGATAGAATTTAAAGATTGTTTAGATCTAGCTTATAGATCAATTCAAGTCTTTTGGTGATCTAAGATTAGTAATGGGTTCTAATTTCATTATTATATTGAAGATTAATTTGAATTTTGTTAATTATTTCTTTGTGATGTAATTAAGGTATGTAATTGCATAATTAGTTTAAGAATGTGTGCATACGCACTACACCGTGCACTTAATATTTAACACTAAGTGTTACATGTGTAGCGAGATGGATCGAAGTCGGATGTACGCCGAGAACCGCATTTGAGTGTTGAGTACCTTAATGGCGCTCCACTTTCAAAAGAGCCGCAGAGGAGGATATGTTTAATAAGGGGTGCAATTCATGTCATGTCCGTGCATTGATTGCGTAAAATCAAGATGTTTCAAACTCATCGCAGATCGGCTAACACTTGATTCAAGGGGTTTCAAAAGGGCTATACATGTTGGACCACCATGGCGAAGAGCATAATATACAGAAGCAAGAAGTAGTGTTAATATCGTCGATTTATGTCAATGATATGTCGGATGATCATATCGATTGTGCTTCCGATGAGGACAAAGTTGCACGATGACAATTTGATCGATGCTTACGCGATGCGTATGAAACCTTGATGACAGGGAATATGGATGGCCTGTGGCTTAATGGAGGACTCGGAGAAACCTTTGTTCGTAGGGTGCAAGTTGAAATACACAAGGTTATCATCCGTGCTTCAACTACTCAAATTGAAGGCAAGCAACGGTTGGTCCGACAAGAGTTTCACAACACAGCATACGCCTATTGGCGACATGCTTCCAGAGGGAAACGAAGGTCGACAAGCACCTACAAAGCCAAGGTGTTCTTTGTCCCTTGGGAATGGAAGTAGAAAGAATACATGCATGTCCAAACGATCAGATCCTGTACCGCAAAGAGTACACAAACTTGTATATATGTCCGTGTGCAACGATCCCAGACAAGCGTAAGAGTTATTCAGATGATGATGGCGAGAGCATTGAGGTGAAAAAGGTCCTCTGCTAAGGTGGCATGGTATCATCCTGAATTCCTCGCTTGAAGCGCTTTGTTTGCGAACCCAAAGGAGGCAAAACTGCTATGCTGGCACTTTGAGGAGCGAAGAATGATGGAATGCTAAGGCACCTGCTGATTCCATCCAAAGGAGAAACATCGACAGAGCTTTCAAGAATTCGTGCGGATCCGAGAAATATAAGGTTTGGATTGAGTACAGATGGAATGAATCCTTTCGTAACATAAGCAACCAAGATAGCACTTGGCCCAGAATTCAGATTCACAACCTTCCTCCTTGGTTGTGTATGAAGCGAAGTACATTATGTTGTCTCAGGCTTATCCAAGGACCGAAACAACACTGGGAACGATATTGATGTGTACCTAGCTCCATTGGTGGAAGATCTAAAACACCGTGGGTTACCGGGTACACGATGGGATGCGATAAACGAGAGAACTTTACTTTGCATCGCTTGTTGTTCTCGCACTATAAATGATTACCCCGCCTTGCTAACTTGCTGTGCCGAGTACAAAAGGAACCAAAGCCCGCACTCACCGCTAGATGATACCGAGAGTTTATGGTGAATCACTCCCGCAAAACCGTACATGCGCCATCAGAGGTTCCTTCGGAGGAATCACCCATATCGCAAGATGAAGCAACTTTTCACGGAAGGAACGAAATGGTCCAGCTCCAAGGCGCTTGAGCGGAGAGATGTTCATGACATTGTTAAGGATTTGATGTTGCGATGGAAAGGGACGTAAATCAAGTACCCGTGAAAAGAGCATGTGGAAGAAGAGATCAATATTCGGGACCTACCTTATCGAGCACCTAGAAGTTCGCCATCGTGATCGATGTCATGCACGAGAGAAGAATGTCCGTGATGCGTGATTGGTCTCTTACTCAACATTAAGGGTAAAACAAAGGATGGTATCAACGCACGGCTTGACTTGGTCGATATGGGCATAAGACCCGAGTTAGCACCAAAGAGACCGATAAAGGCCGACGCATTTGGAACTCGCTTGTTATATCACAAAGGCCGAAGAACTGAATCGCGCTGCTGCTTGCATGGTGTGAAAGTTCCGTCTGCATTCCTCCAACATGAAGAGACTTGTTTCGTTGGAAGATTTGAAATTAATCGTCATGAAGTCTCATGATTGTCATGTGCCGATGACACAGATGCTCCCTATCGCAATTAGAAGTATTTTGCCGGCCAAGGTCCGTGGAGACAATCACTAGGTCAGTGTTATTTCTTTAACACAATCGCCGAAGGTCATCGATCCCGGCGACTAGATGCTCGCAAGTCGAGGTGGTGATGACTCTATGTAATCTTGAGATGTATTTCCTCCATCATTTTTCGATATCATGGTCCATCTCATTGTTCACCTTGTGACAGAGATAAAGATATGCGGCCGTTGTTCCCACGTAGCATGTACCCGCTCGAGAGGTACATGGGAATTCTCAAGTCTTACGACGGAATCGATCTCGTCCGAGGGTAGCATTGTCGAAGGTTATGCAATGTAAGAGGCCGCCGAAGTTCTGCGCCGATTACATGGCCCAGTCGAACCAATAGGTGTGCCTCGATCTCGCCATGAGGGAGGCTCCAGGTATCGGGACCATCTAAGGAAAGCAATCACGCTGATTGGTTGATTATGCTCGAGCCCATTTCACGGTTTTGCAACACATGGTCAGTAGTGTCCGCCTATATCGCCGAAAGCACAAGCAATGGCTAAGGCAAGAGAATCCAAAGACGGCAGAGTCTTGGATCACGAGACAAGATAACCTTCGGCTCAACAAATGGTTGAAGGAGCGACCTATCACTGGAGCTCGTCGGATGACACGCCGACATGGTTGGCAAAAGGACCAACTTTACAGCTTGTCACATGGAAAGGATATGACTTAAATGGGTACACATTTTACACGAGAGATCAGATATGAAGAGCACAAACCGTAACAGATGGTGTCCGTGATAGATGCATTCAATAATACCACTGGTTGACGAGGAGCTCCTACTATGGGTTCATAGAGGAGATATGGGAGCTCGACCACGCATTTTCAAGATTCCCTATTTCGTGCCATGGTCCACCTCCAAAGACGTGAAGGTCGACAGAATGGCATCACTATCAGGACCTCGAACGTGTCGGATACCAAGACGAACCATTCGATTCGCTAACCAAGTTGTTCAAGTCTTCTATGTAACCGAATTCGCCCAACAAGAAGCGCCACGTAGTTCTTCAGTGGAAAAGGAGAATTGTCGGAGTTGAGAATGTAGTAGATGAGGAAGAGTACAATCAATTTGATGAGTTGCCACCTATCGGAAATGACATCCCGGTCCCGTAAGAACAACATGAGGAAGCAAGCTACACACGCCGATCATCATGAAGGGCTAATTTTCATACAAAAGAATAAGCATGTGGTATGAAGTTATGAGAAGGGTGCATTGTCATCATGCTTACTAATTTTCATGTGTAATAATATTACATTAATGCTATTGTAAAGATGATACGACCCATCATGCTTTGTACATATGATTGTGATGATCTTTGTAAGTAGCTTCAGAAGCATCCAATTATGTATATATGATTGTGATGATCTTTGTAAGTAGCTTCAGAAGCATCCGGATTGATGGAAAAGATGCAAGTATAGGAGCACGATTTATTCGTTAATATCAATATGATTCCAAATACATGATTCAAAGATGGCCATTCGTATATAATTGATGACAAGAATGTAATCATGTCTACTTTGGCAATATGGAAATAGTTGTATGTGATTGTTCTCAGATTTTAGGGTTTGAATTGAGGATTAGAATCTCCACTTCAACCACAAGATAGCCTATATTCTCGTTAAAGACAACTTTCCCGTAAGATACAACAAAGTGGCATGCATAAGAGTCGATCGAATCGAACCGACAAGTGAATGTCAAGGAATAAGATATATCATGACGGTTCTTTAACATAACAACAGGATAAAGATTTGTCATGCACGGTTATGTTACCTAACCGCTCGTGATATCTCAACATCACGACGGTTCTATTATATAACCGTCCGTGATGTCACCAACATCACATTTGGTTCTATCATATAACCGCCCGTGATGTCATTAACATCACTGCATTTGCCTATTATAGAACCGTCGTAATATTTAAACATCACTGCATCGTTCTATTATAGAACCGTCAGGATATCTCATCATGCATCGCTATATTATAGAACCGCTCGTGATGTGCTCTCTCTATATATCTCCCTGCAAGCAGATCTCATTCACAAAGGCCAAACCCTAAACCTTTGAGACGCGTTTTGCCTCATGGCGGCCTCCCCTCGGCGTCCTCCCCCCCGGCCCCCCGCCTCCTCCCTCCCCGGCGTCCTCCCCGCCCTCGCTCGTCCTCCCGGCCTCCCCCCTCGGCCCTCCCCCGCGTCCTCCCGGCCCGGCCTCCCCTCGGCCCTCCCCTCGCCTCGGCCCTCCCTCCCTCCGTCCTCCTTCTGCTTCAACCGTGAGTATTTCGGGGACTAGCCATCGAGCTAGAGGCTGCTCGATCTGGAGGCACCGCCTGCCATTTGCTCTATTTTTCGTGTTGCTCGCTAGTTAGTGAGTTCTGGGACACTTTCGTGATTATTCTCGGTCTTGCAAAGGGCCACGATTCATGGCTTGGGGACCTTGCATGTGGGCTTAATGTTCAAGGATGATTTAGGGATGGAATAGACTAATTGTGACAACAAATCTTAGCAATAATTTCACTTTCATATATATATATTTGATTAGTGTGAGTTCGGCAAAGGATGTTTGTTTTCTGTTGTTTAGAGCCCAAGAGCTCAAGAATTAGTTAAAATGTCTTTGTTCGCTGGCTAGGAGCGATGGTGCCGTGGTTGTACATGTTCATTTGTGAGATGGTGCTGTGGTTGTACATGCCGGGTTGTACATGTTGTGGTTGGCTAGAGTAGGGTGGGCATTTTAAACCGAATTATTATTGAATCAATCACCGAATTAACCGATTATTTGGCTTATTCGGTTTTCGGTTTTGTCGGTTTTTGTTTTGATATAATTCGTTTTGTTCGTTCGGTTTTTCATTTTCAAAACCGAAATAACCGAATAACCGAATAGCATATACAATACTACTTTTATAATATTCTTCCTAAAGTCACTAAATAATTCTCATGTTATAATACATTTATACATATGTTTCAATATTCATATGTTCTATTATGCTTATATTGTAATGACATATGAATATTGTGTGGGTTTATCCATACTTTGTGTTATAATATGAGAATGACTAAATCTAATCTACCTAATGTTATTCATATTTTGTTAACCGAAAAACCGAATTAACTTAACCAAATATTTGCAATTAGGTTCGGTTTTTATTTTTGGCCGAGAATTCAGTTTCGCCAAAACCGAATTATTTTAAAACTGAAAAAACCAAACCGATTAAACCGAAAAAACCGAATGCCCACCCCTAGCTAGGAGCGATGGTGCTGTGGTTGTACATGCTGTGGTTGGCTAGGAGCGATGGTGCTGTGGTTGTACATGGTCCTGGAATAAAACAGGGGAAACCTTTTGATCTAAAAAATATATATATATATTTGATTAGCTCTATTGCAAACCTGTCTTTATATGCTTAGTTAGTGAATATGCATATAAGATAACCAATTGAGTAGATTTATACTTAACCTGTCAAGTATTAAATCATATTGAGATAAAGTTGTCACAATCTAGTCTATTACTTGTCCATTGTGGCGAGGAGGGCCTTTAAGGCAACCCGACATCTGAGAACATTCAAACAATCAATATGAGCTTTATGCTAATTGCTTTATTCGTAATATCTGCATATGTTCATATGTGAGATCCCGAGCTTCGCTTCTATTATATCGTTAATCACAAATGGTTGAATCCATATGTATTCTTCTCGCTTGTCTCGTGTGTGGATGTCCTAGTTTTAGGGAGGTATCACAAATTTTAATTAAGTTCGCAACCTCCTAGTTCGCTTTTTTGCTAAAAGGCTAATAACAAGCCATTTAGGCTAGTTCTTTTAAAAGGCTAATAACAAGCCATGGTATCCACAAACTCATTCACTCTAATGTGATTTTATTTGTTCTTCACTTTTAGTTCGCTCAAACTATTTTAACTTGTAAAGAAGATGTCGCCCTCTAATCCATCGTCCGGGACATGATGTGCCCTCAAAAGAAGAATCGACCTGCACACCGCAAGAGGACCAAACAAAGGCCAACAGACCGATATACCATTACGAGATCGATCCAAATGATGGGGCCCCTAGAAAGCCAAAAAGGCGCGAATGCATTTCGGAGTATGTGGGATAGTAGCCCGAACGGGTTCCGATCACGCTATCTTCCCGGAGGTTGGTGACTATTGAGGCTCGCAATGCCTTGCTAACGGAAATTCTTTCATCGCTCAACATTCCGAAGAATCCGCCCCCTAGTGCGACGGTATGCACCGCTAGCGCAGAAAGGCATGGAAGACCTTCAAGCATACGCCAGAGACTACGCCAAGAAGGATCTGGTTCCATACTCAAGTATGGGTTCATTGATGAGGACACGTGGGGGCGTTTTGTTGGGATGAAGACCACGCATTTAATTGCAAGGCCACAAAGAAGCAAACAAGGCCTTGCAAGCAAGAAACACTCACCCCCACGCACTTCGCAGATCGCTGCTACGCGGGAAGAGAGCGCAATGGGACAGGGAGGACGAGGAGGGTATCGCGCCATTTCCATCGATCACAGATCAACGTGCCAGAGACTGGCTAAGAGCGAGAGCGAGGTCAGATGCCACGTCCTCCGCAACCGTCTCCTTTGTAAACCCTCATGACGAGGAAGTCTGCCAACGCCTGGTAATATATAAATCGAACTACCAATTTTACGTAATTAGTCCATGACTTCATAAGTGAAATAACTTGTCCGGATCTTGCAGGTAGCGTTGAGTACACAATCGTGCGATGGCTCTTTTTTCCCAGACAGAGAGAAAGATGCACCGCCCATAGCCTTGGGAAACAAGGAACACCTCGGTCGCATAAGAGGCAAAGGGTTTTTGTTCCATGGAAAACTGGATTCCCAGACGACTTCCACATATACCGAAATAAGAAGAGAACTAGAGCCGAGCGCGAGTCAAATCTTATAAAGAATTTGGAGGACAAGTTGAGAGGAGAGTTGAGAGAAGAGTTGAGGGGAGAACTGAGAGAAGAATTTCATGAAAGGATAAGAATCCTCGAGGAAAGGCTCACCAATCAAGAAAGAAATACTGCACAAGCCCCAGAAGTATGTCCGCAAGTCAGCCCCACTGCCCGTAAGAGCAGTGTGCATCCGCTCCTCCAAGTGACATAGATGAACATAGCGGACTTATCCTCAGATGTGACATTAAGGTGGCCACGCGGTGCAATCTCCAAGTGAGAATTAGCAATGGCACCGTTCCTCTGACGGCTGCTTGGGGCATGGCGTATCCATCCCCAAAGGGGACCATGGTGCACGGTACCATCATAGCGCCGGGTTTCACCAAGGTCAATGTGGACGGGTGTTTGATAGTTTCAAAATTGTCGATCTACGTGTCAGCCAACCACGAGATCGTGAAACTTGGGGATGCCATTGGCACATTCATCCAATGGCCTAGCAATGACATCTCCTCGTCGCCTTCGTCATGCAACAACCGCGACGATCCGATTCGCTTATTGTATCGTCCGTCGATCGATCGCTTGGCATACCAAATCGCAGTCAGAGAGCGACTCCACTTGATGTACATAATGTTGACCTCTTTCCTGCCCATTCCTCTCCGTGAAGGGTTCATACAAAACAAAGAAAGGCAAGGGCAAAAAGAAGAAAGAAGCCCGAAGAACAAGTTGACTATCCATCTCGCCGAGTTGGCTAAACAATACAAGCTAGAGAGCCGCATTAACAAAAGGCAGCGAATCTCACTTAGTATACCTTGCCAACAATTGCATAAGTGGTACACTCAAGAAGCTGGAAAGCCGAGCGTGAACGCATAACAAGTATCGCCGTTAAGTTCAAGTATGAACATCTATTCAACGACTCACGGGGGCTTCTTCACGGTCGATTTTCGACTTGTTCCATCTCTACAACCTCGACGCCATCGACGCCAAGACTCATAAGATGCTCGACCTTGTAAGTGTGTGCTATCACACCTACATTCGCCTAATAGTGATAAATGTCCTCCAATATATATATAATCCGCTTTTGTATATATAGATACATGCAACTTGAAGCTTACATACGAAGAAACTATCGATCGGTTTCTCGACCCACATATAGTCTCAAAGCAAACAATGGATGATGATATAAACATGGTCGAGAAATACGTGATAGAGGCATTGCTAGCACAAAAGATAAAGAATTCATACTTATACCCCATAACCTGTAAGTGCTACCACATGCTATACTTTGGTCTCAGATCAGTGCACACAACTCGCTTTTGTTCATTGTCCATTGTGATATACCCGTAGGTATCACTGGTTCTCATTGTAATTGAACCACCACAAACCGGTTAAGTACCTTGATTCCTGACGTATGAAACCACGACTTGACACCTATCGCAAAATTACTCACCGTAATCACGCTTCCTACGCATATGGTCGTGTAAGTTGTTCCGTGTTTATATTGCTATTGGAATGGCTTAGGCTAACCTTTTGCAATCTTGTAGAGCGCTCAAACACGTGAAAGATTGGACTAAACTACAAGATGATTTGAACTTTCCTAGATCCGCTATACACAACAATTCTATATCAAACCCCGTAATAGTGACTCTAGAACTAACCGTAGGTTTTATTTGCAAGTGCCACCAAAGAAGGTCCGGAAATAACCTATGTGGATTTTATGTTTGCTACAACATGCAAACCATCGTCGCTAAAGAAAGTAGCAAGACAGCTTAAAATCTGCGTTGAGTCAGCCGATTTGAGCAACATTAGAGGGAGAGTTTGTTTCTTCCTGCCACCCAAGTAATACATAAAAAGGCGCTGCTCCACGCAGCCTTATAAGTTCTCGAGTTGTACAATTGTCAAATGATATTCATTAATTCGAAAATATGTCAAAAACTTGCGGTTATTCTTGTTTGTACGATTCATTGTATTGTCACATGATATTATCCTTAATACATATTTGCTCATCTTGAATGCAACAACTTAACAATGTCTTGCTTGTTGAACTAGATGTTTTTCCTACACCCTCAAAGAGAACCTCCATTATTTATGGGTTGTTGTTCAAATTTCCATCTACTTAGGTATTCTGCATCAATATTTACGAAGAAATGTTTTGAATGAAGAGGACACTGGTTTGGTTATAGATAAGGCTGTTTCTTCTGCCAACCACCGTCTATAGGCTTACTCCCGCCTTCTTTCTCCATTCAAGTCGGTGTTCCAAAATCCTTCCCACAAGGAAGACCCGACTTGCAATCACATTTGTTCAATCTTTAATTACCCTACCTAAAGTAATCTATCAAGTACATCTACAATTTTACCAAAGTACCATGTTCGATCTCCCACCGCGGCACGACGGTGAACTCACAGAAGAGCATGCCGTCCGGCCATTTCAAGACCGTGGCACTACGGTGACTCTCAAGCAGCCACTTCAGATGGCATGAAGCAAATCACACACTCTAGTGTGTCCGGCTCGATGGAGAAGACCGTGGTTGCTGCCGCCTCAATGCCGTCATGGGTCTTGGTTGATTTATTAGTCGAGTTCCATCAACATTATCATAACAAGGAGAAAAAGCGCTACAAATGTTTATATTTTAAGTCTATCCCGATCGACAAACTGCTGCCTCAATGCATATAGGAAGTGCAGATATTCAATTACAACATCTATAATCGGTTGTGCCTTATAAATATCAAGTAGAAATATTGATGGAAATTTCAACAACACCATAACTAATGGAGGTTCTGCCGGTGTGGGAAAAAAAGGCCATCACAGACGGTTTTATTTGAAACCGCCTGCGATGAGTTAATATCACGACGGTTGTGATTTGAAACCGCTCGTGATATTAACTTATCACGCATAGCTTTTAAATAATAACCGCTCAGGAAATTAAATTATCACATTTGGTTGTGAGTTGAAACCGCTCGTGATATTTAGTTATCACGACGGTTTCAAATTACAACCGCTCAGTGATAGTTTAATTTCACTGCGGTTGTATTAATAAACCGCTCGTGATATATATTTTCTCGACGGGTAGAGAACCGCTCGATGAGCTCCTTCATCACAGATTTATTAGTTACCGACGGTTCACAAAACCGCTCTCGGCGACGCTTATGAACCGCTCTGTGATGATGTTTTCTGTAGTAGTGTTCCCTTCTCTCTCTTTTCCTAATCTCTTCGTTCGCTCATCGCCCGACCGACGCTTCTCGGTTCGTTTCGCCCAACCGAAGGCCCCTGTCAGCCTGCAGGCGAAGCGTGGCGGTCCCTCTACTCCCACCCTGCGCAGCTCCTCTTTCTCCCTCCACGCCGACCGCTCGCCTCCCTCCCGCTCCCTCCACGCAGCCCACGCTTCGTCGCTCGAGCCGACTCACCTCCCTTCATCTCCCCTCCCTGCTCCCCTCTCTGCACCGATAAGCCCCTCTCCGCTCCCCTCCTCATGCCGGCACGCTCCTCCCCACGCCCTCACTCCTTTCCCGGTGCCCCTCCCCGTTCCCCTCCCTCTCCCCTCCCCGTTGGTCGCTCTCCTCCCTCCCATGCGAGGCGGCTCGATGGCCACGGCGTGAGGCGGCGTGGGACAGTAGGAAGCCGCGTGCGAGGCAGCCACACGCGAGGTGGCTAGGCAACCCAGCGTGGCGCTTGAAAGCCTGGTAAGGCTCCCCACCATCTTCGTCTGCGCCAGCCCAGCCGTGTGCCACGCGGGCTGCCGCGAGCCCTGCCAACATGCCGTGCCCCGGCATGAACATGCCCTGTCGACGTGCAGTGCCCCAGCACGAACATGCTCTTTCGGGCCATACTTGCCTGAGCACAGCCCAAACTGCCGGGCCGGGCCGAACTGCCCACCGTGCCCGATTGGCAGGCCTGGCACGGCCCAGGCAACCATGCTAGGCCGGCCCGGCCCTTTTAGAATAGTGATCGGACGTGCCAGGCTATGGGTTGGACTGAACTGGACGTGCCTCAGACTGATCCGAAATAGCCCGGCCCAGTGCCCACCTTATTAGTAAGCAACCGAGCAAGCGCCTCAGTTCAGTTAATTTCTTCCTTGTCTCGTCCCAACGCATCCATTCCAATTTCCAAGCCCTTCCGTCGACGGCCGGGCGGAGCCATACAGTAACACACTGCCACTGATATGTATGTGCGCCGTAGGCCCGTACGTACGCGCGCCGTGAACTCCAACTTCACCGGCGCCGGCAGGGGGCAGCGACGCGGCCGGCGCGGCGTGTGCGTGGAGCGAATGAGGGGTGGCGCGGTGTGACCGAGCCAGATACGGTGATTGCATAGCATGTAAGCGCTATGCAGCCGTGCCCGTGCGTGCAGGCTGTTGATTTCGGCTGTACCCAGACCGTTAGATCGATCAGCCTTGTTGTTCTAGTGAAAGTAAGATGAACTTAACTAGGACAGCTGGAGAAAAGGTTGTACAATTAGAACCATCTTTCGGTAAATTAATTGATTAACTCCAGGCAGTCATGTACTTCTTTTCGTAAGTTTTGTTGGCGAGATCATTTTAACTGCTACAAGCATTAGACGGCTCGTGAGGAGTCCAGCGTACGTAGTTCGATCTTGATATATAGAACCACCGTTCACATATATACTCCGTAAGACGACAAATTACCAATTGATAACACGTAGTGGTATGCAAGACCACTCCTTTTATTACAGCAATGGCACAAGGCGATTCCTCTCTACCACTTTGCTCGATATGTATATAGTACAGTGCACACAGAACAAGCAAGGGCAGAGCGCACAGGATCCTAGAAAGTTTCTGCGCCGAGCAGGAGGAGATGCATGCATGCTTTACGAATCAAGTAGGCATGTCGTCGTTAAGTTTTTCTGTCTTCTTTTCCTCGTCTAATTAACCTACAGAGAATCAGAGATGCCACTGTGAAGAGTTCATTTGCACTTCCAAGTCTCCAACTAACAAACAAAGCCAATTAGCCAAAGAGAGAAGGCAGCCACTGCTACAACCATTAGCAACAAGAGAGCTAGAAGCGCTCATATTGGTTTGAAAAAAAAGTACTAGCATCCAGTAACAACGAACTGGCAATTGACAGATTACAAATAAACAAAAGATCATGCATACTCGTAGATGGCCATTACATCGATCTCAGTTGCATGCTCGACTATCTACGTTCTTCTACTACAACACCATGAAGCCCATTATTAGATACTGCCTAAAACATAGTAAAAACCCTAGAAACGGAAAGGATCTTGTTGTGCGATAGCAAAATGAACGAGAAAAAAATGCATGCCGGGCTCCAGCTCTGGATTGTTCCCACAAGGGAAATTTTAGTGGTATCCGCCGCTACCGGATCCGGATCCACCACCTCCACCGCTACCAGACCCGCCAGGTGTGCCACCGCCTCCTCCACCGCCCTTGCCACCGCCTATTCCTCTCGCGTAGCCTCCACCATAAGAGCCATCGCTACCGGCCGCTCCACCACCAGAGCCAATGCCACCTCCACCTCCGTAACTTGGACCTCCGGCGACACCTCCAGCGCCGCCACCGCCAGCGCCAGCACCACCACCACCAGCATCAGCGGCATACCCGCCACTGTAGGGAGCCGGTGCCGTTGCTATGCCACTCTCACCATAGCCTTTGCCAATGCCCGCCCCGAGTCCATAACCGCTAGCCCCATTTGCACCACCGCCTCCGCCACCGCCTCCTCCTTTACCATCAGCATTAGCATACCCACCATTGTTAGGAGCATATGCTGAACCACTCTCACCATGGCCCATGCCATAGCCAGAGCCAGAGCCAGACCCAGATCCACCATTTACTCCACCGCCGCCGCCACCTCCGCCGCCACCACCACCTCCCTTAGCAGAGTTCCAATTACTGCCCCAATCTCCTCCGCTCTCACCGGATCCATAACCGCCACCTCCTCCAACCCCTGAGCCCCAACCACTTCCACCCGACCCACCACCACCGCCACCCCCGCCTCCACCACCACCGCCGGCACTTGAGCTAGAGAATCTAGCTACTCTTGCAGCATTGGTGAACCCAATGCTCAAGAGGACAGCGAAACCAAGAGCTACAAGCTTAGTGCTAGTAGCCATTGTGAGCGAGCTCGGTGGGAGTGAGACGAGGTGAGTGATGAACAGCAGAGGACTGCCTGGGTTATTTATAGTGGTGGAGGCCGTGCATGGGTGGAATATTTTAGGACGGGCGCTGTGGGTTGTGAAACGGGCCGGTGACCACGCAAGGAGATTCGATGAGAAGTTTTCTAATCAGAGCGGCACTGTTGACTGCATCAGCCAAGCAGACAGTATTTCTTATAGAATCGCTCAGATATCTTTAGTTGTGTTGGTAATTAATTGATCCAGATCAACTGTAGAAGGCTCTGGAGTTTAGCTGTTTGCTTGGTTTCTTTCAAATCCTAATTAGCTAGTGATTCCCATCTCTTGGCATAGACAGATTATATTTTCTGCTTAGCATGCATAAAAGTACCTGCCTGCTCTGTTTTGATCGATGTTAGGAAGTGCACGATCGTACAGTGGCGCATGAACATGAATCGCTGTAACCCATGGACGATCACTCTCTCTAGGCTATGTGGATCACTTCATGTTTTGGTTCGAAAGGCTATTCAGTGCACAGTTTCATTGCATTGTTTTCAAGACTGCCACAACATATTTGTTTAGGTAAACATGTATTTCAGATTTCATCTAAATAAAACTCCTCTCATCTAAATGAAACTCTCCTCATCTCTCTCATTATTAATTTCTTGCCATATCATTATTTTTGCTTATGTGACATAGCATTTAATGATATTGAAACTCAAATGAAACTAGCACTGCGAATAGCCTAAGGGCAGTCTCAACCCATGGTTTCTATGAGTAGTGTCTAGAGGAGAGAGAGAACAATAAAACCAATGCATAGTTTCCCAACCCATGGTTTCCATGAGCAGTATCTAGAGAGGAGAGAGAGAGAGCAATTAATAAACCAATGTATGCACCACAAACACAACTTGGTTAGTGTGTAGAAACGTCCAACCCCGATTTTGCTCATTTCTTATGTTTTGGTACCCGCACCGACCCAGTTTCTTGCATGAGACATGGTTTCTTTGTTTTTCCTTCTCTCCCTTCCTTAATTCCTATGCCACATCAGATTTTTGCTTAGTTGGCAGCGTAATTAATTTTATAAACACCAGCTGAGGTGGAGGGTTGGGACTGCCCTAATAGCACTAGCACTATAGGCACTTGAACTTTGGCCATAAATGAGCTATGCTTCGTCAGTGCGATTTGAACAAGGTCTAGCTAGTGGAAACAAATTCTGTGGAGGAGGTATGCAAATTTAATCATGTGTATCCTCACTCTAATGGATGGCACGTGTCCATCTAGCAAAATCTCAACCTCACCCCACCAACAGTGTTATTAATTGGAGGAGTGAGAAATCAAAGATGTTATTAATGAGAAGAATGAGAAATTAAATGAATGGTTGAGATTGGCAAGATGAACACGTGACATCCATCGTAGGATGTACAGAATTAAATTTGCATATCTCCTCCACGAATTTTTTTCATAAGTGCCCTTACTCACTCCTTCACATGCAGCTGCTCAGCGAATTGAGTTAATCGTTTGATAAACGACGAAGTAGAGTGTTGACTGGATTAATTGCGCTAGGGTGCGGCGGTGGTGCTTCGATCTAGGATTCAACGCATTGTCGACGGGGTCCCGAAATTTGATCACACAGATAGCAGGGGGTACTGTAGTTTCTTCTTCCTCTTCTTGAGCAGTACACTGTAGTTAACTTTGCCTAATTATGGCTACGCGACCATCGAGAGATCGATAAGCAAAAAATACAGTAGTCGAGTTGACCTAGGAGTTCGCATTTTCGATTCTCCTGCATACGAGGCCCAAAAAAGATCAACAGAAACAATGACAGATCCTAGCCATCTTAGGGTCTATTTATTTCAGTTTTAGATTCGATCTAAAAGCTGATTCTAGATTGTGATAGTAGAGAAACTGATTCTTCAAAAGCTGGAATCCAAAAACACATATGAAGTGGATTGTGGATTCTAGTGTATATGGGTGGACTGGATTATGAGAATCAAGTTATTTGTTTTTTATTCTGTTTTAGGGTCAAAATTCAAAATCAAAAGCTAATTAAAACAAACAGGGCCTTAATCGTAAAGATTAACAGAAACAAGAAACGAGTGGCAGATCCTAGCCATCTCTATCGACGAGATTCGATCGTTAATAATACTAGTATATGCTAGTAGCAACAATCAAGGACTCCCTCTTTCCTAAATAGACGAAGTTTTAGTATTTTATACTTCAACCAAGATATTGGAGAAGCCAAATCATGCTAATTCATTAGGTCACTTATTACTTTTGGATGGTGTGTGTTACTCTAATTGACAGTAATAAATAATATTAAGAATAATGAATAGTATGATATACAACGAAAAAAATAGTTAAAGGTTGTCTTAATTATAAAATGGTATGTATTTGACCATTCACAATAGGAGTTTCATTCTCATTAAATGACATGACACATTATCATGTTTGGTGACATGACAAGGTAATTATGAAGATAGAGATAGAGAAAGTTTCATGGGAGGTGAGAGAGTTTCATTTAGATGAAACTCAAGATACACGGTTACCTAGATAAAAACTGATGTAGCACTCTTAGAAACTGGGAAATGAAACACTGCACTGGGAATGGCGTTAGAAACAAAATTTACTAGATCAATGCCCGTGCGTTGCTACGAAAAATAAAATTAGTAACGAAACATAAAAGCCAAGCAATAAAAGAAAATTATGCTACAAGATCAAACATCTATTTCTCCCGATTACAAAAGTTTTTATGATTTCATCTCAGTATGAATTAAAGCCAAATATATTGCACGTAGCAATATATATTACCAATCTTAAAAATCGATCAATCATTTTTATCCTTTTTTGCAATTTATATTACCAGCTCGCGTTCCTCTTCTTCTCGTCATACCCGTCGACGACGTCTCACCTGTGTCGCCGAGCAATCGCGTCGAAGTGTCGTACGCTTTGTTCAAGTCCAACTGACCGGCGCTGGGGTTACGGCACCCGGTGGGCGTCGCGCTCTGGCTGTTAGTTCCCGGCCGTTACAAATTTTTAAAATGACACATACAGATCGGGACTAACGAAATCTGTAGCTATCCGGAGAGGAAGGGGCCAGTTCGGTTTTGTTCGGGAGGAATGAGATCGAGAACTATCGCGGGGAACGAAAGCAAAAAAAGAATAGATCGCTTTTCTGCTTTATTTTGTGGGCTGGTGGTGGAGAACGGACGTGACACCACCAACTCCTAATTAGAAGTAGTAGAGGTACCCATAGCTCCAGCTCCACGGATTTGGTGGAATCGAGCGCCGTACAAACACAAGCCTTCCTCGCCCAAAATATCTATCAAATTTATCGATTCTTTATTTCAAATGTTTGTAATCAAAAGTTTATTTATTGTAGTTTTATTTCATTCTCTACCATGCTATTAACGATGTCAAATATGTTTGACTGGTTGAAATACCTCACGTAACAGTGGTAAGAATATTAGCATAATCTAACTCAATTAACTATTACTTGAATATCATGCCTTCTTATACACGCAATGACAAGTATTTTGAAACAGGGATTAACAAAGACATCCGGAAAAAGATCTGAATAATAAAATTATCTGCTGTGAAACAAGCCAGATCTATCTCACAACACTTCACTTCGCCAGACTTTGCAAATTAGCACTCCATAATTCGTTGCAGCGGTGGATTAATGACAAGGAAAGAAGAGCGTGTGCGGAGCCAAAAGGCCCACAGATATTAGGCCGGCTCAGCGTAGGCCTACCCCGTATTAGGTCGGATCAGTTTAGACTCACAAATTTTGTGGGTTGGTGGTGGAGAACGGACCACCACCAACTTAAAATTAGAAGTATAGTAGAGATAAGTTGGAACAACACGTCCTCCAAACAGAGAGAGAGAGAGAGTAGTAATAAAAGTACCAACTGCAGCTAGGGTAGCTAGCGTAAGACTTCGATTTACGTGTGCGTAATTTATCAGGCGAGGCGACCCATAAACACAAATGTAAGGTAACGTGGTTGGACACAATGATCCAATATTCCAATTCCGTTGGTATTCAGATTTCAGATAACTAGGATCATGTTTAGCAGTATATCGTACACTACTACAGAAAGGATCTTCAGTACCGATTAAAAAGGGCTATTAGTATCGGTTTTTGAACCGGTATAGCACATCCGGGACTGGCATCAGTACCAGTCTAATGTTTTAAAATATGTCGAGGGTGTATGAGAGAAGCGGAACTCGAATCCGCAACCTCGTGACTCCAGCCTCACCCTTCTAACCAACCCACCCACCATCCACTACAAGAACTCGCAAGTGCGCCGTTAAAGTCGACGTTATTATGCGATTTGCCGACGCTAATCGTAATTAACGCCGCAAATCGCTAATTAACGCCGCTTTTGGCCCACGATAGTTAATCGACGTTAAGTAGATAATTAACATCGCCGCCGACGCAATTAGCAATTAACGCCGGCCTAATTAGGCCGACGATAATTATCGCTGCGACCCCATAATTAACGCCGCCCCGGCTGGCGATGATAATTACTAATTAACGCCGGCTTGGGCTCGCCGACGTTAATTAGCTCAGCCGATAATTAACGCCGGCTTAGATTTGGCCGACGAAATTAGTGATTTTGCCGAGTTTTGTTTCGACGAAAATACTGACCCAGGTTACTAATTAACATCGCTATGTCCCGCCGACGCATTAACGCTAATTAACATCGCTCACCAACAGCCGACGCATTAGAGGTAATTAACATCGGTTACGCTCGCCGACGTTAATTAGCGCTAATTAACATCGGTGACGGCCGCCCGTTAATTAGCGCTAATTAACATCGGCCGAGCTCATTGGCGACGCTAATTAGTAATACTAGGACGACTTTTTCCCTATTTTCATGTTTCGCCACACAATTCAATATATAATATAATCAACATTGACAAAAATTCACACATCAACACATATAATTCACTTAATATAAACAATCCAACACGTAATATGCATATAATCAAGTTATCGATTCATCATAATGTCCAAATTGTCATTACATCCAAAAAGACCAAAGTGACATAGCTACAAACACATCCAAAGTTCAACTCGAATCATACACATCCATCCAAAGTGACACAACTATCAAAAATCTACAACCGCCGCCGCCATCCGTTGATTGGAGTTCGCCGCTGATCCCGGCAAAGAGCGCTTGACAAAGTCGGTTGCACCGCTTGTTCCCTACACAAGAAAATGCAAGATTAGACAATAATATAAGAATGAATGTACCATAAGAAAGCAAGTAAGAAACGAACCGCACGGATTCGCAGTCTTTGCAAGTGTTGCAAAGTGAGTATCAGAAGACGAGGACCCATGTGCCGTTGGTCCTACATAAGGCAACAATTATAGCTAGATTGATCAAATTTTACTAGATTTACAAGTTTTGACAAAGTGAAGCTAGAAATGTTATAAGTGTAGCTATATTGAGTAAATTTAACTACGCTACAAAGTTTAACTAGAACGGACCAAATTTAGCAAAAATGAACTAAATATCGTTAAATTCATCAAACTTAACTCTAGAGATACTAAGTCTTGCTAGATTCGCTATGTCTCGCTAGAAATGACTAAGTTTAGCTAGATTGACTAAATGTAGCTAGTTTGAACAAGATTAGGTACAACAAACTAATATTATCTAAATTGACTAAGTTCAACTCGATTCACACAGCTTTAGCAAGAATACCGAGCCAGCAGGAGGTGCCGGAGGATACATCCCCATTGTGGCGGTGGTGGCGGCGTTTGGAACGTTGGAAAGACAATGTTTTGCCCCATCGCTCGAACATTGCCTACAAATACAATGTATAAGTATTTTGAATTAATATATTCTCTAAATGCAATAGATTGAAGACTGGATTTACTTGAATCGCCGATTGTCAAGTGCTCGGTATGAAGCGTAGTACTCTTGTCGCGCCTTGCATACTCATCACGCTTGGCGCAGCCTCACGCAGACCTAGTAACCTCCAACTGCTGTTTACGAGGAGCGACGGCTACCAACCCCGAGCTCGGGGACGAAGAAGATCCCTCTCACCAAGACCACCGACGAGTCGATCACTCCAAAGGAACATGGAGTACCTTCAAAATGCGTGACCACAAAGGCTTGAGCACTTGAAATTATGACTTCATGAATTTTAGAAGGTATGACATCTCACCGTCCATGGGCCTTGCCGCCTCCACTAGCATGCACACCGCCGCCAAGCTGTTCCTTCCTCCAATCATAGTCTTCACCATGGCGCTTGACCATTTCCTCGCCATATTTCTCCTACATAACCAAATCGCATAATTGAAATGGGAACGCAAATCAAACAACTTAATTTGAATTGGATGAAAATTGTGACCACTAACCACCGATCAAGAGTCGTCTGATCGCACAACCGCCAGTCGTGTCGTCTCGACCTTTATGACCTTCCACGTACACTTCAATATCACTCACCAACACCGTCCGAGCCTCCTGAGACATAAGTTAGGTGCATACATACACTTGGTAACATGTATTTTGCAAAAGATTGCTACGGCGGACTTACCATGCGCTTAGCTTTACGATATGTCCATCGGCGCCATACGTGTGCTTTGATTCCCCGCCTCGGCGCTCTCGGTTCTTTCTTGACTTGGCGATGAACTCGTGAAGCCCAACGCCAGAAGAGCCCGTAAGCTTCGACGGTCCCCAACCATGGAATCATGACTGCACAAATATATTAATACATTAAAACAACATTACCAAGAAACGTTAAACTCAAATAGCTCCAATATTTGTTGTTTTACCCGCATGTACTTGTTCCTCGGTCAAGTAACTTTCGAAGACCCGCGAGTCCTGTTAATTCGTTGCTTTGAACAGACCTCAAGTGAAGATTTGTTGCTTGAATCCGAGCATTAGACAATGCATCTTTGGTCACCCGACGTGCATTTACATGGAAAACTCTACGAGCATGCTCGATGTTTGCACCGTCAGCCAAACGGTAACGCTTCTGCAATTGTTCATCACAAAGAATAGTTAGAATAGTAAAGAATCGACAGTTGGACCAATACCAACTGGCACAGAGAATCTTACCCAAAAGTCACTCCAAACAGCCCCCTGAGCATTCAAGTGCTCGGCATTAGGAGCAAGCAGGTAATGATCCCAACTAGTAGCAACAAATTGCTCGCCATTGGCCGCTGTGACCAACCCGGGGTAGTGCAAACGGCAGAGGTTACCTAGCACGTAGTTAACCTGCCTATGGTGCCCTCTGCCGTCAAACCCCGAGTCATCCCATGAACTGCAAGACATATAAATGATATAGTTCCAGTTCGGAAAGAAATGAAATAAGACATGGTTTAGAAAATACAAACCTATCACCAACAGGTGTGATCACAACCTTGTCCTCCTCCCGTCTGGCGCCGGAGGGGGCGACAAGATGGCTCCTCCTAAACCTCAAAGCGGGCTCCTAGAGAACCCTGGTCAGTATCCCCACCCATTGGGTCCTCATCCCCTTGGCCCACATCGGCCTCCTGATCCTCATCGATCCCAGCTACAACAACAATAATAATGAATGAATAAAGAAGATAATAATCAAATAAATTATGAGAATATAACATTCTAGTTTACCTGCGTCAACATCAACCTCCTGATCCTCATCGATCCCACCTACAACAACAATAATAATGAATGAATAAAGAATATAATAATCAAATAAATTAAGAGAATATAACATTCTAGTTTACTCATCAACATCCATGGCAAGCAGCCCACTTCTTCCTCCGCTGCCTCATCCTCGCGAAATAATACAAGATGCTTATATTTATGTCATATTTATGTTTTCACATGAAGCTTAGTTACCTCTCCACTCTGCAAAGGAACACTACGACTCGCAACTCAGGCTCCATTGACTCAACAAAGCACGCCGTCTACTTGCGCTTGAAGCGCTACCCTGAAACAAGGCCTCCTCGTCGCGCGAACTACTGGACTTCCTCCTACCACTGAGGAATCCCTTCGCCAGCTGCTTGATCGATCGGGGCATCCTGTTGAAAGAAAAATATCAAGTTAGTACAACAACAATAATAATGAACGAATGAACAAGATAATAAACACACAAAATTACTTGTCAAAATTCATCAATGTCGCGATGATGTAGTCTCATTCTTTCTAAGGGACGACTTGTTACTTTTTTCTTGATTGGTTGTCTTTTCCGTTTCTCAGGAATCGTTATATCTCCACGGTCTCCGACTAAAGAATCGAGACCTGGACTAGTCTCTATATCAAAAGTGCTTGGCAATTCTTCATCTTGAAAACCTCAACATCCTCCATGGCCTCTAGTGGCTATCAAGATAACCAAAGATCACCAGAGTATGTAACCGCTTCTCGAGGATTCACTTTGTACACAACCCACCAAGCACTCGGTCTTGTGCATGGATATGGCATATAATACACCTGCTCAACTTGGTGAGCAAGGATAAAATTGTCGTAGCCATGTAGCTGTTCGTTGTGTTTAACTTCTACCATCCCATACTGGTTTTGATGAGTCCCATGTTTGCTATCAAACCAAACGCAATCGAAAAATACTACTTTGAGCTCCTTATTCCCTGCAAACTTGAACTCGAGGATGTTTTGAATGATTCCATAGAAATTTGTTTCGATCCCTTGTGCATCGATTGCCCTAGTTACAACTCCAGTATTTGTTGTGGCGCAAGGGGACGACCAGCTTCAAATTTGGTTGAACGGAACCGAAACCCGTTCACGTCAGACGCCTATAGCTTTTAACATTCTGCGGGCATAGGATAGTGAAGCAAGTCCTCATGGACGCTCCCATATTTCACGACCGCCAACAAAATATGATTCGGTTGTATAAGATTTATAATATATTGAAACGTAACATTACGAAATATTATAGGATGTGAAGGTGTTACATGATCTCGAACCAAGTGATGAAATTAGGGCCCCATTTATTCCATCCCGACGCATCGTATTAAGTTGCTTGGCGCTTGGTTGACGAATAGACGCCCGATTCGCTTATCGAATTCATCAGAAACAAAACGTAAATGGATACATAAATGAATGATGTCTTGGCAAAGATAGCTTGATTCATGTACAAAGTAAACGCTTCGTGAAATATTGTTCCATCTCTTCCATATTGGAGTACATGTACAACCAAAGCGACTTCTTTTCTTCCGAAGTGTAATAGTAAGCGAAGCAACTACCAACGGTAGTACCTCTCCATTGGAAAATCAGAGGTCACTACAAGGTGTCTCTTCATCTACATGGTACCGCATCGTGGGAGCATTGACTTTGTGTTCCTCTGCAAAGTATACACTCGAGAAGTATGATATCTCTTTCAAAGAAAATGCTACGCAATGCACCCTTCAACTCTTGCCTTATTGCCAACCATAGCTCAAGTTTCTTTAGAGCTCTTTCAATGTGATACATCCACCTATATCGAATAGGGCCACCTACCTTAGCTTCAGAAGGTAGATGAACAAGTAGATGTTGCATTGATTGAAGAAACCCTGAGGAATATTTTTTCCATCTTGCATACAAGCACCGGTATCTCTTTCTCCAACCTCTCCATCATGTCTTTCGATATTTCTTTAGCACATAATTGTCTATAGAAATAACTTAGCTCACCTAGCACCTTCCACACATTATCATTAAGATATCCACGAAACATTACAGAGTGAGTCTTTCCATGATTATGTGGTAATCGTGGCTCTTCAACTCATTTAGCTTCCCGTATTCACATTCACAGTTTCGTCTCAATCCCGCCACGTAACCATCGAAATTTCAATTTCTTCATCCACCTCAACACTTCTTTCTTTTCTTTAGGTTTAAGGCAAAATGGAGCGCGTGGCTTACCCCCCCTTGGTGAGCTCAAGTGTTGGCGATTCATGAGATCTCTGCTAAGTCTCTTGGGCCTTTAGGTTGTCTTTTGTCTTGTCCGTCATATCCATGACCGTGCTTATAATGCTTTCACCAGCGTTAC
Source organism: Guadua angustifolia (assembly GCA_036346375.1). NCBI lineage: Eukaryota > Viridiplantae > Streptophyta > Magnoliopsida > Poales > Poaceae > Guadua > Guadua angustifolia. The sequence continues at coordinate 27,128,520 of CM070519.1, forward strand.
GCTCTCGATGCATGACGTCAATGTTGTGCATCGTAATCAAGGCCTTCGTGATATAGGAGCTCCCATAATCCACAAATGTGAGTCCATTGTGCTCCTCTCCAAACCCTTCAAACCCATCTTCTTTCTCCACCAATTTACTCAAAGATATCAGCAATTTACGCCCAGATTAGACGTTTCGCGACCCTTTCGACAACCGTGTCCTTACGGAAGGCATTCCTCTGGAACCTAAAGGCGTGTCTCGAGGCGAAACGCCTCATGGCAATCGGCAATGATCTTTCCACCATTTACAAGGCGAAAACAATCGGTTATCGAACCACAGATCGGACATGTCAAATTTCCATGACTCGGCCCAAAAAAATACCATAGGCCATGAAATCATGGATGCACCACAAATATGCAACACGAAGGTTGAATTTACATTTCTTATAGCGATCATACGCCTCTACCCCTGTCCATAATTTTTTCACTCTTCGATCAAGGGTTTGAGCATCACATTGAGACGCTTTCCGTGATGTTCGGGCGGTATGATGAGGCACAGGAACATAAACTCATATTTCATGCAAAGGGAAGGTGGAAGGTTGTATGGAATAGCAAAGACCGCCAAAGACGAGTATGATGCGGCGGTTGTGTTGAAAGGCGTGAAACCATCGATTAGCCAACCCACGCGAACATTTCTCGCATCCTCGCGAAGTCCTCGTCAAAGCTATCTAGAGCCTTCCATGCCTCACTATCCGACGGTGCACCATTACTCTGCGTTCTCACGCACACCTTCTTTGTGCCACCTCATGTGCCCGCACTTCGCTTTGAGATAAACAACCGCTTGACCTAGGTGTGAGAGGCATGTACCGGTTGCTTGTGTGCGACATCGGTCGTTACCTTTTCACCTTCTTCGCTCAACACCTCGACAAATCTTGGTTTTTACACACTAAGCAATGCTTCTTTTCTCATGCTCCTTCCGTAAAAGCATGCGCTTATCCTTGCACACATCAATCTTCTCATACTTCATACCGAGACCGCATAACAACTTCTTAGACTGGTACATGTCTCTAGGCATCTTATGATTCACGGCGATATCGTAGATCAATTCCACGAGATCATTGTAACAATTATTGGAAAAGAAATACTTGGACTTAATGGCCATGAGCAGCGTCACAAAAGCAAGTCGGGTCACTTTAGTGTTCGTGGCAATGACTCTTGAAGCTTTAAGTAGCTCAAAGAACTCCCGAACCTCACGTGTTGGCGGATCCTCCGAGTCACGTTAATCTCGGGCGCAAAGCTTCTAGCATCTCATCCATCCTATCATCGTCCGCCCTATCATCTTCCTCTTCAACCGCCACTTCAGTCCTTGAGCACGTGACTCACCATGATGTACCCACAACTCAAAGCTTGGCATGAAACCGAACCGACATAGGTGCAGAGACATCGATTTTTTGTCCCGGGGTGGAAATTACGGCACTTGCTGCATGGGCACTTCACCTTAACAAGATTAGACATAGAGAAGGCACGGCCGACAAAAGCGGTAGCCTTGACCGTCCACTCGACCAGTGAGCCCCACTTTTCTCCCAACCTTCATACATCCATCGCGATGCGTCACCCATACTTGAGGCTATATAGGTTAAATCAACAGATTATAAGGTTCATTTTGTTTCTATATATCACGACCCTACATCTATAGGAAAGGATATGTTCTAAACCCACCAAGAGTGGTGACAAAGCGGATTTATGATTTAGCTGCGAGTCGAATGAAATTTGCACATAACCCCGTTGTTCTCCACCGCACGCCCGGATATGGTGCAAGGAGAACAACAGGTTATGACGCCGAAATTTCATTCGACTCCGTGGCTCGTCATAAATACCGCACTTTGTCATCCACTCCGAGGTCATCAAAAAGGATACTTCGGACAAAGACATCTCACATGTGACACATGTGAGACATGCCGATCCGAAACGGGTGACGCATAGGTTTCGTGACACTATGTGATTTCAAATCAAAAATAAAAATCCGACGATAATCCATTACTCAAATATATATTTATAAGCACGTAATGGACTCCAATTAGAAGGTGGTTTGAGCAAAATGAAATAATAGCAGTTTGAGCAAAATGAAACATGAACATAATACGAGATATAACTATGAACAAATTATCCATAATGCCAGAACATAAGAGAACATCATGAATTCTCTTGAACCATAGAATTACAATAATTTTGCCTACAACAAGGATGCCCAAATCGGTGAGAATAGAGCTCCAGATTAGACCAGATGTCACAAGTTAATCAAACCACATGAAAGGAACTATTCTCTAGTTAGCATATCACTTGTACAAAGACAACAAAAGACTAATTGAATTTTTAAACACAATTATCTAAACAATTGCTGAATCACAAAGAATAATCACTAACTAATCAGATTAATATTGCCTCATTCAACTTAATCATCATCGAAGCAAGATAAGAGAACAAAATAGTGCCTCTGATCAAGAAATACACCTCTAGCTCGATGGCTAGTCCTCAAGTTTCTCAATCGGTTCACTAAATCAACACCAACAGCTAATTAACGCCGGCGGGGTTTTGGTAGACGTTAATTAACTAATTACCCCATTAATTAACTAATTACCCCACACAGATTCCATAGAGCCATGCACGAGAGGAGGAGGACGCAATATTCTAACCTTCAATCTTGTGGTCGCCGGAGAGGAGGAGGACGCCAGTGGACGAGGTCGACGAGGTCGCCTCCCGGAGAGGAGGAGGACGCCGGGGACGAGGTCGACGCAGGTCGCCGCTTACCCGGGTGGAGAGGAGGTCGCGGGCGCGTGGTGTGGCGCAAGGCGAGGCGCGTGTGCGGCGTGGCGTTGGCGGGCGGCGGCGGCAAGGCGGCGGCGGCGGCGTGCGGCGGGGCGGCGGCGGGCGGGGGCGGCGCGCGGCGCAAGCGGCGGCGGGCGGCGGCGGGCGGCGGCTGGTGGGTGTGATTTAAATTTTTTCGGCGAAGGAATGGGCGCGGGCGAAGCGAAACGCAGCCTTATCTCCATAATTATCGCGGCTGGGCATTCGCCGACGCGTTAATTAATTAACGCCGCCGTGAAAAGCCGGCGTTAATTAATTAATGCGTCGGCGTGGTCACCGACGTTAATAGGTAATTAATGTCGGCTTTTTCTCGGCGGCGATAATTCTTGGCCGACGCAATTTCACGATTCTGTAGTGATCGCGTCTTCGATATACATAGAATATGCATTCCTTTTGAACTTTCCTCAAGCGAGGCATCGATGCGGTTAGGTATTCTGAACCGATACTAATATACCCGCTTTTAGTACCGGTTCGTAACACGAACCGTCGAAGCCCACGACGATCTTGTAGCCAATGAACCGCATGAAGCCCTCATCGATGCGGGTTCAAATCCAACCGGGACTGATAAGCCGGTATGGAAGGTCTGATCTGTAGTAGTGGTACTAGTACAATCACATACATGCACTACTTGTGGCATGAGTTTGGATTCAGTTGAGGTGCGAGTCACGGCGCGGGACTCCTCGCCGGCCGGAGTTGTAGGACCTCGCCGGCGGAGAGGCGACAAAGTCGGTGGGGGTGCCGGTGCAGCCTCAGTCGCCGACCTCAGCCCACCCGGTGATAACGCGCACCGTCAGATCATTCAGGTAAGGCAACATGGACCGGGCCGTCAGATGCTACTCAAAAGTGGGCCTTCATCGGAATGGCCTAGCATAGAGAACACCATGAACGCAGTCGTGGACGTCAAATGGCCCTAGCCTAGAGGGTTGGGCCACCGCGTTGAGCCATATCGTCCACGTGGTTCAGCCGCTAGTCTAAATCAAGCATTTTGCCGTAGTCAGTTATCGCGTCCGAGCGTGCAGCGCAATGGTCAGGTAGGTCGCGTGCAACCCAGCCACCCGCGTTCGAGTCTTCGCCACGCGTGCCTACACTTGATTTTTTACATGGTCGACGCGTGGCTACCTCGGTTGCCTCAGCGCCGTGTCCTCCTGTTTTTTTGCCGACGGGAGCCCTCCACGCCACCATCTTCCGCGTCGCAGCCTTCCAAAGATCTCCGCGCCGCGCGCCGTCTCCCCGACGCCGCGGAGCCCTCGAGGCTCTCTTTCGATTTCTCCATCGCCATCGCATCCCCTGCGCCGTCCGAGACTGTGCCATTGCTATGACTGTGTCTGGCCCTTCTGGAACCTTCAAGGCCGCATCCGAGGACTTCGAGGAGGCGCTCGCTTGCTCGCTCTCTCCCATTCGCCTTCGCCCGTTTTCCCCTGCCGCTCCGTCGCCCTGTGGAGCCTATCGAGTTCCCTCCCTCGGCCCGACTGCTCCCTCCCTCGCCCTGTGGAGCCTATCGAGTTCCCTCCCTCGGCCCGACTTCTACTCATCGATCCTAAGCTTTTCTCTTCTGCTGCCCTCTTCTTCTCTGCTCCTTCTCTCCCGTCGCCATGGCTGCCATTATCCCGACTGCTCCCGTCCATGCATAATCTTCAGCCGTGTGGTGTTAGCTAATCTCGACCGTCTGTTCTGAACTGGACGGGTGAGATTGCGCCAAGCTTTGTGCCAATAGCGTTGCGCCACATGTTGCACTGTGATTAGGCCGCGTGCGGCCTCTGACGCCATGGCTTGCATCAGCCGGCACACAGGCATAGTGCCATCAGTACATAGTGGATTGAGAGCGAACCGTCGACTGAGTCTATGAGCAAGTGACGTGTCGCCTCTAGATTGCGCCACGTGTCACATGACGTCAGCATGGCGCCACAATTCGGTTTTTTCAGGAAAATAATTAGCCAAAAATCATATTCGGTGCTGACGTCAGCATAACATCATAAATGCTATTTTTCAGTATAAAAATAATTTGGTTAATTCGGTTTTTTCAATTTTGCGATTTATCTTTTAATTCAAACTTTGAATAGCTATATCTTTTGCATTCGAACTCCGATTGAGATGATTCCAGTTTCTAAAAATTCTTAAAATCAAGCTATATTTAATGGTGAGTTTTATTTAATTTTTAGAGTTGATCTTGCTCTCTATTTTTGGTATTTATTGCTTTTTCTATCGTTACGCGTATACGTCGAGCTGTTCGGTGAGTTTGTTATCAAGGATCCAACACCCGAGCAAGGTCTAGAGTAGAAGTTAGAACTATTTGAAGATAAGTTGTGCTTTGATCATGTTGAACCCATACTTTAAATATTATATTGTTTCAAAATATTGTATGTTAATTCAATTATCCCTTATTTCAAATATGTTGGAAATAGTTAATTGTTCACTTTGAATGACATCTACCTTACCGTAATGTATGTCGTATTTCATTTATCACCCTACAAATGGTTCCATATTAATTGATAGCTATAATTGCCAACAATATGGGTATTTCGAACGCAAGTAGTATACTTAGTCATGCAACGAATCATCATTTCACATGAAAATGGTTAATTAATCCTACTTAATGATTATGGAACATATTTATTAACTTGTGTGTCAGGTGTTGTCACACAATATGGTTATTGTTAATGGTACGTGGTGCATGGTAAATCAACTAGGGTGGCAAAATGATTTAGACTGGGGCAAGTGGCATGTATTTGTGGTGGGCCAATGTGGCACTTAGGCGGTCGCATTGTTTTTTATGATAATTGTTGGTTCATGGTTATGATGGTTTTTAGTTAGCCTTGTCTTGGTCGATTAAGAATTTAACCTTGCAAGGACTTGAACTGAGTCATTTATACAACCACAAGTCTGGTATAGGATAAACCTAGCTGACTAATATATTGAGTCTAAACTTTGGTACTATTAGTGGTGGTGTGAGACTTGGGTTATGGTAATCAGTCCTCACACATATAGGCTCACATGGCACAAGAGGGGAGACCCTGGATGTGGTAACCAGTCCTACAAGTGTTGAAACCTTAACGAGTAGTACCAGGTTTAGATAGGCATTGGAAAGTGTAACATCCCCAATTTCGGTCTTTTGCCTAAAGCTAATTTAAATTAATTAAATTCAAATTTTGGATTTTCTCGGTGTTCTAATTAACCTGGCATCCATATCCTTCCGAAATTGGAGTTCAATCCTTTATCGTCCGCAAAGTCAAAATTCCAAATTCTGGTCCTTATTCGAAATTCCACTCGAGTTCCAAAATGCTCAAAAAAATCTCAAAACCTATTGCATTAGGTTCCAAATATTATATAATATTTTTAGAAATTTTTCAAGATTTATAGAATCTCTCTGGTATTTTATCTCTCACGCACTTTCATCAAATCCATTATATTCTTCCCGAAATTATCTAAATTCCAAAATGCATCCAAAATCAACGAAATCAATTTTATTGGGTTCCATTTATTCTCTAGTATTTTTAGGATTTTTTTCTAGAATTTTTAGATCTTGTTTTCTATTTTATCTCGCGCGTCTTTGATTCTACACTATTCAAAATCATGCCAATGGGTGCTGCACACGTGTCCTGGCACTGTAGCAGCGTCTTCAAGCTTGGAATGTCCAGAGAACATTCGTTTCTTTTGTTTATAACTCCAAGAATTCAATCCTCTATAACTCCTGCTATAATCCACCAAATCAATCATGGGTGGATCTATTGGAAAGGTAGCGACGAGGAGATTTCATTCCCCACCTTCATTGGTCCTTAATCACGCCAGAAACGGCTCCATTAAGCAAAAATCGAAACGTCTTCATTTGGTAAAACCTCAGCCATTACTCCATCAATCCGCGAGTTTCCACTTCTCAAATCTTCGTCTTGGCGTACTCTTTCCGTGCTCACACGCTCCTACTGCCTCTCCACTCCATTCATCCGGGAAATCGAAAAAACCGACGCCGGTCGCTGTTCATCGACGTCACCACGGCAACTTTTGCTCCAGACGGCGATGAATTTTGCAGTTGAAGTTTCCGATTGGAGCATCGTTCGTCGTCGATTTCTCGCAAACCGTTGATCCTCTCCCAAATCCGACCTCACCGCTAGGTTCGTCTCGTCGCGTTCTACGTGGTGTTCACTTCCTCTTCGTTACTACTCGCCCTAAAATTTTTGTTATTTCAGTCATCCTCGCCACGACATGCGGTAGCTCTCATTGACCATCTCCGGCCCGACCGACCAAGCTAGCCGGTCTCCTGCTGATCGCCGTGCCCATGCGCCTTTTCCTCGCCGCCGGCCGGCAAGGCTCCAAGATCCGGCAATGGCCAACGCACAGAGGTCCATTGCCTCCTCTATTTTCCTTTGGAGAAGAAGGTTATGAGCCTATGAAAGCTATGGCCCACCTGCCATAGAGTCAAAGAAAATCAGTGAATCCAAGAAATAGAAGATGCTCGGAATATTCCTCAATTTTCCATTTTCCAGGATTTTTAGAATTCAAACGCTTATATCTTTTTCATCCGAACTCCAAATCACTCCGTTCAAATTTCTAAATTCATCTAAATTCAAGATCTACTTGCCAGTATAAATTTTGTAATTTTTTGAATTTATTTTATTTAATTATTTAGTTGTACCGTTTTGCGTGTAGCCGAAGAATTCGTCGGAGTTGTCGACGCCGTCACTGAACCCCAGGATTTCGAGACTCCCACCGCGACTGAAGGCAAGTCTCCTTGACGCATGTCAATCCCATGTTTTACACTTGTTTTACAGTGATTTATAACATGAATTTCTATCTTTATAATTGTTATGTCAAATATTGACTGTTAGTTATTCCGAATTGCTGTCATCTTCTTGATTATTGATATCCATGTTTATTGGTAACCCTAGGATACTTTGTTATGTCATGTTTAAATAATATTGTGACATATGATGACTAGTACGATAGTTGTGCTTAGTTGCAAAAGTGATTAAAATGACCCATGGGTGGAATCTCTTTGAAATTATGGTTTAAAGTATGATTTGAGAATTATAGGAAAATTTTTGCTACTGTTTTTGTAAAATAAAAATAAAATGAAAAATGGTTTGGACTTGGGCGGAATGGAATGTCGGGTGGGTGCGGATAGAGCACTAGTTTTCATTGTGCAAGTACCACCCCAAGTCAGTTAAGGACCGACGCTTATGACTGTCCATTCTAAGTATTACCGTGCAACCACAAGTCTAGATGGGTACGATCTGGCTGAATAATTTGTAGAAACCTAACTTAGACTCACCAGATGGTGGAATGTGGGTGCCGGATGGAGGCAAGTCGTATTTTCCCACACGGCGCAAGAGGGGGCTTCTGTATTGGGCTGATGGAACCCTAACAGTGGTGAAACCTCAGTGGGTGGGTTGGGTTAGATGTATACATTGTAAAGGCCTTGTCATGATCTCTCTGCCGGCACACCAAAGGAAGTGTGTTAATAGCTTGGCATTAAGAGAAGATCATGTCTTGTGGGTAAAGCTGTACACCTCTGCAGAGTGTAAAAACTATTCGAATAGCCGTGCCTACGGTCAAAGGCAAAGCGAAGAATGCTTTCATATTGGTAGACTTGGTTTTGGTTTTAAAATAAGCGATGTTTTGGGATTCGGAGTGGTTAGAACTCTCGGATGTTTATTTGGCGGATTGAGCCAATCGGTAGATGGAACTGTTTTGATCATGATGGATAGAGTCATGAGTTGGTTTACCTTAATCTTTTAAACTGTGTGGATAGAGTCAGTATACTAGTGATGGTGGATAGAACCTTCGCTAGAATAATAAATATATTCAATTGTTAAAATGTGCATTGTGAAAATTATTATTAAGTATAGTTTGATGAAACTTAGCTTTATGCAAAAGAACTTTAAAAAGCCTTCCTTGGAAAGCTCTACATGTTGCATAATTTTTCAGACTTGCTGAGTACGTTTGTACTCACATGCTACACAAATTTTATCATTAGAGAATTACCAAGATGCAGCCGAAGATAGTGAGTTCTATGACGAGGAGTTCATTGAAGACCGCTAAGATAACTAAGCGCGCGCTCCTAGTCGTCGCCTGTGGCATCTTTTGGGTTTTATCTTTTTGTTATTTATTTCCGTTGCTGTGAACTTTGGTCATGTGACCGGAGATGTAATAAATAGCCATGTGGCTGGTACTTTATGTTTATGCTATTACTTCGTTCTGTTCGGTAATGATTCATCACTATTTGACTGTGTGTACTAGCTACTGATCTGGGATTAGTACAGAAATACACAGGAGATTCCGGGTAGCCGATCCAAGGTCTCACAGAAAGGCTTTATTATAATCACTCACCTTTGCGGTGTATAATTATATCTTGTGGGTAAAGTGTATAACCTCTGTAGAGTGTAAAACCTAATCGAATAGCCGTGCTCGTGGTATTGAGCATTGCTCGGTGATTACAATCAAGAGTTAGATTTTATTGAAAACAAATAAGGGTATGGATGTTGAATTGTGGATTAAGGTTATGAATTGATTATTAGAAAACAATTGCAAGTGTTATTATTGTTATTATTCGTTTTACCGTCTTTCAATCTATTTATGCTATTCTTTTACAAATGTTGTTTATGCAAATTAACCATGTTAGCCTATCCTTTGTACTAAACTATGCATATAGTATTTTAGACTTGCATTCTATACACGACTTATTGAGTGCTTTATGTACTCATCCCTTGCAACAAAACATCACCAGTGGAGAAGAAGTAACGCCTGCTTTTGAGGAAGAGTGCTAGGAAAAGGCAAACAACTAGGATGAGAACCTTGTGAGTTGTCTATGGCAGATTGAAGGGTTTCTACGCTTATGTTTATTTCCATTGTTGTTTATTTACTTTTCATTCTTAGCCCTACAAGACGTACTCATGTAAAGTGGACCATAAAGTTGTTTAACAGTTTTATTTTTTATTATGTTATCGCAGAGTATGATTGTGATATTTATCCTGGACTAGTGTGAAATACACAGAGAGTCCGGATTTGTATATCGGGTCTCGACAACGGCCCCAAAATGACGCAGGTTCGTGGTGTAGCAGCCATTCTTCCAACTATTTGGGCTTTCCAACTGAGCTTCCAGCATACAGTTTGATGCCCTACGGATGGGATCAAGGTAGGCACAGGCCCAGACAGAATTACGACAGATCGAGCATCCTTTAATTGTTTGACTACACTGATCCATACGCCGATCCCTATGCACAAGACACATCTGTCAGGTTCCTTCACCAGTTAGAGAATTATACCAGCTGGTGGCTCATTACAAACATTGGAAGTCTACCTACCTACCTACCAACCACGGGATATGATCTAGGATGAATACAAACAACTGTATGAGAAAAGGTATCACGAGGTCATTGTCAATAACGATGAGGAGTTTGCACCACAGTTGTACTACTACTCGTAGGTATGTAAATGCATTGTTTTCCGTGATTTGATGATCTCACTCCTTTAATTTTGCATCTTCTTTTAATACATGTTCGTACAATATACTCATTCTTTAATTATGGCTTTTGTAGGTGGTTCAGGACTTTGACATGAGCGTTGTATTTTGGCATCATCCGTGCTTTCACAGGCTATTCTCAAGTACTCTCTACGGTAATATTTGTGGTGTGTATGTGATAAATTGTCAATGTATCAATTTTATTTCATGCCTATTAATTGTAATACAAATATATATGGATTGTTTTCAGTTGTAAGTTTGTAACCTCCAAAATCCAAATATCAGTTAAAATACTATCAAAATTTTTAACATTACGGATTGGTAATCATATAAAAATTTTATGCCAAGATTAATGATACATCAGGACCATCCAAACAAAATTTCAAAATTTTCTAACATGGTTTCAAGCATTTTTCACTCGGACATCACCACTATTCGAATTTTACAAAATTACTCAAGCTTCAGCATCACCTGAAAATTTTATGCAAACATTAGTGATATGTCAAAACCATGCACAAAAAATTTCAAAATTTTCTTACATCGTTTGTTCTATTTTCCATTCGGCACAAATTTGCCTGTTAACGTTTTACCAGAACAGTAGCAATGTTCGATTTTTTAAACATTCTTCAGACTTGATAATCATGTGAAATTTTTATGAGAATATTACTGATATGTTCGAAACATGTAAAAAAAATTTCATAATTTTTTAACTTTGTTTGGACCGGATTTGGCTTGATGCAATGTGTACTTGATATCGACAAACCGGCTAAGATCTCAGATTTTCTGATTAAATAAAAAAACTGGATTTGAAATTTTATTTTTGTGTTTTGTCTGAAATTTATCTAAAATTTTGAAATCTTGACTAAATTTTGGTCTCCAGCCAACTTCAAGATGTTGAGCAAAAACAAGATTTTAAACTCTATTTATAGCTCGACTGTTGTACTTCTTAAAAGAAAGTAAGTGGGCTGGCCAATTTTTTAAAAGAAGTCTTTAAAGAAGACTCTAGCTAACTGTCCGGCCCTTTGCTCTAGGGCTGTAAACGAGCCAAGCTCGAACGACCCTGGCCCTCCAGGCTCGAGCTTGGTAAGGCTCGAACCGAGCTCGAGCCGAGTTCGAGTTGAGGTTCGAGCCTCAACCCAGGCTAGAGCTCGGCTCGGTCCAGGCTCGAGCTCGGCTCGAGTAAGCTCGAAAATTCTGGTAAGCTCGGTAGGCTCAGTAACAAGCTCGAGTAAGCTCGATTCGACGAAGTTCGGTCCAGGCTCGAGGAAGCTCGTCTTAAGGAAATTTGGTTCAGACTCGAGGAAGCTCGGTAACAAACTCGGTCCAGGCTCGAGGAGGCTCGGTAACAAGCTCGGTCCAGGCTCGAGAAGGCTCGTTAACAAGCTCGATCTAGGCTCGTGAACTATTCGAACTCGGCTCGGTTAAGCTCACGAGCTCAAGCTCGAGCTCGAGTTCGGCTCATTCGGAGCTCGAGCCGAGTTCGAACCAAGCCTTTCGCGAACCGAGCTCGAGTAGCTCGCGAGCCTCGAGCTTTTTCTTTACAGCCCTACTTTGCTCCCTTCGAGGGCTACGTACGCAGCTCGGCAAGCATTCAATCCCATGCGTAGCTGGCGTGAACGAGTTCTATGTTGCGCCTTGCAGGCAAAATCCTATGTTGCGCCTTGATCTTATTTATCTGCGCTACGATTACTAGCCTTTATTTGCTCTTAGATGATGTTTGAAATGCGAAAAATTTGCAGGAGCCTTCACTTCAATAAGGGGCTATTTGTTTTAGTTTTTGATTCTAGATTTTAGCCTTAAAATAGATTAAAAAACAAATAGCTTGATTCTAGAATCCGATTCTCATAATCTAATCCACTCATATACACTAAAATCTATAATTCACTTTATATATGCTTTTAGATTTCAGTTTCTCTACAACCACAATCTAAAATCAGTTTTTAAAAAATATAAAACTAAAACTGAAAGCGTGATAGAGTTGGATAATCACACGAAAAGATAATAGTTTCCATTAGCCAGGATTGATACATATATAGCTTACACGGAAGAAGCAACGAACATGGAAAAGATATACATGCAGGTAAACTAACTACATGCATGGAAAGATATGCATGCAAGTAAAGTAACGGCATGCATGCAAACTAGTCATGGAAACAAATCCTGGTTGTTGTTGTAGACTAATCCTGGCTCCTGTGATTACGGAAGACCGGTCCTGGAGTTCCTATCCTCAGAGATACGCTAACACGCCCCCGCAGTCAGAGCGGGAGCAGAGTGAACGTTCAGACTGGACCGGAACTCCGTGAAGAGCGAAGACGGCAGACCTTTGGTGAAGATATTGGCGTACTGAGACGAGGTACGGACATGAAGGATACGCACAACGCCAACAGCCACACGGTCACGGACAAAATGCAAATCAATCTTAATATGTTTGGTGTGCTGATGTAGCACCGGATTGGTAGAGAGATAAACTGCATTGACATTGTCACAGAAGACAACAGTAGCATGTTGTGGTGGGCAATAAAGCTCATGCAGTAACTGGCATAGCCACGAAGTCTTAGCCACAGTAGCCACAGTATTAGCAACAACCCGATACTCAGCCTCAGCACTGGAGCAAGAGACAGTGTGTTGCCGCTTGAAAGACCAGGAGATAAAATTGTCCCCAAGAAAGACGGCATAGCCGGAAGTCGAACGGCGAGTGTCTGGACAGCCTGCCCAGTCTGCATCAGAATAAGCAATGAGTGCTCCAAGGGAGGTGCGGTGAAGTTGTAAGCCGAACTCTAGTGTGCCCTTGAGATACCAAAGTATGCGTTTCACCAAAACATAGTGTGGCTCGCGAGGATCATGCATGTGAAGACAGACTTGCTAGACAACATATGCAATGTTAGGTCTAGTGAAAGTGAGATACTGTAAAGCACCGGCTAACCCACGGTAGTGCGTAGGATCAGCCACAGAGGGACCAGCGTCGGAAGCAAGCTTGGCGTTGGTATCAGCGAGGCGTGAAACAGGGCTTCTGATCACTCATGTTTGCCCTAGCAAGAATATCCAGAATATATTGCGGTGAGAGGAATAGACCGCCATCACGTCGTGATAGACATGCCAAAAAGTGATGGAGGGTCCTAGGTCCTTCATGGAAAACTCATCTTTGAAGGGCACGTATGATCTAACGCAGAGAGACTCGAGAGGAAGCGATAAGAATGATATCATCCACATATAAGAGCAAATATGGTGTATCATTTGCATGACGAAAAAATAGACAAGTGTCGATTTGGCACCGATCAACCCAATAGAGAGAATGAAGGAGGCAAACCGATTGTACCATACTGTGAGAGCTGCTTGAGTCCATAGAGAGACTTATTCAGCCGACAGACATGGTCAGGTTTGACTGGATCCACAAAGCCAGAGGGTTGAGCACAATAGACTGTCTCAGAAATAGTGCCATGCAGGAAGGCATTCTTCACATCAAGCTGATGAACAGGCTAATCCTAAGAGAGAGCGACAGTGAGCACTGTCCTGATAGTAGCAGGCTTACCAACCGGACTGAAGGTTTCATTAAAATCAATGCTAGGCTGCTGAGTGAAACCACGAAGGACCCAATGAGCTTTGTAGCAATCAAGATCACCAGTAAGGGAGAGCTTGTGGCGAAAAACCCACTTGCTTGTAACAATATTAGCACCAGCTTGTCGAGGTACAAGGTCCCAGGTATGATTGGTCTGTAGAGCTGAGAATTCTTCGATCGTAGCAGTGCGCCAGTTCGGATCAGCCAAGGCACTTTTGTAAGACTTGGGAAGGGGCGATACGACGGCAGCATGAAGATTCAGGCGCATCAGAGGCTGACAGAACCCAGCCTTACCCCGTGTGACCATGACATGATCATTGGTAACAGGAGCAATAGGAACGATGAGCGGCGGTTGATGGGGCCTTGATAGCGATGAAAACTCTTGATGGTCCGACGACCACAGTAGGAAGTGGTGAGCCAGGAGCGTCTGGTGACTCAGGGGAGTCAGGAGCCATGCGCGTAGGCGAGGAAGACGACCGGGCATCCGCACACAAGGTAGCAGCAGTAGGCGGCCCAGAGCGAGGGAGCGAAGAACGCTCGGCCCAGGCTGACGAAGAGGCCGGGCTGGCAACAACCTACAGTTGAAAACCGACAGGGGCAGCCCGACGTGTGGGATGGGCGATGGGCACAAGAGGTGTGACGACCGAATCGCTTGAGGACGCCTGGGCAGGGTCGCTCGATGACGCCTGGGCAACACCGGCCCCGCTGGCAGCAGCCTGAGGAGTGAAACCAACAGGGGCAGCAGAACTAACGCTTGGAGATGAGCCTGCAAAGGGGTGAGCACCAATAGGAGGTAATGGGGTTGAGTTAAACTCCAAGAGAAAATCAAGGTCAGAGGAAGGAGTGGTGGAGCTTAACTGGGCGAAAGGGAAGGAGGATTCATCAAAGATGACGTGGCGAGAAATAATGACTTGGTTGGAGGAGAGGTCAAGACAGCGATAACCTTTGTGGTCGAACGAGTAGCCATGAAACACACAAAGGGTTGAGCGAGGGGAAAGTTTGTGAGGGGCAGTGGCAGAGAGGTTAGGCTAGCACTTACACCCGAAGATGCGAAGATGGGAGTATGAGGGAGGGGTACCATAGAGGGTGAAGAAATGGGTGGAAAAGTTTAGTGTTTTGGTGGGATGGCGATTCAATAGGTAGGTGGCAGTGTGCAAGGCTTCGACCCAATATGAGGAGGGAAGAGTGGCTTGGAATAACAAGGAACGGACAATGTTGTTGATGGTGCGAATGATGCGCTCAGCTCTACCATTTTGTGGCGAGGTGTAAGGGCAAGACATGCGAAGGGTGGCTCCGCGGGTGAGAAAAAGAGTGCGGGAGCTGGAGTTGTTAAACTCACGACCATTGTCGCATTGGACGCTTTTAATGGAGGCACCAAATTGCGTAGTGACAAAGGAAAAAAATTGTGGCAACGTGGGAAAAGTGTCAGATTTCAGACGTAGAGGAAATGTCCATAAGTAGTGCGTGCAATCATCTAAAACGACAAGATAATACTTGTAGCCTGAGACACTAAGAACAGGGGATGTCCAGAGATCACAATGTATTAAATCAAAAGGTTTAGACGCACGATATGATGAGCTTACAAAGGGTAGACGTGTATGGTGGCCAAGTTGACACGCATGATACAAGGAGTCGAGCTCACCCTTATTACAATGAATAGCACTAGTGCTTGTGAGTTTGGAGAAAGCCTCATGACCAAGATGACCAAGACAACGATGCCAAAAGACGGACGATGTGCCAGCGGTAAGGGCATGGAGAAGGAACGCCTCGGGTCACAAGGGGTAGAGTTGCCCAGAACTATTGCACCTGACGATCACGTTCTTGGAGAGAAGATCCTTCACAGAAACACCAAACGGATCAAACTCAAGAGAGCAATTATTGTCAGTAGTAAATTGACGGACAGAAATTAAGTTCTTGATAATGTGAGGGGACACAAGAACATCACGTAAATGGAGGGAGCCACTGCTTGTGGGAAAGAAGGCAGCACCGGTGGAGGTAACAGGAAGAAGAGAGCCGTTGCTAACGATAATATTAGATGGAGTGGGGTGGGAGGGTGGGTAGTATGTGGAGAGATTACCGGTGTCTGAAGTCATGTGGGAAGTTGCGCCAGAGTCAAGGTACCAATCCGTATTAGCAGGAGGATTGAGCTTCATCGTGGTAAAAGAATTTGCTAGCATGTGTTGATCCCAGCCAAGAAATGGAACGCCAGAGGCACCAGTCGGTGGCTGCATGGCAGGCCAGCTACCAACGGACGAGTGCATGCTGTTGACATGCGGCGGCAGGCTGCTGGAGTCGCCAAGAACATGCGAAGGCATGCCGTGTTGTCCACCAGACGCGGGAGAGTGCATGCTGCTGAAGCCACCTGCGACAAGAGCCCGAGGCTGCAAAATCTGCCCGTGAGGCGGAAGAGTAGGACGCGGCCCAAGAAGGCCGGTAGCTGGGCAAGGAGCAGATGGGCCAGACCATAATTGAATGGATCCGGTCCATGGGTTATACACCGTGGGCCAGCCCGAACGGCTACTCGTCCTGCCAAAGGGGGCGGAGTGATATGAGTAGCTGCTCCCATAAGCATTAGCGCTACCGGCGGACTCACCGCGACGACCGCGGCGACGATTCTTGTTAGCACCGCGTGGTCCTCCCGAATTTTGATGTCCCATAGAACCTGCAGTCGGCTGCCCGGAAACACCACGACTGGCGAAACCAGCAGAGGAGCTAGTGCCGGCAAGAAAGGCAGAAGCAGGAGAGATAGATGACTTGTGAGACATGGTAAGCTCCTCCAAAAGAAGATTAGCCCGAACCTCAATAAATGAAGGAAATGGCTTCTGTTGCTGGAGGAGCGCCGTCATGTAGGAGAACTTATCGTTGAGGCCGCGAAGGACGTTGAGGACGAGGGTCCGATCAGGGACAGGCTCGCCAAGATCGCCAAGTGCGTCGGCCATGCCCTTTAGTTGGCGACAATAGTCCGTAATGGACAAGTCCCCCTGGATAAAGTTTCAGAACTTGGCATCGAGGTAGAGCGCCTGAGCTTCCTTCTTGCTAAGAAATTGTTGCTCAAGGCCGAGCCAGATGGAGCGCGCAGTAGCCGCATGGTGCATGACGAGCTCCTAGAGGTCCGGCCAAATCGTGCCGTAGAGCCACGACTTAACTGTGCAATCCAGGTGCGATCATGTGTCATTGTCCGGATGACCGTCATCGGAGAGCACGTGATCGTCGAGGGCATACTTGCCGAGAGTGTTGAGAAGGAGAGTCGACCATTTGCTATAGTTGGCGGAGTCGATGTCGAGGACGACGAGAACCAGCATCTTGATAGACTGCACAGCAACGGCCTGGGCATGGAGAGCGCTGCGGGCGTTGGCGATGGCGAGAGCACGCATTTGCGCATTCTCGTCGGCAGCATCGCGAGCAGCCATGGCGAAGCAGAAAAAAGGAGGAACCGGCGAACACAGATGGGCGCGCACAGGAGAAAGCAGCGACGGTGGCCGCGGTGGTCGGCGACGGCTAGGGTTTGCGGAAGCGGAGAGGCCGCAGAAGCGAACCGTCTTGTGATACCATGAAAGCGTGATAGAGTTGGATAATCACACGAAAAGATAATACTTTCCATTAGCCAGGATTGATACATATATAGCTTACACGGAAGAAGCAACGAACATGGAAAAGATATACATGCAGGTAAAGTAACTACATGCATGGAAAGATATGCATGCAAGTAAAGTAACGGCATGCATGCAAACTAGTCATGGAAACAAATCCTGGTTGTTACTTTAGACTAATCCTGGCTCCTGTGATTATGGAAGACCGGTCCTGGAGTTCCTATCCTCAGAGATACGCTAACACGCCCCCGCAGTCAGAGCGGGAGCAGAGCGGACGTTCAGACTGGACAGGTACTCCGTGAAGAGCGAAGACAGCAGGCCTTTGGTGAAGATATCGGCGTACTGAGACGAGGTAGGGACATGAAGGATACGCACAGTGCCAGGAACCACACGGTCGTGGACAAAATGCAAATCAATCTCAATATGTTTGGTGCACTGATGTTGCACCGGATTGGTAGAAAGATAAACTGCATTGACATTGCATAGTAGACAACAGTAGCACGCTGTGGTGGGCAATGAAGCTCATGCAGTAACTGGCATAGCCACAGTATTAGCAACAACCCGATACTTAGCCTCAGCACTGGAGCGAGAGACAGTGTGTTGTCGCTTGGAAGACCAGGAGATAAGATTGTCCCCAAGAAAGACGGCATAGCCGGAAGTCGAACGGCGAGTGTGTGGACAGTCTGCCCAGTCTGCATCAGAATAAGCAACGAGTGCTCCAAGGGAGGTGCTGGGAAGTTATAAGCCGAACTCTAGTGTGCCCTTGAGATACCGAAGTATGCGTTTCACCAAAGCATAGTGTGGCTCGCGAGGATCATGCATGTGAAGACAGACTTGCTAGGCAGCATAAGCAATGTCAGGTCTGGTGAAAGTGAGATACTGTAAAGCACCGGCTAACCCATGGTAGTGCGTAGGATCAGCCACAGAGGGACCAGCGTCGGAAGCAAGCTTGGCGTTGGTATCAACGGGCGTAGAACAGGGCTTACAGTCACTCATGTTTGCCCTAGCAAGAATATCCAGAATATATTGCCGCTGACTGAAGAAGAGACCGCCATCACGCCGGCTGACAGACATGCCAAGAAAGTGATGGAGGGGTCCCAGGTCCTTCATGGAAAACTCATGCTGAAGGGCACTTATGATCTGGCGCAGGAGAGACTCAAAGGAAACAGTAAGAATGATATCATCCACATATAAGAGCAAATATGCTGTATCGCTGCCGTGACGAAAAAGAAATAGAGAAGTGTCTGATTTGGCACCAGTGAACCCAATAGAGAGAATGAAGGAGGCAAACCGACTGTACAATGCGCGAGGAGCTTGCTTGAGTCCATAGAGACACTTATTCAGCCGACAGACATGGTCAGGTTTGACTGGATCCACAAATCCAGAGGGTTGAGCACAATAGACTGTCTCAGAAATAGTGCCATGCAGGAAGGCATTCTTCACATCAAGCTGATGAACAGGCCAATCCTAAGAGAGAGCGACAGTGAGCACTGTCCTGATAGTAGCAGGCTTAACAACCGGACTGAAGGTTTCGTTAAAATCAATGCTAGGCTGTTAAGTGAAACCACGAAGGACCCAACGAGCTTTGTAGCGATCAAGATCACTAGTAGGGGAGAGCTTGTGGCGAAAAACCCACTTGCCTGTAACAATATTAGCACCAGCTTGTCGAGGTACAAGGTCCCAGGTATGATTGGTCTGTAAAGCTGAGAATTCTTCGATCGTAGCAGTGCGCCAGTTCGGATCAGCCAAGGCACTTTTGTAAGACTT
Source organism: Guadua angustifolia (assembly GCA_036346375.1). Lineage (NCBI taxonomy): Eukaryota > Viridiplantae > Streptophyta > Magnoliopsida > Poales > Poaceae > Guadua > Guadua angustifolia. The sequence continues at coordinate 27,147,730 of CM070519.1, forward strand.
GGGAAGAAGCGTCTGACGGCAACATGAAGATTCGAGCGCGCGGTCGGTGTGGAACCAGCCTTACCCCGTGTGACCATGACATGATCATTGGTAACAGGAGCAATAAAGACGATGAGCGGCGGTTGATGGGGCGCGATAGCGATGAAAGCTCTTGATGGTCCGACGACCACAGTAGGAAGTGGTGAGCCAGGAGCATCTGGTGACTCAGGGGAGTCAAGAGCCATGTGCGTAGGCGAGGAAGACGACCGGGCATCCGCACACAAGGTAGCAGCAATTAGCGGCCAGGCGAGGAAGCGAAAACGCTCGGCCCAAAGGCGACGAAGAGGCGGGCCGGCAACAACCTCTGATTGAAAACCGGCGAGGCAGCCGGCGTGTGGGATGGGCGACGGGCACAAGAGGTGCTGACGACCGAATAAACGAGGGCGCTGGGCGGTCGCTCGATGGCGCTGGCAAGCACCGGCCCATTGGCGGCGCACTGTGGAGTGAAACTAACAGGGGCAGCAGGACTAGCGCTTGGAGATGAGCCTGCAAAGGGGTTAGCACCAATAGGAGGTAATGGGGCTTAGTTAAACTCCGAGAGAAAATCAAGGTCAGAGGAAGGAGTGGTGGAGCTTAACTGGGCGAAAGGGAAGGAGGATTCGTCAAAGATTACGTGGCGAGAAATAATGACTTGGTTGGAGGAGAGGTCAAGATAGCGATAACCTTTGTGGTCGGACGAGTAACTAAGAAACACACAAAGGGTTGAGTGAGGGGAAAGTTTGTGAGGGGCAGTAGCAGAGAGGTTAGGGTAGCACTTACACCCGAAGACGCGAAGATGGGAGTATGAGGGAGGGGTACCATAGAGGGCGAAGAAAGGGGTGGAAAAGTTTAGTGTTTTGGTGGGATGGCGATTCAATAGGTAATTTCTTAGGTGGTATCTACAGATGAGTAAATGCATTAAGTATGTGGTGTCTCTAGTGAGATATCACAATGGGTGGTGTCTACTAGTAATCCCCAGGCATTAATGATCTAGATGTTTTGATTCAATGCAAACCTCAATTGTGTTGTACATTTTATTTTGTATGCATATGGAAAGAGATATATAGGATATTGGTTGATCTAGCAAGCCACAACGACAAACATTTGATCACACAATTAAGCATGTTACGGGATTAATAAAAGCATTTTTCTAGTATAACTTTTTCGGATCTTGATACATACGCTCACATATATATTGCCATAACAAATCAATGTGGAGCCCACAAAACATGTAGCGGAGACATCCAGGCCATCCCAATGCTGTTTTCAGTGGTTTCTAGCTGCATTGGTTCTCTACAAGAATGGTCTCTTATACAAAACATCACTTCAATCTCTTTCATCAATAAATAGCTTGCCAACTCAGCATAGTGCCTATGTGGCATAGTAATTAATGTCTAAGGCATCATCTAAGAAACTCCATTGGAAATACCCTAACTAGCTAGCTCATGGCACCGTACAATTAATACCCGGTTGGAAAGTACTCTTAGGCCATTCACAATGGGAGTTTCATTCTCATTAAATGACATGACACATCATCATGTTTCGTGACATGGCAAGGTAATTATGAAGAGAGAGTTTCATGGAAGGTGAGAGAGTTTCATCTAGATGAAACCCAAGATACACGATTACCTAGATAAAAACTGATGTGGCGCTCTTGGAAACTGGGAAATGAAACTCTGCATTGGGAATGGCCTTAGGCCATTCTCAGTGGGAGTTTCAACTGAGTTTCAATTTCATTAAATGACATGACACATCATTATGTTTGGTGGCATGTCAAGGTAATTATGAAGAGAGAGATAAAGAGAGTTTCATGGGAGGTGAGAGAGTTTCATTTAGATGAAACTTAAGATACACGATTATCTAGACAAAAGCTGACGTGGCACTCTTGAAAACTGAGAAATGAAACTATATATTGGGAATGGCCTTACATTCCTATATCTAGTCTAGTTCAAGACGATAAAACTTTTCTTTTTTATCAGCAATATTGCTTAAAAACTCTTGTAAAAAAATAGACAAACGGACGTAACATCTCGCGATCTGTAGGTACGCCGTACGCGATAGCGATAGTATTCGAGCTCTCGAAGTGTGAAGTGATTACTTTTTCTAATCTTTCTTACCTTTTTCTTTTTTTTAAATTAACTTCCTTTCGAACAAAATTATAAATCTAACTTTCTCCCTACCCAGAAACGTGGCGAAGCATGGCAGTTGGCAAGCACACTGGCCAATGAGAAGTGTGGGAGCAGTGGCCTGCTGAGGACGGTGAGCGCAGGAGCATGCAACGGCCTCATGTGGCCGAGGAGCGCAGGAGCCATATTTTGCGGTGGAGAGAGGGTTAGATTATAATTTTATTCTAGAGGGAACTAGAATAAAAAAAGAAGATAAGAAGCTAGAAAAATAATCATTTCGTTAAGTGTCAGGATTAATTGCAACTATGGCGATTACTAAATAATAGGGAGTTCCAAGGGTGTGAGTTTAAATATATCCTCTCTGTTCATGTTTATAAGGCGTATTTCTTCTTGCTACATAGACAAGAAAATATTAAAAATGACCAGATTACCTTTAATTATTATCATTAAACACTGTATTCAATACATACATATAGAGAATATAAAGTAAAGATAGATATTTATTAGGGATATATAGAGAACATCACATCAAATTTTATATTAATTAGAATATAAAATATGTTTTATATTTATAGATAAATCTGGACGGAAGAAGTATAATATTTTGCTACGATGATGTCGGGTGTGACTTGAATTAATGGATATTAGGATAGTTGCGCGGCGTATACGCCGCGTGCGTTGTTTTTTTCACGAGGAAAAAATTATTTTTTTCCATCGGCGTTTTTTTAAAAAATCATCGAGGAAGCGTGCGAAACGGTTGAAAAAACAAAAGTGCATCTGCGTTTGCGCTAAATCGAAAGGTCCTTTTCGTGTAAAACAGTCGGAATGATCAAAACGTCAATACGTTTTTTTTGTATCTATTTAGAGGGAAAAGGGTGGAAAATTATTAGAGATGACAACCTTCTTTTGCCGAGTCTAACACTCTACACGTTCACCGAGTAATAATACATGTTTTAAAAAATATCAGAAATATCTAGTCTAACACTCTACGTGTTCACTGAATAATAATACATGTTTTAAAAATATCACAGATCGAGATGGGAAAAAAGTCTAGAGATAGAGCTGCACACAAATTTCTGGTGACAAAAACATTTTTTCCCGGGAAAAACGGAGAAAGGACCTAGACGTAAGGATCAAGGACCTGATTGTTACGTTTTTGGACCTGTCCACTATCCTTAAAAATTAGAAAAAGGCTTGTTCGCGATTTGAATTTAACGGGAGTTTTTTTCCATAAAAATGGCGCACGAGGGACCTAAACGCGATTTTGAGGAAAAATATTTTTCTCTCACAAAAAATCGCGAAGGGCCTATTCGTAATTTATAAAAGGACCAAATCGCGAAAAACAATTTTTGAGCTCGAGCCGATGATGTCGGTTGTGACTTGAATTAATGGATACTAGGATAGTTCTTGGCGTATCGCCCGCGTCTTATTTTTCAGCGGGGAAAAATTCATTTTTTTTCTGTCGGCGTTTTTTAAAAAAATCATCGAGGAAGCGCACGAAACGGTTGAAAAAACAAAAGCGCACCTGCGTTCGCGCTAAATTGAAAGGTCCTTTTCGTGTAAAACAGTCGGAATGATCAAAACGTCAGTACGTTTTTTTTAACTATTTAGAGGGAAAAGGGTGGAAAATTATTAGAGATGACAACCTTCTTTTGCCGAGTCTAACACTCTACACGTTCACCGAGTAATAATACATGTTTTAAAAAATATTAGAAATGTCGAGTCTAACACTCTACGTGTTCACTGAGTAATAATACATGTTTTAAAAATATTAGAGATCGAGATGGGAAATCGAGATGGGAAAAAAGTCTAGAGATAGAGCTGCACAAAAATTTCTGATGAGGAAAACATTTTTTCCCGGGAAAAACGGAGAAAGGACCTAGACGTAAGGACCAAGGACCTGATTGTTACGTTTTTGGACCTGTCCACTATCCTTAAAAATTAGAAAAGGGCTTGTTCGCGATTTGAATTTAACGGGAGTTTTTTTTCCATAAAAAGGCGCACAAGGGACCTAAACGCGATTTTGGCGAAAAATATCTTTCTCTCACAAAAAATCGCGAAGGGCCTATCCGTAATTTATAAAAGGACCAAATCGCGAAAAACAATTTTTGAGCTCGAGCCGATGATGTCGGGTGTGACTTGAATTAATGGATACTAGGATAGTTGCGCGGCGTATACACCCCGTGCGCTGTTTTTTTCGCAAGGAAAAATTCATTTTTTTCCGTCGGCGTTTTTTTTTTAAAAATCATCGAGGAAGCGCGCGAAACGGTTGAAAAAACAAAAGCGCACCTGCGTTCGCGCTAAATCGAAAGGTCCTTTTCGTGTAAAACAGTCGGAATGATCAAAACGTCAATACGTTTTTTTTGTATCTATTTAGAGGGAAAAGGGTGGAAAATTATTAGAGATGATAACTTTCTTTTGCCGAGTCTAACACTCTACACGTTCACCGAGTAATAATACATGTTTTAAAAAATATCAGAAATGTCGAGTCTAACACTCTACGTGTTCATTGAGTAATAATACATGTTTTAAAAATATCAGAGATCGAGATGGGAAAAAAGTCTAGAGATAGAGCTGCACACAAATTTCTGGTGACGAAAATATTTTTTCCCGGGAAAAACGGAGAAATGACCTAGACGTAAGGACCAAGTACCTGATTGTTACGTTTTTGGACCTGTCCGCTATACTTAAAAATTAGAAAAGAGTTTGTTCGCGATTTGAATTTAACAGGATTTTTTTCCATAAAAATGGCGCACAAGGGACCTAAACGTGATTTTGGGGAAAAATATCTTTCTCTCACAAAAAATCGCGAAGAGCCTATTCGTAATTTATAAAAGGACCAAATCGCGAAAAAAAAATTGAGCCGAGCCCGCCGGCCGGCTCGAGCCAAGCTGCCGGCTCGGCTCAAATCGCTGAGCGTCCAGGATACTTGCAAAGATTAATAGAAGGGCGGCTCGGCTCAAATCGCTGAGCGTCCAGGAAACTTGCAAATATTAATCATCCCTATATTAAATTTGGGAGCTTTAGCCGCCTCTCGCGCGTGCCACGTCGATTTCGGGCCGACGTGGCCGCGCGCCGTCGCGCCGCGTCGCCCACATTATTAATTCGGTGATCCAGCTCAAGTATCAGATAACGCCGTTTAAACGCAAACGGTCGTGCGGCGCAGTGGTGGGAGCTCTTGCCGTGGCGCCCGCGACCCGAGTTCGAGTTCGGGCCAGCACGCCCGCGCGGTATTTTTCCCTCTCGACGCGTGTCCTCCTCGTGAGCTCCTCTGCTTTTGCTCCTCCGCCTCTTTTTTTTGCCCTCCACGAAGGCAACGGCAGCCTTTGCCCCCGTTCCGACCACTCAATGCCCTGCCGCTTCCGTCTTCCCTCTCGCGCCGCCTGCCGCTTCTCCGGTGTTCACGAAGAACACGAGGAGCATCGCGCTGCCTGGCCTCATCCCCGTCCTTGGTTGTCTCCCCGCGTCCTCTCCTCACCCTCCGTCGATTTTTTCGCGGGGAATAATTTGGCTGGTTCTGGTGTTGGATTTTGGAGTTTAATTTCATTTCGTTTGAGTCTTGGTATGGTTTAGGGTTGACCGCTCTTGTGCCTCCGTTGAACTCATATTCTCTTGCGCCTTTGGATTTTCCTTGCCCCATAGAAAGGTGGCTTCTTTGATTGTTCTTTTTTTTTAGAATTTTGATGTGATTGTGCTCTCACTCGCTAAATTTTTGTTGGTTAAATTGCTGCAGCATGTGTAGGTCTAATATGTGTCAGTTCTTGAATTTTATTGCAGTTGGGAATATACCGTACGATGCGACGGAGGAGCAGCTCGTGCAGATTTGCGAGGAAGTCGGCCCGTGGTCTCCTTCAGGTTCAATTGAACTGCGCAAACCCTAGATATTGTGTATGCGGCAGTAGTATGCTGGATGGTTGGTTAAGCTAACAAGATTGCGCAAATACACATATTGTTGGATTGTAGGATTCATCAGTTACTGTCGAAATACACATGTGCCTTCTGTTTATTTTCTTTCGAAATAAGGAAATTGTTAGGCAGTGGTATGGACATAATGCTTTCTATGATTTTGTACTTCTGTTCACTTGAGTTGGTGCAGTCTTCAAAGTTGAACTTTGACCGTTAATTTTTTTTATAATACTTTGTTCATAACTACAAAATCATAACCATAGGAAAGTGCTTTCAAATACAAATCTAACGATATCACTTTTGTGTCATATAATTTATATATTGTAGGACTAATAGCTGATCAAAGTTTACAAACTTACAATCTTGAAATGTGTGAGCGCCTTATAAAAATCAATAGAGGGAGTAATTGTTTACCACAAATCACGGAAAACCCTTAAACTGTGTCGGCCTGGTACCACTATGTTCAGTGGTATATACATGTGTGCTTCTTGTTGATCACGATTCATCTTAAGTGACATTTTGACTAAAACTGGTTTTAATTTGGTGATGCCGAGTCAAATATTTTCTACTCCTGATAAGCTTTTCATAATTTTAACATTCAAAGAAATTTATATGATGCTGTTCGGCTATGACTTTGTTGCATACTGACTACTCAAAATTGCTTGCAGGTTGGTTATTGATAAAGAAACTGGGAAGCCGAAGGGTTATGGATTTTGTGAGTACAAGGATGAGGAGACTGATCTAAGTGCACGTCGGAAGCTTCAGGGTTATGAAATTAATGGTCGCCAATTACGTGTTGATTTTGCTGAAAATGGGAGGAACACTGACAGAAATAGAGAAAAGGCCGAAGATCCTCAGTTCATTACTGTAGAAGAACCATATTTCTCACCTTGGAGGTCCTATGTTAAGATGAAAGCTTGTTTGGTTCCCATGAATGATAATAGTAGTGTTTTCTCCAACCACATTGTATCTGCTGTTACACTTTCTTCCACAGCATGTGTATGTATGTACATCTGCCTAACTATACATATATACACACTTGCTATATCTACTAAATTACCTTGTGAAATTATCATTCTGGTACAGTTCATCATCTTTGGTATTGCACTTCCAAAAATATCTCTGTTGTCTCATTTTTTTCTTTCGCAGGGGTAATGTGCCAGAGCTGTTTGCTTAACAAAAGATATATCATGATTGGAAGAGCTTCACCAGAATTATGCTGAATACATGAGGCTGTCTGCAAATAGCTGAGAATAGTCGTATAGAAGATGTATACTTGGTCAATGCATCTATAGTTGCATCTTTTGCAACATGCTCAAGCAAAAGGATTGGAACTATCAGTAAAATGATTGCTGATATGATATATCCAATTAACCTTTTGTGTATGTGCATAAGAGCTTATAGTTTTTCTTTTGGTTTGATATTACATTAATACATTTTTCTTTCAAAATAGCTGCTATGTCCTTAGCCGCTATCAGCAGCGTTTGTATCTATCCCCACACCAGTAACTGGTGCTGATATATATGTGCCAGTTTTTGTTTCCAAAATATCATAGTGCTTGTTGTTTGCTTCTTGATGAGCGGTTATAATTAATTGGAGGTCTTGGTGGAGCTTGTTGTTTTGAATATTGATAAGAACTAGAAACGCCAGTTCGTGCAGCAGAGAATCTGCAGATGTGTGTAGTTGATTATGCTGATTAGTCTTTAGTGAACTGAGAGGTAAAGGAAACTATAGTGTGAAATAGAGTATGTATCCAGAATCCTAGAAAAAAAGATAGCTTTGTGATATGTTTAAGATTTAGTTATACCTATCATCTCAATGCAACACGCAGATTTATTTGTTTTAGACCAAAACGTGGTCATTCATTTATTTTGATACATTATGACAATTTGTGTTTATCTGTAGATGGAATATGCAATACTTTTTTTTATGATGTAGAGTTCCCCTGAGTTATCAAGGGACTGAGGCATCTGTGCAGCTATTAGGTATCTCTACTAATCTCTTAATTACTAAAAGGAGTTTGACTAATCTGATTTGGTTGATTGTGCCTTTTTTCTTCGTATGTCCTCCTGTGATTTATCGAAAGTATATATGTTGCTTGCGCATCAAGACCAGTGAGGTAATCTTTTCTCTTTACTTTTGTATTTTCTTCATTTTGGATATATTTTTGTTCAGTTGAGGTAATCTTGGTGTATTTTTCTATAGATTAATTTGGATGCGCTGTTTTCACGCTATTCACACTATGCTTCTAATCCACATACATGTGCGATTGTTTAAAGGTGAGTACACAGACTGCCCAAGGGATCGCCAATCAGAAGCTGCGGATCGATCTTTGGATGTGAATATGTGATCCTTGCCCTGGTAGATCTTATTCTAAGGTGATATCTCTTAGCAAAGTTTGCTTAATATGCTTCTTACTCTTATTAAGTAAGGTAAGTTCTCCAAATTTATTTTCGAATAGGCCCTTCAAACCTTTCTTTGTGTCATAGGATAAGAGTGCCGATGCCAACTGTAATAGTACATCTTAAAAGTTAATATAGATCAATTTTAGAAAGTAAGACGCAGTAGCGAAAAAAAGGGTAAGACTATCCCTTTTCCCAATCGCCCTCATAACCTGTTTACGAATAGGAAATTTCCCACATAGCATGGTGTCATGTTCAGGTATTATTCTTATAGGTGGCCAAAATACCGACAAAAAATTATCGAGTTCCTTTTAAAAAAAGGGGTAATAGCGGACTGTTCTAAGTACACCTAAGATCGAAAAATATATCAGCTCAAATTTAATTCTTTTGCTTAATTTTGCAGACTCATAGTGACAGCAGGCAATTTATAAAGTATCTTCGCCCTGATCTTGGTGTAGGTAATGCAAGTTGAGTTAATTTTCTATATCTGATCTAATATTGGAGATTTACATAGTTGAACAAATCCTCATTTGCTTACCAACGTTTGAGCAGAATTAGCTAAAAGATGTTATGGAGCTAGCTACCGTGTATATGTACCAGATCATCGGAAAAGCAGATTTAACAATTTTTATGTATCATGAGTTCGTCCGCCTAGCTGCTTCTTTTTTTTTCCAATCTGATTTGTCTTATTTCAGCTTACTGGCTTCAATATAGGTTTCTCTAAGAGATCCTTTTTCATAAGTTTGTTATTGCCCGTATTCTTGGATGGTGAGGAAACGAAATAATGAACTTTAACAATTGGCTTTCAGCTAATGGAGGTATGCGTTCTTTTATCTTATGTGTTCAGCTTTCTTTTCACTTTGGTATTTTGATTTTATATTCCTTACGGAGTATTATATGCACTGCAGCTCACTTTTCATCATATGTTGCCGAATTTCAATAAGTACTGATGAGGTAGCATTATCTTAGACATGTTCACTGCAACTGGTTTGGTGAGATTTTTATGTGGTTTTCAGTATTTTTTCTATATAAAATACCTCGCTTTGGTTTCGAGTCTGAACTGGGTACATTTGTTTATCACATATTGAAATCAACATTTTGTTCCTTGGCTTTATCGCCTCATTTGCAACACAATATACCTGTATGAGCACCAAACCTGTGGTGTTTTGTATGGAATTACGCTACATGAACTGTATTTTTGCATACTCAGCCATTGCTGTTATTAAAATTTAGAGACTGTTTCCACACATATTTCTGCCGTTACTGGTGATGCTTAGTATTCTATGATAGTTTCGTATTTGTTTATTCTTTTGGCCTATAGCATCTGTGTATGTATGTTTTGTTTTAGAACTAGAGTGATTTTGGCATAGCCTAGGCATTTACGTTTACATACTAAGTTTCACCTGCTGTTGACTAAAGCAAATTTATCTCTGATTCGGGTATATGGCTTAAGCCGCCGACCCAATATTATCAATAAGGTATGTTAGTTGGATGTTTAAGCGGATAAGCTGTCCAGCAAAGCATGTAGGAGCATGTATTCCTCTTTGAGCAAGCATGTTTCGCTTTCCAGTTGTATATAGTGTTTTAGCCTACCTGAATCACATCGTAAGGTGATTAACAGATTAAGTCTAGGGTTCTCCCATTTACTGACAAACCAACAAAATTTGATGTATGTCTTGTCTGTTAAAATGAGTGCTTTGCTCTTCTGGATTACTTTAAGTACATGCCCAAGCTTTTCTGCGCAAAAGCTCACATTATATCATTTACAGTGGATTATCTGCAATGGCACTACTTAAATAATATTATTATCTTGGTACACTCACCAGCAGCACATTGGGTTTTCTAACGATTACTGACACATTGTTTGCTTAGAGTCTTTCAGAGCTTGTTTAAGCTTACAATTCGTATGAAATTGAAAAGACAAAAAAGTATCGTTTCCTTCAAATTTACGAAGAAAGTAATGATCTATTGCACTGGCTGTCAAACACGTAGACATAATGGATTTCGCCTATCTATAAGCTGGTTGACCATTTTTTGTTTGTGATGCATCAGTGGCGTCTGCTGTGACTCACGATGACAAGTTTATGATTTTGCCTTTCTTGATCGTTTTGCCAGTTGTTCCTGTCTTTGGAAATCTTTCACTTCCATGTAGATCAATCATCCATAGTTTATCCCTTGCCTTTTTTCTCTCGGCCACATTAAAGCAGCTCAGACAAATGCGGATCAAACTATATTGCATAAAAGAATAGGTTTTGTTTTGATATCAATGAGAAACTGCTATCGCTGAGGCTGAAAAGAATCCTGCATTACGTCCAGGGATTAGGGTTTATTTTTACCGACGGTTGCAAAGTGAAACTGGCGTCCACATATTTGACAGTTACGTCCGAAAATTATCTATTGGTTTATTTTTTCTCTATCAAATTCTCCGAACGCAACGTGGCGTGGCGTGCGCCGCGCCCACGTACCTAGTAGAAGGTATGATGTGTGGAGTTCTGTTACGTGGAGCATCTAGGAAGGATCGAGTTCTTTGTGGCAGCGTACGTTTGACTGCAACTAGGGCCGGAAGAAAAGCTCATTGAGCTAGCTTGGTGGCTCGTTTCAAAATTGCTCCGATTACATTCATTTTTCTTTTAAAATAAAAATTAGTTGATTTGGAACAAGAGTCAACTTCGGCTCGGCTCGTTAGGCTCGGTTCGAAGTTGGGTCTCAAACAATACAGGAGACTATAATAAATAAGAATAAATTAGTGTCGAAGAAAGCCCGAAAAAAAGTTCAATTGGCGTGTTTTCCACCCCTAACTGCAACAGCATGGGCTAGTTAATGAAACGATTTCCGAAAGGTTCTCCAGTTAATTAGTAGTTACCAGTTCAATGCGTGGTGCTGGTAACAGTGAAGTCTAGTAACCTTAGGTAGGACCAGTTATTTTCGAGTCATGGTCCAGATGAACCAACTATTTTTGGTCTCCTATTTAACATGGTCTTTTAATCCCAAGTCTTAAGTCATAATCTAGGTGACCTAAGATCTAGCTTCGCCACTAATTATAGGCCAAGTTGGCATGCATTGCAGAGGCACCTAATTGTCTGTAGTAGTAGGTATGAGACCACTAAGGCTCTATTTGAAAGCATAATTTTTTAACACTATAATTTTGATATACTATAGTTTGCAATTGTTTTATCATGAATATTATAATTTTATCAAACCCTTTTAAAACTATGGTATTCTTTGAAACTACCAACTGTTTGGATGCAACATTATAAACCATGGTATTTAAGTGGAAATAGGCAAGAAGCTAGCCAAAGTCATGAAATTTTGGGTTAGAGTGGAGTTTCAAATACTCCAAAAATACTATGGTATCAATCAAACCATAATTTTTAATACAGAGTTATTAGCATGGTAACTAAGCACCTTATGGTATAAAATACTATGATATTCTTAGAAACCATGGTAATACTTAGAAACTATAAAAATGCATTGCTTCCCAGCAGGATCTTATTCTTTGAAACTACCAATTATTTGGATGTAATATTATAAGCCATGGAATTTAAGTGAAAATAGGCAAGAAACTAGTCAAAATCATGAAAACTTTGGGTTAGAGTGGAGTTTCAAATACTCCAAAAATACTATGGTATCAACCAAACCATAGTTTTTAATACAGAGTTTTTGGTATGGTAACTAAACACTTTATGCTATAAAATATTATGATATTCTTAGAAATTATGATAATACTTAGAAACTATAAAAATACATTGCTTCCGAACAGGATCTAAAATTAGAAGAATCCGATGCATGCGGAGATTGGAATCAGCGAGATCGACGAACACTAGCGAGAAAGCAAGAAACAGTAAAGTCAAAGATCACGCATCTACCAGGTCATATCTTTTGCGTACAGTAAAAATCAAACTATTCCAAGATCCTACTAAAATGCGATCGATGCATAAGAGATCTGCATTGCTGAAGCAAGCTCAATGCAAGGCCAGGCGACGTGCGTGCCGTAGGCTAATTACTCATCAACTTGAACGTACGTGCTTATATTATTAGATTATTATTCTAGGTGCTACCATTGCGTAGCCTGATCCCTAACTGATTACTTCAGATCAAAAAAGTAGTGCTGTCGGTGCGCATCAAGCTAGACTGCTAGAGCAGTGGCTTGTTAGTCTGCGGCATAGTAGCCATGACATCAAAGTATCAAACTAAAACATTGGGCTCATCGTTGAAGAAATCACATTGTGAAAGATCACGTAGAGATCTATCTTAGCGATAGGTTATTAGTTGTGTTTAAACATGTGATGAATAAGTTCGAGTTTGATTTGAATTTTATTTTAAATTTAAAGTAATTTAAGATGCTATCAGTGTTGGGCGGTACTACTGGCCTTGTAGGACCGGTACTGACCTAGGTTGGGGGTAGTTATTTAACAGAGACATTTTTCTTTGGGTTGACTGTAAGCGGCACTACCGATGTTGTAAGAGTGATAGTACCAGCCTACGGTCCTAGCTATCAGTCATCATTTTTCAGAGAGGGTTCTCTCGTGGTTTTTCAGAGGTAGCGATACTACTGGTCAACTAAGAGTGGCAGTATCGAACTTACATACTACCCGTCTTGGGTGGCAATAGTACCAATTTTCAGCGAGTTGTGGATGATGGTTTGCATTATGTGTTGATTAATGTATATGTTGTGAACAGTGCTATGTGATTAATGTATTTCTTGTTAGTGTTGGTTGCAGAACCCTGGAACCAGGTCATGTGTAATATTCTAGAATTTCATGTTTATAATAATAATAATAATTTAATTTAAATTATTATTTTGTGAATTTCCATAGAATAATTAAATTTTATGGATTTTTCTAATAATTATTTCTGATTTTATGAGATTTTATCCAAATTTTTCTAGACTTTATAATTTTTTAATTTTTAGAATTACCAAGGTTATTTATTTGCGAAAATTAAAACTCAAATTATGTTGGAATTACTTTTATTAAGTCCAAAACGTCTCAAAGAATTTATGTGAGTTTTTCTCAAATTTTTTAAACTCTATTTACTATTTTTAAAAGCTTATTTAATTTGTGAGATTATTTAATTTCGAAAATGAATTAAAATCCCCAAAAAATAATTCTCTGGCCGAAGCCCATTTCTTCTAGCACGTCTGGCCACCTTTCCCGACCCACTTCCTTCTTTCGGTCCACCCGGCCACCACTTCCCTCCCCTCCTTTTCTCTTGGCCCAAGCCTCGGGCCTAACTCCCCTTCCGCTCCTTGGCACATACCAGCTCGCCTCCTTCTCCTTCCGCCAACCACCATGGCATGAACCAGGGAACCGGCGCTGTGGCCGAATTCTTGATCTCCAAAACTGTCGCCATTACTTCCCTAATCAAGTGCACAGTCAAGTGCGCAATGAAAGCCCTCATCTCCACTACCCCACTACGTACCTAGCCGTTTCATCCACTAATTAGCCCTATAATGCCGCATTTGTGCCGCCAGCTATCGCACTGCCTGCGCCCGTTGCTATCGATCCAGTGCTCCGTTTGCTCTATAAATTGGAGCACTGAGCGGGGTGGAAGAGCTGTTCGACACCAGCATCGGCGGTCACATCGACCACGCCCGGCCGGGAGCAGATGCTATTGGTGCTACGCATCACGGTACTGTGCACGGCCAAGACCCCCAAGGACATGCCGACGATGCGGAACGTGGTGACCATCTTGGAGAGGCTTGGCAACGCCAAGGAAATCACGAGGGTGGAGTGCACCAGCAAATAGCTGAGGGACCTTGTCGCCGAGCAGGATGTCGAGATCTAAGGACAAGTACGAGGTCATCAAATATTACTCGTGCTAAGACGAGGAGGAGATCATCCTAATCACAATTAATCACGTGAGTCTTATGCGAGTTATGTCTACAGAATAAATGTGTACAAGTTTCTTTAGAGATGTCGTGCGCATTATAAGAGATCATGCTGCACGAGATGATCAAAGGAAGTCATTGCGTGTGCAAAGTCAAATCCGTCAAAGTTGACTCTGGAGCATTGAAGAGATGTATTCGCTGTCTAAAGTCAAGTCCGTCGAAGATAAATCCGGGATGTTGAGGACTTGTGGTCATCATTCTAGATATGTGTGCGCATGAGAGTTCTTGCAAATGTGTCCAAATTCTCTCATAAGTATGTTCTAATGCGAGTCTATGTCACCGTCAAGTTGTGTTATTAGTGAAAAAATAATTGGAGCTGAGGCAAAGGTCGTAATCGCCGACAAGGTATGTCACCGGTGGTATGGCTAGTAAAAAAAAGACGGAACTCCTTAGAGATGCATTGACCATTGTAACATCCCAAATCTGATCAATTGAATTAAGTGTCATGTTTTGAATTGTGTTGCACTTTTGAATTTCTTTTTGGATCTATTTTGGAGGTTGATCTGTTATTTCTTTATCATATGAATAAAAGCTTTAATTACCAAATCCAACACATGATGGAAACTCAAACAAACATCAAACAACTTGCTATAGTAAATAATTTTGTAAAATACTAGAGACCAAAAGATGAATAAAATCAATTTTTCAGAATTTTGGCACACCATTTGCTGAGCTGAAAATTCAAAAACAGATTGCAAACCAGTCTAGTTCAATGAATTACTGCTCTCAAATGACAATAGATATTGAGGTGAAACCAAAGAAAATGGAAAGTAGAACTCCTTGTCTATCTACTAAAAAATTTGCAGAATTTTTCAACCCCATCTTCACCCTTTGCTAAGCCTGCCCATCTGACATGTCATTTCCGCACTCCATTTCGCCCAGCTGCTGATCAGCTCCGTTGCTCTCGATGAATCTTGGAGCTGTGCCTCTGGCAGGGTGGCCCCACTCGTGCTTGGGCCCACTGGCCAGCCATTCTTCTCTCTCCTTCCTTTCCTCCCTCACCAGCTCCTGCCCGAGTGCTGCCGCGGCACGCATTTTTGCTGCTGAAACGCTGCCCGGCAGAGCTTTTCCTCCACGCAGCCACTGCAGCGCCGAACCCCACAGTGCTGTCGCCTCAAACCTTGCCGTCTCCGCCCAGCTGCAATATAACCAGCAAGCCCCTCTCCTCTCACTTCTTTGCTCGTTGCTGCTTGTTCTTGCCGCGAAGCTCATCCGGCCAAGCAGCACTGAGCCAAGCAAACCTTCGGCCGAAGCACCAGGTGAACTGAACTCCACCGACTGCATTTCTTGCACAGCACACTCCATCTCCTGACCACTCCCTTTCACCGTGCATGCAGCCAGCTGACGCCGTTCCTTCCAACCTTTGGGCGCCGCTGCTGTTCTCACTGCGGTGGAGCTCCTCCAAGCAAGCACCGAGGTGAGCTCAGTCACTTCATCCTTGAGCAGCTGTTGCTCCACCCCTGAGGTTCTCCTGTGCATGCATGCAGGCTGCGCCGAAGCCCAGGGACACCCCCCAGCCGAACCCTCTCCCTCTCCAGCAGCTCCTCCAGCACGCAAGCCAATCCCCAGTACCAGCCAGCCCGCAGCGCCATTGTGGGAATTTTGAGCTCTAGGGATTGTGTTGGTAAGCTCAAGTATTATAGCATGAGACTTGGTCACAAGAAAGTGCATGGCGTAGTGGTAGAGCACCAGTGCTTGTTCTCTGGAGGTCCCCAGTTCGAATCCCCCTCCAGCATGTTTTTCTATTTTTTTTTTGCCCTATGCATTCGAATCTTTATAACTTTTGCTGTGGATCTCCGATTAATGCAAACTTAGTTTCTAAATCTGAGTTACTCAGTAGGGGTTTAGCTTATGCAAGAAAAAGTTACATGTTGCATGCTACAAAAACTTTTGATTAAGGGTTGAATGAGAGCCAAGTTTTGCATGTTATGAAGGAACTATGTTAACCCTAGCTCTAAAGATTGTGAAATAGATCCAGCATGCTCCTGCAACCTCAAATGATCCATTTCTGTAAAAAGATTTAGGACTTAATGTGTTTTGCATCAAAAAGTTAACTGCGCAAAGCCTTAATATCATGCAAGATTCAAATAGTTAAAATATGGATTAAATGGACTCAAAAATGTGTAAAACCAATTTGGATGCAATCTTGGGTTTGTATATATCACCAGTATATAAAAACATTTAGGTTTAAGCCTTGGTTTGCCATATTTTCTCACTAGATGAACATGCGATCGGTAAATCGGCGATTGGCGAACGCGTCATAAAAGAACCCCAAACTCGTGAAACTGAATACTATAACCCTAGAATGACATATTATTGCTTGCTGAGTGAAAATGGAATCATATTGAACAATTTTGAGTTAGGACATATTAAGCCGCAATGGACTTCGGTATGAAAAACATCTTTAACGAAGGTGAAAAATCATGAAACCAACTTTAAAACACTCTTAGGGTTACCCTCAGCTTATCCTTGAAAAATGGTTAGATTATCCCATAAGGTGTGATCGCAATCGAAGAATGAAAACTGGACCGTAACTTCTGCGAATAATGTGGTCATATAAGCCTTTTCGCAACCCGTAAAATATCTTATATACATGAAAAATAGTGAAAGAATAGCTGAGTAACATTCTATGATATTTATACTACCATGTTCTAGAAAAATATTTCATTTATAACCTTCTTATCATATAAAACTAGTTGCTGCAAATACCTTAAGTGACCACAAACTGCACATTTTCAGAATCACTTAAGCACTTTTGGTGGCTTGTAAAATTACTCGCCAAACATAAAATTTTTGGAAAATGGTCCAGAATCATACCCCAGTATATGAACAACCAAATTGTAGAAACATATTCAAATTATAACTTGGTTACCATATAAAACTCATCAATGCAAATACCTAAGTAATAAGGTTTCTAGAACGGTTATCGTGGGTAATCGTAAATAGAAACCCTTATCCGAAATTTCCGCAATGCAAGAAATCGCCCTATGACTATATAGTAACAGCAAATAACCTTAAATTACAGATCTAACTTATAGAAATTGCTCCCATGCATGAGCGGCAAAGTTAAGAACTATTCAAGCAAACCTTTAAGTGAATGTTTTACTTCTATCAATCCAAACAATTTTGCATCTTGAATTGAAGTTATAAACACTAAAACACACACTTGTAACCTCTTGGTAAGATTTAATTCGGTAATTTTATCTGATTTCTTTTGTCCCATTTTGATTCGGTGTTGTTTGCTTTTGTCTCGGTTATTATTATTCAACGCATAGACGGCGATAATTGGATTCGGTTATTAACGACATCGACTTTGATCCGGATTATATTCCCACGAAAGAGCAACCAGGCAAGCACCTCCTTTGACCATTTTGATCCCATATTTGCAAAGTTATGTTGCTTTATCAAACTATATGCATGCGTGTATGTTTTAAACTTGTTATATTGTGGGTGATGGTAGCTAAATCCAATTGTTGCATTCGATTACCTTGACATTTGAATCACTGCCATTGTAACCTAGTAATGGTGTAGACAATAATTAATGTCGCTTGGGTAAAACTTGCAAGATTAACATATGTATATGCTTAGACTTGCTCATTAGATTGGTTTCAAATGATGGGAGATGTTTCAACTATATTGAGCAAACTTGTTTAAATTGAGCGGAACCGAGGTATGGTTTCCGTGTATTTTGATAAAGTCAACTCAAAACTTATCATTTAGGCAGGCGAGTTATTACTTAACTCGAGGCGTGAGAAGGACCTCATGCGTAGTTAGGGGAGATCCTCGCCGGTCGATTAAGACCGAACTTGATGCTATCACTTAAGTGTTTGGTGCAACCACATGTGCTAGTATGGGATAGCCTAAGCTCACTAGATTGGCTAAAGTCTAGCATTGCACTTTGGTAGGCAGGAGTAGTATGGACGATCCGATGTCTTGGAGTCGTTCTAGGTGCTCCTTCACTTGAGGTGTTGGGGCCCAAGCATTCCAATACAGCGGTGCATGCCTTGCCATGGGGAGAGTTCGCGATGGGGCACCATCGGTCCAGATCTCCGGAACTGTGGCAAGGGTTTAACATCACTGTCGCTGGTGCAAGGCTAAGCTTTAACTAGTTGAGCGGCCGTCATGATCTAGCAAATCGAGTGCACGGTGAGTATCGCGAGGCATGGTTGACATGATTGCTAGAATGTGTCATGTGGGTAAAGTGTACACTCTCTGCGAGATTAAAATCTAATTAATTAGCCGTGCTTTCATGGTCATGAGCAACTTGGGAAATAATGTCAAGTATAGTCTTTGCTTTTGCTAAAACTTTTGGAATTGGTGTTGGAATGAGTTGGTGGAATGGGAAGCCAAGGGTGGCTGATTTTACTTGTCATTTGCAGCCAAGGAGGGCTGTGAATTGCTGTATATGAATTCTACTTACTGTTATTTAGCTTCATATTAAATGTTCTTTACAAATTCGTTACCGGTTTATGAATCTTTTGCTTGCAAACAAAATCTGCCTTATGCTGAAATGAGACTAGTGTAGAAGCTTATATTCCTTGTTCTAGCTTGCATTTACTGTATTTCCATACACTAAAGTCTTGCGAGTACATACGTGTACTCACGGTTGCTTAATCAAAAACATTATAGGCGATGGTATGGAAGAACACCCGACGACCACGAACTTTACTCCGGGTCCGGCGATCATGTTGACGGATGAACTTGGGCTTCTCCAAGTCGGTTGCCTATGGGTTTATGGATGGGCATACCGCTGTCCTACTTTTGTTAATGTGTTATTTCCGCTGCACTCTACTTTTGGACTTGTGTTATTTGGCGGTCGGCGCTACTTATAATATTATGTAGTTGTAATAGTTGAAGGTTATGTTTATGCTATTCCAACTGCTTAGATTCATGTGTATGTGTTGCGATACATCTCGAATGCACGGGATATGTGGGTACTAGGCGTTGATCTTGGGAACTAGCACTAGACACATATCCGGGTACTGAATTGTCATCAACCATCGATGCATACACTTTCGTGCAACCGTCGTTCTTTGGCTATTGCTCTTGCTCCTTGGAGAGTGCGGGCGATACCAAAGTCTGAGATGGATGGCGAATGCTATGCGTGGATGAGTTGGTCTCAATCCGGTATGGTTGTTGAATGGAATCGAAACTCCCATGGACGGCGTAAGTGTGTGCGGTGCGACTATGTGGCTCATATTTGCTTGAGTGAGGCCATTTAGTCAATACTCCGTGCACGGGACTTTTGGGTGGCAGTGAACATACACTTAAGTGGAGTATGGGTGTCACCTCTAAGTCCAACGCTGCGTGAGAGGATCGATTCATACTTCCGGTGCCCACAACCATCTTGTATCTAGTATGTGTTGGGCAAATCGTAATTAAGACCGATTGCCTCAATGAGTAAGAATCGGTGTGTCAAGATTAGAAGAAAATGTTATAGATAATTTTGACATACATTAGTTAAGATTTAGTTTAGTTTTAGAAGATTCAAACTCTGTAAGTTTAGATTGAGTTTGTTAGCTAGTCGATTATATATATATATATATATATATATATATATATATATATATATATATATATATATATATATATATATATATATATATATATATATATAAAAGACTGAGTAGTTGCAAAGGTCAACAAAATTGTCTGACTGTTCCAACAATAACAAGGAAAATGGCAGCAAGAATAAAAGGAGGGACGGGGGAGACATGCTGCTTGCTGTTCTTGCTGGCTGGAAGAGGAGGCATGGGTATGATTGCTGTCAAGGAAAAAGGAAAAATGGCATCTATTCTTTTTCCAAAATGTTTGAAAATTTTTGTGTATGATCTCAAGACAGGTATTATCCTCTGGTAAAAATTTCAAGGCAAGCTTTTATCTGTAAGATTTTATTAAATTTTGACAAGACTGTTGTACCGACTTTAGCAGATTGGATGGAATATGGTCAAGGCGATAAATGAGCTTCCAATTCATGACTTAAAATTTCTGAAAATTTTTCTGAGTAATCTGCAGATATTTTTTACCATATTATAAGATTTTCTACTGAAGATTATTTCTGTGGAAATTATTAAAAATCTGACAATACAGTTGCATTATAATTCTATTTTCTGGTTTTTATTTTTGTTGGATAACATATGAGCTTTACCTTATGTGAAACTTTTTATGTTTAATACTAATTATTATTTAAATTTATGATAAAAAGTTCATGTGATTATCAGTTATATATATTTTAGAAAATTCTGACATTGATAATATTGTTTTTAAATAAATTAGGTTTTTGATTTTATAAAATTACCAAATCAACTTTATTATTTTTTAAATTTTTTATAAAAGTTAAACTAGTTCTTTAGATGATTTGGTAATTTTTTAGTATGTGAAAATTCCTATGAAAAAATTAATAATTCTAACATTGCACTATTGATAGGCACATTGTACAGTTCTTGATATCTCTTTAGTACTAAATAAGTTCACAAATACTTTGAAAATTTTTGAAAAGTCTCTGGAGACGATTTGAGATTTATATAATTTTTTCATATTTTATTTATTAATATATTTTGGGTTTTATATTTTGGAGGCGAAGAAAACAATTAATATAAAAGGTTTTCTTAAAAGACAAAATTCAAGAAAAAATTGAAAAGATGAAAATTTAAAATAAGTTTATATTTCAAACTCACTTTCATAGTTTGTTCATTTTTGAAAGAAAAAGTTTTAATATTGCAACTTATTCATTTCTCAAGGTTTAAAATTCTAGAAAATGAGGAAAAAGATTATATTTTAAATTAAAATCTTGATTCCAATTAAAATTTTTATTCAATGTTATTTTTTAATTTTTATTTTTTCTATTTTAAAATTTTTGGGGATGTTACATGTTTGTACTACACGTCAGGAATTGCACGCTATGAATAACTTTGGAGCACTGCATTGTCTTGTGGCTCTGACACATCCGCGTGATCGATGTTTATTTGAGGTATCTCATCTTGTTGTAGCACACATCAAACGAGTTATCATTGTACTGATCAAATTAAAGAAAGCATGCACGTAGTGACCAAAAGAAGTATCATGTTTATGCTGAAGACTACAGTGACAGTATCTCATTGATTAGTTACCTGCTGCAACAGTACATGTCACTGAAATAATGGAGTCCTTGATTAGTTGGTACATACTTGCTACGTACCTAATACATAGAAGGGTACACATGAAAGTAAACAATGTTTGCGACATCAACAGGAAACACTGACTCCTTATTCAGATTGATCACACAAAGGAACTTCTACGGATGGGCATCACCATATCCAGATCCATTGCCTTGTCCGCCACCGTTCCCACCATTTTGGCTTCCACCAGTGCCTCCGCCATTGCCATCGCCGTTTGCACTTGCATAAGCCATACCCCACGCGTTATATGGAGCAGAACGACTATAGCCAGATCCAGCGCCGCCACCAGTCCCGAAACCACTAGATCCATAATTACCTCCAGCTTGACCGCCGCCGCCGCCACCGCCATTACCACCAGCATCGGACGTAGATCCACCGTAGCGATCTCCACCAGCCCAACTAAAGCCCTCGCCTGAGCCAGACCCCGCACCATACCCAGTCCCACCATATTGGCTAACACCACCACCTCCGCCTCCACCTCCAGCATCTGCGTGGGCACTTTTGGTACCGCTTGCTCCGGACCCGCCGCCACTCCCAGACCCTGAGCCACCACCATTCACAAAACCCCCTCCCCCTCCCCCTCCCGTACCCGAACCATCAGATCTACTATACCTAGCAACCCTTGCAGCATTGGCTAATCCAATGCTCAAGAGGACAACGAAGCCAAGAGCTACAAGTTTAGTGCCAGCCATTTTTTAGTAAGATGAGATGAACGCCAAAGCAAGGAATGCATGCGTATTTATAGTGCTGAGGCCATGGAATGGTTCTTTATCTTGCTAGCACAATGGTGGTGTGGATCGAGTTGGTGACACACCATCTGAGATCAAGTGGAGACTTCAAACACAAAACTAATGGGCTGAGCTTGTTGACTTGACTACATCATCTAATTTGTAATCAACGACTTAGAGATCACCGACTGAGTCTTATATCCTTTTTCCTTGATCTGTAGATCTTCTTCTTCTTTTAGACAATGGAATTAACTCCGGCCTCTGCATAAGCACGCAGCCCGGTTTTATTACATATTGTTCAACTATCCAGCTGAAGATTACATAAATGATGAATCAACAGAAATTAAGGGAAGCAAAGTCTATTGTAAATATTCCATCCGTTCTTAGCAAAAAGCTCCATTGCGACAACCTCCAATCGAGTGCAAACAGAACGAATGTTCTTCCTTACTTCCTCACGTTGCAACAACGCCCAGAATCGCATCCAGTAAGTGCCCCTGTAGACAACCTGCATAAAAGAAGCATACCGTTTCTTCTGAAACACAGTATCATTGCGACAACACCAAATGGCCCAACAAATAGCAGCCACACCCATAAAGATAAATTGAGTCATTTTTTGTTCTATGCCAGAGAGCCAATCCCCTAGCATATGAGTGATAGAAACAGGTATAGTTAACCCAGTAGCAATCTGAATTACTCTCCAAATATGTCTAGCATGCTGACACTCAAAGAAAAGATGTTGTATCGTTTCATTGCAATCACAAAAACAACACTGTAGATTTCCCGCCCAATTTCGCTTGGCCAAGTTATCCTTTGTCAAAATAACTCCGCGCTGAAGGTACCAAAGGAAAATTTTAATTTTGAGAGGAATCTTCAAATTCCAAATAAATTTATGATAAAACGGAGTTCCCTGGTTCATGTGATATTGATACATGGAACGTACTGAGAATTGTCCATGGTTATGTAGATTCCAGACAAAAATATCCTTCTCACTTGATAGCTGAAAATGAGCTATTTTAGCTACTAGGTTGTACCAATTATTTAATTTATCACCCACTAACGCTCTACGAAAACAAATATTTAATGGCACCTGACTCAGGGCCGTTGCCACTGTTATGTGAGTAGAAGCTATATTATAGAGGTTAGGGAATTGCTCCTTAAGAGGTCTCCTGTCTACCCAAACATCTTCCCAGAATCTAGTTTGTGTACCATCTTTTATATTGAAAGTCCCACATCGTAGAAACTGATCCTTGACCTTTAGAAGACCTTTCCAAAAATATGAGTCGCTATGTTTAATTTGAACCTGTGATAATGTCTTTGAATTCAAATACTTATTCCTAAGCAAAGACTACCAAGTCCCATCTATTCTTCTAGCTCGTTAGTATTAGTAATTTCCCTAGAAGGCTCGATCTAGAGTTGATTATATCTGCTCATATGGCCATTACGTACTTTCTTTCAATGCCTAAGTACGTACCTCCTGTCGTCAAATGTGCATGGGATATTGAGATTAGCACCATAACGACGGAGTAGCTAGCTAGGTTATGAGTTTCGATTGATCTTTCGTTATAGCAGAGGATAATTAAAGTGCCGTGTGAGTTAATTGCGTGTTCTGTGAATTTTAGCTTCCGCGATAGATCAGCTCGATACAGTCGTAATCCGTTAAGTATTAATTTGACCATCCAGATGCAGCAAAAGACTTGACACCGGAAACTAACGATATATCATGCTCGATAACACTAGCGTAGAGCTGGGCATTGGGCTGGCTTATGGCATGGTAGACATGATATGGTTGAAGTATGGTACGTACGCGTGTATGGGTCGGATTGATACGGTATGAATGATAAGGCTGTGTCGGGTCTTGGGGTCAGATACGATGGATGGCACAACACACCAGTATGGCTATGCTTGGGCTAACACGACATAAAATAGGCCCGATGGCCAGAACAACCACGATACGTGGCAGTGCCGCGATATTATGTCATGTTGTAGCTTGCTCTACGGTCTGTCTTTTGCGGTCCTCATATGTGGAGAAAACAAAGACAATAGAAATACTAAAAGTTGGAGAATAAGGCCTGGAGAGTACATATTCATTGACATTGAGCACGTGCATCGAGCCGCTCCGCACTGAGATACTCTATACTGACGGTAAGGATTTTAGTGAGATGGTAACTTTGTACCTATTCAAAAATAAAGAAAAATTCGTTCATTTTCTCCCATATTTGTATCTACTGCCTCAGTTCCGTGCTTCTCCAGCTCCTTTTCTCTTGTCGCAATAGTGTAAATGGCAATAGTGTAAATGGGTCGAGTCTGGACCGGCATAGCATGAAGTCGACACGGATCGTAAATGGGCGTATCTAGACTTGCCAAAGACGGGTCTCGTTAGCACGTGCAGCACGATACGGTGAGCGAGTAAGACCATGGCGACACTGTACGGTTTAGACATATGGTCCGATGGATCCGTGTCATACTGGCTTGATCTGGCACGATGTCCAACTCTAAACGAGCATACTAGAATGATCAGGTTTAACGACGACCCCGATTAACTCCCAAATGCACGTTTAGAAATCAACCAATTAATGCGATCATCGACCAAGCGATACAACAAGCTAGCCCCAGTTAACATTGCTTCTGATCTATAAAGGCCACCTCGAAGTTTGTAGTTGACTCAACACATGCATATAATGCCCTGACAGCAACCATGGTGCAAGTATGAGCTGCGGCCCGCCGACGCATGCGGAGATAGGGATGAGCGGGACAGCTAACAAGGTCAAAACACATTGTAGCACTACAGGTATCGAAGTATCCGAGGAAGGCGTTTTAGGATTTTGTAAATTAATCACGGCATGTGTATAAATAATCCAATCGTCTTTTCCTTTATTAACTTACTTATTGTTGTTGGATAATGTGTGTTACTCTATTTTACAGTAATAAATAACATTAGGAATAATAAATGATAGAGATATATAAAGGAAAAAAGTAGTTAAAAGTTATCTCAAAAGTATAGAATGACGTATTTAGAAACAAAATTTGAAAGCTAGAATGATATGCATTCATGAATAGAGAGAATAAGAGCATGTACAATAGTACATGTCAGCAGTCTCTAAGTTTTGCCACGTAGAATAAAAAATGACGTGGATAAGAGAGGGTGTGTATAGAGAGTTGAGGCGTCTCTTAATCTAGAGTCGACTCTAGCACGAGAACCAAGATATGTTGTGTGTGGGAAGAAGCTATCTACTCATAAATATATTGTCTATACTATTGCATGAGTTGTCTCTAACGCTGTCTATAAATGACATGTCAACCTATTATAGACAACAACTGTCTGTACCATTGTACATGCCCTAATAGGCAATACATCAATCCCTATGCAAATCGAACTGTCACAAACATTGATTTAGATTTAAGAAATCACCAGGCCACTTGCAAGTAAACAGAAAGGAAAATTGACTAAGTCGCACGATATATATGCCGACAAAATTTTCATACCAAAGCAAGCTCAATGTACGTGGAGGATTATCAGGCACCGTGTGTGCGAGGTTAAGCCAACTTGGTTGTAGTTTTCACCCTATACGCTATGGAGTAGTATACTTGATTTCATAATATTAAATACTATGTCGCAGGCTGGCCTAGGTACTACTCTAGCTAGTACTAAACAAAACTGAGTAGCTCGCTCCTGCTCGGAAAGATATCCAATGCAGTTATATAAAACTACAACTTTGATATTTATAGATCAACTGTTGAATAAAAAGCGATAGTTCAGATCTATCCGGTGGTTGTTTAAATTGTAGTCACTTTATGACTACACGGGAACTCTATCCCTAGTGCTTGCACTGCATTTCTATATATGCCCTCTGCATTATTTGTATCCCTAGATCGCCAGCTGCACGTAGTAATGACGAACTCAAACATTGGATTAATTAATTATAAGAGAGTGATAGATATCATGAATCGTAATCCCAACTGTAACATTCCAAATTGTTCAAAAATTATTTATTGAGTTGCCAAAATATTCTCCTGAATTTACCATGAATTTTCAGAATTTTCTGCATTAAAGAAAATACCTTTTCACACTTTCTAGCAGCTATTTTTAAATTTTAAAATTATTTCAAAACTAAGAAAAGTATAAATATATTTTAATTAGGTTCTAAATAACATAAAGTGCTTTTCCAAAAATGTTTATGAATTTTGGAGTCGGATGCTATTTTGCAAAAACAAACATTTCACCTTGTAGTAAAAACAGTAGCGATAAAAGAATTTCTAAGAAAAATAAAAGGCTGCTAAAATTCTGGAGAATTTATGAAAACATCAGTACTATATCAGGTGCCTTCACAAAAAGTTTCATAATTTTTAAGTTCCTGTATCTATGCCTAAAAATTCATGCAAAAACAAAATTTCAAATCCTCTCTTCTCTCCCTAACAACCTAGGCCCGCACATGAATTTTTTTTAAATAATATATTTTTTAAAAATTGCGACATTAATACGTGAATTTAAAGAATTGTAAGAATAATACATCGTCGCCAAATGGTTTGGTGAAATAGTAGTTTTCGCCATTTGGTTTGGCGAAGATGCTATTTTAGCCAATTCATTGGGCGATTATACGTTAATCCGTGATTTGAACCAGATCACCCAATGAATACGTGGATTTTTAGGTTGCTCGCTGTTCATCTGGTTCAAATTCACGTATTAATGTCACAATTTGTTTTAAAAAGTATATTATTTTAAAAAAAATTCGCCCGCACATCAATCCTCTGGGCTGCTTTCAGCCAACTGCTTTCCCCACACGAAAACGCCTTGCGCCTGATCTACCTCTCTCTCCATCGCTAACAGCTTGGCCACAACTGCAGGTTGTCTTCTCCATGAGGCTCATGCCCATGGCCAAGGCAAAAGCTTTACCTGCTTCACCTCATTATGTCGCCTGCCTGTAGGCCGTCCAGTCCCATCACCTTGAGCTCCTTGCCCGACGCCACTGTCACTCCGCTGCAAGCTGTTACCATGTGTGAGAAATTGTGGAATCGAGAGCACAGCCAAGAGAAAGACGACGAAGGGAATCACCATTCCTTTTCACTATGCAACGACGAACACATTTTACCCGGTTGCAAACCTTCTTCCTCACCATGTCACCTAGAATGTAGGCACCACCTTCAAGCTCATGAGCATGCTCCAGCATCCATGCTGAAGCTACGCCCTCTTTCCTATAAGCTCTAGTCTCGACATCTACGTCACTTTGTACCTTGTTACTTTCTCTTCAAAATAGCATAGCACTAACTCAGGGCTTCTACCCTCAATCAATTTCATTGATCATGCAGCATAGCATCAACTCAGGTCTTCTTCACCAAATCCAGTAGTCACTAATGCTCGAGCAATCCCTCTATCTTTGGTGAGCCCCTGTCTTGAACATGGATCTTTGGAGGTCATAAGAGACTTGGTACTTTGACACTAGTTAGAATTTTGGTATTTCAATAAAAAGGGTTAAATTGAAAAAGTTATTAGAAAGGCTTTGTTTTTCAGTTTTATACCAAGAATGGTAAGGAATGGGCTAATGAACACAATCATGGAGGATTGTAAGTTGTTTACATTCTATGTTACATTTACTTGCTATTTATATACTCGTTAGTACTGCTATTTACAATTCCATTTACAATATATTATGGTTATTCATGAACATATCTTGCTTTATGCAAACGAACTAGTTAGGATAGCCATCTCGCTTTGACATAGCCTAACAATTACTTATAAATTTATGATACACTACAAGTCTTCCTGAGTATGAAAACACTTACCCTTACTTATTGATATTCAGAGGAAGAAGAAATCGAAGCCTTCGACGAGACTTACTACTTCGCAGGTCACAGGGACTATTGTGATGACTTTTTCTAGGTTTCTTCTTGTCAGTTGCCTGTGATATATTGGAAAAAAAAGGCATACTGCTAGACATTTGTATCTTCCGCTTTACTTTAACGGCCTTTAAGGCCTTATTGTATAATTTACTTTTCGTTAATGTATTATGATTTTATGTGTGGATGTGATGGCAACGTTGTAAATGTGCATATTAGTCACTGATCATGGGACTAGTACAGTGTACTCATAAGACTTTTTTCGTATTTCATGTCAAAAGGAATGGTCTCAACAGGTAACCTAATTGCCTAAGGTTTCTAGTTCAGTATTGTATCCTAATTCTAACCCTACTCAATTCTAATAATCTAGGAAAGGAGGTACAACAAAGTAAATATGAAAACATAATAGAGAAAAGAGTATGATTGATTTTTTACCGAGGTCTCAGAGATTTGGTGATCTTCTCTACTACTCGTTGGAGAACTCCTGCTAAAGTCTAGCTCTGACTTGAAACCATGCAAAGAATCAAGCCATCCACTCATGGTTGTTCTTCTCCACTCTAGATATGTGGAATCCAAACCTTCGTAAAACTCCCAGTGCCTTCCACAAGTGGTCACCGAGCCAAACACCTCCAAATAATCTAGGAGTCAGTGGCCTCTAATAGAAATAAGCCCAAAACACTCACTTTAACTATACAATATCAAGCAACTAGGATTGATGCACAAATTAAACCTATCTACTATCTCAAGAACTCAAATGATCTTCCATCCAATCTTGAATGTGCCATCAAGATCCTCGCTAGAATGAATTTTAGGATAGAGTCGCAAAAACTTACTAAATTAGTCATTGTAGGGTCTCTCTATATACGGGAGAATTGATTATTTTCCCTATTTTAATTGGTGTAATCGATCATTTGCCCTGTTTGTCTCACTGATATGTGGCACTAGGGCCCGCATGTCAGTGAGACATCACGGGGCAAATGATCAATGTCACAAGTGAGGACATTTCATCAATTATTCCCTCTATACATATATATGTGTATATACATACATATACATATACATATATCCACTTCTCATAAACTAGCTGTGGACACAAAAAATATCTCCTTTAGTCGGATTGTAATACCCCGACCTGTTAGTGTAAAGGCCGGTTAGTGGAGCGTGTGTAGCATCCCAAAAATTTAATAAAGTGAAAATGAATAATTTAAATTTGAATATTATTGTTTCTGAGTTTTCTTGACATTATTGGTTTTATTTGGATTTCCTTTGGAGTTTTGCATTGCATGAAAAATCAAATAAAGAGAATTAATGAATGGATAATGGTAAAAGACAAAAATGTAAAAAGTAAAAAATATTAGAAAAATTGCCATGAGAACTCTGATCATTCAATTAAATCATTTTAGTCAGAAATTGAAATTTTACACATAGAATAATGAAGAGATAAAATGAAAAGATAACTTTTAAATCAAAATCATGTATCGTCAGAATTTACATAAAATATTAGAATCACAAATGGAGCTGAAAATTTTATAGAAGCATTCTGAGATCAAATAATTTTGAAAAACAAAGTTTCAAAAAGTTATAAAAATATTTGAATTGTCTGATAAATCAAAATCAGAAAAAGCAAATATGTGCAGCACGTTTCGTCGAATTATTATAATTTCTGTGAATAGTATTTTCATCTTAAAATTTTACAGTAGGCAGATAACTGGCAACTCATCACTAAATAAAATCTCTCATCAAAATTCAGGCATGATAGATAACCTATCCATTGAGCCTTATCTCGTGCAGCTCGCAGCCAAATTCTCAATTTGCTTTGCCTCCACCATGACCTTCACTGCCGTGTGGGCCAACCGCTGCTGCTCCGTTCCGTTGGTGCAATGGTGAAGCTCCCAGCCACTGACAATGGTCCCAGCTGCCAGACCGTCTTCTTCTTTTGCCGTTCGCTCCATTGAAGAACTCTCCCGAAGCCGTTCGTTCCACTGAGGCGAAGTCTTCGAAGCTCTGCGCACGAAGCCAGCGATCACTGCCATGAATCCCACTCAATTCCTTGCGATTCTTGGCTATAAACCACTCCTCCCTGACCGCAATGAGGCTCTCTCCCATTCCCCTTCACTTCCCTTCTTCTTCCTCAGCCGAGACAGCCAAAACTCCCTGCGTTTCCTCCATTGCCGCAACCTCTGAGCTCCAAGTGCAAAGCGAAATCCGAGCCTTAGAGCCAACCATTCTCAAATCCAGTTGAGCTAGAGCATCCACAGGCCTCAAGCATCAAAACCCCTCACTTATTTCGCTAGCTCTTCATGCAAAATTGTGCCGCAGCCGTGCGCCCTTCTTCTCCAAAATCGGCCACCGTGGGCGGAGGTCCTCGGTGTTTCTCCAGCCGAACCAAGCCCAAAAATGGAACCAACGTGTTTCACTGATGCTAAAAGCGGAACCCCTTCGAGCTCCCTCGCCCTGGTTTTTCCCCACCACCGTCCGCCATTAGGGTCGCCGCCTGGAGCTCGGGCGTGCCCCACTCCGGTATCTCTTCCGCTGCATTGGTACCACTCCCGGAATCACCTCGCCGAGCTCTCTCTTTCCCTGCCGTCGCCGTCGCCGGAAAGCCACCGTAGCACCCTCGCCACGAAGCCCTAGCCGGTCCCCTGTTCTCTGTCTCTGCGCAGTGGGACCGGGGAGTCAGGAGCTCAGTGGAAGAAGAGTAGGCTCAGAAGGCGCTTTCTCATTGGTAAAGCGCATTTTCCTTTTTCAAGCATTTTCCAAACCGAGTTGCTTTCAATCCTTAATATCTCGTGAAATGTTAATCCAAATTCAGTGGAACAAATTTGTATATTCATTTAAAATCCAGAAGAATCTAAATATGTAAAAATATTTAGTTTTTGAAGTATAGGATTATTATTTAATTTAAACTTTGATTATGATGCTAATATGGTTTGTAATGGCAACTTGTGAATAATAATAATTGAAATGGTGAAATGAATATTAATATGGTGCTAAGGTCAGGATGAATTTAAATCTACAAAAGTATTTAATTTCTGTGTCCCAAAACATTTGTTAGAATTTAGAAATGGTATAGACTCTATTATAAGCACTATTGTGCATATGGGAAATATGGCATCTTAAATTATAAATAAATGCCTATATATTTCTGTACTTATAATAAGCCTAATCATGTAGAGATATTAAATATTTGAACTAAGTTTAATGTATTGCATTGCGACCATTAATACAACCTTAGTATGATCATTAGTAAGAATAGTAGTAGAATACCTCATAAAACAATGAATTGACTTATATGTAGTTCCTGAAATCAGTAGTAGCTTGTCCATATCGGGATGCTTAGAATCAAACTTAATTGGTATTCTTTTAACAGAAGAAAATGATAATTACAACAGTAAATGTATAGATGATCTATCGCGGATAAGGTCAAAATGATGTAAAAATAGTCTTAAAACATTTCTAGGATTATTTCCTGTTAATGCCTGAAAAATGAATCAAGAATCATGTATAGTGTAGTTGGAAATCAAGTTTGAAACTTGGCCGATTTAAGGTTTCAAATATGGTCATTTATGCTATTTCAGTGATAGATAAAATAACTCATCCAAATATTGAAATCAGTAAAACTAGTCTAGAAACATTGTACAAAGTCCATACTACCATATTCTGTATGAACAATCTTATTTCATTAAGGCTTACATAATAATCTTATTAGTTCAAAACCCTTAAGTGTTAACCTTTTGTTTCACTTTCCTACCGATTCTGAATAGTGTAAACTATATAATGCCACTTAAGCCTTTTCAACAATGAATACAATGTTGCGTCTAAATGCAAAATAGTAAGATAATAGCTCATCAACATTCTATGGTATTTATACCATCATAGTATGTGAAAACATTTCATTTATCATCTTCTTCGCATATAAAGCTTATCGTCGCAAATACCTTAAGTGATAATCGTTCACTACACATGTTCAATTCGATTTCTTGTAAAGTGAACTTTGATAATATATTAGCATTTTAAACAACAAATATAATGTATCAGCCAAAGCCTAAAATTTATGGAATTATCTTAGGATTGTTATACAAAGTATAAATCATCTTGTTATGAAGAAATAACCATATGTCATCATGTTTTGCATACAAATCCTAATAGCCAAATAACCTTAAGTGTTAAGTTTTCTGAACTTTATAATATGAATCGGTAAGAATGAAGAAATCTGTGTATTAGATAATTGTATCACCAAAACCTCTCAAATGTCATAGAAATGTTATCAGTAGCCTAAATCAGTAGATCTAACTTGCATAAAACTAATTCTAAGCGAAATCAATTAAAGATAAAGAATGAATCATTCATACTCTAATATGATCATTTAAGCCTTTTCATTAACTCACAAAGCAGCTCATCTAAATCTGAATTTAGTGCAGAACAGCTTAGAAATGATCTTCAAGATATAATCCACAGCAATCTAAGAAAATATTCCTATTTCGTCTTGCTTTGAATCTGAATCCTAATGAAGCAAAACCCTTAGGTAATAAGAATTGGCAGAAACTCATATTATGAATAGTAAATTTATGAACTTGCAACTAGTGATTAATTCTATCAATCTTAACCAATCTTTGCATCTTGAATTCGTAAAATAAGATTAATAAATTCATAAAGAGCAATCCCTGTTCTTGTAAAAGAGTTTATTTGTTTTGCTATCTATTTCTTTTGCTCTTATTGAAGTCTTTTATTTGCGTTATTTCCGTTGATCGACGTGTAGAACCCGACGTTGCTGTTTTCGTCGTCTTCGTCAATCGCCGCCTTGTCCCCACCGTAAGCAATGATTAAGCAAGGCAAGCATCCTTTGACCATATTGATCCCAGTATTTTATATTCCTTTTGTGCATCAAATTGTTTCATGCATGCGATTACTTTATGTAAATTGCTATCTTGTGGATTTGGTAGTTATACCTGTTGTCTCGTGAATCTCCTTTGATGATTATGAAATGTGAACCTTGATAACCACATAATAGGGCTAGACATCTCTTAATGTCATCATGGGTATGTACGTTCATATTATTCATGCTTAGCCATGCTTTAGAATCAGCAATGTACATGATCAAATCAATATTTGTTTCCTGAAAACATTGAAAATGTCACTGTTGGTTGTGGGTACTTTGATTAAAAACCCAAAAGAAAACTATGTGTTGATGCGGCGATTATTGGCGATAGCCGGATGTGCGAGTGGAATTGCACGTAGTGTAGGGTGAAGTGTCGCCCGTGTCAGTTTAAGGACCGAGCAATGGGATGCTATTGATCCGAGATTTCCGTGCAACCACAAGAGTGAGGATGGGGTAGCCTTAGCCTATTAAGTTGTTTGGACATGGCTTTGTTCATTGGTAGGCGGGAGCTTAGCACAAGCATTCCGGTTTGGTCTGCTTGGAAGGGTTTCCACCCGTGCAACGGTGTACGCCCTGCCATGTTTAGAAACGTTGTGTTGGGTGTGTGAAAGTGGATCCACGGCTTGGGTGTGTGTTTCTAGTTCTACGGCGGGGGATTAACGTCCCGGGCTGGACCAAAGCCATGTCTAGGTAATGTAACGGCTATGTATGATCTCCTGGCTGGCCACCTGAGGAAGTGCGTCGAGCAAAAAGGTTGATCATTCCTTGTGGGTAAAGTTGTACACCTCTGCAGAGTTTAAATCTAATCGATTAGCCGCGCTCGCGGTCATGAGCACTTGGTGAAGTCATTCCAATGCTAGATGTTTTATTATTTCAAAAGGGTTGGTATCATTTTGTTTTGCAACTGTGCTTTATGTCAAAGGGCCGATATTGATGAATTTCAGGATATGGAATGTTCGCCGCTCACGTCATGGAGGACTGTGAGTGTTACTTATGCTTTATTTATTTGTTATCAATTAAATGCTCTTACAAATTCCGTTTGCAAATAACTTGGATTTACAAATGAAATTCGCTTTATGCAAATTAACTGTAGAAGCCTTTCCTTTGAAATGGCCTGCATGTATCATAGGTTTTGCTCAAGTCTTGCTGAGTATGTAAAGTACTCACCCTTGCCTAATTATTATGTAGGTGGTTTAGAAAGCGAAGCTTCGACGTTGTTCATCGCAGGTTGCGGGATGTTATTTGTCGTGTTCTATCTGGAGTTTATGTCTGGTCAGTTGCCTGCGGGGTCGGTTGGGTACACTACAAGGCTTTGCTTCTTCGTTGCTATATTCTCTGAGTTGTAAGATTTATGTAATTATTCGTTTCCGCTTAATTAATATGTTGTATGGTTGTGATTCCAAATGTTGAAATGTGCGTGCTAGCTACTGATCCAGGGACTAGTACTGCAAGCACATTAGATTTCCATTTTTGCATTCGGTGTAAAAATGGGGGTCCTCATAGCGTGGTGGGATTAGTCTAACATTACTTGTCTAAAGTGAGTACATTATGGTAGTATATAATGTCTGTTGGATCTAAATATAGCACCTCCGGGTTAATCCATTGACACGAAGTGAGGACGAAAGTGTAAGCAAGGTAATACATGCATGGGTTTATCCTATAATGGGTTAGGACAATGAGCGAAATTTGAGCTAGATTGTTACATAGATCATCCGACCAACCTGGATTATACGGCTTAAATGCTTCCAACTGTAAAAAAAAAAATATAGGTATTATGCACAATCAAATAATTCAGATCAAGTCGGATCATCTATCCTGCTCGGATTATCTGACCCAATTAGATCATCCGGGCCAGTTGAGAAACCACTCACCACCACCCACTGCCCATCTTCATCTTGCGGCAAAGGCAGCACCACCGGAGCCACATGGCACCTACTGCCTCCGCTGAGCCACCCTCTTTCTAAAGCTCAGGGCTCCGGTGAAATAAAAAATGTTAATTGAAATGTTATGATTGAATATGAATATTTGTTCTATTTTCGCCCCGGCCACTGGCCGAAGAAAGTAGAAGACGACCTCTCATGCACGAATCAATACGCCAATACGAATGTGAGAAAATAGAGGAAGATTTAGTGAAATTTCAGTTTCCTGATGATTAGCGATCCTGGGAAAAAAACAGCAAACCCACTGGTTGCTAGCCGGGACAGGGACCGCTCGATGCTTTTTTATGTAACCGGTTTATTAATCCTTGGTGTATACACACACACAACATGCTGTTGCCCTCGGACCCTCGTTTTAGATGCTTCGCCAACATCAGGCAGTCAGGCAATAGCCAAAGTGAAAGTGCAACAATTATCTAAGAACAAATTTTGAGAAGAAGAACAGAGCAAATTCATTTTTTTAGAGGAAGAACAGAGCAAATTCTACACATAAGGCCTAGAAACATAGGCCAGCCTGAGGAGATGACCAGTCTCTAGAGCTCAACTCAAACATACTTATTGCAATGGTTCATTGAGAGCAGTGGCGGAGCTAGGCTTCGGACTACTCAGGCCATAGCACGAGGCTTGGGATAAAAAGCCTAGAAAAATCTCTTGAAAATCACTAAAATCACAAATCGTCCCAAAAATAGCTGGCCTAGCCCGAGGCTTGGGCATAGACAAGCTCCGCCCCTGATTGAGAGAATATATTATTATTATTATTATTATTATTATTAAAGTTAAGCATATGTCTTGAGTCCACCAACATTGAGAAAAATTCGATTTTAATTTATACTTGATTTTACCCAATTCGCATTCACATCTGAAGATAAATAATTTGTATTCGTGCTCAACTTTAAAACATGGATATGAATATAGTTTGGCTAATAATCGATTCGTATAAGTATACAATCTGTTTTCATCCATAACGCTGAACGTACTCCGCAAGACCAATCTAGCTAACACACAAATACACAATGCCACAGACTTTGTTCTAACTTGGACTGAGTTGGCCAGCCAGAAATAAGTGAATATACCATGTTTTGTGGAAGGCATGGTTGATATTGATCACGGAATATATATTTTTGCTCAATCAAGAGACCTACTTGCCAAGAATTGCGCCATGTTAATTTGAAGCACCAGTCATGAAGTCCAAAGTACAACTAATTACTGTATCACACGAGCTACAGTATTGCATGCAAGAAAGGCACCTTCCCAAAGTGAAACAGTACATCTAAGTTTATTTCATCAATCGAGTAATTTGTCTTGGAAGTATTTATTTGTTGTCGGCTAGTATTTGTACGTATCAATAACACAGCCGCAGCCTGCATGTGATCCTTTAGGTATTGAACGACTAACGTGCACACATAAGAATTTAGATTCAAAGAGACATCCATTCAGACATCATGACCACAGTGATAGTCTACGGCCTCGTTAGTTGCACAAGACATCACGACATTTACTACAGCATGGAGCCCTTTATTTGCATCTAACTAAGGAAAACACGGAACAAAATAAAGAAAATAAATTCTACGACATCAACGTGAAATGTATAGGTTGGGCTCCATCTTTAAATCCGACATCAACGCCGGGTCAAACCTTGTGATGTATGGGTTCTAGGTTTGGCTTTGGGCGTGAGAATGCTGGCCTAGGTGCTCAACTTTATTATTTACGGTGTCGAGCTAATATTTAGCATATGGATATAATGGGCTAGCAGAAAGTCATCGGTGTCAGTTGACACCGACGCTTGACTGTAGCTCCGCCCCTGTTTAAATCAGTAGAAATTTTAGGGTTGGGCATTACCATACCCAGATCCACCACCTTGGCCACCACCGCTCCCACCGTTTTGACCATAGCCTTTGCCACCACCGTTGCCATTAGCATTTGCATTTGCAGTGTTACTTGGTCCAGACCACGAGTTACTAGTCGAGCTAGAGCCAGAGCCAGTTCCACCACCGTACCCACGACCGCTAGATCCATAATAACCTCCAGCTTGTCCTCCGCCACCGCCACCACCGTTACCACCAGCACTAGAAGATCCTTCAAAACCATAATACATTCCTGGGCTAAACTGACTAGAGCCTGAACCCGAACCTGATCCGCCACCATATCCGGCTCCATCGTATTGGCTACTACCACCGCCTCCGCCTCCGCCTCCACCACTTGCAGAGACGCCATTTGCACCGCTTTGACCGGACCCAGTGCCACTCCCGGATCCTGAGCCGCCACCGTTCACGTACCCACCACCACCTCCTTCTCCTGTGCCAGTTCCTTCAACACTTGAGTATCTAGCCACCCTTGCGGCACTGGCTAATCCAACGCTCAAGAGGACAATGAACCCAAGAGCCGCAAGTTTAGTGCCTGCCATTTTGGTGAGCTTATTACTAGCTAAGAGCGTAAGATGAGATGAGTGCAATGCCGAAGATTGTGTAGGTATTTATAGTGCTTGAGGCCATGCAGTGATTGATTGTTGGGAGGTGCTTAGCACGTTGAATTTTGGTGTGAAGTACTCCAACTAGCCAATTTCTGTATGATAGAACAAGTGGACGGTTTAAAAAGCAAGAGTAATTAATGGAGCTTGTTGACTTTAGACTATATCAAACAGGAAGTAATGAAGAGATTACCACTTGTGTTGTTTCACTATTTTTTTCTCCGTTGTTCCTAATTTGGATGCTGCTCTTCTAGCAGCTAGCGCTATCTTCTTAGAAGGTTAGGTCATATGTCCATGTGTTTGTTCAAGGGCTTCGGGGTTATGGCATTGGATAGGATCGTAGGAACAAGTGTAAGATTGGGTTAAGTATTTCGTTATGATTTAGCATTACGCCAAGCTTGACCAAGGCCCATTGACAAGGGTAACCAAATATATAGTCACTCTGTTCCGAATAGATGTTTTAGGCATCGATATGTAGTCTCCAACACACTTACCTTTATGTTAAGAAAAAATATATAAAATATAATTCTATCAACTTATTTTGAAGTAAAAAATCTACTAGCATCATTTTCATGTGACTAGCTGAATGCCTATCTTTGCTATAAATATAAAATACTCCATCCGTTCCAAAATATAGGGCATATTAGAATTCAGAAAAGTCAAATTACATAAATTTTAACCAAGAATTAGTCAAATTATGTGCATGTTTAATTTACAAAAGATGTATCAATTGATTCATATTTCACTTATCTTTCACTACCAGGAAAGGACATTTAGTCCCGTTAGCGGGTTTTAGTCGGTTTCAAAGCGGGACAGCCCATCCGGGACTAAAGGTCTATGACCTTAGTCCCGTTCGCTCAACCAGACTAAAGCCCTCCCACGGTCTAAAAATACTGGCGAACCCAAGACTCGAACACGAACCTCGTGACTCAAATCACCCTTCTAACCAACCCACCCACCATCGTCATCCGATATATATAGAATATGCATTCCTTTTGAACTTTCCTCAAACGAGGCGATCTTGATGCCCTCATCGATATCGGTTCGTAACACGAACGATCTTGATGCCCTCATCGATGCGGTTCGTGTTACGAACCGTACTAATATACCGCCCTTTAGTACCGGTTAGTAACACGAACCGATCGATGAACATCGATGCGGTTATGTTACGAACCGGTACTAAAAGCCCACGATCTCAGAGCCAATGAACGCATCAAGCCCTTATCGATGCGGTTCAAATCAACCGGATGATGGGCGGTATGGAAGGCCTGATCGTAGTAGTGTTTCAATTATTGTTGGTTTCATAACAATTCATAATATATTATAACAGAAATTAATGGTCAAAGTTTACTTCAAAAGACTTTTTTGAATTCTAATCGCCCTATATTTTGGAACGGAGGGAGTATCATATTACGCTAACACGTCATGTCGATGTCATCGGGATCAGCCTGCACATCCGCACCCTTGACTCTGCCTTCGAGCTCAGCCGTGTCATGCCTCGACGTTCTCGGCTCTGCTGGTGCTTGGTAGAGCATTGCTATTTTTTTTTTGTTAGAGAATTTTTTAAGAGACATTATATTTGGTTGTTGATAGTTTGTTTTTTTCCATTTTTTGTTACTAGTTTTTTAGAGAGGTGGAATGGGGAGTTGGGACTTGGAACATGTCGATTAGGAGGGAGGGGCAGACGGACGGAATATGAATGGGATTGGGATGAATGAACCAGCATCACCGATAGGTTTTTTTAAATAGTTAAGAAAAGTATGGACATTTTTTTCTATATCATTTATCAATGTTCATCAATTCTGTCTGCACGCATTTGGAACTTCTAACCATAGCGATGTGTTGAGGCGGCCGGATTGTGACAATAGGATCGATCAGGGTCTTTGATTGTAGCTTCCACTAGAGTTCGCTCTTTCGATTTGTACATATATACATGCATATACCAAAAGAGCCCGACCGCTAGATCGTTGGTGCAACCGACAATTAAACAGACGAAACAATGATCAACTAGCACGCTCGATAATGGGGAAGTAAACGACGATCCAGATTAACTCTTCATCGCATGCAAGTATCAAAATCTACGCACAAGCATCCACTGATCAACAGCACAATCCTAGCTAGCTCTAGTTGACATTGCAGAGGGGATCGACCTCGATGTTTTCGTAGTAGACTTTGACATTGCAGAGGGGATCCACTGATTAAGAACTCGATGCATGCGGAGATTGGGATCACAGCGAGGCAGCGACTAATTGACAAGATCTCTGCAACACTGCAGTGCGGAGTAGTGTATGCTTAAGCAACCGAACTCTGCAACGTGGAGTACTGTATCTTTGAAAAATCAGAATATTTTTTATACTGATTGATTACTCCGTATTATACTGTGCAAGCCCCAAAAAAAAAAAACAGGCTTCGATACTGTACGACAGCTCTACTCGGTAGCATACTGCCTGCCATCTCTTACCATCTCAGTACTCGACTCTGGTATCTATGTAACTCATTATTCTTGAGATATTCTTGAGAAAATACGGTAGTCAGTTAACCTCCTCGCCATGTGCCCCCGAGATATACAGTGAATAGAACAATGATCGCCAGTGCTTTTAAAAAAATCTGAAAAAATAAAAAAAAATTATATATTTTGTAGATATTAAAAACATTTTAGATGTTTTTTTTTTTTTAAGGTATTTCCGAAAAATATTTCATCTATCTGTTAAAATATCTACCTATCTCAACAATTTTTTCCTCCCGCAGCAACGCTCGGGCCTGTTGCGTATCTAGCATATGCTAGAGCCATAGAGTACTTCTTTATAGTTTACCCTTGCAATGGTATACCTTGCGTCGGTGCTCTCACAATAGGGAGATATTTGTTGGCTATATTGCTTCGAGCCCGAGCCTGATCTGCAATATATCCTACTCCACCATATCAGCTACTACCACCACCTCAGCTTCTACCTAGTAAGTTGCAAAGGCACCACCATGCACACCCCCTTCCCCTCCTGTGCCAGTTCCTTCAGCACTGGAGGATCTTTTCACCATTGCAGCATTGGCTAATCTGATTCTCAAGAGTAGGGTGGGTGTTGTACTGTGCTGGGCCAACATAGCACGGACATGGCGGGCTGCGTTCCTAAACCGTGCCATGCCACCACAGCCTGGCCGGCCCACTGTATCGTGTCATACTAGCCTGACTCGTCTTCAGTGAGTCTAGGCACGACCCATTTGTGATTTGTACCGATTTCGTGCCGTGCCGGCCAAGGCCTAGTCTATTTGCACTATTGCAACAAGTGGAAAGGAGTCAAAGACACACGGAACTAAGGTAGTGAACATAAATATTAGAGAAAAAGACTAAATTTATTCATTCTTGAACATGTATAGAGTTGTTGTCTCGTTAAAAAACTTACACCTAGTGTGGGATACCTAGTGCAGAACGGTATATGGTGCGTGTGCTCGGTATCAATGAGCATGTACTACCTAGTCTTCATGCTCCACCTTTTAGTATCTCCGTTGTCTCCCCTTTCTCCGTGTGCGAGGACCGCAAAAGGCATCGGCAATAGGGCGAGTCACATCATAACGTAATGTTGTAGCAGAGTGCTCTATCATATGCCGTGTCTACTTCAGACTTATCGGGCCTGTTTCGTGCCGTGTTGGCCCAAGCACAGCCCTTACAGATGTGTCGTGCCGTGCCACCTATCGTGCCTGACCGCGAGGCCCAGCATGACCTGTCATTCTTACCGAGCTGGATCGGCCTGAGCGCATGCATGCTGTGCCGTGCTTTTGCCATGCCATGCCTACCGTTCCATGAGCCAACCCAAGAAAAGCTGACCCATTTCCCAGGTCTACTTAAGAGGACAACGAACCCAAGAGCTACCACTAGGTGTGTAAACGAGCCGAGCTTAATTAAGCGAGCTTGCTCGGTAAAAGCTTGAGCCGAGCTCGAACAAGCTTGAGTTAGGGTTTGAGCTTGGGCAACATATCCGGTGCAACCCCCCTCCGTGAAACCACCGTGCAACTGAACTAAAAAAAGTTTCAAAAAATTCTGAAAAAAATCATGGATGTACATCTCAACTTACCCCACCTACATATAAAATTTCATGATCAAATTCATCCTATACTAGCAGTTACAAAAAAACAAACAGCAAAAATGAATAGTGATGAACAGTAAAAATCACTGTTCATGCTGAATTTGTCTTTTTGTAACTGCTAGTATAGGATGAATTTGATCATGAAATTTTATATATAGATGGGGTAAGTTGAGATGTACATCCATGATTTTTTTCAGAATTTTTTGAAACTTTTTTTTAGTTCAGTTGTACGGTGGTTTCACCGAGAGGGGTGATTGCACAGGATATTTTTCCTTGAGCTTGGACATAGGCTCGATCTCAGTTTGATCCAAGCCCAAGTAGACTCAAGTAAGCTTGGCAATGGTAAACAATTCAATATACACTATTTTTCAACAATAAAAAATGTTCAAACTCGAGCTAGGTAAGAATTAACTTATAGGCTCGATCTCAGTTTGATCCAAGCCCAAGTAGGCTCAAGTAAGCTTGGCAATGGTAAACAATTCAATATACACTATTTTTCAACAATAAAAAAATGTTCAAACTCAAGCTAGGTAAGAATTAACTTATAGTAATATTTAATAAGTAATTTGTAAATTTACTAGACTCACAAATTATTCGAACTCGGCTCGGTGAAGCTCGAGATCAACAATGAGTTTGGCTCGTAAAGAGCTCGAATCAAGTTTAGAACGAGCCGAACTCGAGTAGCTCATAACCCTCGAGCTTCTTTCACAGCCCTAGCTACCACCTTAGTAGCTGCCATTGTAAGCTTACCAGCTAGTGTTCAGTAATAGTGCTCGAGGTATTGCGGTGGTCAATTCTTTATCGTTAGCACGCTAACGTGGAGATCGAGTGGATGCTTAAGAAAGCTAGAGTAATTAATGGTGCTGGTTGACTTAGACTAAATGAAACACGTAATGAAGAGTATTTCGTTTCAACCAACCGTACGTACTATCAAAATCACAAGGTATATATGAGTACGTGGGACTTAATTTAACTTGGCTTTATCTTGCGTCATCACGATGAGTTGACGTCGCCAGCATTAACGCGATCTCGTAATTGTATCATGTACGGAGTAGAGCCTCGCTAAAGAGTTCGATACAAGCTACTCCTCCGGTCAAAAATAAAAATTGTTCATATATAAGTACCAATAATCCGTCATATGGAAATGACATGAACGGTAAATTTTACTAGATAAAGGTTGAACT
The DNA here is from genome assembly GCA_036346375.1 of Guadua angustifolia. NCBI lineage: Eukaryota > Viridiplantae > Streptophyta > Magnoliopsida > Poales > Poaceae > Guadua > Guadua angustifolia. Next base: position 27,190,332 of record CM070519.1, read on the forward strand.
AATTATGCCTAAGCCATTAGCTAGTCTAAAGCATGATCACAAAAAATATGCAGAACTTGAAACGTGATTTACTGACCCAGAGAAGATGAAGAAACCATTAGGCTTTCGGTCGGTGATTGAATCGTCGGTGAAGAAAAGAATACCGTGATCCTCACAATGCTAGTAGCAGCTAGCCTTCGCTAGCCCTAACACCAACCTCCTTTGATCAGATGAGGTGTGTCGGGAAGAAGCATACTCAAGATCAATCTTAGAAATGAGTCCCGGCTTATTCCATTTTAATGTAGCGTTGGCTAACGGGACCGATATATACCAAAGTTGCTGGTGTGCTCCTGATCAGAGCGCAAGCATGAGATTGTGGTGGGCCTATAGCCCCTAAGACTTTGGTTCGGCTAGTTCAGCCGAAGATCACAATCAACAAATTTGACTAGGAAAATACTTTTATAGTTTTCTGTCATGCATTTTATTAGATTTTATAAATATATTTTTATAAAAAAATTAATTATCAAAGTTATGCTTTGAAAATAGTATGGATGGCTAAAATTGATAGTATTCGTCTGTGACCAGAGTAAGTATACTTTGACTATGATATCCGGCGTCCTGCGCATGAACTCACGAGGGCGATATCAAAAGAGATCATGAGACGATCTGTTGTCATGCATGCTCGATAACAGTGAGGTAAACGACGACCCAGGTTAACTTAGGTGCTGTTTGGTTCAACTATACAAACGGTAAAGGTAATGTAATTAGATGACAGGGGGAAGTGTTCCGGTGTAAGGCATAACACTAATTGTTTGGTTTGCTCATGTAACGACTTCCATTCCTTTAATGGTGTTTGGCTAGGGACAGGTAACAGCTTACACAAACAATGGTTGTCATACACACAGCAAGTTCTACCGAATTTCTGCATTCCCAGCAAGTAGAGGTGACCAAACAGCTTACACACAATGGAGAAGAAATTTCTGGGAAGTCCAACACTACTTAAGAAGTGCATACACACAAGTCCAACACTGATATTGTGGAATATCAGTATAAGTGCATACACAACACGAGATGAGTCCTCTGTTTACATACAGAAGTGCATACACACAAAAGTCCAACACTGATCATTATGTATGAAGATGTATCACAAAATTCAAGCAAATGAACAATCGAAACAAGGTCGATCTGGTACATTGGCTTGTCAAATTCCAAGATAGCAGTGTAGTTGCTTAGGAAATACAATGTTTTTGAGCTTCAATTGCTTCTCAGATGAACACTGGCTTGTTAAATTCTCAAGTGAAAAAATTGCCACACCAAGCAGGACTCATTTCTTCTTTTGAGCATCATCTAATGAAGGACAAAAGAACAAACATAAGTACAAGTTATATTTGCATATGTAACAAATGTAGATGCATTAAGAAACACTTGTTTAGTTTCCAGCTGGGATATTTTACGGTTAATTTTCTAAAGAGTTGACCCATATATTGAGGGTCATATTTTACGGTTAATTTTCTAAAGAGTTGACCCATATATTGAGGGTCAGTTAACATAACAGTCATGTCTATAACTACAATTCAAAGGGGACTGTGTTCATAGCTGGGCTTTTGGCTACCATCTCTTCTTTGTCTAGGAACAGCAACTGGAAGATTATCCAAGATCATAAGAGGTGAATTTCAATGTCAAGCAATGGATACAAACAAGGATAAAAATATAAAATACAGCTATGAACCCTGATAGAAGAATATGACAGTAATGAAAGAATCATCTGCAGCTCAGACCTCAGAGTAGCAAAGCCTAAACTGAATTCCTGTCCAGACTTCCAGTACAGTGGCCTTGTTGAACAATTCAATGGATTTAAAGTTGGTTACAAGGTAAACTTGCACTGAAATAAACTTGCACTATAATTGTTGCCAAAATGAATACTATTCAATTTGTCAAGCTAGAGCACATGTAAATCAACATGATCTTATGCCATGTGTACTAGAAGGATTAAGCAATAAATAACAACAGAGCATGCATTGGCAGTCATGGTAGCACCACATGTTATTCATTTAAATTAGCATGTATATAAAACTGTCAAACTTTAATTAAGCAATGCAATGGATCAAGATGATATAAGATCATGGTAGTTCATTGCTAAGCCGAGAACCAATCAGATGAATGCATAGGACACCATCAAACAATACAATCTCTATTTTGAAAATGAGCATCCAAATGAGCAGTACATGAATGCTTATCAATCTCAGTGCACAAAGACAAAGTCTCTAGAACATATACCATATAATTACAGAAGGATGCAGAACACAAACTTACACATACATTTCTTGACAAATAACAGCATATGAGCATTTCTTACTAGCAAAATATACATGCTTCTGTTGATCACATTATGCAAGGGCCAAATGTCTAACCCATACGCCCCCAATCACACAAGAGCATAGGATGGCAGTATATGAAAACTGTCACTAAACATCTCTAGCTCATTCCTGTTTAAGCACATTTCAGAGCATGAGTACCCCTGACATGTGTTGTCATTACTCACAGTCATCCACAAATTCATTATTCATACATGGATCAAATTAACATAAAAATCTACTAGCATCACCATAAGCCGAAAATTCAAATGGATATTGGATATTGAACTAAACATACCTACCAGAACAATTTCTTCCAGTAAGAATCTAGCTTCCGTAGACAAAGAACTCCGTGAGGAATGCAAATGAAGAACAGACACAACATGGAGAAGCAGACATCATGTTCCTGGAATCAAAGATGAAAAAACGAGTTCAGCATACCAAGAATCCATCAGAAAGCACCCCGATGACAATCTGCAAAAGATCCATTCACGGAATCACAGGAGCAAGAACGAAAACGAAGAGAAGAGGTTTATTTGGCTGACCTGAGAAGAAATCCAATCTGCGACCGGTGCGACACTGCTCTTGGTTCTTGCCTTCCAAGGATCGGGCTAGGGGAGAGAGGAACAGGGAACGAACAGGCCCTGTGCTGTGGATTGCAAAGGTTAGGGTTTGGAGAAACGGATAGGGTGGAGAGGGAGAGGGGGAGAGAGAGAGGGAGGGAGAGGGAGAGGGGGAGAACGATGGGGGCAGGAGATCCTCACCGGCGAGGAAGCGGTCGCCGGAGGCACGGCGAGGATGCGGTCGCAGGAGATCCTGAGTCGCGAGGAAAGGGAGAGGGAGTACTGCCCGTGGGGAAAGGAGATCCTCAGTCGCGAGGGAGCGGGACGGATAACGCTGCCTCCGGAGCGGTAACGAAGACTGTGAGGGCCGGTATCGATAGCGCCGTGACTGATTACGGAGTCGTTCAACCAAATGCAATGCAACAACAACGGAAAACGCCGGGAATCATTACGGGCTAAAAAATGCTTAACCAAACAGCTCCTTAATTGCACGTTTTTTAAATCAATAGAGCAAGTAATACTAGATACAGAACAGCTTTGTTAACTTAATTGATAGAGAAGGATCCACACCAATCGACAGAACAGCTTTGTTGGTTGACTTTGCAGAGACGACCTCGAAGTTTTCGTACGTAGTTGACCTTACGCATGAGAGCGTAGCAAGTGGCAACTCGACCACGCAGCAGACTAGTAGATGTAAGAACCCTAGGAGATCCGGATAAGCGAGACAACTAACAATTACTGCAAGATCAAAAGCAATTAGCGCAAGCCATGCATGTGCGCAACTTGCATACACCGACACGGCATATCGTCATAAGTGTACGTACATGGTACAGGCACGTATGCATTGCCTCGAGCCCATATACTACACACACTACTGATTTAGTTTCCATGTGCAGGTAGTTAGTGGAGTATAGTTGATTAACTAGCTAGGCAACCACGAGGCGACTTGGATGGCTGGTCTAACACGTTGTAGTGAGTAGTGACGAACTGAAACTTTTACGTTGTGTTACTTAATTAAGAGATCATTAAGGGCCTGCTGGAAGGCCGGTTTTAGCCCAAAACTAGGGAAAAATACCGGCCTATGAATTTTTCTGGGCCTAGCTCTAAAACTGTGGTTGGGTAGGCCGGTAACCCACCAAATTTACTCCCGATTTGGGCTGTTGCTTTAAAAAAAATTAATCAGGTTAGGAGGTGACTTTTTTGCCCCACAAATATCGCGAAGCTCTCACTCACGAGTCCTGCCGTCAACTCCCGAGGAACCTCACAAGGCGACTCCCTAGACGACGAAAATCACTTCAGCACCAACCGGTATGTCAGAGACTTTGCCATATACAATTATTCTATATCCTTCTATAATATCTTCATCGAATTATCCTTGATCATTGAGTATTATACCTCATTAGAGATATATAGATGTATTGTACTGACAACCTTTCACTCCAACACCTTTCAGTTTGTCCCCTTAACGATTAACTCTTGATGAACACAATATCATTCACTAGACATTGACATACATTGAAATTTCTACCACTGTCAAATTTCTCTACTTGATTCTATATCATTGATAACGATCTTTATTTTGTCCTATGTGATTCTTTATCGACTTTCTCACAAATTTGATTAATCTGACCTTGGTTTCGATGCCACTTGTTACACTCTGATACCCCTTCTTATGCGCAGTACCACCTAGATCAGATAAAAGTTTTGTGAGATACAGCATAGGCATCCACGATCTTAAGAATGAAGAAGAATGTCATAGAGAGAATAAAAATAACAGCTACGAAGCAACCATAATGAGAGAAATATTTGACGAGACCAACTACTAATTTTTTAAGTACAACCTCAAAAGAGTACAATGAATTGTCACTCTCTTACAACCCTTGCTAACCTTTGAGGATCCTCAGATCCTTGCCTTACATAAAAATCTAGTCCTAAAGACTAATATAGCCTCTAATCCTTTCTTGCACCTCTTGCTTTGGATGAGTTGGTTTGTAGCTTGGGTTCTCCATAATCACCCTATGGATTCATATGGCCCCCTTAGTCCTCCCCTAAAGGGAAGTAGGAATCCTAATCCTATTAAGATTCATCTAAGACTCGTTATAGCTAGGGATGAAAATGGATCGAATATGGGCGGATAATGTCTATATCATATTTGTTTTCATATTTTTTTTTCTTTGATGCCGATATGGATACAGATAATTTGGATACAAATATGAATATGAATAATGTCAAATACAGATACAGAGCGAATATGAATCAAAACAAATGTGGTCATGAATATTTATCAAAACATGATAACTCCTTAGATTGTACAAAAGAAATCAACAAAAACACATAACTAGTTAATTTGATCAAAACATTACTGAAAATTGAACAAATATATGTATTCTCACTCACTTAGATAAAAGGTAGATACCATGTCTCACTAAAAATTACGTAATACTCAATTCATCATGCACGTGGATCAAATCACACTAGTAGAACAATAAGAAACAAAAGTTTGATAATGCTTAGAAGACCGTATTTTTGATTTGACACTATACAATGAATATCGGACCCGATATAATTTGTATCTGAAAATTGTCCGGATCGATCAGAAACTATCTAACTCGTTTCTACTCCTACTTGTAGCACTCCTTTCTAAATTCTAAAAGACTATATATGTAACAGCCCAAAAATTTTAGAACGGTAAAATATAATGTTTAAATTTGAATGTGAGTATTTTTGGAATTTTCTTGATGTTTATGGTTTTATTTGAATTTTCATGAAATTTTGTGTTGGAAGAAAAATCAAATAAATGAGACATGAAGAATGAAAAAGAGAAAAAGGCAAATAAATAAAAAGTAAAAAAAAATCTGGAAAATTTACCATGAGATTCTGAGCATTCAAATAAACTATTTTATTCACTAAATGAAATGTTATGCATAGAGAAATGAGGAAATAAAATAAAGAAGTAACTTTTAGATCAAAATAATGCATTGTCAGAATTAATGCAAAATTTTGGAATCTCAACTGGAGCTGTAAGAATTATCATGAAAACCTCAATGCCATTTCAACCTCAGGTAAAACTATCATAAATTAATAATGCGATTTAAGATTTTTCCAAATTTAAAAACAGAAACTCTAAAAATCTGGAAACTACAATGTCAGAATTTTTGTAAAATAATGGAGCGATATTTTGACCTTAAAATATACAGTAACATTCTTAGCTCAAATACAACTGATATAAAAAGTTTCAAAAATAAGAGACTAAATTTACTCTCAAAGAAAAATCAAAATCAGAAACAAGAATTTGCAGCAGTTACTGTTGTAGGAATATTAATAATTTTTTGGTAACTTATTTTTACCTAAAAATTTTACCAGACATTAAGCTCTATCCATTGACAACGGTAAAAAAAGTTTGAAAATTTTCTACCCAAAGTTGACAGCCCAAATAAATTTAGTACTAGAGTCAGCCGAGCCGGAGCCGTCCTCTCGTTTTGACTGTCTTGCTGACAGGTGGGCCATTCCCGTATCCATCCCGTTTCGCTGGCATGCAATAGACAAGCCTCACGGTTGCTGCCAGTGGCCCCGTGCCCACTCACCAGGCTTGTCTCTTTCCCCTCTCTATTCGCTTGACTGAGACGCAAACTCTCCCGATCCGGTGCATCACTCGATCTCGTTCGGTGAACCGCCTCGCCGAGCCGTCTCTTTGCCAGCGTCAGCTATGCTCCATCTCAGCCACATACAAGCCTCGAGCTTCTTGCACCATACCACGCCATTAACACTCGCGCCACCTCGCCATTTGTCAAGGCAAATCGATGGCCACCGCGCGTCCAAGCACTGCCCACTGCCTTGGCCGGCTATAAATACCGCCCCAGCGTCGCATTGGAGCCCCTCTTCCTTTCCCTTAGCCATTCTCTGAGCCAGCCACAGTCTCTTCTCCATACCTCACCGCTGTTCACCGAGAAGCCAGAAGAGGGGGAAACCAACAATCGTGCCAATTCAGAGGTAATCGATGGAATCGGTTCAACCGGGAGCTTCGCCGTGCAGCCTAGCTAGCAAAAAACATAGATTATTGTCTAAAGATTCATTATAGTATAAGAACATAAAATTTGGTGTAGCGGTTTAAAAGTTATGACCTGTTAAAGCAGGCTGTATAGATTTTGATCGCAACTAGAAGCAGTCTTAGGATTATGCAGATTAGGGCTGTTTAGTGGCCGAATTAAATTATTTCAATAACTACAGAAAGCTAGATATTTTTCTATAGTTTTCAGAAATGTCCTAGTTTGTTGTCCAAGGAGGCAACACATTGTTTTTAGGGTAGGAAACAAAAGGCTAGATGGTTTAATTGATAAGATTGGTTAACTAGAAATCTGTGGGTAATCTTTGGTTGATTTCATAAAATTTATGGTTTTCTATATTTGGGCTCTGGTTAGAAATTATGGTCGTTTTGACCTCCTGGACAACAAATAGATGAGCTATCCAGTGGGTGAGATGGCTAGAACTGGGGTTATGCGTAGATGCGACGTCGTTATGTTTGATTTATGAATTTTTGCTGCATGATGTTGAGGTGGATGTGTGTGTGTGTGTATAGGAGTTGTGACTTCGAGAGTGGCTTCAACCTCACACCACTTTGTTTCTTGTGGATAAAAAAGCAAGTGCATGGTAGAATAATAATATGGTTGAGAGATGAATTGTTGTTTAAATTGATAAATATTAACTTACTATTTTATATGATTAATATTACTCATTGTCATTATTTATGCTCATGATCTTGAGACGATGATAATGAGTACATGATGTGGATGGTCACTTGGTAATTGTTGATACGTGGTGAATGGTTATTGAAAAATATTGCATCACTTGCATTCATATCATGAAAATTGCATATGAGCCAGGTCAGTGAGAAAGTTGTGTGACTAATCCGGAATGCTCTTATGTAAGACCTACCAAGTAGTCCTATCCACAGAATTGATGGGAGTGAGACTTACTTGTAGACCCCTCCACAGGGATGGAAGGGAATTAGAGTGTGACATCAAAACAGGTTTGTACTCAGCTATACCAGTATAAGCTATAAAAGTTGCATAGGAGCATGCAAGAATATTTGCATTGCATTGCGTTGCATTGCTAATGATAAATAATGATTAATAAGATGATTGTGATAAATGGTTAGGTGATTGAGTCAACTCATTCAAAGATGATTATTGTGATAAATGTGATAATTGGTATGATATTATTTTCTTATGTATTGGTCGAGTCATGGATTAACCTTCACTTATTTAAATTTGTTAAATGTCTATGCTATTATTCTATGATGTACTTAATTTGTTGACTTTTGGACTCACGCTTGTTTACTTAATATTTTCATGTGTTTTGATATCGACATGCCAAGAAGGGGAGTAACTCAGGCACGACACATGCCATTATTCCACTTCCATGCTATATTTTGGCACTTTGGGTCATGCTTAGATTTTGAACAAATAGACACACTTATTCTCCGAATAAATTAGTTTGTACAACTTGTAAGGGTTTATTTCGGTTGGTTAAGCTATGGTTGTGGCTTGTCTAAATAACTTGGGTGTGTGGCTCATTATTGTGTATTGTCATACCTCATTTTATAGCTTCTAGTCGATATATCTTGTTTAAATGTTAAAGTTAGTGGTTGTTGAAATTGTGGTAAAATATGGTTAAACGTTATTGATAATGTTATATATTCAATGTCATTTCTTGTTGGAAATACCTTGTAGCGGTTATTTAATGTCTAGAAATGTATGTACGATGTTCCTGAAATTTTTAGTTAATGAGAGTTAAATTCTACTGTAAAGACATGGTAAGGTGATATTCAAGACACGTAGGTGCCAAAGTGTTACAGAACAAATGACATATTACACACTAGACGACCACAACAGCGATAGTCTATGGCCTCATTAGTTGCACAATACATCACGATATTTACTGTAGCATGGAGCCCTTTATTTGTATCTAATTAATGGAAACGGAACAAAATAAAGAAAACAAATTCAATGACATCAACATGAAACGCACAGATTGGGCCCCATCTTTGAAACAGTAGAAATTTTAGGGCTGTGCATTACCATATCCAGATCCACCACCTTGGCCACCACCGCTTCCACCATTTTGACCATAGCCTTTGCCACCACCGTAGCCATTAGCGTTTGCATTTGCATCACTCGGTCCATACCAGGAGTTACTAGTCGAGCTAGAGCCAGAGCCAGTTCCGGCACCATATCCACGACCGCTAGATCCGTAATAACCTCCAGCTTGTCCTCCGCCACCGCCGCCACCGTTACCACCAGCGCTAGAAGATCCACCAGAACCATAATACCTTCCTTGGCTATACTGGCTAGAGCCTGAGCCCGAGCCTGATCCGCCACCAAATCCGGATCCACCGTATTGGCTACTACCACCGCCTCCGCCTCCCCCTCCACCACTTGCAGAGACGCCATTTGCACTGCTCTGACCGGACCCGGTGCCACTCCCAGACCCTGAGCCGCCACCGTTCACGTACCCACCACCACCTCCTTCTCCTGTGCCTGTTCCTTCAGAACTTGAGTATCTAGCCACCCTTGCGGCATTGGCTAATCCAACGCTCAAGAGGACAATGAACCCAAGAGCCGCAAGTTTAGTGCCTGCCATTTTGGTGAGCTTATTAGTAAACTAAGAGCGTAAGATGAGATGAGTGCAATGCCGAAGATTGTGTAGGTATTTATAGTGCTTGAGGCCATGCAGTGATTGATTGTTGGGAGGTCCTTAGCACGTTGTATTTTTGGTGTGAAGTACTCCAACTAGCCAATTTCTGTAGGATAGAACAAGTGGAGGGTTTAAAAAGCAAGAGTAATTAATGGAGCTTGTTGACTTTGACTAAATCAAGCAGGCAGTAATGAAGAGGTTACCACTTGTGTTGTTTCACAATTTTTTTCCTTTGTTATTAATTTGGATGTCGCTCTTCTAGCTATAGCTACCTAGCTAGTTAGCGCTATCTTCTTAGGAAGTTAGATCATATGTCCATGTGTTGGTTCAAGGTCTTCGGGGCTATGGCATTGGCATTGGATAGGATGATAGGAACAAGTGTAAGATTGGGTTAGGTATTTCGTTTTGATTTAGCATTATGCCAAGCTTGTTCAAGGCACATTGACATAGGTAACCTAATTAAAGATAGTCACTCTGTTTTTGAATAGATGGTGTTTTAGACATCGACGATGCAGTCTCCAACACTTACCTTTATGTTACGAAAAAATATATAAAACATATTTCTGTCAAATTGTTTTGAAGTAAAAAATCTGCTAGCGTGCATCACTTCTATGTCACGGGCCAAATGCTCGTGTTTTGCTACGAAAAAAATAACATAATGCTCTAGCATGTCGTCTCGATGTCATTGCGATTAACCTTCATGTCCACACCCTCAGCTCCACCTTCGAGCTCAGCCTTGTCGCGCCGTGACGTGCTCGGCTCTACTGCACACTTGGAAGAGCTTTGCTATTTTTGCTTCTTAGAATTTTTTTGTGAGAGATTATGTTTGTTTTTTTGATGATTGCTTTTTTCAATTTTTTGTTGTTTCTAATTTTTTAGAAAGGGTGGAATGGGGAGTTGGGGTGTGTAGCATGACAAACATGGCCCACATGTTGGCGTTGGGACGTCCATTAGAGCATCTCCAAAAGTGAAGCCTTAAAATTGAGTCCTATACCTCAAAAAAGGGCCTCAACTAAAATAATTAGGGCCCAAAATAAGTATTAACTCCAGCAATTAAATCCTAAACTCAACTACCCTTTAATTTTCGTGGTAAAATTTTTGGCGCCACATTTTTGCATGCTGGCGCGCCTTTTTTTTCATCGCCTCCAGCGCCTGCTTTGCCCCCAGCGACGTTGGCGGCTTTGTTCCCAGCGACGAAGAAGCGACGAACAAGCGACGTTGTTCGTGTGCTCCCAGCGACGTTGTTCGTGCCTGCTCTGGCCACCGCCCACCGCGCTCTCCTGCGCCTCCCTGCCACTGCGGCGCGATCGGCGACGGGGTGGTCGTGCGCGTACCCGCCCCTGCTCGCAGCAGCTCTCCCTCGTCGCTGGCGTAGTGCTACAGAGGTGCTTGTTCCGCCGCCGAACACCAGGTGAGAAAATAATCCTGCGCCAGTGTGCATGCATGAACAAAATGAATGGCAGAGAAATATCACGGGAACTTCTAGTCGACATGTGAGTTTATGTTAGCTTGGTTTCTCCTTCTACTATCAGGAAGGACAGTATGATTTTGGACTCTGGAGTTGGCTAACACAAATCAACGCCTCAGCCTATCAGACCTCGGAAGCATTTCGTCAAACAACTAGGGGTACATCCTAAGCAAAAGCTCCGACAGCTTCCAATTAAGCACCCCAAACTTACCAAATGACCCCAGTCCAACGAACACCACTATCTCCAGTGAAGCATTTCATCAAACAACTGGTGATCGTGTGCCCATTGCCCAACGACGATTCACAGATTTTGGGAGAAGCGAAGCGAAGCGAAGCGAGGGGAGGGCGTGGTTGCTTACTCGGTAGCCGTAGTAGTTCCTGTAGTTGCCGTAGATGAACACCTCTTTCTTCTTCCGCTTCTGCCCTTTACCTCCGTCGCCGCCAGCCCCCAGCCCGTTGTTCTGTTTCCTCTTCGTCTCCTCTGGCCCCTTGGTCGCGACGGAGGGGTGCCGCATCCTCTGGCCCAGAGCGGCGGCCATGCTCTGAAAGGGCTGTCTCTTTTGCGCGGCGTCGCCGTTGTATTCGAGGGGGAAAGTTTCGGAAGTGAAACGAGGAAGGGGAACAGCGCGGGACGGGAGGCGCAGAAAAGAAACCCCTCGCGGCTCGCTACGAGAGGGAGACGGCGGCATGGACGACATCCACGAAGGAGAGGCTCTACGGCCCGTCGGCGTTGGCGAGGGAGTTGGTGCAGACCAAGAGAGGCGATGATGCTGCGACGCGAGGCGGTTGTACGCGGAAGCAAACAGACGCGGGAATAGGGATAGGGCCGATCAGACGCGTAGCCAAATATAGCGACGCCCCTCCGAGTCCTATACATATTTGATTGAAATTTCTTAAAATACAACTGCTGTTGGAGCTGTTTCTTTCTACCAAAGCCCTATATTTAGAATTAGCAACCTGTTTAGGCCTCCTCTTGGAGATGCTCTTAGGAGGGAGAGGTAGACGGAAGGGGAGAGGATATGACCATTGGCGTTGGGACGAATGAACCACCATCACCGGTAGTTTAATTTTAATAGTAAAGAAAATTATGAACAGTTTTTTCTATACCATTTCTTAAAGTTCTTTAATTCTGACTGCACGCGTTTGGAACTTCTAACCATAGCGACGAGTTGAGGTGGCCGGAGTGTGTGACTTAATAGGATCGTTGGTGCAACCGACAATTAAACAGACGAAACAATAGTAAATTTTGTAAAACTACAGGTTTTACATGTAAACTATCAGAAAACTACATATTTTAATTTCTATTTCACAATATTACAGATTTTGGAAGAACTTGTTTTACAAAACCATAAATTTTAGAAGAACTTGTTTCACACAACTACCGGTTTTAGAATTTGTCGTATCTTGTAACGAGTCTGACAATATAGGCTCACATACGGTCTCACACGCTTTTATTTCTTGTCCACTCACGCGTGAGGCTATCATATAGCCCATGCTGTTAGACCCGTTATAAGAAACGGTTAATTCTAAAACCTATAATTTTGTGAAACAAGTTCTTCTAAAACTTGTAGTTTTGTGATACATGTTCTCCTAAAATCTATAGTTTTCTGATAATTAGTATAAGAAACCTGTAATTTTGTTAAACAAGTTGTTTTAAAATCCGTAGTTTTCTGAAATAGAAGATAAAACCTGTAGTTTTCTAATAAATTGTAAAAAAATCTTTAGTTTTATGAAATTCACCAACGATCAGCTAGCACGCTCGATAATAGGGAAGTAAACGACGGCCCAGATTAACTCTTCGTTTGCATGCAAGTATCAAAATCAACATGCAAGCATCAACTGATCAACAGCACAATCCTAGCTAGCTAGTTGACATTGCAGAGGGACGTCGATGTTTTCGTGCATGGTAGACCGTGGGCGTAGCAAGCGGCGTCGACCGAAACCATCCACGCAGGCTAGAAGCAAAATTAATTAAGGACCCGATGCATGCAGAGATTCGGATCAGCGAACCAGTGCAGATAATAGAGAAGTAAACGACGACCCAGATTAACTCTTCATATTGCATATGCAATTAGCAAAATCTACGTTCAAGCATATATCTCCTAGCTAGTTGACATTGCAGAGGGGATCGACCTCGATGTTTTCGTAGTAGACTTTGATGCGTATACACGTACGTGGGCGTAGCAAGCGGCGTCGACCGAAACCACCCACGCAGGCTAGAAGCAAAATTAAGAACTCGATGCATGCGGAGATTGGGATCACAGCGAGGCAGCGACTAATTGACAAGATCTGCAACACTGCAGTGCGGAGTAGTGTATATTTGACAAGAAAAATATACTTTTATAGTTCTGTCATGCATTTTATTAGATTTTAAAAATATATTTTTATAAAAAATTAAATGATCAATGTTATGCTTTGGAAATATTATGGATGGCTAAAAGAGATCATGAGACAATCTGTGTTGTCATGCTCGATATGACAGTGAAGTAAACGACGACCCAGGTTAACTTAATTGCACGTTTTTGAAATCCATAGAACACAAGTAACAGAAGGATCCACACCAATCGACAGAACAGCTTTGTTGGTTGACATCGCAGAGGCGACCTTGAAGTTTTCGTACGTAGTTGACCTTATGCATGAGAGCGTAGCAAGTGGCAACTCGACCACGCAGCAGACTAGTAGATGCATGTAAGAACCCTAGGCGATCCGGATAAGCGAGACAACTAACAATGCAAGATCAAAAGCAATTAGCGCAAACCATGTACGCAACTTGCATACACCGACACGGCATATCGTCATCAGTGTACGCTGTTGATTTAGTTTCCATGTGCAGGTAGTTAGTGGAGTATAGTTGATTAGCTAGCTAGGCAACCATGATCCATGAGGCGACGTACTTGCATGGCTGGTCTAACACGTTGTAGTGAGTAGTGACGAACCGAAACTTCTACGTTGTGTAACTTAATTAAGAGATCATTCACTACAGGAATCCTGAAAAGTTTCGTCGGCCAATTTAACTTTCGTCGGCTCTTAAGAAAGCCGACGAAATTTAATTTATTTACGACGGCCAACATCAGCCGACGAAAGTTATGGTTTAATTTTCGTCGGCTTCTATATAGCCGACGAAATTTAATTATTTTTCGTCGGCGAAGAGAAACCCACGAAAGTAAACCCCGGGTTAGGGTTTCGGTGAACCTTATTATTTTCGTCGGTTGGGTTGTGGCCGACGAAAATTAATTATTTTTCGTCGGCTAAGGGAAACCCACGAAAATAAACCCCGGGTTAGGGTTACGTAGCGGCTCTTATTTTCGTCGGTTGGGTTGTAGCCGACGAAAATTAATTATTTTTCGTTGGCTAAAAGAAACCCATGAAAATAGCACAACTTATTGAACTCCGGTTCGGCTCGGCTCGGCAATTTCACGCGTTTCATCTCCTTGCTGATCTCCGCCAGCGCCTTGCTTGGCCATGCCCACGCCGCCGCCCGCCCCCATGATCGCCGCCGTCGCCCCGTTCAACCGCCGCCCCTGCCCCTGCGATGCCGTCGTCGCCGCCGCCGCCCGCCGCCGCCATCGCCCTCGCTCCTTTGCGCACGCCGTCGCCGCCGCCCCGCCCATAGCGACACCGCCCCTTGGCGCCATGCGCCGCTACCGCCCCGTTCTCGCCGCGCCCCCCGCCCAGCCGCCCGGCCCCAGCGAGACGCCGTCGCCTCGCTCCAGCTGCCGCCACCGCCCGCCGCCGCCGACACCGCCATCGTCCCGCAGCCGCCCGTCCGGGTTTTAGGTTGGTAACATTTGTGCTTGGGTTTTTTTGTCGTCTATGCGGTGGTTCTCTTTAGATTCTTTTGCTGATCAAACCGATGATTCGTTCCTGCCTGTGATCTGGTTGGTTAGTATGTGATCCACCCCTGATTCTACTGGCTTATCTAAAATTGATTTGTGTTTGATGATTGTACTAGAACTTTTGCCATCGAGTAGTTAATTATGGGCCTAACTTTAACTTGTTGTTATGAGCTATCGCTTTGCATGAACTGATAGTTGTGGTGTGTGCTTACTACTCATTTAGATGCAATTGCTTGTTTATCGTTGCTTCAATTCGTTAAAACTTTTTCATACAAAACTGATTTCTTCGATGGGTGTTTGTTTTCGCTTTTAATCAGTCTATTGGCTTAATTGGCTGGCGAATATCATCTGGTGTATTCTTGCATGGTGCTGGTTGTGTGTGATGTTGAACACTTAAAACTAGGCTGCCTATTATCTCTCCACAGTGTTTGAATGCATATAAACCAATAGAGATGCCCTAAGTGATGGCCAATGTTTACCTCAAGGTTTACATAACATAATCAAAATCCCGATATTATTGAATTGACGACAAATGCTTCTTAAGTAACCAATAGACATAGGTAGCATGATCAAGTTTGGCAGGTTGTAAGTCCAGAATTGTTTGTGCAGTGCTTTTCAGGGGGTGCAGAAAGCCAGAAACTAGTAAGCTGAGGTCTAAAGTTACTCAAATCCGTTGATGGTGATAGACTGAGTGAACATTAAAGGCCTGATTTGCATCCACCCACTACTCCAGAACTAACGATACTGCTCTAGGATTTGTTAGAATTTACTTTCCGGGAGAGTAGAGAAGCACTGCTCTTATGTTTGTGTGGTCTTTTTATTAATGTGAAATCTGAGTCTTAACAACTAAAATTTTACTCTGCATTCATAAATAATAGTTATGTTGTTTTAGGGCATGTGAAGCAATACTTTCCAACTTTGATTCCATATATAAAAGCATTTAGAATTGCCGCATGAAATTATCACATCTGTCATCAATAATACAATGAAAATATGAATGGTCAAAGTTGTGCACTGGAGAGTTGAGACAACAAGACAGTAAAAATACAGCAACACTAGTTAGCAATTGGGAACAGAGAAAGTCTGCGATTATGTAAAAAAATAAAATTCGAAACATGTCTTGTTTGTTATCCAGTGATGTTAGTGGATTTTGCATTAATTGTGTTTCGCTTAGTCGCCCATCAAAGTATGTGAGACCCCGTTCTGATGAATAGGAACCTCCATGTGATTACTGTGCTATTCCCTGGATCAGTAGCTAGCACTCATATGTTTACAACAATTGGAAATCACAACCATACAATATAATAATTAAGCGGAAGCGATAATATAAAGAAATATTACAACTCAGAGAATGCAGCCGCAAAAGAAGCAAAGCCTTGTAGTGTACCCATCAAATCCCGCAGGCAACTGACCAGACATAAACTCCAGATAGAACACGACAAATAACATCCCGCAACCTGCGATGAACAACTTCGAAGCTTCGCTTACTAAACCACCTACAATATAACTAGGCAAGGGTGAGTACTTTACATACTCAGCAAGACTTGAGCAAAACCTACAATACATGCAGGCCATTTCAAAGGAAAGGCTACTACAGTTAATTTGCATAAAGCGAATTTCATTTGTAAACCAAGTTATTTGCAAACGGAATTTATAAGAGCATTTGATTGATAACAAATAAGTAAGGCATAGATAACACTCACCGTCCTCCATGACGTGAGCGACGAATCAATCATTGCCATCGCACGACATATATCGGTTCTTTGCCAACACATGGCACAATGGTGATACCAATACTTGCCAACACATGGTATAGTATTGGGTCATCTGTGAGGGTAAGCTAACTTGTAAAATAAACCCTTTTTGAAAATACCAAAGCTAACATTGGAATGACTTCACCAAGTGCTCATGACCGCGAGCGCGGCTAATCGATTAGATTTAGACTCTGCAGAGGTGTACAACTTTACCCACAAGGAATGATCAACCTTTTTGCTTGACGCACTTCCTGAGGTGGCCAGCCAGGAGATCATACATAGTCGTTACATTACCTAGACATGGCTTTGATCCAGCCCGGGACGTTAACCCCCGCCGTAGAACTAGAAACACACACCCAAGCCGTGGATCCACATTCACACACCCAACACAACGTTTCTAAACACGGCAGCATACATGCTGCATGGGTGGAAACCGTCCAAGCAAACTGACCGAATGCCTGTGCTAGCTCCCGCCTACCAATGAACAAAGCCAAGTCTAGATAACTTAATAGGCTAAGGCTACCCCATAAATAGCCCTCGTGGTTGCACGGAAATCTCGGATCAATAGCGTCCCATTGCTCGGTCCTTAAACTGACACGGGCGACACTCCACCCTATACTACGTGCAATTCCATTCGCACATCCGGCTATTGCCAATAATCGCCCGCATCAAAGCATAGTTTCATTTTGGGTTTTTAATCAAAGTACCCGCAACCAACAGAGACATTTTTAATGTTTTCAGGAAACAAGTATTGGTTTGATCATGTGCATTGCTGATTCTAAAGCATGGCTAAGCAGGTTAATATGATCGTATATACCCAAGATGACATTAAGTAATGCCTAACCTCAATCTACGGTTATCAAGGTTCACATGTTCATAATCATCAAAGGAGATTCACGAGACAACAGGTATAACTACCAATCCACAAAATAGCAATTTACATAAAGTAATCGCATGCATAAAACAATTTGATGCACAAAAGGAATATAAAATATTGGGCTCAATATGGTCAAAGGATGCTTGCCTTGCTTATTACTGCTTACGATGAAGACGAGGATTGCGGTTGTCGGCGACGATGAAGAAGATAGAGGCGTCGGGTTCTACACGTCGATCAACGGAAAATACAGCAAAATACTAACTTCAATAAGGGCAAAAAGAAAATAGATAGCAAAACAAATAAACTCTTTTACAAGAAACAAGGATTGCTCTTTATGAATTTATTAATCTTATTTTACGAATTCAAGATGCAAAGATTGTTTGGATTGATAGAATTAATCATTAGCTGCAAAGCTTCATTGATTTACTACTCACAATATGAGTTCTGCCAATTCTTATTACTTACGTATTTTGCTCTATTAGGATTCAGATTCAAAGAAAGATGAAATAGGAATATTTCTTTAGATTACGGTAGATTATATCCTAAAGATCATTTCTAAGCTATTCTTTACTAAATTCAGATTTAGATGAGTTGCTTTGTGAGTTAATGAAAAGGCTTAAACGATCATGTTAGATTATGACTATTTAGTTCTTTATCTTTAATTGATTTCGCTTAGAATTAATTTTACGCAAGTTAAGTCTACTGATTTAGGCTATTGGCCTAATTTACATGATATTTAAGAAGGTTCTGGTGATAAAAATAACTTAACTACAGGTTTCATCATTCTTACAGATTCATTTTACAAAGTTCAGAAAACTTAACACTTAAGGTTATTTGACTATTAGGATTTGCATGCAAAACTTGATGAAATATGGTTATTTCTTCACAATAAGATGATTTATACTTTGTATAACAATCCTAAGATAATTCCATAAATTTTAGGCTTTAGCTGATACATTATATTTATTGCTTAAAATGCTAATACATTATCAAAGTTCACTTTACAAGAAATCGAATTGAACATGTGTGGTGAACGATTATCACTTAAGGTATTTGCGATGATAAGTTTTATATGCGAAGAAGATGATAAATGAAATGTTTTCACATATTATGATGGTATAAATACCATAGAATGTTAATGAGCTATTATTTTACTACTTTGCATTTAGACGCAACATTGTATTCGTTGTTGAAAAGGCTTAAGTGGCATTGTAAAGTTGACGATAATCAGAATCGGCAGGAATGCAAACAAAAGGTTAACACTTAAGGGTTTTGTACTAACAATATTAATATGCAAACCTTAATGGAATAAGATTCTTTTTATAGATCATGGTAGTATAAACTTTGTACAGTGTTTCTAAACTAGTTTTTACTGATTTCGGTATTTAAACGAGTTATTTTATCTATTGCTGAAATAGCCTAACTGGTCACGATGAATAACGCTAAATCGGCTAACTTCATTTTGAGTTTGCGACCACATTATACAAGATCTTCGATTCATTTTTCAGGTGTTAGCAGGTAGCAATCCTAGAAATGTTTTAAAGTTGGTTTGGCATTATTTTCACTTTAATTGCAATAGGTTGTCTATTTATTTACTGCTACAATTATCATTCTCCTCTACTAAAAGAATGCAAATTTAGTTTGATCCTAAGCATCTTGATATATCCAAGCTCCTACTGCTTTTAGGAATCTAATACAACTTACATTACCATCTTATGAGCTATCATGCTATTATTTTGCTAATGGCCATAACATGGTTAATTAATGATTTATGAAGCAATTATGTTAAACTTGGTTCTAAGATTAAATACTTTTTGCATGAGTAGGTTCATTACAATCCCAGAAGCACATAATCATTTCTTATATTATTTTATGAACTATTATACACTCATTTCTATTAATGGCCACTTCAAGCATTATTAATGGTTGCTAAACAAATAAATTAAACCTAGTTCAAAAATTAAATGTATTTGTATATTTGAATACATCCTGGTCCTAAAATCCCATTAATATTTAATTTTACCATTTCATTACTTATTATACACAAATTTTCATCAACAACCATGTTAACATTGTAATCAAGATTTAATATAGATACTCATTATGCAGATCAAAAACTAAATATTTTTACATATTTATATTCTTTGTGATTTTAGATGATTATACCAATTTGTTTTACTGGAATTGAAGCAATATTGCAAAAGATATTGCTAACTAATTATCAAGTGAGTTTGAAAATTGCTAAAAAAGGAAAATACGTTTTCTTGCTGAGGAAGCGCCATCTGGCCTAATCTTCTTCTTCCTGGGGCTTCTGCTTTCCCGACCCCACAGCGCAGAGGAAGAAACAGAGCATGGCCAGGGGATGAATGGCGACAGCGTTCGGGCGGTTTTTCATGAAAAGATCTTGAAGATCGGGAGGAGAGCTTCGGTGGCGCGCTTTCGGGGTGGTGTTGATTCGTTGGAAGAGACACCGGATGTAACATTCTGAATTTTTTGATTTCCGAAGTTTGAAAATTTAAAATTTGAACTCGTGAAAATTTTCTAGAATTTAATCAGCTTAAAATGAATTTTTAAAAGTCAACAAGGATTTAATATGAATAATCCATACTTCAAATTATTTATTTATTATTTTATTTGGGTTCCTTGTGCTTAATTTGATTTTTTTGTATTTTTGGGAATTTTTCTGAATTTATTTGCTATTTATTTGAAATTATTGGATTTATTCGGATTTTCTGGTATTTTATTGAATTTCCTAAATCCTTTAACCCTTGTTGGGCCGTCTTCACTGTTCATTTCGCCGGCCCATCCTCGTTCATTTTCCGCCGCCCATCGCATAAAACCCTAACCGCGCCACCATTGATCTTCAATCCAACGGTCGAAAATCCCCGCCACCCAACAAAGAATCAAACCCTAAACCTAACTCGCTTCGCTCGTCCGATGCTGATCCCGCGGTCGTAAGCCGGTACCACGTCGCCCAAATTGCGCCACCGCCCAGATCTGTACGCCGCAGCATCCCTCGACTTAGTGTCGTTTTGCTCATCCTAGGCTATTTAAGGTCACATGCCGCCGCTCCTAGGTTTCCCTCTCGCGCGCACATTTCCCTCTTATCTCGCCGGCGGAGGCGCTGTGTGTGGCCACTTGACCTCGCCGAGAGTTACCGTCGTGCCGTGTTCTTCCGCGCCGCTTTTCTCCCTCCACGGTGAGTCTCCGTGAGTTGTTGGTACCATCGAGTTCATCTCTTCACGCCCTTCCGATTCACTAATTCTTTCACTCGATCCGCACTCCATCGCAGCCATGGCGGTCGTCTTCCTCGATTCTGGGAACTTGCGCCGCCACCTCACCGTCGAGTGCTTGCGATTCCTAGCCGTCAATCGGTCTTCAACGGCGAGATCTACTCCACGTCTCTTTCGGTAGAAGTCTGAGGCGACCAGCGCCTCGTCATCTCCTCGTAGTCGCCCGTGTCGCCAGCGTGGCGCCACCTCGGCGTAGTTCTCCGCGCGTGGTGTCCCGTCATCACCGTCTAGTCGGCATACGCCAGTCGACCGTCCGTCTTGCTGTCGACCACGTGGCGCCGCGTCGAGACACGCGTGCGCCACGTCTTCTCCAGCTTTCGACCGATCCGAGTAGCGGTCCCGTCGGCGAGTCGGTCGCGGCGCAGCCATCGTGCGCCACGTCACCCTAGATCCATGTGGCTGCCACCTCGGCGCCACGTCAGTACTATTTCACCCGTGGTTGCCACGTCATCGCCACGTTGGTGCCACGTAGACCCTAGTTTCCACGCCGTCACCACGTCAGCCGTGCGCTCCTCGGTGCACCGAGTCCACCGCGAGCCGTATCGCTGACACAAGGGCCCCACCAGTCAGCCGCATAAATTTCTTTTTCTGATTTAACCTGAATTTCTGATTTTCCAGCGAATCAAAACACGACACGTGTCAATCCATTTATTTCCTGATTTTTCTTCCATTTAAACTTCGGAAGGCCCGTTCTCCTCCGTTCGAACTCCGATTTGAACGATTCAAATTTCTAAATTCATATAAAATCAAGATCTATCTGTTGGTGTTATTTTTATGAATTTTTGATTTTATTTATTTCTATTTTATTTATTTCTTGCCTCGATCTGCGTGTTTCACGTATAGGCACGACGATCGATTGAGCGAGAGGAGCATCCAATGGAGGTTGCAGCAGCGATGAGGGTGAAGGCAAGTCTCCTTGACCATGTTGAACCCAAATTTATGAAATGCTATTTTGTTTTTAAATTATTGCATGCTATTTGAATTATGAATTGTATTTTAATGTCATTTTTAAATGCTTAGATAAATGCCAAATTGTTATAACCACATTGATATTCATGTTGACAACCATTGACACCTTAGGAAAACTAATTACTGTAGTTAATGGTAATTAATCTTGCTATGGGAATGGTAGAAAATGCTTAGCCATGCTTAATCACGTCGGTACCTTACCATTATGGAAATGATTTCATTCTTGATTAACAATGAATTGTGAAATGTAAGGCAATTGGTGTTGCCGGTATAAATTTTGAAATGTAAGGCAATTGGTGTTGCCGGTATTAATTTGAAAATAAAAGTGAAAAAAATGATTTAGACCGGGGCGGAATTGGTTGAATGGCGGGTGCGGAATGCACAAAATTTTGGAATGTGATTGTCCGCCCTAGTCAATTAAGGACCGGTCGTGTGTTACCATGGGCCATGCTATACAGTACAACCACATGTCTATATGGGTACGACCTGGCTAAGTAATTTGCATGTATCGTTATTTGACTTCGCCAGAGGGCTGTGCGAGTTTGTCAGGGTGACACTTGCAAGGCGCAAGGGGGGCTGTGAGAGCGAAACCTTAGCGGGTGAAGTCGGTAGCGGTATATGCATTGTAAAGGCCTTGTCATGATCTCCTTGCCGACACACCAAAGGAAGTGTGTTACTGGCCTGGCAAAACGGGTTGATCATGTCGTGTGGGTAAAGTGTACCAGCTCTGCAGAGTCTTAAAAACTACTTGAGTAGCCGTGCCCACGGATAAGGGCAAGCGTGGAACGTTTTCACATAGTAGATTTTTCTGGTTTTGGTTTTAAATGGAAAAATGATGATTTGGTTTGAAATGAAAATGTGGTTGGGAATCCGCGAGCGGCTAGAGCTCCCGGAATTTTAGTTTGGCGGCTAGAGCCAACCAGGTAGTTGGAACCTGGAAATTGTTATATTTCAAGTTTAATTAATTATGCTATTTACATTTTATTAAATTCTGCTTTATGAAATTATTACTTGTATTCAAATTTCAATTTCGCTTTATGCAAATGAACCATATTATGCCTTCCTTTGTTTAAGCCATGCATTTAGTTACTTGCATTAAGTTTAGAGACTTGCGAGTATGTTGCATACTCACCTCGCTTTTTATTATGGGCTGCTTATTCCATAAAGCGATGATGGGAGAAGGGTGAACAAAGAGCATGTGATCCAGATTCGACATTTGTCTTTGAGACTTTGAGGAGGAGGACGACTCGATCTTCTAGGGAGCGCACTTCGGTTGCTGTGGGCTAACCGATTGGCTCTTTTTGTTCTACATTTCATTGCTACTTTTACACTTCACCGTAAGGCTTCATAATTGTAATAATGTGATGATGTTGTTACACTCTTTTGCTTATCTTGTTATGAACTTTATGATATGTCGTGTTATCATCATCAGTGTCTTCGTGCGCTTAGTCGTTCTGGACTAGCGGTTGAAACACAGGAGGGTTCGGATTTGGTAATCCGGGTCCCCACACCGGAGAAGTGCGCGCCCGAGTTTCAAGCGACGGCGGAAATGGCGTCTCGAGGAAGAAGAAGACAAGGGCATTAGAGGTGAAATCGGTGGCGAAATAAGCATGAGTGGATGCTAGGGGTTCCATTCCTAGGGTTTACCTGGGAGGAGAAGCTCCGGGGAGCTCTACCCACGGCGGCCGGCTTTGGAGAAGAAGGGCTCTCGGCGGCAGCCTGATTTCGCATGGAGGAGACCAGATTTTCTTGAGGGCTTTTGATGCTTGAGGCTTGGTGATGCTCCACACTTGAGGAATTGGAAGGAGAATCACTGAAGCTCCCGCATTTTTCTTCGCGCCCGAGCTGCAGAGCTTCGGCTCATGGCGGGATTTGGGGGAGGTTTTGGCTGAGAAGAAGAAGGGAAGTGAGGGGAATGGGAGAGGAGGTCCTTGCGGTCAGGGGGGAGCAGCTTATAGCCAAGAATTCGCAGCGAGTGAGTGGGATTCGTGGCAGCAATCGAGCACGGCGTGGAGCTCCGAGCTTCGGGAGAGTTCTCAGTGGAGCGAACTGAGTGGGACGAACGGGGTTGGGGGAGAAGGGTCTGGCAGGTGGGGTCATTTGTTAGTGACTGGGATTTCAATCATGCGTCAACGGAACGGGAAATCAACGAATGGCCCACACGTCGGCGACTACGATTAAATTTCGTTTCGAATTTGTGATTTTTGATTGGGATCAATTGAAGTCTAGTATTTTTTTAAATTTTGTTTTTCAAAAGTATTTGATCTCAGGATACTTCTATAAAATTTTCAATTCCATTTGTGACTCCATTATTTTATGTGAATTCCGACAATACCTTATTTGGATTTAAAAGTTATCTTTTCCTTTTTATCTCTTCATTATTTTATGCATGAAATCTCGATTACTGGCTAAGATGATTTAATTGAATGATCAGGGTTCTCATGGCAATTTTCTAAATTTTTACTTTTTATATTCTTACCTTTTCTCCTTTTCCATTCTTTAATTATCTTTATTTGATTTTTCATGAAATGCAAAACTCCAAAGGAAATCCGGATAAAACCAATAGCATCAAGAAACTCAGAAATAAATATTTTCAAATTCAAAAATATATATTTTTACTTTATTAAAATTTTGGGGATGTTACGAAGTACTATGCTTAGCCAAATTACCCATCAAGTTACTCTGAATATCTTGTAGAATCTTGGAAAAATGGTAGATTTGACCCTGTTAATGTACCTAACTATCAATGTTGCAATTATGACCACAACACTACAAGACACTCAAATCACTAAACCCTTTTATGCATCTGTCTTGAAATACTTGCCACTAATGATTGCTTCATCAAAAGCTGGCCTGTTTTGTGCTAAATGGTAAATCTAAAATTGTTTTGTTGTATTTTCTTGGATACTGTAAATTTGCTGCAAGAAGGGTGTGGAAATTCCCATTCTAGAGATTTGGTAACAATAATTACAATGTTGAAGCCAGAAAATATGAGACTGAGTAGGTAAGTTGTGTAACATGAACTCAATAAATCTTTTCCAAAATAACAAAATTAATATATGACAACTGAAACTGTTCAATCTAAATCTACAATTTAAATCAAGAGCATTCAATAATTAGTCTAAGGCTTTCCCATTAAAAATAAATAAATAGACTAAGCCTTACCACTACATGGTTAGACAAGCTGAATAATACAATGTACATGTCTTACATTGACTGACCATACATTTTATTTCATATATGCATGTTCTTCAGTACTTTTTTTGTATTGATATCATATCAGGAATTTGTGAATAAGAAGTTTGATACACTGGACCAAGGGACCATATTATCACCATACTAATAGTGCAGGCGAAAAATAAACCCATGATATTATTCTTTTGTTCTTTTTACATCTGAGTACCTGTTTGGTCATCACTCTAATAATTGTTTTCCTTTCCAAATTACGCTGTTAGTGTCACGAAACCTATGTGTTACCCGTTCCGGACCGGCACACCACACATGCGCCACACATGTGAGATGTCTTTGGTCCGAATTGTCCTTTTTGGACAGCCTCGGAGTGACCGATAGGCGTGGTATTTATGATTTGCCACGGGTCCGAACGAGATTTCGATGGCATAACCTCGATGTTCTCCGCTACACCATATCCGGCGTGCGATGGAGAACAAAGAGGTTATGTCTTAAAATTCTTTGCACCAAAGATTTGATTTAGATCCGGTCACGATTCTCTGTTCATGTCAAGATTTCTACTTCCCATGAGAAATTGTGTTTACTCATTTTGTAGGAAAAAAAATCTAGAAGTCATGTAGCAAGTAATAGCAAGTGAGTCTTCACTTCATTGATTTCATATGCAACAATATCCATCTACTGCCTGCTGGCATCTGTTATAAGATTTGCATATACTACAATTTGTACTCTTTAAGTTGTCCACACAGTTATGGTTCCTTGTTGGGATAATACTGATCTAGTGCAAGATTGTCAGCTTATATGTTTGTGTCGAAAGTTTCTTCTAACTTTTACTACTACATAAGTGTGATGAAACAGAGAATATGTCGCATCCTGGATGATTTTGAGTCATGAAATTGTTGAGTTCTATAATTTTGTAATAACAATTCTTAAATTTGACATTGCAGAAACGTTACCGTTTGGCTGATCCTGCCAAATTGGGCCACGCGACTATTGTGTCCCATGCCAATGCAAAGAAGGTAGTCAGGGATGCATTCTCCAATGCCCGGATTCAAGCAACAAATATGTACTTGAAAGGCATAGGGCGTCGAACGGGCAAGTTTCGGTCAGCTTCGGAAACTTACTTGACCGAAGAAGAGTATGGGCAGGTAAAGCATATTAGGGTTCATGGTCATTAGGTTGTGATGTTAATATTGTTTTGATGTATTAACACATGTGTGCAGGTCACACTTCCATGGATGGAAGACCGTCCAGATGTTTACCGGGCTCTTTGTCAGCGATGGGCTTCTCCTGAATGGATCGCGAAGTCAAGGAAGCACAGAGACTGCAGAGGCGAAGGCGGAGGCCATACGTATGGCGGTGATGGACACATCTGTATGGCTAAACGCATGGTAAGACAGGTCATACCAAATATTTGCAAGAACATATTCACAAGTATATGTATGCCACTAACCCCTAGCTACAGGAAGCTCAAAGTGGTGTTGAGCCGAGTGACATCGAAGTTTATGTGCGAGGTCATAGGGGACGAGACCCATCACACCCCGAGCAGTTGTGCACTCAGGTGGCCTCAGATCGACTGGTGAGTTATCCACAATTTTCATTGAGTTCTCATCAACTTTCGAGCTCTAAGTTGTATGGTTCGCTTCTGCCTGCAGGAGAGATATGGGCAGGAAATGGTCAGGCGTCATGGTGAAGGCTACGATTGGCGGAAGGAACGTATTGACGGCGTGGCCGTGCATGCTACCGGAGGCAGAAAGGGCCATGGACGATAAAATGTCATAGTTTCTCAAACTTTGTTAATGCGAGCAATAAATTGAAGTTCTAAAGCCTTTGTGTTTCTGTATTTTGAAGGTACTCCATGTTCACCGGAGCGATTGACTCGAGGGAGGTGCGAGCTCAGAGGGGGTTTTCTTCGCACAGCTCGGGGGTTAGTAGCCGTCGCCCCTTAGAGCAGGAGGTAGAGGTTGCTAGGTTGCGCGAGGAGCTAAGGCAGCGGGATGAACATCAAAGGTCGCAGGAGGCATACTATGCTAATTACATGGCACAGCAGAAAGCGCTATTCAAGTAAGTTTGAGCCCTCAACGCTTAGCATTCGAGCATGCAACAATATATGAAATGACACATTGCATTTACAGCAATGTTCCAAAGACGAGGCCAAACCATTGTCTTTCCACCATGGCAGCCGCCACCACCACCGCCACAATGGGGGATGTATCCTCCGACACCTTCTCCTGCAGCTCAGGTTAGCTAAACTTGGTCTTTTCTAGCGATATATGGTCAATCTAGCTAAACTTAGTATATTCTATCCACACTTAGTATATTCTAGCTAAATTAGGTCAATCTAGCTAGATTTAGTCTTTTTCCAGCTAAATTTGGTCAATGTAGCTAAACTTAGTATATTCTAGATAAACTTACTCTAATCTAGCTAAACTTGCTTAAGTCTAGCTAAACTTGATGTATTCCAGCTAAAATTTGGTCAATCTAGCTAAACTTACTCTATTGTAGCCGCACTTAGTCTATTATAGCTAAACTTGGTCTATTCTAGCTAAATTAGGTCAATCTAGCTAAACATAGTCTATTGTAGCTAAACTTAGGCTATTCTAGTTAAATTTGGTCAATTTAGCGTAACTTACTCTAATCTAGTTAAATCTGGTCTCTTCAGATCGTAGGGATCGGGGACAAATCGCCTGGGTTTACCAAACTCCGTCGCCATGACCCAATGACACACAGAGCATGTTCGTTTGTCACTTGTCATATTCTTGGTTAGTTTTGTTACTTCCCACAATTTTTTGACTAATCATGAATTTTGATCTTTAGGATTCCGAGAGGCCATCTCAATTCGTTCAAAAACTATTTGGCTCCGCAGGTAGCGGCAACAACTCAAATGACCCTCCTGTTATGTAATCTTGAGATGTTTGGTAATAATCTGTGAAATGAGATTGATTATGTGTGGATGAATGATATATGTGTATGATTATGTGTGGATGAATGATATATGTGTATGAAGTGCTTGTGTCTGATTTGAACAAATGATATATGTGTGGATTATATGTGTATGATTATGTGTGGATGAATGATATATGTGTATGAAGTGCTTGTGTCTGATTTGAACGAATGATATATGTGTAGATGAATGAATGATGTGAATGAATGATGTGGATGAATAATGTGGATTTGGATGAATGATATATGTGTGGATGAATGAATAATGTGGATGAATTGGATGATATAATGATATATATATATATATATGCATGAATTGTTATGAAAGATATTTATCTAAATCTGTATGAAAAATGGGTTTAAAGGGTTGTTTTTTCCCTGCTCCAGAATAATTTTCGTGGGCAAGGAAAACCCACGAAAATTAACCTAATTTATTTTCGTGGGCCGAATAAGCCGACGAAAATAAACCTTATTAACTTTCGTGGGCTATTCGAAAACCGATGAAAATAAACCTTATTAACTTTCGTGGGCTAGACGAAAACCGACGAAAATTAATTACTTCTTGTCGTAAAGTTAGTCGTGGCGACGAAAATTAACTTTCCAAGCGATTACTTTCGTTAGCTCGTTCTCGGCGATTTAAAATAACTAACTTTCGTCGGTTTCCGACGAAAATTAAGCTAACTTTCGGCTCCTTATCTCTAACGGCCGTGGTCCGACGAAAATAAGGCTATTGACGAAAATAACTACTTTCGTCGGCAATGGTCATTTTTTACGTGGCGGTCAACTTGAAAATTTTCACGATTACTGTAGTGATTAAGGGCCTGCTGGAAGGCCAGTTTTAGGCCCAAAACTAGGGAAAAATACCGGCCTATGAATTTTTCTGGGCCTTCTAAAACTGTGGTGAGGGCTTCCGACGTGGAAAGCGGCGGCGACGGCGGTTTCATTGGCAACGGTGGAGCAACCCCAACATCTTGCCAGCCTCTCTTCCACGACAGCTTAGAAGACACCTTAGTGACTTCATTAGCCTCACGTCTCCTTCCTCCAACATGCTAATCTAGGTACAAAATTTCCAGGCATCACCTCTCCTCTCTCCAACCAGATCATCTAGGCCTCACCTCTCCTCCCTCTGACCAAATTAGCTTGAGATTTTTTTCCTACAAAATTTCAGATTTAGTCACTTGAGATCTCAATGAAAATAAATTGCTTCTGGAAATCTCAAGATTTTGTACAAAAATTTTGATCTGGTCACATGGGATTCAGCTAGCAGTGTATATATTATGGTATAGCCAGCTTTCATTTCAAGTAATGAAACAATTTGATGATTCTATTCTGGTTCCCTATTCCTCACCTGTTCTGGAGATCTAATAGAGAGTGCATAAGGCTTCATTAAAGCTTCCTGCATGATCTGGTAGCTGTGCAAGAAATTACTAACAAACTGTCTAGCTGCTTCCTGCATGAAAAACAACCAAAGACACGTATACATTAAAGCTTTGCATTTAATAAGCAGCAGAACTGAATTCTAAGTATATACAATCAAGGTTCTACAATGTCTGAATCCTAACAATTTTTTTCTTCAAATAAATAAATTAATTTTTTTAGTTCTACTTCATGTATATGGAAACTCTGATATGAGCACTGAGCAGACTTTCTCACTAACATAAAAAATAAACTGCAAGCCCTCGAACCATTACAGGACGAAAAGCATCAGAAAAATAAAAACTAATGAAAAGCCTACTCTCCAAACAAGCAAATTTGGGGCTTGATTCGTGGCCATGACAAAATTGTTAAATAAACAAATTAGCATGCTTCCTGACAATACTTGTCTACTGACTTCTGTGAAGGCGACTAGAGAGCCGATGTTGCAGCTTTGAACTCAAGTATTTGAACTCTAAGAATGCACTTCAAGATGACAATAAAGTTACTTGAGCGAATGTAAGCAGGATTGAACTCACCTTGCAAAGTGGGCATCTAACTGAAGACCAAGGTTCTAGATGCTTGCTCGCTGCTATCCTTACGAAAACGAAAGCGGAAAAACAGTTGAATGAACAATGTGCTTCCACTTCCACACACAAGCCTAAAAATCGTAAATCCATTATCACCCATAGACTGGTGAATTCGATGGACAATGCTATTAGCCTATTAGGCATAAACAATGGGTTGTCATTCTCATATGATCCCAAAACACCAAACACAGATTGGCAATGGTACTAAACCATATGTATCCATGAGTATCTGTTACATATTGCAATAAGTGATTAGTTGTACTCTTGCACATAACTCACACTATCAACAGACAAATGGATTACAAAAAAGCTTGGAATATTACATAATTTGCAGTGTACAAATTAGAAATAGAGCAATTTTAACAGATTCTTTTACATCACTTTAATCGGTCTACTAATTGATTTATATACATGATAATTTGCAGTAACTTTTGATTAGAATCAATAATTTGCAGTAACTTTTGATCAATTAGGAGATCCTAGCAAGCCAAGCCGGCCATCATAAATCTCACAGCAGTCACCGTATACTACATATGAGCACTCTACATGCATGGCTGCATTGCAGTGGCTTCCATCTAAATCTATTTTTTTCAACAGCAGGTTTCCCCATTTCCATTAACAGAAACAGCTACAAAGTTCAGTTCCAAAGAAACAAAATAACAGAAAAGGAAAAGGAACCAGGTGTCATCCACTGGTCATTCTGCAAGACCGTTACAGCGATGACGACGAAACACAATGTAAGCAATTAAATCAACGCAAAACAGTTCAGGGTTCTCAATTTGCTCACTAGGAAAAGCTAAGACAGCCAGCACTGTCTAAAACACAAGTTGTCCTGTCGCTTTGCTTTTGTGAGATTGACGACAATTATTTATTAGAATCAATACAAGACAAGGAGAGCTTCCAGAGTTCCAGTACATGGTATTTGCACGGTTGCACCTTAGTGCTGAGAGTTGAGAACGGCAAATAGCATGAACTAGTAATGACATGAAAAATCTCTCCAAACTGACAAGTACAAGTATCAGCTCTTAAGCACCAGCTGCAAGAAGCTGAGATCCATTACAAGCTTTGTTAGGGGATAACAATCAATCTAGTGTGATTCACACATATGCTTGTGCTAGTCATATTACTTTTCACCATTATCCAACCCAAGCATGAAAAAAACTCACATCCAGAAGAGCTCATCAACCCAAGCATGAAAAAAATCATTACCTTGTGTCACCGGTAGCCGATAGGGGGAGGTGTGGTGGGGGGAGGCCGTTGGTAGGCTGGTGGGGGCGACGCGGTGGGGGTACCGATCTGGGGGCATCGATCTGGGGCAGTGCGGTCGGGTCACCGATCTGGGGGCGACGTGGTGGGGGCGGCAATCTGGGGGCAGCGGGACTCCGGTCGGGAGCGTCGGGGATGGGAGTCGGGTGCGGCGGGACTCCGATCGGGAGTCGAGGGGTGGCAATCTAAGGGCGACAGGAGTCTCGGGGCGGCGGGACTCCAGTCGGGAGTCGAGGGACGGGAGTTGGAAGTCGGGTGCCGGCCGCTGGGGATGGGAATCGGGAAGCCGGGACGGCTGGACGAGAGTCTCGCCTGAGTGTGAGAGCCTGAGAGTTGAGACTGAGAGGCTAGGGTTTGTCCACTCGGTGCACAGCGCTTGGGCCTCGGTGGGTTACGACCGGGTTGGGGGCTGCCTTCAATCCATTCAGAAATTCCGAATAACATTATACAGAATTTCCGTTCCGTTTCTATTTCGTCGGAACTGACTCCCGTTTCCATTTTTGTTTCCAAAAAAAATTTCCATTTCCGTTTCCATACTGAAAATTTCCATTTCCGTTTTCGAATAAAGGGTTCTATTTTCGTTTTCCTTCGGAACGGTCAGAAAGTTTCCATTCCGTTTTCATCCCTAACTGCAGCGATCGGAATCGCCGATGGGTCTCTAGCAGAAGCGGCGGCAGCGTGCAGGTGCTCGTCCACCTCGCAGATAGTCAGAGATTGATCCACCACTTGCCACTCGAGAGGCGCCGAGAACAACAGGTCGTCGCGCCGCTCCCCTGTGGCTCAGAACACGCTGTCAGGAGCGCCGGCCGCCAGTAGTTGGGTGCGCTAGTGCTGCCCTTGGCCGGAGGCAGAGGCGGAGGTGGTAGAAAAAACATGATGGGGGCTCAGGCCGGGCAAGCAGCCTGCGCATCGCATGCGTAGAATAGGAATAGGAACTCAGGAGAAGAAGAACATGGGCTGCATGGGCTGGGCTGAATCTACAGGATTCGTCTGATACATGTCGTGACCCATATGTACACTTATTGCCACGTAAAAAGAAATCGTGGCTATAAAATTAAAAATTGCCACGAAATAAAATATTATAGCAACAAAATTTACCCGTGGGAATAAAATCTTATTTAATGCAACAATTTTATTTTTTATTGCAATACGACCAACCTTTTGCCATGACAGTTAGTAATATCGCAACGCACAGTAACTCGTGGTACTATATTGGATGTATCACCATAATTTTCCAAATCGAGGCAATAACACCACTCTAATGCAACAGAATTTATGGTGTTGTAAAAAGTTTCGTGGCAAAACCCCAGATTTCTAGTAGTGTATGTACGTAAAAATCGGACTCGGCACAATTGGGCTTCAACGTGGGCCTTCCTTGGCATGTGGGTTGTCCTTGGTGAGTGGTCTCGATGTGTCATCCAGCAAAGGTGGATGAAAAGGCCGTGCTTCTGGATTAAGCCCTCCATGCAACATAGACGAAGTAGCGGCTGAAACATCGAAGGTCGGGAACAAAAGTGTAGTAGGGAGAGATGGTCCAGCGGTCGTATCCATGGTGGAGATGTCCTCATCATCCCCTAAAGGGAAAGTAGGAATCCTAATCCTATTAAGATTCATCTAAGACTCGTTATAGCTAGGGATGAAAATAGATCGAATATGGATGGATAATGTCTATATCATATTTGTTTTCATATTTTTTCTCTCGATGCTGATATGGATACGATAATTTGGATACAAATATGAATATGAATAATGTTGAATACATATACGAGCTTAATATGAATCGAAATAAATGTGGTCATGAATATTTATCGAACATGATAACTCCTCGATTGTACAAAAGAAATCAAGAAAAACACATAACTAGTTAATTTGATCAAAACATTACTGAAAATTGAACAAATATATGTATTCACACTTACTTAGATAAAAGTTAGATACCATGTCTCAGTAAAAATTACGTAAAACTCAATTCATCATGCACGTGGATCAAATCACACTAGTAGAACAATAAGAAACAAAAGTTTGATAATGCTTAGAGGACCATATTTTTTTCGATACTATACAACAAATATCGGACCTAATATAATTTGTGTCTGAGAATTGTCCGGAACAATCAGAAACTATCCAACCCATTTCCACACCTACTTGTAGCACTCCTTTCTAAATTCTAAAAGACTATATGTAACAGCCCAAAAATTTTAGAACAGCAAAATATAATGTCTAAATTTGAATATGAGTATTTTGATTTTTCTTGATGTTTCTGGTTTTATTTGAATTTTCTTGAAATTTTTTGTTGGAAGAAAAATCAAATAAATGAGAAATAAAGAATGAAAAAGAGAAAAAGGCAAAGAAATAAAAAGTGAAAAAATTTTGGAAAATTAACCATGAGATTCTGAGCATGCAAATAAACTATTTTATCCACTAAATGAAATTTTATGCATAGAGAAATGAAGAAATAAAATAAAGAAGTAACTTTTAGATCAAAATAATGCATTGTCAGAATTAATGCGAAATTTTCGAATCTCAACTGGAGCTGTAAGAATTATAATGAAAACCTCAATGCCATTTCAATCTCTGGTAAAACTATCATAAATTAATAATGCGATTTAAGATTTTTCCAAATTTAAAAACAGAAACTCTAAAAATCTAGAAACTACAATGTCAGAATTTCTGTAAAATAATGGTGCAATATTTTGACCTTAAAATTTTACATTAACATTCTTAGCTGAAATTCAACTAATATAAAAAGTTTCAAAAATAAGAGACTAAATTTTCTCTCAAAGAAAAATCAAAATCAGAAACAAGAATTTGCAGCAGTTACTGTTGTAGGAATATTAATATTTTTTCGGTAACTCATTTTTACCTCAAAATTTTACCAGACATTAATCTCTGTCCATTGACACCGGTGAAAAAGTTTCAAAATTTTCTACTCAAAGTTGGCAGCCCAAATAAATTTAGTACTAGAGTCAGCCGAGCCGGAGCCGTCCTCTCGTTTTGACTGTCTCGCTGACAGGTGGGCCATTCCTGTATCCATCCCGTTTCACTGGCATGCAACAGACAAGCCTCGCGGTCACTGCTAGTGGCCCGAGCCCACTCACCAGGCTTGTCTCTTTCCCCTCTCTGTTCGCTTGACCGAGACGCGAACTCTCCCGATCCGGCGCATCGCTCGAGCTCGTCCGGTGAACCGCCTCGCCGAGCCGTCTCTTTGCCAGCGTCAGCTACACTCCATCTCAGCCACATCCAAGCTTCAAGCTTCTCACGCCATACCATGCCATTAACACTTGCGCCACCTCGCCATTTCTCTTTGCCGAGACAAATTGATCGTCGAATCAGTTCAACTGGGAGCTTCGCTGTGAGACCCCATTCTGATGAACAGGAACCTCCATGTGATTACTGTGCTATTCCCTGGATCAGTAGCTAGCACTCACATGTTTACAACAATTGGAATCACAACCACACCACAAATAATTACAGCAGAAACTAATATATAAAGAGCAGCTTACAAATAAAGAGATTAGCAGCAAGGAAGCAATATCTTGTAGTTTGCCCAACCGACCCGCAGGCAACTGACAAGGTATAAACTCCAGATAGAACACGTCGAAGAAGATCCCACAACCTGCGATGAAAAGAGACTCGAAGCCTCGCTAACTCATCCACCTAAAATAATAATTAAGCAAGGGTGAGTACTTTCGTACTCCGCAAGACTTGAGCAAAACCTATAATATATGCAGGCCATTTCAAAGGAAAGGCTTCTACAGTTAATTTGCATAAAGCGAAATTGAATTTGTAAATCCAAGTTATTTGCAAACAGAATTTATAAGAGCATTTGATTGATAACAAATAAGTAAAGCATATGTAACACTCATAGTCCTCCATGACGTGAGCGGCGAATCAACAAATCCTGAAATCCATCAATGTCAGCCCTTCGACATAAAGCACAGTTGCAAAACAAAATGATACCAACCCTTTTTAAAATAATAAAACATCTAACATTGGAATGACTTCACCAAGTGCCCATGATCATGGTGCGCTAATCGATTAGATTTAAACTCTGCAGAGGTGTACAACTTTACCCACAAGGAATGATCAACCTTTTGCGAGAACATTTCAACACACGCCTCCAATACATGTGTGCCTGCCAGGCGATCATACATAGCCGTTACATCATTCAGACATGACTTTGATCCAGCCCGGGACGTTAACCCCCGCCGTAGAACCAGAAACACACACCCAAGTCGTGGATCCACTTTCACACACAACACAACGTTTCGAACACGGCGTAGGCGTACACTGCTGCACCGCCAGCAATTACCCACATGAACGTGTGGAAGCCCTCACAAGCAAACCCAACTGAGTGCTTCCGCTAGCTCCCGCCTACCAAAGAGCAAAGCCATGCTGAACAACTTAATAAGCTAAGGCTACCCATAAATAGCCCTCGTGGTTGCACGAAAATCTCGGATCAATAGCGTCCCATTGCTTGGTCCTAATCCGACACGGCGATACTCCACCCTACACTACGTGCAATTCCTTTCGACATCCGGCTATTGCCAATAATCGCCGCATCACAAAGATAGTTTTATTTTGGGTTTTTAATCAAAGTACCAGCAACCATTTTCCCAAAAGGACCATTCAGGTTCCATATAAAACATTTCAAAAACAAGTTTAATCATGATCATCTGCTCCTCAGATACTAAAGCTTGGCTAAGCATGTTAATATGATCGTATATACCCAAGATGACATTAAGAGATGTATAGCCCTATTCTGTGGTTATCAAGGTTCATATTTCCATAATCATCAAGGAGTTTCATGTGACAACAGGTATATCTACCAATACCACAAAATAGCAGATTTGTATAAAATAAACGCATGCATGAAACAATTTGATGAACAAAAGGAATATAAAATATTGGGATCAATATGGTCAAAGGGTGCTTGCCTTGCTTAATCCTTGATTACGACGAAGGCGAGGATTGCGGTTGACGACGACGATGAAGAAGATAGAGACGTCGGGTTCTACACGTCGATCAACGGAAAATACAGCAAAATACTAACTTCAATAAGGGCAAAAGAAAATAGATAGTAAGAACAAATAAAACTCTTCACAAGGAACAGGGATTGCTCTTTTATGAATTTATTAATCTTATTTTACGAATTCAAGATGCAAAGATTGTTTGGATTAATAGAATTAATCATTAGTTGCAAAGTTCATAAATTTTCTATTCATGATACATTTCTGGCAACCTTATTACGTATGGGTTTTGCTCTATTAGGATTCGAGTCAAAGCAAGATGAAATAAGAATATTTCCTTAGATTACTGCAGATCATAATCTAAAGATCATTTCTAGGTCATTACGTACTAAATTCAGATTTAGATGAGTCGCTTTATGAGTTAATGAAAAGGCTTAAATGATCACATTGGACTATGAATGATTAGTTCTTTATCTTTAATTGATTTCGCTTAGAATTAGTTTTACGCAAGTTAGATCTACTGATTTAGGCTACTGATAGCATTTCCGTCATATTTGAGAAGGTTCTGGTGATACAAATAACTTAACTACAGGTTTCCTCATTGAAACTACAATTCGTTTATTCATATTACGGTCTAAAGTAATGTGATTACTTAGGGTCATTAAGCTATTAAGATTAATATGTAAACCTTAGCAAAATGAGATTATCTTTTTATAATAGAGTAGTCTATACTTTAAAGAACACTACTAAACTAGTTACTCCAGTTTTAAGGTTTGGACAAGATATTATATACTTTGACGAAAAGGCTTATGTGGCAACTGAAGTTCACTATCCATGGAATCGGCCAAAAGTGAATCACACGATTAACGATTAAGGGTTTTGAACTAGCTTGATTTAAATGGAAAGCATATAGTAATTAAGATGTTTTTGTAGAATATGGTAGCACAAACTTTGTAGAGTGTTACTAAACTAGTTTGATAGATTTTAGAATTTAGACGAGTTATTTTATCTACGGCTGAAGGAGCCTAAATGACCATGATGAATAACGCTAAATCAGCCGACTTCATATTGAGTTTGCGACTACATTATACCACATTTTTAATTCATTTTTCAGGCATTAGCGAGGTGCAACTCTATAAACATTTTAAGTTGATTTTGCATTGTTTTGACTTAATCGCAATAGGTTTCCTATTTGATTATTGTTACATTTGACATTTCTTTATGATAAAAGAATTCAAGTTCAACTTTATTCCAAATATTTTTATGTATATATGTCCTCACTGTTTTTAGGAACTTAATATAAATTACATTATCATTTTGTGAACCATTATGCTAGTATTTTGCCAATGGCCATAACATGGTTAATTAATGATTATGAAGCAAGTATGTTAAATTGAGTTCAACATTAATTAGATGATTTTACATATTTGAGTTTATTATGATTCCAGAGACAACAAGAATTCATTTTGTGGTTTTGAAAGTTATATCTTTCACATGTGCCATAATGCTAATAATAGTGTTTGTTCTATTCTTGGCTTTAATAATTGTTCTATGAATCAAGAATTGAATATTTTTGTATATTTGAATTCATCTTGGTCTTATTATCGATAAAAATTTATTTTATTGTTTTATGACTTATTGGCCATAGATTTAATATGAAGACCTTAATAAGGTTATAATCAAAGTTTAATTCAAATAATTGTTTTGTAGTTCAAGAATTTAATACTTTTGCATATCTAGAATCTTTCTGATTTTAGGTAAATATATAAATTTATTTCACTGGTTTCTAACTACAAATGCCTAAGTTATCAATAATTGAATGTATTTCGGGCAAGAAATTGAATGCCAAAAAGGAGACTGCGCTTTACCAAAAGAGAAAACGCCTTCTGGGCCAAATCTTCTTTCTCCCCATGCTCTGACTTCCTGGCCCCACGGCGCAGAGACAGAAAACAGGGCACGGCTAGGGCTTCGTGGCGAGGGTGCTCCGGTGGATCTCCGGCGAATGCGACGGCACCAGGAGGGAGAGCTCGGCGAGGCGCACTGCAGTGGTGTAACCGATTCGCCTGGAGGAGGTCGGAAACAAGTCAGAGCGAGGTGCAGGCGGCTCAATGGCGGACGGTGGAGAAGGTGAACAAAGGCATTAGAGATGGAATCATTGGCCTTTTAAGCATCACGGGTAACAAGGAGTCGATTTTACCTACTAGCCGGCGGGGATGGACGGAGAGCTCCGCCACACGGTGGCTTCCTTGGGGAAGAAGGGCTCACGGCAGCGTCGACATTTCGCATGGAGAGGGCTAGATGTTTTTGAGGGCTTTCGATGCTTGAGGCTTGGTGATGCTCCAGCTCAACCGGATTTGGAAATGGGGTACCCTCTTGCTCGGATTTTGCTTCGCACTCGAGCTCAGAGTCTGCTGGCTATGGCGAAAATGGAAGGGAGTTCTGCGCGCAGGCTGGGAGAGAATGGAAGAAGTGAGGGGAATGAGGAAGAGGCTCATTGCGGTCACTGAGGTGCGGTTTATAGCCAAAGATTGCAGCGAGTGAGTGGGCTTCGTGGCAGTGATCGAGCTCGCCTGCGCTCTGAGCTTCGGGAGTAGTCGCCTCCAGTGGAACGAACGGCGATTGAGGACGATGCGTTTGGCAGTTGGGACCTGGGACCACTGCCAGCGACTGAGAACTTCTCCATCGCGCCAACGAAACGGAGCAGCAACGGTTGGCCCACACGGCAGCGAGTGGTCAAAGAGAACAGGGTGATTGGGGTCAATTTCTCCCTCTCTCTCTGATTTTGTTGGTGGTCAACTAGAGGTAGAAAATTGTGAAACTTTTTGGCCAAGGTCTATGGACAGGTTTTGATCTCTGGTAAATTTTTGAGGTTAAAATAAGTTACCGAAAAACTATTAATATTCTGACAACAATGACTGCTCTAATTTCTTGTTTCGGATTTTGATTTTTCTTTGAGAACAATTGAAGTCTATTATTTTCAAATTTTGTTTTTAAAAAGAATTTGACCTCAGAATGTTTCTTTAAAATTTTCAAGCCAAAATATGGTTCCATTATTTTATAAAAATTCTAACATTGCAATTTCTAGATTTTTAGGGTTTCTATTTTTAATTTTGGAAAAGTATTAAATGACATTATAAATTTATAATATCTTTACCAAAGGTAGATATTGCATTGAGGTTCTCATGATAAATTTTTCAGCTCCATTTGAGTTATATATATATTTTTTAAATTCTGACAATGCATTGTTTTGATTTAAAAGTTGTCTTTTCATTTTATCTCTTCATTTCTTCATGCATAAAATTTTAATTGCTGTCTAAAATGATTTAGTTGAATGATCAGGGTTCTCATGGCAATTTTCTAAATTTTTACTTTTTACATTTTTACCTTTTCCTCTTTTTCATTTCTTTATTTCCATTTGTTGAATTTTTCATACAAAGAACAATTCCAAAGAAATCCAAATAAAATTCAATAATGCCAAGAAACTGAGAATTAATAATATTCAAATTTAAAATATATATTTTTACTTTATTAAAATATTGGGATGTTACATTCGCTGCAGCAACCTAGCATACTAAGCAAGCTCAATTCCGCTTTTTCTTGCTTGTAGTCCACCCAAGGCGCTCTTCTTACTCATTCTCGGCGCATCATGGGTAGCCTCCTCCGCTTGTTCTTCGTCTCCGCTCATAGGTGAAATAGAATCCCCATGGCCCACCGATGCTCGCTAAGTCCTTGCCCAAGCCAATGGATGGCCGGGGACGAGTTTTCAAGTCGAAAGCCATGGCGGCCGCACCCACTGACGATGGCGACCCTATTCCCGCCACCCCAGTCGAATGGGTACCACTATTGTGTGTGCCTCGTCAAGATCAGTGCTGGTGGTGTTACCCATTCACTGCACATGGCGAGTTAGTTCACCAAGAATGAGGAAGAGACTCAAGAGCTTTTGCTTCGTGTCGCCGCCGGTGGGGTCCGTTGTCACCGGTTGCGCTCGGTCGAAGTCGCTGGTGGAGGGTCCCACATGCCTGGTGGGTCTCAACCGACATCGATGTCTGGAGGACCTTCGATCGAGACTCGATCGTTGCCTCTTTGGCGCCATCGACAGGTGGTCCCATGTTGTCAAGTGACTCAAGCAGAAAGCAAGCAAAGTGCACTGTAGCTAGGTGCCTCTCCACAAAGAAGGCGTATTTTGATTTTTCCATGAATTTTCAAACTGAGCCAGTTCATATTGTTATAACTTTTGAATTAACAGTCCAAATTGAATTAAATAAATTTCTAAATTTGTATAAAATCTGAGAGATTCAGAATATGCAAAAATATTTTAAAAATAGTAACTGTGTGATTTTTAGAAAATAAAATACTTAAGTAAGGCTTAATACATTAAGAAAATGGTTATTTTAACTTTAGGCAAAATAAATTAAATTAAATTTTATGAGATCCTTATGCTGTGAAGAACCCATATATGTAAAAACAATTGTGTTTAAGTTAAGTTATTTCATTTGTTCAATAGTCCTTTAAGTGAAGGTAGCATGTATAGGATTTGAAGTATAAATTTTGAATAAATGGAGATGTTGCATAATGAGAAGTAGTAAAATACAGAGCCAAATAAATTCAGTAAAGATATAAAAAATTTGTTAAAATTTTCTAGTAAGCATAATGTGATAAGGTATAGTAATGGCATAAGATTTGGTTATGCTCATGTGATTAAGCATGCATGTCCATGCATGTGTGATCACCTACTTGCTATCATATATATATATATATATATATATATATATATATATATATATATATATATATATATATATATATATATATATATATATATATATATATATATATGAGGGTATTCATATATATATTCTAGCAATGGTAAGTTAGCTATTTTCTTTTGCCCTTTTTATTTGCTGATTTCTATTTCTTCCTTGTTATACAATGTGTAGACGCCGATGTCCGCACAAGGAGGAAGATCTTGCTGCAGGCCTAGATTTTGAGCCAGATAGCGTGAAACAAGGCAAGCACCTCCTTGATTATGTTGATCCCAGTACTTCACCTACAATATGTTGTTTTTGCAAATGTACTATGCATTGGAGTAATTCCCCATAAAAACTGCTATTCTGGGTAGAACAATTGTTATCCCTGTGTAATATGGATTTCCTTTAATTTGTATGATAATGTGAACCTTGTAACCTTAAGTATGGTTTAGACATAATTAATGTCACTGTGGATATAATCGTTAGTTTATTATATCTGCTTAGCCATGCTCAAATTAAACTGGTTCATTTCCAAAAAAATTTGTTTATCTAAACAACTGTCTTTTGAAAAAAGGTTGTTGTTAGTTTAATAAAAATCCAAAATAAAACTATGGTTTTGACGTGGGCGATTATTGGCAATAGCCGGTTGTACAAAGGGAATTGCACGTAGTCTAGGGTGAAGTGTCGCCCGTGTCAAATTAAGGACCAAGCAATGGGCCTTTATTGATCCAAGAATTCCGTGTAACCACAAGGGTTGGTATGGGACAGTCTTAGCTTATTAAGTTATTTAGATATGACTTTGGACATTGGTAGGCGGGAGCTAGCAGAAGCACTCCATTCTGGATTGCTTGAGAGAGGCTTCCACACAGTTCGTGTGGGTAAATGCATACCGGTGCAACGGTGTACGTCTTGCCATGAACAGAAACGGTGTGTTGGTGTGCTGAAAGTGGATCCACGACTTGGGTGTGTGTTTCTGTTTCTATGGCGAGGACTGAACATCCCAAGCTGGTTCAAAGTCATATCTAGGTAGTGTAACGGCTCTATATGATCTCCTTGCCAGCATACCTAAGTAAGTGTGTCGTATGGCCTCGCAAAAAGGTTGATCATTCCTTATGGGTAAAGTTGTACATCTCTGCAGAGTGAAAAATCTAATCGATTAGCCGCACTCGCAGTCATGGGCACTTGGTGAAGTCATTCCAAAGCTAGATTTTGGTATTTTCTGAAAATTGGGTTTCGGTTTGAACTGTATTTGGCAACCCGTTTTATGTCAAAAGGAATTGACACTTATTGTTATTCAGTCAGGTAGACTGGTTATAGATTGCAATTACTTATGTATGACTACTTTGTTCCTTAGCAATTTCATAAATGTCGGTTTGCAATCTATTATAAGCTTATGATTTACATTTCTATTTTGCAACTGCAAAATAACCTAGAGCCTGTCATTATTTAAGCCTGCATGTTTATTTATATGCATTTGTAAACCACTATCATGTCTTGCTGAGTACCAATGTACTCAAAATTGCTATCTACGCTGTCTCAGAAGATGAAGCTTCAGTTTTGCCAGACGATCCGTACTTTCAGGCAGGCTATGGGGACTTTGACGACGATTTCTTGTAAGGGTTGTCCTAGTCCGAAGCCTAAGGGTAGTTTGGGCAATCCACTTGGCTTTTGGTTCTTCAAGCTGTCGCTTTTCGTTTGCTACTCTGTTATTATTTTGGTACTGTATTGTACTCTGTATAATTAATCTTGTGCAGGTTATAAATATCCTGTTCTGGTTGTAGTATCGATGTTGTAAACATGTGTGTACTAGCTACTGATCTAGGGACTAGTACTATATGCACATGGAGGTTCCTGTTCCTTGGAACGGGGTCTCACAGCTTTGGTATCAGAGCCATAGTGACTGTAGGAAACCCTGGGAGTTAAGGTCGTTAGTTAGAAATATAAAACTTAATTTATATTGAGTCAAAATTCATTTCTCTACTAATAATGGAATTTAGCATATTTGCTAATTTTCTTATTTGTAGTTCTTAACTTTCATAATTATGTATTAACCTCACCTCCTCTTTTATTTTGTAGATGGCACGTTTTGTACCTTGTCAAAATTCGACGGGTCCAAAACTTACAGGAATGATGGGGGTGCTGCATGGTCTATTAGAAGATTGCCAATTTGAAGGCCATCTGCGCTACGTTGTGTTTCAAGCATACCTCGGTCCGAGACGTAGGAGTTCGCTACTAGAGTCTTTGTGCTTCCTAGGCCAGCTCTTAATGAGGGAGAAAGGAGTTTCATTGGGTTTGGATCATCTATAGATGCGTCAATGAATGAAGTGGCGTATTTAGCGATGATTCACCTTCGACATGTCCTTCCAGACCTGAGTCTTGCTTATTATTATCTTACTGTAAGGCCTATTGTCGGAGATAGTGTGTATAGAGATCCTAGTAGTATTATAAAGGATAGTCTTCAAGTTATGGTGGGTTTTGTAAATAGGCTAGATCAGCATGATGTTCAGTTAGCACAAGAACTGAGAGAGACACACAGACGCATGGCATTTTTA
Organism: Guadua angustifolia; assembly: GCA_036346375.1. Classification (NCBI taxonomy): domain Eukaryota; kingdom Viridiplantae; phylum Streptophyta; class Magnoliopsida; order Poales; family Poaceae; genus Guadua; species Guadua angustifolia. The sequence goes on from CM070519.1 coordinate 27,233,786, forward strand.
GAATCCTACTTAGCGTCAGGCGTGGCGAGAGGCACTGTACCATGCTTGGTGTTAAGCGAAGGAACGACTCAAACACCATCCGCCTAGCGCTCCCTGCCAGCTTCTTACATACCCACTTTTGGTAGGTCAGGTGGGGCTAGGATGTCGAATATAGGTAGCCTACCACGTCTAGTAAATGATAAGGGAATAAATCCTGGTAGTACGTGTGTGTATCGCCTCGAGTCGCCTTGTGTGTATCGGCGAAGGGAGTGTGTTTCAAAGGTCTTAGATGAGAATAGAGTAGAGTGAGAAGAGTAGAAGTATGGGGTTAAAAGAGTTGTCAAAGTACTTTTGTTAGTGTGTGTTGTAAAATAATAAAAATGGTATGACTTTTGGTTAGTAATGTTTATGAGTCTTGAAGTTGCATATGAGTTTTAGAAATTTTGTTAGAATTGCAAAACAACAATCTAAGTAAAACTTTAAGCGCTCAACTTAATAATTGGTGCATAAAAATAAGTTATTGTAACATGTTTCTTTATACTTTTGTTTTTAAATTGTAGTTTGCACTAAGTTTGTCATATTTTAAATTTACAGATGGCCAATCATGTTATATGGTCTGATGTCGCAAGGGAATTTGTTGTGGATTTTGGTCACAAAAAGAATAAACCCATTTTCAATATAAGATAAACGCCATATGGGTTTAAAGTCCGAGCTCATGCAACTACATTAACAAGAGATCGTGTTGTGCATCACCACGTAAAGCATTGCAATGACACTAGATTTAAAGCAATGCAGGAGGCGGGACGTAAGTTGCTAAGGAGAATGTGTAAAACCCACAATATTGATGTGAATACCTATGTGCACATATGTGAAAACTTTAGAGGATTTCAGTACCCTGAGATTGAGCCTAAGCGGTGAAGAACGGGGAATAGACAGGAATATTTACAGCAATTCTGACCAGCAGATGTGCAAGGCTAGTCACTTATGCCCTCTAGTTCTGAAAGTAGTTATCATGTAGAGGTGCCGCCGCCGTATCCAAAGACTCGCGGTGTTGCAATTCTGTCTAGCGATTCCGAGGGGTAAATGGTGACATTGTGACTTAGGGTCGAGGGTAGAAGTCTAGAAATGGGATGAAAACCAGTTAGTAAAGTTACAAGTGTAGTGGTGTATTTTGATAGTGTAGAACAGTTGATTGTAAGATAAGCAAGTGTGTATGCTTTCAATATTGTAAGATAAGTGTGTATGCTTTCAATATTGTAAGATAAGTAGTTGTAAAATTAAGTAAATGTGTACTTTTGATATGGTAAGCTTTTGGTTATACAATTTTTCTGTGAATAAATATATGGATCTTCTCTCGCAAATTTTAACTGTTGGAGTGAGCATTTACAATGAGATAATCCTTGTAATTAATTGAAACTTAAAATGGAATAACGATAAATTTGGGACGCATTTAAGAATAGCAGTAAGTAACGCCTCTTTGCTATCAGTTTCTAAATAGAGTTATATGCGGGCGAGGACTGCAAGATCACTTAGTAATATTCTGAAAGCGGTTTATCAGAATACTCGCACCCCAACAGGTGAGTATTCCTACACCGGCGCAGCCCAACCCGCAACATCCAACAACTCACCGTGAGCAACAGAATGTTTCTGATGGACAAAGTGTCAGCAAAATCTACGGACAAAAAATTGTCTATTTCTTATGGGCGTTCACCCCTCCCCTAGTGCGGCTGCCTAACTTGGCTACTGGTGCAAAGGATGGTGCACAGCCACACACCTCCTCCTCCCTCCTCCACCTCCCTCCGTGGCTACCTGGCCGAAGAGGTAGAAGACAACCTCCCATACACAAATCTTTAATAATCCAGAGATAAGAATATCGGTAAGATTCAGTGAAATTTCAGTTGCCTGATAATTAGCCATCCAGGAAAAAAACAATGAACCCACTGGTAGCTAGCTGGAACCGGAACCAGTTGATGCTTTGTTATGTAACCGGATTATTAATCTGTGGTACACATATACACACATAATATCATGTCATTGCCCTTGGACCATCGGTTTAGATGCATCGCCAGCCTCAGGCAGTCAGGCAATAGCCAAAGTGAAGGTGCAACAATTATCTAAGAACAGAGCTAATTCTTTTTGAGAGGAAGAATAGAGCAAATTCTAAACATAAGGCCTCTTGTTTAAATGTTAAAGTTAGTGGTTGTTGAAATTGTGGTAAAATATGGTTAAACGTTATTGATAATGTTATATATTCAATGTCATTTCTTGTTGGAAATACCTTGTAGCGGTTATTTAATGTCTAGAAATGTATATATGATGTTCTTGAAATTTTTAGTTAATGAGAGTTAAATTCTACTGTAAAGACATGGTAAGGTGATATTCAAGACACGTAGATGCCAAAGTGTTACAGAACAAATGACATATTACACACTAGACGACCACAACAGCGATAGTCTATGGCCTCATTAGTTGCACAATACATCACGATATTTACTGTAGCATGGAGCCCTTTATTTGTATCTAATTAATGGAAACGGAACAAAATAAAGAAAACAAATTCAATGACATCAACATGAAATGCACAGATTGGGCCCCATCTTTGAAACAGTAGAAATTTTAGGGCTGTGCATTACCATATCCAGATCCACCACCTTGGCCACCACCGCTTCCACCATTTTGACCATAGCCTTTGCCACCACCGTAGCCATTAGCGTTTGCATTTCCATCACTCGGTCCATACCAGGAGTTACTAGTCGAGCTAGAGCCAGAGCCAGTTCCGGCACCATATCCACGACCGTTAGATCCGTAATAACCTCCAGCTTGTCCTCCGCCACCGCCGCCACCGTTACCACCGGCGCTAGAAGATCCACCAAAACCATAATACCTTCCTTGGCTATACTGGCCAGAGCCTGAGCCCGAGCCTGATCCGCCACCAAATCCGGATCCACCGTATTGGCTACTACCACCGCCTCCGCCTCCCCCTCCACCACTTGCAGAGACTCCATTTGCACTGCTCTGACCGGACCCGGTGCCACTTCCAGACCCTGAGCCGCCACCGTTCACATACCCACCACCACCTCCTTCTCCTGTGCCAGTTCCTTGAGAACTTGAGTATCTAGCCACCCTTGCGGCATTGGCTAATCCAACGCTCAAGAGGACAATGAACCCAAGAGCCGCAAGTTTAGTGCCTGCCATTTTGGTGAGCTTATTAGTAAGCTAAGAGCGTAAGATGAGATGAGTGCAATGCCGAAGATTGTGTAGGTATTTATAGTGCTTGAGGCCATGCAGTGATTGATTGTTGGGAGGTCCTTAGCAGTTAGCACGTTGTATTTTTGGTGTGAAGTACTCCAACTAGCCAATTTCTGTAGGATAGAACAAGTGGAGGGTTTAAAAAGCAAGAGTAATTAATGGAGCTTGTTGACTTTGACTAAATCAAACAGGCAGTAATGAAGAGGTTACCACTTGTGTTGTTTCACAATTTTTTTCCTTTGTTATTAATTTGGATGTCGCTCTTCTAGCTATAGCTACCTAGCTAGTTAGCGCTATCTTCTTAGGAAGTTAGATCATATGTCCATGTGTTGGTTCAAGGTCTTCGGGGCTATGGCATTGGCATTGGATAGGATGATAAGAACAAGTGTAAGATTGGGTTAGGTATTTCGTTTTGATTTAGCATTATGCCAAGCTTGTTCAAGGCACATTGACATAGGTAACCTAATTAAAGATAGTCACTCTGTTTTTGAATAGATGGTGTTTTAGACATCGACGATGCAGTCTCCAACACTTACCTTTATGTTACGAAAAAATATATAAAACATATTTCTGTCAAATTGTTTTGAAGTAAAAAATCTGCTAGCGTGCATCACTTCTATGTCACGGGCCAAATGCTCGTGTTTTGCTACGAAAAAAATAACATAATGCTCTAGCATGTCGTTTCGATGTCATTGCGATTAACCTTCATGTCCACACCCTCAGCTCCACCTTCGAGCTCAGCCTTGTCGCGCCTTGACGTGCTCGGCTCTACTGCACACTTGGAAGTGCTTTGCTATTTTTGCTTCTTAGAAATTTTTTGTGAGAGATTATATTTGTTTTTTTTATGATTGCTTTTTTCAATTTTTTGTTGTTTCTAATTTTTTAGAAAGGGTGGAATGGGGCGTTGGGACGTCCATTAGGAGGGAGAGGCCGCAGATGGAAGGGGAGAGGATAGGACCATTGGCGTTGGGACGAATGAACCACCATCACCGGTAGTTTTTTTTAATAGTAAAGAAAATTATGAACATTTTTTTCTATATCATTTCTTAAAGTTTTTTAATTCTGACTGCACGCGTTTGGAACTTCTAACCATAGCGACGAGTTGAGGTGGCCGGCTGGCCGGAGTGTGACTTAATAGGATCGTTGGTGCAACCGACAATTAAACAGACGAAACAATAGTAAATTTTGTAAAACTACAGGTTTTACGTGTAAACTATCAGAAAACTACATATTTTAGTTTTTATTTCACAATACTACAGATTTTGGAAGAACTTGTTTTACAAAACCATAAATTTTAGAAGAACTTGTTTCACGTAACTACCAATTTTAGAATTAGTTGTATCTTGTAATGAGTCTGACAATATAGGCCCACATACGGTCTCACACGCTTTTATTTCTTGTCCACTCACGCGTGAGGCTATCATGTGGCCCAAGTGTTTTTCTAAAACCTGTAGTTTTGTGATACATGCATGTTCTCCTGAAATCTATAGTTTTCTGAAAATTAGTATAAGAAACCAGTAATTTTGTTAAACAAGTTGTTCTAAAATCTGTAGTTTTATGAAATAGAAGCTAATTAAAACCTATAGTTTTCTAATAAATTGTAAAAAAAATCTTTAGTTTTATGAAATTCACTAACGATCAGCTAGCACGCTCGATAATGGGGGAAGTAAACGACGACCCAGATTAACTCTTCGTTGCATGCAAGTATCAAAATCAACATGCAAGCATCCACTGATCAACAGCACAATCCTAGCTAGCTAGTAGACATTGCAGAGGGGACGTCGATGCTTATTTCGTGGTACACCGTGGGCGTAGCAAGCGGCGTCGACCGAAACCACGCAGGCTAGAAGCAAAATTAAGAACCCGATGCATGCAGAGACTCGGATCAGCGAACCAGTGCAGATAATAGAGAAGTAAACGACGACCCAGATTAACTCTTCATATTGCATGCAATTAGCAAAATCTACGTACAAGCATCCACTGATCAACAGCACAATCCTAGCTAGTTGACATTGCAGAGGGGATCGACCTCGATGTTTTCGTAGTAGACTTTAACCGTGGGCGTAGCAAGCGGCGTCGACCGAAACCATCCACGCAGGCTAGAAGCAAAATTAAGAACTCGATGCATGCGGAGATTGGGATCACAGCGAGGCAGCGACTAATTGACAAGATCTGCAACACTGCAGTGCGGAGTAGTGTATATTTGACTAGAAAAATATACTTTTATATATAGTTCTGTCATGCATTTTATTAGATTTTATAAATATATTTTTATAAAAAAATTAATGATCAATAATGTTATGCTTTGGAAATAGTATGGATGGCTAAAAGAGATCATGAGACGATCTGTTGTCATGCTCGATGACAGTGAAGTAAACGATGACCCAGGTTAACTTAATTGCACGTTTTTGAAATCCATAGAACAAGTAACAGAAGGATCCACACCAATCGACAGAACAGCTTTGTTGGTTGACATCGCAGAGGCGACCTCGAAGTTTTCGTAGTTGACCTTATGCATCAGAGCGTAGCAAGTGGCAACTCGACCACGCAGCAGATCGACTAGTAGATGTAAGAACCCTAGGCGATCCGGATAAGCGAGACAACTAACAATGCAAGATCAAAAGCAATTAGCGCAAACCATGTACGCAACTTGCATACACCGACACGGCATATCGTCATCAGTGTACGCTGTTGATTTAGTTTCCATGTGCAGGTAGTTAGTGGAGTATAGTTGATTACCTAGCTAGGCAACCATGAGGCGACTTACATGGCTGGTCTAACACGTTGTAGTGAGTAGTGACGAACTGAAACTTTTACGTTGTGTAACTTAATTAAGAGATCATTAAGGGCCTGCTGGAAGGCCAGTTTTAGGCCCAAAACTAGGGAAAAATACCGGCCTATGAATTTTTCTGGGCCTTCTAAAACTGTGGTTGGGTAGGCCAGTAACCCACCAAATTTAATTACTCCCGATCTGGGCTGTTGCTTTCAAAAAATAATCGGGTCAGGAGGAAATGTTTATCCCCCACAAATATCGTGAAGCTCTTGCTCGCGGGTCCTGTCATCAACTCCGAGGAACCCGACACGACGACTCCCTAGATGACGACAATCTCGATGGCAACGACGGCGACTATATATGGCTGCAACTTTCATCAATGATGACGGTGAGCGTGACGGCAAGCACCCCCTATGCCATCTGCTATTTGATCCAATCAGCAACTATCTGACCTCACCTCTCTCCAATTACTAGATTCATCATGAACCCTACGGTGAGGGCTTCTGACGTGGAAAGCGGCGGCGACGGCGGTTTCATTGGCATCGGTGGAGCAACCCCAACATCTTGCGAGCCTCTCTTCCACGATAGCTTAGAAGACACCTCAGTGAATTCATCGGCCTCACGTCTCCTTCCTCCAACATGCTAATCTAGTACAAAATTTCCAGGCCTCACCTCTCCTCTCTCCAACCAGATCATCTAGGCCTCACCTCTCCTCCCTCCGACCAAATTAGCTTGAGATTTTTTGGCTACAAAATTTCAGATTTAGTCACTTAATTGAGATCTCAAATAAATTGCTTCTGGAAATCTCAAGATTTTGTACTAAAATTTTGATCTGGTCACATGGGATTCAGCTAGCAGTGTATATATTATATATGGTATAGCCAGCTTTCATTTCAAGTAATGAAGCAATTTGATGATTCTATTCTGGTTCCCTATTTCCTCACATGTTCTGGAGATCTAATAGAGAGTGCATAAGGCTACACACTTTTTCTTGATAAATTCCTAATAACAGAGAGTAGACATTAGTTAACCTTAGCTTGTCAATTACTTGAGAGAGTTGACATAATTATCTGTTTGGCGCTATGATCCTAAGATTTGTGATAAGCTCAGTTGTGTTGCTTGGTGTAATTTTTTGTCATAATAAATTTGTATTGCCACCACAACAAAAATGTGAAATTTAATGTCATAATATACATCTTGGGGCATGTTTCGAGGTGATCACTTCATTAACCTTTGAATTTATGTTAAATCTATATTGTTTTCACTTTATTTTCTTTTGTACTCGTTGTAATAATATAGAACAATTTTGTGAGTTGTATAAAATTCTCCGATGTCATACCTTATTTTGCTTGCCTAATTGTTATTTGTCACAATGTACTTAAGTCATAAAGATGATATTGTGGTTTTATTTGCCATTTATTTAGACTATTTATGGTTCCTTGTTGTTTATGGTTTATATGGGGCTTTATGGCACATAGATCAAGGTGGACATCAAAGTATAAAAAAGGATTGGTTGATATACTCCTTGAATTCAACGTTTCTCACTATCGCGGTCAAAATGGATGGTGCTCAGAAGGTTGGAATAGGATTATGAAGGATTTCAATAAACTCTTTCAAGAAGCAAAACTTTGTAAAGCTCAAATTCAAGATAAAGAGGCTCAATTGAAGAAAGAGTACAAAGAAATTAGATCTATTCGCAGATTACATTACATCCCAAATATCTCTAGACATGTAGGGACCCGGATATGCAAATCCGAAACCCTCTGTGTATACCGCACTAGTCCAGGATCACGCTAGTGCACACAGTGGAAACATAGATGACAGATCATTCCATACATCGAAATATATAAGAAGAACAAATTATTATTGAATAAAGCAAACGACCTTATGGTCAAGGTTCATACACCAAGGCCTCTTGGCTAAATAAACAAATAAACTATTGCAGCGGAAATAAAATAACTTGGACCATTCGACATGCCACAGGCAATCGTCTGGGGAAACGCCTTCCTAGTCGACGTAGTCTTCATAGTACTCCTCTTGATACTCATTACCTGGTCCTTCCTCAGCAACTGAACAACAGGGGCATAAAGCCGTGAGTACAAAACGTACTCAACAAGCCGTAGGGAAATGATGCAATATATTCATGCGGCTTGACAAAGGATATTTATATGGTTCATTTGCGAAAGCAATAACTTGAATTTAAATACACTAAATAAATTGAAGGCGGTTTGAATAAAACAATAATAAATAATCGATAAATCAATGGTAGACAACATGAACAGAATGACGAGGCATCACCCTACATCACTCAAACAAGTATCAACCACACAATTCAACAAGATAGCTTGAGACAACAAAACAACAAGTGAACTCCCCATTCACATCCCAACCATTCCACATTTCAAGAAAATACTCTATACCCGTGTGAAATCCCGGGCTTGTCCATGATCGCGACACGGCTATTCAATAGTTTACACTCTGAGAGGTTGTACGACTTTACCCACAAGACATGATCATCCCTTAATGCCAAGCGCTAAGAACACACTTCCTTTGGTGTGTCGGCAGAGAGATCACTACAAAGCCTTTACAATGCATGTCTAAACCCGATCCTGCCCTCTAAGGTTTCGCCCCTCGGGGCCCCCTCTTGAGCCATGTGAGTCTACCCGTCCATCTCGGACCCCACACCAACAACTGGCAATACTCAAGTCTGGACATTGCAAATTAATCAACTAGGTCCGTCCCATACCGGACTTGTGGTTGCACCAGTTAGGCCAGTTCAATGGCGCACAAGATTAAGTCCTTAAATTGTCTCAGGCAAGACAACCACATCCCAATGTGCTAAACAGCACCCCCTTTACTTGCACGATCAATTGCCCGAGGGAAAACATTTTGTTCAACCAAGACCAATGGCATCCCCTGCCATGGTACAACAAGTTTTACAACAGTGGTCAACAGCCACAATTCAATATCTCATTAAGTCAAGATTAACATTAATTCACATGTGATATGAATCCCATCGGACAACTAAGCATGGCTAAGCATAGCTACGATAACCCCAATGTTGGTATTATGATTATGTCCAACTAGTAATGTCCCAACCTAAGGTTAACAATGGATACATAGCATTCCAATAAGCAAAGGGGCATACTCAATTAGGTGAATAGCTACTCTCATAAACTAGCATTGATACACAAATAGCATGCAATTGTATAAAACAAAGTACTTTTGCAACCATGGGTTCAATATGATCAAAGGTCTACGACTTGCCTTGCTGTTCAAATGCTGAGTCTTGGTCTTCGAAATCTCCGTTCGCTCCTTCGGGGTTCGCGTCTACTGGAAAATAAAGCAACGAAACCAAATAAATACAAAACAGAGAAGAAAACAATCTCAAAATTGAAAATAAATGGCTCTGGAATGTAGATCTCGATTTTACAAAAAATTAGAAATTTGAATCACTCTAATCGGAGTTCGGACGAGGGAGAACGGGCCTTCGGAAGATTTAATTCAGAGAAAATTAGAAAATTTCGGTAAGGGTGACACGTGTCGGCTTGTGATTGGCTAGGATTTTCGGTTTTTCGGAAAATCAGAAAAAGAAAATAAATACTGACTGACATGCGGGGCCCACATGTCAGTGGCTCGGTCCACGGTGGACCCAGTGCACCGAGAGGGCAATCGGGTGACGCGGCAGATTGGACGAGGTGGCGGCTGACGTGGCTTGCCACGGGGCAGACACATGGAGGCGAGACACGGCTGACGTGGCGCTGACGCTGCAGGGGAGCGGGTTTGGGCCACGCGGCGAGATCTGGCACGTCCGTTGGCGATCGGATGGCTGAGGGCTTCTGGCGGAGGACGACGGCGAAGAGCAGCGACGCACTCACCGGAGGCGGAGAAGACGACACCGGACGCAGCGAAGGACGGTTGGATCGGGCGGAAGAAGTGGCGGATCGGAAGAGTTCGACGCGCCAAGTTCGATGGTGCAACCGATCACGGCGGAGGACGACCGGAGGTGAAGAAAACGGCGGCGAAAGTCTTCGGGACGGTGGATGAACCGCGAGCTTATGCGAGATGATGGCGGCGGCTCGGACGACAAGAGTTAGGGCAACATCGCTGGGGAGGCGAACCTTGGGCTAGGGTCGTGGCGGCTTTTAAAACCTCGAGGCGGGCGGCGGAAAACTCGGAAGCGGCGTCGTGCGAGGTCTCCGAGCGGATTAGGTTTAGGGTTGGCGGCGGCAGCGAGCTCTGCTGGCGAATCTCAGTAGACGCGTGGCGTGATCGGACGACGGCTCTTGGCATTCTTTGGCGGGCCAAAGCGAGAGAAAGGCGAGAAAGCGAGTGGGCCGAAGCAAGGCGCTAAGGAACAGAACGGCTGGGGCAAATTCGGCCCGAGAGGGTTTTGAGGAATTAAAACGTTTTCCAAATTAATTAAAATTCCAGAAATTCAAATAAAAGCAAATAAATAGCAAATAAATTCGGAAAAATCTCCAAAAATACAGAAAAATTCTTTGAAGCACAAGAAACCCAATAAAAACTGGAAACCTTTAATTTGATGCATAGATTAATCAAATTAAATCTTCTAATTATTAGGAAATTCAATTTAAGCTTTGATTAATTCGAGAAAAATACGAATGATTCATTTTTGATTTTAAACATTCCAAAGCTCAAATTTTGGGATGTTACAAGACATGTGCCATTACAACCTAGGAAGTCGACCCCGAAGAAGCCCCCAATGATTTTATATCAAGACACAAATAAGGAATGAAGGTAACTCCACTATTGACTATGTTAATTTATGGATACATACTCAATGTAGAAATTAGAAGCACAATCCTCTAACGTAACTCTCCTCAGACAACCATGTACTGTAGTAGCAGTTTTTCCTTACAAAACTTCATAGCATAAGATTAATCATTTAGAAACAGAATAACTTTTTGGTCTTTTGTATTGTTTTTATAGCCAACTTTTGTTTGAAGTATTTCTTGTTAGGTTATAAGGATCTGTTTGACGAGAATATTCATCACCAATTGCTTCCATGATGGTGGTAGACATGACACCAAAATGACGATCTTGTCATTCTCCTCAATTTTCACATCCATGCTAATCAGTTGTATGATAAACTTGTTAAAGACATTGAGATTGTCATCAAATTATCCTTGATCACTGAGTATTATATCTCATTAGAGAGATATAGATGTATTATACTGACAACCTTTCACTCCAACACCTTTCAGTTTGTCCCCTTAACGATTAACTCTTGATGAACACAATATCATTCACCAGACATTGACATACATTGAAATTTTCGCCACTATCAAAATTCTCACCTTGATTCTATATCATCGATATCGATCTTTATTTTGTCCTATGTGATGCTTTGTCGACTTTCTCACAAATATGATTAATCTGACCTTGGTTTTGATACCGCTTGTTACACTCTGATACCCCTTCTTATGCGCAGTAGCACCTAGATCAGATTAAAGTTTTGTGAGATACAACACAGGCATCCACTGTCTTAAGAATGAAAAAGATGGATGTCATGGAGAGAATAAAAATAACAGCTACGAAGCTACCATAATGAGAGAAATATTTGACAAGACCAATTACTAATTTTTTAAGTACAACCTCAAAAGAGTACAATGAATTGTCGCTCTCTTACAACCCTCTCTAACCTTTGAGGATCCTCAGATCCTTGCCTTACATAAGAATCTAGTCCTAAAGACTAACATAGCCTCTAATCCTTTCTTGCGTCTCTTGCTTTGGATGAGTTGGTTTGTAGCTTGGGTTCTCCATGATCACCCTATGGATTCATATGGCCCCCTTAGTCCTCCCCTAAAATGCACACAAGGGTTCCCGATCTTCTGATGAGAACGGAACTCGTGATTTTGGCTTCCAACCAGCGAGGAAGGGAGCCGACAATCGCAATGCCACCAACGCAAGTCGATCAACCATGTCCAAATGCGATGGATCCTTATCCCTGCTAGCAATCGAGGAACTTGCAAGACCAAGTGAGAATCAATCTGGAATTTAGATTAACCAAAAGTCACGAACTATGGTGAGATTTTGTTTATCGTGTTGGATGGTCTAGTTGATACACGCGAGACGAGAAGGGATGCACAAAGGGTCTACCACACACAACAAAACCTAAAGAACAATGTATGGAGGTGGCGGCCATATATAGAGGGGCACCCACACTAGGGGCGGCGGCCAAAGGGGCGCCCAAGTAAGGTTGGCCACCAGCACCACCAAACCCTAAGGATACATGGGCCTTAGGCCCAAAAGAAAGTTGGCGCAGCACCCTGAAGTTATGGTCCATGATAATCTTCTGTGATTTCCCTCGCTCTTGGACTAATTTGGCCATAGGGTCAGACCCATTAGAAAAATTGCCTCCTAAGCTTTCAAATGAGTGGTCGTACGTAAAAAACGGAGTTCGGGAACCCGAGATACGCCGATTTCAAGTTGATGTGTTGCTAGATATGTATGTCAAAAATCGGACTCGGCGATGAATTGGGCTTCAACGTGGGCCTTCCTTGGCATGTGGGTTGTCCTTGGTGAGTGGTCTCGATGTGTCAGTCCATGAAAGGTGGATGAAAAGGCCGTGCTTTTGGATTAAGCCTTCCATGCAACATAGACGAAGTAGCGACTAAAACATCGAAGGTCGGGAACGAAAGTGTCCTAGGGAGAGATGGTCTAGCGGTCGTATCCATGGTGGAGATGTCCTCATCATCCCGTAAAGGGAAAGTAGGAATCCTAATCCTATTAAGATTCATCTAAGACTCGTTATAGCTAGGGATGAAAATAGATCGAATATGGATGGATAATGTCTATATCATATTTGTTTTCATATTTTTTTTCTCTGATGCTGATATGGATACAGATAATTTGGATACAAATATGAATATGAATAATGTTGAATACAAATATGGAGCGAATATGAATCGAAAATAAATGTGGTCATGAATATTTATCAAAACATGATAACTCCTTAGATTGTACAAAAGAAATCAAGAAAAACACATAACTAGTTAATTTGATCAAAACATTACTGAAAATTGAACAAATATATGTATTCACACTTACTTAGATAAAAGTTAGATACCATGTCTCCGTAAAAATTACGCAAAACTCAATTCATCATGCACGTGGATCAAATCACACTAGTAGAACAATAAGAAACAAAAGTTTGATAATGCTTAGAGGACCATATTTTTGATTCGATACTATACAACAAATATGGACCTAATATAATTTGTGTCTGAAAATTGTCCGGAACAATCAGAAACTATCCAACCCATTTCCACACCTACTTGTAGCACTCCTTTCTAAATTCTAAAAGACTATATGTAATAGCCCAAAAATTTTAGAACAGTAAAATATAATGTTTAAATTTGAATGTGAGTATTTTTTAGAATTTTCTTGTTCTTGAAATTTTGTGTTGGAAGAAAAATCAAATAAATGAGAAATAAAGAATGAAAAAGAGAAAAAGGCAAAGAAATAAAAAGAAAAAAAATCTGGAAAATTTACCATGAGATTCTGAGCATGCAAATAAACTATTTTATCCACTAAATGAAATGTTATGCATAGAGAAATGAGGAAATAAAATAAAGAAGTAACTTTTAGATCAAAATAATGCATTGTCAGAATTAACGCGAAATTTTGGAATCTCAACTGGAGCTGTAAGAATTATCATGAAAATATCAATGCCATTTTAACCTCTGGTAAAACTACCATAAATTAATAATGCGATTTAAGATTTTTCCAAATTTAAAAACAGAAACTCTAAAAATCTGGTAACTACAATGTCAGAATTTCTGTAAAATAATGATGCAATATTTTGACCTAAAAATTTTACATTAACATTCTTAGCTCAAATCCAACTGATATAAAAAGTTTAAAAAATAAGAGACTAAATTTTCTCTCAAAGAAAAATCAAAATCAGAAACAAGAATTTGCAGCAGTTACTGTTGTAGGAATATTAATATTTTTTCCGTAACTCATTTTTACCTCAAAATTTTACCAGACATTAATCTCTATCCATTGACACCGGTAAAAAAGTTTGAAAATTTTCTACCCAAAGTTGACAGCCCAAATAAATTTAATACTAGAGTCAGCCGAGCCGGAGCCGGAGCCGTCCTCTCGTTTTGATTGTCTCGCTGACAGGTGGGCCATTCCTGTATCCATCCCATTTCGTTGGCATGCAACAGACAAGCCTCGCGGTTGCTGCTAGTGGCCCCGGGCCCACTCACCTGGCTTGTCTCTTTCCCCTCTCTGTTCGCTTGACCGAGATGCGAACTCTCCCGATCCGGCGCATCGCTCGAGCCGTTCGGTGAACCGCCTCGTCGAGCCGTCTCTTTGCCAGCGTCAGCTACACTCCATCTCAGCCACATCCAAGCTTCGAGCTTCTCGCGCCATACCACGCCATTAACACTCGCGCCACCTCGCCATTTCTCTTTGCCGAGACAAATCGATTGCCGCCGCGCGTCCAAGCACTGCCCACTACCTTGGCCGGCTATATGTACCGCCGCAGCATCGCATTGGAACCCCTCTTCCTTTCCCTTAGCCTTTCTCTGAGCAAGCCACAGTCTCTTCTCCATACCTCGCCGCTGTTCACGGAGAAGCCAGAAGAGGGGGAAACCAGCAATCGTGCCAATCCGGAGGTAATCGATGGAATCAGTTCAATTGGGAGCTTCGCCGTGCAGCCTAGCATACTAAGCAAGCTCCAATTCCACTTCTTCTTGCTTGTAGTCCACCCAGTCCGCCGCTCTTCTTCCTCAGCTCCGGCGCATCGTGGGCAGCCTCCTCTGCTTGTTCTTCGTCTCCGCTCATAGGTGAAATAGAATCCCCATGGCCTACTGATGCTCGCCAAGTCCTTGCCCAAGCCAATGGATGGCCGGTGACGAGTTTTCGTTGGAAAGCCATGGCGGCTGCCACACCCGCACGATGGCGACCCTGTTCCTGGCCACCCCAGGCCGAATGGGTACCACCATTGTGTGCGCCTCATCGCACTGGTGCCGGTGGTGTTACCCATTCCGCCGCGACGGAGTTAGTTCACCGGCGACGAGGAAGGGACCGAAGAGCTCTGCTTCGTGTCACTACTAGGTGGGGTCCCGTTGTTAGCTGGTTGCGCTCGGTCGAGTCGCTGGTCGGAGGGTCCCACATGTTGGTCAGTCTCAACCGACACTGACACGCGGGACCGCTCGATCAGAGACTTGCTGTCTCCTCTTTGGCGCTCGCTGACAGGTGGTCCCATGTTGTCAGCGACTCGGGCAAGAAAGCAAGCCAGTGTGCACTGTAGCTAGGTGCCTCTCCACAGTGAAGGCGTATTTTGATTTTTCCAGTGAATTTTCAAACCCGAGCCAGTTCATATTGTTATAACGTTTGAACTAACAGTCCAAATTGAATGAAAGAAATTTCTAAATTTGTCTAAAATCTGAGAGATTCAGAATATGCAAAAATATTTTAGAAAGAGTCAATGTGTGATTTTTAGAAAATAAAATACTTAAGTAAGGCTTAATACATTAAGAAAATGGTTATTTTAACTTTAGGAAAAATAAAGAAAATTAAATTTTTGTGAGATCCTTATTCTGTGAAGAACCCAAATATGTAAAAATAATTGTGTTTAAGTTAAGTTATTTCATTTGTTCAATAGACCTTTATGTGAAGGTAGCATGTATAGGATTTGAAGTATAAATTTTGAATAAATGGAGATGTTGCATAATGAGAAGTAGTAAAATACAGAGCCAAATAAATTCAGTAAAGATATAAGAAATTTGTTAAAATTTTCTAGTAAGCATAATGTGATAAGGTATAGTAATAATGGCATAAGATTTGGTTATATATGCTCATGTGATTAAGCATGCATGTCCATGCATGTGTCTTCACCTACTTGCTATCATATATATATGAGAGTATTCATATACAATGCCTGTGTTACAGACTAGTTGGGTAATGGAGAAGCATGCAAGTGAGGTTTTCACATTCACTATCTTCTCTGAATTCCAGAAAGAAATTATAGCAGCAAGGGATATTTGCAACATGGAGAGCATTGCTACTGTGGGGGAGTGGAAGATCTCAACGGTTAATGATGGCTCCATGAAGGTGAGAGAGGTGCGCTACAATATTTCAACAAAGAACGCTAGTTGCTCTTGTTTGTTCTTTGAGTCATTTGGTATTCCTTCGCCATATTATCGCGTGTTGCAAAATCCATTGCTCAAGGAGGTTCCAAGCCAATTTGTGTTAAAGAGGTGGACCAAATTGGTAACTAAGGATGATGCCTTTGATGTAGAAGGCAATTTGTTGAAAGAAAAACCAAGGAATATGGTACAAGCAGTCAATGAAAAGATGTCATCATAAACGCATTTGAAAATAGAAGAATTAATTCACCAAGTGGAGGGACAAATGAAGGATTGCATATTCTTCGAGATAAGTTTTTTGCATTTGGGGATGACATAACTCCATTACTTTGTAAGAATGTGCTAAGTCGAACCGAAGAGATTGAAGCGTTTGTAGGTTGTTCCATCCCAAATGAAGTGAGCATTCAACCACCTAATGAAGTAAAATCTGTGGGAAGGTGCAAGAGAATAAGGCTAGGACAGAAGGTAAAGAAGGATGGGAAGAAAGATGATAACATGGATAATAAAAAAAGAGGAGCGCGTATGTGCAGGTCATGCAAAGAGATCACCTACCATGACAGCCGCAATTGCCCTTTGAGAGTGAATATAACAAAATGATTAAGGTTAATAAATATCTTAATTTTTCTATTTTAATTTGTATACTAGGTTTGTTAATAAATATTTTAATTTTTCTATCTTAATTTGTTCTTTACTTTTCTGTTGCAGGTTGTTGGAGTCACAGGATTCATCCTGACAAAGCTAGATGGCACTGCTCGGGGTGGCTGCGTGGTATGCACAACTTTCTTGCAATGTGCAAGTTAAATAGTTGCCCAAAGTGGCAGAACTCAAATTTTGTTGCTTGATCTGTTGCAGGTTAGCGTTGTAGATGAACTTGGAATTCCGGTGAAATTTGTTGGGGTTGGTGAAGGATGGAGGATCTTCAGCCTTTTGATGCCGAGGCATTTGTTGAACCCATTTTCCCATGAATTTGGATTTTTGGAGAAAGAATCATGCTTCTCCTGTACATCCTCAAATGCTTTTTGACTCTATTATTACTTCACTTTGTTGCTTTCATGTAACAGATTTTGCTAACATGCTAGAAATTAGAAGCAAATTGCAGAACCATAATAGTTTTGTTGAGCCCTTGTCTCAGTTCTTCCATTCGTTCTATTGCAAAGTCCATACAAAAGAAAGTTTTTATGCTGTAATTCTTGCAATTCAACAAACGATGGTGGCGTGAGGTGGTTCTGAAAGAATACTGGCACAAATTGCAGATATCTTATGAAAGAATACTAGCACAAAAAGGAGTTGATAGCAAATTTGTCATGTCTTCGTCACATCCTTCCAGAAATAAGCACATAATCTCAGTACACAGACAGACATCGGTGATCATACATTGATATAATAAAGCTAGTGGGTCATAAACATTCGAGAGCTGCCTGTATCGAATTATAATAAAGCTAGTGGGTCATTTGCTATTCTGCTCTTGATATGTACACAGGAACCTTACATAGATGTTGATATGAATTGATTCTCATCTGCTTTTCATAAAAATTTGAATGTATGGAAGGTGCTTTTGATATGTACACAGGAACCTTACATAGATGTTGCAAAAGTCTGGATGATACACACTGATTGTCACCATTACATTGAACAGAACACAGAGATGTTAAACTAAAAACTCACAAAACCCAGAAATAAAAATAAACTAGTCCGCTCAAGCCAGCAGGTTTCCTTCCTCCATTTTCTGGTGGCTCAGAACCAGAACAGTTTTCAATCTGCGTTCACCTTGTCAGGTTGCTCCAGTTTTCCCTGAATGTGGATCTTTGATGCTAAATTAGCCTTTACCTACATCGGAAGGTTTGCCCACCACACCATTGCTTTTAGCAACAAATGCTGGAACATACATAAGTCCATCAAAACTTCTACCCAAACGCCTGGAGAGAACCCAACCTGCACACAACCTGAGAAGCAATAATCAAATAACAACTTCAAAAATGCACACAACCTGGAGAGAACCCAACCTGCTAAATAGACTGCAGGCGTTTTGTGGATTGCTCAATTCCACTCTCACATATGAACGGCAGTCCACTATTTTTCAAAAAAATTAATGGCAGTCATCAGATGGTCCTCAGACCGGCATCAGAGTGGAGATGTCAACGCAAGTCCGCAACCAATTCTTTGGCTTATTGTACATCAAGGTGATCTCCTCGCAGTTAGTACATGATTACATTGTTGCTCAACAGATAGAAGATTTTCAATCAGCTATTGTGTAGACATCAGGCAAGAACAACCAAATACCAAAATAACACAGATTACCATATTATTTGTTTGTTCCAGTAAGAACTGTAAAGAGGAGTACATGAACCAAACCACAACGTCTTGGAGACAAATTTCCACATAGAATTTCGGATTAATACATCGATCGGAAAAGATGCCTAATACAGGCTAATGCAAAAAGAAAGCAGAAATACAGACTCATGTAACTTGGCTGTTCATCATATCTTGAATGTTCATACAGGTCCCTGCAAAGAGATAAAGCAATTTATGTCAATACGAATCTACCAGGCGTATACAGGAGAATGTATTATGCATACAGGTCGCAGAACTTGGAACCATCACAAGCAGGCTCTTGGGCGGTGGGGAGGAGGCGGGCGGCGGCCTATTGGGAGGAGGCGGGCGCAGCGCGGGTGGAGAGAGGAGCGGACGTGGGAGGAGGCGGGGCGCCGCGCCGCTGGGGGACGACGTGGGAGCCAAGGGCGGCGGGGAGTCGCCAGCGTGGGAGGAGGCGCGACGCGATCGGTTGGGAGGAGCCAAGAGCCGGGCTGGGCGATCGGTTGGGGAGGAGCCGGCGTGGGAAGGCCCAGTTTTTAGGGGTTTTGTGTAAAAGGATTAAGTGGTAAAGGGATTCCCACCTTGCTCAATTAGATCCGTGATTCTCCATCCGATGGTTGATGATAGGAGTTAGCACTTTCGCACCCAATAGTCCATTAGCACTGGATATGTGTATATATAGAGCAATGGTAAGTTAGCTATTTAGTAGCTAGGATTTTATTTAAATATTGCTTTGAATATGAATCCAGATTCAGGGGTAAGAATCTTTTCAGACCTGAATTGATTAAATCATTATAATCTTAAACAATTTTTGCATCTTGAATTTGTAAACTAAAAATAATGAATTCACAAAAAATGAAACCCTGACCTATGTGTTGAGTTTTATTTGTTCTTACTATCTATTTTCTTTTTGCCCTTTTTATTTGCTGATTTCTATTTCTTCCTTGTTATACGCGTGTAGACGCCGACGTTCCAGACAAGGAGGAAGATCTTGCTGCAGACCCAGATTTTGAGCCAGATAGCGTAGAGCAAGGCAAGAACCTCCTTGATCATGTTGATCCCAGTACTTCACCTACGATATGTTGTTTTTGCAAATGTACTATGCATTGGAGTAATTCCCCATAAAAACTGCTATTCTAGGCAGAACAATAGTTATCCCTGTGTAATATGGATTTCCTTTAATTTGTATGATAACGTGAATCTTGCAACCTTAAGTATGGTTTAGACATAATTAATGTCACTATGGATATAATCGTTAGTTTATTATATCTGCTTAGCCATGCTCAAATTAAATTGGTTCATTTACAAAAAAAAATTGTTTATCTAAACAACTGTCTTTTGAAAAAAGGTTACTGTTAGTTTAATAAAAATCCAAAATAAAACTATGGTTTTAACGTGGGCGATTATTGGCAATAGCCGGTTGTGCAAAGGAAATTGCACGTAGTGTAGGGTGAAGTGTCGTCCGTGTCAAATTAAGGACCGAGCAATGGGACGCTATTGATCCAAGAATTCCGTGTAACCACAAGGGTTGGTATGGGACTGTCTTAGCTTATTAAGTTATTTAGATATGACTTTGGACATTGGTAGGCGGGAGCTGGCAGAAGCACTCCGTTCTGGATTGCTTGTGAGAGGCTTCCACACAGTTCGTGTGGGTAAATGCATACTGGTGCAACGGTGTATGCCTTGCCATGAACAGAAACGGTGTGTTGGTGTACTGAAAGTGGATCCACGACTTTGGTGTGTGTTTTTGTTTCTATGGCGAGGACTGAACATCCTAGGCTGGTTCAAAGTCATGTCTAGGTAATGTAACGGCTCTATATGATCTCCTTGCCGGCATACCTAAGGAAGTGTGACGTATGGCCTAGCAAAAAAGTTGATCATTCTTTATGGGTAAAGTTGTACACCTCTGCAAAGTGAAAAATCTAATCGATTAGCCGCGCCCGCAGTCATGGGCACTTGGTGAAGTCATTCCAATGCTAGATTTTGGTATTTTCTGAAAATTGGGTTTCGGTTTGAAACTGTATTTGGCAACCCGTTTTATGTCAAAAGGAATCGACACTTGTTGTTATTCAGTCAGGTAGACTGGTTATGGATTGCAATTACTTTTGTATGACTACTTTGTTCCTTAGCAATTTCATAAATGTCGGTTTGCAATCTATTATAAGCTTATGATTTACATTTCTATTTTGCAACTGCAAAATAACCTAGAGCCTGTCATTATTTAAGCCTGCATGTTTATTTATATGCATTTGTAAACCACTATCATGTCTTGCTGAGTACTAATGTACTCAAACTTGCTATCTACGTTGTCTCAGAAGATGAATCTTCAGTTTTGCCAGACGATCCATACTTTCAGGCAGGCTATGGGGACTTTGACGACGATTTCTTGTAAGGGTTGGCCTAGTCCGATGCCTGAGGGTAGTTTGGCAATCCACTTGGCTTTTGGTTCTTCTAGCGTCGCTTTTCGTTTGCTACTCTGTTATTATTTTGGTACTGTATTGTACTCTGTATAATTAATCTTGTGCAAGTTATAAATATCTTGTTCTGGTTGTGGTATCGATGTTGTAAACATGTGTGTACTAGCTATTGATCTAGGGACTAGTACTGTATGCACATGGAGGTTCCTGTTCATTGGAATGGGGTCTCACAGCTTTGGTATCAGAGCCATAGTGACTGTAAGAAACCCTGGGAGTTAAGGTCGTTAGTTAGAAATATAAAACTTAATTTATATTGAGTCAAAATTCATTCCCCTACTAATAATGGAATTTAGCATATTTGCTAATTTTCTTATTTGTAGTTCTTAACTTTCATAATTATGTATTAACCTCACCTCCTCTTTTATTTTGTAGTGGCATGTTTTGTACCTTGTCACAAGTTGGCGGGTCCAGAACTTACAGGAATGATGGGGGTGATGCATGGTCCATTAGAAGATTGCCAATTTGAAGGCCATCTGCGCTACGTTGTGTTTCAAGCATACCTCAGTTCTGAGACATAGGAGTTCGCTACTAGAGTCTTTGTGCTTCCTAGGCCAGCTCTTAATAAGGGAGAATGGAGTTTCATTGGGTTTGGATCATCTATAGATGCGTCAATGAATGAAGTGGCATATTTAGCGATGATTCACCTTCGACATGTCCTTCCAGACCTGAGTCCTGCTTATTATTATCTTACTGGAAGGCCTATTGTCGGAGATAGTGTGTATAGAGATCCTAGTAGTATTATAAAGGATAGTCTTCAAGTTATGGTGGGTTTTGTAAATAGGCTAGATCAGCATGATGTTCAGTTAGCACAAGAGCTGAGAGAAACGCATAGACGCATGGCATTTTTAGAATCCTACTTAGCGTCAACGTGGCGAGAGGCACTGTACCACGCTTGGTGTTAAGCGAAGGAACGACTCAAACACCATCCGCCTAGCGCTCCTTGCCAGCTTCTTACATACCCACTTGGCCACTTGTAGGTCAGATGGGGCTAGGATGTCTAATATAGGTAGCCTACCACGTCTAGTAAATGATAAGGGAATAAATCCTGGTAGTACGTGTGTGTATCGCCTCGAGTCGCCTTGTGTGTATCGGCGAAGGGATTATGTTTCAAAGGTCTTAGATGAGAATAGAGTAGAGTGAGAGTAGAAGTATGGGGTTAAAAGAGTTGTAAAAGTGGTGTTGTAAAATAATAAAAATGGTATGACTTTTGGTTAGTAATGTTTATGAGTCTTGAAGTTGCATATGAGTTTTAGAAATTTTGTTGGAATTGCAAAACAATAATCTTAGTAAAACTTTAAGCGCTCAACTTAATAACTGGTGCATAAAAATAAGTTATTGTAACCTGTTTCTTTATACTTTTGTTTTTAAATTGTAGTTTGCACTAAGTTTGTCATATTTTAAATTTACAGATGGCCAATCATGTTATATGGTCTAATGTCGCAAGGGAATTTGTTGTGGATTTTGGTCAAAAAAAGAATAAACCCATTTTCAATATAAGATAAACTCCATATGGGTTTAAAGTCCGAGCTCATGCAACTACACATTAACAAGAGATCATGTTGTGCATCACCATGTAAAGCATTGCAATGACACTAGATTTAAAGCAATGCAGAAGGCGGGACGTAAGTTGCTAAGGAGAATGTGTAAAACCCACAATATTGATGTGAATACCTATGTGCACATATATGAAAACTTTAGAGGATTTCAGTACCCTGAGATTGAGCCTAAGCGGTGAAGAATGGGGAATAGACAAGAATATTTATAGCAGTTCCGACCAGCAGATGCACAAGGCTAGTCACTTATGCCCTCTAGTTCTAAAAGTAGTTGTGATGTAGAGGTGCCGCCGCCGTATCCAAAGACTCGCGGTGTTGCAATTCTGTCTAGCGATTCCGAGGGGTAAATAGTGACATTGTGACTTAGGTTCGAGGGTAGAAGTCTAGAAAGATGAAAACCAGTTAGTAAAGTTACAAGTGTAGTGGTGTATTTTGATAGTGTAGAACAGTTGATTGTAAGATAAGCAAGTGTGTATGCTTTCAATATTGTAAGATAAGTAGTTGTAAAATTAAGTAAATGTGTACTTTTGATATGGTAAGCTTTTGGTTATACAGTTTTTCTGTGAATAAATATATGGATCTTCTCTCGCAAATTTTAACTGTTGGAGTGAGAATTTACAATGAGATAATCCTTGTAATTAATTGAAACTTAAAATGGAATAATGATAAATTTGGGACGCATTTAAGAATAGCAGTAAGTAACGCTCTCTTTTGCTATCAGTTTCTAAATAGATTTATATGCGGGATGAGGACTGCAAGATCACTTAGTAATATTCTGGAAAGCAAAGCCGATCAGAATACTCGCACCCCAACAGGTGAGTATTCCTACACCGGCGCAGCCCAACCCGCAACATCCAACAACTAGAGCCTCATCTCGAGTTTCTCGACGTAATCCAGCTACAACCCACCGTGAGCAACAGAATGTTTCTGATGGACAAAGTGTCAGCAAAATCTATGGACAAAAAATTGTCTATTTCTTAGTCGGCTGCAACAACAGAAAATTTCAGTCACTTTTTTTGCCCTCAGATTAAGATCAAATCATCCTCATTTTCCGTGGTGCACAGCCCACCTCCTCCTCCCTCCTCCACCTCCCTCCGTGGCTACCTGGCCGAAGAGGTAGAAGACAACCTCCCATACACAAATCTTTAATAATCCAGAGATAAGAATATCGGTAAGATTCAGTGAAATTTCAGTTGCCTGATAATTAGCCATCCAGGAAAAAAACAGTGAACTCAGTGGTAGCTAGCTGGAACCGGAACCAGTTGATGCTTTTTTATGTAACCGGATTATTAATCTGTGGTACACATATACACACATAATATCATGTCATTGCGCTTGGACCATCGGTTTAGATACATCGCCAGCCTCAGGCAGTCAGGCAATAGCCAAAGTGAAGGTGCAACAATTATCTAAGAACAGAGCTAATTCTTTTTTGAGAGGAAGAATAGAGCAAATTCTAAACATAAGGCCTAGAAACTTGGCCCAGCCCTGGGTGACCAATCTCTAGAGCTCAACTCAACATAGTTATTGCAATGGTTCATTGTGAGATAAAGATTTTTATTATTATATTGCTGTAAAAGTTAAGAATCTGTCTGAGTACACCTACATTTGGAAAATTTTGATTTGAATTTGTACTTGATTTTTATCCAATTCGTATTCACATCTGAAGATATATAATTTGTATTTGCGCTCTACATTAAAACATGGATATGAATATAGTTTGACTAATATTCCATTCGTATACAAATACAATGTGTTTTCACCCATAACGCTGCACATACTCCACAAGACCAATCTAGTTAACACACAACACCAGACTTTGTTCTAACTAGGACTGACTAGGCCAGCCCAAAATAAGTGAATATGCCTTGTTTTGTCGTGACGTGTGTGAGACCCCGTTCTGACGAACAGGAACCTCCATGTGATTACTGTGCTATTCCCTGGATCAGTAGCTAGCACTCACATGTTTACAACAATTGGAAATCACAACCATACAAAAACAATAATTAAGCGGAAACGATAATACAAATAAATATTACAACTCAGAGAATAAAGCAGCGAAAGAAGCAATATCTTGCAGTTTGCCCATCCAGACCCGCAGGCAACTGACCAGGCATAAACTCCAGATAGAACACGACGAAGAAAATCCCGCAACTTACGATGGACAACTCCGAAGCTTCGCTTACTAAACCACCTACAATATAATTAGGCAAGGGTGAGTATTTTACATACTCAGCAAGACTTGAGCAAAACCTACAATACATGCAGGCCATTTCAAAGGAGGCTATTACAGTTAATTTGCATAAAGCGAATTTGAATTTGGAAACCAAATTATTTGCAATCGGAGTTTAAAAGAGCAAGATTAATTGATAGCAAATAAGTAAAGCATAAATAACACTCACCGTCCTCCATGACGTGAGCAACGAATCGATCATTGCCATCGCATGGCATATATCCAGTTCTTTGTCCACACAGGGCACAACAGCTGATACCAATACTTGCCCACACAGGGTATAGCATTGGGTCATCTGTGGGGTAAGCTAACTTGTAAAATAACCCTTTTGAGAAATAATAAAACAGTTAACTCGTGCAAGTTCACCAAGACACCCATGACCGCGGGTACGGCTAATTAATTAGAATTAAACTCTGCAGAGGTGTACAACTGTACCCACAAGGAATGATCAACCTTGCCCGCACACTTCCTTAGGTGTGTCGTCCAGAAGACCATACATAGCCATTAAATTCCTAGACAAGGCTTTACACCACCGGGGCGTTAACCCCGCCAGAGAACTAGAAACACACACCCAAGCCGTGGATCCACATTCACACACCCAACACAACGTTTCTAAACACGGCAGTATGCATAACCGTTACATTAGCAAGTAGACTGTCAGAATACCCCGTCGAGTAGACCTGACCGAAAAACTCATGCAAGCTCCGCCTACCAATGAGCAAAGCCATGTCTAAACAATTTAATAGGCTAAGGCTAACCCATCCTCACCCTCGTGGTTTGTACGGATTTTCTTGGATCATACAACACGAAGTTCGGTCCTTAGTGGTGACACGGGCGACACTTCACCCTACACTACGTGCAATTACTTCTGCACAACCGGCTATTGCCAAATAATCGCCCGCATCAAAGCATAGTTTCATTTTGGGTTTTTAATCAAAGTACCCACCACCAACAGAGACATTTTCAAAGTTTCCCGAAACAATTATTGAGTTGATCATGTACATCATTTATTCTAAAGCATGGCTAAGCAGGTTAATATGATCGCATATACCCACGATGACATTAAGAAATGCCTATCCTCAATCTACGGTTATCAAAGTTCTCATGTTCATAATCATCAAAGGAGATTCATGAGACAACAGGTATAACTACCAAAACCACAAAATAGCAATTTACATAAAGTAATCGCATGCATAAAACAATTTGATGCACAAAAAGAATATAAAATACTGGGATCAATATGGTCAAAGGATGCTTGCCTTGCTTAATTACTGCTTACGACGATGACGAGGATTGCGGTTGACGACGACGAATGACGAAGCTAGAGTTGTCGGGTTCTACTCGTCGATCAACGGAAAATAAAGCAAATAAGAGACTTCAATAAGGCAAAAGAGAATAGACAGAAAGAACAAGTAAAATTCTTCACAAGAAACGGGGATTGCTCTTTATGAATTTATTAATCTTATTTTACGAATTCAAGACGCAAAAATAGTTTAGATTCATAGAATTAATCATTAGTTGCAAGGTTTCATTGATTTACTATGCACAATACGAGCTCTGCCCATTCTTATTACTTACAGGTTTTGCTTTATTAGGATTCAGATTCCAAGCAAGATGAAATAAGAATATTTTCTTAGATTGCTGTAGATTATATCTTGAAGATCATTTCTAAGCTGTCCTGTACTAAATTCGGATTTAGATGAGTTGCTTTGCGAGTTAATGAAAAAGCTTAAACGATCACATAATATTATGAACGATTTGTTCTTTATCTTTAATTGATTTCATTCAGAATTAGCTTTACGCAAGTTAACTCTATTGATTTAGGCTACAGATAACATTTCCATAACATGTAAGAAGGTTTTGGTGATACAAATATCTAATATACTGATTTCTTCATTGAAACTACAATTCGCTTATGCATATTACGGTCTAAAGTAATGTGATTATTTAGGGTCATTAAGCTATTAAGATTAATATGCAAACCTTAGCATAATGAGATTCTCTTTTTATAATGGGGTAGTCTACACCTTGAAGAACACTACTAAACTAGTTCCATAAGTTTTAAGATTTTGGGCGAGACTATAATCTTATCGCTAAAATGGTTCATGCTATACTTAAAGACTATACTATTCAAAATCGGCAAGAAAGGGGATTGACAGATTAACGATTAAGGGTTTTAGGCTATTTGGATTCACATGCAAAACATGATGAAATATGGTTATTTCTTTATACTAAGATGATTTATACTTTGTATAACAATCCTAAGCTAATTCCATAAATTTTAGGCTTTGGCTGATGCATTATCTTCTTTGTTGAAAAGGCTTAAGTGACATTGTAAAGTTGACGATAATCGGAATCGGCAGGAAAGTGAAACAAAAGGTTAACACTTAAGGGTTTTGAACTAGTAAGAATAATATGCAAATCTTAGTGAAATATGATTCTTTTTACAAAATATGGTAGTATAAACTTTGTACAACGTTACTAAACTAATTTTACTAATTTTTGTATTTGGATGAGTTATTTTATCTATTGTTGAAATAGGCTAAATGACCACATTTGAAACTTTAAATCGGCCAACTTGATATTGTGATTGCAACTACAATATACATGATCTTTGATTAATTTTTCAGGTGTTAGCAGAAAACCATCCTAGAAATGTTTCAGAACTGGCTCGGCATTATTTCAACTTCAATTGCAATAGGTTGTCTATTTATTTACCGCTATAATTTTCATTCTCTTCTACTAAAAGAATGCAAATTAAATCTTATCTTAAGTATTTTTACTAACATGGATCCTTACTGTTTTAGGAACCTGATGCAATTTGCCATACCATTTTGAGAGCCATTTTGCCATATACTTTTCTAATGGCCATAACAAGGTTCATTAGGGATCATGAAGCAAATGTGTTAAATTGAGTTCAACATTAAATGATTTTACATATTTGGGTTTATTATGATTCCAGAGACACATAAAGATTTACTTAATGATGTTAAGAATTATATTGCCTATATGAGCAATAGTGCCCATAATGCTCATAATAGTGTTTGTTCTGTAATATAAAAATTCAATATTTTTGTATATTTGAATTGATATTGACCTTATCATCATATTAATATTTATTTTATGTTATTATGCTTTACTGTGCATAACTTTTTATTAAAGATCATAACGAGATTATAACAAAGTTTAATTCTAATAAATTGTTCTGAAGCTCAGTAATCAATTATTTTTGTATATTTAGATTCTTTCTGATTTTATATGAATATATAAATTTATCCTACTGAAATTTGATTTAAGTTGCAAAAGATATTCAGTACTGAAATTTCATTCGCATGGAATTGGTATTAGAAACTGAAAATACGTTTTACAAAAAGGGAAAGCGTCTTTTGACTCAGGCCTTCTTCTACCTCAGCTTTATACCCCATGGGCGCAGAGACAGAAGCAGAGGAGCTCCTAGGGCTCGGCGGCGAGGGCTTTCCGGTGGTCCTCCGGCAAATGCGACGGCACGGGGATGAAGAGCTTGGTGAGGAGAACTCGAGTGTGGTACCGATTCGGTAGGGAGAGGATGGAGCGGTCGCAATGAGCTTGGGCGCAGGCGTCAATGGTGGCTCGGTGGAGAAGACAAGCAAATGCATTAGGGATTAAATCGGTGGCCTTGTAAGCATCACGGGATCACAGGGAGTCGGTTTTACCTACCGGCCGAAGCGGGGATGGATGGAAGAGCTTCGCCCACGGCGGCCGGCTTTGGGGAAGAAGGTGCGCACGGGAGCAGCCGAATTTCGCATGGAGGGACCGAATATTCTTGAGGGTTTTGATCAGCGATGTCTGGTGATGCTCGTGCTTGAGGAATTGGAAGGAGGGTCACTAATTCGCGGGATTTTGCTTGCATGCTTGGAGCACGAGCTCGGCAATGGCGGCAATGGGAGGGCTTCTGCGCCAAAGCTTTGGCTTGAGGAGAAGAAGGAGTGAGGGAATGAAGGAGAGGCCTCTTGCGAACACTGGGTGCAATGCATAGCCAAGATTTGCAGGAGTGAGGGATTCGTGGCAGCGATCGCTGGTAGTCGCCACTCGGCCGGAGAGGTCTCGATGGACCGAATCGGGTGGGAAGAACGGGGTTGGAGGAAGAATCGAAGTAGGTCTGGATCCACTGTCGCTGGCTGGAATTCTCAAATGTGCCATCGGAACGGAACGGCAACGAATGGCCCACGCGTCGGCGACTAACCAATTTCCGGTTTCGAATTGTGATTTTTGATTGAGATCAATTGAAGTCTAGTATTTTTGATATTTTGTTTTTCAAAAGGATTCGATATCAGAATGCTTCCATAAAATTCTCAGCTCAAGATGTGGTTCCATTATTTTATGTAAATTCTGACATTATATTATTTTGGATTTAAAAGTTATCTTTTCATTTTACTCCTTCATTATTTTATGCATAAAATATCAATTGCTGGCTAAGATGATTTAATTGAATGATCAGGGTTCTCGTGGCAATTTTCTAAATTTTTACTTTTTACATTTTTGCCTTTTCTTCTTTTCCATTCTTTAATTCTCTTTATTTGATTTTTCAGGCAATGCAAAACTCCAAAGGAAATCCAAATAAAACCAATAATGCCAAGAAACTCAGAAATAAATATTTTCAAATTTAAAATATTCATTTTCACTTTATTGAATTTTCAGGATGTTACAACGTGTTTTGCAAAAAAGAGTCCCGCAAATTCCTCAATTACGTCCAAGTCCTCTGTCATATCTTTTGCAAAAACCCCCCGCAAATTCTCATATTACGTCCAACAATTTTACATGTAAACCCTCAGGGCTCTTGGAATTTACGAGGTGGTCCTGTGTCCCTAGCAATTTTTCACACATGCCCCCGGGGTCCCAAATTTACAAAGAGACCCTTGTTTAAATGTTAAAGTTAGTGGCTGTTGAAATTGTGGTAAAATATGGTTAAACGTTATTGATAATGTTATATGTTCAATGTCATTTCTTGTTGGAAATACCTTGTAGCTGTTATTTAATGTCTAGAAATGTATGTATGATGTTACTGAAATTTTTAGTTAATGAGAGTTAAATTCAACTGTAAAGACATGGTAAGGTGATATTCAAGACACGTAGGTGCCAAGGTGTTACAGAACAAATGACATATTACACACTAGACGACCACAGTGATAGTCTATGGCCTCATTAGTTGCACAATACATCACGACATTTATTGTAGCATGGAGCCCTTTATTTGTATCTAATTAATGGAAACGGAACAAAATAAAGAAAACAAATTCTATGACATCAACATGAAACGCACAGATTGGGCTCCATCTTTGAAACAGTAGAAATTTTAGGGCTGTGCATTACCATATCCAGATCCACCACCTTGGCCACCACCGCTTCCACCATTTTGACCATAGCCTTTGCCACCACCGTAGCCATTAGCGTTTGCATTTGCATCACTTGGTCCATACCAGGAGTTACTAGTCGAGCTAGAGCCAGAACCAGTTCCGCCACCATATCCACGACCGCTAGATCCGTAATAACCTCCAGCTTGTCCTCCACCACCGCCGCCACCGTTACCACCAGCGCTAGAAGATCCACCAGAACCATAATACCTTCCTTGGCTATATTGGCTAGAGCCTGAGCCCGAGCCTGATCCGCCACCAAATCCAGATCCACCATATTGGCTACTACCACCGCCTCCGCCTCCCCCTCCACCACTTGCAGAGACTCCATTTGCACTGCTCTGACCGGACCCGGTGCCACTTCCAGACCCTGAGCCGCCACCGTTCACGTACCCACCACCACCTCCTTCTCCTGTGCCAGTTCCTTGAGAACTTGAGTATCTAGCCACCCTTGCGGCATTGGCTAATCCAACGCTCAAGAGGACAATGAACCCAAGAGCCGCAAGTTTAGTGCCTGCCATTTTGGTGAGCTTATTAGTAAGCTAAGAGCGTAAGATGAGATGAGTGCAATGCCGAAGATTGTGTAGGTATTTATAGTGCTTGAGGCCATGCAGTGATTGATTGTTGGGAGGTCCTTAGCAGTTAGCACGTTGTATTTTTGGTGTGAAGTACTGCAACTAGCCAATTTCTGTAGGATAGAACAAGTGGAGGGTTTAAAAAGCAAGAGTAGTAATTAATGGAGCGTGTTGACTTTGACTAAATCAAACAGGTAGTAATGAAGAGGTTATTCGCAATTTTTTTTTCCTTTGTTCTTAATTTGGAGGTCGCTCTTCTAGCTAGCTACCTAGCTAGTTAGCGCTATCTTCTTAGGAAGTTAGATCATATGTCCTGTGTTTGTTCAAGGGCTTCGGGGCTATGGCATTGGCATTGGATAGGATGACACACTACTACAGATCAGGCCTTCCATACCGGCCCATTAGTCCCAGTTGGATTTGAACCGGTACTGATAAGGGCTTCAGTACCGGTTCATTGGCTAGAGGACTGTCGTGGGCCACATCAGTACCGGTTCGTGTTACGAACCGGTACTAAAGGGCGGGGTATATTAGTACCGGTTCGTAACACGAACCGGTACTGATGTGAGGGCATCAGTACCGGTTCGTGTTACGAACCGGTACTGATGCCTCGTTTGAGGAAAGTTCAAAAGGAATGCATATTCTATATATATCAGTACGCGATGGTGGGTGGGTTGGTTAGAAGGGTGCGGCTGGAGTCACGAGGTTCCAGATTCGAGTCTTGGGTTCGCCGTATTTTTTAAACCGTATGAGGGCTTTAGTCCCGGTTGAGCGAACCGGGACTAAAGGTCATAGACCTTTAGTCCCAGATGGGCTGTCCCGGTTTGAAAACCGGGACTAAAACCCGTTGCTAACCGGGACTAAATGTCCTTTCCCTGGTAGTGACAGGAACAAGTGTAAGATTGGGTTAGGTATATTTCGTTATGATTTAGCATTACTCCAAGCTTGCTCAAGGCCCATTGACATAGATAACCTAATTAAAGATAATCACTTTGTTTTTGAATAGATGGTGTTTTAGACATCGAAGATGCAGTCTCCAAATTTATCTTTATGTTACGAAAAAATATATAAAACATATTTCTATCAAATTGTTTTGAAGTAAAAAAATCTGCTAGCATCACTTCCGTGTCAATAGCCAAATGCTCGTGTTTTGCTATGAATAAAAAATAACATATTACTCTAGCACGTCGTTCCGATGTCATTGCGATTAGCCCGCATGTCCACACCCTCTGCCCCACCTTCGAGCTCGGTCTTGTCAAGCCTTGACGCGCTCGGCTCTACTGCACGCTTGGAAGAGCTTTGCTATTTTTTCTTCTTAGAAATTTTTTGAGAGAGATTATATTTGTTTTTAATTTTTTGTTGTTTTTAATTTTGATTCGATGTTTTCGTGGTACACCGTGGGCGTAGCAAGCGGCGTCGACCGAACCACGCAGGCTAGAAGCAAAATTAAAGAACCCGATGCATGCAGAGATTCGGATCAGCGAACCAGTGCAGATAATAGAGAAGTAAACGACGACCCAGATTAACTCTTCATATTGCATGCAATTAGCAAAATCTACGTACAAGCATCCACTGATCAACAGCACAATCCTAGCTAGCTAGTTGACATTGCAGAGGGGACCTCGATGTTTTCGTAGTAGACTTTAACCGTGGGCGTAGCTAGCAAGCGGCGTCGACCGAAACCATCCACGCAGGCTAGAAGCAAAATTAAGAACTCGATGCATGCGGAGATTGGGATCACAGCGAGGAAGCGACTAATTGACAAGATCTGCAACACTGCAGTGCGGAGTAGTGTTAAGCAACAGAACTCTGCAACGTGTACTGTATCTTTGACAAATCACATTACCACAAAATAGCGCATTGGTGACGTCTTATTTGTGACGGTTCTTTTGGAACCGCCACAAATACATTTATCTGTGGCGGTTCTAAAGCTGAAAATGGTGGAAAGACTATTTATGACGGTTTTTATTTGGAACCGTCACAAATAACTAATTATTTGTGGCGGTTTTTCTTTGGAACCGCCACAAATAATCTCTGAACTATTTGTGGCGGTTTTTGAATGGAGCTGCCACAGATAGTCACATTATCTGTAGCAGTTTTAACCGCCACTGATAATTTGTGATAGTAACAAAACCGTCACTGATATTATTATCTGCCACAAGCAATATTCCTATAAATACCCCTTACAGCTACGCCATGGTCATCTTACTCCCCGAGTACAAAACCTTACTAGCTGATTTCATATTTCTTTTTGCAAAGATTTTTGTGCTTCTACTTCTAGTAATTGTTCCAAGGTGTGTGACTCGTTCTCTTCTCTTCATTTGTAGTGGTGTTGTTGCAATTCAATGCTTAGACCTAGGTTAATTAAGGTTTAGATGCAAGGTTTATATTTAATTTGTTTTTATTTACCTAGCATTTTGCGGATGATGAATTTATTATCTTGCTCTATTAAATTAAGTTGTGTACCTTTTTTAGATGATGAATTATGATCAAGTATATATAAAATTTATTTAATTAAGATTATTGGATATTAATAGAAAATAAATTTTAGTTAATATAGTAGATGGGTGATCTTGAAATTGGCTTGCATTTTGAAATGATAAGTTTATTATGTAGCTCATTCGGAGGACAACAAACCCAAGAGCTACAGCTAGTCATGTAAATGAGCCGAGCTCGAGCTAGCCTAACTTGTCAGACTCGAGTTGGGTACAAGCTCGAGCCGAGCTCGAACAAGCGTAAGTTGGGGTTCAAGCTTGGACTCAGACTTGAACTCAACTCGGTCTAACTTTAAGTAGGCTTGAGTAACCTCAGCAATGGTAAACAATTAAATATACACTATTTTCAACAATAAAAAAATGTTCAAGCTCAAGCTTATAAGAGTTAACATATAGTAATATTTAACAAGTAATTTGTAAGCTTAGTAAAAGTTAACATATAATAATATTTAACAAGTAATTTGTAAATTTATTAGGCTCGCGAACTATTCAAGCTTGGCTCGGTGAAGCTCATGATCGAGTTCGGAATCAAGCACAAGTTCCACTCATTTAAAGCTCAAATGCTCATGAGTCTTGAGCTTATTTTACAGCCCTATCTACCACCTTAGTAGCTGCCATGCTAAGCTTACCAGCTAGTGTTCAGCATAGGATGAGATGAGTGCTATACGAAAAATTGCTTCCGTAGCAGTGCTCGAGGTGTTGCAGTGGTCAATTCTTTATCGTTAGCACGCTAACGTGGAGATCAAGTGGATGCTTAAGAAAGCTAGAGTAATTAATGGTGCCGGTTGACTTAGACTAAATGAAACACTTAACGAAGAGTATTTCGTTTCGACCAACCGTACGTACTATCAAAATCACAAGGTATATATGAGTACGTGGCGTCATCACGATGCTATCCGGCGTCCTGCAAGAACTCACGAGGGCGATCGATATCAAAAGAGATCATGAGACGATCTGTTGTCATGCATGGTCGATAACAGTGAGGTAAACGACGACCCAGGTTAACTTAATTGCACGTTTTTGAAATCAATAGAGCAAGTAATAGAAGGATCCACACCAATCGACAGAACAGGTTTGTCGGTTGACTTCGCAGAGACGACCTCGAAGTTTTCGTAGTTGACCTTATGCATGACAGCATGAGAGCGTAGCAAGTGGCAACTCGACCACGCAGCAGACTAGCTAGTAGATGTAATTAAGAACCCTAGGAGATCCGGATAAGCGAGACAACTAACAATTAATGCAAGATCAAAAGCAATTAGCGCAAGCCATGCATGTGCGCAACTTGCATACACCGACACGGCATATCGCGCGTCATTAGTCTACGTATATGGTACAGGCACGTATGCCTCGAGCCCATATACTACACACGCTGTTGATTTAGTTTATTTCCATGTGCCATGAGGCGACTTGCATGGCTGGTCTAACACGTTGTAGTGAGTAGTGACGAACTGAAACATTTACGTTGTGTTACTTAATTAAGAGATCATTAAGGGCCTGCTGGAAGGCCGGTTTTAGCCCAAAACTAGGGAAAAATACCGGCCTATGAATTTTTCTGGGCCTAGCTCTAAAACTGTGGTTGGGTAGGCCGGTAACCCACCAAATTTACTTCCGATTTGGGCTGTTGCTTTAAAAAAAAATCAGGTCAGTAGGCGACATTTTTTTCCCCACGAATATTGCGAAGCTCTCACTCGTGAGTCTTGTCGTCAACTCCCGAGGAACCTGACACGACGACTGCCTAGACGACAACAATCTCGATGGCAATGACGGCGACTGTGGCTGTAACTTTCATCAAAGACGACGGTGAGCGTGACGGCAAGCACCCCTACGCCATCCCGCTATTTGATCCAATCAGCAGCTATCTTGCCTCTCTCCAATCACTAGGTTCGTCATGAACCCTACGGTGAGGGCGTCCGATGTGGAGAGCGGTGGCGACGGCGGTTTCATTGGCGATGGTGGAGTGATCAACATCTTGCCAGCCTCAGCAGCTATCTTGCCTCACCTCTCTCCAATCACTAGGTTCGTCATGAACCCTACGGTGAGGGTGTCCGACGTGGAGAGCGTCGGCGACGGCGGTTTCATTGGCGATGGTGGAGTGACTCCAACATCTTGCCAGCCTCTCTTCGACGACAACTTAGAAGACACCTCAGTGACTTCATCAGCCTCACGTCTCCTTTTTCCAACAAGCTAATCTAGGTACAAAATTTCCAGGCCTCACCTCTCCTCTCTCCAACCAGATCATCTAGGCCTCACCTCTCCTCCCTCCGACCAAATTAGCTTGAGATTTTTTGGGTACAAAATTTCATATTTAGTCACTTGAGATCTCAAATAAATTGCTTCTGGAAATCTCAAGATTTTGTACAAAAATTTTGATCTGGTCACTTGGGATTCAGCTAGCGGTGTATATATTATGGTATAGCTAGCTTTCATTCCAAGTAATGAAGCAATTGGATGATTCTATTATGGTTCCCTATTCCTCACTTGTTTTGGAGATCTAACAGAGAGTGCATAAGGCTTCACACTTTTTCTTGAATTCCTAATAACAGAGAGTAGACATTAGTTAACCTTAGCTTGTCAATTACCTGAGAGGGTTGACATAATTATCTGTTGGGCGCTATGATCCTAAGATTTGTGATAAGCTAGCAGTTTGTGTTGCTTGGTGTAATTTTTTGTCATAATAAATTTGTATTGCTAGCACAAGAAAAATGTGCATTTTAATGTCATAATATACATCTTGGGGTATGTTTCGAGGTGACCACTTCATTGACCTATGACTTTATGTTAAATCTATATTGTTTTTACTTTACTTTCTTTTGTACTCGTTGTAATAATACAGAACAATTTTGTGAGTTATAAAAAATTCCCCAATGTCATACCTTATTTGCTTGTCTAATTGTTATTTTTCACAATGCACTTAAGTCATAAAGCTGCTGCTGTGGTTTTATTTGCCATTTATTTAGAAACTATTTACAGTTTCTTGTGGCTTATGGTTTATATGGGGCTTTATGGCACATAGATCAAGGTGGAGTCAAAGTATGAAAAAGGATTGGTTGATATATTCCTTGAGTTCAACGTTTCTCACTTTCACAGTCAAAATGGGTGGTACGGTTCAGAAGGTTGGAACAGGATTGTGAAGGATTTCAATAAACTCTTTTGAGAAGTAAGACTTTCTAAAGCTCAAATTCAAGATAAAGATGCTCAATTGAAGAAAGACTACAAAGAAATTAGATCTATTCACAATCGTAGCGGTGTCTCATGGAATCAAAATGCATCCATGATTAACACCACATTTGAATAATGCGATGAGATAATCGAAGTAAGCTTCTTGCTTTCTTAATTGTGCATCTTCTTTGTTCCCGATTAGAATTGTTCTATTTGTACTTGAATTGTTCTATCATTTATGTTCTTTGCTTATGAGATCTCTCAAAAAATTTTGTTGGAGGACTCTAGGCTAAGAAGGTATGAAAATAAGAGTTTCGGTTGTTTGAGTCGTTGGATCTCTTGTATGAAGATAATATCCATTCTATATATAATCCTCTCATTTTTCAGTTTTATATGTCACTGTTAGTTGTATGCATGCCTACATTTGGTGGCTAATGATGGGTCGCATATATTTGTTTGTAGTACCTAGTTGTTCTATCATACATTTGTTTGTAGTACCTAGCTGTTAGCTAAAATTTTTTGTTGAATTTTTATTTCTTGAGAGTGGTTTGTTAGGGGATTTCTTGGGAGCACCAATCGATGCCACTTTGGATTTGTCTTGGATTTTGTGTTTAATGGATAATCAGAGAAATAAAGGAAAAAGGGAATAAGAAATGGAAAAAGGTGAAATGGTAAACGTAAAAATTTAGAAAAATTACCATTGAAGCCCTAAGCCTTCAGATAAACCATTTGTTCTCACAAATGAATTTTCTATCAACAGGAATGAGATATTTAATTGACAAGACCGCAACTTTGACTAGAAACAGTGCAATGTCAGATTTAATGAAAATCCTGTAAGCGTAATATCGACCTGAATAAATTACCATAGTGACCTTAAGGCAATACCTACTCTCAGTAAAAATATAAGAAATTTATAATGTAAAATATGTCCTTTAAAAATTTCAAAACAGAAACAGGAAAAATCAACAAAATGGAATGTCAGAATTTTAATTAAATAAAAAAGAAAGATAATGACTTGATATTTTTATTGAATCATCCTTATCCCAATAATAATCCTTATAAAAAGTCTTAAAAATAAATTGTGCCCTTTAGACTCTTAAATAAATCAAAAACCGAAATTAGAATTCTGAGCAGTGCACAGTGTCAGAATTTTTATAAATTAACCAGAGGGTATTTTGGTCTCAAAATTTTTCTGGAAGTCATTCATCACCGGAGAACTTGTGTAAAAAAGTTTTGCAAAATATGGCAGTGAATGATAGCCCAATTTAATGCGAAATCAGTGAGGAAATCTCAGCCAAAATATCTGAGTTCATCTCTTCTCACCGACAAGTGGGTCCATGCGCTGTGCTGGCCCATTCGCTGACACAAGAAAGCCCGAGATTCTCCCTCACTACCAGTGGGCCCGGTCCCCACCGGTCAGCCTTAGTTCTCCTCCCCGTCCTCTTTCTTCTCCCTTCTGTTGCTCGCGTCGGCTCAGCTCGCTCTGATCGACAAGCTTCTCGCGCTTCGCCAAGCGCCCTCAGATACTACCAATACCGAGTCAGAGCCGTCGGCCCCACGGAGACCTCCGACCATGCTGCTCTGTACCGCGCCATGCCGTCACCATTAATCGCCACTTCTCACAGCGCTCTGTCGCGCGTGCATTCAAACTCTAGCGCAAGCTTTCCGCGGCTATAAGGAGTGTGTCCGTGTCGCACCTGACCCCCTTCTTTCTTCTTGTCCACCAAGCGAAAACCGAAGCCATTCCTTTGTTCTCTTCATTGTTTCGCTGAGAGGCCGAACAAGGGAAAATAGCAATTCAAGCTTCTCGTGTGGTAATCCTTTGAATCGACTCACCCTGAAGCTTCGCCTTGTCCTCTTCACTACTGATCAAACTTCAATTTCGCTTTTTCTTAGCCATAGCAGCGCCGCACCGCCGTCTTCTTCTTCCCCTCCAGCGACGCGCTTGGATAGCCCTCTCTAGACCTTCCCCGATCCTGAGCCTAGGTGAAATAGACTCACCTCACTCCTCTGATGCTCACCGTGCACTTGGTCACTCGAATCATCGCCGGCGCGGAGCTCGCACCTTCTCGGCCATGGCGCCGCCGCACCCGCGCGGTGGCGACCACTTTTCCGGCCAACCCAGACCGAATGGGTACCACCCTCGTTGTGAGACCCCGTTCGGATGAACAGGAACCTCCATGTGATTACTGTGCTATTCCCTGGATCAGTAGCTAGCACTCACATGTTTACAACAATTGGAAATCACAACCATACAAAACATTAATTAAGCAGAAACGATTATACAAATAAGTATTACAACTCAGAGAAATATAGCAGCAAAAGAAGCAAGCCTTGTGGTTTACCCATCCAATCCCTGAAGCAGCAACCGACCGGCATAAACTTCAGATAGAATACGACGAAGAAAAATCCCGCAACTTACGGTGGACAACCTCGAAGCTTCGCTTACTAAACCACCTACAATATAATTAGGCAAGGGTGAGTATTTTACATACTCAGCAAGACTTGAGCAAAACCTACAATACATGCAGGCCATTTCAAAGGAGGCTATTACAGTTAATTTGCATAAAGCGAATTTGAATTTGGAAACCAAGTTATTTGCAATCGAAATTTTAAAAGAGCAAGATTAATTGATAACAAATAAGTAAAGCATAAATAACACTCACCGTCCTCCATGACGTGAGCAACGAATCAAACCTTGCCATCGCATGGCATATATCCGGTTCTTTGTCCACACAGGGCACAACAGCTGATTCCAATACTTGCCCACACAGGGTATAGCATTGGGTCATCTGTGGGGTAAGCTAACTTATAAAATAACCCTTTTTGAAAATCAAAGCTAACATTGGAATGACTTCACCGAGTGCTCATGATCATGGCCTGCTAATTAATTAGATTTAAACTCGCAGAGGTGTACAACTTTACCCACAAGGAATGACCCACCTTTTGCAAGATCACACACGCCCAATAGGACATTGTGTCTGCTAGGCGATCATACATAGCTGTTCCATTACTTAGACATGGCTTTGATCCAGCCCGGGACGTTAACCCCCGCCGTAGAACTAGAAACACACACCCAAGCCGTGGATCCACTTTCACACACAACACAACGTTTCTAAACACGGCAGGGCGTACACCGTTGCATGGGTGGAAACCCCACCCAAGCAGACCAAACGGGAATGCTTGGGGACCCGTCCAAGCAGACCAAACGGGAATGCTTGTGCTAGCTCCCGCCTACCAAAGAACAAAGCCACATCTAAATAACTTAATAGGCTAAGGCTACCCCATAAATAGCCCTCGTGGTTGCACGGAAATCTCGGATCAATAGCGTCCCATTGCTCGGTCCTTAGTTGTGACACGGGCGACACTTCACCCTACACTACATGCTATTCCTTTCTGCACAACCGGCTATTGCCAATAATCGCCCGCATCAAAGCATAGTTTCATTTTGGGTTTTTAATCAAAGTACCCACCACCAACAGTGCCATTTTCAATGTTTTCAGGAAACAATTATTGATTTGATCATCAGCTATTTTGATTCTAAAGCATGGCTAAGCAGGAATAAAATAAACGCATATACCCATGATGACATTAAGTAGTGCCTATCCTCAATCTATGGTTATCAAGGTTCACAATTCATAATCATCAAAGGAGATTCACGAGACAACAGGTATAACTACCAATCCACAAAATAGCAATTTACATAAAGTAAACGCATGCATAAAACAATTTGATGCACAAAAGGAATATAAAATATTGGGAGCAACATGGTCAAAGGAAGCTTGCCTTGCTTAATCATTGCTTACGACGAAGACAAGGATTGCGGTTGACGACGACGATGGCGGAAACTAGAGACGTCGGGTTCTACTCGCCGAACAACGGAAACAAAGCAAATAAAAGACTTCAATAAAGGCAACAAGGAAATAAATAGCAAAAACAGATAAAACTCTGCACAAGAAACAGGGATTGCTCTTTATGAATTTATTAATCTTATTTTACGAATTCAAGATGCAAAGATTGGTTGGATTAATAGAATTAATCATTAGTTGCAAGCTTTCATTGATTTGTTATTCACAATACATTTCGGGTAGCTTTGCCACTTATGGGTTTTGCTCTACGAGGATTTAGATTCAAAGCAAGATGAAAAAGGAATATTTTCTTAGATTACGGTAGATTATATCCTAAAGATCATTTCTAAGCTGTTCTTCATTGAATTGGGATTCAGATGAGTTGCTTTGCGAGTTAAAGAATTAGCTTTACGCAGATTAGGTCTATTGATTCAGGCTATTGGCCTAACTTACATGATATTAGAGAAGGTTCTGGTGATAAAAATAACTTAACTACGGATTCCATCATTATTACCTAAAGTGTATTCATTCACCTTAAGGCCTAGAGAAATGTGATTACTTAGGGTTATTTAGCTATTAGGATTAATATGCAAAACATGATGAAATATGGTTATTTCTTCATACTAAGATGATTTATACTTTGTATAACAATCCTAAGCTAATTCCATAAATTTTAGGCTTTGGCTGATACATTATATTCATTGTTGAAAAGGCTTAAGTGGCATTGCTAAATTGACTTTTATTCGGAATCGGCCAAAAAGTGAATCAAAAGGTTATCGCTTAAGGGTTTTGATCTGATGAGATTAATATGCAAACCTTAATGGAATATGATTCTTTTTATAGATCATGGTAGTATAAACTTTGTAGAGTGTTACTAAACTGATTTTACTGATTTTAGTGTTTAGACGAGCTATTTTATCTACCACTGAAATAGCATAAATGATCATATTTGAAAACCTTAAATCGGCCAAGGTTCAAGCTTAGTTTCTAACTACATTAAACATGCTTCTTGATTCATTTTTCAGGCATTAGCAGAATACCATCCTCGGAATGTTTTAAAGTTGGTTTTGCATTATTTCAACTTTAATTGCAATAGATTATCTATTTACTTATTGTTATAATTAACATTTTCTTTCATTAAGAACATGCAAACTAAATCTTATTTTAAATGTATTTGCATACATGGATCTGCATTGCTGTCAGGAGACTAACACAAAGCATTTCCTAATTTTGTGAGCTTTTAGGCCTTCATTTTTATTAATGGCCATATCAAGATTTACTAATGATCATAAAGTAAATAAATTAAACTGAATTGTACATTTAAATGTTTTCGTATATTTAAGTTTATTATGATCCCAGGGGCACATAAAAATGTAGTTAATTATTTTAAGAAGTATATATCCTATATGTGCAGTACTGCCCATAATGAAGTGCTTGTATCATTCCAATTCTAATAATCATCCTACGACTCAAAAACTAAATGTTTTTGGATATTTGAATACATCTTGATCCTAAAATCCCATGATCACTGATTTCATCTCTTCATTACTTATTATTCACAAAGTCTCATTAAAAATCATATTAGCATTATAATCAAGTTTAATATAAATAATTATTCTGCAGGTCAAGAATAAAATGTTTTTACATATTTATATTCTCTGTGATTTTAGATGATTATACAAATTTATTGCACTAGAATTAAATTAATATTTCACAAGATATTCGAAGGTTAATTGTCTGCCAGCTGAAAATTGCTAAGAAAAGGAACAATACGTTTTCAACTGAGGGAGACGCCTTTTTGACTCAGGTCTTCATCAACCTTGCGATGCTGACTTCCTGGCCCCATTGCGCAGAGAGGGAAGAACAGAGGTCCGGTTAGGGCATGGCGGCGAGGGCGTTCCGGCGAAGTTCCGGCGAAGGCGGGGGCGCAGCAAGCTTCCTCTCGGCGAGGCGCACTCGGGGGTAGAGTCGGTTCGTCGGAAGAGACACCGGAGCGGAGCGCAGCCGAGGAGGGGCGGCGTTCATGGCGGTGACCCAACGGAGAAGACAAACAGGAGTATTAGGGATTGAATCGGTAGCACCTATAGCATTAGGGGATCATAAGGGGTCCATTTTTGAGGTTCACCTGGAGGGAGAATCTCCGAGCTGAGCTCCCACCGGCGGCCATTCATGGCGGAAGATGGCGCACGGCAGCAGCTCCGATTAGCATGGAGGAGACCGAATCTTTTTGGGGGCTCTTGATCCTTATGAGCTGCAGATACTAATGCTGGAAGGAATTTGGAAATGAGCTGCTCAATCACTTGAACTGATCTCGGCTTGTGGCTCTGGAGCTTGGCAATGGAGGAAACGCAGGAAGTTCTGTTGCTGGCTTGAGAGGAAAGAGATGGAGTGGAGGAGGAAGTGGAGCACTACCTCTGGTGGTCTGTAAAGTGGCGTGATATCTGAGGCTTGGCTGGCATAGATGGAAGGCTCTAGAATGAGGACCCACATGGCAGTGAAGGTCATGGTGGAGGCAAAGCAAATTGAGAATTTGGCTGCCAGCTGCACGAGGTAAAGCTCAATGAATAGGTTATCTATCATATCTGAGTTTTTATGAGAAATTTATTTCGTGATGAGTTGCCAGTTATCTGCCTACTGTATAAGTTTAAGATGAAAATACTATTCACAGAAATCATAATAATTCTGACAAGTTACAGTGCACATATTTCTATTTTCCTGATTTTGATTTATTAGACAATTCAAATATTTTTATAACTTTTTGAAACTTTGTTTTTCAATTTATTTTGAGCTATCTGTTCTTAAGTAAAATTTTCAGCTCAAGATATTGCTCCAGGATTTTATAAAAATTCTGACATTGCAATTTCCCTACTTTCCGAGTTTCTATTTTTGAATTTTCAAAAGTGTTATATCTCATGATCAATTCCTAGAATTTTCACCAGAGGTAAATATCACTCTGAGGGTATTATGGTAATTTTCTAAAATTTTACTTTTTATATTTTTGCCCTTTTACCATTATCCATTCGTTTATTCTCTTTATTTGATTTTTCATGCAATGCAAAACTCCAAAGAAATCCAAATCAAACCAAGAATGGCAAGGAAACTCAGAAATAAGAATATTCAAAATTAAATTATTCATTTTCACTTTTATTAAATTTTCGGGATGTTACAGATCTACCCCCCTTACAAAAATCTCGACCCCGAGATTTGGTGGGTCTAAGGGAAAGTATTTCTAAAAGAAGTCAGAAACTTCTCCTGAGTTGGTCTTCTCGCTTCCAAGAGGCTTCTTCTTCAAAACGATTGCTCCGCTGAATCTTGATCATCTTGCAGCATTTATTACGAGTATGACGTTCAGCTTTCTCTTAAATATATATTATATTTTTTCTTTCATCGGATGCTCCGATAAGTTAAATCGGGTGTAGATAAGTTTTACCTAGCTGGGTGAGCTTAGAAGGAAGACGAAAATATTTCCTTAATTATGATACATAGAAAACACTATGAACACCGGATGGGTGAGATGGCAATTCTAATTCATATGCTTTTTTTTCATCTTCAACGATACGATATGGCCTAATATATTGTGGCGCCAAGTTATTTTAATTTGGAAACAGTGAATATCCCGAACTTTGCAAATATTAAGGATGAGATAGATTTGGGAATCCTTTCTGGAGGTGACCTTGTCGCTTACTTGATACGTCGTCTTCATTGTAGTTGTTGATCTTGATCTTCGCCTTGCAATTCCAAGTTGACATGCGAAGAAGTAGAGAAGAAATCTATTCTAGTTTTAGGTCAGTAGAGGAGGGTATCAATACTTCTATATATCTTTTTGATTAAAACCCAGGATTGTTAATATGGATAATCAAATTTAGAAAATAGCATTTAGTATGTTTGGAATACTGGAGGTGAAAGAAAAGATGTATTCTTATTAGATTCATTTAGGAAGAACTGAATGTTGTTATCCAAAAGGATATTTAAATACAACGGCTGACCCGTATAGTTCAACAACAGTTGGCGAGATTAGCCGAGATTAAATATTACTCAAAGTTGTCTATAGATTAACAACCGAATAGAGACG
Organism: Guadua angustifolia; assembly: GCA_036346375.1. Taxonomy (NCBI): domain Eukaryota; kingdom Viridiplantae; phylum Streptophyta; class Magnoliopsida; order Poales; family Poaceae; genus Guadua; species Guadua angustifolia. The sequence continues at coordinate 27,278,026 of CM070519.1, forward strand.
ATTCAAGGATTGCGTTGAGGCAAGAGGGTTATAAGATGATCCTGACGATTCAATTCATTTGATCATTTTAATAAACAGAGGGTTTACATTTTCTTAGGATTTTGGCAACTATGAAGGAATGTAATGTACAGGGCCAAAAGACTGATTGCAGGAATTGAATACACAAAAGGCATACTCAATATCACAACAAGTGCTAGATACAATCATATGAAAAGATGTTTATGTTCAACGCCTGATATCGAGGCAGGGGCTGACATGAGCACTTAAGGTTTTCTAAGTCTTTGCGATGGCTTGGAAATTTCTAACGTCTTCCTTGATGAGGTGAAGTAGATCTCTTCTTGAGTAGATGTAAACAAGATATCCAAATCCTTCTTAGCTAATGCGGGCGACGCTATCAATTCGATGCTGCATCTGGTAGTTTACAAACTTCCATCGCGAATAAGCGTTGTGAATAACTGGGACTGATGTTTTGAGTTAGATTAGGTGCATGTTTAAAGAATTGTTGATCTTCAGATTCTTGAAGTCAGTTTTAAGGTTGTTACAAAACTTCCTGGGGTTGAGAATAATATAGAGTTTGTTTATTCTTTAGGCAACGGTTGGCATAATGCCCATATTTACAATAACAAAAGCAAGAAATTTTGGCCTTCCAGTTTTAAGTACAGACAGACGTCCATTGGCGTTGTTGGAGGGATGACAAATGATGATTGAAATTCAAGGTGGAGTTGAGCAGAATTCTTCTGGGACAAGTGTCTATGTTCAAGTGTCATTTTTCAAGGTTTTTCAACTACTAAGATTTCTATGATAAACACTATGGAATAACGTTATTTCTTTAGAACAAGGTTGTATATACATTGAATAATGTTTCTAAACTCATTTTATAATTTTTAGTGTTTAGTTGAGGTATTATACCTATTGTTGAAAAGGCTTACAGGATGCTAAAGTTTACGCTATAAGAAATCGGCCAAAAGAGGTACGGGAACTCTTATCGTTTAAGGGTTTTGCGCAAGTAGAAACTACATGACCCAAGAGCTGTAAATAGAATATTTTCTTAGAAAATTTAAGTACATATCTTAAACATCATTTTTGAGCTATTCTACATGGAATTTGCACTTAGACGAGGTATTCTACGGGTGGACAAAAAGGCTTCAGAGACTAATCGCGTAACACTATTTTGGGTCGTATTAAATCTCAACTTGCGACTACACTATCCATGACAATTGACTCATTTTTCTGGCATAAGTAGGGGATAATCTTAAGAGTATTTTAAAATGGTTTTTGTGATATTTGGCTTTTATCCGAGATGCTTTTCATATAAATGTTCATTAGGGCCTAATGTATACTTAGCTCAACTTTGTATTAATATGAAGTATTTTTGCCTAACCAGCAAAGATATTATTCACCAAAGTTATAGGATTTGGTCTTTTCAAATTTGAACTTAGTTTATGAAAGTCATGACTATTTAGATAACACAAGTATTGATACTTCAGCTACGTGGTTAAGTGTTAATCCTAACCTTGTAATAGTGATTCTTACTATATTACCTGGTCTGATCATGCAAGGCGTTCAGGAGCTAGTTATTCATGCCTTAGCACTTACTTGTGACAATTTCTACACACCTGGTTGATCATACTCAATTCTTTAGGTACATATAACATGGAGGCATATATTGCTTAAGAATTTAAGTACAGACTACAATGCATTATGGTTATTTTTGTTGTAGCAGATAACATGGTCCTAAGGAGCCCTTCTCTTACCTTTTTACTTATTTATGAACTTTATTTATGTACTAGTCACCTATATATATACATACATCTTTTCCATGCGAACTATTTACTATTCATGAGAACAAATCTAAATCAAGCTCCTACTTTAGTCATTTCAGCATAATGTGGTAGCCTACTGCCATATGAAAGTTTATAAATCAATTTCATTTATTTCATATTCCTCTTGCACAATTTATTCATTTTTGAGTATTTATTGGATTGAAAACAACCTTTGGTATAAAACGATCCAACAAAGGTGAATTATAAGCATTCTTATATATACTTGAGTTTCTAGTAGCATAAGGATTCAAACAAAATTAGTTTCATTAAATTTTGAGTTTGTTTGCAACATTTTAATATGTAGCAAACCTTCAAGGAATCTACATTTTTTTTAGAAAACCACGGTTACAACTAGTCGTCTGATAAAATTTGTCGAATTTTTGATTTCCGCATTTTTTAAATAAAATGGGTCGGTAGGACTCGCTGGCGAATCCATGGGATATTACAAACCTTCAATGAAGCCGCGTTTATTCTACGAGTTACTATAAACCTTCGACGAATCTGTGTTTTTTTTAGAAAACCGTGGTTGTTTTTTTACGCATTTCGGGATATTTGATCGTTTTTTAGTTTTTTGTGTTTGTTAAAAAAAATGGGTCGTTAGGACCCGCCGGTGAATCTATGGGTTGCTATAAATCTTTGGACGAATCTACGTTTTTTTAAAAAAAAACCCGCGGTTATGACCCGTTGGCAAATCCATAAGTTGTTATAAACCTTCGACGAATCTGTGTTTTTTTTGTCGATGCGTGTTTTATTTAGAAAATTACGATTGAATCCATGTTTTTTTTGTTTGTTAAAAAAAATGGGTCGTTAGGATCCGCCGGCAAATCTACGGGTCGCTATAAATCTTTGGACGAATCTACTTTTTAAAAAAAAACCCACGGTTATGACCCGTTGGCAAATACACAAGTTGTTATAAACCTTCGACGAATCCGTGTTTTTTTTGTCGATGCGTGTTTTATTTAGAAAATTGCGGTTGTATCTGTGTTTTTTTTGTTTTTTTAAAAGAAAAGCGCGGCCATTTTTTTTAATGTATTTCCTTTTTAAAAGGTCGCTTTCGGGACTAATCCATGAACCGCTATAAACCTTCGACGAATCTGGTTTTTTAGTTTTTTGGGTTTTTTGTGTTTGTTAAAAAAAATGGGCCGTTAGGACCCGCCGACGAATCTATGGCTCGCTATAAATCATCGGACGAATCTAAATTTTTTTTAAAAAAAACCCGCGGTTATGACCCGTTGGCAAATCCATAAGCTACTATAAACCTTCGACGAATCTACGTTTTTTGGTGACGAAAACATTTTTTCCGAGTTTTTTGGGTGACGAAAACATTTTTTCCGGGTTTTTTTGGTGACGAAAACATTTTTTCCGGGAAAAACGGAGAAAGCACCTGAACGTAAGAAGCAGGGACCTGTTTGTTATTTTTTTGGACCTGTTCGCTATCCTGAAAAATTAGAAAAGGGATTGTTTGCGATTTGAACTTAACGGGAGGTTTTCCCGTAAAATACCGCGCCAGGGACCTAAACGCGAAGAAAAAATATTATCTTCGTCTCACAAAAAATCGCGAAGGACCTGTTCGTAATCTGTAAGGACCTATCCATAATTTGAAGAAATGGAGGGGCTTTTCCGCAAATGGGGGGGCTGACACGTGGAACGGTTGGGAGTCCGGCAATCTCTAGCGCTATAATGGGTGCAACCATATGTCTGTACATATGCATACAAAAGCATATACACATACGAGTGCATAATACTTCTCTTTCTTATTGCACTTATATGATCATTACTTCTTAAAGTAAATTTTGATGTTCTTTTTAGATATACTAGAACCATTGTTTTGCACTACACCCAAATTTGGAGTTTATTCACTTAATTGAGTTTTCCATTTAGAGCTATATTTATCTTCACCTTGAATATCCATCTATTTAGCAGATGAAGCAAAACAACTCCAAACATAAATGTTTTTATATATTTAAAATCATCTCAGAATGGATATTCTAATAAAATTTATTTTTATCTATTTTGACTACAGGTAAAAAACCATTTCCTTAATGCATTAAGACCTTTTGTAAGTATTTTATTTTATAAAAATCACACATTAACTATTTTTAAAATATTTTTACATATTCTAAATCTACCAGATTTAAAATGAATTTAGAAATTTATTTCACTCAATTCGGATTGCTAGTTCAAAAGTTATGGCTATTTGAATCAACTCGGGTTTGAAATTCGGATAAAAATTGGAAAATATGTTTTCCAAACTGGAAAACGACTTTTGGCATTTTGGCGCCAGCGTTTTGAACTCAGCCAACTGCGACTAAGAAACCGGGCCAGCCTGCCAGCGACTCATGCACGACGGCGCTTTAACGCGACAGAGACTAACACTAGGGACCTGCCTACCAGAGATACAAAGTAGAGCTCCTCGGTTTCCACCTCGCCGCCGGCGAAATTGCCCTACCGCGGTGGAATGGGTAGCGGCTCTAGTTTCAGCGTGACAAGGTGAACAAGAGGGTGGTACCCATTCAGCCTAGGGTGGCCGGGATCATGGCCGCCACCGCCCGGGTGCGGTGGCGCCTTGGCCGAGCAGGCATGAGCTCAATGTCGGCCATCTCTTCACTGGACAAGTACATGGCAAGCATCAGTGAAGGGAGACGACTCTAATTCACCTGGATTTGGGGTCAGAGAAGGACCAGAAGAGGCTGTCCACGTGTGTCACCGGAGTGGAAGAAGAAGACAGCGGATGCGACGAGCTGCAACTGAAATTAACCGAGAATAGGGCTTGATGAGTAATCTAGGAGTTCCAAGGAAGCTCTAGGGTGAACCGATTTGAGGAATTACCACCAGATTCACTTGGATTGCGGTTTTCTCTTCTTCCGGGTTCTTCTGCAAAGTGGCGAGGAACTACGAAGAGAACGAAGAAGGACTACGGAGCTAGCTTAGCAAATGAGTGAGGAAGGAAGGAGGTTCAGTTGTGACGCGAATGAGCTACTTATAGCCGCGGGAAAAGGCTCGCCAGTGTTTGAACACATGCACGGCCGATCACTATGCGAGGCGGTGCTTCATGGCGGCGGTGTTCCGCCGGTACAGCGCAGTATGGTGGAGGGTCTCCTTGGCAGCTGCGGACGGCTCGGGCGACGCTGCAAGGATGCGGAGCAGTTGGCGAAGGCACGAGAATCCCTGCCGATCGGAGAGGCGAAGTTGGCTCGGGCGAACAGGGAAGAAGAAAGAAGGGGACTAGGAGGAAATCTGAGGCTGACTGGTAGGACCGAGGCCCACGGGCAATGAGAGCAACACCGGCCTTCTCGCGTCAGCAAATGGGCCAGAACAGCACTAGGACCCACTTGTCGGTGAGAAGCAAGGGATTAGATATTTTGGCTGGCAATATTTAACCAATGTTTGCATTAATTGGCTATCATTCACCATCCATATTTTAGTGAAAGTTTTTTATTGGAGTCTTCTGGTATGAACCAACCTTCAGTAAAATTTTGAGACTAAAAGACCCTTTGATCAATTTATAAAAATTCTGACACTGTGTACTGCTCAAAATCCTTAATTTGGTTTTAGATTTATTTAAGGGTACAAATTACACAATGTATTTTTTAGACTTTTTATAAGGGTTCTAATTGAGATAAGGATGCTTCCATAAAAACATTAAATTAATATATTTCTTTTTTATTTAATTAAAATTCTGACATTCCATTTTGTTGATTTTTCTTGTTCCTGTATTTGAATTTTTAGAAGACTTATTTTTCATGATAAATTTCTAAGATTGAGAGTAGATATTGCTTTGAGGTTATTATGCTAATTTTTTAAAGTCTAGATAAGGTCTATAGATTTTTCATTTAATCTGACATTGCATTGTTTCTAGTCAAAATTGTTGTCTTTTCAATTAAATTTCTCATTCCTGTTTATAAAAATTTATTTGTGAGCAAAAATAGTTTATCTGGAGGCTTAGGGCTTCAATGGTAATTTTTCCAGATTTTTACTTTTTCCATTTCGTATTCTCTTTTCCTTTATTTATTTGATTATTCATACCACACAAAATCCAAGGAAAATCCAAATGAAAAATATATAATACCAAGAAAACTCAAAAAAATATTCACAATTAGGATTTTGTGTTTGCACTTTACTGTTCAAAATTTCAGGATGGTACACATGCAGAGACCATAGAGAGAGGGAGGTGGCTTGACACCTCTCCTTCGTAAGGATATGACAGCCTATCGAGTCAGGAGTGCTTGATGCACGTCAACGAGAGTCGGCAATTATGTGGGCACGACGAGAATGTCGAGTGAATGCCAGTTCTTTTTCGTCATCTGGGTCAGTTTAGTGACAATACAAAGTCCTTAGACAGTGATGATGAGCGGTTATTACGGTTGGTTTTCACTCGATAGAGATATAAAGTAGCTCAAAAACAACCCAGAAGACCAATTATCTATATTGGTTCTGAGCGTGAAATTGATAGAGATTCTAAAAGAGATGTCCACGTTATCTTTATTAGTTGCACGCTTAGAATCAATAGAGACGTATGATCTCTATCGGTTCCGAGCTTAAAAACAATAGAATAGGTTCCATGTTCAGAACTGATAGAGATAAATCCACCATACAAGTCCAATCTGTTTTGTTGGAACATCATCAGATATATACACACAGTACATTCATAGTAACAATATCACATCGCATTCTCAGTAACAAACATAATTAACACGAGTACACATATCACGTCACATTCACAGTAACAATATTGTTTACATAGACTAATAGGAGTACACATATCATATTCACAGTATATAACATTATTTACAAATACTAGTATGAGTCTGTCGTGTCTCTAAACCTACCATCCTTCTCTATATCTTCTATCCAGTACCATGTGCATAGGTTGTCTCGTACTCTATTGAAATCTTTATTTTGTAGGCTCTTAAGGGTGATATCGAGCTACTAGAAAATAGAAATATTGCAGTAATTAAGTTTTAAAATTTATATGTAAAATACTGAGTGTATTATGCATGTACATACCTTATGGAAAAGGTGTGCGATATTGACCAAGATCATCATATGATGGACAATGTAGAAGCCTCCCAGTTAGTCGCACCTCTGTTGATGACATTGTGAATAAAAAAATCCAATAAGAAGAGGAAGAATATATGTCAGAATCCTATGCTAGGCACTTGTGCCTTGAAGCGCTTGCACTCTAATTGGTCATCTCGTTTATCGTTGTGTCGCCCTTCTTTAACAACTTAAGACAAGAAAGCCCTACATACATTGAAAAGATGTCGTTGAGGCAAAAAAATAAACGTAGTTAAATACACAAAGTGTTAGGTTGAGAAATGTACTTACCTCTGTAAAATAGGCTTGATCACGTAGTCCATCGGTCTTTTTTCCAGCGAGTTAAATGTGTAGACTTTGTTTCAACTCGGAACGATCATGAGTAGAACCAATAGTTCCTTATTAAATAGTATGCAATATAAAAAAATATAAGTTTACATATGGTTTAAGTGCGTACAAGCAATTGAAGGGTAAAGTAGTTATAGTAATACTTACCATTCATTATATGGGATGAGAATAGTCCATTTTCACCTCAACAAGCAATGCTTGTTTGAGATAGTCAACAATGAACTCCGACTGATGCTCTGCTATGGTCATAGCAACCATTTTGAGGTCGATGAACCCAACAGGGTGATGTTGCGTCGTGGCTCGCTACGTTGTCATCCTATAAAACAAATCAATTGTTAGAAAAACATAATCAAAATCTTATAATAGTCATAAGCTTCTGTTGTATGGTGCAATACTCATAGTGTCCAGGTTCGTATAGTAGAAATATTGACGGCTTTCTAGTTGTACAAAAAAACAAATCCTTGAAACTTACTAGGAATGTCCCATTCTCCTGACGGCAGAAATGTCCCCCTCAATACCTCACCATTGACTCATATGCTACTACAATTCACAGATTACATTACATCCCAAATATCCCTAGACATATGCCACTATAACCTATGAAGTAGACCCCGAAGAAGCCCTTGATGATTTTATATCAAGACACAAATAAGGAATAAAGGTAACTCTACTGTTGACTATGTTAATTTATGGATACATACTCAATGTAGAAATTAGAAGCACAATCCTCTAACGTAACTCTCCTCAGACAGCAATGTACTGCAGTAGCAACCTTTTCCTTGCAAAACTTCTTAGCATAAGAGCAGTCATTTAGAAACAAAATAATTTTTTGGTCATTTGTATTGTTTTTATAGCCAACTTTTGTTTGAAGTATTTCTTGTTAGGTTACAAGGATCTGTTTGACGAGAATATTCATCATTAGTTGCTTCCATGCTGGTGGTAGACATGACACCAAAATGACGATCTTGCCATTCTCCTCAATTTTCTCATCCACACTAATCAATTGTATGATAAACTTGTTAAAGACATTGAGATAGTCAACAAACCGTGTACATTCCTCTATGTGCAACATGTACACTTATCGCTTCAGCACCAACCGGTATGTCAGAGACTTTGCCATATACAATTCTTCTAAGTCCATCTATAAAATCTTCATCAAATTATCCTTGATCACTGAGTATTATACCTCATTAGAGAGACATAGATGGATTGTACTGACAACCTTTCACTCCAACACCTTTCAGTTTATCCCCTTCAAGAACAATGATTAACTCTTGATGAACACAATATCATTCACCAGACAATGACATAAATTGAAATTTCTACCATTGACAAATTTATCTACTTGATTCTATATTGTTGATATCGATCTTTATTTTATCCTATATGATGCTTTACCAACTTTGTCACAAATCTAATTAATCTGATCTTGGTTTTGATACCACTTGTTACACTCTGATACCCCATCTTATGCGTAGTAGCACCTAGATCATGAGATATAGCATAGGCATCCATGGTCTTAAGAATGAAGAAGATAAATGTCGTGGAGAGAATAGAAATAACAGTTACGAAGAAACCATAACGAGAGAGAGATATTTGATGAGACCAACTACTAATTTTTTAAGTACAACCTCAAAAGAGTACAATGAATTGTTGCTCTCTCACAACCCTCTCTAACCTTTGGGATCCTTAGATCCTTGCCTCAAACAAGAATCTAGTCCTAAAGACTAACATAGCCTCTAATCCTTTCTTGTGGCTCTTGCTTTGGATGAATTGGTTTGTAGCTTGGGTTCTCCATGATCACCCTATGGATTCATATGGCCCCCTTAGTCCTTCCCTAAAGGGAAGTAGAAATCCTAATCATATTAGGATTCATCTAAGACTCGTTATAGCTAGGGATGAAAATGGATCGAATATGGACTGATAAAGTCTATACCATATTTGTTTTCATATTTTTTTCTCGGATGCCGATATGGATACAGATAATTTGGATACAAATATGAATATGAATAATGTCGAATACAGATACAGAGCGAATATGAATTGAAACAAATGTGGTCATGAATATTTATTGAAAAATGATAACTCCTTAGATTGTACAAAAGAAATCAACAAAAACACATAACTAGTTAATTTGATCAAAACATTACTAAAAATTGAACAAATATATGTATTCTCACTCACTTAGATAATAGTTAGATACAATGCCTTAGTAAAAATTACGTAATACTCAATTCATCATGCACGTGGATCAAATCACACTAGTAGAACAATAAGAAACAAAAGTTTGATAATGCTTAGTGGACCGTATTTTTGATTCAATACTATATAACAAAATCGGACCCGATATAATCCGTATCTGAAAATTGTCCAGATCGATCGGAAACAATCCGACCCATTTTCACTCCTGCTTGTAGCACTCCTTTCTAAATTCCAAAAGACTATATATGAGTCGCCATACTCAACAAGCTCTAAATATAATCTTCTCAAAATTTAAATTTAAAACAAGGTATCTATTGTTTAAATTTGTTGCCTTGAATTGTGTGGCATCAAATTACATTCTCAGCTGCTAATTAGTATGTTCAGAACTTCAAAATCCACCAAGGACAAGTATGTTCCGGACACATGACAACAGGACAGCCGGTTTGATTCAAAGTGTCAGCAAAATCTATGGACAAAAAAATTGTCTATTTCTCAGTCGGCGTTCACCCCTCCTCTAGTGCGGCTGCCTAACGTGGTTGCTGGTGCAAAGGATGGTGCGCAGCCCACCTCCTCCACCTCCCTCCGTCACCCCGACCTTCATCCCCATCTCAAGTGGCTCACTGCTGCTGTATCCACTGACCCACAACTTCCCTCCATTGGATCTTTCAACCAAATTGAGCAACCACCCATCGCCTGCCTCTGTCTTGCAGCCATGGCAGCACCACCGGTGCCTTGCCCTTGCTGCACTACCACCTCCACCCTCCTCCCTCCAAAGATCACTGCTAGCCGAAGAGGTAGAAGACAACCTCCCATACACAAATCTTTAATAATCGAAAGATAAGAATATCGCTAAGATTCAGTGAAATTTCAGTTGCCTGATAATTAGCCATCCAGGAAAAAAAACAGTGAACCCAACGGTAGCTAGCTGGAACCGGAACCAGTTGATGCTTTTTTTATGTAATTGGATTATTAATCCTTGGTACACATATACCCTCGGACCGTCGGTTTAGATGCATTGCCAGCCTCAGGTAGTCAGGCAATAGCCAAAGTGAAGGTGCAACAATTATCTAAGAACAGAGCTAATTCTTAACATAAGGCCTAGAAACATGGCCCAGCCTGGGGTGACCAATCTCTAGAGCTCAGCTCACAATACTTATTGCAATGATTCATTGTGAGATAAAGATTTTTATTATTATATTGCTGTAAAAGCTAAGCATCTGCCTGAGTACAGTACACCTACATTTGGAAAATTTTGATTTAAATTTGTACTTGATTTTTATCCAATTCGTTTTCGCATCTGAAGATATATAATTTGTATTTGCGCTCTACTTTAAAACATGGATATGAATATAGTTTGACTAATATTCGATTCGTATACAAATACGATATGTTTTCACCCATAACATTGTACGTACTCCACAAGACCAATCTAGTTAACACACAATGCGAGACTTTGTTCTAAGAGCATCTCCAACAATTTCCTAAAGTATTTTCCAAAACCATTTTTTAGGAATAAAACAGATAATTAATGCTTCAACAGTTCCCTAAACGAATCCCCAATTTCTCCGCACGCCCTATCCATCCGGCCGAAGTCTCCAGATTTTCGCCGCTCGCGTGCGTTCCCAATCGCGATTGCCCGCGTAGACGATTTCATTCGCGCCATCCAGGCGAGCTCCATCCTCCACCCCAGCCGGCGTCGCCCTTCGTTCCAAGATCGCGGCTCACTTCTCCCGGCTCTCACCCCTTGTTTCTCACGCGCGTAGCCATGGAGGTCTCCATGCCCTAGCCGCCGCCGCTTCGGGAGGCTAGCAACGGCGGCTTTGAGCCCTTCGTGGCCGGTCCCCACTACTCCTTCTCGCCGGCGTACTCGATTCCCGCGCCCCCTCGCCGGTCCCGCTCTGCCTCGTCGCCGGATTTCCCCGCCAGCAGACTGTTCCCCCTCGCCACTTCTTCTCTCGGACCCGTGGAGGTAAGAGCTCGCCGTCGCGCTTGCTCCTTGTCCTCCCTTGTTCAGAGCTCTCGGACCTGTGCAGGGGAAGCTGTTCATCGAGTTGGATTTCCCCATGGTTGATCTCGTGGAGTGCAGCTCCGCCGAGCTGCCATCGATCCCCGAGACTCTGAACGGCGCACCCATCGTCACTGTTCACAAATCGGCAACCGCTGGTGACCTCAAAATGCTTATTTCTCTTGGAGGCTCGCAATTAGCTTCTAATTCGAAAACAATTTGGGCTCACATGATCATTTTTCCTCAGCGTGACAAATACTCACTCGATGCACAGTGAAATATATTACAGATTTTAAGCAGAAATATTTACAAATGTACTATTCGATAACTGTTGTGAATATTGTCTGTATGAGTGTATATCAGGATGCTACAACTAAATGTAGGATGTATAAATTTTCGGTAAAGGTAGATAATTAAAAAGATAAAAGAAGTTTGGAGAGGAGGGAATTGGAGCTGGACTTGTTCAGGTATCTCACTCGCTAACATAATCTGACATGGCTTTCAGGTGGAACTTTCCTCAGGAAAAGAGGTTACCGATATCATTCCTAACTCTGACGAGATAAAAAAATGTGCCGGCAGAGGTATTATTGTTACAGGACCGGCACCTGCTGAATCTGGTTATGACTTCTTCACGCGGTTCTTCTGCCCAAAACTTGGGGTAGATGAGGTGATGCCGTAATCTTTCTCCCAAGTTGAATATATATGAAGCTTGTTTACTTATCATGGCATTGACCATTTTAGTGCCAAATCATGTAGCAAATTGTAAGAAAAATTGTTGCTGCATGATTGCCTCTCCAGCTAATTTTGGTCATATAGCATATCTCTGTTCGAAACACATCTTGATCACATTTTTGGTTCTCAATGCCTATGTCAGCTACATGATCTTTTTCCTTGAATGACGAATTGATGATTGCCTATACTATGCCATGGCCGTTGAAGAATTCTGATTTTGGTTATGTGTGCTTGTGGTAGCTTGACAAGCTTTCTCTTTCATAACTCATAACCCTTGATCACTATATGTTGACAGGATCCTGTTTGTGGAAGTGCACATTGTGTTTTGGCACCCTATTGGGGTCGAAAGCTGGGGAAACAAAAACTGACGGCGTTTCAAGTATGTCAACCTCCCAACCTTTTCGACGCTTAAATTACTATTTGTAGATTAATATTTCCAAAAAAAAACTTGGAAGCACATTCAAATTTCAATCAGATCATATTGGTTTTCATTTTTATGTGTCCATGTATCATCAGGCATCTCCAAGGGGCGGAACGTTATACCTGGAGCTGGAAGATGCAAACAAGAGAGTGCAAATTCAGGGAGAGGCTGTCACTGTGATGACTGGGACCCTCCTAGCCTAGCAGCATCTATGTCCACTCTTGTATGCTTCAAAGTAAGGACGACGACCATTGCTGAACTTGTACCGCCAACTACGCTGCAGGCGATTCTGTTTGCTCCTATGTGCTGCCGTGATGGCAATTAAACACTGTCAGTTTATTGGAATAAAAACTCCTGAGCTCTTCTGGATTTGCCTAAACTATGCCAGAAACCCCACACATCGATCGTCTCAAAAATGGGAGAGAAATCTCGCACGATTAGCAGTAGTATGTTTGGTTAATGCCTCTCAAGCAGACGCGCACGAATGGCATTCTACCAAGAAATAGCATTGGATAGTGGGTTACGTACTGCAGGGGCGTGTAAGGTTTGGTTAATGAGAAGTAGAAATTGCGAGCCAGTGATTCTAGGCATAGTAATTATCATGGGGGCATCGTTAATTGTCCGCTTGGTTATGAGGCGAAGTTGACGTTGCAAGAGGTTGGCGTCTCGCTGACCAGAGGCTTGCATTTTGTGGATTTCTCACCTGAGAAAGAAGTGCTCGACATGATTGAAACGAGAGACAAACCGAGATAAAAAAAAACCATGAAGAACAAACAATCAACAGTCACTTTATATAGTAGTATTTACATGTTGAGTTGAAGAAAGAACCGGAGAGGCAACGAGGCATCACATCTCTCGGTCCCAGCGAACACAAAAGAATCGACCTCTCGAGCATGAAGCTCAGAATGAACTGCACTGCTGGAAGTGGTGGTGACTCAGGGCCACATCACGTCCACCGCTATCCTCGAGTACGCGGCGAGATCCTCGAACGACTCACCCTTCCTCTCCTCGTCACGCCAGCCTCGGCGGCGGCTCCTGCTTCGCTCCTGCCGGAGCCCGCTCGCCCTCGGCCGAACGATGGAAAAGCCAACCAGCGACGGGAAAGGCCGAACGTTGGAAAAGCCAACCAACGAACAGATTGTTTTGGGAAAAATAAAGAGAGCTGTTGGAGGATGGCAGTTTTTTTGGGAAAAAAGATTTTTAGAAAGGCCCCAATTAAATGTATTAGGAGTTAAAGATTTTAGGAACTGTTGGAGATGCTCTAACTAGGACTGACTAGGCCAGCCCAAAATAAGTGAATATGCCTTGTTTTGTCGTGACGCATTTTGCAAAAAAGCGTCCCGTAAATTCCTAAATTACGTCCATGTCCTCTGTCATATCTTTTGCAAAAAGCCCCTGCAAATTATCAAATTACATCCAACAATTTTATATGTAAACCCTCAGGGCTCTTGGAATTTACAAGGAGGTCCTGTGTCCCTAGCAATTCTACACACATGCCCACGGGGTCCCAAATTTATGAAAAGACCCTACGCAATTTTACACAAAGGAGCTCAGAGGTCCAAAAACCGGCATATCCCGCCCGACCTGGCGTAGCGCGCAAACCCATCTAGTATTAATTTGAAGAATAATAAAATATAATAATTTGAAGAATAATAAATTTATGAAACCCTACGCAATTGTAACAACCCAAAAATTTGAGAATAATAAAATATAATATTTAAACTTGGATATGAATTTTTTATGAATTTTCTTGATGTTCTTGGTATTATTGGTTTTATTTGGATTTTCTTAGATTTTTGTGCTGCAAGAAAAATCAAACAAAAGGGAAATAAAAAATGAAAAGGAGAAAAGGCCAAGAAGCAAAAAGCAAAAAGTTGGAAAAATTTACCATGAAACCCTGAGCTTACAAGTAAGCTAATTCATTCACCAAATGAAATTTTATTCATAAAGAAATGAAGAGATAAAATGAAAAGACAACTTTTAAATCGAAATAATGCATTGTCAGAGTTTATAAAATATTTTGGAGTCACAAATGAAGCTGTAAAAATTATCATGAAAACCTCAATTCAATATATATCTCTGGTAAAAATATTATAAGTTAATAATGTGATTTAGTACTTTCTCAAATTTAAAAATAGAAACTATGAAAAGCTGGAAATTGCAATGTCAGAATTTATATAAAATAATGGAGTAATATTTTGACCTGAAAATTTTAAATAAGCATTATTAGCTCAAATTCATCTGAAAAATAAAATTTAAAAAATAATAGACTTTAATTGATCTCAATCAAAAATCAAAATCCGGAACAAGAAATTAGAGCAGTTACTGTTGAAGGAATATTAATAATTTTTTGGTAACTAATTTTAACCTCAAACTTTTACCAGACATCAAACCCTGTCAATAGACCTTGGTCAAAAAGTTTGATAAATTTCTACCATGATCTGGTAGCTCAATAAAATCTGGTGCTAGAACCATCCGAGCTAGAGCTATCTTTTTGGCACCTCACCTCACTGACTGTGGACCCTGGCCCTACTCATCAGCTCCTTCTTCCTCCTGTTCTTGCGCCCGAGTGGAACTCTCCCGAATCCAGCGCACCTTGACCGAGCTCCGTTCAATGCATCGCCTCTTCGAGTCGTCGTATCACTAGCGTCAGCGTCGCTCAGCCACGTCTGGCTTTGACTCTCTCGCGCCATACAGCAGCAATTACAGCCCGGCCAGCTTGCCTGTTTCCTTGTCGCATTCGGTGAAGTCCCCATCCGAGCCAAGAGCAATCCGGCCAGGTTTAACCAATCCCGCCCCTATAAATACCTCCAAAGGATCACCTGAGCTGCGTTTTCTTTCCTCCCTCACCTTCCCTTTCCTATACTCAATCGAGTCACCGAAGCTCGCTTCTTTTCGCCATTGCCAAGCACCTTAGAGCTCAAGACCCGAAACCAAATCAGCTGAACCAGAGCACCAATTCCAAATTCCTCTGAACCGAAGCATCCTCATACACTACTGAGTAAAACCCCTCAAAAATATTTGATCTCCCTTATGCAAAATCAAGCCGCCGCCGCTGCCCCTTCTTCTCCAAAGCCGACGCACAGTGGCGGAGCTCCTCCGCCCATTTCCACTTCGGTTAGTAGGTAAAATCGACTCCTAGTAACTCAGTGATGCTTAATCTTTTACCCATTCCAGCACACTTGTATCAATTCTTGCCTTCGCTGGTCCGCCATGACCACCGCCGCTTGAGCTCGGTGGCGCACCTCTCTGCTGCACCTCCGACCGAATCGGTAACACCATCATGTGTGCCTCGTCGAGCTCTTGCTTCCTGTGCTGTCACCTTCGCCGGAAGACCGCCGGAGCGCCATCGCCATTCAACCCAAGCCGGTGCTTTGTCCTTTGTCTCTGCGTGGTGGGGCCAATAAGTCAGAAGCCACAGGTAGAAGAAGGGTAGGTTTGAAAGGTGCATTCTCTGTTAGCAAAGCGTATTTTTAATTTTTGCAATCAATCTTCAGGCCGGAGCACATTCAATTATTAATAACTTGTGCATTTTTACTCAGAAATCAGTGAAATGAATTTATATATTTATATAAAATCAGGAAGATCCTAGATATGTAAAAATATTAAATATTTGAGCTACAAAGCAATTATTTGAATTAAACTTTGAATATAACCTCAATATGGCCTTCATATTAAATATGTGGATAGTAAGTCATAAAACTTCAAAATAAATTTTTATATGATAAATAGACCAAGATGAATTTAAATCTACAAAAACATTTAATTTTTGAGTCATATAACAATTATTAAAATTTGAAATAATACAAACACACTATTATGGGCCCTATTGCACACATGAAAAATATATCTCACAAAATCATAAAATAAATTTGAATGTGCTTCTGGAATTATGAGAAGCCCAGATATACAAAAACATATAACTTTTGATTTGTCTTTAATTTACATACTTTATAATCATTAGTAAGCCTTAATATGACCATTTATAAGAGTAAGTGCATAATAGCTCATAAAATAGTAATAATACTTTGAATAGGTTCCTGGAATCAATAAGGACCCATGTAGGTAAAAATATTTAAAGTGAAACTTAACTTGCATTCTGTTGATGAAAGAAAATGCAACTTGCAACAACGTATAAATATGAAATCTATCACGATTGGTAAAAAAATAATGCAAAACCAACTTTAAAACATTTCTAGGATTTCACCCTGCTAATACCTAAAAAATGAATCAACGATCATGTGTAGTGTAGTTGGAAATTAAATATGAATCTTGGCCGATTTAAGGTTACCACTATGATCATTTAGACTTCTTCAACTGTAGATAAAATAACTCGTCTAAATAATAAAATTTGTAAAACTAGTTTAGAAACACACTACAAAGTTTATAATACCATATTCTATAAAAAGAATCTTATTTCATTAAGGTTTGCATATTAATCCTATTAGCTCAAGACCCTTAAGTGTTAATTACGCACTTTATGTTCCTGCGATTCCGTATAACGTCAACTTTATAATGCCACATAAGCCTTTTCAATGATGAATATAAAGTCTTGTCTAAATCGTAAAACTTATGAAATTAGCTCAGTAGTGCTCTTTAAAGTATAGACTACCCTATTATGAAAGGATAATCTCACTTTACCATGATTTGCATATTAATCTTGATAGCTTAATAACCCTAAGTATTCACATTACTTAAGTGCGTAATATGAATGAATGAACTTCGGGAAATCAACGAATATGATATTTGTATCACCAGAACCTTCTCAAATATCATGTGAATAAAGCCAATAGCCTAAATCAATAGATCTAACCTGCGTAAAGCTAATTTTGTATGAAATCAATCAAAGATAAAGCGCTATTCGCTCATAGTCTAATGTGATCGTTTAAGCCTTTTCATCAGCTCGCAGAACAGCTCATCTAAATCTGAATTCGATGAAGAATAGCCTAGAAATTATCTTTAGGATATAATCTACAATAATCTAGAAAAATATTCTTATTTCATCTTGCTTTGAATCTGAATCCTAATAGAGCAAAACCCATAAGTAATAAAGTTTCAGAAAGCATACTAAGAATAGTAAAATCAATGAACTTTGCAACTAATAATTAATTTTATTAATCCAACCAATTTTTTGCATCTTGAATTCGATATTATAATTACAAGAATACATAAATTCAGATTCTTGAATTCGTAAAAAAAAATTAGACAATGTATAAAAATAAGTTGTTCTCCGAACAACTTAAACACTAATATCAATGTGAAGGTTTAATCAGTTAAAACAAGAGAGATTGAAATCATCTAATCCAAACCACAGCCATGCCTACTTTCTGTGGATTATCTTTATTTGACTTTCTATCTATTTTCTTTTTGCCCTTATTGAAGTTAGTATTTTACTATATTCCGTTGGTCAACGTGTAGAACCCAACGCTGTTGATCCCATCATCGTCTCCGTCATCTTCGATTTTCGTCGTCATCATAAACGACAAATAAGCAAGGCAAGCACCCCTTTGATCATATTGATCCTGGTATTTAATTTTCTTTGTTTTACTAAACCATTTTATGCATGCGTTTACTTTATGTAAATTGCTATTTTGTGGATTTGGTAGTTATATCTGTTGTTTTGTGAATCTCCTTTGATGATTATGAACATGTGAACCTTGATAACTATAGATTAAGGTTAGGCATTACTTAATGTCATCATGGGTATATGCGTATGATCAACAATGTGTATGATCAGATCAAAATTATTTCCTGAAAACATTGGAAATGTCACTGTTGGTTGCTGGTATTTTTTTTAAAAACCCAAAATAAAACTATGATTTGACGCGGGTGATTATTGGCAATAGCCGGATGTGCCAAAGGAATTGCACGTAGTGTAGGGTGGAGTATCGCTCGTGTCTGATTAAGGACCGAGCAATGGGACGCTATTGATCTAAGATTTCCGTGCAACCACGAGGGCTATTTATGGGGTAGCCTTAGCCTATTAAGTTATTTATACATGGCTTTGCTCTTTTGGGAAGGCGGGAGCTTGCACAGGCATTCCGGTTTGGTCTACTTGACGGGGTTTCTACTTGCTAATGCAACGGTGTACGCTCTGCCGTGTTCAGAAACGTTGTGTTGGGTGTGTGAAAGTGGATCCACGACTGTGTGTGTTTCTGTTTCTACTGCGGGGGTTAACGTCCCGGGCTGGATTGAAATCATGTCTAGGTAATGTAACGGCTATGTATGATCGAAAGATCATGACTTGTGGGTAAAGTTGTACACCTCTGCAGAGTTTAAATCTAATCGATTAGCCGCGCCCGCGGTCATGGGCACTTGGTGAAGTCATTCCAATGTTAGATGTTTTATTATTTTCAAAAGGGTTGGTTTCATTTGTGTAACGACCTCCATTTTAGCACAGAATGCCAAAATGGAAATCTAATGTGCTTGCAGTACTAGTCCCTGAATCAGTAGCTAGTACGCACATTTACAACAATTGGAATCACAACCATACATTATATTAATTAAACGGAATCGATTATACAAAGAAATCTTACAACTCAGAGTATATAGCAGCAAAAGAAGCAAAGCCTTGTAGTGTACCCATCCATCCCGCAGGCAACTGACCAGGCATAAATCTCTAGAAAGACCATGACAAAAAGGATCCCGCAACCTGCGACAAAAAGAACTTCTCGAAGCTTCGCTAGCTTTACACCTAAAAACAACGAATAAGCAAGGGTGAGTACTTTCGTACTCCGCAAGACTTAAGGTGGTATTTGTAAATGCATAAATGCAGGCCAATTCAAAGGAGGCTACTACAGTTAATTTGCATAAAGCGAAATTGAATTTGTAAATCAAGTTATTTACAAACGGAATTTGTAAGAGAAAGATTGATTGATAACAAATAAGTAAAGCATAAATAACACTCACAGTCCTCCATGACGTGAGCGACGAATCATCAAATCCTGAAATCCATCAATGTCAGCCCTTTGACATAAAGCACAGTTGCAAAACCACTGAAACCAACCCTTTTGAAAATAATAAAACATCTAACATTGGAATGACTTCACCAAGTGCCCATGATCGCGGGCGCGGCTAGTCGATTAGATTTATACTTTGCAGAGGTGTACAGCTTTACCCACAAGAAATGATCAACCTTTTTCTCGACACACTTAGGTGTGCCATCCAGGAGATCATACATAACCGTTACATTACCTAGACATGGCTTCGATCCAGCCCAAGACGTTAACCCCCGCCATAGAACTAGAAACAAACACACAAGTCGTGGATCCACATTCACACACCCAACACAACATTTCTAAACATGGCAGGGCGTACACCGTTGCATTAGCAAGTAGAAACCCCGTCAAGCAGACCAAACCGGAATGCCTGTGCTAGCTCCCGCCTTCCAAAGAGCAAAGCCATGTCTAAATAACTTAATAAGCTATGGCCGTCCCATACCGGACCTCGTGGTTGCGCGGAATTCTTGGATCAATAGCGTCCCATTGCTCGGTCCTTAATCCGACATGGGCGACACTTCACCCTACACTACGTGCAATTCCTTTGACACATCCGGCTATTGCCAATAATCATCCGCGTCAAACCATAGTTTTATTTTGGGTTTTTAATCAAAATACCAGCAACCAACAGTGCCATTTCCAATGTTTTCAGGAAACAAGTTTTGATCTGATCATCCGCTTTATTGATTCTAAAGCATGGCTAAGCATGAGTAATATGAACGCATATACCCATGATGACATTAAGTAGTGCCTATCCTCAACCTATGGTTATCAAGGTTCACATGTCCATAATTATCAAAGAAGATTAATGTGACAACAGGTATAACTACCAGTAACACAAAATAGCAAATTTACAGAAAGTAAACGCATGCATAAATTGGTTTAGTAAAACAAAGAAAATTAAATTCTGGGATCAATATGATCAAAGGGGTGCTTGCCTTGCTTAATCCTTGTTTACGATGGAGACGAGGATTACGGCTGATGAATGCGATGACGGAATCAATGATGTCGGGTTCTACACGTCGATCAACGGAAATAAAGCAAATAATGAACTTTAATAAGGGCTAAAAGAAAGTAGATAGAAAATCAAATAAAGACAATCTACAGAAAGCAGGCATGGCTGTTGACGAGGGCTGGGCGTCCTTTGACCGGCTGGCGCGCGGTCAATGTTAGTGATATGCCCTAGAGGCAATCATGTGAGATGATTGTATCATGCGTCTATGTTCATGTACTTATCAGTTCCATGAATAAATGTCACTCCTTTGTTCATTGAGTATGACTTAATTGTGAAACACATTGGTTATATGATATTATTCTAAAACGATCCCTGGTTACATATCATTATGTGGGACAATAGTGATTTGACCAGCACATGTATTGATTGATGGTAATGTTTCACATACCATAGATATGGAGATATCAAATCAATAATGTGGGCACATGTTAGAGAACATGGGGTTGGATAGACCCACTCGAGACAACGATGAGATTGTTATCTTAGAAGTGCCATCGAGTATAGTCTCGAGTGGTATACCTATACGATCCTTTGACACGAGATCCTTATTGATTCTCAAAGATGTGTAATTGCATACTTTGAGGCTATCAAATGCTTCTCCGTAACAGGAGTTATAAAGTTAGCTTACGGGTATGCCATGAAACATGACGTGAGATATAAGAGATCAAGATGGAATTTGCCCCTCCTTGATAACGGGAGAGATATCTCTGGGCCCCTCGGTGTGGATGGATAAGGAAAAGTGCATGGCCATGCCAAAGTGATTAAAGTGTTAATCACGAATTATATCCATTACATTGACGAGTGAATGGGTCGAGCTATCACAAGGATGGCACGCATCTTGCCTTGAGCTTGACTGGTATCGCGTGGCAAAAGGATCGGTATATGAGTATATCAAGGTTCAGCCGATACGATCATTTTGTGCATTCGGGGGACGACATGTCCTGCTAGGAACCGCTGTTGTCTGATGGTCTGGAAAAGAGATTTCCAGGGCTATGGCCGTTTGCGCAAGAACCTAACGGGTCACACACTTAACGGGTTGGATCATGTCTGATGGATTGGATCCATTAGTGGGTTTACACGGATTTGGATCCTCTGGCGTCTTAATGGATTTCTACTGTAGAAGATCCATTAGCGTGAGTCCTAATGGGCTTCTATCGTAGAAGGCCCGTTAGTGCACTCTATATATAAAGGGGCGTGGGGGTGTGCTGCCATGTGGTTCACCTCACCTCGAAACCCTAGCCGTCGCTCCTGCCAGAAACCCTAGCCGTCATGCAGGGTGCTTAGCACACCGGCGCCGCGGCGTTCCACCCCGGACGTGTGGATACCGTAGAGGCGCCGTTGCTCTCCTCCTCGCTGATCGGCGATCGGTTTCACCTCTCCAACTCGCGTGCACATCTACATCCGCTGCGTCGTGCACCACAAGCGAGGAGACGTCAGGACTCCTAAGAACCACTCGGCGAAAGCACTCGGGCGGTCCGGAGACCACTCGGCGAGCACTCGGGTGATCTCGCAAGCACTCGGTCGAGCAGTCGGGAATACGTTCGACTACGTACAGTGCTTCGGAGCACGCGGGGAGGCTTCACCCACTCTACTTCCGCTGCTAACGTGCTCCAAGGGTAATGCTCCATGATCTTTGACTCGCATGTATCCTGGTTGAATGTGTAGAAAATTTTGTTTTCGGCTAGTGTAGCATACGCGTTCTCCAACAGTCAATGGACCCCCCGAGCTCGGGAGGCCCCCGGTCTCGACCTGGGTGCGTGCCGAGGCGCTCGATCTTGAGCGCGCTAGACCCGAGCACGGCCCCGCTCGACCTCGAGCTCGGGTGGGCCCTTGTTCGAAGCCACGATCCGCCCTTGGATTTCGGATCAAGCATTTGACCGACGGTTGCTCAAAGCGCGGGTCGTAAGGCGAGGATGGATCATACAACAAGTTCGAAGCGATTATCATGGGCCCTCAACGTGCACGAGGGCCACTTCCCGGGAATCTAGCCCGGCCGTTGCGTGCTGAGGAGGTATAAAAACCTAGGGAACACAGTCCTTTGAGGCAGATGAAGACAACACACAACACGCCCTAGCTCGAGCTTAGACTTAGCCATTGTTGAACTTGAGCTGTAAAAACACCCTTGTACTTAGAATTAGCCAAAAGAACTGCCGCAAGGCGACTGGAGTAGAGCTATTACCTCCCTAGGGGCTCGAATCAGTATAAATCTTGGTCTCCGCTTCATTGCCGTCTCGCTCCCGACCATAACCGCGTCCATACTTTTCCTCCGACTAAGTGAAGCGCAGCTCGGGTCCCGTATCACACCGACTTAACTCACTTCTTGCGGTGGCGATCCCGATCGTCGACAATGGGCGCCACCGTGGGGCCGGTTGCTTCACTTATTCGCAGAACAACATCAAGAACCCAAGAGCATGGCGCACTTCATCGACGGACTTTCCTCAAGTATGGATTCGCACGGACTCGACTCCGTGTCCTGTTTACATATCGCCGCCGCCCTCGACGCTCGATGGCGGGCGGCCAAGGTGCGGAGGGAAATGGATGACCGTGATCCGCAGACCCTGAAGACGCCCGCGAATGGCGACGCCGCCATCAACTGCCATAACCGCCCTCGGCGGAGGCCCAGAGAGGGCCAGACATCCTCTGGGCCCCAGTGCCCTCTCACGGGGAGCGCCTCGCTTATCGCCCGGTCATGGCCGAACCCGATGGGGCAAGGTTGGAGCTCTTTGGTGAGCCCTAGCCGAAGAGCTCGACGGTCACTGACCGAGGTCGTGCCTCCGCAGCACCGTCAAGACTCGGGACCCACTCCCGAAAAGTGATGACAACACGTCGTATTGTCGCCCACAAGACCCATCAAACACCTCCTGCAGAGCTGGCCCCGGCGGCGGGCTCGGGATGAGGCTTTGACACAGGCGCGCCGGCGCCCTGCGGGCACCGCACCAAGCAGGGCCAGGCCCGAGCCAAGCCACACGAACTCCGAGTCGACCGGCAGCAGGTCTGCGGACCTCTCCCGGACGTTCGCCCGGTAGCGCCAGAAGGTCGGGATCGCTTGCGCTACCTACCGTGATTCCGCGCCCGGCACCGTGGTCGTTCCCACCGAAGGTCGGGCCGCCGGGGGATCCTCAACTCCGAATCCGGCAGCAGCAGGGACCTTGACGGTGATGACCACACCACACACTTGTCCCTACCTATGGTCGATGGCGTATTCCGACGCCTCGCGCCGTCGCGTGGCGGCTCGGTTCAAGCCCACGCTGATCGAGCACTTCGATGTGACTAAGAACCCCGACGAGTTCTTGTCCATCTACTCGACCGCCATCCTGGCGGCTGGAGGGGACGAGCTAGTGATGGCAAACTACCTCCCGACCGTGCTGGACGGGGCCGCGAGGACCTGGCTTTTCAACCAGAAACCTGGTTCCTTCAAGTCGTGGCGCCAAATCCAGAACGCCCTCTGCTCTAACTTTCAGAGTTGTTACGAGCGACCGGGGAGGGAGAAGGACCTGGATCGTGTCATCCAGGGCAAGAACGAGCCGCTGCGTGATTTTGTGCGGCGATTTATCCGCACAAGGAACCTGATTCCGAGCATCTCCGACGAAGCCGTCATCAAGGCATTCAAGTTCGGCGTCCGCGATCGGCGCCTTACTGAAGACCTGGAGATCACCTCGAGGCTCAGCGTCAACAAACTTTTCCGCATGGCAGAGCGATATGCGGACGCGGACGACGCAGTCCGCTGGAAACGCGACTACGACCAAGGTAAGCTTGGTCTAAACCAAACAGAGGCCGGCCCATCCAATTCCAGGGGTGCCGACCATGGCACCACCGCTAAGAAGCGGAAGCGTGACCGTCGGGGCGGCGGCGGTCTGCCGCGGGTGATCGTATCGGCGGACGGCCAGCGCGAGGTCCTCGAGGTCCGAGGTCAGGCTCGAGAGGGCTCCAAACCTCACCAAGGTCGGCCTCGGCCTCGTCGGTATGAGAACCGGCCTTCAAAGAAGAGGGCCAACGACCTGGGCCTCAGCGGGCCGATGCCCAGCCACAGGGGGCCGAGAGGCGCTCGGGTTATGATGAGGCAAAGTTCTGCCTATTTCATAGGGCGGCCGGCCACGACCTGCGGGCCTGCAGGGCCTGGCAAGGCAAACTGCACGCCTTCTATGATGGGCGGGGCGAGATGCCCGTGCTCCCGAAGGATGATGATCAGACCGACAGGGTAAACGCCGGCGCGGAGCACGACGACCTCGATTTAGAGTTCCAGCAGGGCGAGCGTCGGATCGATGTCATCTTTGGAAGCTCGTCGGCTTACCACCCGGTAGCGAGGTCAAAGCCGCCACACGAACCATCTACTGTGTCGCCACCGAAGGCCCTTCGACGATCCCCGCAAGTGGGCCAGCCACCATCACCTTCTCTCCGGAGGACGCCCTCCAGTATGGCTCGAGACCGAAGACCGCCTTGGTCGTGACCCGACCATCGCAATACATGGCGGCGGCGTCATGGTCGACGGCGGCAGCTCTCTAAACTTGCTGCAGGAAGGAGCGCTCGACCTGACGCAGATTCCCCGGTCGAAGGTTAAGAGTGTCGCCATACCCTTCTTCGGGATCGTTCCCGGGAGCTCGACCATCCCCCTGGGGCAGGTGGTCTTGCCCGTGACCTTCGGGGACTCGGACAACTTCCGCACCGAGCTGGTCACTTTCGAGGTGGTCGAGGGTGACCTCCCGTACAACGCCATTCTCGGGCGGCCTGCCTTGGTCAAGTTTATGGCGGCCAACCATTATGTCCATCGATGTATGAAGCTGCCTAGCCCGAACGGCATCATCACCGTGCGGGGCGACCTGCAGGCGGCGCATGGGTGTGAGACCAAGGCCTTGGCTCTTGCGGTATCTTTGCCCAATAGCGGTCCGGAGGCGACAAGAAGAACACCCGCCAGAAGGCGACGATCCAGCCCAGTGGGGCGATGAAGGCTGTGCCGCTCGAGGAGGGCGACCTGACCAAGTGCATCCACGTCTCGGCCGAGCTGAGTTCCAAATAGGAACTCGAGCTCGTCACCTTCCTTCGCGCCAACAAGGGTATATTCGCTTGGGAACCCGCGGACATGCCCGGCGTCCCGAGGGAGGTGATCGAGCACAAGTTGCAGGTGAGATCCGGCTCTCGACCTGTGCACCAGAAGCTGCGTCGTTTCTCCCCGGAGAAGGTCGTGGTCATCAAGGAGAACCTCAACAAGCTCCTGAAGGCCGGCTTCATCCGTGAGGTTAATTACTCCGAGTGGCTGGCCAATCTGGTCATCGTGCAGAAGAAGGGAGGAAAGTGGAGAATGTGCGTCGACCATACGGGGTTGAACTCGGCTTGCCCGAAGGATAACTTCCCGCTTCCGCGCATCAACCAGATCGTCGAATCCACCGCAAATGCCAAGATGTTGGGCTTCTTGGATGCTTACTCGGGTTACCACTAGATCAAGCTGGCGGTTGATGACGAGAGCAAGACTTCCTTCATCACACCGTTTGGCACCTATTGCTATACGACAATGTCATTCGGTCTGCGCAATGCGGGGGCCACATTTCAACGTCTGATGACCAAGACGTTCGAACCCCAGATCGGGCGAAACCTTGAGGTCTACGTGGACGACATCATCGTCAAGAGCCCCTCCGAGGGCGACCACGTTCGCGACCTCGAGGAAACCTTCGCCAACCTGAACAGGCACAAGATCAAGCTCAATCCCAAAAGTGAGTGTTCGGTGTGGCGTCGGGCAAGGTGCTCGGCTACATGATCGGGGGCTCGGGGGTTGGCCCGAATCCGGAGAAGATCGAGGCGATCGAGAAGATGACGCCCCCGACCTCGATCAAGCAGGTGCAGAGCCTCACCGGCCGCATGGCCACCCTCAGTAGGTTCATCTCGAGGCTCGGCGAGCGCGGGCTCCCATTCTTCCAAACTCTGCGCAGGCACGGGGGCTTCGAGTGGACTCCGGAGGCGCAGCGGTCCTTCGACGAGCTGAAGGTATACTTGTCGCCCCCACCCTCCCATACAACGCCACAACATGGCGAGAGGTTGCTCTTACCTCGCGGCCACCGCCCACGTCGGTGCCATCTGGTGGCGAACAGGGTCTCAAAGAACCAATTTATTACGTCGGCGAGGTCTTGCACGGCCCGAAGAGCGCTACCGCAGTGCGTAAGCTGTAGATGTTCTCCTCATGGCGTCGCGCAAGCTCGGCACTATTTTCAGCGCATTCCGTGGTCGCCCCGAGCAACTTCCCGCTTGGAGACATCTTGCGAAACCAAGACGGCGGCGGGCGCGTCGCCAAGTGGGCTATGGAACTGGCGGCGTTTGATGTCCAGGTCGTCGCTCGAACAGCCATCAAGTCACAGGTGCTCGCCGACTTCGTGGTCGAGCAGGTGTCGCAATCTGCGCCCGAGCCCGAGGTCGAGGACGAAAAGCCTTGGGTCATGTTCTTCGACGGCTCGAGGTCCTTCAAGCGCTCGGGGGCTGGCATCCTTATTCTCACACCGCGCGGCGACCAGCTGAGGTACATGGTTCGTTTTGGGTTCGCGGCGACCAATAATGTGGCAGAGTACGAAGCTCTCTTGGCGGGCCTCCGAGCTTGCAAGGCTTTGGGCGTGCGCTGGTTGGTCGTGAGGGCGACTCGGCTAAGTCGTCAACCAGTACAACAAGGAGTACCAATGCTCAGGAGACTCGATGGCGAAATACCTTGCCGAGGTGCGCAAAATGGAGAAGTGTTTTCAGAACTTGGAGCTCAAGCACATCCCAAGGAAGGACAACTCGGCGCGATTTCCTCTCCAAGCTCGCCTCCTCCGACGACGAGGTCCCACCCGACGTCATCCTAGAGAAGTCGGGCGGCTCCTCGATCTCGAGCAGGAGGCCTTGCTCGTGGCGGTCGAAGGTACACCTTCCTGGGCCAAATCCATCTGTGATTTCCTTGCGCGGGGCAACCTACCACCCGACCTTGCCGAGAGGAGCCGGATCAAGCACCGGGCGAGTCTATACACGCTCGTCGAAGGAAGCTCTGAGCGGCATGTTTCAAAGATCTGGCGCGGTGCGTCTCCATGAAGGAGGGTAAGTACCTACTAAACGACATCCATTCGGGCCTCTGTGGAGCACATTCTTCGTACAGGACGATGGTCGGCAAGGCCTTCTGCATGGGGTATTATTCGCCAACGGCTCTTCAAGATGCTCGTGATATCGTCCGCACTTGCCGCGCATGCCAATTCCACTCCCGGAAGTCGCACCAGCCCGCCTACGCGCTCCAGACCATCCCGCTCGCCTAGCCCTTCTCAACACGGGGGCTGGATATACTCGGCCCTTTTCCCCAAGCGGTCGGGGGAAAGAAGTTCCTGTTCGTGGCCATCGACACCTTCACCAAGTGGATCGAAGCCGAACCAATCTCGACCATCACTGCTTGAGCGGCAGTTCATTTTTTTCGCTTGTTCGTGGTCACCAGGTACGGAGTTCCATGCAAAATTATCACTGACAACGGTACCCAGTTTACCAGTGAGTTGTTCCAGGAGTTTTGCGAGGAACTCGGCATCAAAATATGCTTCGCCGGTGGCTCACCCCGAACAGCGGAGCGGCGAACGCAGCAATGCAAATCGTCGTAGCGCCAAGAAACGAGTTGCAGATGAGCTCGAACGCTACGGCAAGACCTGGGTGGACGAACTTCCCACCATCCTATGGTCTATCCGTACCACGACAAGCCGAGCCACGGGGTCCACACCCTTCTAGCTCATGTTCGGTACCGAAGCCATCCTGCCTCCCGAGGTTACGCTGGGCTCTGCCAGGGTCAACTTGGTCGACCAAGTCGACTTCGAGCACGAACGGTCTCTCGACCTTACCCTCGCAGAAGAAGTAAGATGCCGTGCACTACTACGATCAACGCATTACCTGCAAGCTCTTCGCAGACATGCGTCTCGGTCGGTACGACCTAGGAAGCTCCTTGTTGGGGACCTAGCCAGAGACGGATTCGTGGCTCGTCCAAAGACCAACAAGTTGTCCCCACTGTGGAAGGGCCCTATAGAGTCATTTCAGCAGATCGCACGGGGCTTACTGGCTAGCGATGCCCGATGGCGAGAGCTCTCTAACTCGTGGAACATAGATCGACCGGAAGTTTTATGTAAACTCTATACCTTACATTTCAATAAAGCTGATTGCTCCTTTTTCACCCTTTATGATTGCTTCCACTTGTGTTGTTACCATTCTTTGTACGAGCCTTTTTTATGTTCGAGCACGACCTTTCGCGCGCAGCACGTTTGCTCCTGGTCTATGTGTCGCGGGTTTGACGTTCACCCCCAGTGGACGAGCTAAATGTAAGCCGAACCTCTTCGCGATCTAGCTCTCCCCTGTGACCGGGCCCGAGCCGAGGGCCTCGCCACTTTGGCTGTTGAGCAAAAGCACATGGTCGTGATGGTTGCTCGAGCATTAACCTGAGTGTGGCCATCCGCTTAGCGGGCTCGCTTTGTGTCACTCCCCTTGCGGGCTTTTTCCTCTACTCTACAGGTCGTGGCCACTCGTCCGTGTCTACGTCTTGTGCCCAAGGCACGCGTCACTCGACCTCGGGCCCAACGGGGGCTGGATAAGGCTATCCTATCGGCGCACGACCAAGAGAGCGCGAGCGTGGCAAACGGGCAAAGCCGGAGGGACAAGTATCCGCAACTATGAATTTAAATCAGGGACAAGGTTTCCTCGTTCCCCCAAACAAAACGATCTATTTTCTATTGGAACATTACTTGCTTTATAACGTCTTTTACAGCTCGGCCATCTCGCGGGCAAGCTTCTCTTGCTCGAGCTCGGCGACCTTGGCCCTCAGGGCCGATAGCTCACTCTGGTTCTGGAGGGCCATCGTGGAGGCATCCGCAGCTCGGCGCCGTTCGTCTTGGAGTTGGGCCATCGCGCTCGTCTCCGCCCTTTTGGCGCTCTCAAGTCTCCCTTCGAGCTCCGAGACCTTGGCCTCGAGCTCGGGGGACGCCTTCGCCGAGGAAGACGACCGGTCCGCGGCGGTTTTCTCCAGTGCCTCGACCTTGGCGCACTCGTCCTCGACCGCCTTGTTGGCGTGCCCAAGCTTCTCTTCGAGTTCCAGGACCTTGGCCTCGAGCTCGGGGTACGCCATCGGCGGGGGAGACGTCAGCTCGGCAGCAGCCTTCTCCAGAGCTTTAACTTTAGCCCGCTCGGCCTCGAGCGCCTTGGCCGACCGTGTGCGTTCTTGCTCCACAGCCTTAAAGCCGTGGTCACGTTCGGAGGCCCTGGCCTACTCGAGCTCTGCCGCGTGAGCCACCTCCTGTGCCCTCATCGTCCGGCGCAGATCGTCGAGCTCTTGGGCCTGCTGCTCGAGCTCCCCCTGCTCGACCTCGATGGTCCTGATGAGCTTGGAGCGCTCGACCTCCCGTGCCTCTATCACGTTTAGGAGGCCCCTCAGCACGTCAGCATGCTCTTGAAGGCCTTGTAGCCCGCGAGAGGCATGGTCGATCACCTTCACAATGAAAAGGGGGGGCCCAAAATGTGAGTGGACAAGGAGCTCAGACTACGAACTACGAAGTGCGCAGGAAGACCCTTACCTCGCGGAGATGGCCCTCCAGCGCAGCAGTTAAATTCCTCATGATGCGTCCGTGACGATCGCGAGGATCTCCTCCTCATCGGCGGCCGTGTTGGAGTCGGGCCGCCATGGTTCTGTTGGCGCACTTGGGCGAGGCCTGACTCCCGCCCGATGGCGGCCTGGTCTTCCGCTGTCTCTTCCGGTGGACTCAACTCGCCAGCCGGGGGGGCGCGGCGGCAGGATCAGACCCGACCTCATGGCCGGGGCCTCACTCGTCTCTGGCACCAAGGGAATGGCGGCCGGGTCCGCCGCGGCATCCTCGACCTCCACGGCTCGGATCTGCGGCCTCGGCCGGCGCATTGCACTGAAAGATCTGCGAGCACTCGCGGCTGGTCACCTCGGTGGCGGCGTCGCGACCTTCGGTGGCCGGCGGCGTCGCGGCCTCGACGCCTGGAGCGGCCGTGGCCGGAGGAGCTCGGTATCGCCGGTAGCGGCAAGAAGCTCGAGTGTCCTCCCTCGCGGTGGCCTTTGGGAGACAACGTCGGCGGTGCGTCATCGGCCATGGGCCTCGCCGGAGTCAAAATCTGTGCTAGTTGCGGGCTGGGGCTCGTCATCGTCCGTGTCGTCGAGGCCTTGGTCGAACTCGCCGGCCGGAACCAGGCTCGGCGACCCCGACGGTGTTCGCGTTGGGTGCGAGAGGCGGCGCGGGACCAATTCGAATGTGTCCTCCTCCTCGGACTTGGACTCGGACTCGCCCTGGATAACAGCCATCGTCAAAACGGGCAAGTTTCGAGCTCGGGCGCTCAAGGTCTGCGATCAAGAGCATACACTAAGCCAGAAAGATGCGGGGGGCGTTGCAGTCTAAGATGCTGGGGGTTTACCTGGGTCACCAGCCTCCGCCTCGTCGAGGGTCGGCGAAGATCTTGCTGCCCCGGTGCCACGGGAGCACGTCGCTTCCGCGCCCCACCAGCCTGGGACCTCAGGACTCGGGCTGGCTCCGCGTCGCCAGCAGCGGCGGTCCCAGGGCCTCGAGCCCGAGCACCCTGGGCCGGCTGGGGGCTCGAAGTCCGGGCGGCGGCCGCCGCGCTCTGTTGCTACAAAGAGGAAAAACTCATCAACCAATAGGTCACGCGGGCGCGGGCTCGGGGGCTCGACCGGTGGGATCCTTACGATGGCACGGTCCCCCCCACTCGACGTGGGATTTCTTCGCTTCCGAGTGGCCCGCTCCGGCAGCGGAAGGCCTCTTCTTCCCTTTCTTGCCCTTGCCCCCTCCGGGCAGCGGGAGCATCCGCCTGGCGGTATCAAACAGCTCTTGATGGTCCTGCGCGCACGAGAGGGTCAAGAAAGGCCTCGGGGCCGCTAAGACGAGCCCTTGGTCTGATTGGTTTACCTCGGGTTTTCGGCGGAGCACGTTCCTTGGGACGGAGTCGTCCATGGAATAGTTGCGTGCGCCTTCCTAACATCTCGTACATCCCGTCGGCGACCAAGACTCCTTCGAGTCTGCAAAAGGAGCGCCCTTCAGGGACCATCGAAGGGCAGATTCGAGCAAGACCACGAAGCAGGAAAGGGCTTATCGAACGTACTCTCGCGTGTCGGGTCGATGCGCCCCGGTATCTTGAAGAACGGGTGCGTTCGCCTCCAGGGAGAGACACTTTCAGTTCTGCAGAAATCAACGACGATCGCTTTGCCGGTGAGACCGCTTTCGGCTGCGAGATGTATGGCGGCAATGGCCTCTTCGTGCGTCCTCGAGGTCGCCTGACTCGGGGTCTCCTTCTTCCGCCGACGGGCTTTCCCTCAGATGACAACGCGTCGAGCTCCCCTTTCTTGGTAGAACCACCGCCGCCCACGGCCCCTGTGGAATCCCGAGCTTGGATCTTGGGAAGGACCACTTGAGCCTGTCATTGTCGAAAATAGAGGCACCCGACCACGTGGTCCTTCCGGAGCGGAAGAGGTGAAGTACCGAAAGAAGAGCGAGGGGTGGGGAAGAATTCCTAGGAACCCCTCGCATAGGTGGGAAAAGATGGCGAGAGTAAGAATGGAGTTCGGCACCAGGTTTATGAGCTCGATCTCGCAGCTGGTGAGGACCACGGAGAGGAACTCGCTCTCCGGGGTCCGCGGGCCGAAGAGGACGAAGTGCTCGGTGCAGACGATTTAAATGCTGTCCCTGGGGGTTGGCTCGGTCTCGTTGCCCGGAAGCCGCCATGTGAATGGGTCGAGCAGCCCCAGGGTCTCGAGTTCCTTCATCCTCGAAGGCGACAAAGTGCTCCTCCCTAGCTTGGCCATGGCGATCGCGGCGATCTCGGTCGAAGGCGGGGGAGGAAGGCTTTTTTTGCTTGGGCGGAAGGGCTTGGAAGACGAAAGGCACTGGTCGGGAAGCTTCCTCAAGAGACTGCAGTTTTTTGGGTTTATAAGCCGCACCGTCGCCAAATCCAGACCGTGGCGCTTCGGAGGACTCGCCGGCCACGATTTGACAGATGCAATTAAGGCCGGGGCGGCGGTTTCGAGGCACGGCAGGTGTCACCAACCGTTTGCATCCGTACCGGGGCGACGGAGATCCAGAGGCGCCAGGTGTCGTATCCTCAAGACCTGGCGTTACATTCCCGCACGACCTCGACCTCAAGGAAGTTCTGGGAATCGATCTCGGCTGTGGAGACTCAAGGTCGGCCCATGTTCCGGCCACGACCTTAAGCCTCGAGGCTAGGCGATGAGGGTCGGGCATCCTTTGACCGGGTCGGCCTTGATCAGCGGACCCCGAGCTCGGAGGCCCCTGTCTCGACTGGGTGCGTCTTGGCGCCGACCTAAGCGCTAGACCCGAGCACGGCCCCGCTCGACCTCGAGCTCGGGCGGGCCCTTGTTCGAAGCCATGATCCGCCCTTGGATTTCGGATTAAGCATTTGACCGATGGTTGCTCAAGGTGTGGGTCGTGGGGCAGGAGTGGATACGTACAACAAGTTCGGAAGCAGTTACCGTCGGCCATCAACGTGCACAAGGGCCACTTCCCGGGAATCTAGCCCGGCCGTTGCATGCTGAGGAGGTATAAAAACCTAGGGAACACAGTCCTTTGAGGCAGATGAAGACAACACACAACGCGCCCTAGCTCGAGCTTAGACTTAGCCATTGTTGAACTTGAGCTGTAAAAACACCCTTGTACTTAGAATTAGCTAAAAGAAGCGCCAAGGCGGCCGAGTAGAGCTATTACCTCCCGAGGGCTCGAACCAAGATAAATCTCGCCTCCGTCATCGTCGCGTCTCGCTCCGACCATAACCGCGTCCATACTTTTCCTCCGACTAAGTGAAGCGCAGCTCGGGTTCCGTATCACACCGACCCCTAACTCACTTCTTGCGGTCGGCGATCCCGATCGTCGACAGCTGTGGTTTGGATTAGATGATTCAATCTCTCTTGTTTTAACTGATTAAACCTTCACATTGATATTAGTGTTTAAGTTGTTCAGAGAACAACTTATTTTTATACATTGTCTAATTTTGCTTTACGAATTCGAGAAGCTGAATTTATGTATTCTTGTATTTATAATATCAAATTCAAGATGCAAAAATTATTTGGATTAATAGAATTAATTATTAGTTGCAAAGTTCATTGATTTTGCTATTCATAATGAGTTTCTGCCAATCCTTATTACTTACGGGTTTTACTCTATTAGGATTCAGATTCAAAGCAAGATGAAATAAGAATATTTCCCTAGATTATTGGATATTATATCTTAGAGATCAATTCTAGGCTATTCTTTACTAAATTCAGATTTAGATGAGCTGCTTTGCGAGTTAATGAAAAGGCTTAAATGATCATATTATATTATGAATGAATACTTCTTCGCCTTTGATTGACTTCATACAGAATTAGTTTTACGCAAGTTAAATCAACTAATTTAGGCTACTGGCCTTATTTACATGATATTTGAGAAGGTTCTGGTGATACAAATAACTTAACTACAATTTTCCTCGTTATTACCAGGAGCACTTAAATTATAAAGTTCAGAAATCATAATGCTTTAGGTTATTCTGTTAACAGGATTTATATTTAAGACATGACAAAATAAGATTATTTCTTCATATTATTGTAGTCTATACTTTGGAGAGCACTACCGGTCTAATTTCATAAGTTTTGGGATTTGGATGAGACATTATATTCATCATTGAAAAGGCTTATGTGGCATGGTAAAGTTTACGTTTACGAAATCGGAGAGAACGCGAAGCGAATGATTAACTCTTAAGGGTTTTGAACTAATAAGAATAATATGCAAATCTTGATGAAATAAGATTCTATTTATAGAATATGGTAGTATAAACTTTGTGCAGTATTTCTAAACCAGTTTTATAAGTTTTAGTATTTAGACAGGTTATTATATCTATCACTGAAGCAGCCTAAATGATCATATTGGTAATCTTAATTCGGCCACGATTCAAACTTAATTTCTAACTACACTATACATGATCCTTGATTAATTTTTTAGGTATTAGTAGGAAGCAATCCTAGAAATGTTTTAAATTTGGTTTGGCATTATTTTAGCTTTAATTGCAATAGATTATCTATTTACTTATTGTTATAATTAACATTTCCTTTCATTACGAGAATACAAATTGAGTTTGACTTTAAATATTTATGCATACATGGTTCCTTGCTATTTTTAGGGACTTATACAAATTGTTCCATCATTTTATGGACTATTATATATTTTATTTTTATTAAAGGCCATAGCAGGGTTTACTAATGGTTATGAAGCAAATAATTTAAATTGAGTTCAACATTAGATGATTTTACATATTTGAGTTTATTATGGTCCTAGAGGCAAACAAGAATTTATTTTATAGTTTTAAAAGTTATATTTTTCATATGCGCAACAATGTCCATAATAGAATATTTATCTCATTTTCAATTTTAATAATTGTTCTAGGACTCAAAAATTTAATATTTTGTATATTTATAGTCATACTGATTTTAGAGAAATATAGAAATTTGGTTCACTAAAATTTAATTAAAATTGCAAAAGATATTCAAGTTTGATTATTAACCGGTTTGGGAAAATGACTGGAAAATTGGAAATGCGTTTTCATATGAGAGAAGGCGTCTTTTACCGTTTGAACTGGAGACTTGCGTGAGCCACTGACTAGTGGGGTCCGCGCGGCACACACAGAGAACAGAGGCGATCCAGGGCACAGCGGCGACGGCGCTACGGTGGTTCTCCGGCAACGGCGACGGCATGGGGAGAGAGAGCTCGACGAGGCGCACACGATGGTGTAACCGATTTGGCCAGAGATGCAGCAGGGTGGTGCGCCACCGAGGTCAAGCGGCGATGGTCATGGCAGACCGGCGAAGGCAAGAATGGAGATGAGTGAGCTGGAATGGGTAAAAGATTAAGCATCACTGAGTTACTGGGAGTTAGGGATGGCAAAATTACCCGTGGGTACCCGACCCGATGGGTTTGGGTATGGGTTTGATTTCAGACCCGCGGGTTTCAAATTTCGGGTTCGGGTTCGGTTCTGCACCCGTGGGTACCCATGGGTACCTGAATTAATTAATATAAATTAAAAATAATGGAAGGTTAATTCAAGGTTTTCAAGCATCGTTCGAGATGTAAGATGCGGTAACTTTCATGATTATATACACCATATATTTTTCCTTTAAACATAGAAATTACAAACGAATTGATTGACAATTGATGGTTGAAAATTTGATTGTGAGGTGAATTTAATTTCGGGCGAGTACCCGTTCGGGTTCGGGTACCCATCGGGTTCGGGTATGGGCGTGGGTATGTACTTGTGAGAGATTTCGGGTTCGGGTTCGGGATCGGGTATGAATTTCAGGTTTTGGGTTCGGGTCTGCGGGAGGTGTACCCGCCCATACCCGCCCGATTGCCATCCCTACTGGGAGTCGATTTTACCTACTAGCCGAAGTGGAGATGGACGAAGGAGCTCTGCCACCGGCGACCGAGCTTGGAGAAGAAGGCGCAACGGTGGCGGCAAGATTTCAGGTGAAGGAGACCAAATATTTTTGCTGGAGTTTGATCACTAGAAGCTCTAGATGGTACCTCTCAGGTTAATTTGAGTTTGGATGATCGATTCAGTTGAATTTCATGTTTTAGGCTAAGCTCTGGAGTGTTCGGCCATGGCGGAAATGGGAGGGAGCTTCATGCGTGCAGGCTGGGAGAGAAAGGGAAGAAGTGAGGAGATGAGAAAGAGGTTCATTGCGAACACTGAGGTGCAATTTATAGCCAAGGAACGCAGTGGATAAGCCGGCCTTGGTTGCACTTGTCTCGGACGGGAGCTTCACCAAAAGCGACAAAGAAAATGGCGAGCTGGCGAGATTAATTGCTGCGGTATGGCGCGAGACCGAGCGAGGACAAACGTGGCGATGATCGTGGCTGAGATGAGATGAGGCTGACGCTGAGGACGCGACCATTCGAAGAGGCGATGCATTGAACGGAGCTCGGTTAAGGTGCGCTGGACTCAGGAGTGTTCCGCTCGGTCGCAAGAACAGGAGGAAGAAGGAGCTGACGAGTGGGGCCTGGGTCCACCGGTCAGTGAGGTGAGGCGCCAAAAGAGATAATCCCGGTTCGGATGCTTCTAGTCTCTGATTTTATTAGGCTGCCAAATTGGAGTAGAAAATTTCCAAACTTTTTGACCGAAGTCACTGGATAGATATTGACGCCTGGTAAAATTCTAGAGTTAAAATAAGTTACTGAAAAATTATTAATATTCTTACAACAGTGATTGCTCCTAAATTTTGTTTTAGATTTTGATTTTTATTTGAGACCAATTGAAGTCTATTATTTTTGAAAAAAAAAATTCAAATGTATTTGAGCTAAGAATGCTTCTATAAAATTTTCAAGCCAAAATATAGTTCCATTATTTTATATAAATTCTGACATGGCAATTTCCCTATTTTCAGAGTCTCTGTTTTTAAATTTGGAAAAGTCTTAAATGACATTAGTAATTTATGATATTTTTACCAGAGGTAGATATTGCATTAAGGTTTTCATGATAAATTTTAAAGATCCATTTGTGACTCCAAAATATTTTATAAATTCTGACAATTCATTGTTTCGATTTAAAAGTTGTCTTTTCATTTTGTCTCTTTATTTCTTTATGCATAAATTTTCATTTGCTGGCTAAAAGGGTTTACTTGCATGACCAGGGTTCTCATGGCAATTTTCTAAATTTTTACTTTTTACATTTTTGCCTTTTCTCTTTTTCCATTCTTTAATTCCATTTGTTGGATTTTTCTTGCAACACAAAAATCCAAGAAAATTCAAATAAAGCAAACAATATTCAGCAATTCCAGAAATATTCACAATTAAATTTAAATATTATATTTTTACTATTCTCAACTTTTGGGCTGTTACAATTTGTTTTGCAACTGTGCTTTATGTCGAAGGGCTGACATTGATGGATTTCAGGATTTGATGATTCGTCGCTCACGTCATGGAGGACTGTGAGTGTCATTATGTTTTATTTATTTGTTATCAATCAACTTGCTCTTATAAATACCATTTGCAAATAACATGATTTACAAATTCAATTTCGCTTTATGCAAATTAACTGTAGTAGCCTCCTTTGAATTGGCCTGCATTTATGCATTTGCAAATACCACCTTAAGTCTTGTGGAGTACGAAAGTACTCACCCTTACTTATTCGTTGTTTTTAGGTGTAAAGCTAGCGAAGCTTCGAAGTTTTGTTCATCGCAGGTTGCGGGTTCTTCTTCGAAGCGATCTTTTCTAGGGATTTATGCCTGGTCAGTTGCCTGCGGGATGGATTGGCACACTACAAGGCCTTGCTTCTTTTGCTGCTGTATACTCTGAGTTGTAAGATTTATATGTATTTATCAGTTTCCGCTTAGTTAATATAATGTATGGTTGTGATTTCAATTGTTGAAATGTGCGTACTAGCTACTGATCTAGGGACTAGTACTGCAAGCACATTAGATTTCCATTTTTGGCATTCTGTGCTAAAAATGGGGGTCGTTACAGCAATTTTACACAAAGGAGCTCGGAGGTCCAAAAACAGGCATATCCCGCCCGACGTGGCGTAGCGTGCAAACCCATCTAGTATTAATTTGAAGCACCAATCCTAAAGTCAATAGTACAACTAAAAACTGTATCACACAACCTACTGTACTGCAAGCGAGCAGGGCACCTTCCCAAAGTGAAGCAGTCCATCTAAGTTTCATCAATCGAGTAATTTTTCTTGAAAGTATTTGTTTGTTTAAATCGTCAACTACATGTGATCCTTTAGGTATTGAACAACTAACGTGCACACATAAGAATTGGATTCAAAGATGCTTGCATTCAAACATACAGTGAATATGTAATATCTCAGAAGGAAAAATAGAAAAAAGATAATTTTGATAATTTCAGAAAGAAGAAATAGGGGATTTTCCTTCGTGGACGGGTTTTGAGCTGTAATACCTAAGGGAAAAAAGGAGGAAAAAGGTGGTTTTCCTTGTGGACTAGGCTTGTTTTGGGTCAGGAGAGGAGGGGGCAACCCTACCCACCCCTTACCTTCCCCCTACGCCTCTCCTGCCCCTTGCCCTTCCCCCTGCACCCTTTGCCCTTGCACAACCAGTTGCCACCCTCCTTCACCTAAGTCGCAGCCCCTTCCACCTTTGCAGCCACCTCTTGGTTCTCCCCTTGTAGTAGCTCTTCCCCTCCCCTTTAGCACCTCTTTCCCTCTCCTTGTGCCCCAAGCCTACCCTCCTGTGCAATTGTCCCTGCTGCCCCAAGAGGTGGGATGGATTTGCAAGACATTGGATAGGGATTTTGATCGTGTGGAGAATGAGGAACGCACGATCCAAGGGGAGAACATCAGCATTACCGCTCCAACGAGTCTCCAAGTGAAGGTAAACCCTTTGTTCACCATTGGTGATGTTGGTATTGTGATTGGGTAGATAGTGGTGGTTTCACTTGGTGCGTGGTTGTGTGTTGGGATGATCACTAGGTTAATTTTTTAGGAAGGTTCAGATTTGGGAAGATTGCTAATCCGAACTTCAGATCGAGATTGGGCACCTATGGTCAGTTCCATAGGGTCCAACTGTTGCAAAAACATAGATTATTGTCTAAAGATTCATTAGAGTATAAGAACATAAAATTTGGTGTAGCAGTTTAAAAGATTCATTAGAGTATAAGAACATAAATATTACCTTACTATTTTATATGATTAATATTAATCATTGTCATTATTTATGCTCATGATCTTGAGATGATGATAATGAGTACATGATGTGAATGGTCACTTGGTAATTGTTGGTACATGGTGAATGGTTATTGAAAAATATTGCATCACTTGTATTCATATTATGAAAATTGCATATGAGCCAGGTCAGCGAGAAAGTCACATGACTAATCCGGAATGCTTTTGTGTAATACCTACCAAGTAGTCCTATCCACAGAATAGATGGGAGTGAGACCTACTTGTAGACCCCTCCACAGGGATGGAAGGGAATTAGAGTTTGACATCAAAACAGGTTTGTACTCAGCTATACCAGTATAAGTTATAAAAGTTGCATAGGAGCATGCAAGAATATTTGCATTGCATTGCTAATGATAAATGATGATTAATAAGATGATTGTGATAAATGATTAGGTGATTGAGTCGACTCATTCAAAGATGATTATTGTGATAAATGTGATAATTGGTATGATATTATTTTCTTTTGTATTGGTCGAGTCATGGATTAACCTTCACTTATTTAAATGTGTTAAATGTCTATGCTATTATTCTATGATGTACTTTGTTGACTCTTGGATTCACGCTTATTTACTTAATGTTTTCATGTGTTTTGATATCGACATGCCGAGAAGGGGAGTAGCACAGGCACGACACATGCCATTATTCCACTTCCATGCTATATTTTGGCACTTTGGGTCATGCTTACATTTTGAACAAATAGACACACTTATTCTTCGAATAAATTAGTTTGTGCAACTTGTAAGGGTTTATTTCGGTTGGTTAAGCTATGGTTGCGGCTTGTCTAAATAACTTGGGTATGTGCCTCATTATTGTGTATTGTCATACCTCATTTTATATTGTAGTTGATATATCTTGTTTAAATGTTAAAGTTAGTGGTTGTTGAAATTGTGGTAAAATATGGTTAAACGTTATTGATAATGTTGTATGTTCAATGTCATTTCTTGTTGGAAATACCTTGTAGCTATTATTTAATGTCTAAAAATTAATGTATGTATGATGTTGCTGAAATTTTTAGTTAATGAGAGTTAAATTCTACTGTAAAGACATGGTAAGGTGATATTCAAGACACGTAGGTGCCAAGGTGTTACAGAACAAATGACATATTACACACTAGACGACCACAGTGATAGTCTATGGCCTCATTAGTTGCACAATACATCACAACATTTACTGTAGCATGGAGCCCTTTATTTGTATCTAATTAATGGAAACGGAACAAAATAAAGAAAACAAATTCTATGACATCAACATGAAACGCACAGATTGGGCTCCATCTTTGAAACAGTAGAAATTTTAGGGCTGTGCATTACCATATCCAGATCCACCACCTTGGCCACCACCGCTTCCACCATTTTGACCATAGCCTTTGCCACCACCGTATCCATTAGCATTTGCATTTGCATCACTTGGTCCATACCAGGAGTTACTAGTCGAGCTAGAGCCAGAGCCAGTTCCGCCACCATATCCACGACCGCTAGATCCGTAATAACCTCCAGCTTGTCCTCCACCACCGCCGCCACCGTTACCACCAGCGCTAGAAGATCCATCAGAACCATAATACCTTCCTTGGCTATACTGGCTAGAGCCTGAGCCCGAGCCTGATCCGCCACCAAATCCGGATCCACCGTATTGGCTACTACCACCGCCTCCGCCTCCCCCTCCACCACTTGCAGAGACGCCATTTGCACTGCTCTGACCAGACCCGGTGCCACTCCCAGACCCTGAGCCGCCACCGTTCACGTACCCACCACCACCTCCTTCTCCTGTGCCAGTTCCTTGAGAACTTGAGTATCTAGCCACCCTTGCGGCATTGGCTAATCCAACGCTCAAGAGGACAATGAACCCAAGAGCCGCAAGTTTAGTGCCTGCCATTTTGGTGAGCTTATTAGTAAGCTAAGAGCGTAAGATGAGATGAGTGCAATGCCGAAGATTGTGTAGGTATTTATAGTGCTTGAGGCCATGCAGTGATTGATTGTTGGGAGGTGCTTAGCACGTTGCATTTTTGGTGTGAAGTACTCCAACTAGCCAATTTCTGTAGGATAGAACAAGTGGAGGGTTTAAAAAGCAAGAGTAATTAATGGAGCGTGTTGACTTTGACTAAATCAAACAGGTAGTAATGAAGAGGTTATTCGCAATTTTTTTTTCCTTTGTTCTTAATTTGGAGGTCGCTCTTCTAGGTCTAGCTAGCTACCTAGCTAGTTAGCGCTATCTTCTTAGGAAGTTAGATCATATGTCCCTGTGTTTGTTCAAGGGCTTCGGGGCTATGGCATTGGCATTGGATAGGATGACAGGAACAAGTGTAAGATTGGGTTAGGTATATTTCGTTATGATTTAGCATTACGCCAAGCTTGCTCAAGGCCCATTGACATAGGTAACCTAATTAAAGATAATCACTTTGTTTTTGAATAGATGGTGTTTTAGACATCGAAGATGCAGTCTCCAACACTTACCTTTATGTTACGAAAAAATATATAAAACATATTTCTATCAAATTGTTTTGAAGTAAAAAAATCTGCTAGCATCACTTCCGTGTCACTAGCCAAATGCTCGCGTTTTGCTACGAATAAAAAATAACATATTACTCTAGCACGTCGTTCCTATGTCATTGTGATTAGCCCGCATATCCACACCCTCTGCCCCACCTTCGAGCTCGGCCTTGTCAAGCCTTGACACGCTCGGCTCTACTGCACGCTTGGAAGAGCTTTGCTATTTTTTCTTCTTAGAAATTTTTTGAGAGAGATTATATTTGTTTTTTAATAATTGCTTTTTTCAATCTTTTGTTGTTTTTAATTTTTTTAGAATGGGTGGAATGGGGAGTTGGGGCGTGTAACATGACAATCATGGCCCACATGTTGGCGTTGGCACGTCCATTAGGAGGGAGAGGCAGACGGAAAGGCAGAGGATAGGGTTGGGACGAAATGAACCACCATCACCGGTAGTTTTTTTTAATAGTAAAGAAAATTATGAACAGTTTTTTCTATACCATTTCTTAAAGTTCTTTAATTCTGACTGCACGCGTTTGGAACTTCTAACCATAGCGACGAGTTGAGGTGGCCGGAGTGTGACTTAATAGGATCGTTGGTGCAACCGACAATTAAACAGACAAAACAATAGTAAATTTTGCAAAACTACATGTTTTACGTATTCTTAAAATCTATTGTTTTCTGATAATTTGTATAAGAAACTTGTAATTTTATTAAACAAGTTCTTCTAAAATATATAGTTTTATAAAATAGAAGCTAAATTCTGTAGTTTTCTAATAAATTGTAAAAAAATCTTTAGTTTTATGAAATTTACTAACGATCAGCTAGCACGCTCGATAATAGGGAAGTAAACGACGACCCAGATTAACTCTTCGTTGCATGCAATTAGCAAAATCTACGTACAAGCATCCACTGATCAACAGCACAATCCTAGCTTAGCTAGTTGACATTGCAGAGGGGACGTCGATGTTTTTGTGGTACACCGTGGGCGTAGCATGCGGCGTCGACCGCAACCACGCAGGCTAGAAGCAAAATTAAAGAACCCGATGCATGCAGAGATTCGGATCAGCGAACCAGTGCAGATAATAGAGAAGTAAACGACGACCCAGATTAACTCTTCATATTGCATGCAATTAGCAAAATCTACGTACAAGCATCCACTGATCAACAGCACAATCCTAACTAGCTAGTTGACATTGCAGAGGGGACCTCGATGTTTTCGTAGTAGACTTTAACCGTGGGCGTAGCAAGCGGCGTCGACCGAAACCATCCACGCAGGCTAGAAGCAAAATTAAGAACTCGATGCATGCGGAGATTGGGATCACAGCGAGGCAGCGACCAATTGACAAGATCTGCAACACTGCAGTGCGGAGTAGTGTTAAGCAACCGAACTCTGCAACGTGTGATGTATCTTTGACAAATCACACTACCACAAAATAGCACATTGGTGACGTCTTATTTGTTACGGTTCTTTTAGAACCGTCACAAATACACTTATCTGTGGCAATTCTAAAGCTGAAAATGGCGGGAAGACTATTTATGGTGGTTTTTGTTTGGAACCGTCACAAATAACTAATTATTTGTGGCGGTTTTTCTTTGGAACTGTCACAAATAATCTCTGGACTATTTGTGGCGGTTTTTGAATGGAACTGCCACAGATAGTCACATTATCTGTAGCAGTTTTAACCGCCACTGATAATTTGTGACAGTAACAAAACCGTCACTGATATTATTATCGTCTGTGGCGGTTTTAATTTAAAACCGCCACAAACAATATTCCTATAAATACCCCTTACAGCTACGCCATGGTCATCTTCCTCCCCGAGTACAAAACCTTACTAGCTGATTTCATATTTCGTTTTGCAAAGATTTTTGTGCTTCTACTTCTAGTAATTGTTCCAAGGTGTGTGATTCGTTCTCTTCTCTTCATTTGTAGTGGTGTTGTTGCAATTCAATGCTTAGACCTAGGTTAATTAAGGTTTACATGCAAGGTTTATATTTAATTTGTTTTTATTTACCTAGCATTTTGTGGATGATGAATTTATTATCTTGCTCTATTAAATTAAGTTGTGTACCTTTTTTAGATGATGAATTATGATCAAGTATATATAAAATTTATTTAATTAAGATTATTGGATATTAACAGAAAATAAATTTTAGTTAATATAGTAGATGGGTGATCATGAAATTGGCTTGCATTTTGAAATGATGAGTTTATTATGTAGCTCATTCGGACTGCACGCGTTTGGAACTTCTAACTGCACGCGTTTGGAACTTCTAACCATAGCGACGAGTTGAGGTGGCCGGAGTGTGACTTAATAGGATCGTTGGTGCAACCGACAATTAAACAGACGAAACTAGTAAATTTTGCAAAACTACATGTTTTACGTATTCTTAAAATCTATTGTTTTCTGATAATTTGTATAAGAAACTTGTAATTTTATTAAACAAGTTCTTCTAAAATATATAATTTTATAAAATAGAAGCTAAATTCTGTAGTTTTCTAATAAATTGTAAAAAAATATTTAGTTTTATGAAATTTACTAACGATCAGCTAGCACGCTCGATAATAGGGAAGTAAACGATGACCCAGATTAACTCTTCGTTGCATGCAAGTATCAAAATCAACATGCAAGCATCCACACTGATCAACAGCA
The DNA here is from genome assembly GCA_036346375.1 of Guadua angustifolia. Classification (NCBI taxonomy): domain Eukaryota; kingdom Viridiplantae; phylum Streptophyta; class Magnoliopsida; order Poales; family Poaceae; genus Guadua; species Guadua angustifolia. The sequence continues at coordinate 27,322,467 of CM070519.1, forward strand.
CAATCCTAGCTAGCTAGTTGACATTGCAGAGGGGACGTCGATGTTTTTGTGTTACACCGTGGGCGTAGCAAGCGGCGTCGACCGTAACCACGCAGGCTAGAAGCAAAATTAAAGAACCCGATGCATGCAGAGATTGTTGTTTAATCTTGTTGGTTTATCAGTTAAAGTTAATTGCTCTGTTTTCTATTCAGTAGAAGACAGTTTTGTTGATTTGAGTAAGTAGAAATCGTAAAAAGTCTGGAGTCAGTATTATTGTCGGTTGAGGAATAGTAGTCTACGCATTGTTAATTTCCGAGTTAGTCTCTGATTCAGAGTTTGTTTCCGAGTCAGTGTCTGTATCTTCTCATCTATATAAAGAAGAGAAATAAACCCAGGAAAAGCTGCAGAAATTGTGCGGCACCAAAATTCCCTTGTTTCTGCCTTAAGTCCTGAGCTTGTTTTTTGTTCAAACCTGTGATCGCGTGAAGGTTGGCCGGCTGATTTCCAACAATTGGTATCAGAGCGGTTCTACACGGATCCTTTGCCATGTCACGGCGCGCAGCTAGGTCATCATCACCACCTGGGAGTCGCATCGGAGGAGGACGCTCCGGAGGTGCGGGGGACGGCGGTGAAAGAAGCAACAGGGCACTCTGGGAAGTGCAGCAGGCGCATCGGTGAAGGAGGCCGGGGTACATATTCGGTATCCCACGCTCACGCGAACCAACTACATGGAGTGGGAGGTGCTCATGAGGGTGAATATGCAAGCGCAAGGAGTATGGGAAGTGATCGAACCCGGTGGTGCTGACTACCGGACAGATCGGATGGCTATGTTTGCGATTCTCCAAGCAGTACCGACAGAGATGTTGGTAACACTTGGAGCAAAGGAGTCTGCGCGGGAAGCGTGGAAAGCAGTGAAGGCCATGAGATTGGGTGCCGATCGTGCTCGCGAAGCAAGAGCACAGACGCTGAGGCGCGAATTTGAGCTAATTTGCATGAAAGAAGGAGAATCAGTGGATGATTTCGCTATGCGACTCACAGGGCTTGTCAGCAATCTTGCTACATTCGGTGATCCGGTGGAAGAAGACAAAGTGGTCAAAAAGTTCCTACGGGTGGTGACGCCAAAATTTGTGCAAGTTTCTATTGCCATTGAGTCCACGGTTGATCTGTCCACACTCACCGTGGAAGAGCTGACTAGTCGTCTGCGCTCAGTTGAGGAGCGCTATGGACTCGGGGACTCCGGCGAGCAGGCAGGACAGGTTCTTCTCACTGAAGCCGAGTGGACTGCTCGGATCAAGCGCAGAAGTCAGGAGAATTATTCAAGCCAAGAAGAAGCAAGACGACAAGAGGGGACAGAACGTCAAGAAGGGAAGCCAGTCTTTGGTAACCGCGACAGATCAAAGGTAAAATGCTTTAATTGTGGAATTTATGGGCATTTTGCTAGAGAATGCAGAAGACCCAGACGAGAGAAAAGGGAGCAAATGAATAAAGAGCAGGTCAATCTTACTCAAAGCACTGGAGAAGAACCGTCACTGTTCTTATTAGAAGCAACCCAGAACAGCAGCATGAAAGAATTCGAATTTGGCGAAGCTGTTCTGAATAAGGCAAATGCTCAGAACCAAACTGGCCAAGGAAAAGCTAATCCAGAAGGCCAATGGTACCTGGACACGGGTGCTACAAATCACATGACCGGGTGCCGAGAAAATTTCGCCGAGCTTGATACTAAGTTCACAGGTACGGTCAAGTTTGGAGATAATTCGTTCGTAAACATAATCGGGCGAGGCTCAGTCATATTTACATGCTTAAATGGAGAACATCGAGTTCTCAGGAATGTATATTACATTCCTAGCTTGCAAAGCAATATTATAAGTGTTGGACAACTCGACAAAAGTGGCTGCAATGTACAAGTTAAAGATGGGATGATGATAATCCGGGAAGAAGATGGGCGTCTTCTCGCAAAAATCAAGAGATCAGAAAATATGCTATACATTCTGAACCTGAAGATTACGCAGCCAATATGTCTGACAGTCAAAGGCAGTGATGAAGCGTGGATATGGCATGCCCGATATGGGCATCTGAATTTTGGCTCATTAAAGAAACTAAACCTGGAGAGAATGGTGCACGGTTTGCCAAGAATTGAGCATCCAGAACAAGTCTGTGACGGGTGCCTCGTAGGAAAGCAGCGAAGAACGGCATTCCCAAAAGAAGCTGGCTATCGAGCAGAGGGCTTACTCGACCTCGTACATGGTGATCTATGCGGAGAGATCAGCCCAACTACACCAGGCGGCAAAAGGTACTTCTTACTCCTGGTAGATGATCTGAGCAGGTATATGTGGATGTATCTCTTGGCGTCTAAAGATGAAGCTTCAACTGCGATCAAGCGGTTTCATGCAACTGTCGAAGTTGAATCAGGAAGGAAACTAAAAGTCCTGAGAACAGATCGTGGAGGAGAATTTACCTCAATAGAATTTGCGGCATACTGTGCCGACCAAGGGATGAGGAGGCACCTCACCGCACCTTACTCACCACAACAGAACGGGGTAGTAGAGCGCAGGAATCAGACCATAATTGGAATGGCAAGAAGTATGATAAAAGCCAAAGGCATGCCAGGGCGGTTTTGGGGAGAAGCAGTGAGCACAGCGGTGTATGTGTTGAATCGATCACCTACACGAAGTGTGTCTGGCAAAACACCTTTGGAAGCTTGGTCTGGAAAGAAGCCCAATGTGCAACACTTCAGAACGTTTGGTTGCATAGCATACATCAAGGTAACTAAGCCGAACCTAAAAAAACTTGATGATAGAAGTCTTAAGACGGTATTCATTGGATATGAACAAGGCTCCAAGGCATATCGAGTTTTTGATCCTATTGGCAATCGTGTTCATGTATCACGAGATGTCGTGTTCGATGAAGAAGCTGCTTGGGATTGGTGCGGAAGTGTGAATCAGGGAGGTGCAAATATGCTCTCAGATGAAGTCTTTACGGTGAAATACACAACAAATATGTTCATAGGAAGAACATCAGAGGAAACGATGGCACCAGACATACTAAACTCTGAGCAAGACCCTGGAGCAACAACACCAGTAACCCCGACAAGTCCTAAAAATATTCAGGGAACAGTCCCAGTTGAATTTGTTAGTCCACCAGAAGATGCTTCACAGCCATCGGATGAAGCACCAAGACGCTATCGCACCATAAAAAATATTTTGGACACTACAACTCCTATGCATGAATTGCAATGTTCAGAGTCTAGCACATGTCTTCTGGCAGCAGATGAACCAAGCTGTTTTGATGAAGCAGAAAAGGAGTTACATTGGAGGAAAGCAATGCTAGAAGAAATAAAGTTCATAGAGCAGAATAAAACCTGGTATATGACCGAACTCCTAGAAGGGCATCGAGCAATAGGTTTGAAGTGGGTCTTCAAAGTAAAAAGGAACTCGAGTGGGGCCATTGTGAAGCACAAAGCTAGACTGGTGGCAAAAGGATACGTCCAGCGCCAAGGAATTGACTATGAAGAAGTATTCGCTCCGGTGGCACGATTGGAGACGGTAAGATTGTTAATTGCCATTGCAGCACACAAAGGTTGGGAAGTACACCATATGGACGTAAAAACTGCGTTTTTGAACGGAGACATAGAAGAAGAAGTATACGTAGTGCAGCCACCAGGGTTCATAGATGAAGAGAATGCCGGAAGGTACTAAGGCTGAACAAAGCGCTATATGGGTTGAAGCAGGCCCCAAGAGCCTGGAATTCCAAGTTGGATAGCACTCTGTTGTCAATTGGCTTCGAGAGAAGTGAAACAGAACATGCGGTTTATATGCGTGGAGATGATCAGAATCGTCTACTTATTGGAGTTTATGTAGACGATCTAATCATCACAGGAGCACGAATGGAAGAAATTAACAAGCTCAAAGGGAAATGAAGGAAATCTTCAGTATGAGCGATCTAGGACTGCTCAGCTATTACCTCGGAATTGAAGTGAAACAATCTGAGGATGGGATTACTCTCTGTCAATCTGCATATGCACTGAAAATTTTGGAAAAATGTGGGATGCAAGACTGTAATCCCTGTCAAGTGCCAATGGAAGCCAGGCTGAGACTCGGTAAAGAAAGTAACTCTCCTCCCATAGACCAGACAAGTTACAGAAGCATTGTTGGAAGCTTGCGCTATCTGGTAAACACAAGACCTGATATTGCATACTCTGTTGGATATGTGAGTCGGTTCATGGAGAATCCGAGAAGTGAACACCTAACAGCAGTCAAGCATATACTCAGGTATATAGCCGGGAGTATTCATGTTGGATGCAGGTTCAGGAGAAGGAAAGATGATGCAAGCTTAGAAGGCTATAGCGATAGTGATATGGGAGGAGATGGGGATGATCGGAGAAGTACAACCGGCGTGCTGTTCAGACTTGGAGAGTGCTTGATTAGTTGGCAATCTGTCAAACAGAAGGTTGTGGCGCTATCAAGTTGTGAAGCAGAATATATGGCAGCTACTACTGCAGCGTGCCAGGGTATATGGCTCAGAAGACTTTTGGGAGAGATGCTAGCAGAAAAGCCCAGATGCACTATACTTCACATCGACAACAAATCAGCAATTTCTCTCTGTAAGAATCCAATTTTGCATGACAGAAGTAAACACATAGACGTTCGGTATCATTTCATCAGAGAAAGGGTAGAGGCAGGAGACATCAATGTCGAACATGTGAGATCAGAAGACCAACTGGCAGACATATTGACTAAGCCGTTGGGACGACAGAAGTTCATGGAGTTCAGGAACAAACTCGGGCTGATTGAGATCAAGAAGGCAAAACAAGATTAGGGAGGTGAAATGTTGTTTAATCTTGTTGGTTTATCAGTTAAAGTTAATTGCTCTGTTTTCTATTCAGTAGAAGTCAGTTTTGTTGATTTGAGTAAGTAGAAATCGTAAAAAGTCTGGAGTCAGTATTATTGTCGGTTGAGGAATAGTAGTCTACGCATTGTTAATTTCCGAGTTAGTCTCTGATTCAGAGTTTGTTTCCGAGTCAGTGTCTGTATCTTCTCATCTATATAAAGAAGAGAAATAAACACAGGAAAAGCTGCAGAAATTGTGCGGCACCAAAATTCCCTTGTTTCTGCCTTAAGTCCTGAGCTTGTTTTTTGTTCAAACCTGTGATCGCGTGAAGGTTGGCCGGCTGATTTCCAACAGAGATTCGGATCAGCGAACCAGTGCAGATAATAGAGAAGTAAACGACGACCCAGATTAACTCTTCATATTGCATGCAATTAGCAAAATCTACGTACAAGCATCCACTGATCAACAGCACAATCCTAGCTAGCTAGTTGACATTGCAGAGGGGACCTCGATGTTTTCGTAGTAGACTTTAACCGTGGGCGTAGCAAGCGGCGTCGACCGAAACCATCCACGCAGGCTAGAAGCAAAATTAAGAACTCGATGCATGCGGAGATTGGGATCACAGCGAGGCAGCGACCAATTGACAAGATCTGCAACACTGCAGTGCGGAGTAGTGTTAAGCAACCGAACTCTGCAACGTGTGATGTATCTTTGACAAATCATACTACCACAAAATAGCACATTGGTGACGTCTTATTTGTGACGGTTCTACACTTATCTGTAGCGGTTCTAAAGCTGAAAATGGCGGGAAGACTATTTATGGCGGTTTTTGTTTGGAACCGTCACAAATAACTAATTATTTGTGGCGGTTTTTTTTAACCGCCACAAATAATCTCTGGACTATTTGTGGCGATTTTTGAATGGAGCTGCCACAGGTAGTCACATTATCTATAGCAATTTTAACCACCACTGATAATTTGTGACAGTAACAAAACCGTCACTGATATTATTATCTGTGGCGGTTTTAATTTAAAACCGCCACAAACAATATTCCTATAAATACCCCTTACAGCTACGCCATGGTCATCTTCCTCCCCGAGTACAAAACCTTACTAGCTGATTTCATATTTCGTTTTGCAAAGATTTTTGTGCTTTTACTTCTAGTATTGTTGCAAGGTGTGTGATTCGTTCTCTTCTCTTCATTTGTAGTGGTGTTGTTGCAATTCAATGCTTAGACCTAGGTTAATTAAGGTTTAGATGCAAGGTTTAGATTTAATTTGTTTTTATTTACCTAGCATTTTGCGGATGATGAATTTATTATCTTGCTCTATTAAATTAAGTTGTGTACCTTTTTTAGATGATGAATTATGATCAAGTATATATAAAATTTATTAAATTAAGATTATTGGATATTAACAGAAAATAAATTTTAGTTAATATAGTAGATGGGTGATCTTGAAATTGGCTTGCATTTTGAAATGATGAGTTTATTATGTAGCTCATTCAGAGGACAACAAACCCAGAGCTACAGCTAGTCATGTAAATGAGCCGAGCTCGAGCTAGCCTAACTTGTCAGACTCGAGTTGGGGTTCAAGCTTGGACTCAGACTTGAACTCAACTCGGTCTAAGTTTAAGTAGGCTTGAGTAACCTCAGCAACGGTAAACAATTAAATATACACTATTTTTAACAATTAGAAAATGTTCAAGCTCAAGCTTATAAGAGTTAACATATAGTAATATTTAACAAGTAATCTGTAAGCTTGGTAAAAGTTAACATATAATAATATTTAACAAGTAATTTGTAAATTTATTAGGCTCGCGAACTATTCAAGCTTGGCTCGGTGAAGCTCATGAGTTCGGAATCAAGCACAAGTTCCACTCATTTAAAGCTCAAATGCTCATGAGTCTTAAGCTTATTTTACAGCCCTATCTACCACCTTAGTATAGCTGCCATGCTAAGCTTACCAGCTAGTGTTCAGTATAGGATGAGATGAGTGCTATACGAAAAATTGCTTCCGTAGCAGTGCTCGAGGTGTTGCAGTGGTCAATTCTTTATCGTTAGCACGCTAACGTGGAGATCAAGTGGATGCTTAAGAAAGCTAGAGTAATTAATGGTGCCGGTTGACTTAGACTAAATGAAACACTTAACGAAGAGTATTTCGTTTCGACCAACCGTACGTACTATCAAAATCACAAGGTATATATGAGTACGTGGGACTTAATTTAACTTGGCTTTATCTGGCGTCATCACGATGCTATCCGGCGTCCTGCAAGAACTGATCACGAGGGCGATCGATATCAAAAGAGATCATGAGACGATCATGTTGTCATGCATGGTCGATAACAGTGAGGTAAACGACGACCCAGGTTAACTTAATTGCACGTTTTTGAAATCAATAGAGCAAGTAATAGAAGGATCCACACCAATCGACAGAACAGCTTTGTCGGTTGACATCGCAGAGGCGACCTCGAAGTTTTCGTAGTTGACCGCCTTATGCATGAGACAGCATGAGAGCGTAGCAAGTGGCAACTCGACCACGCAGCAGACTAGCTAGTAGATGTAATTAAGAACCCTAGGAGATCCGGATAAGCGAGACAACTAACAATGCAAGATCAAAAGCAATTAGCGCAAGCCATGCATGTGCGCAACTTGCATACACCGACACGGCATATCGTCATAAGTGTACGTACATGTTACAGGCACGTATGCCTCGAGCCCATATGCTACACACGCTGTTGATTTAGTTTCCATGTGCATGTAGTTAGTGGATTATAGTTGATTAACTAGCTAGGCAACCATGAGGCGATTTGCATGGCTGGTCTAACACTCTCTAGTGAGAAGTGACGAACTGAAACGCTGTGTAACTTAATTAAGAGATCATTAAGGGCCTATTTAATTAGAAGGCCGGTTTTAGGCCTAAAACTAGTGAAAAATACCGGCCTGTGAATTTTTCTGGGCCTACTCCTAAAACCGTGCTTGGGTAGGTCGGTAATCCACCAAATTTACTACCGGTTTGGGCTGTTGGAGTCAGAAAAAAATAATCAGGTCAGGAGGTGACGGTTTTTTCCCAACAAATATCATGAAGCTCTCGCTTGTGAGTCGTGTTGTCGACTCCCGAGGAACCCCACACGATGACTCCCTAGACGACGACGGCAATCTCGAAAGCAATGATGGTGACTGTGGCTGCAACTTTCATCAACAACGACGGCGAGCGCAACGACAAGCTTCCCTACACCATCCCTCTACTTGATCCAATCAGTACCTATCTTGCCTCACCTGTCCCAAATCACCAGGTTCATCTTGAACCCTATGGTGAGGGCGTCCGACGTGGAGAGCGATGGCTACGACGGTTTCATTGGTGACAGCGGAGCGACCCCAACATCTTGCCGGCCTCTCTTCGACGACACCTCAATGACTTCATCGGCCTCACCTCTCCTTCCTCCAACAAGATCATTTAGGTACAAAATTTCTAGGCCTCACCTCTCCTCTCTACGACCAGATCATCTAGGCCTCACCTAGATCTCCTCCCTACGACTAGATCAGCTTGAGATTTTTTTTGGTACAAAATTTCAGATCTAGTCACTTGAGATCCCAAATAAATTGCTTATGGAAATCTCAAGAGTTTGTACAAAAATTCAGATCTGGTCGCTTGGGATTCAGCTAGCCGTGTTTATATTATGGTATAGCCAGCTTTCATTCCAAGCAATGAAGCAATTGGATGATTCTATTCTGATTCCCTATTCCTCACTTGTTCTGGTGATCTAACAGAGAGTACATAAGGCTTCACAATTTTTTCTGAATTCTTAATAACAGAGAGTAGACATTAGTTAACCTTAGCTTGTTAATTACCTGAGAGAGTAGACATAATTATCTGTTGGGCGCTATGATCCTTAGATTTGTGAAAAGCTCAGTTGTGTTGCTTGGTGTGTTTTTTTTGTCATAATAAATTTGTGTTGCCAGCACATGAAAAATGTGCATTTTAATTACCAAAATAAAAGGTAGACAGAATCTTCACATGGTCATTCTCAGTGATATTTCTACCACGTACACACAAGACAGATCCCTCCTTGTCATATTCTACAGACTATACCCAAAATAAAGAATGGAGTCAGTTATCAATCTAGAAAAATAAAGAATGGAGTCGGTTATGCAAGGATAAATATATATCTTGAACTCCTTGGCCATGGTGATTTATTACAACTATTCAATTCCATGGAATTTCAAGTGCTTAAGTGATGATGCTTGATTAGGGGCCCATTATGCAGCTCCATGTTATTATTCTAAGGCAGAGGCAGCAACATGAATATAAGAAGCACACCATTCAATTCCACTTGTTTTCTTTTTAGGTCACCAATTATTCAAGCCTCTGAAGTCACCAACAACTCTAAACCTTTGCAGTATGTTAAACCCTTCACATTTACCACATGTGAAGCTTAATTTATAGGCAGCAGTTTCACCTGCCATTCCGTCCCGAGTGTGACATGGTTGGCTGTGAATATACTGGTTCCACGTGAATATGCTTCACTTCCAAACCAGCTGTGAATATACAAGTGTTAGTGTGATGATTTTAAGTCAGTACAGCTGTACAGGCATAATAGTCTTGAATAGATCATATAGTCTCAATCTGAGAAGAGGTGGGTGCCTATGAGGTTACTGGTTAGTGGTATAAATATGAAGGATCACAAGTAGTTTTTCGTTTATGGTTGAACACTTGAATTGTACTCTGTAGCTTCATGTTCTGACGATATGATGCTATTCGATCGTCTCAACATACTTCCAGTACCAGAGTCAAGGGTTGCCCTGGATCACAGTCCATGAAGAATTTTCTTACTTCTTTGTCTCAATACACTTAAGCACGCTTCCATGCTAGCTTCGTCTCATTGAAACACCCGTGCTAGCTCCTCTTGGTTGTGTTGCTTGGTGTAATTTTTTGTCATAATAAATTTGTGTTGCCAGCACAAGAAAAATGTGCATTTTAATTACCAAAGCTTTCTTTGGAAAGAAAATTATCAAAGTTGTATTTTCAAGTGGATCATTTTTCATTTTTTAAAATTTGTTTACCGATTGGAAATTTTTCATTTTTTAAATTTAAGGTTCTTGAGTGCTAGTGGATATGAAAGACCTTACTCTTACTGAATCTAAGGAGAGGAAGATGACGATATGATGCTTTTTTTTTATCGGCATTATATTCAAATGCTATCATAACTAAAACTCCATGCCATACATCAAAACTTAGTGGAGCAGAATATATTTCTGAACTTCTTGAAGGTTATCCAAGCCGATGTTATGAAAATCTTCAAATGGAACTCCACATTTTCCAAACACTCTTAGACTATCTTAGGTCAAAAAATCTTTTGCATAATACAAGAGATGTTACCGTGGAAGAGCAATTAGGCATTTTCATATATATGCTTGCACAGAATACCAGTTTTCAGCATTGACCGATAAATTTCAACACAGTCCCGAGACTATACATAGACATCTCGGGGCATATTTTGAGGTGATCACTTCATTAACCTATGAATTAATCAAGCCTCCATCCACTAAGACTCGTTGGAAAAATCATCAACTCCACAATTTTGGCCTTACTTTGAGTTATATATAATCCATGTCATTATAATGTAGGAATTTCTACCCTCTCATCTTATTTTTCAATTAGTAACAAGATCTTGTTTCTTACAGAACTTTATAAGGGAAATACATGGGACTCATGTCTCTCACAATGATGGATAGTGAGGCTGCTCTATGTCAAAATAGAAAAAGAACTCTTTCCCAAAATGTGATCCTTGCTTGTGACTTTGATTTGAATTTTGTTTATGTTTCTACTGGTTGAAAAGGGTCCGCATCAGATGCAGGGGTGTTACATTCTGCCATTAAATCTGGATTTTGAGTACCTAGCGGCAAGTAATATCTGGTTGATAGGGTCTATGCAAACACATCATTCTTTCTTGCTCCTTTTCAAGGAGTTTGATATCATATTAAAGAACAAGGATAGGACAATTATCGACCAAGGGACTATAAGGAGTTGTTCAATCTTCACCATGCCCGCATATGCAACCATATATATCATGCTATTAGCATCCTAAAGATGCCATTTTCTATGTTAAAAGTTGCAACATTTTACTCACTAGAAACTCAAGTGAAAATTCTAGCAGCAACAGCTATATTGCATAATATAATTCGAAACCACAAAGGTAACGAAAAGTGGTTAACTGATCAAACAGTCAACACTTCTTTAGATAAATTTGTGGATCTACCAAGTGGGGATGACCGATACATAGATGATGTTGTACTATTGAACAATGAAAGGAACATAGTTAATGCTTTGAGAGATAAGATTGCAAAGAAGAGGTTGGCATATTATGAAAGAAGTAGGAAGCGGAGAGTACAAAGGAGAGCTCATTAGCTATTATGTTAAATCCATATTATTTTTACTTTATTTTCTTTTGTACTTGTTGTAATAAAATAGAACAATTTGTGAGTTGTATAAAATTCTCCGATGTCATACCTTATGTTGCTTGTCTAATTGTTAGTTGCCACAATATACTTATGTCATAAAGTTGATGCTGTAGTTTTATTTGCCATTTATTTATATTATTTATAGTTCCTTGTGGTTAATGGTTTATCTAAGGCTTTATGGAACATAGAGCAAGGTGGACGTCAAAGTATAAAAAAGGATTGGTTGATATACTCCTTGAGTTCGATGTTTCTCACTATCGTGATCAATGAATTTTGTTTATGAGATCCCTCAATGAATTTTGTTAGAGGACTCTAGGCTAAGGAGGTATGAAAATAAGAGTTTCCCATTGTTTGGATCGTTGGATCTCTTGTATGAAGGTAATATCCAGTTTATAATCCTTTCATTTTTCAGTCTTATATGTTATTGTTAGCTATGTGCATGCCTACATTTTGTAGCTAATCATGGCTTGTATATATTTGTTTGTAGTACCTAGTTGTCTGTCATACATTTGTTTGTAGTACCTAGCTGTTAGTTGAAGTTTGTTGGGGGATTTGTATTTCTTGAGAGTGGCTTGTTGGGGGATTTCTTGAGAGCACTATTCATTGCCACTTTAGGTCAGGAAGAGATTTAGAAACCAGTGGAGTTCTCATGTTTCTCTTTTATTAAGGTGCAATGCTGAAGTACTAGAAAACACTACAGCAATCTTGCCTTGTGGTGTGAATAAAACTTGATTGTCGCACTGGACCACTGCCTTACCCTTTTGATCTACAATAACATTTGAAATTCAATTGCACCTTCAGGATTCATCTCTGAATTTCCCCCCATCACACTCTTAGGAATTGTCTCTAACTCACAAAGACTAGCTATTGTAGAAGGATATTTCTTTGGTAGGAAAATGATATTTCTTTGGTAGGAAAATGGCTATCTTGAAATTTGATGTATATATTGTTATTATATGAAATTTGATGTCTTAACATGACAATTTGTGTTCGATAATCCTCTCACCTTTGATGTCTTAATAGGAAAATTTGCAGAAGGAAAACATTGCTTCACTTCTAGTCAACCACCTCATGATGCAAATACAAGCTTTGATGTTGGATGCAAGAACAAGAAACTTTTGAGTATCTCTAGAAAACACATACTGGATGCAAGCTCTGATTCAAGAGCTCAACATGCTACTGGTATTGGGGAAAGATAGGACAATATGCATTCCCCTCCAAGACTGCATGAATTTGAAAGGCAAGGTTTGGAGAATGACATATAAGATCAAGAAGAGAACAATATGTACTCTTGTCATAATGGATGACATTAAAAGGAGTCTAAAGAATGAACTTCCACAATATCACTATGATGAGCAGTTAGATGTTGAAGATAATGAATAAAATCAACAAGGGTGAAGGGGTGATGACCATGCAAATTCAAGAACTAGGACTACTGGAGCACAAAGAGGAAGACCGAAGAAATAAAAGAGTATAACATCGACACCATGCATTGAAGAAACAATGTCAGCTTATTTTGATTCCAGAAAAAAAACAAGCTAGCATGAAGGAGCAAGCTTCAAATCAAGGAAATAAATACTCAATTTCAAGATGCTTTGAAGTGTTACAGGTGATGGATGATGTGTCCGATGATCAAGATCTTTGCCTCCGATGTTTTCAAGGATGCAATAAATCATGAGATTTTTCTATGCTATGAGGCAAGACTATGTGGTTTTTGGTAAGAATGAAGTAAACAAACTTGAAAATTGACTCTTTGTAAGTCCTCCTGTTTTGGCCTTCTATTCTACATTTGTACTGTTAGTACATTTTCTTGTACCACTATTGAATCGGGTATATTTTCCTATTTGAATGCTGACACAAATGCCACAAAAATGCAATCTCCTAGTGTTAAGAATAGGTCTTACTCATTATCCCTAAATATTTCTTGTGGCTGCTTTGTAGGATGATGATGACTCTGATGATGCAGAGAAGAAATTGGATTCTGCTCTACTTTCATATGCTTGGAGTACTATGTGTGTGGTTCATATGCTTGGACTACTATCTAACCTTATTTGTATGTTGACGATCTATTAATGTACACAGTATGCCTACTGTGTCTGAAACTGGGTTCTACTTTGTTTTCTTCATCATGCTATTGTATTCTTCCAACTATCTGAAGTTGCAAGGGATGATTCCTTTGGCAAAATCTTATGGTGCATGCTTACTTGAGCAATACGTCTGATCATAGTTTACATATGAATGGAGAGTTGTTTTCAGAATATAAAATAGATTGCTTTATCCACTGATCACTCTTTTCTTCTTTTCTAGGTTGGCTGTGACTACAGTTAGTTCTAATTTTTTAGCATCTTGTCACTATCATGTTGTTTTATGATTATTTTCGAATCATAATACCAGGTCTTGAGAGTGTTCTATTTTTCTTCAATATTTGGAACTTTGAATAGGCAGTATTTTTGTATGTTGAATAACATTATTGTCAAACCAATAATTGGTGTAGTATTTTTTGGTATATGAACATCATCTTCTTTATCCTTTGTTTCATGCAAATGCTTCCACTCAACCGGTATTCTGATTCAGGTATTTGGGCTGGAATGCATACTATCTGTTACTTTGATGGCAAAACCTATGAATGGGTTGGACTGAGCCATCAACCAAGCCTCATGGGTAAGGTTTGTTAACTGAAAACACATGAATTAGGGCCAACTAATTCAGATACCAGTAAGCCAAACTATTAGGGCCAACTTATTCTATTTCAAATACCGGACATACCCAAACAGATCAACTTACATGTTTACAAGGGAAAACAATTGTAGCAATATTTCTTTGTTCCCAGCAAAATACCAATGTAAACTATTTACAGGTGGAAACAAATATGGGGCTTCCAAGAAGGTCGTAAGTATAGAACACCTTCCTCCCAATATAGGCCACAGCCCTATGGCTATACGATCCATAAGCTAAACGGGAACTTCACATTAAACAATCATTTGTAAAAAAAAAATACCGCATCAAACAATCGCCCAGTTATCGACGCTTGTTTGAGTGTCCCATGATTAGGGATGGCAATTATGCCCGATTACCCATAAGCCCATGGCAAATACCCAAATGGAGGCAGATATGGGACTCTTCCTTCCCTCATAGGTATAAAAGGGGAGCAATTCATTACCCATCAGGTAAATGAGCACGTGTAAAGGTGAACTCCACCCGTACCCGTAACACCCGTTTACCCATCAACTACCTAACATGTGGGCCATACAAGAAAAACAACCCTAGGTGCACGAGTGACTCTCCCAGAAGACCCGAACCCAGTCTCCCCCATTTTTTCCCAACAGACTCTTGGTCTCGGGCCTCTTGGGCGGCTCCCAGTCTCCCCTAGGGGTGGGCATTCGGTTTTTTCGGTTCGGTTTTTAAGGTTTTAAAAAAAATCGGTTTTTGAATATCAGTAACCGAACCGAAACCGAATTACCGAAAAAACCAAACCGAATAAACCGAATTAATTCGGTTCGGTTTATCGATATTCGTTAACCAATTCGAGTACATGTGAGTACATGTGCAGGGGCAGTTCGAGTTCAGACTTGAGCAATGCATGCAATACAAAAAGTTCAATAATCAGTATAGCACTTCCATCTACTTCAATCACACAATCACACATCCATCTACTTCAAGTCTTCAAATATCACACATAACACACCACCTTAGCATAAGAAATTTCAATTTTACTGATTCACTCCTTATAGAGAGAAACAATCCTGAACCCTTCGGCACATGTTCATTCCAACACCACAATTCCCGGAAGACAGATTTTCCGAACTATTCCCGTTATCTCTGATTCTTGAACAAATCACAAATGTGAAGCTTAAATCATAACTCTTCTGTGATGTTTCCTCAAGAACAAGGAACAAATGATTGCAAAAAACTACAACCAACAGCACAAATCAAGCATCAATGCATCATAGTTGCAGCATCTACCGACTACCAAATCAACGTGGATTCGAAGTTTCGAACACACCTGGCGCCGAGACCCGAGACCGAGAGGATGGGAGGGAGGTGCCGCCTGCCCTGGGGGCTGGGGTTGCGCCGCGCCTGGAGCTGGAGTGGAGGACGGGAGGGGCCGTCTGGCCTGGGGTTGCGCCGAGGTGCTGCCGGGACTCCAGAAGCGGCGCGGCGCCGTCGCCACTCACCGCGCGCGTCGCTGGCGCCTGGGGAAGGAAGACCGAAGAGGCGAAGACCAAGACTCGCTTGATCGCTTCTCTGGCGCCTGGGGAAGGAAGACCGAAGAGGCGAAGACCAAGACTCGCTTGATCACTTCGCTGGATCTGCCGTCTGCGGCTCTGCGCCTGGGGCTGGGGTGGCCGCCGGCCGGGTGGGGAATTGGGGTCTAGGGAACTAGGTCTAGGGTTAGGGTTGGAATGTCTTGCCAAGTCATGGAATGGACCGAATGGTTGGTTGCGGGCCTGGGTTGGCGAGCGACTGGACTGGCGTGAGTACTGAGTTGGCGAGAGAATTCGGTTTTTCGGTAAACCGGTTTTTTCGGTTTTTGAAAGACGAAAACCGAACCGTAAACCGAAAACCGAATAGTGCTAAAATAAAAACCGAACCGAAAACCGAAAAAACCAAAAATTTCGGTTTATTCGGTTCGGTTTGATTCGGTTTTTCAGTTTCGGTTTAAAAGTGCCCACCCCTAGTCTCCCCCCTTTTTCCTCCTAGTAGTAGATCCAAATCCCCAATCTCACAACGTTACTGCCACCCCAAATCCTCAGGTCCGAAGTTCCCCAGTTCCACAAGAACACCCTGCTGCCCTGCCATTGCCCGATGCCCCGACCTTCTAAGCCCTGCCCTTCCACCGCCCAGCACCCTAGGCTACGAACTGCAGTAGTTCAGCACAGCACCACTACTTGCCTCGCCTAGAACGGCGTGACAGTATTAGTAAGCCAAAGACCATAAATTAACTTTTTTATATTAAGCAAACTCCTGTGCACTCTAAGCACACCTCTCTACTTCAAAGCAGAATAACTTTGTCTTTGTGGGAGATGGTTGCTTTGAATGACCCCTATTATCCAGAATCATAGTCTTTCCTTTAAACCCATGCCGGCTACGTGCTTTTCAAACACGTTGGGAGAAAGACCTTTGGTGAGCGGATCCGCTAACATGTCTTTTGTACTTATATGCTCAAGTTCTATTGTTTGATCCTGGATTTTCTCCTTCACAACATAAAACTTAATCTCTATGTGTTTGGCAAATACCACTTGATTTGTTGTTGTGGGAGTAAAATACTGCTGGCTCATTGTCGCGGTATAATTTGAGTGGTTTTTCTATGCTGTCTACCACTCTCAACCCGGGTACAAACTTTTTAAACCACATTGCCTGCCCGGTTGCCTCATAGCATGCCACAAACTCAGCGTGCATTGTCGACGTTGCAACGATCGATTGTTTTATACTTTTCCATGATATAGCTCCTCGGCAAGGGTGAACGATATCCCGATGTGAACTTTCCAGTGTCTTTACACCCTGCCCAATCTGCATCTGCATAGCCCACAATCTCTAGGGCACTTGACTTTCTATATGTTAGCATGAGGCTCTTTGTCCCTTGCAAATACCGCAAGGCTTTCTTTATAGCTTTCCAGTGATCAACTCCTGGATTAATCTGATATCTTCCAAGCATCCCGGTTGTAAATGCTAAGTCGTATGAGTACATATTTGAGCATACATTATGCTTCGACAATTTGAAGCATATGGGACTGATTTTATTCGATCGATCTCATACTTGTTCTTTGGACACCGAAAATTCCCAAACTTATCGCCCTTGACTATTGGAGCAAAGTGGCATTACACATATGCATACTATATCTTTTCAAAACACTTTTTATGTATGCCTTCTGTGATAGCCCTAGCACCCCTCTTTTTCTATCTCGGTGTATCTCAATTCTTAATACATAAGATGCTTCACCAAGATCTTTCATATCAAACTTTGAGGACAAGAACTTCTTTGTCTCTAGCAGCAGATCTTTATCACTGCTTGCTAATAGGATATCATCCACATATAAAACTAGGAAAATATACTTCCCTCTATTAAACTTTGCATAAATGCAGTTGTCCTCTTCATTCTCTTTGAACCCAAAATTTCTTATAGTTTCATCAAACTTAATGTACCACTGTCTAGACGCTTGTTTTAATCCATAAATGGACTTCTTTAATCGACATCCCATATTTTCTTTTCCTTTCATGACAAAACCTTTGGGTTGAGCCATGTACACATTCTCATATAAATCCCCATTTAGGAATGCCGTCTTAACATCCATCTGATGTAATTCTAAATCATAATGAGCAACCAGTGCCATAATGATTCTAAAGGAATCCTTTGTCGAAACAGTGAGAAGGTTTGGTATAATCTATTCCTTCTCTCTGAGTGAAGCCTTTTGCGACAAGTCTAGCTTTAAACCTTTCAATATTCCCTTTGGAGTCACGTTTGGTTTTGTAGACCCATTTACCAGCCTACTGTTTTGGCTCCTTTAGGAATTTCTTCTAGGTCCCGACTTTGTTTGTACTCATGGATCTCATTTCATCTTGCATGGCAGCAAGCCACTTGATGAATTGGGACTTCTCATCGCTTCCTCATAAGAGGTGGGATCACCCTCTATTTCTATGTCTTCACCGATATAAACTTCATAATCACCGGAATAGCCGATCTCCTGTTTTTTGTGATCTTCTAAGTGGTTCTTGAGCGGGTTCACTTTGCTCTCTCAGAGGTCGCTCAGACTCCTCACCAAAGAACAACAGGGCCTCGGGCTCCTACAGTGCCTCTGGCGCACCGATTGTTGCACTTGGAGAATCACCGAGGTGTCTTTGTAACCGGTGATACAACAACAACAGTATCGAGAAGAAAGGCTCTTGAATCATAGGAGTTGGGGCACAAACCCGCTTCTCATCGAGCTAATTTCTCGGGTACCATGCTCCCCGATCATATCATCCTCTATAAACACAGCGTGTCTAGTTTCTACAAACTTGGTATGTCTGTCATGCGGGCGAGAAACGATAACCCTTTGATCTTTCAGGATAGCCAATAAAATGGCAACTAATTGTCTTTGGATCTAACTTTCCTATGTTTGGGTTGAATACTTTTGCCTCAGCTGGACAGCCCCACACATGTAGATAGTTTAATGATGGCTTCCTCCCAGTCCATAATTCATACGGTGTTTTAGGCACCGACTTACTGGGTACCCGATTAAGAATATGGGCAGCGGTTTTAAAGCCTCCATCCATAGACTAACCGGTAAAGTGGAGTAACTTATCATACTTCTTACCATATCCATTAAGGTGCAGTTCGCCTTTCACTACTCCATTTTGTTTGAGGTTCGCCCGCATAGAATCTTTGAGCTACTATGCCATTTTCCGCAGTACCTTGCAAATGGTCCCGAACTTGGCCATAAGGGGTGTGTTTACCGTAGTACTCCCCTCCACGATCTGATCTTACTACTTTAATCTTTAAATCATGTTGATTCTCTATTTCAGCTTTGAATATCTTAAACTTTTCTAATGCTTCTGATCTTTATTTGATGGGATAAATGTAGCCATAGCGAGAATAATCATCAGTGAATGTAATGAATGAATCAAAACCATCCACTTGTCTTTGAGAAAAGGACCACAAATGTCGTGTGGATTATTTCTAAGATTCTGTGCTACGCTTGGCGCCTTTCTTTATTTGTTTAACATACTTGCCTTTAATACAATCTATGCAATGATCTCAGATCTCGAAAAGTCTAGGGAGGAAGAATTTCTTCTTTGATTAATCATTCAATTCTCCCCCTCGAAATATGGCCTAAACGACAATGCCATAATTTTGATGACGATTCACTTTCTATTCTCTTTCGCTTTGTAGTAACATTGCATACTTTCGCATTCGAGGAGGTACTTATGTCATTCACAATATCATAATGGGATAGCAAATAAAGCTTGTCTTGTCGGATGGCAAGACCAACATCTATATTATTAAACTTTATTACACACTTTCCATTCCCAAAATGACACTGAATGTTCTCATCATCTAAGCAAGACACTGAAATCAAATTCCTTCTTAAAGAAGGCACTAATAGAACATCACGCAAATGGAGTATGAAGCCGCCATCCAACTCTAAGGGAAGATCTCCAATAGCTTCCACATCAGCTTCAACTCCATTCGCCACTCTAATTCCTCTTTCTCCTCTTTGTAGGATCCTCCTCGTACGGAATCCCTGCATAGAATTAGCAACATGAACAGTTGCACCAGAATCTATCCACCAAGTATTAGTTGGTGAATCTATATACAAGGATTCATCTATGAATGTAACTTGATCTTTACCCTTTTTGTTCAGCCACTTGAGGAACAGAACGCAATCTTTCATGTGGTGCCCTTTCTGATGGCAACGCCTGCAGGTGTCTGGGTCTATGCGCTCTGGTGGAGGCCTAGGAAGCTGCCCACTGGAACCATGTCCTCCATTGGAGTTCTGCCCTCCATTTGAGTGTTCACCTTTTTCAAAATTGGTGAACCTTTTCTGCTGATAATTGCCCTTTTGGTAGTTGCCTTTCTTGAAATTTGGCTTATTTTGAATCTGGAAATAATTCTTTTTCTTCTGAGAATGCTTAACCAGATTAAGCTCTTCAGCCTTTTGTGCCTTTAATCTTTCTTCTTCTTGGACACACATAGCAATGCACTTTTCAATAGACCACTTTTCTTCACTAATGTTGTAATTTACAACAAAAGTCTCAAATTCTTTTGGTAATGAAACCAGTATAAGGTGGACTATGAAATCATTCTTTAAAGGCATATCAAAAGACGTGAGAGAGCGAGCCATATTGGACATTTTGAGAATATGTTCTCTAATGCCTGGTCCATTGCGCAGCCCAGATCCATCATACTTTTCATTGACAAGTTTCTTGATTAATGTGCCTGCATAGGCCTTTGTGGATCCAGTAAACTGCTCTTCTATTTTCTTCAGATACTGTGTAGCATCTGTACATTCTGGGATTGCTCCCCTTATGGACTCAATAATGGTGCCTTTGATCACCATGAGGCATTTTCTATTTGAGTTGTCCCATTTTGCCTTCTCAATACTATACGACAACTCTGTCGCAGCATTATTTGCAGCTTCCGGAGACCCAGCTGCTGCCAGAACCGGTGCCACAGGCTTTGGATGAAGCAAGGCATAATCTATCTCAGCCATAGCCATGGCCAAGTTCAAATTCTCTCTCCATGAGGAGTAATTGTTGCCGTTCAACCTTTCAAGCCCTTGAAAGACACTTAGGGAATTTGCAATCTTGGCTGGAAAAACTTCATAAATGAAATAAGAATTTAATCAGTAAATTAAAAGATATAAACTTTGGCATGAATAAATTAACGTTGGTCAATTAAACATGCTCTCAACTTTAATAAAGATTGATCTATTTCTAAAACACCGTTGGGCAGTATTAGAATAGAGCAACTTTATTTAAACTTTCTTTCATACTTAACATGGTCATGGCAAAGTTATTTTCAACGTTGGTCAGAAAATAAAATTACCATATCTTAAAATATTCAGCAGAAAATACTATAAAGCATCTCATTTACTATTTTCTCTAATTAAATATCCACGTTGGTTTCAATTTAATCAGAGAAAAAAAATTTAAACTTGCAGCGGAAACTTGATTTAATTTAGCACTTAAACTATTCTTCACAGCAAAATATTAAATCAAAAATTTTTACTGTGCATAGTCACTGTTCATGGCCGAAATTCGGCCCAAAAATTCACTTCGTGCGCCCGGTCACCAGGCCTAGCCAACTTGGCGTGGCCACAGCGACTCCTTCCCTTTGGGCCTAAAGCCAGCCCATCCGAGCCGCACGCCACGCGCCGTCCGATCGCATCCGACGGCCACAATCATTCCAGGCAGGGATTAAAACTCCGAATTTTTCGGACACCCCCAAAACCCTAATCTCATTTCTTCGCTTCAGCCCGAGTGCTTCGTCTCCGGTGCATCTGTGAGAGAGAGCGGCTTCGAGGATGGCGCGCCGACCCAGCCCCTTTGCGGCGCCGTCACCCTAGGGTTGACGCGCCGCCGTCAAATGGCCTAGAGGCGGCACCCTTAGCCACGCGCACACGCTTCCGCCCGCGACGAGGATCGCTAACACGGGACAACGGCGGCGGAACTACCTCGTCGACGACGACGAGTACGGGAGGTCAGGAAGATCTCCCTCTTTTTACTTTTTCTTTTCTTGGATCTGATTTCGGGGAATTTTACTAGGGTTTCTTGATTTAATTCTTTGGGTTTTGGGGAAAAATAGTCTAGGGTTTCACGGATTTGGGGAAATCCCGATTTAGGGTTAGGGATTCAATGAATTGATCATGTCCCCTCCTTCTATTTTCTATTTCTTTTAGTTCTTTGATCTACTCCGAGCCACTTCGAGTGAAAAAATAGACTCGGGTTGGTGATGAACCGAAGGTTTCAACTTTCTAGGGTTAGGGTAAAAACCGAGGCTCTGATACCAATGATAGATAACTAGGGTGTCTAGGACCTTCCCCTACACCTCTAACCACTAGATATAGGAGCCTTTGATCCATACCTTCGGTGTTTGCGCCATTCCCGGTTGATCCCGAAGCCATGGTGATGATGAGGCCTTCGGGAGGTTGGAGAAGACGATCCGGATGGCGGCAGTTCCCTTCTGATCCCGTGCGCTTCCTTGAGTCTCATCTGGACGGAGAGGAGGAAGGGGATGAAGATGGCGACGAACAGCGGCAGCCTTCCCGTCACTTCACCGCGCTAGGATTAGATCGGTTCTTGTGGGATTAGATCTGCAGCGAACGTTGGTTCGCGTGCCGGCCTTGTCCCTCCTTTTATATAGCGCGGTTGTGACAGGGGGCCGCAACCAAGAGGTTGTTGCGCCCCCGATCAGGGCGCGAATGTGGCGTGGGCCTGGTCTTTGACAGAGCCCACACGAGATCAACCCAACACTTTTTTGATATGATTCATAGGTGAGATCATTGCAAGATTGAAGAGGGATTTAATTCCAACTATCAGAAGTGGGCTCATATATTGGCCACTTTGTGACTTTATTACTTTCAAGTTTATCCCTGTTCATTTACAAGTAACATTAAGTTCCCAACATACTCTTCCAATTTGGGTTCAGAGTCTGTTTGACAGCTTATTTCATCAATGTTGATGTTAGCTGGTGATCCTTTTTAATTGATGTTTTTACATAGGCAACATATCCGGTGCAACCCTCCCCCCCCCTCCGTGAAACCACCGTGCAACTGAACTAAAAAAAGTTTCAAAAAATTCTCAAAAAATTACCATATGTAGGGAGGTGAGCTTCTACAATCGTGCAAAATTTGAAGACCAAACCCAATCGCATTTGAAAGATATGAAAAAAAACAGCAAAAATGAATAGTGATGAACAGTAAAAAATCACTGTTCATGCTGAATTTGCCTTTTTTGTAACTGCTAGTATAGGATGAATTTGATCATGAAATTTTATATGTAGGTGGGGTAAGTTGAGATGTACATCCATGATTTTTTTCAGAATTTTTTAAAACTTTTTTTAGTTCAGTTGCACGGTGGTTTCACCGAGAGGGGTGATTGCACAGGATATTTTTCCTTTTACATATGTTGGCTTGGATCAAAGACATTAAGAGCCTTCCCATAGAGATGATACATGATATTGATGAGTGATGACTCATGTTGGCGGGTAAACAGGTATACCCACAGGTGACAGGTATGGGTGATGTTCTTCACCCACTATCCTTCACGGGTATGCCCACGGGGGTGATTTCGGGTGGTGGGCATAGGTTTGGGCGAGTACTACCCATGCTCGCCATGCCCGATTGTTATCTCTACTCATTATCTTAACTTGTGTTAGTTTCAAATTGATTGATGGATCGAAAAACTGTAAGAAAATGTAAATTTATCCTGCAAGCTAGTCCTATTTAGTTTTTGCCAGGTCGTATACCTAGATCAAGGACATTCATCTGGGTTGCACCCTTGGGATGGGTTGAGAAAAATGATGCGTTGCTGCGCCTAGTCCAACCCCCAACCAGCAAACTCTTAGCCTTAGACTCCAGCTGTTGATCCCTAATGTGCACGCAGCTAACTCCCCTCCTTCCCTCTCATTGTTGGAAATATGTGCAATATTTTAATTTTAGATTTTATTTTCTAGTAAATATAATATCAAGACCCTTAACTGGGCATAGAATACCCCAAGGAGCACATATTATTGTACTAGTCATCACATCCATACTCAATATAAAAGCATTGATCATACTTTATACAAAAGGTATATTTTTCTTAAAATAACGTGGCCATTGGCCAAATAAAACTACAGTGGAAAGGTAGTTAAATAAAACAGTAAGGTCCAACAATATGCCTCAATCCAAAATATCCATAGGCAACTGATAAGGATTAAGCCTAGAAAAAGTCATCGTTGTATTCTTCGAAACCTGTGATAAAATAGGTATCGTCGGGGACCTCGACCTCTTCATTCTCTGAATATCAACAAACAAGAGTAAGTATATTTGTACTTAGTAAGACTTATAGTGTATCACAATTTTAAGTATATGCTGGCTATATCAAAGGAAATGACTATCCTACCATGTTCATTTGCATAAAGCTAGATTTAGTCGATAATGACAAGTAGTAGATTGCTAACGAGATTTGTAAAGAGCAATCAACAAGTACATAAATAACTAATATATGACATAAATAAAAGTAACTCACTATCATCCATGATTGTGTTCATCGATTCATTCCCTACCATACTTGGCATAACATCTGCAACATGGCTACCCACCATTTTCCAACAAAATTTGTTTGCAAAAGATTCAAGCAAAAGATTCAAGACTAAGTGATGGCGCGCAAAAGCTGCTCTTGATTGTAAGCATAGCTTTTTAAAAATATTTAACTCTGTAGAGGTGAACAACTTTACCCACAATACATGACCAACTCTGTTTTGCTGTTGTGTGGCAGAGAGATCATAACAAGAACCATTACATCATCTAGACGTAATTTTGCACTAATCAGGTGATGTTTGACCTTATTTCTAACACCATGGTATGGACACCTCATTAAGCAAATATACTCGGAATTCCTGTACTACTCTAGCCTTTCAATGTGCAAAGTAGTCCTAGACAACTTAATAGGTTAAAGCCACCCCATAACTGCACTTGTAGCTGAACGGATGTCTTAGATTGAAACAAATACATAAGTTCAGTCCTTAATCGATCCAGGCGAGAACTCTTATACTACGCGCAAGTACATCCCTTGCACCTCACAAATTATATAAATAACCTGACTATGTCAAAACTTTAGTTTTTCAATTTAGATTTTTATGCCAAAATAACATAGGAACCTCCTTTGCTCCATCATATTGAAATTCCCATTTCCAAACTAAAGTTTTAACCGTTCATTTGTTCTTCCCAAAACTAAAGCATAACTAAATAAGTATGTATAATCGAATATATCCAAGGTTGACATTATAGATATTGTCTAACCCCTATCTTATGGATTTCAATGCTGGCAATAACATATTTATTAAGGAAGTTTCATGCAACAAGTAGGAATATCTACCGATACCCACAATATAGCCATTTTATAGAAAGTACACGTATGCATACATAAATTTGTAAGACAACATAAATTAAGTAAAATAATATAATCAATATGACCAAAGGAGGTGCTTGCCTTGCTCGTTGAATTCTTGGGTTGGTTCGGAGTAGACACGAAAGGTTTCTGGGATGTTAGTGTCTCCACGCAGTGTATCATAAAACAATAATAAAATCAACTGAATTCAAACAAACACTATATTCAAATATTCCTACAAAATCAGAAACTAGTTTCACTCAATTTAGAGTTTATTTGCAAAAGTTACAAGCATTTGAATTTAAATTTGCTAAAAAATACTTTACATGGAAAATAGGGGTAACGTAGAAAGCATATTTCTAGATATTACGCCTCTCAATAAGGGAAGCGTGTTCTCTACTAAACTGAAAGCGCATCTCATTTTTAGTTCTTTTATTTTCCTTTTATAGAGGCTGACAGGTGGGGCTCATATGTTAGGGTTTTATTATTTTTTGAAAATGAATGGCATGTGGGGTCCATATGTCAATGACTCATATTTAATAAAGATTTAAATTAAAACCAAGTCATTATTTTCTACTCAGACCCATGTCATAGATTCATTTACTTGAAACCAGATTAATTCAATTAATCTTAAATTTAAATATACTTCTGACAATTGGGGCCCCAATGTCAGTGACTCACACTAGAGAAACAGATATGACGCCATGGCGAGCTCGGGAGGGGGCAAGGCCAGGAACGGCTAAAGGGATTCATAGCGATCCTCTGGGAGGTGACGATGGCCATGAGGGACTAAGTGAACGAGAGTAATTTGGGAGCATCGGGTCATCGCATCAGGTTCTGGGGGTTCAGGCAAGGCTTTGTGGGCTGGCTTAGGGACCAATAATCACTATAGGTGAGCCGGTGGCTCAAAAGGCGCGGCGTAGAACACAGGAGCAGCAAGGGAGGTGTAGGTGGCTAGGCCTAGCTAGATTGAGTGGCGTGGAGAGATTAGGGGCTCACCACAACTACCTGGATGTAGTCAGAGGAGACGAAGATGTCTTAGAGCATCTTCAGCAAGGGCCCCTAAAACAGGGTCCCTATTTTGGATTTAGGGACTCCTCCTATTTTTTAGGGTCCCTGTTTTGAGAATGAAGTCCAAAGAACATCCCCTAAATCTCAGCCCTTATTTTACTTTTTATCCTATTTTGACATATCCACTATGTATAATCTTCATTTGACACCACTAAAATTCAATCAAAAATATTTGTAATACATAAAACATAAGCATATTAACATTTACAATTTAAAAACATGATATTTAAAATTTAAATTTAAAATTTTCAAAACATGATATTTAAAATTTAAATTTAAAATTTTCAAAATTTACAGAGAGAGATGCAGATGCAACAGCTTGCAACTCATCCAAAGAAAGACACGCCAATTGCAGCGAACTAATGCAAGCCATCCTTCACTTAACTCCCTATTTTAAGGTTTAGGGTTTGGTTTAGGGGCTCCTCGAATTGGAGCCGATGAGGCAAATTTAGGGCCTCTTAATTTTAGGGGCTGGATTAGGGGCCCTGCTGGACCTGTATTTTTTGCTAAAGTCCCTATTTTAAGGTTTAGGGGCTGGTTTAGAGGCTCTGCTGGAGATGCTCTTAGAGCGACGAAGATGTCTTAGAGCGGCTAGATGACGATGAATAGCGTTATGTGGAGAGATTCAAAGTGGCACCCTGGTCCAGGGAAAGCTAGTGGAGAAGAATGTTGGAACACAAAAGAAGAACCAAAAAAACTTTGAATTATGGTGCTGCGCAATTGCTTGCAGCTTTTCTAATTTCTTTTCCTTTCAAAGAAGTACACAAGCCCTGCTTATATAGCAATACAAACTAACCGACTCCAACGGCGGCAATGCATACGGACTCACCTATTGCCATGTACAGCAAAACGGCTACCAAAAAACGTACTCGTTTACAACTTCCAAAAAAACTTTTCCTAATACAAACTTTAACTAAATTTGTCAAGATTATTATCCAACATTCACCCCCTAATCTTGACATACCTCTCTTGCTTATTGAGGCAATCGGACGCAACTACGATTTGCCCAACTCATATTCTCGACGTAGGATGGAGAACACATCTCGTCAACATTCCGGACTCATCTACGACAGACTTGACTTTGAACGGAGAACACATCTCTTCAACGTCCCGGAGTCGACTTGACGGACTTGATTTTGGACGGCGAACGCACCTCTTCAACGCCCCAGAGTCAACTTTGACGGACTCGACACACCACACAGGATGGCGACACACCTACTCAACATCCCATGCTTCACACCTTGATCTCGACTTCAGGACGGCGACACAACTACTCCACGTCCAGGGCACAACTCATCGAAACCAACTTCTTCGAACTCGACTTCAAGATGGCGTCTCATCTTCTCAACATCCTGAACTCAGCTCGTCGAATACATCTTCACATACGTGGAGTCGACTGTAGGACGACGAACACGTCTGGGACACACCTCGTCAATCTCCTCGCCCGCTGTTTCAATATGACAGACAGACGACCACTTGCCATCTTGTCATGCCGATTTGTTGACAACCTTTCACACGGTCACCTCGCCTTGACCGCGCTGCCTTCTCCGACGGCTTCACACTGCCAACGCTTCCTCGGGTGCCGCCCCGCAATAGCCCACCCCGACGATGCCACCCCGGGAGTCTCCTCCTCCCGGGGGCAGCGGGTTGAACCAAAATCTTAGGCTCTGATACCAATTGTTGGAACACAAACGAAGAA
The DNA here is from genome assembly GCA_036346375.1 of Guadua angustifolia. Taxonomy (NCBI): domain Eukaryota; kingdom Viridiplantae; phylum Streptophyta; class Magnoliopsida; order Poales; family Poaceae; genus Guadua; species Guadua angustifolia. The sequence continues at coordinate 27,350,075 of CM070519.1, forward strand.
CCAAAAAAACTTTGAATTTTGGTGCTGCGCAATTGCTTGCAGCTTTTCTAATTTCTTTTCCTTTCAAAGAAGTACACAAGCCCTGCTTATATAGCAATACAAACTAACCGACTCCAACTTGGATACGTACGCAACAAACCGATCGACTAGAAAAACTTGCCATACGGCGGCAATGCATACGGACTCACCTATTGCCATGTACAGCAAAACGGCTACCAAAAAACGTACTCGTTTACAACTTCCAAAAAAACTTTTCCTAATACAAACTCTAACTAAATTTGTCAAGATTATTATCCAACAAAGAAAGGTGTCACTTGCTTCACTTCATCATGAAGAAGAAAGGTGTCACTTGCTTCACTTCATCAGGGAGAAGCTAAAAATGACCATGATCAAAGCTAGAACTCACAGGAGTGGGGGAGAGAGCTTGGCGATAATACCGACCGAAGTTGAAGAAGAAGGCTTGATGCTTCACTGTATGAGGCATGAAATCAAGTGAGGAGTTTTGAAGAGGAATGAAAATGGCACGTGATGATGCAAGTGTTGAGGCTAGGACTCATTGGGAAAAGGGGTTTCCTTGGTGGAGCACAGCAGCATGCACCTTCAGACGAAGGCAGTGTTCTGGACAGATTGGGGAGGAAGATGATCTGCAAGGAGGCACAATGAACTCGGTATTGTATGGAGAAGCCGAAGGGCAATGTAGTGGGGCTTAGATAGTCCCAAGGTGGCGATTCACTTTGTCAGCTTCCTCTAGGCCGTGAGCAAGATTCCCGGGTTTTGCGCACAAGACAACAGCTCTCAGGCGGCAAAATGGTGGCATTGGGTAGGGAGCTTGAGGTGATGAGATGGGGTAAACAGTCAGTTGGCTGAAGCAACAGGTCATGCACGAGCGTAAAGCTTTAGCGTGCAGCCATGGAAAGCATTCATGGAAGAAGAATACTGACTAGTGGGGCTAGCTGTCAGCAAAAGGAAAGAGAGAAGGCGTATTGACCCAAAGACACTTTCGCGTGGAGAAGGTGTGAAGGAAAAACAGTAACACGCGACTCACAGGTGGGACCAGCGTGTTAGCAAAAGGAAGGGCTGACACGCGGGCCTAGGCTGTCAGTGAAACATATGAGGGGTATTTGAATTTTTGGTTTTTGGTCAGAAGCTTTGCTCGAATTTTTAAGCATAGCTTTGCTGCTCCAAAATTTATGAACATTTTTGTGAATGGACTTGACTGCTATTGATATTCATGTAAAATTTCTATAGTTTTAGAAATTCCATATTTTTTCTCAAAAATTCTTTTATTGCTACTCTCTTTAATACAAGTGGCAGTATTTAATTTTACAAAAATAACAACATAACTCTAAAATTAGTAAAACTTTTTGGAGTGGTACTTTAGACAATTTACGATGCGAATAAAATATTTTTAAACTTTCCACAATTTTGAATAGATTTTCAAAATTTAAAAGCATCATCTAGACATTCAAAAAAGGCATTTTCTTAAATGTAGAAAATTATAAAAAAGTCAAAAAAATTCTAAAAATTCATAACAAACACAAAATAATAATTTGGCAACTTATCATTTCATCTGGGTACAATTTGGGATGTTACATATAACAAATGACTATATATGCATAAATCACTAGGCAACATATTGTACTTCTAAATATATTCAAAAATTGAAACGGAACAAAGTCGATTGATCATATGAACGACTTACAATTGGGATTGATAAAGAACAAGAAGCATCACAGACGTGATCGTAGAAGTAGTCGATATCGAGGAAGAAGCACAGTGGATTGTTGAGAGTATATTAATTGTATAAATATCTTCTACCACTATATATAGTAAAGGTTTACCATCACCGAGCTAGTGCAGAGTTAGACCTAGGTAATGTAAAAGTTGATGTTATGATCTCTTGGCTACACGCCAAAGGAAGCATGTTAATACTGGTAAAAAGAGACTATCATATCTTGTGGGTAAAAATGTACACTTCTGCAGAGTGAAAAACTTTTCAAAAAGTCATGCCCAAGGTCATAGGAGACTTGGTACATTGACACTAGTTAGAAGATTGGTATTTTCATAAAATGGATAAATTAGAAATAATGTGAAAAGTGATTTCAGATGTTATGCCAAGAAATGGCACGAAAGTGGTTCGATGCTAACAATCATGGAGGACTGTGAGTTATTATTTTTGTGCTTCCATACTTGTTATTTTCATATCAGTCAAATTGTTCTTTCAAATTTCGTTTACAATCTAGTACTTGATATTCATATTAAATGTCACTTTATGCAAAATAAATTCAGTAGCTTTTCATTTGACATAGCTTGCATTTATTATACCTTTGCAACACACTACAAGTCTTGCTGAGTATAAAAGTACTCAACCTTGTTGTTGTTGATATTTAGTGGATGAAGAATTGGAAAATCCCGATGACGCATTCTATACCACAGGATACAGGGATTTCACTTATTCATCTTTCTAAGGATTTATGCTTGTCAGTTGTCTGAGGGTTATGTTGAGCAAAGTACAAGACTTATGAATCTTCCGCTGCAACTTATTTCGACTTGTAAAACCTTATTGCATAATTACTTTCCGCTGTTATATGTATAATGTTGTGTATGGATGTATTATCAATGTTGTAAATGTGCGTACTAGCCACTGATCATGAGATTAATACTATAAGCACATGGAATCTTCCTTAGTATTCCAAGCCATAAAAGAGAGTCCCCACATTGTTTTCATTTTAGGGGAAACAAAAGAAATATACAGTGGCCTTCTAGAGTAGGTCAAATCAATGACGAAAACATGAACAGAGGTGCCACCATTTGTTAAGAATACCATTGTCGTAGATTGGATAATTTCCGTAAAGACTATCATACATACCTCGGCAGCCAGTTTTTGACTGATCATGCATGCCCTTGGATGATGTTCCCAGGGAGGATCCTAGGATGGTCGAGCTGGTGGGTCCACTCGACCATGCGGACCTAAGCTCGTCTACGAGCACCCATACTCGTCCACGAGCATCCAAGTATTTCCTCGAGCATGCAAGCTCGAGATGCGTAAGGATTGGTCAGAGCTGGGGGGAATTTTCGAGCATGATCAAAAGATCGTGTTCGCCCCATAACGTTTACATGCCCACAGTGGGAGCGTGGCGGGAATTGAGGATGCAGTTACAGCCACGCTTAATGTCGTAATAGCGTATTATTCGTCTACAGTTATTTCAAGTATCTATAAGAACCCCCGGTAGATTGGTAAAGGGAATTCAGAGGAAAAATATAGACAACGCAAGAAACAAGCATCATAGAAATACACCAGCCTCATTGTAAGAGCTTCCTATTATAGTGAAATCACTAGAAGTAGGGTTATTATCTCCACCGTGAGAAGCCCGAACCAGTATAAACCCCCGTATCCATTTTCCGAGCATCCGGCTTTCTAAGAGCATTTTTTAGACGTAAACCCTTCACGGAAAAGTGGCCTATTGATCCCCCATTCAACAAGTAAGTTCGATGAGAACCTATTTCCCAAACGTCGACAACCTCCTATATTAAAGATGGGGAATTTTAGCCTAGCCCTTCTGCCACATCATCACTTCGCAGAGAGACCCTTTGGAGATTTCAAAATTATGTTCAGGTCCTCCTACCAGCTCTTTTGCAAAAAGGCCCTTTGGAAATTCAAAAATTCCATTTAGGGCCCTTTTTCCAAAATTGTGTTCAAATCCTCCACAGCTCTTTAGCAAAAACCCCTTCGAAAATTCCAAAGATGCGTTTAAATCCTCCCACCGCCTATTTTGCAAAAAAAAAAACTCATGATTTCGCAAGTTCAAGTCAAACTCCTTCTCAAGTCCATTTGTAAAAAGCCCTCATGGTTTTAAAGAATTGTATCTAAACTCAGACCATGTTTTTAAAAAAAACGCCGAGCTACGTTGCGCGGATTTATCTAGTTATACTACGTTCAAGGAGTGCTTACAAGTTCGATAACTGTGAAGTAAACTACAGCTAGCCAGGTTAATGCAAACATGTCTATTATACTAACAGCATAGACCGGCACTCTTAAGTAAGCTTATCGACAAGGGCGGAGACACGCCTTACGCCACTGGGGCTGTAGCTCTAGGTCTAGCATAAAAAATTTATATAAGATATGTCATAAAAATCGGTAAAATTATATATTAGTCTAAAAAGGTGTGGCTCGGCTGAGGTTTGAGACTCGGCTGGCTCTGCTCCTGCTCACCGATGAGTTGACAGTGCAATGCTGACCTAGAAGTTTGTAACTAGTGATACATATGGCCCGGTATCAATTTTTAAGGGAGCCCAGTACCGTTCTGGTAGAGCAAGTTTTCCACTGTCGTACGGAAGGAGACGAGTTCGTAATAGGCTCGCTTACACTGTCCATGCATGCATCAGCGGGCCATTAAACGAGTTATAAAGACTGCTCTATCTGCTCGCTCCCAAATCTCCGTCGGAGCTACGACTTGCGCTACCCTCAATGCGCCGCCGCTGCCAGCGTCTCCGCGCGACGGCGCACTGGTGGCGCAGGCGAGACACTGGTGGCGCAGGCGCGACTCCATCACCCCACTCTTACCCCTTCATTCCTCCCGGCCAAGAGCAAAAACTCTCAAGATTGCTAGCTCTCCTCTCCTTTGCTTCGCTGCTTTCCTAACCAAATCACTTTTGTTAATTCGCAATCGAGCACGTAGCAAGAAATCCACATAGCAAATCCTTGTCTCAGATCTGCAGGTTTCTTAGTTGCCTAGACTGTACTTGTTATCGTGTTTCTTATGTCTACACCAATCATTTGTTGAAATAATGGCAGTATGAGCATAATGAAACAATGACTTAACCCATATATAACTAAGCACACATTATCCATATTGCCAGGAATGTATGAGAATATCATGATTTCTATTGGAACAAGCTTATAAGCAAATAAACTCATGATCTGTCCACATATAAGCATGGCATCAAGTATGGACAATAGGCAGATTAAACAAAACAGCATAAAGCTCATGTTTGTTTTGGCAGACTTTGCTCTCAGATTTAAGTCACTGATGGGTTGCTCCAAAGGAGCCCTCCAACACCAATTTCAGCAATATATCACAGGTTCTAGAAATATGATATTAGTGAGAATATACAATTCAGCACTGTTTAACAGGTTATACTCACTAGAACTCAACAATGGACTACAAATAGCTACTGAACAGCAAGACAATACCAGTATAGGATTAAGCCAGTTTTGTTAGAACACTAACAGCTAGGTTTAAGGTTCAGATCAGGAAACACAATGCGAAACAAGCCACTGAACAGAAACTAAATCCAGGATACCAGGTCACATATACAGTAGCAATAAAACCAAGTTGACAATCTAGACAAAATGACCTAAACAGTGCTGAATTACAGAGAAGAATCACTAATTAACAGATTAATATTGCCTCAGTTAACTTAATCATCATTGAGCAGAAAAAGGGACCAAAATCAGTGCCTCCAGATCAAGAAATACAGCCTCTAGCTCGATGGCTAGTCCCTCAAATCTCTTAATCGGTTCACTGAATCAACACCAACAGAGGGGAGTAGAGTTTCCTTACACAGCGCCGGATCCGAGCCGACGAAGCCGAGGCAAAGCGCGAGCAGGTCGCTGTCCCAGAAACCACATTTCCAGGCTACACACGCAGCCACTGGAATGTGATTCGGGGATACGATGCCGTCACTTCTACAACGAACAGAAGTAAAAGCCCGAGATGCAGAGGAAGCAGCGCAAGCACACAGCGACCACCCCGTGGCCACCGGGTACCAGGTCGAAGAAGACAACAGCAAGACCACCACCACTCGCGTGCTCCTCCAGGCGCACAGCCACCGGCAGAAAACAACACCGGAGACCCGATGAAAACACCCAGCGCACCAAGATGAAGATCAGAGTGGTACCAGCAAAAACCAGAGAAAGCTACTCCTTACTTGAGAGAGAGATGCTTCCCTTATAACCAGCTAGAGCAACGGGATCCCGCACAAGACGGAGCTCGATCCACATCTCCCCGGCGTGCACGGAGCCATCTCTCCCCTCAAATCGCCCACGCCGCCAGGAGCAAGTCCCAGACCAGGAAACCCTTGCGAATCCCTAGCCTCCAGGCAGCAGGAAGGTCTCCCCCTTTCTCTTCTCACGTGGTGGGAGTGGGCCGGCCGTTTCGGCCCAGGCAAAAGCCCAACATCATTATTATGTGACTGAGCAATTGCAAGGGTGTCTAGCAGTGCACTTGAGTGCGCAGCCCGTTCAGCATCAAGCCTGGACTCGTCCGGGTGCTCATGAAGCCAGGTGTGTTTGTAATTTGACTTTTATTCTTCTTTTATAGTGAATACTAAGTATGACCAAAAAAAAACAATCATTATTGAATAAAGTATAGCCTGCTCGGTGATTGATTCGCCGGCTACTAGATATGAGCAAAGCTGCAGCTTTGTCCTGTGTCCGTACGGTATAGAAAAATAGATAGGGTTCTCATTGCTAAATTCGCCTTCTTACGTTTATGGCAGGTGGCCACTACGATGTCAAAAACGACTATAGGATTAAGATGTATAGGAAGCACAACAATCAAAAACTGATGTTTTGGCCGGCCTTTCATGTTCTCACCTTGTGTCCGCCACTAGTCCCTGGCAAGAAGCACCAACCAGGAACTACCGCCGCGCCCTCCTCGTCACCCGACGGCCACCGTGGCAAGCGAACCGCACGAGGTCTCGGTGGCGGCACAGGTCGCTGTCACCGCCGACATCGTGATGAGGACTGAGTACGGCTTCAACTGTAAGATCATGGTACATGATATATTTGTGATGAACAATTGGCGAAATTTTGATGTGATAAATAAGTGGTAAAAAGAGTTAATAAAGCTAATGTGGATCAAGTTGGGATGAACTTGTTTCTGGAAGATGTTTTTGTTTGATGCAATGCGCTCATGTGAGTGGTTGTATGGATTAACTTTGAGTCAAGTCGTGGACTTGTGCTCGGATTCGTTTGTTGTTTATTTGTGTGCAGGTGTTGCTCGAGGGCGAACGTGGTCGATGACGTGACCAGAACTAGGTTCATGGAGGAACTGAGGTTTGGGACTAGGTTCAGGGAGGAATCGAGATCCTGGTGGTCGAGGATGTCATGCGGGACGTTCGGACTAGAGAACGGTGCACATGGAGGCTGGTTAGTCACGTGAGTGCGGCAGGTGGGCCGTACGCGTGCATGTTTTGGATTGTATACATATATTGGGTCACGTGTTATTGGGTTAGATTGATATGCATACATGTATCTGTTTTAGGGTTTTGAGTTGTATAAAAGGACTTGAAACATGATCAATGAAGAGTTTTTAGCGACGGAATTTATTTTGTGTTGCTTCCGCTCATTCATTCACCCCCCTATGATTGGCGCCATCCGATCCTACAAGTGGTATCAGAGCGAGGTTAAGGTATGGCGTCAGATAAGTATGTTAATCGTCCTCCTATGCTTAATGATTTAAATTTTTCTTATTGGAAAAGTTGCATGCAATCCTATATTGAAGCTCAAGGTAATGATGTTTGGCGCAAAGTTTCTCGCATATGATGTTCTGATATAGTTACTAATGATAATAAAGTAGACGTTGATTTGAATGCTAAAGCTAAAAACTTGATTTTTCAAGGAATTTCTGAAAAAGAATTTGATCGAGTTTCTCATTTACGTTCTGCATATTCAGTTTGGAAGACCGTATGTGACTATCATGAAGGTTCTACTAAGATTAAGAAAGTGCGCAAAAATATTTACCAAAAGGACTTTTTTGATTTTGTAATGAGACCAGATGAATCAATTGATGATCTTTTCTCTCGATTTGAGAAAATCTTGTGCAATTTGCGTGGTGTTGGAGTTAATAATTCAGTTGAGGATAATGCTAGTAAAATTTTGAGTCCTGAATGGCGCATGGTTGTTACGGCAATTAATCAAACTGTTGATTTGGATACTTTGACCATAGATGATATTTATTCTAGGCTAAAAACTTATGAGATGGATTCTTTGTCACCTAGAGATGATAAGTCCTCTACACATGCACTTGTTGCTAACCCCAGCACTTCGTCTGGATTACCATCTTTTATTTCCTTGTCTGCATTGGCTTCTTTTTCAGATGAACAATTTGAGATGCTTCCTGAAGAAGATCTTGTGCTCATTTCCTCACGTGCTTTTAAAGCACTCAACAATGTGAGGATGAGGAGGCGGAGAGCACAACTTGGGTCTTTCAATTGCTTTGAGTGTGGCCTTCCGGGCATATTAAAGCAAATTGTCCTGAGTTGAAGAAAAAGGAAGAAAGGAACCAACACAACGCAGTTCAAGACGCACTACCCCTAGGCGCTCCAATTTTCAAAAAATTGCTAAGAAAGTCTTAGCCGCCATAGAGGAGTATGATCTCAGTGATGTAGACTTTGAGAGTGATAATGAGCCACATGACAAGGACAAGAAGGGAGATTCCGATGATGACTTCACCGGCATGTGTTTCATTACTAGAAGGGATAGCGACAACGACTCCGATCTTGATGAGGTGAGACCTTCTTATGATGAGCTTGAGTATACTATGGTTAAATTAGCTTCAGAACTTAAAAAGTCTAAGAAGACTCTTAAAGAAAAAGATCTAGAAATTGATAGTTCCAATTATGAAATTGCAAGGTTTAGATCTTTAATTCCCGATGATGATTCTTGCAAATCTTGTGACATGTTACAATCTGAAGTTATTACCTTAAGGAATGTCCATGCTTCTATTCTTCATAAACTCGATGATCAAATTGCAAAGAATGATAAATTTGAGACTTGTTTTACTTTTGGTACCGCTATGCATGCTCATGTTGTTGATGAATTGTTACCAAGAACTATTTGAAGAAGATAAAAGTTGCCTTATATACTAGCTCTTTGGTAAATGCTTTATGTTCTAGAAAATTCAAACAACTTAAGAATGCTAAGTGTGCTACCAGTGTCAAGCTTGATTCAAATTTGCCTTGTTCTAAACGTTCCTCGCTTAAGTTAAAATTGAAAAATGCTTATGGTAGAGTTGATCAATTGCAATGTAACATGCTTCAACATGAAATTTCTTCTTGCTCCAATTGTCGCAAACAAAAAGGCATTGTTGATAATATTTGTGATAATTGTGTTTCTTTAACAAAAGAGGTTGCTTATCTTCAAAGCTCATTGCAACGTTTTTCTAATGGTAAAAAGAACCTCAACATGATTTTGAACACATCCAGAGTAAGCACATATAATAAAGGACTAGACTTAGATGCACATGCTTATTCTAAATCTCATCCACCAACATTGTTGAATGTAACTGAAAGTGGTAAATTTAAGGTTAAACCTGAACCTAAAAAGACCATTTTTAAATCTGCTGGTTTTATATCTAATTTGTCCACAACTAGTGCAATTACTTCATCTTCTAAAACAACAACACCTGTGAAGTACAATTGCTCTTACTGTGGTAAAGATGATCATTTAGTTCAGTTCTGCTTTAGACTTGCAAGAAAACAGAAACATGACATGGTAACATATTTTGCAAAGTCTAGGTGGCAAAAGCCACTTTCTGGATCGGGCAAACCGATCAGACAGTAGGTAAGTGGGCGTTCAGACTGGGTGCACCCAAATTCGAAAGGTAAAGGTGGTACGGATTTTGTCGACGATTCGGGACAGGGTCCCCCGCCGAGCTTACTTGTTGAATGAGGGATCAACTCGTGGCCCCTTTTCCGCAAGGGTTATACGTCTGAGAGTATGCCGAGCAATGGAACGAAGGTATATCGGACAATCGTAAGGCGCAGGGGGTCGTTTTTTATCTGGTTCGGGCCTCTCACGGGGGAGATAATAACCCTACATCCAGTGATTGCACTAGTATGCGAAAGTGGGTTACAATGCGCTTGCTCGGGGGGCCTGAGCGATCCTAAGGACTCCCGTAAGCAAGCGATGTGTATAAGTGGGTGCGTAGTACAGAAAGTTCCACCCTCAATCCATCGTGGGAGGGAGTATTTATAGGGAATTACAGGAGACAAATCATTTATTACAGGGGCGCTCTTCAGAGGGCGTCTGTGAGCGATGCCGCGCAGCTTCGCCAGGAACCACGCGACGTGGGCACGATGGCGCGGACCAAGTCGTATGCGGACCGTGGCGGCGCGGATCCCGGCGCGATCCTTGAGCCGTCATGGGTTTAATGCCACGTCGCCTTGTCGAGACCCCGAGCTGGCTTGCTCGGGCCGGGTGCACGGTCGGTCTGCATCGTTGTCCGGGCAAGGGCATGGTCGGTTGGTGCCGGGCTTCGATGGTCGTCTATGGGAATTTTCCAATCCCCGACAACTAGCCCCCGAGGCTTAAGGGGGAAGTCGCTGAGATCGAGCCTTCGCCTTAAGCCTCTAGACACATAGGGAGGATTGGGACTTTGCAGCGAAAAACTACTGCAACATCCGAGCAACACTGGCTCGGGGAAGAGGATCCTGCAGCGAAGAGCTACTGCAGCATCCGAGCAACACGGCTCGGGGATCTCGCAACGAAGAGCTACTGCGGCATCCGAGCAACACGGCTCGGGATCTCGCAGCGAAGAGCTACTGCGGCATCCGAGCAACACCGCTCGGGGACGAGGATCTCGCAGCGAAGAGCTACTGCGGCATCCGAGCAACAGGGCTCGGGGATCTCGCAGCGAAGAGCTACTGCGGCATCCGAGCAACACGGCTCGGGGATCTCGCAGCGAAGAGCTACTGTGGCATCCGAGCAACACCGCTCGGGGACGAGGATCTCGCAGCGAAGAGCTACTGCGGCATCCGAGCAACAGGGCTCGGGGATCTCGCAGCGAGGAGCTACTGCGGCATCCGAGCAACACGGCTCGGGGACGAGGATCTCGCAGCGAATAGCTACTGCGGCATCCGAGCAGCAGGGCTCGGGGACCTCGCAGCGAAGAGCTACTGCGGCATCCGAGCAACAGGGCTCGGGGATCTCGCAGCGAAGAGCTACTGCGGCATCCGAGCAGCAGGGCTCGGGGATCTCGCAGCGAAGAGCTACTGCGGCATCCGAGCAACAGGCTCGGGGCGAGGATCTCGCGGCGAAGAGCTATCGCGGCATCCGAGCAAGCGACTCGGGGATCTCGGGATCTCGCTGCGGCTTCCGAGAGCTAATCTCGCGGCAAGAGCGAGCGCATCCGGCGACGGCTCGGGATCTCGCGGCGAAGAGCTCTTGCTCCGGCAGCAAAGCGGCTCGGGGATCTTCCGAGCTACTGCGGCATCCGAACGCGGGCTCGTGAATCTCGCGGCGAAGAGCTATCTGCGGCATCCGGGATCTCGCAGCGAAGACGGCTCTTCGGGGATCTCGCAGCGAAGAGCTACTGCGGCATCCGAGCAGCACGGCTCGGGGATCTCGCAGCGAAGAGCTACTGCGGCATCCGAGCAACAGGGCTCGGGGACGAGGATCTCGCAGCGAAGAGCTACTGCGGCATCCGAGCAGCACGGCTCGGGGATCTCGCAGCGAAGAGCTACTGCGGCTTCCGGCAAAGACGGCTCGGGATCTCGCAGCGAAGAGCTATCGCATCCGAAAGCAACAGGGCTCGGGGACGAGGATCTTGCAGCGAAGAGCTACTGCGGCATCCGAGCAACAGGGCTCGGGGATCTCGCAGCGAAGAGCTACTGCGGCATCCGAGCAACATGGCTCGGGGATCTCACAGCGAAGAGCTACCGCGGCATCCGAGCAACACGTCTCGGGGATGAGGATCTCGCAGCGAAGAGCTACTGCGGCATCCGAGCAACAGGGCTCGGGGATCTCGCAGCGATGAGCTACTGCGGCATCCGAGCAACATTGCTCGGGGATCTCGCAGCGAAGAGCTACTGCGGCATCCGAGCAACATGGCTCGGGGATCTCGCAGCGAAGAGCTACTACGGCATCCCAAGCATGAGTCAAATGCTTGAGGAACTGACAAACGAGATATGCTCGAACTGCCGCATCCTGGACATGGACTAGACGCCCAGGGGAACTAACTGGCGCGGAAGAGACTCGCGCCCGAGCGAAGGGCCTGCCCAGCGCGGAACACGGACAGTCCCCAAGCGAAACGCGTGCTCGGGAAGAGACTTCGCGCCCGGCGAAGGACGTCTTGGCGGAACATGGGCAGACCCGGCGAAAGCGCGTGCTCGGGGAAGAGACTTCGCGCCGGCGAAGGGCGTGCTTCGGCGGGACATGGTCTCGGTGTGGCCTTCGGATCGATCACACCGCCACGCCACGCATAGCACACGTCGTCGTCCTCCACGTCGCCAAGCGTAGAGGTCTCGATTGACTTGAGAATTCAGCATCCTCGAGATTCTCGCGAAAGGACTCAGTCGGTCCCCACGGACGGCGCCAGCTGTCGACGATTCGGGACAGGGTCCCCCGCCGAGCTTACTTGTTGAATGAGGGATCAACTCGGGGCCCCTTTTCCGCAAGGGTTATACGTCTGAGAGTATGCCGAGCAATGGAACGAAGGTATATCGGACAATCGTAAGGCGCAGGGGGTCGTTTTTTATCTGGTTCGGGCCTCTCACGGGGGAGATAATAACCCTACGTCCAGTGATTGCACTAGTATGCGAAAGTGGGTTACAATGCGCTTGCTCGGGGGGCCCTGAGCGATCCTAAGGACTCCCGTAAGCAAGCGATGTGTATAAGTGGGTGCGTAGTACAGAAAGTTCCACCCTCAATCCATCGTGGGAGGGAGTATTTATAGGGAATTACAGGAGACAAATCATTTATTACAGGGGGCGCGCTACTGTAGAGGACGTACGCAGAGCAGTGCCGCGCAGCCCGCCGGGAACCACGCGACGTGGGCACAGTGGGCGCGGACCAAGTCAGCGCGGACCGTGGCGGCGCGGATCCCGGGCGCGCGATCCTTGAGCCGCCATGCGTTTAATGCCACGTCGCCTTGTCGAGGACCCCCGAGCTGGCTTGCTCGGGGCCGGGGTGCACGAAGGTCGGTCCTGCATGCGTTGTCCGGGCAAGGGCATGGTCAGTTGGTGCCGGGCTTCGATGGTCGTCTATGGGAATTTTCCAATCCCCGACAGATTTAATTCGTGCTTTTATGCCTACTGGTTCTATTAGTCGTAAGTCTCAGTGCTGGATTCCTAAATTTCTTTTATCTAACCCCAATACTGAGACCTTGACATTCTCTTTTGTATAGGTTGTGCGAGAGAGGAAGGAGAACATATGGTTCATAGATTCTGGATGTTCACGTCATATGACTTGTGATTCAAAATGGTTCTCCTCCCTCACACAAAGTTCAGGTGATGAGGTCATCACTTTTGGCGACAATTCAAAGGGACGGATTCTTGGAAAAGGAATTGTGCGAGTCAATGAAAACTTCATTATCAAGGATGTAGCTTTGGTAAGTAAGCTCAAGTATAATTTGCTCTCAGTTTCTCAGTTGCTTGATGAAGATCTTGAGGTGAGATTTAAGAAAAACTCTTGTCGTATATTAGATGTTTCTGAAAATCTAGTATGCAACATCACTCGTATTGATCGCTTGTTTAAAGGTGATTTTTCATGTCCAACATCTGAAACCACATGTCTTGTCTCCCAAGTTTCTAAAGATTTAACTTTTTGGCATCGTAGACTTGATCATATTGGTTTCGATCATCTTTCACGCATAAGTAAATCAAATTTGCTTAGAGGTTTGCCTGAATTAAAGTACAATAAAATAAGTGATTTGATTTGCTCCCCCTGTCAACATGGAAAAATGACTGCACCACCACATTTTTCTATTTCTGCTGTTATGACTAATGCTCTAGGTCAGCTTTTACATATGGACACTGTTGGACCCGCTAGAGTGAAATCTGCAGGAGGTAAGTGGTATGTTCTTGTAATTGTAGATGATTACTCTAGGTACTCTTGGGTATATTTCATGTCTACCAAAGATGAAGCTTTTGAATTTTTTCAAGAGCTTGCATTAAGGTTGTTCAAGGAATTGCCTGAAGCACTTAAAGTAATTAGGAGTGATAATGGAGGAGAATTCAAGAACACTCTTTTTGCTTCTTTTTGTTCTAAACATGGAATTGAGCATCAATTTTCTTTTGCTCGTGTTCCACAACAAAATGGTGTAGTTGAGAGGAAAAATCGCACATTAGTTGAGATGGCTAGGACTATGCTTGATGAATATTCAACTCCTAGGAAGTATTGGGCTGAAGCTATATCTACTGCTTGCTATGTTTCAAATAGAGTATTTTTTAGAGCAAAGCTATATAGAACTTCCTATGAACTTCGTTTTGGTCGTACTCCTAGCATCTCACATATGCGTGTTTTTTGTTGCAAGTGCTTCATTCTTAAACATGAAAATCTTGATAAATTTAAATCTAGATGCTCAGATGAACTTTTTCTTAGTTATGCTCTTCATACTCGTGGTTACCGTGTGCTAAATTTAGATACTAACAAAATTATTGAGACTTGTGAAGTCAGTTTTGATGAGGCTAGTCCTAGTACTAGACCTGACTTTTCAGGGACAGGTGACTTGCAGTTCTGAAAGTATCTTTTTGGAAGAAAGTGATGATGAAGACGAAGATGACAGTGGCGATCAAGCCGACAATCCAGCCCAGTCAGACTGGCCACAGGAAGAAAATTTGCCTGTGTCTTCTAAAATTCCTCCAACAACTACATCATCCTCACATGGTGATGTACATGAGGCAAATCCAGAAGTTTCTGCACCAATGCACATACAACGTAGACATCCTCCTGGACAGATGATTGGTGAGTTAAATGTGTGTGTGCTTCGAAACAGGTACAATACTGATGCCTCATATGCTCATAGTGCTTTTGTTGCATCATTTGAACCCCAAGATGTAAGTCACACTTTATCTGATGAGTCTTGGATTAATGCCATGCATGAGGAACTTGAGAATTTTGAGCGTAATAAGGTTTGGGTCTTAGTTCCACCTCCTTTAGGTCATAATACTATTGGAACTAAATGGGTGTTTAAGAATAAACAAAGTCAAGATGGGGTTGTAAGAAATAAAGCTAGGTTGGTTGCTCAAGGTTTTACTCAAATTGAAGGACTTGATTTTGATGAAACTTTTGCACCTGTCGCTAGGCTTGAAGCCATTAGAATTTTGTTGGCCTTTGTTGCATCTAAAGGTTTTAGATTGTATCAAATGGATGTCAAAAGTACTTTTCTAAATGGCTTTATTTCTGAAGAAGTTTATGTCAAACAACTTCCTGGATTTGAAAATCCAAAATACCCAGACCATATTTTTAAGTTATCCAAAGCTTTATATGGTTTAAAACAAGCGCCTCGGGCTTGGTATGATCGACTTAAATCATATTTGCTGAAAAATGATTTTGAAATGGCCAAAGTCGATAAAACCTTATTTACACTAAAGCATGGCAATGATCTATTACTTGTTCAGTTTTATATAGATGATATCATCTTTGGAGGTACTTCTCATGCTCTTGTTGCCAAGTTTTCAGACACTATGAGCAGGAAATTTGAGATGAGTATGATGGGTGAGCTTACATACTTTTTAGGCTTACAAGTCAAGCAAACAAGGTAAGATAGCTTTATTCATCAAATGAAGTACACAAAAGATCTCATTCGATGTTTTGAGATGGAAACAAGCAAACCAATTTCCACACCAATTGGTACAACAACTATTTTGGATCCGGATGAAGAAGGAGAACTGGTTGATCAAAAGGAGTATCGAAGCATGATTGGATCACTTCTTTATCTTACTGCTTCAAGGCCGGATATACACTTTGCGGTGTGTTTGTGTGCTCGTTTTCAAGATTCCCCACGTGCCTCTCATCGACAAGCGGTAAAACGAATTCTTCGCTATTTACAATCCACTTTAGAGTTTGGCTTATAGTACTCTTCATCATCATGATTATCACTTAGAGCCTACTCTGATGCTGATTTCGCGGGTTGTAGAATTAATAGGAAAAGTACCTCTGGAACATGTCATTTTATTGGTACATCTTTAGTTGCTTGGTCATCTAGAAAACAAGTTTCTGTTGCTCTCTCAACTGCTGAATCTGAATATATTCTTTCTTTGCATGTTGTGCACAAGTGCTTTGGATGATATCAACTTTAAAGGATTTTGGATTAATTTTAGATAGTGTTCCACTTTTCTGTGGTAACATTAGTGCTATTAATATTGCTAAAAATCTAGTGCAACATTTTCGAACAAAGCATATTGATGTTCGCTATCATTTCCTTCAAGATCATGTGGAAAAGGGAGATGTTGTGTTGCATTTTGTTGATTCTGATTTAAAAATTGCTGATATTTTCACAAAACCAATTGATGCTTCTCGATTTATTTTTTTGAGAGGAGAGTTGGGAGTTGTGCATCCCGTGAACCTGTTTTGAGGGGGAGTTTCCATGCCAAGTCTTTTACTTGATGAGCTTGCTTTATCATATTTCTTTATATGTTATGTAATTGAGCTTATATATGACAATCTAAATTGTTTTACTTGAACTAAAAGTGACATTGCGTAAGTTCTTGGTTTGATTGTCTATAGCTAATAACCTATGATATCTTGCTCCTATAAGCTTGATATTGAATCTTCTTGACAAATTTGGGCTATGAAGCATGTGTGTTTTCAGCTTTACTCTTTCATGGACCATTTAATCACTTTGCATGTTTACAATAAAAGAAAAGGGAATAAGTAAAAAAAGACTCAAATATGCAAGAAGAAGCTTGTTCAAATTATCAAAATATGCAAAAGCTTCAAGATGTGTGCTTCAAGCATGCCATTCCCTAAAAGATAAGATGTATGCTTCAAGCATGCCAGTCATAGAAAATAAAAGAAGTATGGTTCAAGTATGCCACATGCAGTTTATTGTTATAAAGATTAATTTGGTTTACTAGATTGGAGTTGAAACTACTTGCTTGCCCTGAGTTGTCAGTTGCTTCATTTTTTGGCCTTGTTTTTCTGCTGAGATTTTGCTTAGTACTTGGCTATAGTTGATTGAATTGAGGTTGAGATGCATGTCACTCCCTAACTTGTTAAATTATATTAAGTTCATGTATTATGCTTATTATGTGATCTATAAGGTTATGTGATTGAGTGAGCTCATTTTTTCTTATCTTGGCACTCATTTGTTTTCCTTGATGAAATCATTGTCAAAGGGGGAGAAATAGTAAAGCATACATTCAGGGGGAGAAGAGAAAATGTTTTTATTGTCGAAGGGGGTGAAATTTTTTTTATCTTCAAAAGGGGGATGATATTTCTTTTCACCTTGTGCTTTTGAGCCGAGTTGTGCTTTTTACACTTTACTTCTATCATATATGTCTTATGCTTTTTAGAGGTGTTGCCAATGTGTTCATCAAGGGGGAGATTGTAAGATCATGGTACACGATATATTTGTGATGAACAATTGGCGAGATTTTGATGTGATGGATAAGTGGTAAAAAGAGTTAATAAAGCTAATGTGAATCAAGTTGGGATGAACTTGTTTCTGGAAGATGTTTTTGCTTGATGCAATGCGCTCGTGTGAGTGGTTGCATGGATTGACTTTGAGTCAAGTCGTGGACTTGTGCTCGGATTCGTTTGTTGTTTATTTGTGTGCAGGTGTTGCTCGAGGGCGAACGTGGTTGATGACGTGACCAGAATTAGGTTCATGAAGGAACTGAGGTTTGGGACTAAGTTCAGGGAGGAATCGAGGCCCTGGTGGTCGAGGATGTCATGCGGGACGTTCGGGCTAGAGAATGGTGCACACGGAGGCTGGTTAGTCACGTGAGTACGGCAGGTGGGCCGTACGCGTGCATGTTTTGGATTGTATGCATATATTGGGTCACGTGTTATTGGGCTAGATTGATATGCATACATGTATCTGTTTTAGGGTTTTGAGTTGTATAAAAGGACTTGAAACATGATCAATGAAGAGTTTTTAGCGACGGAATTTATTTTGTGTTGCTTCCGCTCATTCATTCACCCCCCTCTGATTGGCGCCATCCGACCCTACATCAACCATTATATTTGCGGCCTGTGTCCAGACTTGGAGGAGCGAGTTGAAGATGACTTAATTCTGAGATTGGCTTAAGAAGTGAGGTGGGGTTTTAGGCCTCATTAGGGGTGAAAACGGATCAGATACAGGTGGATAATAGCTCTACTATATTTGTTTTCATATTTGTCTCAGATGCGGATACGAATACGATAGTCCGGATACGAATACAGATAATATCGAATACAGATACGGATCAAATACGAATCGAATCGGATACGGTTTCGAATATTTATCAGAATATAATAAGCCCTTAAATTGTACATAAAAATCAACGGAAACACATAACTAATTGCTTTGATCAAAATATTATTGAAAATTGAACAAATATAAGCATTTTCATTCACTTAAACAATAGTTAGATACCATGTCGCAAACAAAATTATATAAGATTTAGTTTATCACACACATACGATTAGTTCATCATACACATAGATTAAAACACAAAATAAAAGTAATCCTTACTCAGACATACAAATAGAAGTAAACACATAACACACTAAAAGTTTGATAATACTTAGATATTGTATCTTTAGGAAAAGTACATAACACTTACATGTAATGACTCAAGATTTATATTATTTGTTTAATTATGTTTAAAATAATACATTATGTATTTATGAGTTTTATGCATTTTTAGCTACTTATTTAATATTTCCTATTAAGAATATGAGTTTTTGAATTTTAAGAAAAATAAAATCTGATAAAATCTTGAAAATAATTTTTTTAAATGTTAGATTATTGCTGGAACTTTCTCAAAAAAGTTTCGTAATTTTTAGAATTGGTTTGCTAATTTTAATAATTGAAACTTGCTTTAGGGATTAATTAAATTAGAAAACAATTCTGAAATTAAAAAAACCTTTTTGGGTCAAAAGAGTAGTCTTGACCTAGCCTATATGTATATCTGAATATTCAATCCACCATTATTCGGATTATTCAAATCCGTATCCGTAGCTGACGGATAGTGAGTAAACTATCAAGAGAATTAGGGCCTGTTTGGTACGGCTCTAGCTCCTTCCTAGCTCCACAGATCCGTGAAGTTTGAGCTGTGAGTACATTAAGAATGTTTAGATGGATCATTTTGTTTATATTTTAGGCCAAAAATATAAACTTAATTTACTTTATTTTAGCCTACAAGTTTTAGATCTCAGGAGAAGCTAGGATCTAGAGCTCTACCAAATAGACCCAGTCTGAGAGTCGATTATCCCTAGTTTATTTACCTTGAGCGGCCAGCTGCTGCTGCTGCTGGAGGATGGAGTCGTTGGGCAATCCTCGTTGTGCTGCCCGCCTCGACGCCTGAGCCTCACGCCGCCCGACGCCTCGGTGCCTGCACCTCATGGGGAACGAAGCATGCATGTCGGGGCTACGCTACGTTGCTGCGCGGGGAACGAAGTGTTAAACGAGGCTCCATTTATTGTGAGGGTTGTGCGAGGGGAAACAAGACTATTTACAGTGCGGGAAGCGAAGCGGGAATTGATCGCCCTATCATTGTCGGGTTTAAGGGTGTGTTTGGAAGAGCTTTAGCTCTATTAGATCTATGAATCTGGTAGAGTTGGGTATTTCTAACTCCACTAGATCTATAGAGTTGAAGTTATAAGTACATTAAAAGTGTTTAAATGGATCATCTTGTTTACATTTTAGACCAAAAATATAAAGTTAATTCACTTTATTTTAATCTATAAGTTTCAGATCTCATGTGAAACTATGATCTGAAGTTCTACCCAACACACCCTAAGAATCATAAAATCAGCCTGCAAAACACGGTGCCGCATCGGCTCCCATGCCATGCCTTGGGAACCTGAGAACACTGCACACCCCCCTTTAATTAATAGCCAGTTAGTGCTAATAGATCAAGAAAGAGCCTTTAATTTCTGCACTTAGCACCCACACTGCCATAGTGTCTTTAGAAACAACAATGACACTATAGCAGTGTGGGCGCTAAGTGCCGGCCAGAGCCCCACGGCGATGCAGAGTGCGATTGTCTACTCGTGCTCGCGTGGCGCACCCAGATCATGCAGATCATGTTGGTTTGGTTGATTTGATTGATTACTTGAAATTGCAATCGGAGCAAACATGGTTTGCTCGATAGTAATTTTGTCTCTCTTTTTTTCCACATGGCCCCCACTTGTCAAAGGGGTGGAGGGTGTCTCTGGGCCTCCACACAATTTGCAGAAGCTCAGATGCTCCTACGATGCCATGTTCATCTGTTGCCATTAGGTACATAGATAGCAGAGCGTCCGGTTTATATATAGTAGAGTGATCGGGTTCGTCGTCATGGGCTTCGTCGGCTTCTTCGTCAAGCTCATCTTCATCCCCATCAATAACATCTTTGTCGGGTCCGGCTAAGTATACTCGTATCTCCGTCTCCTGCTTGGTATATTGAGTTAGAGCAAGGTCGCGGTCACCCGTTCTTTTGTCTTTGGATCAACCTCCACACTGCAATCTTCCTATGTTCTGTCCTTGCGGCTGTGCTTGAGCGCTTCTGCTAGGGATCGTGTTGAGCCGTTATCTCAAATCTGGCCCAAAAACATAGCAAACCGGTTCATGAAACATGAAATCCCGTCGAATTAACTGAAATCTTGCTGAAATTAGCCGAAATTGCGCTGAGATTTTTGAAAATACTATAGCATTTAGAAAATTTTTAATTTCTTTTTTTCATTTCACCAAGATTTTGAATCTCGCCGAAATCTGATATTCCTTGCGCCAGAGGCTTTACGTCTGCTGCCACGCAGGGAACTGCTTCTGCTGCCCCGCACGGAACTGCTTTCGTGCTGCCGTATGTGACGTCGTCTAAGTCGTCTTCTGCCGCCACACACGGCACTGTTCTTTTCCTGCAGCCGCCCCAAGCAAATCCAGCGTACGCGTGTACCTAGGGGTGAAAATGGTACGGATAATTTCCGACCGACCGACCGACCGACCGAAGCGTCTCGGATAGCAATTCAGATAATTTTTCGGATATCCGGATATTTTGTGCGGATACGGATCGGATATGGATAAAGTGTCCCGGATACGGATATGAATATCTCGGATAATATCCGTCGGATAGTATCCGAGCATTTTTTCGGATACTATCCGCCGGATAATATCCGAATTCCAGCCTTTTTAACTTAGCCCGATGGCTTGGCTCAGTATGTTTGGCCGACCCATCTAGACTTGAGTTGAATAATAAATATACAAGCCGGGAGCCCGGAAGTGGAACCCTAGCCGCCACTTTAGTTCCCATCGCCAACTCAGCCCCAACCTATCCAAGATCCGGTCCACATCTCCAACTCCAGTCGTGGTGGCGCGGCGGCTGGCGCGTCTTCCGTCCGCGCCTCGGTCCTCCGGTCGTCCTTCTTTGTCACAACTTCAACCCTCCGGTAAAGATCACCGGCTCTAATGAGACTGATTTAGTGCAACCATGTGGCCGTTACTTTTGTATACTTCCTATGAATATTCCGTCGGTGGTATTACTTGGTGTCTCTCCTGGTCACAACTTCAACCCTCCAGGTCAAACGGCATCAGTCAGGCCATTAGGGGCCATGGCCTCCATGGTCATCTTTTACACGAGATTTGAAGTGAAAACAAAAGAAGCGATCAAACTTTCACGGCCAAACGCGCTAGCCTCTTAACCTTAATTTATTTACTACTCCTATCTCCGGTTCACAGACACTCGTCGATTTAGAATATATATATTCAAATTTTGAAAAACTTTAGTTATAAATATCTTTTTTAAATATTTAGATTACACGTATGAAAATCATATATATAAATTCGTCTCAAAACGTACTTTCATAATATTTTAAATTTATTAGATTTTTTAAAATATATTACAAGAGGTGTTTCTTTGCTTTTCTTTCTGCAAGTTGCACAATTATTAAAGCATGAAAGAAGGGTAAATGCTAATTCACTTACCCCTTTATTTCCTTCAAGATTTATACAACTTATAATGGGAAAGTATGGAAGCACTGATCATATTATAATAGAAATTAGTGATCAAAATTGAGTTTTGGGGATCGTGTCGATGTCCAAAATAATAATTATTTGCGATCGGAGGGAGTATTGACTAATCACATGCATACACTTAGCTAAGTAGGCCCATTCCAATGCATGCATAGACACAGAACAATTTTCACATATGCACGCACACGGCCTACTCTTCGCTCTCTCATGGCACGCTCATCTGAATGACCCACTAGCCGCTACACTGCGTTGTCCATCCGTATGGACCTTTTTGCATCCTTGCTCGCTCCCGAGCTACTCATCTCCTGCGCGGTTTCTTCTCAACCTGCAGTTTGCCGCACACACCTGCGTTGTATCTCCTATTACAAGAAAAAAATAAACCAATACAGTGCTTTAGTCATCCACGGATAAATTATTCTATCATAAATATTATTATCAAATTAATCATCACATTATTCTATCACAAATATTATCAAATTAATCAACACACGTATATATCAAGCAGAGTTAACACACCGACGTTAGTATTGACCTATGCAAATGCTTCTTTATGTCTGCAGTATTGCTTTCTTGGGAGGGTGTTGGGGATGTCGCGGCTGGATGGTCCGGTATGGTCGCCGCAAGATCGGGCGGTCCTTCATCCACATGCGCTACTTCGTGCTGGAGACCCGGCTGCTATCCCTACTACAAGCGCAAGCCCCAGCAGGCCAGCACAACATGCCCAAGCTCCCCATTAACTCCCTCCATATCGACAGTAACTGCCGGGGCGAGGACAGGAGCCTCAAGATGCACCACGGCCATGTATGTATTTCTTCTCTTCCATGTGCTTAATTCCTTCCTCTCAGCACGGTCTTTGCATTGCATTCCATTGATTTTCTTGATCATTCCATTGCATATGCACAGAGATGGACCAACCGCCGGTTCTCATGTCATGTCGAGCAACATGCATGATATATTGTGACTGAAAGTGAAGAAACAGTGAATGCTTCAATGTTTGTAATTATGTATTGTACTTTGTATTTAGGTGATGTGTTATCAATCTGAGAGACTATGTGGTGATCTATCCATATTTGTGATGAGTATTTAACTACATTTGAGCTTGTAATGCTTAGGTTTATATTTGATTTCAGCTCATTTTAGTTTTAAAGCAATTTGAGTTAAGGGCGGTACTACAGGTATGTTAAGGACGGTAGTATCGAGGTGCGGTACTATCGGCCTGTATGTGGTGGTAGTTATTTTATAGAAAGGTGATTCTCTGGTTGAATAAGGGCAGTACTACTGGTCTTTATTTGATAGTAGTTATTTTTCAAAGTGTGCATTTTGGATTCAGCAAGGGCAATACTACCAACCCTAGGCTAGCGGTAGTACCAAACCTAGAACGGTAGTACTGACTTTCCAACTAGTTGTGATTTTTGTTTTTGATTATGTGATGGTTATTGCATAACTTGGTGAACAATGCTATGTGACAGTTTTCTTGTCTATGTTGTTTACAAGACTTCGAAGCTAGGTTATGGTGAAGCAGAGAAGACTGAGACTAAGTTAGAAGACCTGAAGTCTAGATGGTTAGGGTGACCCAAAGATGACTAAGGCCGGGGAGTTATTGCTATCCAGGAAGACAAGAAGCTAAAGTGTGAGCCATTGGTGATGAATATGGTGGGTAATGATGAGGTGGAATAGGACTATATTCTGGGATGAGCCGAGGTCCAGAACGATCAAGAAAGTTGATGTCGTCATGGTCAATTGGATAGGAACATGTGGTGCGCAAAATGACTTGGGCTCATTTGCAAGAGAGAATGGTTCGGGGCAAGTCATTAGAACCATATGGAAGGTGATGAAGCATGGATGATGCTTCAAGTTGAAGGAAAAGATCGATAGTGGGGCAAATTGGTAATTTGGCCATTATCGGGGATCGAGATGGTTTGAAAAATTGTGGCACTAGCCTAAGGGGATTAGGTCAAGTTAAGAGTGTATGGATAAGAATTCAGGCTCGTGGAGCTGTTTGGAGCATCATGGAGGAGGCCGCTCTAAGAAGTGTGCTTATGAGTGAGTGAAACATGTTATGTGTTGGGTTAACGAGTTAGCCCTATAAATGTGAGTTGTATCTACTTATATATCTAGATCTAGGGCTGCCTCCCTTTATATAATAGCTTGAGAGGTGTAGAAGGAGGCAACATGCCATGAGAAGAAACTCGAGAGGCATTAGGGCACAAAGTGGTTTTGTATATGTGTTCCTTAGGAGTTTTGCCCTCTTTAAAAAGGCTTTGTAATTATCCCTCTAGATATGAAATAGAAATCAATTTTATGATCAAGATTTTGCTTTTGTTTTCACCCTTTCCCTTCTTGAGTTCTTGATCTCTATTTGGTTTCTTTATTTCTTAATGTTGTGTTGCTAAGAATGAATAATTGATGGATAAATTCTCTATAGTTCATATCCTAATCATCTAAGTAAGCTCTCACATGATCATTAAGAGATTTCTCAAGAAATCAATTTTTGACTTGAGAAGGAAGGATTCGTGGTAGATCGTGTTCTTGTGCCTTGGAGGGTTGATTCTTTGGTATTCTTGCTTGTTGTAACATGTGGGAGATCATCTCAATCATCAAATCTCTACGAGCAAGCTCAAGGTGAAGTTTTTGTATTTGATCTAGTTTTGGTGCAACATTTGATAAATTTAAAAAGGTCAGAACTTTGACATCGATCTTTACGATTGATAGTTGGAATAAGTTTCTAACATCTATAGAAATATGCATGCAAAGTTTCATAAGTTTTGAATTATCCAATGAAAAGTTACATCAATTCATGAATTTGAACTCGTGCTAATTTTCCTATTCACTCTGATTTTGCTATTCATTTGGTATTATTGCTACTGTAGCACGGTAGTACCACTCTAGATTGAGTTTCTCTAAAAATTTCTATTTCTGTTCATATTTGATCAAGTGAGGTTTTGGTTAATTCTTTTGAGAGAAAAAATTGTTGTTGATCATTCACCCCTCTCTGATTGTCATATTCGATCCTTCATAATCAATCTCAAAGGTATTAGAATTGTGTTGGCGAAAAAAAGGAGAAAAGAGATTAGAATTAGAAGAAGAAGACTAGAGGGCGAGGCCCAGCTGGGGGGTTAGCTCAGCTTGAATAATATCCATGTTTTGTGTTCTTTGGAACTAGTAGGAAAGGAATTGAGATGATAGTTGTAAGTTCAAACTTGAAACCACACCACACCATTCTTCATGTAATGGAACTTAATAATAAAATAATATGAGTTGATTCTATTGATATTCATTTTTTGGGGTGCTTGGAATCTATCTATATATAATATATTGTCCCGACTAGATTCACGGAATGCAAACAAAGTTTTTTCTGAAACATTATGACCATAAAGGTTGGGGTATGCCCTAAGATAAGGTACATGGTGTTTCATGTATTTACAACTAAAAATTGTGGTTTTCCTTATTTGTTATTTCTCTTTCCATGCACTTATCTGTCTGTTTTTCTAGTCATGGCAATGTGCTACTGTAGTGATGAAAAGTGAAAACTACTGCTCCCAGACCTATGGTATGTGCTTGAGAGTAGACTTCTAAACGAGCCGAGCTCGAGCTCAGGTTCGAACCGAGCTTGAACGAGCCTAAGATTGCTTCTGAGCTTGAACGTGGGCTCGAGTTTAGCTTATCTAGGCTTAGTTGATAAAAGAAAAACCAAAAGAACATCATAGCATAAAGATAGATCCCAAGTTTTAGTTCTAACTCTAGAACATAAGCACAAAATTGGCAATCCAATATGGGGATCTAGGCAAGGAGGGAGTAGTGGCGGCTGGCAATCTTACCTAGGCGATAGAGGAGATTAGACAGTGGCGGGGAGATCCAAGCAGGGTAGGAGCAAGGGTTGCCGTTAGCCTCACCTAGGTAGAGGAGTAGATCTAGGCAGTCGTGTGAGCAAGGGTAGTTGGTGGCCTCACCTAGGTGGAGGAAGAGATCCAGCGGTTGAGGGCGCAAGGACATTTGGCGGCCTCACCTAGGCTAGGGAGGAGGAAATCCAAGTGGTCATGAGATTAGGAGCGGACGGCAACCTCGCCTCAGCTACTGAGGAAACCAGGTGACCATGGGAGTAGGGGCGCAGCTAATGGTTGGTAGGATGGGAGACAATGGGGTCGAAGGAGGGGTGGCAAGATGGGAGATGGTGGGGTGGGAGGAATTGAGAAGGACTCGAGCGGCTGAGGATTGGGAAGATTGGGGAAAAATGAAAAGGTTGGTGGCTAGGATTGGCTTGGCTCGGGCGTTGAGGTGGCAGGGTATTGGGATGAATTTTGAAATTAGATCGAAGGGAAGGACTAGGGATAGCAGAGTGAGAATTTTACCGAGCTTTGACAAGCCATTCGACCTCGGTTCATTGAAGCTCGTGAGCTTGAGATGAGCTCGAATTGAGCCTAGAGCGAGCCGAGCTTGATTACATGGTGTTGCACTTGTAGGCAGTCGTACATAATTTCTGGGTTATTGTAAATTTCGCAAAAATAATTTTAATGACAAAAATATTAAATAACTACAATTTGAGTTTGAAATTTATAGAGCTGTAGATTTAAGAGTGAAAATTCTCACAAAAACCACAACCTCGCTACATTGGATTAGAGGTGGGCACTCGGGCCAGCTTTTGGGGTTTGCCCGAGGAACAGCAGGCACGACACGGTTCAAAGCCTGGCCCGGCACGAAGTGGGCCCTGCCGGGAACCAAACATGATGGGTGGCATGGCCCGGCACGACACTGTAGCACGGGCCGTGTCGGTCCCAATGACCTAGGACATGAGGAAGAAACTCAGTATGAAGATCACTGTCTTAACTTCATGTGTCTCTGGTTCCTTTCTTCTCATCACAATAGTGCAAATGAGTTGGACCTGGGCCAGCATGGCACAAAGCAGGCACAAAGTGCAAATGAACCGTGCTTGGACTAGCCGAAGGTGAGTCGGGCCGGCTGGCACAATTCAGGCATGAAGCACGATGGACCCGCGTGTGGCGACCCGAATAATTAACCCCAAATAATGACCGAAGTGGTTCATTAATCCCAAGTTAATTACACTGATCAGGGCATCTTAACTAATAGCTCGTCGAGTAAGCTCGATAATTTATTAGTTAACACGCCATTTCAGAGTGTTGCAGCAAAACACTAATTAGAGACTTTAGAGGAACTTTATTACATTCCAAATGCAGTACCTCCTTACAGTCTTTCACCTGTCATATTACATAATTTACAGCAAAAGTTCAATACATCTAATTAAACATATACCCTAAAGAGGGAAAGCCTCTATTCCATCCCGTCCTCTGAGTCAAACTTTGCCTCCTTGTCACCCTGCTCTTGCGAGGGATCATCTAGCCATTCTTTATCAGAGCATCCGTAGCAATCAGAGTCTAAGAAAAGAGGGAGTAGACAAGAGTGAGTACAAAAATGTACTCAGCAAGTATTAGTAGGAATTATGCAGCCATGAGTTTTATCATCGGGAACCATTACCAGTTCCATTCCTCAAAAACCAATACCTCAATCCAGATACCAAAAATGGGTTTTATTAATAAAATCTTGTTTTCAGATTTTATTTTGAGAAAATGCTACTAGCACTCAAGACAGACAACCTACGCTAGTCGTCATATTGATAACCTACACTGGTTATCATTCTATTAACCTACGGTGGTTAATAGTATACTTCTATCTCGAGATCAGAGTCAGACAACCTACGCTGGTTGCCATTCTGTTAACCTACGCTGGTTAACAGTATACTTGCTCGACATAGAGTTACTCTTCCAATGACTTTACATACTTCTATCTCGAGACCAGAGTCAGACAACCTACGCTGGTTGCCATCCTATTAACTTACGCTGGTTAACAGTATACTGGCTCGACATAGGAGTTACTCTTCCAATGACTTTATATACTTCTATCTCGAGACCGAGTCGACAACCTCGCTTGGTTGCCATTACATTAACCTCTGTTGGTTAACGATATCTTGCTTCGACATAGAAGTTACTCCACCAATAGCTTTACATTCTTCACTATGCATCCGACATTACCCAACTTAACACATCACTGATTTAGATTTTATTTAAAACAACATTTTACCATGCAACAATGATACCACATATATTCCAAATAAAATCTTAATATCAAAATAAGATGGTTATGGATTGCTTGCTTGGATTTTGATCAAAATACGCGTCTTCACCCTTCAGTTGATCGGCGGTCCGATTAAATTTATTTCCTAAAATTACATAAAAGCCATATTTAGTGGTGAATAGGTTTTTGCATGTTTTAGATTGTCCAACGTGCTTTTCTTATTATTCTGAGATTTATGAGATTAACTTTGTGATTTTTAGAGCTTAATTGAATTTATATGGTCACGCTTTATTTAAAATGAATTCAAAATTTAATTATTTTAGCATACTTGAGTTTATTATGGTTCCAGAGACATATAAAATTTATTTAATGATTTTAGGGATTATATTCTCCATGTGTGCAATAATGTCCCTAATAGTGTTTATCTTAATTTCAATTTTATTAATTGTTCTATGACTCAAAATTTAAATATTTTTGTAGATTTGAATTCATATTGGTCTATTCATCATCTGAATATTTATTTATCATTTTATGCCTTCTGTGCATAACTTTGTATTAAAGACCATAATAGGGTTATATTCAAAGATTAATTCAAGTAATTATTCTGTAGTTCCAAAAATTAAATATTTTTGTATATTTAGGTTATTCCTGATTTTATATGAATATAGAAATTTATTTCATTGAAATTGGATTAATATTTCAGAAGATATTCAAGATTGTATTTAATTCGGTTTGGAAAATGATTGAAAAATTCGGAAATACGCTTTGAGTACAGAAAGCGTCTTTACCGAATGAACTGAGGATTCTTGTGTCACTGACAAATGGAGCCCGCGTGACAGAGACTCCGGAGCAGAGGCGCAGGTAGGGCTCACCGGCGAGGGAGCTCCGGCGATCTTCCGGCGAAGCAAGGGCACCAAGAGAAAGAGCTTGACGAGGCGCATACAATGGTGGTACCGATTCAACCGAGATGGTCGGAGACGAGCTGCAGCCAAGCTCCAGCGGCGATGAAAATGGCGACTTGGCCGGGAGCAAGAAGGAAGGTGAGGGAGCTTGAATGGGTAGCATGGTTAGCATCTACGAGGTTACGGAGACTCCATTTTTGTGTTTCTTCCAACCGGAGAGTAGCCGAGGAGCTCCGCCACCGTGCGCCGGTTTTGGGGAAGATGAGCAATAGGCGGCGGCTTGATTTTACATGAAGAGCTCGGAATATTTTTGAGGGGTTTTACTCAGTAGTGTATGACGACGCTTCGGTTCAGAGGAATTTGGAATTGGTACTCGGGTTCAGATGATTTGGTTTCAGGTTTTGAGCTCTGAGGCAAGCGGTCATGGCGGAAATGAATTGGGCTTTCGGCGTTTTGGCTGAGCAAAGGATGGGATGGATGAGAGGGAAAGAAAGCGCAACTCAAGTGATCATCTGGAGCTATTTATAGCTGCGGGAAATGGATGAATTCGGCCGGGTTATGCTTGGCCTCGGATGGGGACTTCACCGGTTGCGACAAGAATGCATGATGGCCGTTTCGGCGTGGAACACAAGGGCGAAGCCACGTAGAGGTGACGGGATAAGCTTGCCGCGGCGTAGCATAGGGCAATTGATGGCTAGGCGGTGAGGTTTGCAGAGAATTAACGCGGGAACAGTGGGCGTGAAAGAGACAGGGGAAAATTTGCTTCGGGGCTTCACCGGTTGGAGGTTGAAGATGAAGTGCAGGGGTGGCTGGCATGTGGGGCTCAATAGGAATTTGGGCCCGCTTGGCAGAGAAAGGAACGGGGCTGTGGAGCAAAATTAGAAATGAACAATAGGCTAAGGATGATGAGGTTCATTGAATCAGTTTTGTATCACATCAACATTTATGAGAATTTTTCTGTGCAATGGTTTGGAAGTTATCTTGTCACTGTAGAAATTTAGGATTAAAATACTGTTCAAAGATTTAATTAAAATTCTAACAATCTGCTCTTGCATGACTTTTCGATTTCGATTTTGATTTATCGACAGTTTAAATATTTTCAAATATTTTTTAAACTTTTTTAAAATTTATTTGAGCTATTTATTCTTATGTAAAATTTTCAACTCAAAATATTGCTCCAGAAATTTATAAAAATTCGACATTGAGTACTAGTTTTCAATTCTCTCTATTTTTGAATTTTTAAATATTACAAAATAATTTATTAATTTATGAAATTTTTACTTTAGGTGTACTAATGGTTCAAGGAGATAATATAAAATTTTCAGCTGGAGATAAGTCATTATTAGTTTTATTTAATTCTGACAATCTACTGTTCTTAGTCTTGGTGCAATAAATGACTTTGTATCTTATGCATAAATGTTGGATATGACATTTCAAAATTTTTAAATGAGTCACTGGAGGTTTCCTGAGAGTAAATGAAATTTTTATTTATTTTATTGTTATAACATTTCTATTCTTCTCTTTACCCATTATTTGAGTTAATGCTAAAAGCATTTCTCCATTGGTCCAAAAAAAATTCAGAAAAATTTTAGATTAAATGAAATTTCAAATGAAATTTTATTTTTAACTCATTTTAATATTTTGATAGAATTGAAGTTTTATTATTTATTTATTTATTTGTAATAATCGATTCTTGTAAATAATTGTAATTACAATTTAAGTTTTCAATATATATTAAAGTTTATTTGATTGAATCCGAATGTAATTATTCAATGGGTGAGATTAATAGATGTCCTTTACCTTTGTTAAACAAAAATTAATTTCTGATATTGACATTCTTTGGCTTAACAAAATTTACGGTTGTTTCACCGTGCCGGGCCGGGCACGACGCCTACCTCTGCATTGGACCCTAGTCCGCGAGTTAAAAGGCACAATCATCATGCGATTAATTAACACGTTTGTTTGGGCTTACCACAAGTCAATCCACTTGCCAATTCATAGTTTCTCCCTTCGCAGACTATAGACCGTGTCTAGCTTTTCTTTCTCGTCGCTAGTGATGTCATGGCTTAGAAAGACCACGTACGAACCTGTTATCTTGGAGTGTGACGGACCGTCGTGGTTACTCGGTATGTCACCCCTTATGTCATCATCTCACTACCTACTTTCCCAAGCTTATATAATCCATTCCATGGCCTTGCAGTTGCAGCACAGCAAAACTCGTGCACAAACAAGACAAGAACACGCACGGAAGTGGGAACGTAACAAGGCAACAACAGTTCACGATAAGCATCTACCTAGCCATGGCCGCGGCAGCAAACGCCGGGAGCTGGGCTCCGTCTCAGGCGGCGCCACTCCCACTCGACGGCCGCGTCGCGCTCGTCACCGGCGGCTCCCGCGGCATAGGCCGCGAGGTGTCCGCCCAACTCGCCGCCCTCGGCGCGCGCGTCGTGATCAACTACGCGTCCAACTCCGCCAAGGCCGACGCGCTCGCCGCAGAGCTCAGCTCACGCGGCCTCCGCGCCGTGACGGCCCAGGCCGACGTGTCCGACCCGGCCGCCGTGCGCGCGCTGTTCGACCGCGCCGAGGAGGCGTTCGGCTCCCCGCCGCACATCGTGGTCGCCTGCGCGGGGATCCTGAACGCCAAGTACCCCGCGCTCGCCGACACCACTGTGGAGGACTTCGACGCCATGTTCGCCTTGAACGTGCGCGGGACGTTCCTGGTGTGCCGCGAGGCGGCGAACCGCGTCCCGCCCAACAGCGGCGGCCGCATCGTCACGTTCTCGTCGTCCATCATGGGCACGCTCCTGCCGGGGTACGCGGCGTTCACGGCGACCAACGGCGCGGTGGAGGCGATGACGAGGATCCTGGCCAAGGAGGTGGCGGCCAAGGGGGTCACGGCGAACGTGGTGGCGCCGGGGCCCGTGCGCACGGAGCTGTTCATGGCCGGGAAGGACGAGGCGTTCCTGCGGAGGGTGGAGGAGCGGTCGATGGGGCGCATCGCCGAGACGACGGACGTCGCGCCGGTGGTGGCGTTCCTGGCCAGCGATGCGGCGGCATGGGTGAACGGGCAGGTCATCAGGGTCAATGGCGGGTTCGCGTGAGCGCGCGAGCTGTTAGAATTTGAGTGGGGCGATCTGCCATGTGTCTCATGATATGTTAGTATAATGGCTGCAAAAAGAAAAGGTTTGTGTGCCAGTCTTGGTGTAAAAAAAATAAGGAAACTGCTAAATATCTGTCGCATGTTTTTGTCAATGATTTCAGTCACTTTCTAGGCCGTCGGATGCGCTCTGTGATTTGTTTTTGACATGTGATGTGGGGATACATTAGATTTTGCTTACGGGCCAGCACCCAGGCCCATTTAGCTTATAGTTCCCTATTTCTAAGCATAGCTGAGCTAGGTTCTATTGGGTATATCTAATTTTGATGTATTTTATTTGTTAACCTATAATGGTTGGAATTGCTATATTATTTTATTGGGTGTATCTAATTTTAATGGTTTTTTAACCTATAATGTGCTTATTTCATTTTGATTGTGGGGTTCACCACAGTTTGTCTGTGTCTTTGTTTGGGTTTACAAATCTTAGAGTTTTTTTTTTCTTTTTCAGAATACTACTTTTATCTTTGTCTTTTTAGGAGTTTAGAAGTTCTACTCTTTTTTTTTTTTGGTCTAAAATAGCATTAGCAATAAGAAAAACTTGTTTTTATCTGTTGTCCCACAATCCATAGAATCTGATTATCATAAGCAGTATAGGCTTGTTTGATAAGATATTCATTTGTTTCTTGTAACGTACTTCCAAATTCTATAGTTCGTCTCATGTAAAAAAAATGTGCATATTAGCCTAGGCATAACCCAAACGTCCAAAACTTGACTGATTTGCAGCAAACAAATCATTGGAACTCAACTAGACACTCCCGTTCACTTTGTCAAGAACTCTTATCTAGTGAGTAACAAAGTTTTTCCATCTCTTGTTCCTCTTAAATCTCATTAAAAGGGAATACAATCGCAGATCCAGAACGTGATTGCACGCACATCCAGCCTGGTAACATATTCTCACAAATTGTGCTCGATTGCACAGTTATTCCGGGGCAACATCAGCGGCAGTGCACACAATCTTTGCCCATAGCAAGAGACGCCTGTCGTCATCATCCGCACCTTCATCGAACACGCCGGATGATCCCACCCGGAAGTCCAGCTGCTTCTGATGCTTCTGCCGCCGGCGTTCGTCGAGCTCCTCCCATCCCTCCACCTGCTTGGGAAAAAAAAGTAGAATGACATTAGCACTGGAAAATGTCTCCATCAGAGCCGAGACCAACCAGGCAATAGCGATGTAAACAAGTTCATCAGCTATATGAAAGTACTGCATATGACTGGATGAAGAGCAAATGGATTATTTATCGACATGGTGGGGTTAAAAGCATAGCGATAACCATAGCATGAAAAGTTGGGCAACACTTGTTATGGTCCCGACATGTTATGGTTACCGTTATATGCTTACAACAACATGCACAATCTCTTGTTGTGGCGTTGCTGTTACACAAGAATAATTATGAAGTATTCACAGGTTATGCACTAACATTTTGAACATTAAAATTGGAAATTGAATATGTTGTGGTATCATCTTCAGACTTCAACCACAAGACACTTGTAATTACGGATGATGGTTTTACTTATAGGTTTGGGTATCCGTGGGTACCCGACCAGATAAGAATAGGCACGGGTAGCACTTCAGATCTACGGATTTTTCGGGTTTTGGATACTCCATAAGGTCATAAAATGGGTGTGATTGTCAATTTGTACTCATAAGTACCTAATGCATATTCTATGACATGTAGACCCCACTTTTAGAGACATATGTAATCCCATTAAGTTACATCAATGAGTACCTAATAGGTATTTTAGGTGCCCATGTTTAGTTACATTAAACTATCCATAGGCACCCATTGGGTTCGGGTACCCATCGGGTCCGGGCGTAGATACAATTCTATATCCAAAAAGCCTAACGGGTTCGGATGGGTGTCACAATTTCAGGTTTCGAGTTCAGATAGGCAGCAATCATACTCAGAGGTACCCACCCGATTGCCATCCCTACATGTAACATCAACTCAAGGTTACTGAGCCCCTTAACCACTTTATTTAATTTAGGGATGAGATATCATTTTAGTAGTAAATATGCATATCTAGTCTTTGATTAGGAATTAATCTTTCCATGTCGCTACAGGCACATACCTTGAGATTGTGTAGGTTTCCGTAAGCCTCTGGCAGTTCAGCTAAAAGATTTGATGGGAAGTCAACCTGATGAATTCAAAATTTTGGTGAATTAGATTGCCAAATGCAAGCTCAAAAGATTTAAATGTTCAATAAGTAGTGCCCTAAAAGAATATAGGATGCAGAAATGAGAGAAAAGAGAGAGACGGTGAGAGATTCACAATCTCCTGTAGATAGGCAATGAAGTTATCCTGCCAACAAGTGGAAGTCGTGTCAAAAAAAAAATATGATACCTTTTAATTCTCAGACCACGCAATACTAACGTAATTCCCATTAGAAGTTATAATAAAAGCCATATTTTCTGGGCACAACATAATGCTCTCTTTAAAGTTTTGCTGTCATAGAAACACTAACAAGTTGCAAGCCTGCAAGTGTCAAAATCATTATGAAAATTTACCAAAAGATAAAAATTGCGATTGAAGATTTAGAGGCACATTTTAATTATGTACAGAGCAGTGCTTCAATACTTTCCCTTCTAATATAAGTTGTATAAATTTTGAAGCAAACGAATAAGTAAATAATCACCATCTACTCTTCATTCTTGCTTTAATATCTGAGCAACTATCAAGAAAAAAAGCATGGAAGCACCTCTCGTATGTACAATATTAGCACATAGGTTGTCTCTTTTCTCGGTAACCTTGTATTATTTCTCAAATTCAAATACAGCATCAATTTAGTAGTAAGCAGGCATATACATAAGTACAAAAGTGTAAATTCTGCTATAAGCATATGAAAACCTGAGATAATACATCAATGAGGTAATGTAGTCCAGCAACTGGTGAGTTCTAGCATAATACCTTCCATTAAAGCTTGCAAGGTTCCGGCTCAATGAGGCTATCCACCTGTCACTTTGCCCATTTTGCGAAAAACCCCCTGTGTTTCTCGAAATTACGGATAGATCCCTGCAAATTACGAATAGGTCCTTCGCGATTTTTTGAGAGGGCAAGATTTCCTTTTCCGAATCGCGTTTGGGTCCTCGTCGCCGCTTTTGATGAAAAACCTCCCGTTAAATTCAAATCGCGAACAAGCCCTTTTCTAATTTTTCAGGATAGCGGATAGGTCTAAAAACGTAACATTTAGGTCCTTGCTCTTTACGTTTAGGTCCTTTCTCCGTTTTTCTCGGGAAAAAAGTTTTCGCCACGTAAAAATTTGTTCAACTCTATCTCTAGACTTTTTCCCTCCGTTCTTTCCGGAAAAAATATTTCCGTGCTCCGTTTTCCTCGTTTTTCCCGAAAAAAATGTTTTCGTGGTCCGTTTTTCCTCGTTTTTCCAAAAAAAAAACGTGGTCCATTTTTTCTCCGAGAAAAACACAAATTTGTTTTTCGTTCACGCGCGCGACGTGCGCCGCGCTTAGTCCTTTCTCCATTTTTCCCGATAGAAGCTTGCAAGGTTCCGGTTCAATGAGGCTATCCACCTGTCACTTTGCCTATTTTGCGAAAAACCCCCTGTGTTTCTCAAAATTACGGATAGGTCCCTGCAAATTATGAATAGGTCCTTCGCGATTTTTTGAGAGGGCAAGATTTCCTTTTCCGAATCGCGTTTGGGTCCCTCGTGCGCCGTTTTACGGAAAAAACCTCCCGTTAAATTCAAATCGCGAACAAGCCCTTTTCTAATTTTTCAGGATAGCGGACAGGTCTAAAAACGTAACATTTAGGTCCTTGCTCTTTACGTTTAGGTCCTTTCTCCGTTTTTCTCGGGAAAAAAGTTTTCGTCACCAGAAAAATTTGTTCAGCTCTATCTCTAGACTTTTTCCTCCGTTCTTTCCGGAAAAAATATTTCAGTGCTTCGCTTTTCCTCGTTTTCCCGAAAAAATGTTTTCGTGGTCCGCTTTTTCCAAAAAAACGTGGTCCATTTTTTTCTCCGAGAAAAACACAAATTTGTTTTTTCATTCACATGACGACGCATGGCGCTTAGTCCTTTCTCCATTTTTCCGAAAAAATGTTTTCGGTCTCGTTTTTCGGGAAAAATATTTTCGTGCTCGTTTTTCCTCGCTTTTCAAAAAAAAATTCGTGGTCCGTTTTTCTCTGAGAAAAACACAAATTTGTTTTTCGTTCACTTGTGCAAAATTTGTTTTCGTGATCCGTTTTTCTCCGAAAAAAACATAAATTTGTTTTCCGTTCACGCACACGGCGTGCGCCGCGCTTATTGTTCTAGTACTACCTATTATTACTTGCTATCAGAATCTCAAGTTGCTTCAGCAATCCTATTTCAACAGGTAAGTCATCAATCATGTTATTTGCAATACGAAGTTCACATAGAAAAGTCAATGAGCCCAAACTCGAAGGTAAAGTAACCAATCTTCAAGATAAAGCGGAAAGTTAGAAATCGTAACATCTTGTTATCCTGAATACCAAAGATGCATGTCAGACATAAAGCGATCCAGTTTGTTTAGGGTGTGTTTGGTAGGGCTCTAACTCCACCAAATCTGTGCATCTGGTGGAGCTGGGTATTCCTAACTCCACAGATCCGTAGAGCTAGAGCTGTGAATACATTAAGAATGTTTAGATGGATCATCTTATTTATATTTTAAACCAAAAATATAAACTTAATTCACTTTATTTTAGCTTACAAGTTTCAGATCTCAGGTGAAGCTGAGATCTGAAGCTGTACCAAACAGGTCCTTAGTTTTGCAAACAAAAGTCAGTGAATAAGAGGTAATTGCTCTAATGAATACTATGGAACAACCCCATTCTGTAAGCAGGTAATCTTCCGCATACATCTTGATAGCAGGAGGGAAGTCAAGTGACAAATTCTATAAATAGAAGTTAGTCAAGAGTGAACAACAGTGCAATGGTTATTTACCAACTAAAACTAAAAGGTTGTTTTTTAATTTACATTTAACCACAAAAACTTGAGATAGAAGCACAATTTGCACCAGACTAACCATTGAGATAAATTGACCACCTCAAGGATTCCATCATCACATAATTCATGGGGGAAAAAACAGTTAAGATATAAAATACACTGCACCCCTGTTCTTTCAACATGTGAACCTAAGTGTTTCAGTTTTGTGCGAAATACTGGTTTCTTCTGGTTCAACATCTTGATCAATTGTCACAGCTGGTTAGTCAAACAAGATTTATAAGAATCAGGAGCAAAATTATTTTACAGCTGAATGGTTTTTGTTATTGCAGAAACAGCACAAATACATGAGACAATGGGGAATATAATAAATTTAAGGGAATTATAGAAGAATACAAGGTTGTTTATATCCATGGGCAACATAACAAAGATTCATAGTGTGAATAATACGACAGGATTTCGAAAATCAGACCTAACGATTTTGGTTTAAAGATAAAGCTGTTAGTCTCGAAGACATGATGGACCTTCCCAGCGGATGTTCCCATCAGCTATACCGTTGGCAGTTAGGACCGATTTCTAAAAGATGAAATGACGACACTCTCCAGATTCACTGTAAACCTTGGTGAATCGCGAGCTGGATTTGTCGAATCCGAACCGATTTAGGGTACGGAGTTTGTGTTCACGGTGAAAATTAAATTAAGAGTGGCAAACTATCCCAAACCACGGTTCGGACAAACATATTTCCGGTAACTACGCTTTCAACTATATTTCCTTACGAAAGAAGAAAATGTGTCTACCGATATGCTGGGCAAGTGTTGAGAAATTAGACATTTTCCAGATTAAAGTCCGAATATAAAGCATGAATAGCATCACAGAAACTAGCATGCATCTCTCTAACATACTAGACAGCACGAACATCATGATCATCTTGATAAACTTGTTCAACCACGAGGTTAGGACAGATTGAACGCGTCTTGAGCGAGAAAAAGATGACGGCGTGTTGCGGTGCGGTTCTTGTTCCGTGTCGATGTAGTAGATGCGGTTGCGGTGTTGACGAGGATGACGTTGGTGACGGCGTCGCGAGAGCAGCTCTGGCGACGCCCAGCGGCGAGAACGAGAAGAAGACGAGCCGTGGTAGCGATCTTGAGCGATCGCATGAGCGCTTCCAAAACCTTATTCGCCCTCTCCGGTGCAGATCTCAAGACGAAGGGTTCCGGAGACTGCTCTCCCGATTGGTATGCACGTCGGCGCTCGGGATGGAGACGCCACTTCTGGCGGCGCAGCAGCCGAGAGGTGGCAAAACCCTAATGTTCGTGTGTATTCTCCACAGTGGCGGTATGCGCAGATATATAGGGAGTTCTGTAACCGTGATAAATCATGACTCGAAGATGTGCCACGATCGAATCATTACGGAATCCTTATCTCATATCGCAACCGCGATAATCCCGATTAGCAAAAGAATAAAGCGCAAAGGAGGTGCGTCAGGCGAGGCTCGGGCCGGATTTCGGCGGACCATTCACGCAGATGCCAGATGCCGCGCCCTCGCCCCCCCCGAGCCCGAGCCCGGCCCGGCCCGGCGAGGCGAAGCGCGTGTGGGCTTCTCTTCTTCTCCTTGCCATGCTTCTAGGAAGGTGGAGAGAACTTTCCTTATAAATTAGTCATCCTCCACCTCCACAAGCAATATGGGACTAATGCTTGCACACATGCCTCCTCATGAATGGGCCTTTGAGATTTTCTAGGATTTAGTTGTCTCAATTAAATGGGCTTGGCCCAAATAATCCAACAATCCCCCACCAGATCTCAAGGTCCATTTAGAGATTTGCCAATACTCACTCTTGCTTAATATACGGCGTTTGGCAGATCGTTAAGTTGAACTTCTTAGAGCTTCAAGCTACATCCATCCACAACTTGAACAATGGACTATGCCTTGAATTGCAAGTTTTGTGTGAACAGGTTTCACTCAAAGTCATAACTGATACCTGGCTGCCAGTAGCCTTCTCCGCGGGTGGAGCATATGAGTCGTACTCCATGGTCTCTTCATGAGCTTACTAGAGATCACCCGAGTCTCATAGATCGCGACTTTAGACATCGGGCTCATATAGGTGTGTTCTTTCAAGAATGCTCAGAGAACAAAGATCTTCGCTAGTTATAGCCAATAGAAACACATTAAGGCATATCGCCATCCTGCCTTACAGCATTTTGAGAGTATTGCATCTTCACTTAGAGAGGGTAACAGATTACTCTCCTCAGTTCGCCAATAGCTTGTTTTACCCAGGACCCAATTCACGGGATCTCCGATCACAAAGGCTGGGTTACCACTATTGCAACTTATATGGGTCTCATACCCATCTCCCTCGATGCACCTTCTATCACATTCCGTGATAGTCCCTTCGTAAAGGGATCTGCCAGGTTTTTGTCTGTTTGAATATAAGTCACACTTATAACTCCGGAGTTTCTCAATTTCCTGACAGACTTCAGTCGTCTTTTGACGTGTCTTGATGACTTCGCATTATCCTTAGCACTGTTCACTTTAGCAATCACAGATTGATTATCACAGTTCATAAGGATAGCCGGTATTGGTTTTTCAACCACCGGCAAGTCCATCAAGAGCTCACGCAGCCAATCTGCCTCTACAGTGGCTGTATCTAAAGCAGTGAGCTCCGCCTCCATGGTTGACCTTGTCAAGATGGTCTGTTTGCAAGACCTCCATGACACTGCACCACC
This sequence comes from Guadua angustifolia, assembly GCA_036346375.1. Taxonomy (NCBI): domain Eukaryota; kingdom Viridiplantae; phylum Streptophyta; class Magnoliopsida; order Poales; family Poaceae; genus Guadua; species Guadua angustifolia. Next base: position 27,389,737 of record CM070519.1, read on the forward strand.
ACCAATGGTAAACACATATCCACTGGTGGCATAGAGCTCATCTACATCAGAAATCCAGTTCGAGTCACTGTATCCCTCAAGCACTGCAGGGTGCCCTGAATAATGAATCGCATAACTCATAGTACCTTTCAAATAGCGCATTACCCTTTCAAGTGCATGCCAATGATCAGAACCCGGGTTTGACATGAACCTACTCAATTTGCTCACAGCAAATGATATATCAGGTCTCGTTGCACCAGCAAGATACATGAGTGAACCGACAATCTGAGAATATCTCAATTGGTTTAAGCCAATTCTCTTATTCTTTCTCAGTGTCACACTGGGATCATAAGGAGTGGGAGAGGGCTTGCTGTCCATAAAGCCAAACCGCTCAAGACCTTCTCCACATAGTGGGATTGCGAGAGAGTAATCTCACTCTCATCATAATAAGCTTGATGTTGAAATTACATCGGCTTCTCCCGGATCTTTCATATCAAATTTCTTTGTGAAAAAGACTTGACCTCATTGATCACATCAATATTTGTGCCAAAGATCGATATATCGTCCACATAAAGGCACAATATAACTCCTTCACCCCCACCATAGCGATAGTATACACATCTATCAGCCTCATTAATGACAAAGTTCGCAGAAGTCAAAGTGGTGTCGAACTTCTCATGCCATTGTTTAGGTGCTTGTTTCAGGCCATACAAAGATTTCAATAATTTACACACCTTGCTCTCTTGACCCTTTACTACATACCCATCAGGCTGCTCCATGTAGATTTCCTCATCTAACTCTCCATTAAGGAAAGTGTCTTCACGTCCATCGATGAGCGAGAAGACCATATGAGGCACCAGAAAGTAATACTCGAATGGTGGTCATTCTAGCAACAGTGAATAAGTATCAAAAAATCTTCGCCTTCTTTTTGGGTGTAACCCTTAGCCACAAGCCGAGCCTTGTACTTCTCAATAGTACCATCAGGCCTAAGCTTCTTCTTGAACACCCACTTACAACCCACAGGTTTACACCCATAGGGCCGTTCAGTCACCTCCCAAGTCCCATTGGCGAGAATCGAGTCCATCTCATTCAGGATGACTTCTTTCCAATTATCGCATCGGAGATGCATATGCCTCTGCAATGGACGTGAGAGTATCATCCACGAGGTACACAATGAAATCATTGCCAAAGGATTTTTCAATCCTCTGTCTCTTGCTCTTTCTAGGAGCTTCATTGTCATCCTCCTCTAGGATTTTCTCGAGTGGTTGCTCAGAAGACTCAACAGGTGTAATAGTCTCGTGAATTATCTCGGAAGAAAAACTAGAAGTGCTATGCATATGTTTCATCGAAATATATTCTCAAAAAGCGTAGCATCACGAGACTCCATAATAGTATCAACATACATATCGGGCACATCGATTTAACTACTAAAATCTATAAGCGATGCTCCGCTGAGCATATCCCAGAAAGACACAATCCACTGTCTTAGGCCCGAGCTTACGCTTTTTGATAATCGGTACATTAACTTTCGCCAAGCATCCCCATGTGCGTAAGTAAGAAAGTGATGGTTTTCTTCCAACCCACTTCTCGTAAGGGTCTTCTCCATGTTTACATTGGGAACTCTATTCAGGACATGACATGAAGTCAACACAGCCTCCCCCCACCATGCCTTAGATAAACTAGCAGTGTCTAACATGGCATTCACCAAGTCAGTCAGCGTGCGATTTTTCCTCTCGGCAATCCCGTTTGATTCGGGCGAGTAGGGAGGTGTTCTCTCATGAATAATACCATGTTCCGCACAGAAATCATCAAAGATTTTGGGAAAAAATTCGCCACCACGATCCGACCTAAGACGTTTGATCTTTCTCTCTAGTTGATTTTCAACTTCAGCTTTATAGATTTTAAAGTAGTCTAGCGTCTCGTCCTTAGTTTTCAACAAGTAAACATAGCAAAATCTAGTCGCATCATCAATCAATGTCATGAAATATCTCTTTCCACCCTTTGTCAACACACCATTCATCTCGCATGGATCGTAATGTATGAGTTCTAGAGGTGCCAAGTTCCTCTCCTCGGCCGCCTTGTGAGGCTTCCGAGGTTGCTTCGATTGCACACAACTATGGCACTTAGAACCTTTGGCAATAGTGAAATTCGAATTAAACTCATCTTTGAAAGCCGATTCATAAGACCAAAATTAATGTGGCATAAGCGAGAGTGCCAAGTACTCGCATCATCATTAACACTACCACATATATGGTTCACAGACTTATTATTGAAATCTGAAAGGAAAAGCGGAACAAGCCTCCGCACTCATAGCCTTTACCAATAAATAGTCCATGCTTGGACACAACTACTTTATTGGACTCTAACACTACCTTAAACCCATCTCGCATAGAAGGGAGCCACTAACGAGATTCTTGTTGATAGAAGGACATCTTTGCGTTCCTTAGTCGCACGATTTTTCCGAAGTGAACTTCAGATCCACCGTGCGATGCCATGAGCGAAGCATGTGACCCATTCCCCATCGGAGACGGAAGAATCCCGAATGACACGATAAGAAGAGAACATATTGATGTCGAACACACATGAGCGTTAGCACCGTATCAATCCACCAACTGGAAGGCGAAATCACGAGAATCTGAAGGTAAATTACCATACCTGCGTCTCGGCATTGCTAAGCGATCCTTGTGTTGGCAACCTTGGGACGTCATCCTTTGTTGGCCTTTTTCTCGGCGGTGCACGATCGGGGCATTCCTTGGAAAAGTGTCCGACCTCACCACATGTGAAGCGACAGCTCGGCCTTGTTCATCTTCTTCTTCTTGAAGTTGGTAGTCTTGTTAGGCTTATTTTTCCCTTTGTTCTTGCCGTAGTTCTTCACGAACCATGTTGGCGCATTGGGTGGCCCTCGACTCCTTTACCATTGGAATCCTTAGCGAGCCTTCTCTTCAACATCAAGGGCGCTATCGGGTTTTCGTGATATCTTTGTCCTCTTATGTTTTAGAGTAGTGCCGAAACTTCTCCACGAAGGAGGGAGTTTTGCAATGATGCAACCGGCCACAAAAGGATCAGGTAAGACACATTCCAGGAGTTCGAGTTCCTTGACAATGCACTGTATCTCATGGGCTTGCTCTACAACAGAGCGATTATCGGCCATCTTATAGTCATGAAAGTTCTCCATGACATACGATTCCTTTGCCCTTGTCCGATGCACCGAACTTGGCGTTCGATGTATCCCACAAAGACTTCGCGTCTGTTATGTGCATGTACACATCACACGAGACGGTTAAAGCAACGCTAAGAATGCATCCCACGAAGAGAGTATTGGCATCCGTGAAACTCTTCTGCGCTTCGGCAGAGAGATCACCTTCAGTTTACCTTTACTAACCTAGAATACATTCATAGCAGTAAGCGAGGCGTGACCTTGACTTGCCACCTCTTAAAGTGCACACGCAGAGAATTTCTCGGCCTCGGTCGTCGGCAAATCCAGCCATTGTTAATCGATAAAATGTCTACAATAAGGTTTTTGGATTGTTGAGAAATTAGACATTTTCCAGATTAAAGTCCGAATATAAAGCATGAATAGCATCACAGAAACTAGCATGCATCTCTCTAACATACTAGACAGCACGAACATCATGATCATCTTGATAAACTTGTTCAACCACGAGGTTAGGACAGATTGAGCGTCTTGGCGAAAAAGATGGCGGCGTGTTGCGATGCGATTCTTGGTTCGGTGTCGATGTAGTAGATGCGGTTGCGGTGTTAGCGAGATAGCGTTGGTGACGGCGCGTCGCGAGAGCCGCTGCTCTGGCGGCGTCAGCAAAGAGCACGGAAGACGAGCCGTGGTAGCGATCTTGAGCGATCGCGGGCGCTTCCAAAAACCTTATTCGCCTCTCCGGTGCAGGATCTCGAAGCGAAGGGTTAGGAGACTGCTCTCCCGATTGAGATGCGTCGGCGCTCGGGATGGAGCGGCTTCTGGCAAGGCCTTGCCGAGAGTGGCAAAACCCTAATGTTACGTGTGTATTCTCCACGGGTGGCGGTAGCGCATATATATAGGGAGTTCAGTAGCCGTGATAGATCATGACTCGAAGATGTGCCACGATCGGAATCATTACGGAATCCTTATCTCATCTCGCAACGCGACAATCCCGATTAGCAAAAGAATAAAGCGCAAAAGGAGGTGCGTCATGCGAGACTCGGGCCGGATTCGGCGGACCATTCACGCAGTGCCGACGCCCGCGCCCTCGCCCGCGCCGCCCGGCCGAGCCCGTGGCGAGCGCGTGTGGGCTTCTCTTCTTCTCCTTGCCATGCTTCTAGGAAGGTGGAAGAACTTTCCTTATAAATTGGTCATCCTCCACCTCCACAAGCAATATGGGACTAATGCTTGCACACATGCCTCCTCATGAATGGGCCTTTGAGATTTTCTAGGATTTAGTTGTCTCAATTAAATGGGCTTGGCCCAAATAATCCAACAGCAAGAACAATCACATTTAAAGATTTAGGAGCAGTGATTTTCTTTGGAATTGCTTCAATACAGTTGTTACTGACATCTAGTACTCGTATGGAGGAGCCACAATCCCAGACTTCTTCAGGCACTGCCTATTCGGAAAGACAACCACAGAAAGTAAGTCCAAAACTGCAACCGAAAGGGAAATTGCGCATTCGAAAATAAATAAGAAAAAGTTAAAATACTTCAAAAATCATAATTCAAAAAGGTAGAAGTAATGGATTGGATGGTTCAGGTACAGTAGTATCAATGAATCTCTCGATGATTAAACAAATAAAGGGCCTGCTTCATCACAAACCTAATAGGCTAGCGCAGTCGAGGGATAGACCACATGTCAGTCTACCAACCATGAATAAGGATCTGACAAGTTCCTTCCTATGCTGACAAAAATCTATAATTTTGTAAAATAGAAACTAACATATATAGTTTTCTGATAGTTTGTAAAAAAATCTGTAATCTTTACCCCTTTATAATTCACCAGTTAAATTTTTCTTACATCCACACAGTGTTTTGCCTCCACAGAGAATAGTTTTCCTGTATCTACCCTAAAATGTGCATCCAAAAATCCCCCTTCTTCATAATCAAGGGTTAAGATGTTTTATTACACCACTTCATCATATCTAATGATCCAAATCATTTGGTTTATCCTCCCCGCGCCAACTGTTCCCCTCCCACCCCGCACAAATCGTCAGTCACCAGTTAAATCCCGCACAAATCGCCAGCCCCAACGGTTCCCCTCCCCGCCAATCGCGCCGCGCACCCCCAATCGCGCCGCGCACCCCCGTTCCTGCCCCAATCGTGCCGGCGCACCCCCACCCCTGCCGAAGCCCACCAAATCCACGCCGCCCGTCGCCCGGCGCCGAAGCCACGTCGGCCGCCACAAGCCTCGCCGAAGCGCGCCGTCACCTGCGAAGCCCCGTCGCCCGCCGCAAGCCCCGCAGCCGCCGCGCTCGCCCACGCCAGCGCCTCTAATGATTCGTGCTCATTTCAACAAAGTAGTACTGAGAATACAAAAACTGGAGAAAAAGTGAGAGAAAGCTAAAGGCGTCTGCTTTATGCTCTATTTGTCCAATCGGCAGGCCACCAGCGGGCGTTCCCCTTCGCCGCGGGCGGCGTCGCCATCGCCTCCTCCAGGTCGCAGCAGCAGCCGGAGCAAAAGGGTGTTGGCGTCGGAGGATTCATGGACGCCGGCTCCAGATCCAGCGGCGACGCGGGCTTCGACGATGACGACGGCCTCGCCACGCGCCGCGAAGTTTCCTCCTCGCTGAAAGGTAGCTCAGTTCTGCCTAACCGGTGCCGTACGTGGGTTCTTAGAGCCGTTTGGAACGGGTGGCAAAAAAGATGCGATTTTTAATGGGATTTTGGTGCTAAATTTGTTTCCTTCTGTGTTGCAGAGCTCACGGTGAGGGTGGAAGGGAAGGGCGGGAGCTGCAGTGGCAGCGCCGGTATGGACCAGCTGCCGAACACGCCGCGCTCGAAGCACTCCGCCACCGAGCATCGCCGGCGCAGCAAGATCAATGATAGGTGTGTTCCTCTAGCTCCAACCGTTCATGCAGAAACAAGTTGCTGTGTTGTTTTTCGATTCGATAAGCTCTCGTCCTCATTGTCAAGTGTAAATGTGTTAGCACACTGTCGTTGCTAACAGCCACCCAGTGGGTGATATCCTTGTAGCACAGGTATTCAGGAAGTGGTAGCTTTTTGTGAGCTAAAATCTGACTAAGATACTCGCTTAGTTGCATGCAACTGGATTTGCACTGCTAATTCAACAAATGTGGATGGAAGCATGCATCTGCAACCTGGAAGTCTATTTGATTTAGCTGGGAAATAGGTTGTATTTAGGATGCAGTAATGACGGTGCTATCTTTGTACAACAAGGTGATGTCATCCTGTAGTCTGTAGATGTGGTGAGGTCACTCACTGGACAGATGAAGAGAATACTCTGTGGACATCCTGCTATAGTGGAATTCAGAGAGCACGTGCTGTGCCTCAGATACTTAGAGAGCTTTTGCCGCATAATGATGAAAAGAGAGACAAAGCATCGTTTCTCTTGGAGGTAAGTCAGTACAGTAATTGCTTCGGTTATAATCTGTTCTCCATCAAATATCTTTTTTATATATTGGCACATATTTTAATTCAGGTTATTGCATATATACGGTTTTTACAAGAGAGTAGAAAAGTATGAGGTTTCATGCCCAGAATGGAGCCAAGAAAATGCAAAAAACATGCCATGGGCAAACATCTACTTCCGTTCTTTCTGGAAAAATGAACAGGTAAAATTGCTTACTACTAAGACAACTTATCACATACATACTAAGGCTTGCTAATGAGGTTCTAACAAACTTCTTTGCTGCATTCCATCCTTTCTCTGCAGAACAAGGATCAAATACCTGAAGATACTTCTCTTGACCCTTCACAAATTATAAAAAGCGGTTCCTCCCCTGGATTCCCTTTTACAAGAACAGATGATAGTAACAATGTGGTTGCATCTGCAGCTGCTTCAGGTGTCCAGGATCAGGCAGGAACTGATCCAATTGGTCATATATCTTACAAATCAGCTGAAACTCCCAGTCCCATTAATGTTGCAGGTACGATTTTTGGTCCAAATATAGTTTACAACTTGCTACATTTTATATACTCCTTCATTGGAATTGGAAATTGTTTCTGTTATTCATGGTTTTTTTTCTTAATGTGTAGACAATGTCATGTCTCAGCCGCGAGCTCACAGGACAAAATCATCATCTGCAGAGGACCCTGCACATCATTATTCTTAATTCAAAATTTCTCTGTATCTGGCTTAGTGCCGTCATTATTCTTAATTCAAAATTTCTAAATTGCACATGAGCAACCAATTTACTGATCCATTCATTGACTTTTTGGAGGAACAGATATAGCCAAATGCAATTATCTGTCGATTATGTCCACATCTTGCGCTAACTATTGTTTTGCTTTAACAGGAAATAGCAGTTGCCTCACCGATGATAGAAAGACTGCCCTATAGTAAGTGAAACAAGCTCTTTTTATACAAAACAATCTTTTAGTGTTCAGCTTATTCAGACATCGGGACTACCGCTGATAAATAGTTTGCCTGCTCATTTTACTTTGCTGTGTTCTACATTACCCATCTGTTTATTAGTTTTCCTGACTGACGAATCGGCTTAAGACTGTTCTAGCGCTTTGCGACTGATTCAGCCTACAAGAAACCTTTGCTTCTGTGTTGTAAGTACATCTTAACAATTACATATGGCGCTACTGCTATATTGGACCATATCACATGTTTCTTTCTCCAAATTCCTTTGGCGTGTAAGACTGGAATTAGGAATTGCTCGTTTCCTGACCCCACCACATCTATGGGTCGATACTAATCTCAATGGATTTCACACAAGTTGTTCATATTCTTCCACTTGCACAGTTTGCATCTAGCACACAATATGATTTTCTTTATCATTATCTCTTTCCCCTTTTTACTTGCATGTATGCAACCATACAATAAGTATGAGATTATCTTTGTTATTCCAGAACTAATAACGATTCTTACCATTCGAGTGTTTTATTTTAATTTTTAATATAAAATGGGTTCATACTTCATACATGGTTCAGAATATGTACCACTTGATTCAGAATTTGTAGCACTTCTTTTATTTTGAATATGACTCATATTCCTAGCTTTCTGGTTTCTTCTACACCTGTGTTCTTCAGAATCTGTAGCACTTCAAATTTGCTGTTAATTACTATGGAGTAACTATGGCATAAATTATTTTCTTTTATACACTTTGCAAACACTTTCCACCTTCCACCACTCACCCTATAAGTGCGAATGGAGTAGTGGAGGTGGGAAATTATGTGAACTGGAGGAAGGCTGAAAAGCCTTTCTGCAATTAGAAAGTACAGTACCGTAGCTAGCCACTTAATTCGCACAATTTATCCTTTCTTAATTGTATCAAATTCACTAGCAAGGTAGCTGCATGAGAACTGGTTCCAGCAGACTTCAATTAATTCCTTACAAGTCAAACACAGAGCCGTCTCTGCTCTTCCCATTTTATTGGATTTCCATCTAGGATAATAAATTGCTGCTAATTAAGTGTGTGCATGCTTTTTGCATGCATGCAGTGCTAATTAATTGTGCATGCATGCTGTGCTAACGAAGAGCCAAGAACAACTTGCATGCATGCAGTGCTAATTAATTGTGCATGGCCAACGAACCATCTCTTCGCGCGCATGGTCATGCGGAGTAATTAGCGCATGGAGTACGAACCCTTTCGCGCGCATGCAACGAAGCTGAGTACTGCCCATGCCTCCACTGCCTCACGCACAACCCTGCTCGCCTATTTCTCAACCTCACCACCGAGAGCATGCTAAGCTCTGGGGCGAGACCGGCGAGCCCGTTTTCACAAATTCCGGCACTAGGTGAGCACTTGGTCAATTCTTTTCGCAATGAAACTCCACTTGGCATTAGTTCATGAGCAGCCTTCTGACAAATAAACTGGAGCTGCAAATGCAAGAGCGCGTGTTTCTCTAATCTTTTTTTCCCTTCATTTCCGCAAAGAGCTTCTACTTAAAGGTTACTTGGTATGCTTCTTGCAGTCAAACAAACTTGAGGATCACATCGAGTTTGAGCATGGCTATGATGTGAGCAGTTCATCGGTAATTAGTGTAAGTAGAATGGATACACCCAAGCCTCTCAAATAATTTTTTCCCTTGAGCTGCTACTAAAGAACCGAAATGCAAATAATGCATTGCTGCAGTTCCTGGAGATCTTGCGGAAGTTTGGAAGAGAGGAGCAGCGGGCGTTCATGCAGTTCACTACTAGAGCAGCCTTCTCCAATTCCATTGCCTCTTCAATTTCAACTCAAGTCGGTCGTTACTCCACCGTGGCTCGCCATTTCTTCCCCAAGTCCGACGCTTGGTGGCCGAGCTGTACAGCCAGTTCCTGATAGAAGTAACCCCTAGAATAGGTTCCAAATAGCTTAGAGGTAACCCCTAGAATAGGTTCCAAATAGCCAGTTCCTGATAGTACGATCGCAAATGACACTTATGAGTTTAATTGTGCATAGACTTTGTTCATGTAATTATAATTGTGGACTTAGCATTCTTATTATAGCCCATGTTTTCTAAATTTTATAGGTCAAATATGCGTTCAGTCTTATAGGAGACCTAACTCTTGAAGAATATTCCAATAATCCAATCAGTACACGTAGCTAGGCTTGACATATTATAAAAAAAACATACAGTTAACATGTACATTACTTTGTATTTAGAGAATATTTGAATAAGTGACGGGCTGGGGATACTCACAAAGCACCTGCTCCTACTGGAGCAATTGCCTTGAAGAAGGACATTGCAGTTGTAGATATGCCATTTGCAGCACCTCTTTGGCTTTGTGACTATTGTTTGGAGTAATTCAATTAGCTAGCTTAGCAGCATTTGAGAATAGAAAAATCAAGTAAATTAACTTTATACTTGCCACAACATTATTTTGCAGAAGGGATGTGCCTGTTATGATAGTCATCTGCTCAAATTTGTCAAAGGTAAAGTTAAAAATAAGAATGGTAGAGTCATATACAAGATTAAAAGATTAAAAATATGAATGGGTTGATACATCAAACATATTTAATATCACAATTAAGAAAACATATATCGCCGTAACGTTAGCACGGGTATTATACTAGTTTTATTAAATTTACTCTGACAAAAACGCTGCGACCACGGAGAAGCGAGGGCAAGACCGGCCGGTCCATGGAAACCCCAGAAAACAGGCCGAAATTCTCGGGGCACACCAGTGAACGGGCCGGGCCATCCGACAAAGGCAGCGACACCCCCAAGCGACGGCGGCCGCGACGCGTTCCCCGGTAGAACGCTGGAGTGAACTGCACGTCGCCTCGCCAGTCGTCGGCTCTGCACTGTCCACTCCTTGTCGGCGTCTCAGATCCCCTCCTCGTCCTCACTGCCGCTGCCGCTCCCCCAATCCATCCAGGTCTCCGTCACCCAGATCCGCGCGAATGCTGGGGCGCGCGGCGACGCTGTCGGCGGCGCACTTGCGTGGAGGCGAGCTCGACCTGCGCGCGGCGCTGCGGTCGGGGGGCAACCTCCTCTTCGCGCTCTTCGTCGCCGCTGTCCTCGCGTTCACGCTCCTCGCCGCGGTACACAGCCCCGACGACCCGCTGCTGCACCCGTCGTCGCACCAGCTCACCGCGTTCCTGACCTCCGCCACCTCCAGCTCCACCTTCCTCGCCGATGACTCCGTCCTCCGCACCGGGGAGGACTTCGCTTCCGCCGCGAGCTCCAACTCCTCCGACCCCGCCGAGGCGGTCCCGTTTATCAAGCTCTCCGACCGACGTCGCGTCCGTGAAGACGGAGGCGGAGGCGGGGACGAGGACGGAGCGGGCCGTCACCGTCGACACCGACGCCGACTCGGCCGCGGGGGCGGCGGTGGAGGAGAACCCCATCGCCGAGGCGGTCTCCTGTGACACGGAGGCGCCGGTGGAATGCACGGGGGATAGGGATCTCTTCAACCTGCTCATGCGCACGGCGATCGAGCGGTTCCCCGACCTTCACTTCTACCGCTTCGGCCGCCCCGTCGCCGTGCCGGGCAGCTCCATGGCGTGCGACCTCGCCTGGCGCTTCCGCCCCGCCGAGGACGCCAAGGGACGCACCACGTACTACAAGGACTACCGCCGGTTCACGCTCACTCGCGACGTCAACTCCTGCTCCCTCGTCGTGGGCAGCGTGGGCGAGTACCACTCCGGCACCGGCGCCAAACGCAACGGCCGTCGCAAGGGCAAGAATGGGAAGAAGGGCAAGCGCGAGGCCCCGGCCATGACGACCACGGACTTTGTGCCGGCCAAGACACAAATGAGGCTTGACGAGAATGCTGCTAACATAGACACCACGGCTGCTGCCGAGCCGGTGTTGGTTGTCGGTGAGTCTTTCAACGACAGCTTGCCGGTGGTCTCTTCTGAGTCCGATTTCAGCCGCGGAAAGTACCTCATTTACATGGGCGGTGGCGAGAGATGCAAGAGCATGAACCACTACATTTGGGGATTCTTGTGTGCGCTCGGTGAGGCACAGTTCTTGAACCGGACACTTGTCATGGAACTTAACATCTGCCTTAATTCACGATATACCTCAAGTGGCAAAGATGAGGAAAAAGATTTTAGGCTCTACTTTGATTTCGAACACTTGAAAGAATCGGCTTCAGTGATCGACCAGAGCCAGTTCTGGACAGATTGGAGCAAGTGGCACAAGAAGGATAGGCTGAAGAATTACTATACTGAAGACATCAAGGTGACCCCAATGAAACTTCACGATGTCCAGGACACATTGATCATGAGGAAGTTTGGGAATGTCGAGCCTGATAACTACTGGTCACGTGTATGCGAGGGTGAGACGGAGGCAGTGATAAAGCGCCCATGGCATTTCTTATGGAAGTCGCGCCGCTTGATGGAGATTGTGTCTGCCATTGCCTCCCAGATGAGTTGGGACTTTGATTCAGTCCACATCATGAGAGGGGAAACCCAAAACACACAAATGTGGCCAAACCTTGAGAGAGATACCTCACCGGAAAATCTCCTTGTCACACTTAATGATAAGGTTGGTGCTGGCCGGCATTTGTACATTGCTACCAATGAGCCCGACAAATCGTTCTTTGACCCACTTAAGGGCAAGTATGCAACACACTTCCTTGATGATTTCAAGGATTTGTGGGATGAGAACAGTGAGTGGTATGCTGAAACAAAGGAGCTGAGCAATGGTAACCCAGTGGAATTTGATGGATACATGAGGGTTGCAGTTGACACTGAGGTGTTCCTGAGAGGGAAGAGACGGTTGGAGACATTCAATGATCTTACACGTGATTGCAAGAATGGTGTCAATACATGCCCGGCTTCCTCCTGAACATCTGGTGGAGTAAGGTGAGCTGATATTATGCTTGGCAGAATATTTTTTAACTCATATGTTGTTGTTGTCTCTTGAGCACCTGGCCTTGTTGTAGCTAGCTAGTTCATATCAGTGTCTTCATATAACACTGTTGTCGAGTTTGTGCGTCCAGATTGCATTAGTTTGTTGAATTCATTCATCAGAACTTGTACCAATTGCTGAAACGATTAGTATGTTACCTTGTTGCAGCTGTATTTTTCATCTCTGCTGTAACTCTGTGATTTGCTCATTGCTATTGTATTATGTCTTTTCTGTTCTGCTTTTTGACATTTGATATCTTTGATACAAATTCAGTTGAATCTAGATCAGTACGCCTGGTCTGAAAAGTGAAAACAATAAGTTGTGTGTGAAGAACTGAAGATTAATGCCTGTAACTGAATACCAGTTAGTGCACACGTTGTTTTCCCCCTTTCCTTTCCTTTTATGAGACTAAATGTGTAGATACCTTCCTTGCTTGAGCTGAAAACCTAATGATGCAGGTGTTCGTGAATTGTCATGTCAGGTTGGGTACTTTGATGGGCTTTGCTTGAACATAGTATCACTTTGTGAAGATAATGGGTTGATCGTGTCACCTTAGTTCCTCTTTTGCATTTTCGTTTTTTGACATGTCCTGCCACGTACTCTACGTATCCCCCCTTGAATTATTAGCAAACGACAAGGAGGCAACGACAGCCAGGTAATGCAAACTAGCTAATTCTGGGTCACGTGTGTAGTTGTATTGGATTGTGCAGGCATGGTCTTCACCAACCGGGGTTTTTGGACGTATCTAGTTGGGCTTTTGTTTTGTCGGTTAGGCTTGTTACTCTTCTGACAGTTCGCAAGTGTATATTACTACAGCGATGGACAAAAATTTGGACCTTCTGCATTTGCCTATCTGGGGGAGATGTTGGCATGGAAGAGGTGACTTCCGTACATGTGTAGCAGCTTCTGCGGTGCATGTGTTTGTTGTGACCTGGCAAAATGTTAACTTTTGCAGTGAAGACGATGGAACCCGGAGATGAACGTGTCATCAAATATGTGAGTATACTCAGGCATATAAGGACATGTACAGTGCAGGCCACCGTACAGCGGTGGTCTCAGGAGAGAGATTGCTCCACGGCTCAAACTATTAAATAGACTAAATAATTTTGTATTTCAGTCTCTTTTTTTCTCCATTTCAATCATTATGCTATTTCAATTACCAAATTTGTTGAAACTGATACAGCAGAAAACTTATAACCAAAAAATAAATCTCACACATACCCCACAAAAGCCCCCTTCGTTTCTACATAACTTTTGTTTAAAAAAAGCAAATTGTCTGCTGAACAGAAGGATTTTGGACATTTTCTCCCACAATCAAAAGCTACTCTCTACATAGAATCAAAATCTGCCTTAAACTTGATTCTAGCTAGTCTGGTCTGAACACTAGAAGTCACAGTTGGCCCGGTCCGATCAGCTTCTCTTATAATCCACAGTTCAGAAGCTGAAACGAAGGAGACCATAGCCTTTGGCCTAGCTGGTCCCACACGCACCCCCCCCCCCTCTTCTCCCCCTACTCATTTTCTTCACCCTCCCTTCTCCTAACCGATGGGCGCTGTCGGCGTATTCCACCTGACAAGATCCCGTCAACGAACGGGGTTGACAACTCCCTAGACGGAAGGTATGGTTCGGTAGAGGGCATCTTTGTGGCTGGAAACCCTAATGTCTCTCGACGATGGATCCCGGGAATCAACAAACTGATGGACAAGATAATGTATCCATGTTCAGACCCCCAGCTCGGGTAATGGCCCTACGTCCTGTTGGTTCTTTGTTGAGGAAATGTGAAGGGGATTACAATGGTTTCTTCGTTCTGTCGGTGTCTGTGTGTGTTTGTTTGTGTGCCATCCTCCTTGTTGTCAGGATTGACCTCAATACCCCGCCTCAATACCCCGCTGCACTTCTCGAGGTTGAGCTTTAAGCAACTCTTCCGGAGGTTGGCAAAGATTTCCTCCAGGTCTTCGATCAGTTCTTCGTTCTTTTTCACTTTCACGACCAGGTCGTCGACGTACACCTCAAGGTTGCGCCCTATCTGTGGACGGAAAGTGATATACATGGCACGTTGGTAAGTAGAACTAACATTTTTTAACACAAAAGCCATTCTGATATAACAATAAACGCCCATGGGTGTTATGAAAGCGGTTTTGTCTTCGTCTTCTGCCGCCATGCTAATCTGATGGTACCCAGATTACGCATCTAGAAAGCACAGCAGCTCACATCCCGCCGTGGAGTCGACGATGAGACCGACGCGCGGCAGGGGTAAGGGTCCTTCGAGCAGGCCTTGTTGAGGTCGGTGAAATCGACGCACATTCGCCACTTCCCGTTGGACTTCTTCACGAGCACATGGTTAGCAAGCCACTCAGGATGAGAGACCTCCCGGATGATCCCTACGCACAGCAGCTTCTCTACCTCCTCCCGAATGGCGTCTTGGCGCTCAGGTGCTTGGTGCCGGATCTTTTGGCGAATCGGACGCACCTCGGGGACGGGGAGCGTAGCCAGTCGGTGCTCGATCACCTCTCTAGGGACCCCAGTCACATCGGACGGTTGCTAGGCGAACACGTCGAAATTAGACCGGAATAAGGTGATGAGCGCGTCTTCCTATTTAGCGCTGAGGCTGGCGCCGATAAAGACGGGCTTCACGGGCTTGCCCTCGCTCAGGGAAACCACCTTCACCTCGCCGACCGAGCCGAGCGAGCGGCGGTCTCTTTGAGGGGCTCGCGGAAGCGGCATCGGCCGGCTTCACAGTGGCGCCGGTCATGTCGATCGTGCTTGTGGCGCAAAAAGCCTCGCTTTATCCATCCGGATGGCTATGGGGCCTCCAGGCCCTGGCATCTTCACCACCATGTATCCATAGTGGGTTGCCACCATGAACTTGGCCAACGCGGGTTGGCCAAGTATAACGTGTCTGAGGATCGAAGTCGGCGACTTTGAAATCGACCCGACTCAGTCTGGAAGTTGCTTTCCTCCCCAAGGTGACAGAAGGCGCTGACCCGGAGGGACCATGCGGCCCGGGCTACATCGTGAAAAGCGGTAGGGCATAGCTCTGGTTCGACACTGAGTACCCAAAATGCTTCAAAGGACGGGGAGGTTGATAGAGCTCCTCAGTCCATCGACACCCAGATGCTTCATGTTCGGATCGTGGAGAAGCCACGATCGGAAGGTGACCTATCTTGGCGGTGCTCTTAGGAGGTCGGCCGTGAAGGTGATCGGCTCCCGAGGCCACTTCACATCAACACGCCCTTGAACTCGGCCGCCGTAGCGCGACCTCCTCCTCAACCGCTTATAGAAGCGTTGGAGGGTAGGTGGACGAGCAACAGAAATGTACGCCATGGCCGGTCACTTTCTTTGGAAGGCCGTGGCGGGGTCTTCATCTTGGTCATCGTCGCGGCGGCTCCTTGCCATTGCTCGACCATCTTACTCACAACTCGGCAATCATCCAGGCCATGAGAGTTGCTCTGATGGATCGGGCAGAAGAGCTCGCCCTCCTTTTCCTAGCGGCGGTCGTTCCTCCAACCGCGGCGATTGCCATGCCGGCCTCGGTGGACATCCCGCCATTCGCGGCGGTCACACCTCCACAGCCGGGCGTCTTCATGCTCGCGTTCGGCGGCCAGGACCCGCCTGGTCTCAACCGCCTCGCGCTTCCGCGCCTTCTTGCTTGCAGGACCGGGACCCCTTGAAGCCCCAGCTTCGTCCCCGCCGCGTCCTCGCGCGGCGTCAGATACTGGCCCCTGAGCCTCCGTCGCCCGCGCGCACTCGTGCGCCAGGGAGAAGAGCTCAGAGGTGGTGGCGATGTCGCGGGTCGTCATCTTTTCCCGTATCTTGTGGTCGCGAATGCCTCTTCGAAAGGTGATGACGACCGACTGCTTCGAAATCCGGGGAATCGTGTTGCGACAGTGGCAGAACCGTCGGATGAAGTCGCGCAACGACTCCCCTCTTTCCTGCTCGAGGGCATGGTGATCGTCCTCCACGCCCGGCTGTGCAAAGGAGCCTTGGAAGTTGGCGACGAAGAGGCCACACAACTCCTCCCACGAGCGCACTGATCCTCGTGGGAGGTTCAACAGCCAGGACCGGGCGGGACCCCGTTAAGGCCGTTGGGAAGTAGTTGGCCATGGCCTTTCCAGACCCGGTGGTTTAGATCTGCAGGAACTCCTCTGGGTTGGTGGTGCCGTCGTACTTCTCGATAGAGGCCGGGCGAAACCTTTCGGACCACGCCACAACGCCTGCGTCGAAAACGCTGGCATCCGACACTATAGGGAATCTGCCGTCATACAGCCCGCCGAAATCTGTCTTGGGGAGGCGGACCGTGACTCCCCAAAGAGTCGAAGGAACGGACCTCCTTCTCGCTCTAGAGGTGAGAGTCGTGGGAGGAACTCTCACCCCCAGGGGCCATCCGTCCGTCACGAGCGCGGCGACGCTGCAAGTGATCACGCAAATCACCGCCGCGCCGCCGGTGCCGAAGCTCCAGATGGGCCCTTAGGTCCTCACGACTCCTCGCGGAGCTGGGACCTGCTTCTTGCACGCCCTTTCCTTTACTCTGGCCCTCCTAGCCAGAGCGCTTCCCACTAGGATGGCTGAAAGCTTGGGTGCGATCGACGTGCACCCTTGGTGAGAATGCGAGCGGTCCCGAACCGTCGGGCATCCCTACACTGAGCCGAGCGCGTCCACGAGGCCCACAATATCCCGCAGACCACGGCGTGGCGGGTGTCTCCTAAGTCCCAGGAGGGTGGTCTAGGAGAGACGGACCGCATCTGAGTTACAGGTAGGAGTGGCGGCCCGCCAGTGGCGGCCGGACGCCGAACTAGAAGCTCGGCCGTCATGGGAAACAACACTACCCTCCTGTGGGGGCGACGTGAGGCGATCCCTCGTCCACTGTCTCCTACAAGTCCCACCGGAGGGTGGTCTAGGAGGAGACGGACCGCATGCAGGTTCTGGGCCGGAGTGGCGGCCGCTGTGGCCAGCCGACGCCGAACTAGAAGCTCGGCCGCCGCCGCGGGGGCAACACTGCCCTCCTGTGAGGGCGACGTGAGGCGATCCCTCGTCCGGCAAGAGTGCCGGGACATGTTCTGGGTACTGCTATCCTCCGCCACCTCTTGTCGCTGCGAGTGTGAACACGTCATCACTTGATGCAAGGTCCTTTCGGACGGGAAGCCGAAATCCGCTAGAGAGATGGCTGGATGAGCCAACCATTAGCCCCCTACCTGGCGCGCCCCTGTCGGCGTATTCCACCTGACAAGATCCCATCAACGAACGGGGTTGACAACTCCCTAGACGGAAGGTATGGTTCGGTAGAGGGCATCTTTGTGGCTGGAAACTCTAATGTCTCTCGACGATGGATCCCGGGAATCAACAAACTGATGGACACGACGATGTACCCAGGTTCAGGCCCCCAGCTCAGGTAATGGCCCTACGTCCTGCTGGTTCTTTGTTGAGGAAATGTGAAGGGGATTACAATGGTTTCTTCGTTCTGTCGATGTCTGTGTGTTTGTTTGTGTGTCGTCCTCCTTGTGTGTTCTTCACTCGACCCCCTCTCTCCATGCACCGAGGCGCTCTTATATAGACGAGCCGGCCCGGGCAGGGGAGAGGGTGACGCTATACTTATCTATAAAACATTAATTACACTCATCATTCCAACCTCCACGTCGACTCACGACTCATTTATTACACACGTCTCCGTGGCCTTGTCCTTCGAATCTCATTTAATGTCAGTGCGTGGCTTCGCCCGGGATATGACGCTCCTGCGACGGGTTTGGTAAGAGGCATCAGAGGGACGTGCCGTCGTCGTGTCGATAGCGAACCCTTCACATTAATGACCCCGACACAAGGTGCGGTGGAGAAACTTTCGAGCAAAGTCTTCCTCCCATTCCTTTGGTTGCCTCCGTGGCACGACAAGGGGCCCAGACGCCCGCCCGCTCGCTAGCCGCCTCATAAGCTAACGCCCGTGGCGAAGGCGTGATCGCCCGCCGCTTCCGCCAGAAGCTTCTGTTGCTTCGCCCGATGGCGGCGTGATCGCCCGGCCGCTCGCCGAGGCCACGCGAGCTCCTCGCCCGGCGGCGAGGCATGATGCTGGTTGCCGCTAAAGGCGCCACCGAACGCTTCGCCCGGCGGCGAAGCGTAATCGCCCGGCCCCTTTCGCCCGAGGCCACGCTGCTTTCGTCACGTAAGCGGCGTGATCGCCCGTACCGCCAGCAGCGCTACGAACCGCTTCGCCCGTAGCGAGGCATATCGCTAAACTACTCGTCGAGGCCACGCGCTCCTCGCCGCCAGGTAAGGCGTGTCGCCCGTGCGAGCTAAAGCGCCACGCTGGCCACTCGCCCGGCAGCGAGGCATAATCGCCCGGCTCGCCCGAGCCACGAGCTCCTCGCCCGTGGCGGCGTGTCGCCCGGCCGCCTGCCAGTGCCAAGCCGGGCGAACCGCTTCTTGGGCCTATTATTTCTACGGCGGAAAGGGTATCCCGGTGCAAAGTACACCGACAGGCGTCACCTTAAAGCGTCCATTGTTGTTGCCACTCCCTGTCTAGATCCGATCGGATCTGGTCGTTGTCGCCTTTGCATGGCCGATGTCTTCTTGCATGTTCTTGACACCACCACCCTCTGCAGTCGGATCCATCCACTATCCATCCAAATCTGTCTACATCTGGTTATTGCCACCGCAAACAGATTCCAGTGCTGTCGCGGTTATCATCGCCTCTCCATCTCCTCACTCATTTTCTTCATCCTCCCTTCTCCCAACCGATGGCCGCCGCCCTCGAGTGTCTGTTGTTGTCGCCACTCTCCAACTAGATCTGATCGCCCCCGCCACCTTCTACAACCGGATCCACTCACTACCATCTGATCTACCTGCATCTAGGTGTTGCCACCATGAGCAGATCCCAGTGCCGCCGTAGTCTTCTCGGTTGCAGCCACCGCAGTCTCGATAGTGGTTGTCATCTTCCTCGTACGCCACCAAATGCGATTCAACCACGTGATGAGGCGTGCCTCCTTTTCCTCTAGACCATACTTCTCTCTCCCTAGAAGCACCCACAACCTGCAGTGATGCAGTTCCTATGACACCGACCCATCTCACCTCTACAGTGGCATCTGAGTCTACCTGACCATGCGAGGCACCCGGCTGAAGCATCGCCTTGTACACAAGGATGGCAATCTTACCCAATTACTCATGTATCCGCGGGTTAAAAATCCTAATAGAGATGGGTATGTTTCACTTTTATTACCCGCGGATATGTTTATAGAGGCTAAACTTTACCCGATGGACAAACAGGTACAGGTATGGGAGAGCTTCACCCATACCCGTTCCACCCGATTACCCGCTACCTTCTATTGAAATAAGGGCTAACACAGATGCCTAGTTGACCCCTTGATCCCTAATTTGTGGTACCTCATATCAGTAATTGTTGAATTTGAGCATCTGCATATGTTACTTTAATTCTTATTCTCATGTACATTTGAAATTTTGAATAATTGATAATCATTCTTCAATTTACAGAATGTAGTTAATTCCCATAATTTCAACAAAAGGATTGTATTAGTATCATAGCTCATTAGCTCCTAGTGCCATTTAGTTGGAAGGATTGTTGGTGGTGGGTAAACAGGTATACCCGCGGATATTAGGTATCCACGGGCGACGGGTATAAGCAAGATTCTTCGCCCGCGACCGTTCGCGGGTATACCCATGAGGAAGACTTTGATTCGCAGGTATGGGTAGGGCGAGCACTATTTGTACCCGCTGCACCTGATTGCCATCCCTACCTATACGTGCCCTAATCGAGATAACTTTGGGCCGACTTGGTTGGAAAGGCATAGTTAGTTTTGTTGAAGACACCGACAAGGCCCGTCCTAATCTTCTGGACGAGGGCCTGCTTAACCAACATGGCCCAGGCGTGTAGAGTCCAGCCCAAAACAAAGCATCCCGTCCCATCCAATTTTTTAGTACTAATACGTGTCATTCTTTATGTCCTTCAAATTTTGTATCTAGTAATTTTGTTTCTAAATACATGTCATTATGTAATTTTAAGATAATTTTTAACTATTTTTTCCTTTGCATACTCCTATCATTCATTATTCCTAATATAAATTATACTATAAAATAGAGCAATACATATCATTCAAAAATAATAAGTGAGTTAATGAAAAAGATGACTTATCATTTCTACGTATGATTTGGTTGATATGCAAAATCTTAATTCGTCATCAATTCACAAATGAAGGGAGCACAAATTTTGTTAGAGAGAGCACATAAAGCGTTATGTACGCCCACCCCACCCCATTATGGCCGTATAAGCACCGGCTGCGACGAAAGTCATGACATGTGCTCCTGTGCACACCATTGATGGGATCTCGCGCACCACTTCAACCGAATCGCCCTCGTCCGGAGGAAGGAAATTAAAGCGCGTGCCGCCCAGCGATCGATCATCTCGTGCTCCATGGCCGGAGACCACAGCACCGCCTATTGTCGTACGCATGGCGACGATCGGTGGTGCGCCACCGCAAAAGCGACCCGGCCGGCCTCATCGGGTCATGATCTCCATGTGCGCGCGCGCCGGTATTGCACGTCCCCAGTTGTAGTACTGCGGCCTTGCACACTTTTTAGCCTTTTGGTATATTTTTTTTCAAATCAAACCTTTTTCTGAATGAAATTATAAAAATAGATTTCTTCTCGACTGCGGAAGGTACGATAGGTAACACATTCCTACTGATTAAAATCCACTAAATAATCAATTCATTTAATTAATTAATCATGTAATTAGCCATCTAATTAATTAATTAACTCACCTACCTAAACCCACCTGTGCAGGGGAGCTCGGCAGGTCCTAATGCCGAGCTCAG
This sequence comes from Guadua angustifolia, assembly GCA_036346375.1. Taxonomy (NCBI): domain Eukaryota; kingdom Viridiplantae; phylum Streptophyta; class Magnoliopsida; order Poales; family Poaceae; genus Guadua; species Guadua angustifolia. The sequence continues at coordinate 27,410,989 of CM070519.1, forward strand.
ATCATGCGGTAGCCCTCTTATTGAGCTTCTACTATGCGGCAAGTGATGCCGTAGTACAGGAGGGTGACACGTGACACATATCGTCTGTCGGCGTTTTTATTTACAATTGTGTTCATACTAGAGCTAGATTAAAAAAAAGTGTGTCATGAGGCTAGACAAACGTTCTGTTCCAAGAAAAAAATTCGGCGCAAGAATGTCGCTTTTGCCCCACCGGCGGCCGGTTCGTGCGGTTCGATCGAATGCTGTTTCTAGCAAGCTGCTATCATGACCTTGGCAATTATCCGCTGCACAGTGCATGGCATGGCAGCTCGATCGGCTGGTAGTAGTGCCATTAGCCAATTGGAAAGAACACAGGATCGAGCGGCTTTAATTAATTTGGTCAATTAAGGTAGTTGCAATGACAGTTTTAATTAGTTGATACATGCACGCTTTCGTATAATTTCTTCCACCAATTTCACTAGACACGTGAGCGCAGCGCACATCGCGCCGCAATGCGTCAGTCGTAATACGAAATCCATGCCTTTTTCGCGAAGAAAGTGATCTAGATGTAATTTCCAAAATTCTCTGGGACGGATCGTATAATTTCCGCTACATGTGCTGTAATTTTGAGAAGTTTCTGGGACTTTGCGATCAATTCCATGTAATCCTAAAAAGCTTTTGAAACTCCAGAATAAATTTTTTTGGACGTGATTTCCAGGAAAATAGAGCCTTACTGAGAAGAAAGGGACCTAGAAGTAATTCGTAAAAATCTCCGGAGCAAAAAAAACTGGCTAACATGCAATTTTAGAAAGGTCCGTGCGAATTTCCGCACAGGAAAACACGCTAAAAACAAATTCTGAAAGTTCCGGAGGTCCTCTGCAAACAAAAGACCAACATATCCTTGCGCACCTGGGAAAAAAGCACTAATCTATTAAAAAAATAGACGAAATCGTGATTTTAGAAAGCCTCGGCCACCTATCCCGCGAAAACTAAAATGTCAGGGGTCTTTTCGCAAAAGAAGACCAAAAACAAATAAAAATAGACTAATATGTCATTTCCTAAAAGTCCAGATTTCCGGGAAAACGGACCTTACTACGAAAAAAGGGCTTAGAAGACATTCTTAAAAATCTCCGGGGCAAAAAAACGGCTAACATGAAATTTTAGAAAGGCTCATGGCGACTTCTTGCCTAGGAAAATGTGTTAAAAGCAAATTCTGGAAGTTTCGGAGTTCTCCTGCAAACAAATGATCAACATGTCCTTGTGCACTGGGAAAAAAGCACTAATCTGAAAAAAATAGACAAAACAGTAATTTTAGAAAGCCTAGGCCGCCTATCCCACGGAAACCGAAAATTCAAAGGTCTTTTCGAAAAAAAGGCCTAAAATAGACAAATACATACTTTCCTAAAAGTCCGAGCCTTTATTCGGCTTAATCCAGAAGTTTCAAGATCCTTCTCGTAGGAAAAGGAGGGTCTTTTCATGAATTCTTTACTGTCCTAGCCGAAAGTGAAAAAAAAAATACGGTTTTAGCCGCTACCTCCACAAAATTTCAAAACTAATATTCAGCGTATCCATTCCGCGGAATAATTTTTTTAAATTTTTTAACGGTTTCCCGCGGAGCAGATCCATGGAATATTTTATTATTATTTTTTCCCACGGATTGGAACCGCGGAATAATTTTTTTAAAAATTTTTGGTGTTTTTCGCGGACTGGAACCGCGGAATATTATTTTTTGTATTTTTTTTATTTTCACGCGGATTGGAACCGCGGAATAATAATTTTTTTAATTTTTCCGCTCTTCTCAACCGCGGATTAATTTCCGCTTTTTTCTTTTTATTTTTCGATGACGCTTTTTTTCGGTGGACGACGGGGCCCACCGAATTCCGCGGTTTGGAAAAAATTACGGTTTTAGCCGATTGGGGAGAAAAAAATACGGTTTTAGCCGCTGAGCAGATAGAATTACAGAAGTAGCTCATAAACATTGAAATTCTGCGTAATATTTTTTATTAATTTTTTAAACGATTTCCCACGGATTCCAGTGTAGGAAAAAAAAAAGGCGCGCGTGGAAGAAAACAATGGCCGGAGGAGAAAAATTAAGGTGCCCTAGAAAAAACATTAAAATCATCTTAAGAAAATTAGTCGTATTTTGCAGTACATATAATTTTTAAATCTATATTTTATTCGACTATTCGTGAGTTTAAGTCCGCTGCAATTGGTCAAGCCGTTTCGCCGGATTTGTTCTCGCTAGTAGCCGCTGTCACGAAACATTTCCGGAACTGACCCTATGTGCTGCACACACATGCAGCATTGGAGGGAATTTTTTTGTAATTGGGATACAACAAGAAGATATAGAAGGAATTCATATAATTGTTAAGAGAGAGATAAAGAAAGGCAGAAGTTACTGTAAAAAATTGGCCTAAAAAATTAGGTAGGCCAATTTTTTTTTTGCTACGAGCTGTTACTGTGAAAAATTAGATAGGCCATTTTTTTTTGCTACGAGCAAAGCTGATGGTACTAGCTCAAAGATTCCTAGCACCGGCTGACTCATGTAAGTCCATGCACCAGTGCTAGCTAAAAAAAAAATTTGTAGGCCCACTTGTAAGTGAACGAGAGGGATTACGTGTGGTGGAAGACAAAGATGTAATATGTTATTTACTTGTGGGTCCTATATGAACAGTAGAAGTAAAACAAATCAAGCACAGGCAGTGAGGCGGCGAATCTAACGCAGAAAAAAATGCGGAAAAAAAGCGGAAATTAATCCGCGGTTGGGAAGAGCGGAATAATTAAAAAAATTAAAAAAAATATTATTCTGCAGTTCTAATCCTGGAAAATAAAAATAAAAAAAATATTCGCGGTTCCAGTCCGCGGAAAACACCGAAATTTTTTTAAAAAATTATTCCGCGGTTCCAATCCAGTGGGAAAAATAATAAAAAAATATTCCCGCGGAGCAACCGTTTAAAAAATTTTTTAAAATTATTCCGCGGAATGGATCCGCTGAATATTACTGTTTGGAGGCTAGTTTTGTAATTCTGCGGTGGCAGCGGCTAAAACCGTAATTATTTTTTCGCTTCCGGCTACAACAGTAAAAAATTCTCTTTTCATAAAATCCAGGGCTTTCTCAAAAAAAGGACTTTTATGTAATTTCGGAAATTTGCTAGGGTCTTTTCACAAAAAACAACGCATCAGCGCCTGCGTAGCTGTGAGCTCGGTGAAACAATCGCCGGGAAAAATCAGACGCAAGCGTGTGCGGGCGGGATCGAACGCGCAACCTCTCACTCGCTACGCCGCGTGCTACCGCTGCGTTATGACGTCGTTTAAGCCTGATTGCCGCGTGTCGGTGTTTCGAGAACCGGCAAGTGAATTTTGTAAGTCTGGAGGGGCCGCGCGTTCCCGTTCCTCGAATGGTTAGACCCCAAGAGAGAAAAGAGGGTCGGGGTTTATCTTGGTTCGGGCGAATGTCCCTACTCGATCCGCGTGGTGGTGCGTATTTGTATTGATCTTTGATGAGCTCGTCGGGTTAGCGAGAAATTGCGCGAGCTCCTCGTGTGCGATGGTCGGATGAGGAGCTAAGAACACGAAGGGTTTAAGCGCTTCGAGTGTCTTTCGAGCTATCGTATATGAGGCTCTTCCCCTTTGCTGGCTTCGTGTGGGGTGTGTCCTTTGGAGGCAGGCCCCCTTATATCTCCGGAAGCTGGTTACATAGGCGTGTAAAGGGAAAATGGATGGGGCTCCCAGCTACTGGGAGTCTGGTCTTACCTTCGTACGTCTGGTCTTGGACTTGACGTCGGACGGTGGTTGTTGGCCTGCGTCGAAGTCGGTGAAAATTTCTTTGGCGAGGCGTGGTCCGCCTCAGGAAGCGGCCTTTGCTCTCTGTGGCTTGTCGGTGACATCGGGTGTCGACTTTGGAGATTGCTTGGGAAAGGCGCGGCCTCCTCTCTGTGTGGTCATCTTTGAAGTCTTGTCGATCGATGGGGTAGGTGGCGGGTCGGGTGGCGCCGCCAAACGATGATTTGAGGTGGCTTGTTGTGAAGGTGGCTCGAGCTCGCCTGCGATGCTCTCGGCCCGTCAGGCTTCAGCCGGTCGGGCACCTCCAGTCGATATTCTTTGTAGCTTGCGCCTAATCTATGAACTGGTCGAGCTATCTCTCGAATTCGGCTTGGCGAGGCCTTGGGCCCCGGTTTTAAGCGCTGATGTGGCCCATGTACCTTTCTGGGCATTTGGGGATACTGTGTGTCGTGTATCCGTCAATAGCCCCGAACCCACAGGCGGATTGGAGGCGGTCGGGGTTTTCCTTCGGTGGCGGATCTTTGGGCAAGCGTGGCGCGCTCGAGGTGGCGGATCTTTTCTGGCATGATCCGTGATTTAGTCTGTCGGTTTTGCGGTCTTGTATGGCCTTGATCCGGTGGATAAACCCCAGCCGAGCGGTCGGAGGCTGGTCGGGGTTTATCTCGTCGCAATGATCGTTCGATTAACGGATTCGAATTCGTGGAAGACCGTCGAGTATGCGTCTGAGCACACCGCTTCGAATGGCGGCTTCGGTCGTTGTCATCCGTGAGCAGGCTGGTTACTTACGCCGTGCTTGGCGGCAAGATCCGGTGGATGGAACCCGAGCCCCGGCGGTCGGAGAGTGGTCGGGGGTTTATCTCGTCTTGAGCGCCCATTCACGGAGAGCGATGGAGGCATCCGTCCCATGCTCCGGCAGGAGGTGGCCGTGTTTCCACGAATCGCCCGTCCGCGGTGTGGGACTGGAGGGTGAGCAAGCGCGTTGCCATCGTGAGGCTCGACGCCGTGCTCGTGGCGAGTGATAGCGGGTGGTTCGAGTGGGCCTGATGGCTTCGAGGAGCACCATTTTGACGGGCGTTATCCGTCGCGGCGCGGCCAGACTCCAGGGGGCGACCATGAGAGTCTTTTCGTTACTCGATCCGTGCCGGACCCAGGTCGTCCGCTGACACAGGCGCGGTAGGCGCCACCCGTCGATAGGCTCCGCGGGAGAGTGTGACGTATGACCTCGAACAGTTGGCGATTGGTCGTCGGACCCAACCCTCGAGGGCCAGCTGAGCTCGCCTCATCCTCGTCCCTCGCTTCGGTTTTTGCTCGAGGCGACACGTCGTCCACTTGGTGGCGGGCGTTAAGGGCCTTGCTTAGTCGAGCCCAGTATATAAGTCGGTAAGCCTTTAAGTGGCTTCTGGTAATGAAGTGATCTGGCATGTTTTATCTCCCACCGCAGCGCCTCTTGAGTTTGAGGCGAGGCCCGAGGAGTCGTCGCGCCACCATGATGTTCCTTCCGCAGCGCGGTCTGTCGAGATTGAGATGCGAAGCGTCGAGATTAGGGCGGCGTCTGATTGAACCGTCGGAGCGGTTGGGAAGCGAACAGGCGCCTCGTTTCCGTCTTGATATTCCGTTTGGTTGGCCTTTGTCCGTTCGGCGGGTGGGCGTTCTTTATAAGCGGAGAGAGGGAGCTTCGGCGGATTCCCTGCGTTGTCCTGTTCTTCGCGAAAGGAAGAGAGATGAAGGCGGCCGTGAGGAAGATCGAAGAAAGCCAATGAGAGGATTACGTGCCTTAGCCCTTCTTCACCCAAATGCCCTGCACCCTCGGAGATGGCGTGGCGGTCGCCATTCTTGGCCTTCGGGTGCTCGGTCTGGCGAAAAGCGGTTCCTTCCGCGCGTGAAGTGGCTCGGTGGAGGTCTGCCGACGGGCCGCGGCTCGAACTGGCGATGGCGAGATCGTCGTAGCCCGCGTCCTTCTTCGGCGCGGGCTCGGCCTTCCCTCCCTGCGTTCGTCGCGGCCTTCTTCACTTTTACAAGGTGGAGGTGCACCATCCAAACCCCACGGCGTCTTGCACATCGCGATCTTCATCCGCATGTCTGCGAGCTTTCTGAGGATCGAACCCCATTGGGCCCTCTGGAGTACTTCTTCCATGTCGCGGTCGTTGAAGAAGTCAGGCGCCTTCTTGGCGCCGATCGTAGCGCCGCCATCAACTCGGTCTCGCCGTCGGCGGAATACCTTGACATGAAGCTGCCGACCTCGAGCAGGGATGGCACCGAGTGGTTCTACATTGAATGTAGGGGGCGGCGCCCGGCTTTCAGAGAGGCGGCGGCGGTGCCGAATGGGGCCGTCCGTGGACGAGAGGGAGAAGAGGAAGATGGTGGTGATTCTTGGCGGCTGCGGCTCGAAGAGGCGAGCTTGAGGGTTGTCTTTGTTGTCTTGCGCGTTCATGGCGAGCGCGTACAACCTCTCATGGGCCGAGCCCCACTGGAGTGTTGAATCTGAGGCGTCAGGCCCCATGAGGATGGAGGTTGGAGCTCCCTCGCGTCGGAGGTGGAGGCTCGGGTGGCCATATCACAGTGGTGAAGGCCCGCAGTGGTGGTGGGCGGCGCTCCGAGCCCTTTTCGGCGGAGAACCCCGGATTTGGTAAGTGGGAGGTTCCCTACCCCCTTTCGTACCTTAATTCCCCGACTCGGGCTTTGAGCAGAGTTCTGCCCTTCGAAATTTGCTCGGAACATCCTCCGGGCATTCTTTGCTTGGGGAGAAAGAGATGAGGGCGGTCCGCCCGCCAAAGATAGAGCGGGGACTCACCCGAAAGGAACGCTGGAAAGCAAGAGGAAGGAGAAGAGAGGCGGCGTCAGACCATGATCAGCATGAGGAGGCGTCGAGTCAACCGCCCTTTCTTCGGTTGGCGGGGGTCGTCTTCGGCGGACAGCGGAGACTTCGACTTCGTCTGAAGGTGCGACTTGGTACACTGCCGCCGATCGGCGATCAATGGAGGACATCGACCACGGAGGTCATCGCCGCGGTACCTCAAACAGGGGATACCCGGCAGAGGTGCCCGGAGGAGGGTGATGGCCTCCCGCCGCCAGAAGGCCGGCGAAGAAGGCGGCGGTGTTTACAACATCCGCTTTCGGCGATGGTTAGTCTTGTCCTCCTCCGCCGTGTTGTTGGTTTTACGGAATGTCACGGCCGGCTTTTGCTTTAAGGATTTTTGAGAGAAAGTGGCGGAATGGCTGCCTGCAGCCGACGGCCTTGATATACCGTGCCGTGAGATGGAGATCGGTCGTCGAGGCAAGCGTCGGGCGGGCGCCGCCCGTGCCGTGGTCGCCCGGCGTCGTGGTCGAGCGGTGGTGGTGTCGAGGTGTCCACAGGCTGGCGTGCCACGACGCCCGGCGATCGTCGTCGAGAATCCGCCGTCACGACGGGCCGAGGAGGGCGGACCGATCCTCGCGCGCCCGATCCGCGGTGCGCCAGGCTCGGAGAATCTGGCACTTTGAAGCGATCGCCTTTGCATGCCGAAAGGCGGCGAGGCAATTGCGATCGGTGGCGGAAGCCGCGGACACGCGGTGGCGATGGAAGCCCATCGTCGAGCGAGCGGGCGGCGGCCGTAGGGAGCTTTCTCGCCCGCTCCGACCAACTTTGGCTGGCGAGCGGTGGCCCATCCGACGAACATCGTTCTCATTTGGCGATGGCGAGCTTGAGGTGGGAGGCCTGGCGGGTTTCCGGGCCCGGACCAGCTGGAAGCGGTCGGTGAGCTGAATCTTCTCCTTGAGATCCTCCGGGAGGCGGTGGGCCGCGATCACCGGAGGATCGGCCCGCGGCGCATGATGAAAGTCGTGTCGGAATTTTCTCGCCCTTTGAATGTTGCGGATCTTGAAATGGAAGCGGTGGTAGGCTGCGGCATCTTGAGTCTTCGGAGGAGCAAGTCCGAGCTCCTCCGTCGCGTGTGCAGCCGGAGGCTGCAGCGGAGGAGCGTCGCGACAAGCACGGGACTCAGCTGCGGAGAGGCTCGAAGTTGCTGGCTATGGTGAGGTCGGCGGAAGAGCCCGTCGGATGGCAGCGAAGGAGGGCGCCCTGGGAGGCGCGGTCAGGCGGAGTCCACGAGGTGAGGTGTCGAGCTTGAGTCCCTCTGGCGGAGCCAGCAGTCACGAACCCAGCTTGCTTTCGGCGGATCTGTGTGTATGGCTTCGAGAGGAGGCCCGCCTTCGGGACGTCGCGCTCGAGGCCTTCTGTGCGCCGAAGTTGGCGAGAAGCCACGAGGAGGCTCAAGCTATGGAGGTAGCGCGTCCGATGGGAAAATGTCGTCTGGGTTGATTCGGAAGTGCGTCGTAGGTGCACCTCGACCTTCGCGTCGATTTTGAGCTCGAAAAAGGTTCAATGAGTCGCGGGCGCTTGACGTCTGGCGGTGGAAAGAGCCTTGTGCGATCGCCGAAGCGACTCAGGCGACTTCGAAGAGATAAGTGGCGGGTCGAGCTGGTCGCCGAGTTAGGGACCTTAGGGAAGGTCGGTAAATTTTGTCTGCGTCCATTGCTTTCGAGGCTTGCTTGAGCCTGGTCTGCTGTCGGCAAAGGATTGGCCAGCGTCTTGAACACGCGTCGAAGTCGGTGAGGGCCGTGGCTGCTCTGGGAGCCACTACAGCTTATTAGCGCCATGTCCTTCTACTTGGCCTTGACTGGACAAAGTTAGCGGCCAGGATCGCTCGGGCAGGACCCGGCGAGGAGGTCGGCGCCTCGGACTCAGGTTGAGCCTCATGCGGCGATCGCATCGACCGGATTCCCCCATGAGTGTCCTCCGCGGGGATTCTGAATGATGTTAGGCATAAAGTTTTTGCGGATGTAAAAACTTCAATATGTAGCGAATCGGGGTTTGTTTTTGTGCTTGCACTTGAGATCCCTTCTTTTGCGCTCGGAAGCGTGACCTGAAACCAAGGGGTTTTTGAGGCGTGGTGTTTTCGATTCTCGAAAGAAAAGAAAGGGTTAACAGACGTCGCGATCGGGCGCGCCCATTCGAGCCTCATGCGGAGAGGTGGCCCGACCAGGCTCGTGGCTCGCGCCCGCCTGGTAGCCTTATCATGGTGCCACTTGGCCGTGGCCGTGGGCGTGGTAAAATGGCGCTTAGGTCGGATAGGTTACTGGTAGGGAAGCAAGTAGCTGGTCGGGCCGTCGACCCATGAATATGAATAGCGTCGGAAGCGGGAGCACTTATTCACATTTTGAAGGGAGACGGACGTTTCCGTGACTTGTGGCTTGGACCGTCTGAGTTACCCTTTCATGAGCGCTTCTTGGAAACGTATTGGCAGTAGGCGTGGGTCGTGGCGCTGGGTCGAATAGGTTCTTGGCGAGGCCGTGTGGTCGGTCGGATCGCCGACCCGTAGAATGTAAATGGCGCTGCCCAGAGCCCTCGGCGATGCGCGACCGAGGTTTGGTCGGCATATATCGCCAGTCGTCTAAAAACCGTGGAGAGATGGAGTCGGTGACTTATCTCTTTTGGGTTAGTCGGGCGGCTCGGCTGGGCCGTGGCGAGTTCAGGGCGTCCGGATGGCTAGTCTGCTTGAATGCGAAGAAGTCGAGTCGTCGCGGCGAAGCGTGACTGCTGCACGATTTGTAAACCGCATTTAATCGCGGATTGGAAATTAATGCCCGTCGCGTCGCTGCGTCGGGCGAGTGCAGCGGTAGCGCCCGCACCTGAGGCGATTGGCGGTTTAATTTGGGCCGAATCGCCGCTATCGCTCATGCACGGGGCGGTAATCCATACTCGGCCCTAGCGCTCGCGTTGCCTTGCCCTCTTCGTCTTCAAACCCGTTCTCGGAGGAACTTCTTGCAGGCACCATGTCGAGTGGCGGTGGGGGCAGCGAGGCTGGCAGCGAGCAGCGGAGAGAGCCTGAGGCTCACCCTCCAAGCGTCAGACGGAGGAGGCTCCTCCAGCGCTGGCGGCGGTCTCGACTTGCCTCGCCGAGAGTTCTTCTGTGGAACCCCGTCGCGGTAGGTGTTCTTTGTCGTTTGAGACGTGGCGGGGTTGGGGCGTCTTGTTGACGTTCTTTCGGTCTTTTGCTTTCATGATCCGGCCCAGCCAGTAGTGCCGGCAAGCAACGTTGGAGGTGGCTCAGGGGCCCCAGGGCGAGGCGGTCTGGCGAGGAGGCGGCGAGCATGGTGGGCCAGTGTGCTGTCCCACCCGACAGTGTCTCGGGCGGGCTCTTCTGCCGCCCTAAGTAGCTGGTGGCAACCAGGAGGCTGGTCTGCGAGCCACCGAGGGCGGCGGCGGCTCGCGCAACCCGAGGCCGGGCTGAGGCGGAGATAGCCCATGTGGCGGATTCGACTCCGCAGCGAGTTCTCCTCTCCATGCTCCCCCACGCCTCTGAAAGCATGGGCGGGAGCACCGGAGCCACTCGGGCGGAGCTCAAGGACCCAGCCCAGAGCCAGTGGCGCTGATACTCCTCGGCCTCACCCGGCGGCCGCTGGAGGACCTACCCCAGAGCCCTCACGGGGCGCTCCGCCCATGGCGGAGCGGTCGCCGCTTCGGCCAGTGAGTCACGTCTTGGCGTCTTCTGCACGCCCGGCAGTCGCTCGCCGACTCGCATACCCTGTCTCCCATATCCGGCTGACCACGGCGGTAGACGCCGGAAGTCGGGAGGCTGGCGGGAGCGGTGGCGGCGGCTACTGGAGGTCTCGGGACGGTGAGGCCAGACCTGGCGAGTCTCGGGGAGACTCGGGGGCGATGCCTTTTTCGGCCCGACCCTTAGGCGCCGTCGCGGTCCCCCTGAGCTGGCCCGTCTTGAGCGAGGCATCTCGGCGCGGGCGCTTCTCCCGTCCTTCCGTCTTCATGGTCCGGGCACGCAGATTCTGATTTTTGCGCTCTTTCGTGCTTTAGGGCTAGCATAGGGCGTGGGTTTTGCTTCTTCGCTTATGCGTAATGGATGTATCATACCTTTGTTGAAGTATATATGGAATCAGGCCTTCTTGCGAATGCTTGATGATTGTCGGATGCTTGCGAAAAAAACCGCTGCGGATCGCTCGTGGGTTACCCATCTGAAACTCATCGGCGCCACGGACCATTACTTTAGCGGCCGTGGTCGAGAAAACCATGGGAGTTTTTCAAGGCGTGGACCGTGTGGCCGGGTTGAAGTGGTTTCTTGAGGGTAGGCCTCCACGCCCGACTAAGGCGCCACGTAAGAAGGTTCTGTGGACTTTGCAAGTCTCCCGAGTGGGTTCGCGCCCTCGGGTGGTCGGGCGGATAAACCTCGACAAGGAAGCGGGTTTTAGGAAAAACCGCTGAGCTTTCGATGTTCAAGCGTTAGAAGAACCTTGCCTTGGCGATCTCCGAGTCGGTAGGTGCGGGCGGATTACCTCCACGATGGTGAAGGGCCTTCCATGGAGGTGAAAGCTTGTACTGCCAGGCGTTGGTGGACTTGTCGTAGGACCAAGTCGCCCGTGGAAGGCTCGACGCGAATCTGGCGATCTTGATGCGCCGTGGCGTTTGTTGGTATTGGCCGTAGGAGAATAGCGTCGCGCGCCTCGTCGAGTTAATCGACCGGCGTCTTCTTCTTGATCGAGCCCCGAGTCTGTCGAAGGTTTGAAGCACTGAGGCGCCGTGTTATGGAGTCGATCGGTGGCGGCCTCGGCGTAAACACCAAGAAGAATGGCGTAAAGCGGTCGACTGGTCGGAGTAGTTCGCGAGACTCCAAAGGGCGGAGGAACTCGGCCGCCCACCGCCCGCCGACTTCTTCAATCGATTGAAGATTCGCGGCAGGCCTGAAGGATCATGCCGTTTGCCCTTCGGCAGCCGTTAGTGCTGCAATGGCGGACGGACGCCCGATCGGCGGATGTTGAAGTCGTCGCGATCGAGAATTCCTTCCCGTAAAGCTGCGTTCGTTAGCCGGTGATGATGGAGTTAGGGACCCGACCGATGAACGATGCAGCGGAAGAAATCGGCGCTTTCTTGGCGTAATGGCGGCGGCAGCTTTGCTTCTATCCACTTGGTGAATTTGTCTACCTTGACGAAGAGGTGGGTGAAGCCGGGTGCTTTCTTGAAAGGCGAGCGGTCGAGCCCCGGACCGCGAGCGGCCATGCAATAGGGATCGTCACGGAGGCTTAATTTGGAAGAGTCGTCTGTCGGGCAAAAATTGGCAGCCCTCGCGTGCGAGCGATTTGCTCGGCGTCGGCCACATGCGATCGGCCCGATAAAGCCTGGCGGAAAGCCTTACCCACGAGGACCGTGGGGCTGCGTGATCCGCATCGCCGCCATGGATGTCGGCGACAACTCCTTGCCTTGGTCGGTTAGGATGCGCCACGGAGAACCGGAGAACTCCTCTTGTAAAGGTCTTCGCCCGACCGGGGCGAAGGACTTAGCGCCCGAGCGGCGGGGGCCTCGGTCGGATCGAGGGAAGTCCATGTGTCAAGCGCTCGGCGTAAGGCTTCCTCGGTCGGACTCGGCCGTCAGCCGTCTTGGCTTGATTGGACGGGCGGCAATCCGGACGGTCGGTGCTCGCTTCGAGCGGCAGGCGGGCGGCGCTGATCGACCACGGGTCGGCGTGAGCAGACGGTTGGCGAAGGTCGTGGGCAAAGACCCGTGGAACGGTCCCTGCGAGGCAATGTTGGCGAAGGCTGTCGGCCTCATTGTTATAGCGTCGGTAAATTTGTGATGGAGCTCGAAACCCTTGAATTTTTCTTGAGCTTCGCACCTCGCTGACGATCTGTTGCCATCTTGTAGTCTCGGAGCTCGGAGGTCTTCATGACTGGTCGACCACCGACTTGGAGTCGCCGTATATGTAAAACCGTCGCCGAGGTCGGCGGCGTCCGAGACCATTGATGAGGCCGTGCTCGGCGGCGTTGTTGGTGGCGTTGAAGAAGCGATCGGACGACATCTTTGAACTGTATGCGAGCGGAGAGCGATGGCGATCCGGCGCCGCCTCCGCTCTTCGTGTAGGACCCGTCGAAGTACATCGTCGATGTCGGGGTCTTGAGTCTTTGGCGGCGCTGAGCTTCGGTCCACTCGGCGACAAAAGTCGGCGAGGGCTTAGGACTTGATTGCCGTCTTGGGGGCGAAGAAATGTCGTGGCCGTTGAGCTCGGCGCCCACTAGCTATTCTTCTGGCGTCACGGTTGCGGGAACGATCTCGCCTAGCGGTGAGAAGTCACCACGGAGATGGGGTCTTTGGTGAAGTAGTGAATCGGCTTCCTCTTCGCGATCGATCTGCGTGAAACAACTTTGCACTTGCGGGTATGCGGGCCTTGGATTAAAGTACTTCAGCGATGAAGTAGACGGCGTGCTTGCACCTTGAGGAGCGGCCCTCCTCCGCCCTTCGGACAGCGGCGCGCTCCGACTGGTCGTGGCGGCAACGTAAGGAAGCGAGCTCGCCGGCGATAAGCGCCGTCGGGGCCGAGAGGTGACGTCGAAAGGCCTTGGTGGTCGAGGCTTCACAGAGCCGTGTGTCCCCTGAAAGCAGTCGGACTTCTGGCGGCTTATAGCGACATTCCGCGCTTCGCCAAGGCGAGATCTGGCGGCTTCGAGGCAAGGCATCCGTCGGCTTCGGGCGCCCTTTAAGTCGATGTCGGCCCCATCTTCATGATTGCGGAGACCTTCACGGGTTGGCTTCGATGCGGCGCTCGGATATGATGAATCAGGAGCTTCCCTTAGGGACCCAGCGCATTTCTCGGGGTTGAGTTTTATCTTGAGCCGTCGGAGGTTCGCAAGGTTTCTTCGGTCGGCGGCAGGTCACGGCCTTTCCGGACAATGACGCGATGTCGATCCCACGTACCTACCGATGTTACGGCCGATCTGGTCTTGAAGCGGTGTACATCTGTTATTGGTATGTCGCGCTGCGTTCTTCGAGCAGAAGGCATAGTTACGTGTGAGCAGGCGAGCGGAGTGATAAAAGTCGCGGTGGTCGGACTCTTTCATCGAGGATTGGTGGTAGCGAGTAGGCGTCTAGGAGCAGGCGACTTCGCACCCAGCCAGTGGAATCAATGACTTGGTCGATCCGTGGCAAGGAAAATGGTCCTTGGGACATGCCTTGTTGAACTGTGTAGTCGACACACATCCTCCATTGCGGACTTCTTTTTACAAGGGCGAGATTGGCAAGCCACTCGGGGTGGCGTGCCTCTTTATGAATCCGCCTCTAAAAGCAGCTACTTCTTCCCTATGAGCTGCGTTTTTCTTCGTCGAAGCAGTAGCGGTATTGGGCGGCTGGCTTTGGCGCCCGGGCCGGATGTTGAGGTGTGCTCGGCGACCTCCTTGGGATGCGGCATATCGGAGGTTTTCGGCGAACATCGTTGCCGGAGGAAGTCGGCGCGCGCCTTCCTATTGGCGGGGAGGCGGACCACCGCGCCACGGTCTTGGCCGGGTCTTGGGGATCGTCGCGATCCTTCGTGTCCTCCAGCGGACTCGAGACCCAGTCCCGACTTCTTTGGCCGGGGCGAAGTCGGAGGCTTGCCTCCGTGGGCTCTTGGCTTCGGCGGACGCGATGACCGCCGAGGCTAGCTCAATAGCTAGCCCGCTCGCATGATTGAAAGCAAGCTTTGGAAGGATGAGGACAGTGATGATGCCCGTGGCCGGGATCTTCACCAGTGCGTGTAGTTGGGGACCGCCATGAACTTGGCGTAGCATGGCCTCCCAAAATAGCGTGGTAGGAACCCATAAACCCCACCACCTCGGCGAGGATCTCGGTCGCGGAAGTTTTGGGTCCTCAAGAAGGTGAGGCAGGTCGACTGCCCCAGAGGGTAGGCTTGGCGGCGGGGCGGCGCCGTGGAAGGCGCCTTGCTCGGACGCAGGTCGGCGGGGATGCCCAGGCGTCGGCGTCTCAACATCACGGGATGTTGAGACCTGCCGCCATCCATGAGGACTTTGGTGGGCGCTTGACCCTCTGATGGGGTCGGCGACGAGTGGGTACCTTCCGGGTCGCGGAACATGGTCGGGGTGGTCCGTCCGATCAAAAGGTGATCGGGGTCTCCGACGCAGTGAGAGTAGTTGGGACATGAGGTCACCGTGTGCACCTCGCTGATGGCGAACTTTCTGCCGGCGTTTGTCGGCGTAGCTATCGACCCGCCGAAGATCATAAGGCATCCGTCAGACTCTGGGAACCCGGCGTCGGCCTATCGGTCGAAACTCGGCGTCGGTCGCGCTCTTTCTCTGCCCAGCTGCGTGGGGTTTCGGAGAAAGCGCCTCGGGACCTCGCGATCCGGTATTTGTGCTGACAGGGTACCGTGGTTGAACCGCAGGCTATCCATCGATTTCTCGAAGTGGTCGGATTCTTCTGCGCGCTGCTTGTCGGGCGTTAATTGGCTGCGGCAAATGTGGTCCTGTGGACTGCCTTTCCTCGCCTCCGTTTGTCGGCGTGGTGGGGCCTTGGCGGCTTCGGGCGGGCTCTTCTTGGTCTTTGCCTTATCGAAGATAGCCCCGCCCCTAGCGGGGGCGTGGTTGGTGGCGATGTCGGCGAGTCCTTGGTAGTCTGAGGTTTAAAACCTTGACTTGTGGACCAAGGCTCTGCATGTGGTGCGTAAATGAATGCCCCAACAGACGTCGGCGTCGGCGATGTCGAGGAGTTCATTACCTTTGTTGGGAAAAGCGTGGATGTAGTCGGGCGTTTCTCATTGCTGCTGCGACTCTTGAGTCCCAAGTTCCCGGCGCTTGTGCGTGCCTGAAGTTGCCGATGAAGAGCGTTCTTTAGGTCGGCCGATTCTTGATAGTCGTGGAGCGGTACTCGAGCGAGCTCGGCGAAATCCGCCAAATAGAGGAAGTCTTGAATAGCGAAAAGGTCATTAAGTTGGCCCCGACCCGACAATGGCCGGTAATCTTCTAATAAGCCATGGGTTCGTTGCCCCAGCGTACTTGGTGATGTTGGTAGGTGCGGGCAGGCGGGCGAAATCCGCAGCAGCGGATCTCCGTGAAATGCACAGGGCCGGGCCCTCTGAGGTCGAAATTTGCGGTCGCGGCGGCACTTCTCAGCATGACTGCGAGCAGTCGCGGCGTCGACCGCGCTCTTCTTCGGCGTCGAGAGTGTCGCGGCGATCGTAGTGTTGTCCAAAACGGCATTGGCAAGGGCGTAAAACTGGGGCGCTCAGTGCGGCTTTCTCCGGCTTCATGGCGGATCGCTTTGGCCGAATAGAGACCTGAAGGTGCGAGGCAGTGCATGTTATCTGTGGCGCTCTACAGCTCCGGAGGTCTTTGGTAAGCGGCCACAACCTCAGGTCCGTCGGGCTCGGGGATGCCTTGAACAACATTGCGGCCATGGCGAAGTTTTAGCTCGGAAGAAGCGGGTCGTTCACGGCTCTTCCTCTATCTGTTGTTGCACTTTCGGCCTTGTGGCAAACTTCCTTTTCTTGGTAGCGTTAACCCCGTATTTGGTTGGTCGACTTCGTGCCTTGCCAAGTCGGCGCCCGCGGCTCGAGCTCAGCTGTTGGCGAAGGCTGGTCGAGAAGTGGACTTGGGATGATCATACTGAGTCGTCTTCTTTGGCACGCCTCGTGCTCCAGGCCGGTGGCGGTCCTCTTGAACTTGGTGAAATGGCGGCGATTGATCGCTCCGCCGGCCCGTTACATTCGCGGTGTAGGGCTCCTCAGAGGCTTGCTCCGAGTCGAACGGGCCGCCGTCGGTGGAAACTCTCAAGATCTCGTGGATGGAGACGGCCGTAGCCGCCCATCGCCACCAAACACGAGTCTTGGAGCGGAGGCATAGCCGCAAAAGCGCAGCAGCCTTTCCGGCGGCGGCGCTGCGTCGTGCGTCGGCTTCTGAGCCGTAGCGAGCCTCGGTGAAAATTGCCGAGGGTGTGGATGGCCTTGGCGGGCACCCATGAAGCAGCCACTGGGGCGTGTGAGGGCGGTGAGCTCTCCGTCGGACCGCGATGAAGTCGAGGATCAAAAGCAGTTCGGCTCGGTAGCCTTGTGCGCCGTTGTCGGAAGAATCCATCGAGGAAGCAAAATGGGAGTCGGAAGTGGTGTGCGCGCTAAGCCCTACAGCGCCATGCTAGCCGGTGTTTGAGCAAGCAAGTGAATTTTGTAAGTCTGGAGGGGCGTAGCGTTCCGTTCCTCGAATGGTTAGACCCCAAAGAGAGAGAAGAGGGTCGGGGTTTATCTTGGTTGGGCGAATGTCCCTACTCGATCCGCGTGGTGGTGCGTATTTGTATTGATCTTGATGAGCTCGTCGGTTACAAGCGAGGCTCTTGCGAGCTCCTCGTGTCTGATAGGTCGGATGAGGAGCTAAGAACCACGAAGGTTCGGCGCTCGAGGTGTGCTCGAGCTATCGTATATGAGGCTCTTCCCCCTTCGCGCTTCGTGTGTGGGTGTGTCCTTTGGAGGGCCAGGCCCCCCCTTATATCTCCGGGGAAGCTGGTTACAAAGAGCGTGTAAAGGGAAAATGGATGGGGCTCCCCGCGCCTAGGAGTCTGGTCTTCTGCCTCGGCGTCTGGTCTTGGACTTGACGTCTGACGGGTGGTTGTTGGCCCTGCGTCGGGTCGGTGAAATTTCTTGGCGAGGCGTGGTCCGCCCCTCAGGAAGCAGCGCTTTGCTCTCTCTGTGGCTTGTCGGTATTGACATCGAGTGTCGACTTCGAGGATTGCTTGGGAAGTAGCTGTGCCTCCCTCTCTGTCTGGTCATCTTTGAAGTCTGCCGTGTCGATGGGGTAGGTGGCGGGTCGGGGCCTTGACTTCGATGATTGGGTGGCTTGTTGTGAAGGTGGCTCGAGCTCGCCCGATGCTCTCGGCCCGTCAGGCTTCGCCGGTCAGGGCACCTCCAGTCGGTATTCTTGTAACTTCAGGCGCCCAATCTATGCTTTGGTCGAGCTATCTCTCGAATCGGCTTGGCCGAACCTTGGGCCCCGGGTTTTAAGCGCGATGGCGGCCCATGTACCTTTCTGGGCATTGGGGATACTGTATTAGTGTGTATCCGATCACCGCGATTAATTATTTAAGCCTGACAACTGCGTTAACCAAGCAGGCGACGTGGCTCAACGATCGGCGCGTTGTACGAGCGGCGGCTTGATTCACTACTCATGCACACGACGCGGCGCTCGCCCCCGCGTCCACGTCATGCGCAAGCCGACATAGACAGCGCCACCGCCCAGGAAATCTCCCACCTTTATATACGGTAGTATGTGTTGCATTGAAATGGACGGCTTTTGGTTCATGCGTGCGTGGACCCGTCCCGATCGATCGACAAGGTAGACAATTTATAGTATACGCTGCTGTCGATCAAATTTAGTGTACTCATATACATATACGCGTAGTGTAAAGTGTGTGCTCATGCTCTGTATCAAGGGTGTAAAAATCACGAGACTCGCAAGCTACTCGAGCTCAGCTTACTCTAGACTTGATTTGAACTCCAAATGAGTCGAACTAGAGCTTCATACCGAGCTCGTAAGTTTCACCGAGCCGAACTTGAATAGCTCACGAGCCTAATAAATTTGTAAATTATTTGTTAAATATTACTATATATTAACTCTTACCGAGCTTATTTAAGCGGAGTTTGAGCTTGAACATGTTTTATTGTTAAAAAAATAGTGTATATTGAATTGTTTACTATTACCGAGTTTACTCGAACCGAGTTCGAACCTCCTCAAATTTGGATCAAGTCGAGCTCGAGCCTGGATTCAAACTCAAACCTTAACTTGAGCTCGGCTCGCTTTCACCGAACTCGCTCAAGCCCGACTCGTATACAGCCCTACTCTGTATAACCTGGGGTGCCTCCAATAATTCGCTAGCATATATTGGGATCGCACATGTATGTACACACGGATGATACGAGTGTGGTGTGTGTTGAGTGTGGGCATTTGTCTTTTACTATTAAAAAAATAGCAATAACAGGAATCTCTCCTAAATTAAGATCAATCCAAACATTTTTAAATTGCAGCTAGCTTGGAGCGTGACGGTCGAACAAGCCGGTTTCGGCATAAATGGGTTTAGAGCGCCGTCCATGCCAAGAAATCTCAGCTTGATTTTCCCATGTATGTATGGGCTTGGCTTTGATCCGACACAGCCAGGCTGCAATGATCGACAGACACCATGCACACGACGGTTTCGTTAGCCCGTTAGCAAATGCTACTACAGGTAGTGCTAATAACTAGGGATAATGTACCACAGGGTCCTTCCATTTTTTATCATCGGTAGGTATTTTGTTCTAACACATAATTAAGTCTTCTTTTAGTGCAAACATACATGGGAACTCGTATCATATACTAATTTTCTTGGATTTGTTGAAGGGGTGATTTGGATTGCTTACGTTTGGAGCGACCTGAAGTGTTGTGCCCTCATAAATGATTTCGTGGTCTTTGAGACCGAGAGGTTATTCATAAAATATCTACTCATGTGTCCATCAAGTTCCACGAAAAGAGTAAATTTCAGGAGGTTTTGAAAGAACGGTAACACATAATCCTAGATTTCCAAAAAAAAATCACAAACCTGAAGATTTTAGAACAAAATGTTTCAAAAGAACACTTTGTAGGATTGCACGCCACTTACCCATCTAATACATCATATTTTTTTAAGTATATACAAACATGGATGGGCTCTACGGTACACCGTTCCCTCTTATATCGATGAAAGAAGGAGAGATTGATCCCTGCGCTCATGCTGTAAAGGAATATGGCATTACCAAATTGGGTGAGTAGTTCAAAGTATGACAACTAAATGTACGTGTCATACCTGCGAATCCTAAAGGCTATGTTGAGAGGAAGACGATCGTGCAAAGCTCGATCGTCTTTTGGCTATGCTTGGGCATGACGACCTGGGAGATAGAGAACAAGCGCCTCTCACAGCACCCCGTACGACAACGTCACTGTGACGGCAGCATGTAATTGTCCTGATGATGCCTTTACCATCGTCTATGATAGAACGTATAACTCCAAGTAGGCCGGACACAGTGTTGTGCTCCTCATGCCATAGTGCAGTGGAAGCCTCCTCGACGATACGGTTCGCACGATCGAACTACATGAAAACATGATTAGTAAAAGAAATGTGAATTGAGATATAATATATGTTCGTACCACGTCATCTTGGCATGCTGCACAGTGTACAGGATAGCCGAGGGCTAACCGCTCGACAGACGTGACCTCCTCGGGGTTTGAGGGAGGTGACCTCCTCGGGGCTTGAGGGAGGTGACCTCTTTGGACCTTGAGGAAGCGCACATATACCATCGGCCGACGATGTATCATCGCTTCAGGATTCATCACAATTTGCATGTATTCCCCCCACATTGTGCTTCCCACGATCTTGCATAGCTCCCACACATAGTTGGTGGAACCTCCCACGACTCTGGGATGTACCGCCTCGATTATGAGCTTATTTCGGGCAGTCTCCCGATCAAATGCGCTTCTCACACATATACGGAGGTCGGCCAGACTCATCTCCGTAAGACCCGGAGCCCGGATCACCTTCCTTTCGCAGTTCGAAAGGTCCACCCCATATGGACCCTCTCGAATAACGCCGTCACCATAAAACACGAACAAATCTTGAATTTCTGCCATTTAGTACCTACGTAAGCACAAGCATTAATAACTAATGTACGATTCACCACATCCATAATCAGTAATAATATAGCAAATGGGTAAACATCATTTCCATATAGTACTGTTAAAGTAATCATGCACCGTTATTTATGTCTTATCTCATCAATTCATATAGTACTCATCTAATGGATACCAATTAGTGGTATTGTGTACGCCTTGTATTATCAATTATAGTAAAGTATAGTCCCTCACAATCGTAATTAATAGTTGTAAAAGCAAATTTGTAAACATGATTTTCATGCGCTACTAAATGCACTAAAATAATACCTTTATTTTTTGTACGTACGGGTAGTATTTCTAATACCTTTTACGGGTAGTATTTTTAACATTGTCATTGTATATAATAATACCTTTATTTTTTGTACCACTAAATGCACTAAAATCACACGACATACAAAGTATTATTTACGTCTTTCATGAACACTAAGTACGGTTGTATGCATACATAATCAATACTGAGCAATAATATTACCAAAATACTATACTAGTTTTCTTGAATATTACTAACTAACCTTCTCGATGTTGTACAGAAGATCACTAAAGCCAATTAACGTCCCGAAAAACCTTCCTGAAGAATACCTGTAAAATACGAATCTCGGATAAAATAGTCAAAAAAAATAGTTAACATCATGTAAACCTCATCAAATTATGAATACCGACTAAATTTCTCTCGTCTCTTCTCTACGAGCTCTCTCTTTTCTCAACTCTCTCTCAACAGCTGCCGAATGCTCTCGCTCTATGTATGGTTGCCTTGCACTGTCATGCGAGTCATCATTTATAGAGAGGAAATGAGCCTGCGCGAGAAGAAAATTTCCTATATGGTTTTGGGCACATTGATGAGACATATTGGTGTGACATAAAGAAAAAAATGACCCGCTTCAGCCTGGGCCGGATTTACGACGCTGCGTTTGCCAACACGTGTGAAGATTCTTGACAAAAAGCAAGACAGCAGTCACTTTTACCGGATAAAAGAGCAAACGATGGAACCTTTGCATGCGCTTGCGCTTGTCCTTCCTCTGCATGCGAGCGACGCTGGAATGGAACAAATGCAACCGAATCTTTGCATGTCGGCGGGACCCATCCTTGCAGCGCCTGGGAAGAGCTGCTCGCAGGCTTGCAGCGCCTGGAAAGCGCTGGCTGGCCCCACATGAAACCAGCGGAGCGCGCTGGAGTTCCATTGCACGGGATTCGACTGAAGATTTTTTTTTCCAACGGACGCCGCGCCAATGCTGGGGCGCGCGGCGGCGCAGTTGCGTGGGGGCACGCTCGACCTGCGCGCGGCGCTGCGATCGGGGGCCAACCTCCTCTTAGCGCTCTTCGTCGCCGCTGTCCTTGCGTTCACGCTCCTCGCCGCGGTACACAGCCGTCACCGTCGACATCGACGCGGACTCGGCCGCGGGGGCGGCGGTGGAGGAGAACCCCGTCGCCGAGGCGGTCTCCGGTGACACGGAGGCGCCGGTGGACTGCACGGGGGATAGGGATCTCTTCAACCTGCTCATGCGCACGGCGATCGAGCGGTTCCCCGACCTCCACTTCTACCGCTTCGGCCGCCCCGTCGCCGTGCCGGGCAGCCCCATGGCGTGCGACCTCGCCTGGCGCTTCCGCCCCGCCGAGGACGCCAAGGGACGCACCACGTACTACAAGGACTACCGCCGGTTCACGCTCACCCGCGACGCCAACTCCTGCTCCCTCGTCGTGGGCAGCGTGGGAGAGTACCACTCCGGCACCGGCGCCAAACGCAACGGCCGTCGCAAGGGCAAGAAGGGGAAGAAGGGTAAGCGCGAAGCGCCGGCCATGACGACCACGGACTTTGTGCCGGCCAAGACACAAACGAGGCTTGACGAGAACGCTGCTAGCGCAGACACCACGGCTGCTGCCGAGCCGGTGTTGGTTGTCGGTGAGTCTGTCAACGACAGCTTGCCGGTGGTCTCTTCTGAGTCCGATTTCAGCCGCGGAAAGTAGCTCATTTACATGGGCGGTGGCGAGAGATGCAAGAGCATGAACCACTACATTTGGGGGTTCTTGTGTGCGCTCGGTGAGGCACAGTTCTTGTGCCGGACGAGAGGGGAGAAAGCCCAAAACACGCAAATGTGGCCAAACCTTGAGAGAGATACCTCACCGGAAAATCTCCTTGTCACACTTAATGATAAGGTTGGTGCTGGACGGCATTTGTACATTGCTACCAATGAGCCCGACAAATCGTTCTTTGACCCACTTAAGGGCAAGTATGCAACACACTTCCTTGATAATTTCAAGGATTTGTGGGATGAGAACAGTGAGTGGTATGCTGAAACAAAGGAGCTGAGCAATGGTAACCCAGTGGAATTTGACGGATACATGAGGGTTGCAGTTGGCACTGAGGTGTTCCTGAGAGGGAAGAGACGGTTGGAGACATTCAATGATCTTACTCTTACACGTGATTGCAAGAATGGTGTCAATACATGCCCGGCTTCCTCCTGAACATCTGGTGGAGTAAGGTGAGCTGATGTTATGCTTGATAGAATATTTTTTAACTCATATGTTGTTGTTGTCTCTTGAGCACCTGGCCTTGTTGTAGCTAGCTAGTTCATATCAGTGTCTTCATATAACACTATTGTCGATTTTGTGCGTCCAGATTGCATTAGTTTGTTGAATTCCTTCATCAGAACTTGTACCAATTGCTGAAACGATTAGTATGTTACCTTGTTGCAGCTGTATTTTTCATCTCTGATGTAACTCTGTGATTTGCTCATTGCTATTGTATTATGTCTTTTCTGTTCTGATTTGTGACATTTGGTATCTTTGATACAAATTCAGTTGAATCTAGATCAGTACGCCTGGTCTGAAAAGTGAAAACAATAAGTTGTGTGTGAAGAACTGAAGATTAATGCCTGTAACTGAATACCAGTTAGTGCACACATTGTTTTCCCCCTTTCCTTTCCTTTTATGAGACTAAATGTGTAGATACCTTTCTTGCTTGAGCTGAAAACCTAATGATGCAGGTGTTTGTGAATTGTCATGTCAGGTTGGGTACTTTGATGGGCTTTGCTTGAACATAGTATCACACTTTGTGAAGATAATGGGTTGATCGTGTCACCTTAGCTCCTCTTGTGCATTTTCGTTTTTTGACATGTCCTGCCACGTACTCTACGTATCCCCCCTTGAATTATTAGCAATACGACAAGGAGGCAACGACAGCCAAGTAATGCAAACTAGCTAATTCTGGGTCACATGTGTAGTTCTATTGGATTGTGCAGGCATGGTCTTCACCAACCGCTAGAAAGAATGCATCCGTCGCCCTTCTCATTGATGCCATTTTTTGTGTCTTCTTGGTAGCTCTTTATCTGCTGGATGCTTTGTCGATGCCGCCCTTCATTTTTCATGTTTGCCCATTTTCTTCATCAGTTTCCTAGAATTTTACCTGCATGGCTCGCCAATATCCATGCCTGCCGGTATGGTTTGCTTGGTACTAGACATCTAGACCTTAATGGTTAACGCGGTTCTCCATCAGGATTGCAGTTTTAATATTCCCTTCGCGATTTCAACATGTCCGAAGTAAGTTTTTGTGTGGACTAATAGCCTCTTCAGAGTTATATTTCTCATCAGGGCTGCGTTGTTTTTTTTCCCTTTCTCAATTTCAGCATCTTCAGAGTTTTGTTGGATTAACATCTCTACGAAATGAAACGCTTTTCCAAGAACTATCCTTTTGCTTGACCCTCACAGTCACCAGGCTTTTGGACGTCTGCTTCTGGACTCGCCATTGTTGATGCTGTCATCTAGTTGGGCTTTTGTTTTGTCGGTTAGGCTTGCTAGTCTTCTAACAGTTCGCAAGTGTATAAACAGCGATGGACAAAATTTTGGACCCTCTGCATTTGCCTATCTGGGGGAGGTGTTGGCAAGGAAGAGGTGACTTCCGTACATGTGTAGCAGCTTCTGCGGTGCATGTGTTTGCTGTGACTTTTGCAGGGAAGACGATGGAACCCGGAGATGAACGTGTCATCAAATATGTGCAGTGCAGGCCACCGTAGAGCGGTGGTCTCAGGAGAGAGATTGCTCCACGGCTCAAACTATTAAATAGGCTAAATAATTTTGTATTTCAGTCTCTAGTTTTTCTCCATTTCAATCATTATGCTATTTCAATTACCAATTTTGTTGAAACTGTTACAGTAGAAAACTTATAACCAAAAAAATAAATCCCACACATACCCCCATATAGGCCTTCTTCGTTTCAGATTCTTATAGCTTATGTTTAAAAAAAACAGATTGGAAAGATTCTGAACAGTTTCTCCCACAATCAGAAACTGCCTTTACATAGAATCAGAAATTGGCTTAAATTTGATTCTTACTTATTTTCATTGGCCTGTCTAATCTAAAGTCATGATTAGCTTAATCCGATTTTTCCACAATCAGAAGCAACTTCTCTTATAATACATAATGAGAAATTGAAACAAAGGAGCCATAGCCTTTGGCCTAGCTGTCCCACCCACCCCCTCTTCCCATCTCATTTTTCTTCACCCTCCCTTCTCCCAACCGATGGGTGCCACCTTAAAGTGTCCATTGTTGTTGCCACTCCCTGTTTAGATCCGATTAGATCTGGTCGTTGTCGCCTTTGCATGGCCAATGTCTTCTTGCCTGTTCTCGACACCACCACCTTCTGCAGCTAGATCCATTCACTGTCCATCCAGATCTGTCCACGTATGGTTGTTGCCACCGTGAACAGATCCCAGTGTTGTCGCAGTCGTCATCGTCTCTCCATCTCCTCACTCATTTTCTTCATCCTCCCTTCTCCCAACCGATGGCTGTCGCCCTCGAGTGTCGTTGTTGTCGCCACTCTCCATCTAGATCTGGTCGCCCCTGCCACCCTCTGCAACGGGATCCACTCACTGCCATCTGATCTGCCTGCATCTAGGTGTTGCCACGGTGAGCAGATCCCAGTGCCGCCGCAATCTTCTCAGTTGCAACTGCCGCAGTCTCGATCGTGGTTGTCATCTTCCTCGTACGCCACCAAATGCGATTCAACCACGTGACGAGGCGTGGCTCCTTCTCCTTCTCTAGACCACACTTCTCTCTCCCTCGAAGCATCCACAACCTGCAGTGATGTGGTTCCTATGACACCGACCCTTCTCACCTCCACAGTGGCATCCGAGTCTACCTGGTCATGCGAGGCACCCGGTTGAAACATCACCTTGTACATGGCCTAATCGAGATAACTTTGGGCCGACTTGGTTGGAAAGACATAGTTAGTTTTGTTGAAGACACCGACAAGGCCCGTCCTAATCTTCTGGACGAGGGCCTGCTTAACCAACATGGCCCAGGCGCGTAGAGCCCGGCCCAAAACAAAGCATCCCATCGCATCCATTTTTTTATTACTAAGAGCATCTCCAGTATAGCCCCTAAACCTTAAAATAGGGAGTTTAGTAAAAAATACAGATCCAGCAGGGCCCCTAAAATTAGGAGGCCCCTAAATTTGCCTCCTCAGCCCCAATTTCTAGGGAGCTCCTAAACCAGCCCCTAAATCTTAAAATAGGGAGTTAAGTGAAGGATGGTTTGCATTAGTTCGCTGCAGCTGAGCTTAAATGATAGATACATGGTGAATGATTAAGTAATTCGGCGTTTCCAATCTACCTAAGGGAGGAGGAGTACCAACGGCGTGATCCACTTGTATTGAATGAGTTCTTAAAGATACACCAGGAGATTGAAGACAGGGAAATACATGAAAGGCTTGAGATGATCTTATTGAGCATTTGTGGGTAATTCACAGTAACCGTAGTTTGATTCATTGTTCGGAGTTTCTATTTATCTATTTATCATGTTTTGAAAATTTTAAATTTAAATTTTAAATATCATGTTTTTAAATTGTAAATGTTAATATGCTTATGTTTTATGTATTACAAATATTTTTGATTGAATTTTAGTGGTGTCAAATGAAGATTATACATAGCGGATATGTCAAAATAGGAGAAAAAGTAAAATAGGGGCGGAGATTTAGGAGATGTTGCTGGACTTGTGCTCTGAAAACAGAGTCCCAAAAAATAGGGGGAGTCCCTAAATCCAAAATAGGGACCCGGTTTTAGGGGCTCTTGCTGGAGATGCTCTAGAGCATCTCCAACAGTGCCTTAAATCTATTCCTAAAAACTGATTTAGGGATTGACTAAAAAAACAGCCTCCAACAGTACCTCATTCTTCCTCCCCATATCTTGGCACGCCCAAAAGAACACCGACGCATCCTCATTTTTGCGCCGCGTCCGCGCTCCCAATCTTCGCCTTGGTCCAGCGCTGGTCATCCGCTATGGCCGACGAGTTCAACGAACTCCTCGAGTTCCTCTCCAATGACCACCCTCAGGTAGTTCCTCTCCAATGAACAAAGAACAAAGCCTTCATTCTTTATTGCCAAGCACCAACCAATCCCCACATCATCAAGGGCAAGATCGGGGAGTAGTAGCAACGATCCAAAAGGACGCGAGCAAGAAGGCGGGCCGCCATCGGCGAGGTGGTGGGAGAGCATCCGCTTCGACGGCCGTCTTTGGGCGGCGGAGGCGCGGACGCCAGCAGCATCGGCGAGTTCTGCGGCACCCGCCGGTGGAGTCCTCCTCAACACCGAGTGCTTCAGAGCCACCGGTGGAGTCTGAGCCCAACACGTTCAGTGCACGCACGCAGACGGATTCTGGGGTTCCGTGTCGCCTCGTTCTTGACCTCCGCGTCACCCCGACCAGATCGATTGCACCGTCGAGATGCTCTCTGCAGGTAAGTATGATGCTTTGATGGCTAGTAATTTGGCCTTGTGATGCAAAATGATGATCGCCGATTTGTGTTTTGTTTAATTGTGGTGCCGTTTGAGGGTTCAGACTCAATTGAACAATGAGAATGAGCTCTTTTCAGTCTGATTCAGTCTTGCATAATCTCTTTTCGTGTTAAGAGTTTATAGTTTGGAAGCATTTGCTCTCTGTTTGGTGCAATTGTGTCAACAACTTTAGCTATGCTCTACTCAACGCCTCACACATTTGTAAGATTCTTTACAATTTTGAGATTTGATTCATCATCGGTTAGTTGCTTTGTGGCATTCTTGAGTTGTGCTTGTACACCATTACCCTCACCTGAACATCTGCTTTTGCAAATAAGTTGCGCTCGAGATAAAGTGTTGAATGTTGGCAGCATTTATGAGAAACCATATAACATGGGGAGACAATGATGAGGAGCCATGCTTGAACATTGATGTCAATTTGGAGGTTACTCTCGAGGTATGCATTGAATTCATGAAGTACTACACGTCGCACCCAAATGAACGTACAATTTCACCGGTTTTGTATTGTAAAATTTCCTTCAAGCATGGCACTAAGAGATGTTTAGTTGAAAATTATCCTCCCAGAGACGACATGATTTCGTTCCAACGAACCATGAATTTCCACATATTTTGATTGCAGGTGTACACAAAGCCATTCAGCTTGCTTCCATTGTCAGCGGTGGAGAAACCCGGCAATCTGCAAGGCTCTATATCCTTGAAGTTTATGAACTACTAGGTGGGAAAGCGCGCTACGCTGCGCCGGTTGAATTTCGATAGCATGCACGGTTATGACCCGTTGGCAAATTCATAAGTTGATATAAACCTTCGATGAATCCGTGTTTTTTTGGCGACGAAAACATTGTTTTCGTTTTTTTAGTCTTTGAAAACATTTTTTCGGGTTTTTTTGTTGCGTTTGTTAAAAAAATGGGTCGTTAGGACCCACCGGCGAATCCATGAGACGAAAACATTGTTTCCGCTTTTTTGGGTGTCGAAAATATTTTTCCGGTTTTTTGGTTGCGTTCGTTAAAAAAATGGGTCGTTAGGACCCACCAAAAATCCACTCGTCGCTATAAATCATGACGAATCTACATTTTTTTAAAAACCCGTGTCACGATCCGCTGGCAAATACATAAGTTGCTATAAAACTCGATGAATCTGCGTTTTTGTGGAATTTTTTTAGTTTTTTTTTGTGGCGAAAACATTTTTTCCGGAAAACGGAGAAAGGACTGAACGTAAGAAGCGTGGACCCGGATGTTATTTTTTGGACTGTTAGCTATCCCGAAAAATTAGAAAAGGGTTTGTTCGCGATTCAAACTAACGGGAGGCTTTTCCGTAAAAATACCGGGCCAGGGACCTAAACGCGAAGAAAAAAAATTCTTGTCTCACAAAAAATCGCATAGGGACCTATTCGTAATTTCGGAGAAATGGAAGGGCTTTTTTGCAAAATCGCAAGGTGACAGGTGGCTTCCGGTTGCTCTCCAATTCTTGCGGGTATAGGTTATGTAATGATTAGTGAAGACAAAACTTTCAAATAGAATACACGTTCTCACCCAATGCTTACGTATTGAGGTTTAGTGTGCTCACGTTGTTGGGAAAAATGGGAACTGTTGAAGTATGGTCTTTTTTAAGGCCCAAAAACTTTTGAGAAGCTCCTAATCCAGGATTATTGGGAGTCAAATTATTAGGCATTGTTAGAGATGCTCTAATACATGTCATTCTTTATGTCCTTCAAATTTTGTATCTAGTAAGTTTGTTTCTAAATACATATCATTATATAATTTTAAGATAATTTATGTCCTTCAAATTTTGTATCTAGTAAGTTTGTTTCTAAATACATATCATTATATAATTTTAAGATAATTTTTAACTATTTTTTTCTTTGCATACTCCTATCATTCATTATTTCTAATGTAAATTATACTATAAAATAGAGCAACATATATCATTCAAAAACAATAAATAAGTTAATGAAGAAAGACGACTTATCATTTCTATGTATGATTTGGTTGATATACAAAATCTTAATTCGTCATCAATTCACAAATGAAGGGAGCACAAATTTTGTTAGAGAGAGCACATAAAGCGTTATGTACGCTTACGTCCAACCCCCACCCGTGCCCCATTATGGTCGTATAAGCACCGTCTGCGACGAAAGTCATGACATGTGCTCCTGTGCACGAGTAAATTGGTATTTTACCATTCTCTACGTTGCGCTTTATCAGAATGCCATTAGTCACGTGAATTTCGCCATAATGCTATCCCGAACGTGAGTCTCACCGTCAGAATGCCATTTTATATTTTCTCATATATTTTCCTTTTCTTTTTCCTCATTTTGCCAAATGAGTTGACTCTTTTGCCCCGAGCTTAAACTAAATACAATAATATCAATAACAGAATTTTTATAAATAAAATATAATATATATTGACTTGAAATTATTAAAATAAAATATAATAGCCATAATAAACCTCTAAAATGTTTCAAAAATAATAAAGTTGAATTAACCATTTTATAAAATCAAAAACAGAATGGATTCAAAAGCAACATTAACAAATGTCAGAAATTTTATAAAAATAAATATAACTGATAAGTGTCTGAAAATTTTACGTTAGTTCCCAACAATCATTATTATTTCACATAAAAAGTCTCATATAAAATGAAGTTTATTTGCTATCTAATAAAAATAAAAATCTGAAAACTAAGTTTTAATGCAGCAGCCTTGTCAGAATTACTGTGATTTTTCTGGACAAGATTTTAATCCACCAATTTTTCTGGATATCAATGCCTATCCCTGGATCTCAGTAAAAAAGTTTTGAAAAATTTCAACTTGAATTGATAGCTAAATTTAATGAATTCCGCAGTCTCATTCTTTCATTTCGTAGGGGCAAAAGAGTCAACTCATGTGGCAAAATGAGGGAAAAGAAAAAAAAATATATGAGAAAATATAAAATGGCATTTTGGCGGTGAGACTCACGTTCGGGATGGCATCATGGCGAAATTCACGTGACTAATAGCATTCTAACGAAGCGCGACGTAGAGGATGGCAAAATACCAATTTACTCCCTGTGCACACCATTGATGGGATCTCATGCGCACCACTTCAACCGAATCGCCCACGTCCGGAGGAAGGAAATTAAAGTGCGTGCTGCCCATCGATCGATCATCTCGCGCTCCATGGCCGGAGACCACAGCACCAGTGGCGGAGCCAGAAATTTCTAAAGGAGGAGGCCTAAGAATGAAGTGGCGGCGTAGACGAGCAGGCGCCGGCGCAGCGGTGTCTCCGACCATCATTGCCTGATGCTTATTGTTAGCACTTAGCACAAAGTACTCCACTGCCCTGTGGATTAGACGAATAGTACTGTATCAAAGACCAAAAATGTTCAGAAAAATTGGATGTCCTAGCAATTCTGTAGACCAATCACAAATTCACAATCACATGATCTGTACAACTTGTCGCCGGTAACTAAACTAATAATTAATCAATCGATAATTAGCAAAAGGCACGAACTGTTCATGGATATATGACATATACATATGCCTGTGAAAATGCGACGATCATGGAGAAAACTAGATAACATCTCAAGGGAAGGGACAAAGGTTCAGCGCACCACGCACGTCATTGTAAACCGGCCTGATCGATCGGACTGTTTCTGCTAGAATAATCTAGTCGCCGTCTGTCCTGAGAGAATCGGAGAACAGCAAACTGAATAATTTAGTCGCGCAGCATGGAGAACGAACGGGAGAAGGCCGAAGGTGAGACGTTTGTTCGGTCTTTGACTCGATGTTTCATTCGCAACACGCGAGAAGACGAGAAGACGAGAAGGCGAGACGTCGACCGTCGGACGTTTGGCCTTATGACTGTATATATACATATACACTAGCTCATGGGCCAAAGGGGGGGGGGGCCAGGCCCCATCACGCCCCCCTGTGGCTCCGCCTATGCACAGCACCACCTAGTGTCGTACGCATGGCGACGATCGGTGGTGCAGCATGGCAAAAGCGACTCGGTCGGCCTCGTCAGGTCATGATCTCCATGTGCACGCGCGCCCGCATTGCACGTCCCCAGTTGTAGCACTGCAGCCTTGTACGCTTTTCAGCCTCTTGATGTACTTTTTTTTTCAAATCAAACTTTTTCTGAATAAAATTATAAAAATAGCTTCCTTCTCGACCGTAGAAGACACGATAGGTGACACATTCATACCGATTAAAATCCACTAAATAATCAATTCATTTAATTAACTATTCATGTAGTTAGCCATCTAATTAATTTATTAACTCACCTACCTAAACCCACCAGTGCAGGGGAGCTCGGCCGGTCCTATTGCCGAGCTCAGATCATGTGGTAGCTCTCTTGCTGAGCTTCTACTATGCGGCAAGTGATACCGTAGTACAAGAGGGTGACACGTGACACGTATTGTCTATCGGTGTTTTTATTTACAATTGTGTTCATACTAGAGCTAGATTAAAAAAAAGTGTGTC
Source organism: Guadua angustifolia (assembly GCA_036346375.1). NCBI lineage: Eukaryota > Viridiplantae > Streptophyta > Magnoliopsida > Poales > Poaceae > Guadua > Guadua angustifolia. The sequence continues at coordinate 27,442,461 of CM070519.1, forward strand.
ATGGGGCTAGAAAAACGTTCTGTTCCAAGAAAAAAATTCGGCGCAGAAATCTGCTGGCCGAGTGCGATGCACGCATCGATGATCTCTATCTCTATTATTTTTCGCTTTTGCCCCACGGTTTCGTGCAGTTCGATCAAATGCTGTTTCTAGCAAGCTGCTATCATGGGGCAAATATGTGGTGCAAATCACCTATTCCGTGAAAACTACCCGAAAAAGTTTTGAAAAATTCTTAAAAAATCACCATATGCAGGGGAGGTGAACTTCTATAATCTTGCAAAATTTGAAGATGAAATTCAATTGCATTTGAAAGATATGAAAAAGACAAACAATAAAATAAATAGTGCTAAACAGAAAAAAATTACTATTTATGCTGAATTTCCTAAAAGTCCGGATTTCCGGGAAAACAGGCCTTACTGTGAAGAAAGGGCTTAGAAGACATTCTTAAAAATCTCCAGGGCAAAAAAAGGTTATCATGCAATTTTAGAAAGGCTCGCGCGGCTTCTTGCCTAGGAAAATGTGTTAAAAGCAAATTCTGGAAGTTCCGGAGTTCTTCTGCAAACAAATAACCAACATGTCCTTATGCACTGGGAAAAAAGCACTAATCTGAAAAAAATAGACAAAACTGTAATTTTAGAAAGCCTCGGCCGCCTATCCCGCGGAAACCAAAAATTCAAAGGTCTTTTCGAAAAAAAGGCCTAAAATAGACAAATACATAATTTCCTAAAAGTCCAGGCACCGTTCCGGCTTAATCCAAAAGTTTCAAGATCCTTCTCGTAGCAAAAGGAGGGTCTTTTCATAAAATCCAAGGCTTTCTCAAAAAAAGGACTTTTATGTAATTTCGGAAATTTGCTAAGGTCTTTTCACAAAAAACAACACATCGCGCACGCGGCAAGCGCGGGCTCGGCTGAACGCCAGCGCCACGCATCGTTCGGGAAAAATCAAACGCAAGCGTGTGCGGGCGGGATCGAACGTGCAACCTCTCACTCGCTACGCCGTGCGCTACCGCTGCGCTATGACGCCGTTTAAGCCTAATTGCCGCGATAAATTACTTAAGCCTGACGACTGCGTTAACCAAGCAAGCGACGTGTCTCAACGATCTACGCGTTGTACGAGCGGCGGCCCAATTCACTGCTCACGCACGCGACGCGACGCTCGCCCCCGCGTCCACGTCATGCACAAGACGACGTGGACAGCGCCACCACTCGGGAAATCTCCCACCTTTATATACGGTAGTATGTGTTGCGTTGAAATGGACGGCTTTTGGTTCGTGCGCGCGTGGACCCGGCCCGATCAATCGACAAGGTAGACAACTTATAGACTTATAGTATACGCTGCTGTCGATCAAATTTAGAGTACTCATATACATATACGCGTAGTGTAAAGCGTGTGCTCATGCTCTGTATTAAGGATGTAAATCACGAGACTCGCAAGCTACTTGAGCTCAGCTTACTCTAGACTTGATTCGAGCTCCAAATAAGTCGAACTAGAGCTTCATACCGAGCTCGCAAGTTTCCTCGAGCCGAACTCGAATGGCTCACGAGTTCGATAAATTTATAAATTATTTGTTAAATATTACTATATATTAATTCTTACCTAGCTCCGTTTGAGCTTAAACATGTTTTATTGTTAAAAAAATAGTGTATATTGAATTGTTTATCATTACCGAGTTTACTCGAACCGAGTTCAAGTCTACTCAAACTTGGATTGAGTCGAGTTCAAATCTGGGTCCAAACTCAAACCTTAACTTGAGCTCGGCTCGAGTTTTCACCGAGCTCGCTCAAACTCGACTCGTTCACAACCCTACTCTGTATAACCTTGAGTACCTCCAATAATTCCCTAGCATATATTGGGATCGCACACGTATGTATACACAGATGATACGAGTGTGATTCGTGTTGAGTGTGTGCATCTATCCTGTACTATTAAAAAAAAACTAGCAATAACATGGAATCTCTCGTAAATTAAGATCAATCCAAACATTTTTAAATTGCAGCTAGCTTGGAGCGTGACGGTCGAACAAGCCGGTTTCGGCATAAATGGGTTTAGAGCGGCGTCCATGCCAAGAAATCTCAGCTTGATTTTCCCATGTATGTATGGTCAGGCTGCAATGATCGACAGACACCATGCACACGACGGTTTCGTTAGCCAACATCCGGTCATCGAGGACCTAACGTACACGGCCGGCGGCATTAACTACGGCGCTCAAAATTAGGCAGAAGTATGTATGTACTGGAGATGTTTTCGCGATACGACACATCGCGCGCGTTTACGATTGTGTTAAAATGAAAGATTCTTTTCGTGAAAAATAGCTAAAATGATTTAAACATAATTACACCCTTTTTTTGGTATTTATTTAGGGTCTTTTTCACGAAAGCTTCGCGATTTTGCTGAACCAAAAAGTCCTCTTTGTAAAAAAAAACTGTTAAAACGACCTACACGTAACTATATTTTTTTAGAGGCGCTCGTGGAGGAAGGACACGAGGTGCGGTATGCCACCACCATCAAAAAAATTTGACCCGAATTCTTTTTGCAAAAAATACAAATTCGTTTTTCTCGGCGGTGTTTTTTTTTAAATTGACCTCATTTGCGCAAAATCGAAAGATCCTTTTCGCGAAAAATAGCCAGAACGATCTAAACGTAATTACGCTTTTTTGGCATTTATTTAGGATCCTTTCATGAAAAATTCGCGATTTTGCCGAACCAAAATGTCTTTTTTGTAAAAACCGCTAAAAGGACCTAAATGTAATTACTAATTTTTCTGAGGGCTCCAATGGAGAGAATGACACGTGGATGCGCTGGTTGAAGCGGAACCTTGCAAAGTTTAATATAGGGATGATATGATCGAATATAGCCTAGAATAGCAAATGCTACTACAAGTAGTATTTAATAACTAGGGATATGTACCACAGGGTCCTTCCATTTTTTTTATCATCGGTAGGTATTTTGTTCTAACACATAATATTCAGTCTTCTTTTGGTGCAAACATACATGTGAATTCGGATCATATACTAATTTGCTTGGATTTGTCGATGGGGTGATTTGGATCGCTTACGTTTGGAGCAACCTGAAGTGTTGTGCCCTCATAAATGATTTCGTGGTCTTTGAGACCGAGAGGTTATTCATAAAATATCTACTTTAGGAAAGACTAGCCCACCTTAGATGGTGGATCACATAGTGTCACTCAACGCTACAAGGACGATCTCCAACTTAGATTGGACTGGATAACTCACTGCTGCTGATAGATGGAAAATAAGCTCTCCTATAACTTGATTCCGAAATGAGCTTTAAGGCCCCGCTCACCCAAAATGATTTAGAAAAAAAATCTTGTTTTCTCGATGATGATCGGTCATGGTATCTATAACGTTGCATCTTCTTTGGCTAAATCCTAATTTCGTTTTGCTTCTCCCGGTCAATCGACTCGACTCTTTTCTCTACCCCGGCTTCTCATTTCGTTTCGTTCTTAAACTTTCGTCCCGAAACTTAGAGTTTCTTAAAAAAAATGTAAAACATAGTTTTTTTATTACCTTTCCCTCAAAACAAGAGGTTTTACAAAATTTACTCATCCTCAAAATAGAATCCACAACTTTAATGAAACATCTTCAGCTTGTACTCAAAACTCACATGTCAGCACCAAGAGTAAATTAATTTCAGGATTGAATACTTCCCTTTCTGTTATGCTATCCATTACGAACCCATAAGCTAAATCCAGGATGTCCAAATCCTATTAGAATTCATATTTCTCGGTACGAATTTCATATGTACTAAACATATCCTTAATAATTTATTATATTGTGGCAAATTGAGACGTAAACAAATGGTCCAAGTCTAACCTACAGGCTCGATTTTTTTATGTACAGCCTTTTCTTCGAGCAACTCGAGGGTTTCAGTAACCTTTATTTTCCCACAATATGATCCCATATGCTTCAACTCTTGCATTTATTACTTTTTACTGTTATTGGAACATACTATGAAGTACCAATATATCTCCTGCCTAATACTCCATCTAATCACGAATAATTGTCGTTTTGAATATAAGTGCATTCAAATTTTCAAAAATTTGACGGTAAATACCTTTTTAAATATTTAAATTGAATACATAAAAATCATATGTATAGACTTGTGTCAAAAAATTATTTTCATCATATTGTAATTTTATTGAATTTTATAAATAAATTATAATAGAAATTAGTGGTCAAAACTGCGTTTTAGAGACTGTATCGGTGTTCAAAACAATACTCTCTATGTTTCTAAATACATATAATTTTAGCTTTCAAATTGTATTCTTAAACTAGGATAGTTTTCGCGGCGTAACACGCCGCGTGTGTTGTTTCTTTTTCGTAGAAACAATTTCTTTTTTTTGCGGTGTTTTTTTTAAATTGTCGAGAAAATGAGTGAAACGGCTGAAAGGACACAAACAAAATCATGTTTTTTTTGCATCTATCTGGGGTTCTCTCATGAAAGATCCGCGATCATGCTAAATCGAAAAGGTCCTTCTCGTGAAAAATAGCCGGAATGATCGGGGTCCTCTCACGAAAGATTCACGATTTTCTGAACCGGATCCGCGATCGTGCTAAATCGAAAAGGTCTTTGTCGTGAAAAACAGCTGGAATGATCTAAATATCACTACGTTTTTTTATCTATTTAGGATCCTCTCACGAAAGATTCGCGATTTTTCTAAATAAGAAGGCCCTCTTCGTTAAAAAACGCGAAAAAGACCTATACGTAATTACGAATTTGTCAAAGGATCTAAACGCAAAAAAAATGAGCTGAGCCGGCTGGCCCGCTGAGCTCAAAGCGAGGAGAGCACGGGAACTTTTCAAGATTTAGTATAGGTATTATACATATCATTCTACAATTTTAAAGCAACTTTTAACCGTTTTTCTTATGGATGTCCTTACCATTCATTATTTATAATACTATTTATTTCTATAGAATAGACTAGCATACACCATCTAAAAACAATAAGTAAGTTGATAAAGAAGAACAATATAGTTATTTCTATACATGTCTTACTTGAAATACAAAATTCTAAAATATCATCTATTAAACACCGGAGGACGTAGCTATCTGTGAGGAGCAGATAGCTTGGTAACTTTTGAGGCCAGTAAAAAGTCTCACCATTTACTCCACAGCTAACCAAAGTAACAAACAGCATAGCTGACAGACGGGACCGGCTTGACAGCCTCCCTTCCCATTGCCACTCATCAGATGTTGGTAGAGATGGCAACAGATCGAATCGGGTGCGGGTTTTACAAAACCCGATCCGACCCGGAACCTGAATTGAACAACCCAACCCGAACCTGAATATCATATCGGGTAAAAATCTATACCCGAACCCGGCGGGTACCCGAAACCCGACGGGTTTGTGTAATACGGGTGGCAATAGGTTGGGTCAGGTGTGGATTTTGGAAAATTCAACCCGACAAGAAACCCGAACCCAAAAACCCGAGTCAAACCCGATGGGTACCCGAAACCCGACCCCAAACTCGGTGGATACCCGGAACCCGACGGGTACCCGATGGGTACCCGCAGGTGAAAATTAAAACCCGAATCTGACCTGAACCCATTTCGGGTACCTGACCCGAAGAACCCGCGGGTAAAAATTAAAACCCGAACCCGACCCGATCAGGTACAAATCCCGCGGGTACCCGAATAGGGATGGCAAAAATACCCGTAGATCTGGGTACCCGTGGGTACCGACCCGATGGGTCCGAGTCTAAATTTGGACCCACGGGTATATTATTTTGGGTCTGAATCCGGATCCAGATTCGGATCCAAATTCGGATCCGGATTTAAGTCTTATCTTAGATCCGTGAGTACTTAGACTCGGACCCGCTACACCTGAGTGCGCGTAAAAAACAATGGTTTCGTGTGGAGCCGAGCGCGCCTGCACGTTCTTTCCTGGCCAGGCTGCGCGTAAAAAACAGCCTTTTTGCCACACGTATAGAGTACTCAAGGCTCCTAATTTGCTTCGGTAGTCGTGCTTTAAAATTGTACTCTAAAAAATGTTTCATAGGACAGAAACTACTACACGGTGGGCCTCCAGACTCGTCCTTTCCTCCCCCCAATTCACGCTGCAGCCTCGAGCTCCACCCAGCATGGCTTCACCCTGCGCTGCCACAGCAAGACGCTGACATCTTAAAAGCCGAAGCTGCCTCGCCATACCCTGATGAAGTCACGCAAGCAACCGGAGAAAACAACGAAGCCAGCTAGTCGATTGTGAGTTTAGACTGCATGCACGCCGTTACTAGCGAAGCTACAGTGCTCATATCAGCTCAGCCGTAGCATTGGTAATGGATCCGGGTACCCGTTTAGATCCGAATCCGGGTCTGAGTTTAGATCCGTGACTAATTTCGGATCCGGATCCGGATCCAAACTTCGAGTCTCAGGTTTGAATCAACAGAGACTGGACCTGAAGATACCGGATTCGTTACCATCTCTATACCGAACCCGCAGATATAATTGCCACCATAGATGTTGGTAGCGGCGGCTCGCGCGGTACCCAGCCTCCTCCCACTTCCTATAAAAAGAAAACTCCCCGCCCCTCCCCCGCACGGTCAAACGAGGACGCCTCCAGAAGTCCTTGGAGACGCGCGAGAGTGAGGAGGGAGCGGCAGCGTGCGACGACCGACCGCGGAGGGGAGATGGAGGCCAAGTACGCGGAGCTGCGGCGCGCGGCGGAGGAGACGGCGGCGGTGGACGCGCACGCGCACAGCCTCGCCGCCGACGGCTGCGCGGTCCCCTTCCTCCGCTGCTTCTCCGAGGCCGACGGCGACGCGCTCGCCTTCGCCCCCCACTCCCTCTCCTTCAAGGTAAACGAACTAACTAACCACGAGCTCGTCGAGCTGCTTCACGCTGCTGCGTATCCACTCCACGGCTTCCGCGCACTCCCGCGACCGCGCGCCTCCCTACCCACCCCTCGGCTTTGACCGCAACGTTGGCTTGGCACCCCGCGTCCTTACTTGCGTTCTGCTCGAGCGGGATCGCGGCATTTAGGAGATCCTCCTGTAGTGCGTCAGTGCGTGCGGTGCGTTCCCTCTGTTGCTGCCGCTGTGACCTGCGAACTGCACTATGTGCTAGATTGTTCGTAGTATATGCTGATTTTAGCGTGGTAATATTCGTCTTAAATCCCTAGTCTGTGTCCCAAAATTGTACTATTTTCGCTGACTTGGCTCTAAAAGTTCAAAAAAAATGCAGGTAGTTATGGATCCATTCCATGTAATAGTAGTATATACTCAGAACTGCAACCACCGCTGGTGGTTTTGGATGATCGGTGCAGTTTCAGGGCAGAGATAAGAAGGAATGCGGATTTATTGTCTATGTCTCTGTGTCTCGTTTGTTATTGACTGGCGGTATTACTAGTAGGATATGCTAATTAAGTTCGTCTTTTTCTTGACTAGTGGCACGGCAGAGGCCACCAGTTTTAGGGCATGTACAATGGTATATGTCACTGTTTGTAGCCACCTTTTAGGTGATGTGGAGCTTTATTTAACAGACGGTCTTATAGGCAGTTTTTATTTTATGTACCATTGTATGCAGTGCATTTATAGACGATCTATTGTATGAGTTATTTTTAGTCCATGATGTATATTATAGCATTTCTGCCTCATGTCTGCTTTCCCAGTTGCCATTGTGCAGTGGGGTGTGGTAGCAGTGCAGTGTACTTGGAATGGTACGTTGCTAGGCCCATGAGGAGCTGCTGGGGCTATTTAGCATGTTTCTTGGTTCTGGTCTGAGATGTTCTGTGGCGTTCAGCCAAGTGTTCACGCTGTCATGTGATGTGATTGTGGATATTTGGTCGGTGCTCACAGAGACAGAGTAGGCCCCTGTGTTTAATTTGTAGCGTTCTGTTGTTCCAAATGTTATTACATTCCTGGTTTCTTGCAATGGAAATGTTGTGCCACATGCTGTGTACCATAGTCATTGCATGACACCTAAGGATATACTTTCAGTAGCTCATTGCGTCCTTGGAACCTCATGAAATGCAGAGAAGCCTGAGGGACATTGCTGCCGTGTACAAGTGCGAGGCCTCACTTGAGAAGGTGGAGGAGTTCCGAACGGCTGAAGGGCTGTCTTCTATCAGCTCAAAATGCTTCCAGGCCGCCAATATATCTGCAATCCTTATAGATGATGGCATAGTATTTGATAAAATGCTTGAACTGGAGTCTCACAAGGCATTTGTTCCCACAGTTGGCAGAGTTCTCAGAATTGAAAGGCTGGCAGAAACAATTATTAATGAAGTGAGTGCATTTTTCTTGTTCTTTTTCCATTGAGATATAATGCTTTTTGCCTTGTCTTCACAATTGTTATTTTCTACTAAATTGTAAATGGCATTTGGAAAGGAAACTTTTTCTTGATAAAATAGTATCCATTATCATAAAATGAGTGACCTACATAACATCTTGAGCCTTAATAACTGATTAACTATTTTAGTTAAAGACCCATTTTCACTATATTTTGTATTTATTAACCGATTTTCACTGCATTTATTAACTTACTGTAATGCTGTCAAGTAGAAGGGTAAAACTCATGAGTAATTTCTATTTTCAGGAGTCATTCAGTGGATCAAGCTGGACACTGGACTCATTCACTGAAATTTTTATGTCTAATCTGAAATCATATCCTCCAGAATTTCTTTGGGCAGATTGGGTGATTTTTCTGTATTTTTTACTCCGAATGTATGGATATCCTTAAGACCTTAACTAATTGCTCACAGTTGCTGACAAAATTGTTGGGTTGAAAAGCATAGCCGCATATAGAAGTGGCTTAAAGATTGATCCGAGTGTTAGCAAGACGGATGCAGAGGATGGTCTTCGAAAGGAGCTAGCGGGTAAATGTATATTTTTGGGGGCGAGACAGAAAAATACCTAAACGAATAAAACTGGTTGCTACCTGTGATTTAAGTAACTATCGTATGTGGTTATATGATCAGTTTTATGCTTATATTCCTCCTACTTTTCAGGTCAGAGGTCCCTTCAGATTACAAATAAGAACCTGATTGACTATATATTTACTTGTGGTCTTGAAATTTCTGTGTTGTTTCACTTGCCAATGCAGATTCACACAGGGTGATAACAACATTTTAACTCTTAGTATGAAAGCACTGTTCTATTTTGGACGTTTCAGTATCTCAAGTATATACATCTCCTATCCAATTTCAGTCCTGGAGATAAGGACCTAGACTTGCGAAAGTGCAACCCTCTACATCTGCGAGCTGTTCTTGAGGACGAAAGATTTGCTAAGTGCCAAATTGTTCTTTTACATGCTTCTTATCCATTTTCTAAGGAAGCATCCTATCTTGCATCTGTTTACTCCCAGGTTGGTCCCCCATTTTATCCAATGATTTGTTCATTCTATTTGATTAATTTTAACCATCCTAAACAACCAACAAACAGGTATACCTTGATTTTGGCTTGGCAATTCCAAAGCTTAGTGTTCAAGGAATGACATCGTCACTTAAAGAGCTTTTGGAGCTTGCTCCCATAAAAAAGGTAAAGTATCTATCTTTGAATAACTGTTTCTAGAACAGTTGAAGTCTTGACGTCATTGAACGGAATTCACATTTTGCTTCATGTTCCAATGGTGCTAAAACACGGAACTGAGTAATTTTGTCCCCTATTCTACCGTACCATCTACTATATGAACTGGACAAATGAGCCTCCACAAAAAAAGTAACAAATTACTACACTAACATGCAAGGTCCTAGAATCTAGATCGCAGTAATATTTGTTACTTGGCAGGTTACCTTCAATCTTTGTCAATAGAGGTTCAAAGACCTCTGTTTCCTACTCTGTGCTTAACAGTACATAATTTTACTTATGTTAGTCCTTGTCTGTAATATTCAATCTCAAGTTGCCTTTTGAACAGAACTCCATTTTTATTCATTCTGCAAATATCTTGATGGAGGTCACATTGTCACTTACGTATTTGCAACCTAAATTTTTGCTGCTTTTTAGATACTTTGTGCTTGATATTTCTAATTTTCAACCATTTGCAGGTCATGTTCAGCACTGATGGATATGCTTTTCCAGAGACGTACTATCTAGGTACATTCATCAGTCTTTTAACTATTTCATAAGATGGTCAAAGATACATTTTATGTGAAGTACATATGTTAAATATCTTATCAAAAATCAATGAGTTTGATTTGTTCTCTTTTTGAAAGAAATGTTGAATGGCTTCTTCTCTTTTTGACCAATAAAAATAGAAAAGAATGGAAAATTTTGGTGCAAGACCTTTTAAAATATATTTGTTTGCTAAGCTTTGTACTGCAAGCAAGGAAAGGTGCCCCAAGGTAAAGGAGAGTGTACACTGTACGCGTAGTTTGTTGGTTTCAAGTGTTAATTTATAGCTTGTGCTGATTCACAGGTGCAAGAAGGGCACGTGATGTTGTTTACCGTGTCCTATCAGCTGCATGTGAAGATGGTGATCTTAGCATTCAGGAAGCTATCGAAGCAGTTGAGGACATCTTTAGACGAAATGCATTGCATCTATACAAGTTGAATGTTGCCAATGGATCAATCGTTCAGAAGACTACCATACCTGACAACAGCATATCATTATCTTGTGTTGAGCAAGACGTGCTCTTTGTGCGAATCGTCTGGAATGATGCTTCAGGTCAACATAGATGTCGTGTAAGCATATCTTTCCAACCACGTACTGCATTATTAACATGATCTAAAGTATTTACAGCATTTTTGGCTGTAACTTTGTAATAAATGTTTGCCTGTGTGCATCTCATGATGCAGAGGCCGAAAGGTTAATATATTCTTCCATTATTTAAAAAAAAATCATTGATCATTTCTAGTTGTTTTAGGGATTAAAATTTATCTGTTAGACAACTTCTCTAACTATAAACTGCTCATATGCACAATGGTCATCATGAACTTTGTTGCAAGATCACCTAGAAGTTGTTTTTCCTCAACAGATTCAGTCAGTGGGGTACTTACAAAACTACCGAATAACTGTGTGTTGTTGTGTATTCTTATAATTGCTGATATTCGTACTTAGTCTTGTGAAAAATAAAGCTTTAAATTTAATTCACTTCTCAAAGGATCATACTTTCAGGTTGTGCCAGCTGGAAGATTTTATGAGATTGCAAGAAATAAGGGTGTTGGTCTGACTTTTGCATCAATGGGAATGAGCTCAGGTTGTGACGGCCCAGCAGATGGGACAAACCTTACTGGTGTTGGCGAGATTAGGCTTGTGCCAGATATGTCAACACTTTTGAAGCTCCCATGGTATACTTAATTTCTTTTAAGTATTTTTCCTTGGTACTTTTTTCAATTGGGCCATCCACTATGACCTTGGTTTTCTTTCTTATTTTTTTCTTTTGTTCTTGGTGTCTTGTTTCCACATTGACCAAAATGTTGATTACATTCTATTGCTACCACCTCTCTCCCGAGTTAGATATCTATTAACTCCCTATGTTGTTTATATTAACTGCTATGGGAACAAAAGATATCATTTGTTAAAATATGGTGATTTTTACCTTCCTTAACAAGTAATTACTTACTATTTTCTTATGAAATAGAGAGATATAGTGCTGGCTACTTCAAAACTTAAAGAACTAGTGTGTCATGACTAAGAGTATCCTATTTTCTTGCTTGGTGACAACAGGTCATTCTCCAAACGCACTAAGACACTAACCGCAGTTGCCGTTTTTATAACTGCTGTAGTATACCTGTTAAAATATGCTTAATTATGACAACTTAAATGTATCTGATTATCTTAATGGTAGATTACTCTTGTTGCAAGGTCAAGACGTGAGGAAATGGTGATGGCTGACATGCAAATAAGACCTGGAGAAGCCTGGGAATTCTGTCCTAGAAATGCCTTGAGAAAAGTAACAAAAGCTCTGCTAGATGAATTCAATGTGGTAAGGATAAACCCATACTTATGTCTATATAACTTTGTGAAGGCCATTTTTGGTCTCGTGGATTATATACGTATTGTTTCTGTATTTATACTTAGTTGTTTGTCCTTTTTAGACAATGAAAGCAGGTTTTGAAAATGAATTTTACCTCCGCAGAAAGTTAGTAAGGTAGCTTTGTCCAACTCTGTATGAAATTAAATCTTTGAAAATTTATGTGTTCTTCATGTGAATCTAATAAAAAAAACGCTGCAGTGAGGGACATGAGCAGTGGGTTCCATATGATAATACCCCTTACTGCTCGACGTCAGCATTTGATGGTGCATCCTCTATACTACAAGAAGTATATTCTTCTCTTAAAGCTGCAGACATTGTGGTTGAGCAGGTAAGAAATGCTTTCACTATTTTTTTTTGGCAAAACTTTTAGAATTACACTTTTTATATCGAATTGATTACCTTTTGATCATATGCTATGATATAGTGATTGATTGTTTTCTATGTTTACCTCTACTACTTTCCAAAAAATTTGACAGCTGCATGCTGAAGCTGGGAAAGGGCAGTTCGAGGTAGCCTTAAAGTATGTGTTGTGCACTCTTGCTGCTGACAAACTGATATACACCCGTGAGATTATTAAATCGGTTGCTCGGAAGCACGGCTTAATAGCAACATTTCTGCCAAAGTAAGTTGATGGGTCAACGTATCATATGCCATCTTGTTTCAATGTTATGTTATCTGCATGCCAGTCATCTTCACAGAAACAAACTTCTTCTTTCTTCAGCATTTTGTGATCGTAGATGAACAATTGTAAAGGAAACTTAAGCTAATAATTTGAGTACCATAACACTCTGGTCCAAAACTTTCTCAACGCCTAGCCCACATATAGGACGGATCCATGCACGTATAACACCTTTCTTACACTTTCATCCAACTTCGTGTAAAAGGGTTAACTCGAAGGTACTACATTTAGACCCAACAGACATTATATATTATTACAACTTGCTTTAAACAAGCAATGCGGGACTAATCCCACAACCGCTCCACGTGGGCCCAGTGTTACTTGGACACCCGTGTTCAAAACATTTTGCCTGATCGGACACCTCGAATCCGAGTCAGATTCTGACACCCGTGTTCGATTCCATGTAGCATTTCTTGTGTCCAAATTTTTTTTGCCGAATTAGATACCCCGAATCCAAGTTGGATTCCAATTTTCGTGTCCGTCTCCATGTAACACTGCATGAGTCACATGGACCTTCACACTAACAGGTTAGAGTATTACAAGTACATTAAACATCATATCTGTCTACACCGTGCTCTTTGTTTTTAGCTTGCTCCAAAAAATGGATTTCATTGTGTACAGTTGTACACTGTTAAGTGGTAGTAGAAAATTGTAGGTGAACAGAGTGGCCATGTAACATTATTTGCTTGTAAAAGGATTTAAACTTTTTTAGGGTGAAGAGAACTGAAATGAGCTGTGATTGGTCAAATAATACTTTATTCTACTGCCACACCAATGTTTTACTCTTCTGCAATTTGTAAATGTTGCCTTTTTTTTAGCAATACCACATTACCAGATCACCAATAATGTGAAACTTATGTATCTGGTATCTGACGTTTTATTCTTCTCAACACATTCCAGGCCTGACTTGAAAGATATTGGATCTGGTTCTCATGTGCATCTGAGTTTATGGGAGAATGATCAGAACGTTTTTATGGGATCAAGCGAATATAATTACTATGGAATGTCAAAAATTGGAGAACAGTTCCTCGCTGGAGTATATCATCATCTTTCATCAATCTTGGCGTTTACTGCTCCACACCCAAACAGGTAATATCTTCTAGTAAAGCTTATGAAAATTCTGGCAACTCAGTTTGCTATTTGTTTCTTGCATGAGTTGTATGATACTTCCAGGATGTCAATGCGTTTGTTTTTAGAATCTAGATTACTCAATTTACTATTTGTTTGACAAAATACTAGAATACCAAAGCAACCATTTTAAATCATTATGTTATGCACCCTAATGACCATGTTCATTGGCTTCTTTGTGTACAGTTATGATCGTATTCAGCCAAATACATGGAGTGGAGCTTATCTATGCTGGGGGAAAGAGAACAGGGAGGCTCCATTGAGAACTGCATGCCCACCTGGTGTGCCTCTTGATTTAGTCAGCAACTTCGAAATTAAATCATTTGATGGGTGCGCAAATCCGCACTTGGGCCTTGCTGTTATTGTTGCTGCTGGGATTGATGGACTCAGGAGAGGCCTTAAGTTGCCTGAGCCAATTGGTATGAACATTTATCATTGCTTGGCCTTTTGTCTTTCTGTCAAAAGGTTAACAATATTTGGCCTGCTACCATGAGGTTTGAAAATGCTCCTAGAAACCATATTGAGCCTTTGCTGTGATCTCTACAGAAACATGTACCACATAATAGAAGTTTTATTCTATATTGTATATCTGGAAAATTCTTAAATGTTTTTGCCCTCGCCATCTATCTGGAAAAATACTCTGAAGCGCTCACTTGGGAAGTTGGGATTCAATATTGACTAGCTTTTGATTTCCTTGAAGAGTTCCTGCAAATGTCTGATGTTGTTTGTGTCTCTTTACAGAATCAAATCCTGCAGATTGTGCTTCCAAACTCAAAAGGCTACCGCAGGACTTGCTGGAATCTGTAGAATCACTTGCTGCAGACAAAATTTTGCATGAATTAATTGGCGATAAACTCGTAACAGCCGTCATAGCTATCCGAAAGGTTCGTACTTTTAAATCTTTTTTTCTTTCTCGATATAGTTTCACCAACTACTACTGATAATCTATGCCAACTTTAGAATACCCGGAAATCAAATGAAAAATCTATCGGATGGCTTTGTTCTGTGAAGATAAGATGTTTGGATTGCTATAATTTCGTCACAACAACTCACTCATGAGTAGTACTCCCTTAAGTCCCACGCTAATAAAATTATAATATTATGAAAATACTTCTCGAAACAAACCTACGTATGTTATTTTCATTTGTCAAATCTAAATACTTGTAGAGATACCGATAGCCGAGTTAGCAAATTTTACTGCATGCATCCCAAAATATCGCACACTCGTGACTGGAGGGAGTATTTGCTAATGTATGTGAACGCCTGCATGATTGCATGTCTCACTGTTCTGCAATCTTTGTGTGTGTTCCAGGCTGATATCGATCACTACTCGAAGAACCCAGGGTCATTCAGCGACCTCATTCACCGTTACTAGGAAGAAACACTCGCTACTTTACTCGCACGGGAGGCCTTGCTTGATGAGCTGAAGACCACTTCTGTTGTCGCCCAAAGGTTACGCGTATTAATAATTATATGTCCCACGAATTCGCTTATTCTCATGTCCTACGACTACGACCGAACTTGCAGTTCTCGGTGATTTCGAATTACTAAGTGCTTTTAAAATTTGAAAACTGACACTTGGCAAACTCTTTTTCAAGGAAATCCAAAAGAAAAGAGTAAATTTCGCAAACTTTTATGTCAAAACTATCAATAAACTACACATTTTATTTTGAATTTCAGAGAACTACAGGTTTAAGCACGAAAATTTACACGAAACTATTTTCCAACACATGGCTGCCTCCCTGTCCATGATAACATGGTGACAGTCAAGAGGTTATACTGAAGAGAGTTCCTTTCTTCAAAGACAAAAACACCAAATAATTCTACCAGTTTCACTACGAAGTGCACTCATGGTATACGGAAAACACCCGAAATGATCTATGCTCAGCCCCACAATCACCACAAACTGGACAAAAAAATGACCGATGATACCATTACAAGTGTAACTATAAAATTGCTACAGCAAAGAGATGATGAAGAGGAATAAAAACAACAAGAAAGGAACATGGCGTTCTTTGTACAAATCAATTTTAATCACTCCCCAAAACCTCACAAATTGCTTCCTTTTCCCACCCTTTTTACTCGCATATCATTTAGATACAACTCATGTACAACAGAACAGCTAGAGTTGGGTAGCACGAGCTGGTTGCACGCCATTACCACAGACATCGCTCTCAATCATGCAGCATGGATCTATTGACAGCACACACCACCCTGCTTTGCATGGCTTTCCTGCTTCAGTTTCAGACTGTTCCTTTTGACAACTGAAGAGGAACCTTCCTCCAAGAGACTTGGAACCTCGAGAATCTGCACAGTAGGGAAATCGTGGGCTATTTATGATGCGTATAGACTATCCCGCTAGCACCAAAAATCATCCATGAAGAACCCACTTCCCTCGTGTGTACGATCATGAGTTTCAGCATATAGGGATTTCTCGTTTCGTCAGTTACTAAGAAGTAAGTATATTTTGCATCTGCTTTAAGAGTCGGTTTTAAGTTAAGGTTATGGCACCTAACATCTTTCTGTAGGCATACCTTTAGTGCAAGCTCTTCAAAACATTTCTCAACATTTTCTCGTGTTTTTGCACTGCTCTCAAGAAACAGACATCCAGATTCTTGTGCGAAGGCAAGACCTTCTTCTCTTGTGACCATTCTTTCATCATCCTGCAAGATGGGACCATCAAATTAACTAAGATCAGCACCTATGTTTCCATGTGGGTCCCTCAGTGATACTTTTGGAACTGATAGGAAGTTAGGGGTCAAAAAGAAGAAAAAGGCTAGGAAAGTATAGATACCACTAAAAACTGTGTCACAATAGAAACCTTTTTTAATAAAGACTGATATCACTAGATTTTTCAAAGAAATAACAATTTAGCTTTGGGAAAAATGTTACCTTGTCAACTTTGTTTCCAACAAGCATTTTTATGCAGTCTTTGTCTGATGAGTGCGATTCTATTTCTTTGGTCCATACACCAGCCAAATTTGTGAAGCTCTCTCTCTTTGTGACATCATATACTACGAGAAAAACAGAAAAAAAATATAAATATATACCTTAATCAATTTACCACAGGCTATCATAATGTGTTGCTGCATCGTTAACCTAAGAACAAGTTATCAGTTTCCATGAATGCAAGACAAATGGTCAATCATTATGAATTGTCCCAAGTTCAATCAGATATCTAATTCATACTATGATGAAACCGTGGCAAAATAAAATATGCTTTACTTAAAAATTGTCCATGAATATTCACATACAAGTACCATTTACAAAATAATGGAACATTTTTTTTCACTGTGTAAAAGGGTTACATCCTTGTACTCAAATCAATAACTTGGGAGTAATTTCAGACATTGTAAATTCACAATTCACAGTTAATGTAGGTCATCAAGGCAAGTGAAATCACAAGTATTAAGAAAAAACACGAAAGAACCTGTTGATGCAATCATGGAAACCCTCAACATTATACTTAGCATGGGATATTGCAACGGTAGGTGACCAACCTAATAGTGGGTATTCACACTGAATGACTGAATAAGACAATCTACATGATTCTATGGCATATTTCAAATATCTGATCTCAAGAGTGACAGAATCACATCAGTGCAGAACAACAAGATATTTAAGCAGTCAACCCCACCTAAGAACATTATTTGTTACCTAGAATAATTCCTTGAGCACCTCTGTAATAAGAACTAGTAATTGTCCTAAACCTCTCCTGACCAGCTGCAAAACAATGGAACATGAATTTTTGAATTATTTGATAAAAAGAGCACCATAACATAATTCTTTTTTGCATATAGATGAATCAGAAATGCTCTAGAAGTACTGCAGGAGTAAGAAGTGGGTAACATGATGAAATACTAAACAAATTTTGGACAAAGCAGATGAGTGGGCCACAAACATGGAATATTGGAACCTCTGATGGCAATGATGTAAGGGAGGGGAGGGGGTAACACAGAGAACATACCCAAATATTTTAGGCACAAAGCATTAAGGTGGGGCTATAAATCTATGAATTGTAGCCTCCATCAGCAATGATGCTAGGATTGGGCAGGTTCAAATGGAGGAAGAATCCCAAATAGATTAGGTGCAAAGCAAACTAGGAAGCTTAGAACCACTGACGGTGATGATGGAAGTGATGGATGGGATGGCATGTCCGAAAGAGTAGAAAACAAAGCATTTTAGCCGCAAAGAATCGAAGTGAGGCTAAAAACTTGGCACGGTTTAGGACACCCAATCAAAAAAGTCTTGACCTTTTTCCACACTTATTGCTAATAAGCTTGCATCCATAACCATTTACTGTGACTTACTTTTGGTACTAGCAAAGACCATACTTGAATTGTTGAGCATGAGAGGTAAGCTCTAGTAGAAGCAGAAGAAGTGCACCTAAACCATATTGTGTATCGAGTGGTTCTATCATTCCGCAAGTGACAAGACTACTTGTATAGTTGTACGAGACTATTTATACCATTGGTGGAAAACAAATACATTTTTATATGAAGCAAGTAGCATGAAGAAACAAAAAAGGATTTGCTAACATCGCTTACTTCCATCCGGATTCAAATAGCATAATAAAAGGTGTTATGTTCCATAATCTTGTAAGTACTTAACTCACCCGTATCCCATATAGTCAGCTTCAGTTTCTTTCCACCGACGGTAAGGAACTTGATTTTAAAATCCACTCCTGGCAAATTGGTGTGAAACCAAAATCAGAAGGCATATGAAAGAACATGTATGATACACCAAGAGCATGTAACTTATACAGTAAAAAAAGCAACAGGGACAGGGCCAAATTGGAATTGTGGAGAGAGGACATACATATAGTCATGTGGGACCATTCCCATTAGATAACTTGCAAGTTAAAAAAATAGTCCAATAGCCTTTTCTGAAAGGTGGCTAAAGACCGGGCCAAGCCAACTTATTCGCTGCATACAAGACCCAGTGTAAAGGACATCGTGGGCTGCAGCATTGACAAAAATTCCAACCTTGGCCAACCAACAACAAGAAAGTTGGAACAATTCAGTAGAAGCGAAAGCAGAAAACAGCTCGGGCATTAAAAGGAAGAAGGTTTGTTCATCAACATGGGTGGAATCGCACTCATGCCCTTAATCTGCTAGTGCTACCTACTAATTTATACACGTCGTTGGTTGGAAGCAGACAATGAAAGGGAGAACTCCCACACAAGGATCGCCCCATGGACTGGTCGCTGTATTGATTGAGCTGTACACTGACTCACTACATGGGCACGAGATAATCTGAAGCAATAAATTGAGCTGCATTTCCGGCGTATTTCCAATGCCTCCCGTGAGCCTGGCGCCCAGCAAAGCACGAACGCAGCTTTCTTGGCCGCACGGATGCCACCTTAAATCGGTGCCTGGACAGCTAGCTTAGCTTCCTCGCAGAATTGTACCGCCACGACGAGCGTTCATGTACTGAGAGTATGAGACTCTAGCACTCTACTGCTACAGCAGCAGGACTGGAATTGCCTCCTTCCAGCTCCAGGCCCGATCGGATTCGATGGCGCGGCGTGGTGGGGGGCACGTACCGATGGTGGGCGCGATGTCGTCGTCGAGGTGGGCAGCGGCGACGAAGCTGACGAGGAGGCTGCTCTTGCCGACGCCCGAGTCCCCGATGAGCAGGATCTTGAACGAGCACTCGTGGCCGCTGCTTCCCGCCCCCGGCGACCCCATCCCCCCTTCCCGCCGCCCCCTCTCCCACTCCCTCAGATTCGGCTCCGCTCGGTTCGGGCCGATTCGGCGGGAAGCGCGAGGCGAAGCGGCGCGGAATGTGGGGCCGGCGAATTAAGGGCGAGGCGGCGGAGGAGTAGAGGGGCGAGGAGGCGGGGAAGGCGGCAGCGCCGAGGAGGACTGGGGAGCGGCGGAGGAAACGGACGGACTGCCGCGCTGGCTTTGACTGGGGGCAAGAGATGGGGTGGGAAGCCTGCCTGGCTACTACTTATTGCAGCCGGCCCGGGCCGGGGCCAGGTGGCGCCGGGCCGGGCGGCGAGCGCGCGCGGCTGCCGCGGTGGCATGGCAGGAGCCCGCGCCCGAGGCCGGCCGCGCGCCCGTCCGCGACCGAGACCGAGACGGCTGCGCCGTGGCGCGGGTTGGGTCCGGATCTGGCTTCGCGCACCGTGATTTCGGCCGTCTTTGGTGTGAGGCGCGCGGCGCGGGTCGGGTCGGGTCGGGGTCGCGCACGCTGGAGCTGCCTGGTGGCGCGGTCACGAGGAAGCGGGGTGCGTCGGGGCGTTCTTCCGGTGCGATGTGACTGGTTCTCGCCTTCTCGGTGGGGTTGTTTCTGTACTTTTTTCCCCCTGCGCGGGACCGAATCGTTACAGCGCGACTGCATGCCACCTTCTTCCGTCGGTACTCATCACATCAGGATCTAAGGGTCTTCGCTTATTGTTGTCACAGGCGATCCCGATCCAGAGTGAATGATTGGCGGGGTGGATCGTTGTCGCTGATGCGGCGCCGTTGGATTAAAGAGAGACAAAAGGCGACAAGCACAAGGAATTGTGTTAGCACGTATTATCTCTGTTTCATAGTATTTGGCACCGTTGATTTTCTCGTCTCCCAGGTTATACTTTGATCGCTAATTTCGTACCAATATCTCTCTCTATATATAAAACGGCTGATGATATTTAAGGCACCTTCTTTATTTTAAGGGTAAGAAAACTCTAAAGTAATCTTAAATTTTAGAAATTCTCACATTAATCGGAAGAAAAAAGATGTTAGACTATATTCTGTTAGTTTCTATCTCCCAGTTGGTTGAGATTGTTTCCTATCTCCTAGCGCTATTCTTGCCGTGATTTGTTCCAATCCCACCGGTGTTGTTTCTATAAACTGGATTGGTTGATTGGCATCTAGCTCTATATATGTACCGTGTACATCACCGTTTGCATTATGGCAAATACTTGCGCTATCATGGTATCATATATCTTTACGCTCCTGCGACCTTCTGCCCAACTACACTAGTTCGCCGCCATGCCTGACGACGACGCCGCCAAGCGCGCTGCCGTGGAGACGGTGAAACGCGCTGCCGAGGAGGAGGCCAAACGCGCTGCTGATCTTGATGCCGCACGACTGCGTGCTGAAGAGGCCGAACGCCTCCATTCGGTCGAGGCTAAACGTCTTTGTCGAGCCGTAGATCTCGCGCGCCAGGAAGAGGAGCTGCGTCAGGCCTACGCCGCTCAGGCCCGCGCCGCCCTCCATGCGCAGGCGATTGCCATCCCCAACATCAAAGCCCTTGTTCCGATCGTCCTCAATCAAGCTTCTACAAAATACAGCAAGTGGCGTGGTCTCGTCCTTAATACGCTCGGCAAGTACGAGCTGGATGATCACGTTCTATCTAAAGATGAATCCGACCCCGCCAACGCTGACCGGAAGCGGATGGATTGCACGGTGCGGTCATGGCTATACGGCACCATCTCCTCCGATCTTCTTGAGATGGTCATGACGCCCGGCTGCACCGCTCGCACCGTCTGGACGTGTCTCAAGCAACAATTCCTCGGCAACAAGGAGACGCGTGCGCTCTACCTCGACGTCCAATTCCGTACATTCGTTTAGGGAGATCTTTCAATTTTCGATTATTGCCGTAAGCTCAAGGCAATGGCAGATTCTCTCGGCGCCCTTGGCGAGAAGTGGAGGATCGCACGCTCGTCCTCTCTGTCCTCCACGGCCTCAACGACAAGTTCGCCCACATGTCTCCCCTCCTTCGATGCCAGCGACCGTTCCAGGCGTTCGTTGACGTTCACTCCGAACTCATGCTTGAGGAGCTCACTATGGCCTCCAAGCCGGAACCCCCGTCGACTGCCCTCGTTGCCATCACGTCGTCAGCCCCTCGCGCCCCCGCTCCTCCAAGCGGCGGGCGCCATCCGGTTTTAAGCGGCCGCACGGCCGCCGCGGGCTCTACCCAGTGGCGGTGGTTCTGCTACCCCTAACGGCGAAATTCGTGGTCAGTCGGCACCACTGCAGCGTCGCCGGGACGGCGCCACCGGGCCATTAAGCGGCGTACAATCCATGGACGGGCACGTTTCAAGTGTGGCCTGGTGCCGTGCCTTCTCATCCGCAGCCGCGAACGGCGTGTCAGTAGCTTCGCCAAGGCGAAGACCATCGCCAGCCTCCTCATATGTTGTTCGCTACGCCTAGTTTCGCTGGTTTGATACCTCCTGCTCCAGTCTTCAACCCGACGCCCGAGGGCATGCAGCCATGGCCGCTACACCCTCCGGCCCCATTGTCACCAACGCCAGCACCTCCCATGCAGTGGGATCAAAACGCGTTGGCCAACGCGTTCAGTACGATGACGCTCACGCCGCCAGCCAACAATGAGTGGTATATGGAGACGGGTGCTATAGTACATATGACATCGAACTCCGGTAATCTCCTTGTTTCCCACCCACCCACGTCATCTGTTCCCCCTAGCATTGTTGTTGGTAATGGGGCTTACCTTCCCATTACCGCCACCGGTTCCGTTTCGTTTCCTGCTCCTCATGGCTCTCTCTACCTTAATCACGTTCTGGTTGCTCCTCACATTATTAAAAATCTGATCTTTGTTCGTCAATTTACTATTGATAACAATTGTTCCGTTGAGTTTGATCCCTATGGTCTCTCTGTGAAGGATTTCCGGACCAAGAACGTGATCGTCAGGTGCAATAGTTCTGGCCAACTTTACTCGCTCCATGTGCCGCCACCTCAGCCTTCAGCACTCCTTGCCAGCAGCTCCTCCTCCACCCTTTGGCATTGCCATCTAGGTCATTTGGGTCATGAAGCTTTGTCTAAGTTAGCAAATTCCTCAGCCATTGCCTGTACTAAACATGTATCAGACTCTCTTTGTCATGCATGTCAACTTGGTTGTCATACACGCCTTCCGTTTGAATCTTCTAGTTCCCGTGCTTCTCGGAATTTTGATTTAATTTATTGTGACTTGTGGACATCTCCTGTGGTTAGTGTGTCTAGCTATAAATATTATCTTGCCATTCTTGATGATTGCTCACACTACCTTTGGACATTCCCTCTTCGCCTCAAGACTGATACTTTTTCCACGCTGGTCCATTTTTTCTCCTATGTTACCACCCAATTTGGCTGCAATATCAAAAGCATTCAATGTGATAATGGTCGTGAATTTGATAACGCTTTATGTCTGTTTTTTCTTACCCATGGGGTGCATCTGCGCATGTCTTGCCCATACACCTCTTCCCAAAACGGTCATGCTGAAAGCATCATTCGCACCACTAATAACATCATTCGCTCCCACCTATTCCAAGCCAGCATGCCCCCTAGCTATTGGGTTGAAGCCTTACATACCGCCACTTATCTCCTTAATCGTCGTCCTACCAAGACACTTGTTTTTCCACACCCCACTTTGCCTTATTCGGCGTTCAACCCTCTTACTCTCACCTCCGTGTTTTTGGGTGCACATGTTATCCTAACTTGTCCGCCACCTCATCCCATAAACTTGCCCCACGATCTACACTTTGTGTGTTCCTTGGGTATTCTTCCGACCACAAGGGTTATCGTTGCCTCGATTTGTCCACCAACCGCATCATTATTTCTCCTCACGTGGTTTTCGACGAAACATCTTTTCCTTTCGCAACTAAGGCTCCCTCCCCTCCTTCATCCGACTTTGATTTCCTTTCGAGTTCGACCATGCCCCTCTCAACCTCCTCAACAATCATACCATGGTGACTCGAGGCAAACCGGTTATCGCCAACCAAAGGACTTCAATCTTCACGCAATACGCTTCTCTCCACGCCTAAGAGTTACTGGGGAGCTCTTGCCGACCCACATTGGGGTGTCTCTATGGACGAGGAATTTTCAGCACGCAGTTAATAACACATGGGACCTTGTTCCCCGTCCCTCTAGAGCTAATCTCGTAACTGGTAAATGGGTCTTTTGTCACAAGCTTAATCCGGGCGGGTCTCTTGACAGGTACAAGGCATACTGGGTTCTTCGAGGATTCACACAACGCCCTGGCATTGATTTTGGGGAGACCTCCATCGTTGTCAAGCCAAATGACCATTCAGATGTGGCTCACCATTGCTCACTCGTGGATGGCCCATCCATCGCTTTGATGTGAAAATGCGCTTTTTCATGGCACATTGACGGAGATCTGCCTATTATGTTCACCATCGTGGTTTGTTGATTCGCCCATCCAGATTATGTCTACCGATTAAGCAAGTCCCTTTATGGTTTGAAACAGGCGCCCCGTACATGGTTCAGCCGGTTTGCATCTCATATTCTCTCTTTTGGTTTCACCACAGCCAAGTCTGACTCGTCCCTTTTTATATATCACCAAGGTGGTGCTACGTGTCGACGTTTGTTACCGACAATAATGAAAAGGGGGCTACGCGCTGGACCCAAACTCGATGGTAGCACAAGAACACCCGATGTATACAGGTTCGGGCTCTCACGGTGGAGATAATACCCTAGTCCTGTGCTCTGGAATTATATGTGGCTAGCTAATAGCTGATGAGATGTTCTGCCTTCTGTGTTGTGTTTGAGGTGCCCCGTCCCCTCCCTTTATATAGTAGGGAAGGGCGGTTACAATATTGAATTCTACTCGGATACGAAATAGGAGTTTCTATCCTGAACTCATATCGGTTTGGATTACAATCATCCTTTGCCCAATACGATTCGGCTTCCTCAGCTAATGCCTATCCTGGTTCTTCATGTTTTGCTCTACCAAATGATCTTCGCTTTTATCCCATCAATATGATCCAAGTTCGCTTTGGTTGGGCCTTGATGGATCGCCAGGGCCCCGGACATACATATCCCACAAGAGTCTCCCGAGTGCTTCATGATCGAATATCTCGCCAAACGCCGAGTCTTCCCGAGTGCTTTTTAGCCGAGTGCTTGTCGTTGGGTAAAAGAGGTCACGAAGAACTCGCCAAATTTTCTTTATTTTGAGTCAGTTTTGTCCCGGATTACCAGTCGACTAATTCTTGTATGTTCCAAGTTTTTAGCTTTTAAACAATCATCTTTATGACACCGATTTTGTTCTTTGAACGCTATCAGCTTTTGGCCTGGCATGAGGCATACCGTAAGAGGATGTTGTTTCTGGAGTGGTACCCATTTACTCCGTGCATTACGGATTTCCGGCTTTTGGGCCCATCTTGGGGCATACCACTTGTTAACTTGATTCTTTTTTGGGCCATTAGCAATTATGTACGTCGTGCGTACCTGCCGGCCCTCCCTGAAATGCTCCCTAGGGCGGTTTCAAGGTTTTGGGAAGGGTAGCGATTTCCGCTTCGGGCAGAATCGGCGCCGCTTATCAATACTGAGCAAATAGAGTGGCTTTGTACCGCTGTTATTTGCCCTTTGTTCTCCATCTTCTTCTCCGCGCGACCTCGCTGCTAGGGATAACTTTTCTCGTTACCCTAGTTTTCGTGACGATCACGAGGAAAGAAAATGTCGCCTCCTTCTCCCACAACCGCTCCTCCTTCCGCCTCGACCAAAGATTGGGCTACTTCGTGACGACGAGGAACTACCGAGGATTTGGTTGGCATTGGTGTTTTTCCGCCTTGGTGATGCTTGCCGCCGCCCTCCAAGCAGTGAATTCTCGCCATACCTCGTCTCAAGAGGCGGTCGTTTTGAATCCTTTTTGCTGCGGACTTGGCCTTCCCAAGATCCCTTTCTTCGCTGAATTCTCGAGTTTTATGGAATCGAGCTAACTCATCTTAACCCTAACTCCATTCTTCAAATTGTCTGCCTTTGTTAACCTTTGTGAGGCCTATCTTGGCGCTCGCCTCATTTTAATCTTTTTCCGCCATCTTTTCCTCCTCAAGCCTTTCCTCAAAGAAGAATTCTCCCAAGACGGTTGGCGAGCCGGTTTCACCGAGGAGGGCATGAAAAAGTCTTATCTTCATATTCCCTTTAAAACCTCCAATAAGGGTTGGCACCAAGAATGGTTTTATCATCGCCAATCCTCGACCCCCATTGCTCGCCTTTTATCGACACCACCCAAGCCTTCTCCTCGACCGACATCGCTTCCCAAAGACAACGGAATGAACCAAGTGGTCGATCTCCGGACCGATTGTCGAATTAAAGGGAATGGGCTTATCGGTATGGTCAGGTTGCTAACTTCGACTCACGAATCCAAATTTCAAGGACCGAAGTTCATCCTGGGCATGAATATGAAGGCCGCGAATGACCCGACGCGGAGGTTTCGATGAAATTTCTTCCGCGGCGTTCTTCAACAGGTAAATTGATTTCTTCACCCCAAACGAGAAGATCGTCTGCTCGAAACCCAAGGCCTTTTACAAAACTTCATCCCGCTCCTTCGGTGAAGAGGTTTATATGGTATTTCCATGTTGATCCTGCTTTTTGGCTTTTACCAGACTTTGATCTCAATGCGATTCTTTTTCTTTTTTCGAACTTTGCAGAACGAAGCCTTTTTGTCCGACGCGCCGCTTCCGAATTCCCCTGCTCATAAGAGTGATAAGCGGACCTTTCTCGCCAGACGCCCTCCATAAAGACCAGCCGCAGCGGAGTAAAGTAAGTGCTCTGATGATGATCCCGTCGGAAAGGGAAAAACCAATTATTCGGAAGCTAAGAGGAAGCAATGGCGAGCCATGTACGTCCGACTAGTGGCCTGCAGATTCGACACCGCAGCCTACACGGCCTCCTCCCGACTTCTTCCTCTTCGAGTCAATCCTCGAAACTCCGGTTTCCGAGCCTCAGTTCAGATCGCCACCGAGAGCATGCCTTCGCCGCACGCCGACCGGGTGTTCCCGATGATAGTCTTCCTACCCGAGGGGTTTGAAGTGCAGATAACAAGGTCCAACAGGTTGATTCCCGCGCTCCCTTTCTTGCTCCCTCCGATCATGTCTTGATCGCTATTTTTGCAGGATCCCGTTGAAGAAATTCTTCATGAGGAACCGGTTTTGAGGCCTTCTGTGGTTGCTGATGGAAGCCCGGTTGACGCGGCAGGGGCTGAGATGCCGACTGATGTTATACCTCCAAAGACCCTCGAGATCGATGTTATGCCTTCAAGACATTTCGAGACCGAAAGTGCCTCCTGGAGCCAAGTGATACCCTGTCGCCTTCTCTTCTTGAGCCGACTGCCCATACTATGCCTTCTATCGATGCCGCTGCTTTCGCCGAAGCTCCTTCCATCTCTCCTTGCTACCACCCCTGCCGAATTCTCCACCTCCTCGCCCGAGATCTCCGATGTGGGCCGCTGCTCATCGATGACGAAGGTGACTTGGTCCTTTTGGATGGCGAGATCGAGAGACAAAGATCGACCTCATTTTTGAAGTCGCCATGAAAGTGCACGCTGCCTCGGCAAGGTGAGTTGTTTGCGCCAGACTTGTCTTCTTTTCTTCGTGAAGCTTGATATTGCTCTGTTGCCTCAGCCGCTTGTCGTTTGCAAGGACCTAACTATCTTCTCCAAAAGCTATTCCTACGGATGAAAATGAGGAAGGACTATGCCGCAGAACTTGAGCAAGTCCGTAATGAATTTGAGGCGAGCTCACACGCACCCGCCAAGCAGAGAATCGAGATGAGTTGGAGGGACTTCAAGTCGATTCAATTCCTTGAGGCCGAGAAGCTAAACTTGATCGGTCTTTTCTCGACGTAATTATTCTCGCCTGAATGTTTTGAATCCCAGCTTTGTCCCTCGCCTTCGGTGTCCTGATCTGCCTTTTTTCGTCAGATTTCCAGGAGAAATTCGAAGCCTCTTCCTCCCAAAATGCAAGATCAAGAAAGTCAAGGGACGAAAAGAGCGGTGTAGCCAAGTCGACAAGGAATTAGAAGGTATATTCTTGGTCTTGTCTTCTGTCTTTGTTGTCATTATCCTGCTAGTCTTTGAATTTATCCGACTGGTTTATTGCAGTGCACCGAGTCAACTCGCAGGCTCAGTACCGGGTACTTGACGAAAAGATTCGGAGCGCCGAGGCAAGGACCGATCGCCTCCAAGCGAGCGCTGAGAAGGTGTTATGTCCCGAGTCCCGATGAAGCCGGTACCAAAGAATGTCCCCATGACACTAGCATTACAATTGAGGTTAGAGGAAGCCTCACGAAGTTTTTCACAAGACTTGAAGATGTTGCAATTATGAAAAGCTAGCCAAGTCTTGGCGAGGACACAAGTCTCTTTATCCTCGGGTGGAGCTAAAGGTCAGCCCAAGAGGGTTTTGCCCAGATCGTTGATGATGAGTGCACTTGCCCTCATGGATGAAGTCAAGAATACCGCCATTGCTTTGGTGAAAAATCTAGACACGGGTCCACTGTGATCCTCCGTGTGTCAAACTCGCCTGCAGACTGCTCAAGCTTTTGTTCCAAAGATTAGAAGAAATATTCCTGACCAATTCTCTTTATGAAATGTTTAATCCTTGTCTTAGTGCGTCTGTTTGAGCTTGGGCCTATTGAGCCGCTTGCCGCCTTGGGCAGCCCATGTGCTTTTTGTTGCAATTCGACACCGACCTTCTTCGAGATACGCGACAAACCTGGCCCGTAAGGTGGACTGCTTTCCGCCTTTAGTGACAAAGCGCCGATTCGAGCGAGGTTGAGTCTCTTCTAGGGACAAAGGCGTTGCCTTGTATAAGAACGAGTTTGGCCTCGGGTCTTGCATTTTTGCAACAAGACTATCATCTTCATCTGTCTCGTTCTTCTTCCTTCCGCCAGGTTTTTGAAGTGCTCGCCGCCGTCTTCTTGATTTTTTTCTCCTTCTTGTGCTCGTAAATTATATCTAACGCCGGATCATCTTTCTTACGCAGTTCTTCTCTTTTTCTTCATGGATTCTTCTTCTTCTTCGAGGATCTTCTCCTCCGCCTTTCTCCCGAAGTCGCCAGATCACGGCCGCGCCATGGATTGCGTAACCTCATCTTCAATTTTGGAGATGACGCCCGAGAGCCCGAGGATGGGAA
This sequence comes from Guadua angustifolia, assembly GCA_036346375.1. Classification (NCBI taxonomy): domain Eukaryota; kingdom Viridiplantae; phylum Streptophyta; class Magnoliopsida; order Poales; family Poaceae; genus Guadua; species Guadua angustifolia. The sequence continues at coordinate 27,471,057 of CM070519.1, forward strand.
TGCCGAGCTCGGGCGGAGTTTGATTTTGCAATGGTGGAGGCGGAGCGGGAGGCCGTCGCCGACACCACCGCTGCCGATGCTTTGATTGAGGCCATCCCTAGGCTTATTAGCCGTGGACGCCTCATTGAAGCCGCTTGACGGAGTCGCCGGCGAGGTGGGCGAGGGATCGGAAGGATAGCCTCATTTTGTAGTAGTACTTTTGCTTGTATATATGTCTCGATAAAAAGACGTCAAGTTGTGGACGATGATCGCCTTCTTTGTAATATTGATTTGATGCAAGCTCTTCCTTTCTTTTTGGTTCTTGGCCAACTTTTTCGAGTGATTTTTCTTTGTGTTTTTGAGCCCCTTGTGCGATTAGCGCAGCCCCCGAGCGACGCGAGTTTTTTCCTCAAGCGTGCTTTTCAGGTGACTAGGCTTCCTTCTAAGGCTTCATAGTCGAAGGTTCGAAGCACTCGGATCTAGTTGTGATCACCAAATAAAATTGAACTGCTTGCTCTGGATTGCACATGTGCAACGCCGTTAGGTGTAGCCCCGACTTCATCGCTAATTGAGGAATAATTGAGTAGCTAGTCGAAAAAAATAGAGAACCTTGATACAGTGTTGCTCAGACAAGTATTTTCTTCACTATGGTTGCGCATGCTAACACTATTAGGTGTAGCCCCGACTTCATCGCTTAATTGAGGAACAATTGAGTAGCAAGTCAATTTAAGGTAGGTTTGACACCTTTTTGGACTTCTTTCAAGAGTAAAACGACGAGTCATTTTATATTCCATGAATTGTCGATAATAGCGCCATCTTCTCGCTTAAGCTCAGAAGCCCTCGGACGCTACATTTCATCCACAATGTAGGGCCTTCCCACATTGGCGATAACTTGTGCTCGTGGCTTCGGTTCTTTATCGTAACCAAATCGCCTTTGAAAATGCTCGGTTTGGACGCTTTGCCGTAATACCCATGAGGGCTCAAGGTATCCGCCGATCGACTACAACGACCTCCTTGCCTCTTCCAACTTATCAATATCTTCCATTCTCGCTTTCCGACTCGCCTTCCTCAAGCTCAACCCGAGGAGATCCAAAGGTTAATTCAAGAGGTAAGATCGCCTCCGAGCCATAGACCAAAAAGAAGGGTGATCGCCGGTGGATCTGGCTGGGGTTGTTCTCACCAAAGTATCGATGGCGCTTCTTTCACCCATCCGGTATGCGTATGGCTTGAGGCGATCAAGATTCTTGCTTTTAAGCCTTGCAAAGACCATGCCGCTTGCTCTTTCCACCGACCGCTGTTCTTGGGTGAGCCACGGAGGCGGCAAATTTTGATGCCGAGCTTGTCACACCGCCTTGAAACTCCTCTCCTCGAATTGGGTTCCATTGTCCGTGATAATCCCGCTTGGTACGCCGAACCTTACCACAATTTCTTGAAGAATTCCTTGGCTTTGGTCAGCCGTGATGGTAGCCACGTGCTTTGCTTCTATCCATTTAGTGAATTTATCGATGGCGCATTTAAGAGATGGGTGAAACCTCCTTGAGCTTTCTTCAATGGACCGACCATGTCAAGCCCCAGATCGCGAACGGCCAAGTAATTCCAGTATTGTCTGCAGCTTTCGAAAGGTGTACGTGTACTTGGCGAGCAAGAACCGCATCCTTCACATGTTCGGACGATGTCTTCTGCGCTCGGATACGGCAAGTCGGCCGAAGAAACCTTGTCGATATGCCTTGCCCACCAAAGTGCTTGATGCCGCGTGATGTCCGCAAATTCGAGTGGATTTCGAGTAATTCCTTTCCTTCTTCTCGCGATATGCATCGCCTTAAAACTCCGAGGCACTTTTCCGGAATAACTCTTCTCCTACCACCACGTAGCTCTTCTTGCCGCGCAATGCGCTCGCTTCGCTCGATCTTCCGAAGTTCGTTTTCAATAGGTAATGGAGAAAAGGGCCGCCCGATGCGAAATGATGACCGTGACCTCTTCCTCGCTCGTTTTTTCTTCCCGACTTGTTCTCGCTCCCCCGCTTTATTGATGGTTTGTAGATTTCTTCGACGAAAACACCAACGAGCAATGGCCCGAGTGGATCCTAATCTTGCCAATTCATCGGCTTCTTCGTTGTCGCGACGGAGCACATGGATGAGCTCCAATCACAAACTTGTCTTCTAGCTTTCGTACCTCTCCGGCAAGATGTCATCATGATGTCTTCCACACATGACCAATCTTTTGGACTTGATTGATCACCAAAGATGGAGTCTCCTCGAATTGTTAGCACGGATACCCAGAGATATCGCTATGCTAAGTCCGTGGATGAGTGCTTCAGATTCGGCGGCGTTGTTTGACGCGAAGTGGATCTGCAGGACGATTTTAGGCGCCACCGCTGGAGAGATGAGGACCACGCCGCTCCCGCGCCACGAGCATGAGAGATCCGTCAAGTACATTGTCCAATATTCCATTCTTTAATGTTTGTTGGTGATTGCGGCTCTATCCATTCGGCGGTGAAATCGGCAAGTACTTGAGATTTTATCGTCCGTCCGTGGCTCAAGGATACTTCAAGGCCCTGCTCGATCGCCCATTTCGCGATCCTCCCAAAGGGCTTCGGTTGCCAGGAGTATATCCCTGCGGAAGGTGGTGACCACCGTGATCAATGCTCTTGGAAGTAGTGCTTGAGTTTGCGGAGGCAAGCAACACGGCGATAGTAGTTTCAGATTTGTGGATAGCGTACCTTTGATTCTCCCAATACTTGGCGACGAAGTAGACGGGTCTCGGACTTTCTCGAGGTGCCTCGCTTCCTTCCGCTTACCACAATTGCCGCTACCGACCACGTGAGTTGTTGCGCGATGTAAAGCGTATGGGTTCTTCGGTATTGGAGGAACCGTAATGTGGAGATGACAGAAACGTCTTCAATTCTTCGAAAGCCAGCTGAGCTTCAACGGTCCATTGAAAATTACCTTGCTTCTTTAGAAGTTTGAAAAAAGGCATTCCCCGCGACCCTAGTCGGGAGATGAATCTGCCGAGTGCCACCATGCACCCAGTAAGCTTTTGGACGTCCTTCTGATTGGCTGGAGGCTTCATCTTCAGGATTGTATTGATTTTTTCTGGATTTGCCTCGATGCCTCGCTGTGAAACAATGAATCCGAGTAATTTCCCTGCACGGACTCAAGACGATTTCTCGTGGTTGAGCTTCATTTTGTAGGACCTTAGGCTTTCAAATGTTTCAGCTTAAATCGATATGAGGTCTTCCTTTGTTCGTGATTTGACGACAACATCATCAACATATGCCTCCACGCTATGCCTCGATTTGGGAATGAAAGCACCAACAGATATTGCTACAGTAAGTCGCGCCAGCCGTTTGAGGCCAAATGGCATTGTGACGTAGCGTAAGGCTCGAACGGAGTGATGAACAAGTTTTGATGCAATCCTCCTCCTTTAGCCGAATTTGGTGATATCCCCGAGTAGGCATCCGTAGCTAAGGAGTTCGCATCCCGCCGTGGAGTCTACCACTTGGTCAATACGAGGCAACCCGAAAGGGTCTTTCGGGCAGGCCTTGTTGAGATCGGTATAATCAACGCACATGCGCCAGCTTTTATTCTTTTTGCGAACAAGTACTGGGTTCGCCAGCCAATCAGGATGGTACACTTCTTTTATAAAGCCTGCTGCCAATAGCTTCGTGATCTCCTCCTTGATAGCCTCCTTCCTGTCCTGAGCAAACCTACGGAGCCGCTGTTTGATGGGTTTGGCCTTGTCGTCGACGTTCAAAGAGTGCTCGATCACCTCCCCGGGGCGCCGCATGTCTGGATGGTTTCCACGCCAAGATGTCCCGATTGGCCCGGAGGAAGGTGACGAGCGCGCCTTCCTATTTGGCGGTGAGGCCCGTCCCCAATCAAAGCTGTTGGTTGGGGCTAGATGGGTCGAGGATTACCTTCTTGGTCCCTTCATCGCTTCAAACTCGCTCTTAACCTCGCTTCTTGGTTGGTACCTCTCCTTCGTCTCGCAGGATTTCTTCATTCACGCTTACGGCCTCTGGCTTTGGAGGAGTCTTGGCAGGTTTGCTTGATTATGATGGTTCTCCTCCGTAGCATTTGTCGTGATCTTTTCGCGGAGGGTCCGCTTCAATCACAAAAATGCTATGAAAATTTGGGAGATCTCCTCCTCATCCTCCTGGATCGAGAGGTGCATGGAGATGAGTCGCAGCAGCAATGAGTCCGAGTGGTTTTCTTGTGTACTCGACCACTCTGGCTCATCATTAGTCGGGCTTTTGACTCAAGACGAGGATCGTGCTTTTGGCTTCATCGTCCAGTGACGTATGGCCATACCGTTCTCGATCGAGTGGTTGGTCGGCTAAGAGAGCCTCCAGATTGGTTCCAGATTGAGTTGATCCGAATCCGAAATGGAGAGACGACCAAAGTTATCGGCGATGAAATCCAAAGCCCGGCTTAAATACCGGCGGCGCAAGATGGTCATGCTCAAGATTGCCATCGAGCTTGTCATGGATTGATCCTAGCGCAGCCTCTACCGGCGCGCTAACCGCCGACGCTTGTTACCGATAATAATGAAAAGGGGCTACGCTACCGACCCAAACTCGATGGTAGCACAAGAACACCCGATGTATACAGTTCGGACTCTCACGGTGGAGATAATACCCTAGTCCCGTGGTTCGAATTATATGTGGCTAGCTAATAGGCGATGAGATGTTCTGCCTTCAGTGTTGTGTTTGAGGTGCCCGCCCCTCCCTTTATATAGTAGGAAGGGTGGTTACAATATTGAATTCTACTCTTGATACTTAAATAGGAGTTTCTATCCCGAACTCATATCGGTTTGGATTACAATCATCCTTTGCCCAATACGATTCGGCTTCCTCACTAATGCCTATCCCGGTTCTTCATGTTTTGCTCTACCCAAATGATCTTCGCTTTTATCCCATCAATATGATCCAAGTTCGCCTCGTTGGGCCTTGATGGACTGCTTGGTGGGCCCCGGGACATACATATCCCACACTACGGCTTATTTGTTGCTCTATGTTGATGACATTATTCTGACTGCATCTTCAGAAAGTTTACTTCGCCATATTATATCAGCACTACAGCAGGAATTCTCCATGAAAGATCTGGGATTTTTTCATCATTTTCTTGGTATTTCAAGGTTCACTATGGGCTCCAAATTGTTTCTCTCGCAGCTTAGTATATCTTGGAGGTTATTGAGCTACGCAAGATGTCCCATCGAAGCCCTCAGATTACACTGCTGATACCACTCCAAGATCTCCGCTTTGATGATGCTCCGTGTTCGATCCCACTCACTATCGAGCTTTCTTTGCGCGCTTCTTCAAGATCTTACTTTTACCCTACCAGATATCACTTATGCGCTTCAAATAGGTATGTTTGCATATGCATGACCCTCGGAGCCCCATTACAATTTGGTCAAATGCATTCTGTGTTACCTTCAGGGTACCTTGGATTATGGCCTCGTGCTTCATCGTACAACCACATCCTCATTGGTTGCTTATTCTGATGCTGATTGGGCTGGCTGCCCCAACACTCGTTGTTCTACCTCTAGTTATGGGGTCTTTCTTGGTGATAATATGATCTCCTGGTCTTCCAAACGCCAACACACCGTCTCATGCTCCAAAGGCGGAAGCCGAGTCTTCGCCGTGGCCAATGTCATATGTAAACCGCTTGGCTTTGTTAGTCGCTTTTGAGCTCCATCCCTTTGCAAAGATGCCACACTTGTTTATTGTGACAATGTCGATCTTGTTTATCTCTCCACCAATCCGATCCAGTATCAGTGCACGAAGCATATTGAGATCGATCTTCACTTTGTCCGGGAACGAGTGGTCAGCGGTCGTCGTCCGTGTTCTTCACGTTCCCATGACCTCCCAAAGATATGGATATCTTCACTAAGGGCCTTCCACATCTCGCTTTCACTGAGTTCAGGTCCAGTCTGAACGTTCGTCCTCCCACTCCGACTGAGGGGGAGTGTTAGACTATATTCTGTTAGTTTCTGTCGGTGTACTTTGCACCGGGGTATCCTCTCCGCCGTGGAAGTAATAGGGCTAAGAAGGCTGGCCTAATTTAGTGGCCTAGCCAGCGTGGGCCTCGGTGAGCAATATGGCGATTATGCCTCGCGTCGGGCGGCTGCCATGGCCATAGCAGGTCAAGGCAGCCGGGCGATCACGCTTGCCCGCACGGACGAGGAGTCCTCGTGGGCCCCTCGGTGAGCAATCCGGCGATCACGCCACCTGCACGTGAGCTGCTCATGTGGTGCCCCCGGGCGGTGATGATCACGCCGCTTCACCGGACGTCAGCTTATGAGGCGACATGGCGAGTGGGCGGGCGTTTGGTCCCCCCTCGTCAGGCCACGGAGGTAACCAAAGGAATGAGAGGAAGGCTTTTCCTCGAAAGTTTCCCTCGCACCTTGTGCCAGGGTCGTGGTAATCAGAAAGGTTCTCGCTATCGACACGATGACGGCACGCCCCTCGACGCTTTTTACCAAAACCCGCCGCAGAGCGCCATATCTCAAGTGACCGGCGAAGCCACTCACCGACATTAAATGAGGTTTAAAGGACAAGGCCATGGAGGCGTGTGTAATAAATGAGTTGTGGGTCAATGTGGAAGTTGGAATGATGAATGTAATTAATGTGTTTGTAGATAAGTATAGCGTTGCCTTCTCCACTGTCCGAGCCAACCTGTCTATATAAGGGCGCCTCGGTGCATGGGACGAGGGGCCAAAAGGAAGAAAGATCGAGAGATCAATAGGTGGAAGGAAGAAGAGAGAGCTCACCCAAGCTAAGAAATCCATTGTAACCCCCTTCACATTTCCTCAACAAAGAACCAGCAGGACGTAGGGCTATTACCCGAGCCGGGCTCGAACTCGGGTATATCGCCGTTCATCACCGTTGATTCCCGGATCCGACGCCGAGACATTAGGGTTTCACCACGAAGACGCCTCTACCGAATCATACCTTCCGCCTAGGAGTTGTCAACCCCGCTCGCTGACGGATCTTGTCAGTGGAATACGCCGATAGGGCGTGCTGTAGGGGGCTAGTGGTTGGCTCATCCACACCATCTCCCGCTGGATTTTGGCTTCGTCCGGAAGGACTCGTGATCCGGTGATGGCGATTCACACTTGCAGCGACAAGAGGTGGCGGAGGCTAGCAGCCGCCCTGAACACGCCCCGGCGCTCTCGCCGACGAGGATCGCCTCACGCCGCCGCCACAGAGGGCGGTGGCACCTGACGGCGGCGCCGAGCTTCAGCTTCGGCGTCGTCACCAAGGCGGAGGCCGCCACTCCGCCCAGACCGTGATGCGGTCCGCTCTCTCTGACCACCCTCCAAAGGAACTTGCAGAGATACCCGCCACACCGCGGCCGCGGATATAAGCGGCCTCGTGGGACGGGCTCACCACAGGATGCCCGACCGGCTCGGGACGGCTTGCATACTCAACTAAGGGTGCATGTCGATTGCACCCAAGCTTCTAGCCCTAGAAGCGCCCGCCAAGAGGGCCAGAGTAAAGGAAAGGACATGCAAGAAGAAGGTCCCAGCTCCGCGAGGAGCCTTGGGGACCTGAGGGCCCATCTGGAGCTTCGGCGTCGACGCGCGGCTGTGATTTGCGTGATCACCGCAAAGATCGCCAGGCTGCGGATTTTGACGGATGGTCCCTAGGGGTGAGAGTTCTCCCGTGACTCTCACCTTCAGTATGCAGGAGGAGGTCCGCCTCCGATTCTTTGGGAGTCGCGTCCGCCTCCCGGCGAGGTTTTTGGGCCGGGCTGCATGACGAGAGATTCCCTATGGCGTTGGATGCCAGTATTTTCCTCGATTTGCACACGCGTGGTGTGGCCCGAAAGGTTTCGCCGGGCCTACATTGAGAAGTACGATGGCACCACCAATCCAGAGGAGTTCTGCAGATCTACACTACTGTGGAAGCGTGACAAGGCCAAGTGGTCTAGAAAGGCCATGGCTAACTACTTCCCAACGGCCTTGACGGCCCGCCGGTCTTGGTTATTGAACCTCCCACGAGGGTCTCAGGCACTGTGGAGGAGTTAGCGCCTCTTCGCCGCCAACTTCCAAGGCTCCTTCGCACACCGGGCGTGGAGGACGATCTCTATGCCCTCGAAAGCAGAAAGAGGGGAGTCGTTGCGCGACTTCATCCAAATGATTCCGCCATCACACAATACGATTCCCTGGATTTCGAGCAACATCACATCGCCAAGAGGCGTCATGATCGCGAAGATGCGAAAAAGATGGCGACCACGACATCGCCACCACCTTCGAAGCTCTTCTCTCGGGCGCACAAGTGCACGCGGCGGCGGAGGCTCTGGGTCAGATCCGCGCCATGAGGACGCGGCAGAGACAAAGCTGGGACCTCGAGGGGCCCCGACCATGCAAGCAAGAAGACGCTGAGCGCGAGGCTACCGAGACCAAGTGGTCTCGCCACCGAACGTGAGCGTGAAGACGCCCGGCCGTGGAAGTGTGAACGTCGTGATCGGGCGGATGACCGTCAAGGTCGGGCGCGGGCGACTCATCGCGGGCCGAGGAACGCCGCCATGAGAAAAGGAGGGCGAGCCCTTCGCCGATTCACTGCACTAACTCTCATGGCCCGGATTATTGCCGGTTGTGAGTAATATGGTCGAGCAATGGCCAAGGAGTGTCGCCTCATGATTTACGACTAAGACGAAGACCGACCTACCGCTAGCCTTCCAAAGAAGTGACCGCACAGGCGTGACATTTACTGTGGCTCGTCCCACCTACCCTCCAATGCTTCCTATAAGCGGTTGGAGGAGGGAGGTCCAGGCTACGGCTGCCGGTTCAGGGGCGTTGTTGATGTCGGTGGTCTGGAGGAGCCGATCACCTTCAGTCGGGTTGACTACCCTGAGAGCACCGCCGGCATAGGTCACCTTCCGATCGTGGCCTCCCCTACGATCCGGAACGTGAAGCTCGAGCGGGCACTGATGGATGGAGGGAGCTCCATCAACCTCCTGTCCTTTGAAACATTCCGGCGCCTGTGCCGAACTGGTTATCCCTAGCCTCGCTTTTTCACTTCTCCAGAGTCTCCGGGTTGGTATGGTCCCTCTGGGCCAGCGCCTTCCTCACACCTTGGGGAGGAAAGCAACCAGACGGAGTCGGGTCGACTCGGTCGCCGACTTTGACCTCTGACAATGCCATACTTGGTCGACCCAGCTAGCCAAGTTCATGGCGAACCCACTATGGATACATGATGGTGAAGATGCCAGGCTCAGGCCCCATAGCCATCCGTGACAAAGCGAGGCTTTGGCGCCGCCATAAGCACACACTAGACCTGGCCGGTGTCACCTATGCAAAACCGGCTGATGCTGCCTTTCCGGGAGCCCCTCAAGCGCAGACCCGCGCTTCGCCTGGCTCGGCCGGCGAAGTAAAGGTGGTATCCCTGAGTAGGGGCAAGCCCAGGAAGTCCGTCTTCATTGGCGCCAGCCTTAGCGCCAAATAGGAAGACGCGCTCGTCACCTTCCTCCGGCTAACTCGACATGTTTGCTCGGCAACCGTCCGATATGACTGGGTCCCCAGGAGGTGATCGAGCACCGATCGGCTACGCCCCGAGGTGCGCCTTGTTCAATAAAGGTCCGGCTATTACAACGGAGCGCCAAGACGCCATTCGAGAGGAGGTAGAGAAGCCGCCGCACACGGGATCATCCGGGAGGTCTCTCATCCTGAGTGGCTTGCCAACCCTGTGCTCGTCTAGAAGTCCAAAGGGAAGTGGCAAATATGCGTCGATTTCACCAACCTCAACAAGGCTCGCCTGAAGGACCCTTACCTTGCCGCTGTCCGATCTCATCGCCGACTCCACTACGGGATGTGAGCTGCTATGCTTTTTGGATGCGTACTCTGGGTACCATCAGATTAGCATGGCGGCAAAAGACGAAGACAAAACCGCTTTCGTAACACCCATGGGCGTTTATTCTTATGTTAGAATGGCTTTTGGGGTTAAAAAATACTGGTTCTACTTACCAACGTGCCATGCATATCACATTCCGTCCACAGATAGGGCGCAACCTTGAAGTGTACGTCGACGATCTGGTCGTGAAAGTGAAAAAGAGCGAAGAACTGATCAAAGACCTAGAGGAAACCTTTGCCAACCTCTGAAAGAATTGCTTAAAGCTCTACCCCGAGAAGTGCGTGTTCGGCGTGCCCTCCGGAAAGTTGCTAGGGTTCCTCGTGTCCAGGCGGGGCATCAAGGTCAATCCTGACAAGATAGCGGCCATCGAGTACATGAAGCCGCCGGTTCGACTCAAGCAAGGCAAGGTGCGGGCTAGTCGCTCGCCTACTCGAAGCGATTTATTGTCTGGATTGGGAGAGAGGAGCCTGCCCCTTTTCAAACTGCCGAAGAAGACGAATCACTTCGAGTGGACTAGGGAGGCTCAACAAGCATTTGAAGACTTGAAGCGATTTCCTCCTCGCCAAGATCGGTCGCCTCACGGCAAATAACTGCTGTTTTCTTATACATTGTCGCTAACTTGGCGAAAGGTGAACGCCAGATTGGTGGCGAGAGGGAAGGCATTCGTGGTTGTCTACTACGCCAACAAGGTGCTACACGAGGCAGAGACCAGATACCCACAAGTGCAGAAGATGTTGTATGTCGTCCTAGTGGCGTCCAGGAAGCTGCGGCACTATTTTCAAGGGCGAAAAGTCATGGTGGTCACTGCCTACCCCCTACGAGAAATTTTTCACAATCGAGAAGCGTAGGCCGTGACGCTAAATGGTCAGAGAGCCGAGGAATTTCTGTCTCAAGTTTGTACCCCGCACCGCCATTAAGAGCCAGAAGTTGGCGGAGTTTGTTGCCGAGTGGACTCCCACTGCTTCTGAAGCTGAAGAAGCACCCGCGCCTTCCCCCTAGACCTTGTTTTTCGACGGTTCCTTCAGGCTCAAAGGCGCGGGGCTGGGGTTGTCTAGGTCTCTCCGATCGGTGACATTCTCCGATACGTGGTCGCCCTCGACTTTAAGGCCACCAACAACATTGCCAATACGAGGGCTCTTTGGCAGCAAGGCCGCCTCGGCGTAGGGCGTCCGGCGCCTCCAAGTTAAAGGTGACTCCCTGCTGGTCATCAATCAAGCGCGGAAGGAATTCCAATGCTCTGATCCTACTATGGCCGCCTACTTGGCGGAGGTCAGGAAGATGGAGCGCTACTTTGAAGGACTGGGATATATCCATATCCCCCGATGCGACAATCACCTGGCGGACAAGCTTTCACAGCTCGCGTCCTCAAGAGACTCCGCTCCGGTCGGAGTCTTTGAAGAAAGACCCTCACGACCGTCCGTCGTTACCCCCGCTCCAAGCGGGAAGGACGGTATAGCCGTCGCGGCCTCCGATCCAGGTGTGGGCGGTGGTGCGGCTGACGTGTCCTCCGACTCAGGGAGGGTAGCCAGCCACCCGCCACCGGCCCGGGATGAGGGATATAGGCGGTACCGATGCCGCACTTTGAAAAGCTCGCCAAGCGAATACCCGGCGATCACCGTAGATCGCCACTCTTGGCCGGAAGGCCAATAGATGGACCCCATCCTAGCCTTCTTGCGAGACCGAGATCCCGACGGTGATACCTCTGCTGAAAAGATTGCACTAAAAGCCAAGTGCTATACTGTGGGTGGGGACCTATACCGCTGAAGCGTAAACTAAATCCTCATCAAGCGCATCACTTTCGGGAAGAGGGAGCGCTCGCTTCTCGACATCCATGGAGGCATGTGCGGAGCCATATGTCCCAATAACGCTGTTTCCGCAGTTGCCCGCCATGATTTTATCGCTCATCGCCTCCGTAATGCTTACGAAGCCGGTGAGTAAATGCGGCATGCCAATTCTTCGCCAGAAAATTCACCGACCAGCCTAAGCTCGCAAACCATCCCGCTCTCTGGCCGTCGCGTCCGGGGTTGATATCCGGCCCGCTCCGTGGGCCACATGGGGCTTCACCCACTGCTCGCCGCCATCGACAAATTCACCAAGTGGGTCGGCCCGGCAAAGACGCGCCATCACGGCTTCCATCGCTATCAAGTTCATCCATGGGATCTTTACGCTTTGGAGTCGCCAATCGTGATCATCACCGATAACGGCACTCGGTTCACTAGCGCGGCTTTCCTGGAGTTCTGCGAAGAGATGGGCACCAAAGTATGTTTCGGCTTTGCGGCCCACCCAAGAGCAATGGCTGCCGAGCATGCTAACGCTACCGGCATCGAGGGGCTTGAAAACCAGAGCATTCGACGGCTCCATAAGCGGAGGCGCGGTGGACTAAGAGCTCCAGTCGCGGCTGTGGTCGCTTCCACCACGCGCCCTAGTCGGGCGATTGCCCAACGCCCTTCTTCCCGGCTCCACGCCCGGTTGCCCTCCCGTCCGAAGCCGTCGTTGGTCTCGCCATGGCGTCTCGGCGTTCAGCGAGGAAGGACAAGAAGACCACCGTGGTGAAGATATCAACCTTCGAGGACATGCACGATCGAAGCGGCCTTGCGCTACCGCCTTTGCACCAAAGAAAGTCTCAGCGGTACCACGCCACCCGGTCACGAGAACACACGGCAGCTGGCAACCCGGTCTTGCGAGAATCCAGATGCATGCTGCTCCACAAACCGCCTCCCGATGGGAGGGCCCTTTAAGGTGGTCTCAGATTCGACCCGGGGCGTTTTCGGTTGGCCACCAAGACGATCAAGAGTTGGCCAACCTTCAACGTGGAGTTGTTTGCGAAAGTTTTACCCCCGAAGTTGTAAGTCCCTGTGGTCCGGCTTCGATCGGCTATGCGGTGAACTTTCCCCTGCTAATCGCTGGCTACCGGCGGTTAGCGGTTGTTTGTTTCAAAGGCTTCGCTTATTTTTCTTACTTGTCCCATAGTGGATAGCCTTCGTGGAGGTGTCATGGCTCCATTAGTTTGGCCGCTTTTGTCGACACGTGATGACACCCGCATTTGCGCTGCGTCTGACGGTGACCAGAGCGCGAGTCCGCACGATGGCTCAAACGCTGCTCATACACCTCGGTCACTCCACGGCTAATCAGCTATCGCTCTCACGAAAACCTGCGACGCCTAATACCCTCCCCGGGAACTCCGTGACCTATGCTATGCAACGCCATGGCTAATCCCACGCCACAAGAGCCTAAGTTCCAAAGAAAAGGACCATGACATATCCGCGCAAGAACTTTGTGTTCTTTAATATGCTTTCAGATGCTTTTATGTAATGTCGACTTTGTGCTTTCAAGAGCTGGCGCGCAAATCGTGAGATGAAGTGCCGAGGCGCTCAAGCTCAAGCATCCGGCGACCCTGCGGCAACCGCAAGCGGGCGCGATTATGCCCCGCCGCTTAGCGAAGCCCACATGTGGGTCCCGCGGGCGTGGGCGACCACGCCCGCCTCACGGGCGAAAGGTGTGGCGACCATACCGCCGCCGAAAGTGCCGGCTTCCATGATCACCGAGGTCGGTCGCCTAATGGTCCTGCGGCAAAGATAAGTTGCTCATTTAACAAAGGCCGACTTATCTTTCGTGATTTGCACTCGCTGGTCAATTATGCGTGGTCACATCGCCATGATTACCGATGACTCGCTGATAAACGGAAATGCCCAAATGCCTATGTCGCAAGAATGGGTAAATCAGAGTGCGAGTGTGGAACGGTGACTCAAACGCTGCTCGACACCCGTGTTGGCTCCGGTACACCGCCGTCGTTTTCGCGAGCACCGCAAGCCAGACCGCCTCCCCGGAGCCTCGCTTGTTGTGCAACGTGGCGGTCAGTTCCAAGAGATCACGAGGGTATAAGTTCCAAAAGGGCAAGAGTCATGGACACCCTTACGCAGTAAACTTAAGACTTTGCTTGTCTACATCCTCGCATGTTCTGCGTAATCTTTGTTCGCATTATTGCAATCACTCAAAAGATGTCTAAGTATCAACCTAACCTGAGTGTCTAGATTCGCATCATAACAAGGCTGGGGGTTGACCGCCCGAAGATTGAGTTGAGCAAGCACACCCAAAACGCGAACAAATGAACATGCCCAGGTGAAACTGAAATATGCTAACTTCATTACAATTGCTAATATTGTTCGCATACAAAAACAGAACAAAAAGAAAACAAAAGGAAGCGGCCGGGCCATCAAGAGCTATTGACGACTTGATGCCCTCACATCATCTTCGCCTCGTCCATCACGCCACGCCAAGTCCGGCTTCGCCATCATGCCGACGACGACTCAGGGCCTCCCTCGACGCTGCAGACCGCACTGAAGCCTCGTCTTTCTAATGCCGCCCGCGACGGTCATGGGGTTGAAGGCGGCGCGGGCTGGCGTAACACGCGGCACGGAAGGTCGCGGTGGCCCTAGCGACTTGCCGCCTTCCGGATGGAGCGGTGGCTATGGCGGCTACTACATCGCCAGGCTCAAGCGGCTCGGTTGTCCACCCGCGGCGCCAAGACCTCGGCATGTGTTGGTATGATGGCCGAGCATGATCGCGATATTGCACCGCCGCCGCCGCTGCCGCCTCCCTCCACGCTGCCTCGGCCTCGCACCCGGCCGAGTAAGATCGCTTGCGGTTCTCTTGGGCTACCAGGTTTCTCGATCCTTCCAAATCTCAGGCAACGCCGCCACTTGTTAAGGCCACTTGGCTTCAAGGTGGCTATCGAGGAGGAGTGTGTCAGATCATGAAGTGCTTCGCTAAGTTTCGGCGAGCAGCGATGCAGCCGGTGGCGCAGCGACGGGTGATCGTGCATGCACGGTTACCGGTCCCGGACGATCCGGCCCAGCCGGAGCCGCCAGTCGCCTTAAGCGAAGTGCCGCCGCGCCTATTAGTGCCGCGATGTTCACGTGGGTGGGCGCGATCTGCCTCGGGCGCATTTGAAGTCAAGGAGGTGATCGCCATAGCGAGCCCGCTCGCAAGCAGCACCAGCAGTTGCTGGACTAGGCGCCCGAGTTGGCGCCAGAGAGTCGATGCGTGGAGACGGCTACCGGGGAGTTGGAGTTTGTGTTGGTGCACCGGCGCCGAGGAGGGGTGGCAGCGTTGTTCGCTTGGATGAAGATTCGCCGCCCAGCGCACTTGGTGAAGTGGCGGAGCGGCAAGAAGAAGAATTATTCTCTGCAGCATCTCTTGGGTCCGCACCGAGCGCCTCGAGCGATCGGCCATTTGCTCGTAGCTTTGCCGTTTCCGCCCGGCTGGTTCTAATCACTAAGGGCGTGGTAAGACTACTACGGACGAGTGGAGTCCATCGCGGAAAGGATCGATGATCCAAGGCGCTCATGAACTCAGATCGCAGAGCGCCGAGCCTCGACCGAAATTCTGCCACTCGCAAGATCAAGTGATCAAGACGGATAGCCACCTGGAGAGGGCGGGACCATCTAGGTTCCCCTTGCTTGGCACCACAAGAAAACAGGAGTATTAGCTGATGGTGACCGCGAAGAAGGATGTGCATTCAAAAGAAAGGCAACATGACTTACTCCCCAAGACGCGTTGCTATGTCGTTGCCCCTCAGATATCGCCATGCGTATGGCACGACGACGAACGGGCCGATCCTTCGAGCCACAAAGTCTCGGGACGACCAAAGACTTAATCGACCGGGCGCCCAAGAATCGATCGATGCGGTCACATGCCAGAGCTCCGCTGTCCCTCGACGGGCGAGTTTTAGCTCGCGGATTTTCGCCAAGAAGGCACCCCAAGAAGGTCGACCTCATTGCCGCCGACGAGCCGGCCGCCCGCCAATTTTTTCTAGTTGAGCGTGGTCGAAGGGAATGTAGCGAGGCCGACCCATCTCGAGGCGTAAGTGATACCGCGACCCCGCTTATCTGGGAGACGCGATGCACGGCTAAGAAGTAGCGAAAGAGGGGGAGATTGGGCATTACCCCCACGAACATCTCGCAGAGGTAAGCGAAGGTGGAGAGAAGGACGATGGAGTTGGGGGAGAGATGAAGATGGTGAATTTTGTAGAAGTGGAGGATGGTGAGGAAGAATTCGAAGAATGGCGGCACCAAGCCCGCCATAAGTCCCCAGGTGAAGACGATGATCTCCCCTAGCTCACAGCCTGGCACGACGGTCCCCTGGCGAGGATGGAGGGATCCCTCGGGTGCCATCCCGACGACGAAATCCACCCTGTTCTGGCCAGTGGTGGAGGCGAGAAGAGGCTGCTCATCGAAGCGGAAGCAAAGTTATCTGAGCAAAGGAAGATGAAAAGGGCAAAGAGCAAAGTGTGAAGAAGATCGAGGCGAATCGCGAGAGGGTGCGATATATATAGACCCCTATGAAGACTTTGGCGAATCCGCAAAAGACGCTGCTTTGTCCCAAGAAAAATCGGCGAATGGGGGGAGAACTGCTGTTGCATGCGCAGAGGTGGTGGGCCCATCCAAATGCACTAGCATTAAATAAGGTCTCAAAAGCAATCGCCCCTATTCTGTGACGGCCCTGTGGGCTATCCGTCCATGTACTTTGCACTAGGGTACCTCTCCGCAGTGGAAGTATTAGGCCCAAGAAGCGTTTAGCTCAAGGCGGTTTCGGGCGAGCAATGGGCGATTATGCCTCGCTTGCTGCTGCAGCGGCATGGCGGTCAAGCTCGCGCGGCCGGGCGACACGCTTTGTCACGGGCGAGGAGCTCCAGGTGGCGGCGAAGCGTTCATGGCAGTGCTCAAGCGTAGCCGGCGACACGCTTTCTGCCGGGCGAGGAGCCTGCGTGGCCCTTTAGCGAATGCAAATTGGGCGATCACGCCTGCTTTTCGCCGGCGAAGCGGCCAAGCGTGTTCTCGGGCAAGTGGTGGGCGATCACGCCCTGCCCACAAGGCCAACTTATGAGGCGGCATGGCGAGTGGGCGTTTGGGCCCCCGTCAAAGCCACGGAGGCAACCAAAGGAATGAGAGGAGGGTTCAGGTTTGCCGGACCCGAATTTGCAATCCGACCCTCGTGTTTCAAAGACTAGTCCAGATCACGCTTAGTGCACACAGCAACATCGGACATATCACGCATATATCCAACTAAATAATAAGTACTTTAATTAAATACTCAACTAGTTGATTGACCTTATGGTCAAGTTACAAAGATACGATTACAGGCTAAGACTTATTAAAATATTCAAATGCAAATGAAATAAAATAAACTCGTGGCGCCAACCAATTTGCCACAGTAACCGATCGGGCTCGCTTCTAGTTCGCTTGGCCTCCCGATACTCCTCCTCCCGAGCAGGGTTGCTTCTTCTTCAACCGGTTGTGTTGTTGTGGGGTGAGTACTTTGAGCACTCAAAGAAGTCATGCATGTAATGCAAATCTAATATTCTACATGCATGGCTTAGTACAAAGGATAGGCTATGGTTCATGAGCTGACAAAGATTCAAGATAAACAAGAATAGATTACAAAGCAAGAAAAAAAGAGTAGGAATAGTAGCTTTCACAAACATTTCAATCAGAAATCACTTTTCCATCCTAAGTCATGTTCATCATCACCAACCCAAGCATTTTCCATCAACAAGTCATTTTTTATGAAAATCTAACCCTTGATCAGAATCAATGAAGCGATGCTCAATACCGTGAGCACTCGCTATTCAATAGGTTGTACACTCGCAGAGGTTATACACTTTACCCACAAGATACACAAATACCACCAAGGCAAATAACCGTGAACGGTTTTCCAAAGTTCCATCTAAACTCAAGATCGCTCGCTAAGGTTTCAACACCGAGGGATCTGGTTACTACACCCAGGCCCCCTCTTGCGCCATGTGAGTTCTCATTCCGCTTCCCGCCTCACACCACCACGACAAGATCAAGAATAGATTTCCCGGTTTACTCAGCTAAGCCCGTCCCATTACGGAGCTTGTGGTTGTATGAGAGACTCAGTTCAAATGCTCGCAAGGTTAAGTCCTTAGTTGACCGAGGCAAGACTAACCAAGTGTGATCTCCATATCAAAACCAATAAAACCAAATTCGACCGCCTAGCCACACTCTTGGCCCACTGTAAACAATCTTGCCGATGCCTCGCCTAAATCATTTTCCCACCCCTGCTTCTTTACCATTGCACCACGTGCCATCATCAACTCAATAACACATGTCTCATTCACAAAACAAGTTCCATATCTCATTAAGTCAATATTTTACTTTGGTACTTCCAAAATCATGAATTGTCCACGTGGCGTGGCTAAGCATACTACTTGGCCTACTCAACCCATGTTGGCAATTAAATAATGTCCACTATTAATCCACAACCTAGGGTGACAAATGATTCATGGCCTACAATTATTTACTTACAAGGTGGCATACAAAGAACTAGGCATTTAGCTAATCCCAAAATGCATTCAATCAAATTTTACTAAATTAGCATGCAATAAATTAAATCAAAATAATTTTCTAATAGGTTCAACATGATCAAACACAACTTGCCTTCAAAAGTACTCGATTCGCTCCTGAGCTTGCTCTCGGTCAACCTCTCCTCGAAACCTTCGGCATTTCAACGCCTACGCCAGAACGCAAAGACAAAACAATAAAATAAATAAACAGTAGACATACAGTGCTCAAAAATTCAAATAAAATTCATAAACAGAAAGATCACAATTTTACAAATTTATAGAAATTGAATCACTCAAATCGGAGTTAAAACGCAAAAGTTATAAGCGCTTGAAATTTTAAATTGCATTTTAAAATCATTAAACCGAATTAAATAAATATTTTCTTTTTCGAAATTAATTATTGCGTCATCTCGTGACACGGTCAGCGCCAGAGAGTGACACGTGGTTTTGCCGACGCCACCGACGGCCTCCGTGATGACGCCAAGATGACGCCATCATGACGTCAAGATGACTTGGCCAACCCATCGACAGTGGGTCCCACTGCGACGCCGCGATGACGCTCGCAGACGCCACGCCGCAGACAAGGCGCGGCGGCCGACGAGTGGGCCCGCGGCTGCCGCCGCCTCGTGAACAAGGTTTTGCGGTCGATATGTGGGTCCGCTGGCTGTCGCGATACGCACACGCCGCCGCGGCGGCGACCGACATGCGGGCCCGCCTTGTCGGGCCGCTCATGCACAAGTGAGGCGCGACGCAGACTACGGCCGCCTTAGATCTACATCTAACGGCGGAGGTTAGAAGATGGGGTTCACTCGTCTTAGGGCGACGTGGACTCACCTCACGGCTCGGATGGAGATCGTGCGCCGATGAAGCTCGACTTAGCCGACGACGGCGGCGGCGGCTTTCCACCGGAGATGAAGACGACGACGCGGCGCTGGCGTTTGCGGGTCCTCCGGCGACTTGCGGTGACGCTCCGGCGCGCGCGCGCAAGGTGAGTTCGGAGTGGCACGGCGGCGTGAGAGTGACCGGCACATGACGAACCGACGCAAGAAGCGCGCGACGGCTTTGGACTTTGGCGAGGTCTTATGGCGAGGCGACGGCGATCAAGGCGGCGGTGTACGGCTGGTGCGCGCGGTGGGATCACGTGCAGGGCGGCGGCAAGATAAATAGTGCCCTCTTCCTGTGAAAAGCGCGGAGACCGAGGCCCACACGGCATGGGCGGCGTGAGTCCGGCCATGACGGATCGTCGACGTGGGCGCAACGAGAGCCGCTTGATGGAGATCGAACGGCTAAGCGTTAGGGTTTTCCTTGAACGGCCGCATGTTGTTCGCCCAACACTGTTCATCGATTTTTAATCCTTTTTCGATTTAAAATAATTCCAAATTCAAATAATTTATTTGGGGCATTAAAATATCGTAAAATTTCGAAAAATTCTCAAAAATATTTTAAGACATTTGTGACTCAAATAAAATATTTTCAGCAAAAATTTATTTTAACTTTTCCATTATTTAATTAATTTGTTAAATGGCTTAATTCAAAATAAATTCAATAATTTCAAATAAATCCAAATAAATCCAAATAAATTCCAGAAATTCCCAAAAATTCAAAATACCATTTAAATGCAATAAAAGCAAAAATTGGGGTGTTACAGTTCGCCTCGAAGTTTCCCTCCCCTGGCACCTTGCGCGAGGATCATTAATTGTGAAGGGTTCTGCTATCGACACGACGATGGCATCGCCCCTTCCGACGCTTCTTACCAAACCCGTCGCAGAGCGCCATATTCTAAGGACCGGCGGCCACTCACCGACATTAAATGAGGTTTGAAGGACAAGGCCACGGAGACGTGTGTAATAAATGAGTCGTGGGTCAACGTGAAAGTTGGAATGATGAATGTAATTAATGTGTTGTAGATAAGTATAGCGTTGCCTTCTCCCCTGTCCGGGCCAACCCGTCTATATAAGGGCGCCTCGGTGCATGGGACGAGGGGGCCTGAAAAAGGAAGAAAGATCGAGAGATCGAGAGGTGGAAGGAAGAAGAGAGAGCTCACCTAAGCTAGGAAATCCATTGTAACCCCCTTCACATTTCCTCAACAAAGAACCAACAGGACGTAGGGCTATTACCCGAGCCGGGGGCCTGAACCTAGGTATATTGCTGTGTTCATCAGTCTGTTGATTCCCGGGATCCGACGTCGAGAGACATTAGAGTTTCCAACCACGAAGACGCCCTCTACCGAACCATACCTTCCGTCTAGGGAGTTGTCAACCCCGTTCGTTGACGGGATCTTGTCAGGTGGAATACGCCGACAGTTTCTATCTCTCGGTTGGTTGAGATTGTTTCCTATCTCCTAGCGCTATTCTTGCCGTGATTTGTTCCAATCCCACCGGTGTTGTTTCTATAAACTGGGTTGGTTGATTGGCATCTGGCTCTATATATGTACCGTGTACACGACCGCTTGCATTATGGCAAATACTTGCGCTATCAAAAGAAAATGATCTCCACCACTTATTTTGGTAGAGCTAGATTATAACAGTATAGATTAATTATATATAACAAATACAATTGTATTTCAATAATTGGAAGTAGAGTTGTATATCATAGAAAGGATTTTCATCACTTATTTTGGTGGGGCCCAAATTATAAACGGTGCAGATTAAGTATATATAAATAGAGTTATATAACAAATATAATTGTATTCCAATCATTAGAAGTAGAGTTGTATATCAGAGACAATTATATCATAATATCTAGACGCACGTCTGAGCGGGTAAGCCTACTAGTTTATAAAATGTCTAAGAGGCATAATATTATGAAAGTATTTGTTATGACAAATCTACCGGCAACATTTTCATGCAATCAATCTAAAAATAATTATTGATTAGAGATTACCAAGTTTGATTAATTTAAGTCAAATATGTCCGGTATTTTAAAATGAAGGGAGTAACGAAGGATGCGAGGGATACCTGTCAGCGGGACAGAATTGCACGGAAAAAATATGTACATCGCAATCATACGAGACGCCTGGGCACGCACACGTAGTAGCTATGTGTGTGACTCACGACATTGTTGTGTGTCCGACTGTCCGGTCTCAAAAAACGTCGCTGCATGTGGTTCAGCATGCGGGCTCGTATTTGTCACTTGTTATACGGTCATGCGACGGTGTAGCTTTCATGACTGTGTAGTGCGTACACGCAAAGTAATTGTTGACTCATGGGATTTGTTTTTTTGTCCCATGACTTTTGTCTACGCGGAGCAAGTTAGTATATGTATTAATTGATTGCATACTGTAACGCAAAGTTTTGAGGCAGAAGACACGTATGCGTATGTATGCATGTATCTACATCCAAACGCAAAGTTTCTAACTTACCTACTACTGTACCGGCGTGGATATGATCTCCCCCAGACATACGCAATGCTTTACGCTAACACATGCTAATCAATACAATGCTCCGTTTGAAACAGAGGAATCTCGTATATTTTTTATAGGAATTAGATTACATTTTAGAGAACACCACTCTAAAATTCTTGTGCTTCAAATAGATACAAATTCGCGAGTATATTCCTACTAGCTGTGCCAAATCGACACTCAGCGTACATCGACCGTTTGATCGACAATTTTGCATGATTCTTCAAAATTTCCAGATCACAAAGAGACCGAACTTATGCATGTTCGATGCCCGTGTGGTAGTGCCTAGTACTCTACATCCAAATTTATATAGCTTATTTTATTCTGGTATATAGACTAAGCAAATATTAGAAATGACTTAACTGCTCCTAATTATTATCTTTAAGCACTATGTTCAATATATTTATGTAGAGAAAAATCAAGTAAATTCAATGAATTTATATAGATAAAAAATCAAGTGGAAACATTACACTAATTTATATTGGAATATGAAATACATCCTATATTTATCAACAAAACTATTCAAAAAATACGCCTTGTAAGCTTGGACGGAGCAAGTACTATCAATCCAATTCTCGTACTAAAAGGGGAGCTCCGCTTTCTATGTTGGTAGACAACTGGAAATAGCACGATACTCCCTCCATCCAAGTATATAGTGTGTATTTTCTCTTGCACATAGATTAACGAGACATTAAAAATGACTAGTCTATCCCTAGTTAGTATCACTTTGCATTATATTCAATACATGCATATAGACAATATCAAGTAAATTTGGATATTCATCAGGCGGTATAAACAATACATCGCACTAATTTGCACTGAAATATGAAATACGCTATAGATCTATTGATAAGACTATTAAAAAAAATGTATATCCTATAAACTTGCATAGGAGGGACGACTAACATGCCATGACACGCATCATACGAGGGACCGGTATTTGTACAGAGAGGGCACCGAATTTGTTGAGCGATCCTTGTCAGCTAATCAGATAAGATGGTTCTTCATCCGCGGTTTGCCAGAGGCCCCATCCACCACGGCACCACCTCGTTGGTCAGTTCGGTCGTGGCAATGTACCAGAAAGGGTGACAGGCTCACTGCCCGAAACAAAAAACAAATGCAGGGATGCTGCGCCTGAATCAGCTGTACAGAGACAAAATTTTTAGGGCGGCGCGGCTGTCTTCAGAAGCTTGCAGCTGGCGTGTTTCATTCATGTGGTCGGAAGCAAAAATCTCGAGCGAGTAAAGTGTCCGTTGTACAGCACAGCACCACCACAGGGAATACAATCGAACAAAGGATGTGCATGCGTTTGGCTAGGATTTGTGCCCAAGGAGCCAGAATTTTCAGCTCCAGTCGGTGAAGTACTACTCCTATCAGGTTCACAATATTGATGCCGTGATAATCACCCATATCGAGGTTTTCATAAATCGAAAAAAATAAGTACAAAATTGATGGGCTTCGAAATCAAACTTTCTAATGAAAAATATAAAAAAATCGATTTTCACTGTTAACCACTCGTATGCCTCGATAATCGCCCGTATTCCTTGATAATCGACCTGAGCGATTTTGTGAGTTTGTGTTCTTCGGCTGTTGATTTTGTAAGCGATTTTCGTTCAATATTTATTGAAAATCGAGCAATATTCAGTGATTACCATGATATTTATGTCACATAAATTTTTTCAAAATTTTTAAATTTAATTTGTTTACCGACCGATATTATATACCGTACCGACTCGATATGGTCGATAATCGCGATACACATTGCGCACCCGGACTCCTATCACACTATCAGTTTCCGTACCGATTCTGTTCAACATCTGGGTTCTGGTGTTTGTGGACCAAAAATGCCGTGCCATAATAAAGAGTATCCAGTGCAAGCCCATAGCCATCTCTCTCTCTCTCTCTCTCACAGTGGAAACTGCAAACCTTGTCTTACACTCTTTATATAGTAGTTACATTAGAGCAACCTCAACCCACCCCCTAAACCTCCTCTTATCCTAAATTATAAGGAGACTTAGAAAAATATAAGCTCCAATCCAACCCCTATTATAAACCCCTATTTTAGGGAGGTACTCTCTCACCTCTACATCTAGGGGGCTTCTCATTGCCCCTATTATTTTCTTTGATATTTTGTTATTCATTTTAAAATAATAATTCATGGGTGCAAAGTAATAATAATATTTAGATAAATAATAGGGGTGAGTAATAGGGAGTATGGGTTGGAGACAAATTTGATATAGAGTACCCCTAATTTTTATACCACCCCTAAAGAATTTTTTTTTAAATAAAATTATTTTAATTCGAAATTATGACATTAATACACGATTTTAAAAATTGCAGAATATATCCGATCGCCAAACCGCTTACGATATTAGGTCGCCGCCAAACGGTTTGCGATAATAGGTAGTCGCCACACCTGCTTGGCGACTATACCGTAATCCCACAGGGTCACCGGTGACACCGGCTTGTCGCCAAAGTCAGGAGTGGTCGCCACACCGGCGACCATCGAGTAGTAGCCAAGCCGCTTGGCGACTACTAGTAGTCGCTGAGGTGTGGCGACTACTCAAGAGGTCGCCGAGCTGTGGCGACCACCATCACTTGTTCGGCGAACGTCGTAACCATTGCCGTCAGCGAAAAACGAAGAAAAAGAAGGAGCGGCTACGAGGCGATCGGCACAGGAGAGGAAGAGAGGGAGAGGAAGGAGGAGAGAGGCGGCGGAGAGGAGAGAGAGAGGTCACAAGGCGAGAGAGAGAGAGAGGAGGGGAGGGGAGGAGAGAGAGAGAGATCGCCTGAGAGAGAGAGAGAGGGAGGGAGAGGAGGGAGGAAGGAGGAAGAAAAAAGGAAAAAAGGTATTTTTTTTGTAATTTTGTTATTAAATTTGTGTAGTGTAAAATAATTTAGATATTTTGTCATATTAGAAAATGTAGAAATTTTAGATATTAGAAAATGTTAGAAATTTTAGGAATTTAGATATTAGAAAATTTTAGAAATTTTAGGAATTTTAGAAATTGTAGATTTTAGAAATTTTAGGAATTTGAGATATTAGAAAATTAAGAATTTAGAAATGTTAGATATTAGAGATTTTAGATATTAGAATTTTGAGATAATAGAAATATTAGATATTGATACAATATCGATGTTTATGCAATATTAGAAATTTTAGATATTAATGCAATGTCGATACTAGAGATTTTAGATATTGATGCAATATTAGAGAGTTTAGATATTGATGCAATATCGATATTAGAAATTTTAGATGCAATATTAGAGAATTTAGATTTTGATGCAATATAGCTTATTTTAGATTGTTCGTATAAAATGCCTAAGATGATAATTTTCTTATTTAGGAGGAATCGTTAATTTAGATATTGATGCAATATAAAAATTAATTTTGTTTAGCTAGTGATATTAAACGTTAGTGGTGATATAGAAATTAATTTTGTTTATGTCGTCATAAAGAATGCTCTGATGCAAAGGAAATTTAGGTATATTATGGCGATGGTGAAATAAAAATTGGGCGTAATGGTGTTGATTTGAGCAGCTTTTATAATACAATGGCGAACACTTATGTCCTCGATAGAGTTAGCATCCGTGATATAAAGCTTTGTTGACCAAATATTTTTCCCTCGATGCAAGTGTTTACTCTGTTACTATTCAAGTCGATTCACGCCAGTAGTAAGGGTGACCCGCCTGTGGGGGTTGAAGAAAATAGATCGGACGACTTGTGGCGTAAATGGTTAAGGTGGTGCAAGGGATCTAGCCTTGAGTGTGTAATGTCAGCAAAGTGCGTCTAGAGAAGAGGTGATTATTAGCGACGCTGGCTAAAGCAAAGACGTTGGCTACAAATGAACAAGTTCAGTAGTGGTGGCGGCCGAGGTAGCAGCCGAAGATGATAATGTGGATGCAAAGACACGCGAAGGCTCGGGCAGATGAAGGAGGAAATCGAGCAAATTGTTGACCAATTGGAATTGGTGGACCATATGGCGAGACAAGATGAAGCTGAAATGTTGGAGGTGATGATGACATCGACGAAGATGAGGAAGAGGGAGGAGATGATGAAATGCATAGTAGTATCTGGGCAACGGATGTACCCATCCCCGACGAGTGGAACAGAAAACAAAGCTAGTATGGAAGTTTTGTGGGGGCATGAGTCGCGTGGGAGTATGGTAGCAATGCCGTCGCATTGAATCAAATTTTTCGCAAACAATTCGAGTTGAAGTTGGCGGAGGGTCAGGCACTATCGCAGCAGAGAGAGTTCCGAGTTGTTTTGTCCAATCCAGATAGATACACAAAGTGAAGTGCGAACCGAAGGATGTGAATTCGAGTACATGCTTACAAGTCAAGTGCGAGACATTTTGGATTGCATCACGAGTAGATGGGCACACATGCGCACTAGAAAATGTTTCGTGAAACACCGCAACTTGAATGCTACTGTAATCGCTAGCGTGATGTTCAATGAGATCATCGAGAAGCGGACATTGAGTGTTCTTATATTCGTAAAGCAATCTTGAGAACATTTAAGTACCGATAAGTTACTCGATGGCTCGGGCGTATGGCAAAAGGCATTAGAGAAGAGGTTTGGCACATATGAGGCTTCAGATTGTAACCTACCTCGTGTGCTTGATGTCTTGAAGGAAACCAACCCGCACGCATAATCGCTGAAGAAAGTGAAGCGGATGGTAACGGGTCTCGATATTTCGCCGAGCTTTTTTCACCGGTCTTGCATTGCGCTATTCGTGCATCGCCGTCCCATTGTCTAAGGCCGATGGTACATTCTTGATCGGAAATACAAGGGCGATTCTAACGGCAATTGCAATTGATGGGAACAACCACATACTTCCATTGGCCTTTGCATTTGTTGAGGGTGAGAACCGGATAGTCGGTGTGGTTTTTCGACATTTGAAGTTCGTAGTTCGTGATCGCCCAACGTGTGCATCATCCATGACCGCCATAAAGGTATCATTTCGCAATTAAGACTCTACAGAGGATCTTGATGAGCCTTTTTCCATGGCGTGACATGCGTAATGTGGTGCATGAGACATTTGGGAGCAAATTTTTTCAGCGGTTCAAGAGTAAGAAGTCGATGAACCTATTTAAGAGGTTATGCAAGCGTAACCAAGCACGAAGTTCAACGCGATGTTGGCCGAAAGGACAAGCACACTACCGCATGATTGAAGAGTCAAGAAGCAACCAAGAACGCCGAACGATTGCCCACCCAAAAGGCTATCACCCCTGAGCGCCGATCCTCCAAATTTGAGGAGACGATCGTCAAGAAACATTAAGTGTTTTCAGACCGGATAGAGGCGAGCCGCTGGAGAAGTGGGCATTGCTCCATGACACCGAGGCGCCAGTTAGTATACTAAATTAACATAGCTGGACGATTGAACAATTAGAGTTATCGTGGTAATCGATATGTTTGAACAGTTCGTGTCATGACAACGAATATAGCCGAGGTTTACAATTGGGTCATCGAGGCTCAAGGTCCGCTACCACTTGTGGCCATCCCGAAGGCATGCTTCACGGCATTGTTGGGTACTTCCGTAAAAGGCATGCGAGGTCAGATCGCATGCCACGACATTGCAAACGCCAGATCAGGCGCGGATGATGGCCTACATGGAGGAACGCATCAAGAAAGCTCACCGCATATGGTGCGAGCTTCGAGTCACCGAGTACCGCTCAAGTGACTCTCCTGTAAAGGGGATTGGGAACCGACACACGTTATTACACACGAGGTTAACTTAGGCCAAGGGCCACCGGATGGTGTGAATGCACCCGCAACAAGCCAAGACTTCTTCATATTCCTTGCTCGCATGTGATCGCAGCTTGTGGGCAAATTGGGATGAACACGCGCGCACGTGTCCACTTTCTACTTGAAGGGTCATGTCACAATACCGGTCCGGTGAGTTCCGTGGTTTTCGAGCACATGGTGATTTCACCGCCATTAACACGATAGCGATATGTTCACCGGATGCAAATTTATGAGGTGTGCACTGTAGCGGTGGTCAGTCCACAGCCTAGGCGCGATTCGCAATGACATGGATGAATCAAGTGGTGGCCCTGTTAGGAGGTGTTCTCGGTCATGTGAGTACGGGCACAAGGCAACGCAATGCCATTAGTGTTATGTATTTAATTATGTAATGTGTATTCAATTGTGTAATATGTACCATTTTATCCTATGTTAGGTATTTGCAGTATGTTGGACCTTCCATCATGTTTATGTAGTGAATTATGTAATTTGTATTGAATTTCATGAACGTATCGCTTTATCTACGATTGTACCTTTCGCCATGTTTTTCTATTGAATTATGTAATATGTTTGTCGCTTGTTTATTTACGCCCAACTCTTCGCCTTTTTGATTTACATTACTAATCGCATCGCTTTTCCTGCTTACTTGTAGGGATGGAGCACTTCGAGCCCGAGTCACTCCTTGACTCTTCGTTGGACCGACGGCACTGCGGCGCTCGTTCCACACCACACGGGCCTTGAGCACGTGCCTCGGCTGGGGTCCGCAGCCCACCATGTGAGTGCTTGTATGCAGTATATGTTATTCTAATTTTTGTAACATTATTAACATATTACTATACGCTAATTGTGACAAGTGCAAAGACATGGCGGCGGACCCCACGCCGCACTGTGGACCGACACTTGAGGCCTACCGCTTTGGTTGTTTGGGATGGTCATGTTCACGACCACGCGACGGAGACAGCGTGGCGCGACGATGGATAGCCTCACGACGGGCTATCGCGACGCCGCCGACCTGCACTGTGTCCCGCCGGTGTCCCGGGTTCGGCGTTCTGTCGGCACGCATCGCGCCTCTTGCGACGCTGCGGCGTGAAGTCGAGCAAGGCCCCCAACCCGACCGATGCCTCTACTCCTCCAAATTTTGGTCGCTCGAAGCGCTTCCTGGTCGACCTTGGTCTTCCCGCGAGTGTACACCGCCGAGATGTACTGGGCGACGACATCGACCGGCCGACCGTGGGCTCGCTTTGGACTTCGGCGACGGTAATTATTTTCTTGACTTGCATTTATCAATTTTATTTGCAAATGCATGTGCTTCAACATATTTTTTTCCTTTTGCGCCACAAGGGCGGAGTGCAGTACGTTCGGCGCACCACTCCTTCACGAGAGCGTTCGACCACCGCACGCGAGCGGTGGTGGGACCCTTATAGCGAGCGCGTGGTCCACGACAGAGCCAAGCAGACTGGATCTCGGCGCTTATGTAGGGACCGTGGTTTCGCTAACGACGAGGAAGATCGCCCTCGACGCTCGTGGAGGACTACGCGCCGCACCGATTCCTCGAACGGCCGCCTCTGACGGCCGGTCCCGTTCCTTGGGGGATCGTGTACCACCGCAAGATACACGTGAGTTATCGGAACTAAAATATGTGAAATAGTTACGCCATATGTCTAATAATTTCGATTTCTTTTTCGTGGTCGCCACCCATGGCCTCCCAAGAGCCTGCCCACCTTGCTGGTGAGAGGATGGAGCCATGGTCGGCGAATGGGTCGGCGAAGCAAAGAAGACGTCGTCGATGAGGCCACACCTTGACGACTCGTCCACCACCAGCGATACTACCGCACGCGTGCCGGACGTGTGCCCGCCTCCCATCGGTGGAGGAGGCTCCTACTGCTGCGCAGACGCTTCCTAGCGTGGCTGACTTGTACCCAGGCCAGGCAGGAGCGGCCATGCACGCCATGGTAAGTATTAATTTTGTAAATTACATTGTGTATTCTTGACGCTATGTCCATATGCATATCACTTTCTCGTGTGTGGCAGGTGGACCACGCTTAGGAGCTGCACACGACGGTCCGGTTGTCTTGTCCAGCACGGACGGAGTTGCCATCTCGCTGGACGAGATGGCAGAGGCCTGGGGACGCATGGTGGCCGGCCTGGGCAGGATCGTGGAGCTGGGTTCTTGTCGGCACGTCGACGCTACCTACCGTGCCACCTCGAGACCGCCGCGCGTGCCTACACACCCCACAAATGACCCCTACCTCCTTACACAGCCGGGCGAGTGTAGCTTCCACACCCTTTGCCTCCCGCCCAGCGTGGGTCGAGGGTCCCACCGGCAGCACCACGCGCCACACCATGGTCCCCACGCCAGTAAGTCGAGCTACTTACGCTGAGTTTTTGCATCACGAACTACAATTAAAAGGTATTATCCGAACGCCGCAGTTACGCTGAGGGTGGAGGCCGCCTCTCACCCACGACTCGCCACGCCGAAAGCAGAGTTCTTCGCGACCGCCGCTGGTGCATTAATCTTGCTTCCTCGCGACCGACGCAGCGACGCAATTTCAGACCGACCATTGCAGGCACGCAGCCCTTGCACCGGCTACGCTTCACGCACCGAGTTCGGTACCTTCGCACACGCTTGCTCTCCGCGACCGTCGACCGGCAGCACATGTATTTCTTCGGACTACGGGCGGCAAAGCCATCGCAGAGCAAAGGGCCATCGCAGCGCTTCACCCTCGCCTCTGACGATGCACCGCCTCAAAGACGAGGTCAAGAGGGGTCGTCGAGGAGGGTGGGGCCGACTAGGACTCGTTGATAGGTCATTGCCCTACTTTTGTTCTTACTTTGTACTATTCTACATTGTTTAGAGTGTTGTTCTCGCTTTGTTACTTTGTTCGTGACTGCTTTTACAATGTTAATAGTGATGTTCACGCTTTTTTACCTTTCCGATATCAATGTGACATGACAACGCGAACGCTGCGCCTTTCTGACCGATTCGACAACACGCCAGAGCCCACTTTTTTCAGATCGATTCGACAACACGCCGCATGAAATGCTTTCTCGAGCGAGGCTACGAACAAGCGCTACAAGGCGTCTGCTCGTGTCATCTTGCTTTGCCCACGCCCTCATGTAAAGGGGGAGACGGCGGGGCCCGGGACGCCCTCGCTCGAGGGGAGACGCCTCGCTCACGCCGCACCCCGCCAGATCAAACGACAACACGCCGCACCACGCCGCCGGCCGACACGACAACACGCCGCACCCCGCCAGACCGAGAGGACAACACGCCGCACCCCGCCAGACCGAGACGACAATACGCCGCACCCCGCCAGATCGAGAGGACAACACGCCGCACCCCGCCAGATCGAGACGACAACACGCCGCACCCCGCCAGATCGAACGACAACACGCGCTTTGATGATGGGTGACACGTCGTTCGAGTAACCCTCACCACCACTATAAAACATGGCCAAGGGTAGACATCCAACACACCAAACCAAAGAATCAACGCCACCGAATCTACACAAATTAGGACACAATGTCGTTTCTATCGTCGCCTCTTCAAGAAGCGTAAGTCATCCCGCCCGAATATCCGGATGCCGAGCGCCGACGCTTCGCTTCACGGAGTTGCCCTCGACCAAAATGCGATCAAGAACTCACCGCGAAGATTGAGCATCTACCCATGGAGCGACGCCGCCGGCAATACTCTATGCTATGCCCGCACCTACAAGGTAAACCTATTGGTGTCCACACGACAGGTAACACTACCATCTCATGCATCGTTTTTTCTTTTCTCAAAGACGAGGGCCGTGTTGCTTCTTCCAATGGATCGACGGGCCGAACGACGTGATCATTTAATTTCTCAACAATCGCCACGACAACCACCCCGCTTCGCCGAGAACTTCACCCGGGAGAGGCCGCCAGATATGTCCTTTTCTAGATCGATCAGAGCTCAGGGCGGTGTAAAGCGAGGGCCAACCAATCGGTGAGTTTCATGCGTTATACTCATGTTAGTCTCACAAATTAGTAGTTCTAAACAATTATCGCACACGGAGTTCAAAAGGACACTTTCAACATCAACAAGTCAAAGGAGGAACCTCCTCCAGTGGCCACCCAAAGCCCCGACGCTTATGAACATGGCTCGGAGGCGGGGGTTGATACCGCCACGGTGATCTAGCGGACCGAGATTCTACCGCGTGCCCTTGCCCGAGAATGAATGGTGCGGCTATTTCAACCGGTGGACCCGGAGACGCATCACCCACATCTCGTGCAACTCAGATGGGATAACCGGGGAGCAACCCTCCGTGGTGCCACTACCGCCGTAAAAGCCGCACTTTAGTACGCCTTACGGTGTTATGCAACCACCAAAGCGGCATATCGCATTGATCGCAGGCACGCTCCGCTGTCCAAGCATAAGCCCAACACACACCTCCCGCACCATATAGTGGAGTGCGAGCCGAACAGCAGCGCCCGCATGTCTCCGGCTAACGCCAACACAAAGAGAGGCGCAAGAGGGTTCCTCCTCTCAAGAAGAAGGGACAAGGGGAAGCAATGGCCGAGGTCCGCACCACGCAACAAATCTCGACGCTATGCGGACCATCCGGAACCCGTGGTATTAACATAGGAGACGCCGAATCGGATGACATGCCCATATGGGAGGGCGAATCCACATAAAGAACAACCAAAATTTAAGTCTTATACACCCGAGACGCACGCATAGGCCACCCAATCGGCGATAAATGGAGCATCAAGCGAACCCCATGGAGTTCTTTCATAGTAGGGATTGAGCGGTGTCCGAGAACAAATCGCAAAATTAGAACGGTCGTAATATGCGTAAAATGTATGACATCATTCTCGCTGCACTCGATAGGCGGAACGATCATTTGTTCCACCATGACGAATGTTGCTTTTGTTAGTTAGTTCGCAAGCAATTTCACATCTGCTGTAATGCCCTTCTAATATAATCTAATCTATTGCTTATTTTCTCATCGAACTTTCTGTATGTGCCCTTATATATGTTCAACAAATAATTTAAGTGTTCATAACATGAGTTGTTGTCGACCATAAAATTTTGAAAATTCTCGTCTGTGATGTTCATAACAATAAAAATGAAATTTTCAAATGTTCATAATAATCAAATTTTATTGTTTTAATTTAAAAACATTGTTCAGATCTTCAAATTATTTCAAATTTTTATGGTAATATCACTGATTTATCAGAACCTCCATAAAAATTTCAAAATTTTCCGACGCCGTGGTTGTCCAATTTAATTTTTATACGTGTCACGATTCTACCCATGAAAGTGCCTTTTTCCGATTTCAGAATAAATGGTCGGGCCAACGTCCCGCTATCTCGCCTATACGTAAGTGGTAGCCCGCATTGCGTGGGCCGCCTTGAATTTTTCCGTAATTTTGGACCGTGGTTCCGCCTGCCCATGGGCAACGAAAACCCTTAGTGCCCACGATTTCCGTGGTTTCAGAGCCGTCAAGGCCTTTTTCCGACTTTCGCAACAAAATGTCGGAGGAACGCCCCGCTATCTCGCCCATACGTAAGTGGTAGCCCAAGATCACGTGGCCGCCTTCATTTGTTCCGTCTTTTTTAGACCGTGTTCGCCTATCTCATGGGGCTATGAAAATACGCAAGTGAGATGCGATTACTAACTAACTAAAATAATTCTTCCCGCTTATTACATGACAAGAGTTTTTAGTTTTTTCGGTTTCATATAACAATTATTGCATAAACAATTCACAACAAAATTTACCCGAAAATTAAAAAATACGTAAGATATCGCCACACCGCCGCGATTACTAGTAGTCGCTAAACGGCTTTACTACTAAGAGTCGCCGAAGCGGTGTGGCGACCATTCCCGACTGGCGACAATCGGTCACACCGGCCGACACGCTGAATTACTAGTATAGTCGCAAACCGTGGCGATTACTTCCTATTATCGCCAAACCGCTTTGGCGACGACTTATTATCGCCAAACCGCTTACGGCCGGATATTATTTCGCAATTTTTAAAATACGTGTATTAATGTCGCAATTTCGAATTAAAATAATATTATTTAAAAAAATTCCACCCCTAAATAAGTGATTTAGGGGAAAAATATAGGGGTTTGGGTTGGAGTTGAAAATCTGGCATGCGGTAAAGGCAAAATTCTAGTGCACGTAGCACCTCCGTTGTAAATGTGTTTGGCTTGTATTGGAGAGCCCAAAGAGCTGGAGCTTTCAGTTCCAATGGATGAAGGCCATTTTTTAAGGCTTTTTCTGTAACTTAAAAGCTAAATTCTAAATAAACTGGTAATTTTTTATTCATCTTTTTCAAAAACCATAAGTCTTTGTATAATTAAAAACCAAAATCCAGATGAGAGATGCCTTCGGTTTATTTAGGGTTGGTTTTGGACAAAGCTATGAAGTTAGGTGGAACTATCCACCTCTATCACGTATATAAGTGGATTGTTTCTAAACCATTTAAGAAAAAAAAACTAGCTTCAATTATTAAAAAAAAACATAAGGCTAAACAAATAGTAGCAAAGTTTCAGTTCTCGTACTGATGCCGTTACATGTGGGTTGTGGACCAAAGTATGCGGCGCCATAATAAAGGAGAAGCAAGTTATCCATTGCATGACCATGACCAACCTAGTTTTACCTTTTCAAGTACTAGTAACCAATGATATTAGACTATCTCCAGTAATTTCTCTTCATTCTCTTCTCTTTCCTCATTCCTTTTCTCATATTCATTACCTTCATTCCTATCATCTCCAGCAGCATCCCCTCGAAGGGAATAAGGATCCTTTTGTATAGTTTTACCTTTTGTATAGGGATTGGAGAGAAAATTCTTTTCTGAAGGATTCTCACTCCAAATCCCTTCCGAAGGGAACTGTGAAGAGAATTCGTTAAAGTGATTGGGATCTGTCTGCGAAGGGATCTGAAGGCTAAAGAGATGCCGCTGGAGATAGTCTAAGCGAGCATTTTCGTTCCTTTTTCCTACTTTTGGACACACAAGCTGTCCAATGGTTAGGCCTTACATGGGCTGTGGAAGACGAACCCTGTCCAGTTGGTCTAGATTTTGTGAAGTTATATACTACTCATATTTCTGCTTGATTTTGATCTGAAATTGTGAGCAGTGGACTGGACTGAAGAATGTCTGGGTGTGAGGTGCTCATCTGCATCTACGGTTATTACTGTGGGCGAGCACGCATGGTGCAAACTTGTGATTGTAACTACAGTTTTACCATGAAGCGATGCAAACCATCAAGGAGCGCCGAATAGAAAAAGAACAAGCGTACTTTCAGCTGTGAGCTGTAACATCAGCATATCGCTGTCTTCATGTATTTATTGTGTAATTGTTTCTAGGCGCTCCATGAAGAGGCTCATGTACCACACAATTTGCACCGATTAGATCAGCAGATCATCAAACGAGACGTAGGTGGTAAAAGCGTAATCCTCTCGAATGATGCAGAGGTGTAGAAACTGTGGTTCTCTCAAATTGAAGCAAGCTAGCGCGACGGCGAGCCCTTCCAGGCCGGTTCAGAGGAAACGCCTCCTCCCTCCCTCCCTCCTTGTTACTGCAGCGTAGCAGCTTCACAACTTCAAGCTCGATCATCTCAGCTTGTGGGTAACACCTTAGTGAACTCGTCTCTTCTGCTCAAACCCTGGAGCACGCAGCTGGGCCGCTCCTTGTCTGCCGGGTGTTGTAGGAGCTGCACCCCGGACACTTCTGCGCCAAGATGTGGAAATGCACGTTCGATGTTGTCCCGCAATCGTTGCAAAGGATCCATACCTGAAGGAGGAGGAGGAAGAAGAAGAAGAAGAAGAACATTGTTCTGCTTCCAGTCAGGTTCACTGAAGGATCATGGGAAAGATGCAAGCATGTAATGGTAGTACAAGTTTTAGAGCAATTAGTTTACCATCTTCTTCTGATAGAACTCGGGCATCGGTGTTGCTGCAACCTCTTCATCGAGCTTCTGCCATGCCTCCGACATGTTGCAAGCGGACCTTGAGCACATCGGGCATGAGAAGCTGGGAAATAGAACAGGTTGAGATCATGTACATCCATTTATAGGAGTAAAGGTGTCAGTTAAAGTTGACCGAAGAGTACTCACTGGTGATTTGCTGTCATCTCATTTAGGCATTCCAAATGAATCGTGTGCCCACAATGCAACACACTGATGTCCCTTGTCGAGTCAAATAGATACTGTCATCGAAAGAAAGGGGTAAATTGTCTCTAGGATCAAGAATAGCAAAGTTAGGAGTGCTGTTTTCTTAGTACCCAACGTTATGGAAAACAAGCCTCACCTCAAAGCAGATAGGGCAGTTCTGATGCATTGCCCTTTCTATACATTGATGAGAGTCCTTCAAGACATTGCTATAGCAACACCCTGTTCGTGAACAAGGGCACCACGAGCGTCAGAGCAATCTTTAATGGCGACATGTAATTAAAAGATAAGAAGAAGTTCAAATAGAACATACCGCACTTATCACAGTGAAAGAAGTTCTCCACACCGCCAATTCTGAAGAAAGAAGATAAAGCATCCAAATTGTTCTTTCTGAAGAAGCAGAAAATATATAAAAGATTTCAATCTGTATATTTGTTAGTTACCTGCATATGCCACATCCATCACAGTGGTATTGACTCTTTGAGACCTGGAGCAAATATTGTGTCGATCAGATTAAGAAAATTCAACATTTATGAGGTAATGCTATAATTGGCACATTAGAGTTAACTTCGACTCATCATTCAGAATCCAAAAAATGCTTACATCATCATCAAAGAAGTTGCATTTTTCACAGAAGTATTTTCCCATGCACGCTCCACAATTTGAGCAATTCTGTTGCACCTATCGATTGAAAAGAACATTTTTCAATTGGTCATTACTGCCAGAAGGTGAATATGCTCGAGAAATACTATTGCACTTTTGGTAGCAGACTTACATCCTGTTCTTTGTTGCAGAGAGAGCAGATAACCTGTGATACAAAACAAAGTAGACTAATTTCAGTGAGTCCACAATCTGGGGTAGGAAAGTTCATATGATTTAAATGATTAAAGTGACCAAAGTGAAACAGTTACTGCAATCCTTATCCATAAAAGAACATACTATGTCCATGTCAACTTGTATGGTGTCTTTTCTTACAAAATCTGAGAACAATTTAATCCAAATCTTGAATATGTATGAGCCAAAAAATGTTCCATATTACTATATTTGCCATAGAACTTCAGTGCTTTATGCATGGGATCAAAACATTTTGAGCCATTTTACACCTTATTAATTAATAAATAAATAATCAAAATAGAGTACACTTCCCCACTAAAAAAGGCACACACGCGCACACACTATGTTCCAAAAAATCAGTATAATTGCTCTCGCTATTTTACTGCAGAAGCAGTGTTAATTCAGGACACCTGTCGTGACAAATCAATGGAGCAACATAGTTAACATCGCAATCATATCCTCAATTATGCAGCACTCAATCAGCTGAGTGCTGTTAAAATCTTGATTGATGGTGAAACATGCCCTTGTCTGTTTGTCCTTTCCCATTCATCCTTTGCCTTTTCTCCTAGCCGTCTTCCTTCTAGTGACAATGTCACATGGACGTAGCAATCATTTGGACCACTTGCAAGTCGCAGCAGAACTCGCCAATTTTTGTAGTGGTAAGTGGAATTTAGAAGGAAAATATCAGGAAGGAACAAGAGAACTAAGAGTCTAAGATAACCTTATCTGCACAAGATGGGTGGGCTTTCTTAGCCACTGCATGGCACCGATTCCATACTTCCACTTCCAAGCATGCATCACCATCGGATCGGAAGGACAATCGTAATTTTGGGTTTTTTTTTGACCTTGCACAAGAATTTTTTAATTTCTCAAGTGAGAAAGAAACTGATACTTGTCAGTTCTCACACTTGATTCAGTGCTTCATCTTAACCGTCGTAATTTTTATTATACGGTGTACGTCCGATTGTAGGGGAAAAAAGAAGACGGCGTGCAAGGAAATGAAAAGAACTGAATTGCAGCAAGTGTGGTTCCAAAATAAGGCATAAATACACTTCCCCCTAAAAAAGGCACAGACAAACTAGGCTTCCAAAAATCGGTATAATTGCTCTAGCTATTGACTGCAGAAGCACTGTTAATTCAGGACACCTGTTGTGCCAAATCAATGAAGCTACATAGTTAACATAGCAATCTCAATCAGCTGAGTGCTGTTAAAACCTTGATTGATGGTGAAACATGCCTTTGATTCTCAAGTGAGAAACTGATGCTTTGTCAGTTCACACTTGATTCCGTGCTTGATCTTGACCGTCGTTTTTTTATTAGACGGTGTACGTCCGATTGGTGAGAAAAAGAAGACGGGATGCAGGAAAATGCAAAAGAACTGGGAAAGAAAGAAAGAAAAAGCAAATTCTGACAACAAGCAGATAATCAACGAAGGAGCAAGGAGCACCAACCTTCTTGATTTCATGGCGGGGGATCTCGTGCCGGTCTTGGAGATCGACATCGAGCGAATTCTGTAACACGTAACCAAGATCGATATTTCAAGGATTTCTTCTTCCCGAGCCGAATCGACAGAATCACAGCAATTCGATGCAAAATAGTGGAACAGGGAGAAAGAAGAACCCGACCTTGGCCTCGTTGTGGCAATGCCTGCAGTCGAAGACCTCGCCGCAGCACGGGGCCCTTATCTTGCACCACCTCATGTAGTGCGCGCAGCTTCACCCAGAAACAAACCAGAGGGAAAGAAATAAGGCTCCGAATTAGGAGACGGACAGCGAGGCGATCGATGCTTTCTTGCTTTGCTTTGCTTGCTTACCCGTACTGCGCCTCTGACCCCAAATCCATCTCCGTCTCTTGCCCCTCTTGATTCCTCTCTCTGAAAGCCCAAAGCTCTGAAACCAACCAGCGCAGACGATTACTTCAGAGATCTCCTAGTACCTGAAGAGAAACCAAGAACCCGTCAGAGATTCTCAGAATCGAAGCCTTGATTTCGCCGTCGCTCGTTGGCTCATCGTAAGTGTAAAACTGCACGATAGGGCACCACCTCGTCGCGGCGGCGAAGTGCTCCGGCGGGGGAAGGAAGGAGAGCAGCGAGCGCGCGTGGCGAAGGGCGCAGCGGAGCACTCCGAGAGGAGCTCACGGCCGTCCGCCCGGTGGAGGCTAACCGCGGGATGCGGCTCGCGCGGGCCGCATTTATAGCGAGCGGTTCTAGCCGCGTTCGATCGCTTCGCGTGAACGACACTGCTTCCTTCCGTTCCGGCGCATGATTATTTTAAAGCCGCTTCCATGTATCTTTATTTAAAAATTATACAAATGATAAAGTATAAATAAAAGATAAGACGATAATTACTTATCTCTTCACTCGCTTAAAAATTTATACTGAAAAGATATACATGAAAACACTACTATTATTTTTATCACCAACTCGGATATTCATATACCGAATGACATAGTATACCAGCAGGCTTCGATATGCTACCAAGACTGCCAATCTTAACAGATTAACTCTAGTTTTCTGGCGAGTTATTCATGTGAAAATTGTTACTAGCGAGGCCACAGAATGCCCAACCTGGCGATAACAATTTCGACGCTGCTACACACGCGGTTCAGTGCAATAACCAATATGAATCGAAAAGAAATTATAGAGTAGAAACTCAAGATATACACACCTAAAGATAAATTTGTTGAAATTTATGCTTTATTTCTTGATCAAATTTGTTAGATTATACAGTATATACATACTTAGGTATAAGAGGTTTAATAATTGTAGGTGGGACAGTAATCCAATCTACCATACTGTTGGATCCGCCCCTAGCAATAACCATCGTACGCGAAGCATTTTCCCTAAACAACTTTTATCGTCTGCCTGGTTCAATGCGGGCAATGCGCTTGCCGTGAGCTGGAGAAAGCTTAGCGCCTGCACAGTTTTAGTTCATTGCACCAGCACTAATCGACCTGTCTGTCGAGCTTGATGATTATCTTAGGAAAATAATGATCACGAGCTGCACAGCGCCAACAGCTACTTGCCCACAGGATGGTGGAAATGGTTTTCTAGAGTCGGCGGATGGGCAGTGGGTCCGGAGATCTCTGGGACGGTGGGGCCCGCTGGGCCGTGGACCGTTGCTGGAAGCGGACAAGCATGACGGGGGCACCGGGCGGGTACGTACACGTAGGACGTGATATGGATGCGAGGCCGAGTCGCCGGTGAGAGGCGAGCAATACGGGCGATTTGACGTCGCGTCGGCGAGGAAGAAGTTAAATGTGGAAGATAGACAGACCTTCACACCGCCTTCGCCGCCGCAGCGGAGGTTGCCGTGGTAGCCGAGTTTGTTGCCCTTCCTCCACCTTGGCGTCGAGCGTGAGCGTCCTGGAGCTAAATGGAGCCGGTACGATCGAAGCTTTGTTCTTTTTTGTTTGAAATTTTTTTGGTGAAACTACGTTGAAGCATCGTAAAACCTTTTATTTTGAAAATAACTTTTGAAATTTTTTGAAATGTGTTGAAACTTTTTTGGACTCGCAACACACTAAGAGTTTCTAAAATATCCTTATAACTTTTTCACGAAACATGAAACCTCGTAAAATTGCTATATCCATGGCATGTATTTGTATTACAATGGTACAGTAGGTTAGCAGCTTCGTGTTAAATGAATTTTACAGTGAATAGTACGTTTTTAAAATAGAGCTGCAAGCGTAAGCAATCTAACCAGCGGAGCCGGGTCCTCTTTAGTAGACAACAAAGCAGAAACAGGTCCTCTGCATGTTTAAAATCTCGCCGAGATTTTGGAAATCTAGATCGAAATCTCAGCTTTCAGCCGAGCTGAGATTCTAAATCTCGGCAGGACTAAAAAAAGTGAAAATTTTCAAAGTACTACAGTGATTTTATAAACTTTCGGCGAGATTTCGGATTTTTTGATCGAGATGATCACAAAGTCGATTAGTTTTTATGTTAGTAGGACCGAATTTAGCACTAAATTATTTTTTGTGGCGAATTGTAATGCCTTTTTTGAGGAATAAATGTGAAAATTTTGTTAAAAAAAATACATATATAAATTATGCCTAGACATGATTCTTGTTAGTTTAGATGATGTTGTTAATGGCAAATAAGGGCATTACAGGGAAGCCCGAATTCACAAAACATCGTTCAGTTAATAACTGTACATTAAATTCTTATATGTGCCATTGTAAACTAGTTCTTTTCGTTGAGTATAGTGCGAGCTCTGGAATTTTGTTAGTAATGTAGTTTACTAGGTAGAAAAGCGCGCTACGCTGCGCCGGTTGAATTTCGATAGCATGCGCTCGGAAAAATAAGCTTTTTTTATTTTCGCAAAACCACCAACCAGTTAAAAATAGTCCAGGGGAAAAATTATCAGACATTTTTTTGGTTTTTTTTTTGTTGCGCTTTGTTAAAAAAATAGGTCATTAGGACTCATCGGCGAATCCGCGGGACGAAAACATTGTTTCCATTTTTTGGGTGTCAAAATATTTTTTCCGTTTTTTGTTGCGCTTGCTAAAAAATGGGTCGTTAGGACCCACCGTCAATCCACGGACGCTATAAATCATGACGAATCTACATTTTTAAAAAACCCATGGCCACGATCCGCTGGCAAATACATAAGTTGCTATAAAACTCGATGAATCTGCTTTTTTGGTGGCGAAAACATTTTTTCCGGTTTTTGGGTGGCGAAAAATTTTTCCGGTTTTTCGTGGCGAAAACATTTTTTTCGAAAACGGAGAAAGGACCTCGAACGTAAGAAGCGAGGACCCGATGTTATTTTTTTGGACCTGTTCGCTATCCCGAAAAATTAGAAAAGGGCTTGTTCGCGATTTGAAACTAACGGGAGGCTTTTTCCAGAAAATACCGGTCCAGGACCCAAACGCCGGCGAAAAAATATCTTTGTCTCTTAGGAAATCGACAGGACCTATCCGTAATTTCGGAGAAACGGAGGGACCTTTTCGCAAAATCGCCGGCTGACACGTGGGCAGCATGGTTGAGGCCGAAATCTTCCGGGAATAAGGGATTTATTATTTATGCAACTAACAGGTCACCCTGGTATTTCAAATATCGGGGCATATTTCCTTATGGTGATCCTTTTCAGACTTACGGATTAAAATGATCTACATTGAATGATTGTATCCCTCAGTTCCTTTTTGTGTTCTGATGCTTGGTACTACAGCTTTTTGTGGCCTAGATTCCTTAATTGATTACGGATGTACCAATAGCTGTTTAATGACTGAAATGTAGTTCATTTTATTAAATTATTTTAACATAATGTGGCACATGTAACTTACAGAATAGTTCTTATAATAAAAAAGTCTTAGTGTGATAGTTGCTAGACTAAAAGTTAAGAATCATGAGGTTTAAAATTTCTCTCCTCTCCTTTCAAAATATTTAATTGTATACTAATTAGTGTTATTAAGTATAATGCTACAGGAGGGTGCATGGTAATACAATGACAATCAGTTTTCATGTATGTATTAAAGTGCTGAGTTTTAAGAGCTAGAATTAAAGTGTCAGCGGTTAGTGGATGGAGAATTAAAGTGCCAGTTTTATTAAGGGTTAATGCATGGAAATTGACGTTCCTCTAGCTTCTCTTCTTAGAAACTGATGTTCTTCTGTAAATCTCTCCTTAGCCGTATAAAGAGCCTCCTCCTGTACATCAAAAGTAGAGGAAGGAACTAAACACAAAGAAAAAGAAAGAATAGTACATACATCAAAGAAAAAGAATAGAAAAATTATCTGACCATGAGTGAAGTATAAAGGTTAAGAAGAAAGAAAGAAGAGAAAAAAATTGACATGCAAGGCATCGCTAACATGTCTCAAGGTGAGTTTGTACTTTTGCATATATAAAAGATAATTTGTGCTTTTGTACATATAAAAGGTACTTATTCGGTTGAATCAAATTGTTATAAATGATCTTATAACTTTCCTATTTCTGCTTACATCCGAGGCTTAAGCTGTGCATGGCTGATGATGCAGAGAACTACACTGATTTTTGTAGTAGCCGCATGCCAATGCAAAGCTTGTTCTTTTTCAGCAGAGCAGCATTGCTTTCTCTATGCTGTGCTTTTAATTGATGTTTTCAGCATGACTACTTGGCTGAACAGCTTTCAGCTTCTGCAGGTACGAATGTACGATCCCTCAACAAGTATCTATGGAATGGACTTCTACGTTGAACTTGAGCGGGCTGGCTACCGTGTGTCGCGCGTCGCCGGAGCCCGGAGCTGCAAGTCTCGTGTTGGGGATCCAGCACAGGGTGACCAAGGAGGATGCCATGAAGTGATACTAGATAAGGAAACGCGGCGGCACGCCGCGCGCGTGAACAAAAACAAATTTATGTTTTTTTCGGAGAAAAAACGACCACGAAAATATTTTTTTTGAAAAAACAAGGAAAAACAGGCCACGGAAACATTTTTTCCGGGAAAAACGAGGGAGAGCGGACCATGGAAACATTTTTTCCGGAAAAAAACGAATTTGTGTTTTTTTCCGGAGAAAAAACGGAGCACAAAAACATTTTTTCCGGGAAAAACGAGGAAAAACGGAGCACGAAAATATTTTTACCGGAAAAAACGGAGAAAGAACCTTTACGTAAAGAGTGGGGACCTATTTGTTATATTTTTGGACCCGACCGCTATCTCGAAAAATTAAAAAAGGGCTCGTTCGCGATTTGCATTTAACGGGTGCATCTTTTCGTAAAGTAACAAACCAGGGACCCAAACGCAATCCGGGAAAATTTTTCTTCACCTCACCAAAAATCACAAAGGACCATTTTGTAAATTCACAGGGACCTATACGTAATTCGGAGAAACAAATGGACTTTTTCGTAAAATCACCGCTTGACACGTGGGCAGGCCCTCCGGCCGGGAACCTGCGAACTTTAATTCATGGGATGATTTCCAGGTCATGTACGAAGGAGTCATCCTCAACAAGTATTTTACGAGAAAATATTTAGTATTTTGCATTTAAACAGCTAAAGACGGTTGCAAGCACTGTAGCAATGCTACTGCATTCGACCTACAGCCTTGGATTCTGATCAAATGGTAGGCACATGATTCAAATCCTAGAGACTGTAGCACTGTGCTTTATTGCTTATGATCCCTCATGGACCGTTGAAAGATTTAGACTTGGTTCGCTCAATCTGACAACTCTAACCTATAGAGATGGCTTAGGCTACAATCCACGTAGAAATTGCTTAGGAACCTATCCTCATCAGCGGTGCATGGAATGCCCACACACACACAGTGAGACAACACCGACAAGCTATCTGTTGCGGGTTCCAATTATGGGTGAGAAGAAGCAATTTCAAGCAATTGTAGGCAGTGGCATAAGCAGAAGAGAAATAGAGAGGGTGCTTAGTGTTGCAACATTTTCTTACATTTATGGCGGACAGCTGATGTAACATCTTGAAGATTATAAAAAAAAAGACTACAAACTAAGAGGTACCAGAAGCACATTGGTCGCAACTAGGTGCTCTAGCCCCTTTGCCGTTCCCCTTCTCCCCCACGGCCACTGCCGTCAAGCCCCTTCGTTGTTCCCCTTCTTCCCCACTATTCCTGCTGCTAGGTCACTCGACGGCAACTTCTCTGTCTCTGCTCTCGTGCTCCTCCTCGCCTACTGCCTCGCACTTCACGTGCCTCCACCCTACACCCTCCCACAACGACCTCGCTGCCATGCTCGTTAACCCGTTCCTCCACCTGTGCTACACTGTCCCCATCGTCGGCTACTTCCTCCCACTCAGGCCTATGCTCCTCAACCGCACCATCTGCGGCACTATACTTGCCCTCATCGTCGACAATGCCACCTGCCAAGAGGAGGCCGGGGAGGGGGAATCCCATGTCATCAAGTTCTACCTCCCTACGCGTGGGTCCGCGACTACACGACCTCAAGAGCCCACGCCTCCTACATCCTCGACCTCGCCACCTACTTGCTTCAATATAGGGCCTGCTTGGTTCCCCGATCGCTGCGGGCTCTGCTAGACCGCTGCATTGACCGCAAGGGCCTCGCTTGGTTGCCTACATCGATTATGCGTGGTCTGGCTCGATCACCGCAAATAAGGCCAAATGCGAGTATCTTTGACGCTGCAGAGACGCTACACATGCCATTTCTCATGGGCGTGCTCGAGCGAGCCAGCTCAGCGTCAGACAGGAACCAAACGCGCTCATAATGATGGACCTTTACCCTGAGTCCCTGACACCGTTCTTCTCTTGGTACCCATAATTCACCAGAATTTAAATTTCGAGTGGCACCATCAACACATTATGTAGTTTGTATGGTTGTACTTTGGTGCAAAATTTGAGTCACCCTGAAGTTTGGTGCTCAATTAACCTCAACTACTGGCTTTCTACTAGGGGAATATCCCGTGTAATCCACTCTTACCATGTAAACTACACAAAAACCACATGTACAAGTTTCAAAGAATCTAAAAAAAATTACCATACGTAAGGGAGATAAGCT
The DNA here is from genome assembly GCA_036346375.1 of Guadua angustifolia. Taxonomy (NCBI): domain Eukaryota; kingdom Viridiplantae; phylum Streptophyta; class Magnoliopsida; order Poales; family Poaceae; genus Guadua; species Guadua angustifolia. The sequence continues at coordinate 27,515,829 of CM070519.1, forward strand.
TTTACAATTGTAAAATTTGAAGATCAAACTCAATTGCATTTGAAAGATATAGAAAAGAATATTAAACCTGAATAGTGATTTTCACTGTTCAACAGTATTCATATCGATGCTTGTACATTCGATTTTCAGAGATTTTACTTGGATAAAGGTAGTTTACACTAGATATGTCCCACTTTAAATTTAAACCACTTAGCAATGATATTGATAGCAATTCTCTAACAGTAACTTCTCAAAACAAGGTACACTGATAAATAGAGACTAAATAACAATAAGTAGAATAAATAATGCACACTAACAAACTTGGAACCTCAAGCTCAAGAATGTTTGGGATTGTGCGCTGGTGCACTGACATTTATATGTACTTAACATTTGGGTTCCATATATCTATTATTATGCTATAATTGCTCACCGACTAATTCCAAATATATGATTTAAGTTTTAAGAATGAATAAATTTAAGAGTGGATGAAGAACAACTCAGAGTGTTTGATAAATCTGTTATGTACCTGATATTTATGTGCTACTCTCATCCCATGAATGGCATCCTTAATGTTCACTTAAAACAACAAATAAAGCAATGGTGAGTCTGAGACTCAGCATGTACATAATAAAACAATAACATAGCAAACATTTCCCACATTTAATATCATCATTTTTTTCTTTCATGAATACAATGCTTGGCTATAGTACATGTTCATCATACACATCACTAGCTTATACCGGTATAACTAAGTGCACATCCGTCAATGTTGCACCCTCCTAATCTCTCTATTTTGTGATGGTGCCTACCAAAGTAGTTTTTTCATACCCACACAAAGTAGGTCATAGAGACCCACACACATCACTTCTTTTTATCATAAATGCACATTATACAAATACAATGATTTTGTTAATCATAATTTAATGCATCACTGTATAGGCAACATAGTAAGTAAGAGTAATGATATAAATCAATATTATAAAAATTTTACAAACATAAACAACAAACAATACAATATAATACCTAGGCACATTCTTGGTCTAACTAACCTCCCCTCCAGTGAACAACCTCTTTGCTGTGCTGGTGATCAAGTGACCATAACTCTCCATCTCAAAGCCTAAACCATATAAACCATATATTTTCTAGAAACTACAAAAAAATTCTACACTTTCCTAGCTAGATAAAAACCGTAGTTAATCCATGTAAGCCTCGTTTTTTATCCTGAAGACTGTAGCTAAAAACCATAGTCTGTAACCTTCCATTTTTAAGCCTTTTTAAAATTTTTGTGAATTTAAAATTTTCTTTTAGTGCAAGCAAATTGTTTGAATCAAAATTTTAAGTTCAAATAAGTTCGAAGTAATTTATCTGGGTTCCAAATGCTTAAAAGTATTTTTTGAGATTTATCTTGGATCTTTCCTAATTTATTTGCTATTTATTTTGGTATTGTTGCATTTTCTAGAATTTCTTAAAAAGAAAAACCCTTTTCTTTTTCCTTTTCCGCTCGGGCCGATTTCTTCCCCGGCCTAGCTTCTGTTCTTTCCGCTTCGGCCCATTTTCTCCCTTTCGGTTTGTCGCTCCTCTCCCGCCAACAGGGCTTCGTCCTCGCGCCCTCTAACACGCTGGGCCCGCTTGTCAGCCGCTGCTGCTTCGTCTCCGCGTCACCTCTGTTGTTTCCTGTTTCGCCTACACCCACCGCCGTGAATCTCGCGCCCACCGCATCGTACCCAGACCGGCCTCCCTAGGCGTCCGCGTCTATATAAGTAGGCACCCTTTTTCCCCTCTCCCCTTCCGTTGTTTCTCACTCGGAGCCGCTGTCCCGAGCTCATCTCAACCGTCACCGTGTCCGTGAGCTTTGCCGCTATAGATCTTCGTCGACGGTGAGCTTCCGCCACATCCGTTGGTGCCACCGAGTTCCTTGCGTCGCACGCGCTTTTTGCCCAGATTCGCGCGCGCCTCGCCGCGCTTTTGCCTTGCAATCGCCGCGTTTTCCCGGCTCGCATGCTCGCGCCGCCTCCTCGTGGCGGCCGTGCCCGGCATCCGCCAGATATCGTCGCATTGCACCGCGTGGCGCCACGTTCGCGCCACCGCAGACCCTCAGCCTATGCGGCGACCGCTCTAGCCGTGCCACGTCAGCGTCGTGTGGTGGCTGTGTCATCGCCGAGTGTCGCGCCACGTCAACGCCACACCAGCCCTAGTGCTGCATTGGCCGCCATGTCATCCTAGTCTGCCACATCATCACAAGGTCCCTCGGTGGACGCAGTCCACCGTGAGCCGTATCGTTGACGCGTGGACCCCACATGTCAGTCGGCTTTTCTTTTCCTTTTTCTATTTTCTAGAAATTCCAAAAATTCCAGCCAATCAGATTGTGCCACGTGTTATTCTTTTTCTTTTTATCTGATTTTCTGATCCGAAGAACTTCCAGGAGCCTATTCTCCTTCGTTCGATCTCCAATTCTAGTGATTCAAAATTTTAAATTCATCTAAATTCATGTTCTATCTTTCAGTACCATTCTTTTCAATTTGAGAATTTTGTTTGAATTTGTTTTATTTATTTGTTCTCATTTCGCGTGTGGACGATGCAGTCGAAGCTCACTCGAATCAAAAGACAGAAGTAGAACCAGCAGGAGGCAGCGAAGGCAAGTCTTCCTTTAACATGTATCACCCAAATTTTATGAAAAGCTTATATTGTTTTAAATTATGCATGCTTATTTTTGCGCAATGTACTTTAAATGTAGTTTTAAGGTTTAGTTAAATTCCAGATTTGTTATGTCCTCATTGACATTAATCATGACGAACCTTTGTTACCCTACATGATACTAGCTATTTTATTTGGTGATAACTAATAGTGTAGCATGGGACGGTAAAATTGCTTAGTCCAAATTTTAAACGCTTTGGTATTATGTCATCAAGGAATCATTTCAAACATTGTTTAAACTTATTTATGAAGTTGCAGCAAGTGGTATTGCTGCTGAAATAAAGTAGAAATGGTTTAAACCGGAGCGGATAGATATTTGGTGGGTGCTGGATGCATGAGACCTTGTAAAGTGAATGCTTCACCCTAGTCAATTAAGTACCGAAGCATTTGTTATCATGGATCGAGCACTACCGTGCAACCACAAGTCTATATGGGTACGATTTGACTAATTAATTTGTAAATCTCGTTATTGGCTTCACCAATCGGTAGAATGTGGGTGTCTAATGGAGACAGTTTTTTCATATGACGCAAAAGGGGGCTTCTGACTAAGTGGATGTAACCCTTCAGCGGTGAAACCTTAGTGGGCAATATTAATAGCGGGATTGTACATTATAAATGCCTTATCATGATCTCTCTACCGACACACCAAAAGAAGTATGTCAATTGCATGGCAACAAGAGTTGATCATGTCTTGTGGGTAAAACTGTACACACTCTGCAGAGTTAAAACTATTTAAGTAGCCATGTCCACGGTCAAAGGCAAGAGAGATATGCTTACACATTGTAGATCTTATGGTTTGTTTTAAATGAAAATAGTGGTTTGGGAATCCATGAGTGGATGGAACTCTCGGATTGTGGTTTAGCGGTTGGAGTTAGTCCAGGGGTTGGAACCTATTTAGTTGTTATATCAAATTCAATTACTATTCCATTATGTTTTGGTCAAATGATACTTTATGAAATTACTATTGGTATTTAAAGTTAAACTTTGCTTTTTGCTAAAAGAGCCATATTATGCCTTCAATTGTTCAGCCATGCATATAGTTATCATGCATTATGTTTCTAAGACTCGCGGAGTACATTTTGTGCTCACCCTTGCAATATCCCAATTTTCTACAGAGGAGTGTGCAAAAGCTGAAGGTGACTACAAGTTCTATGCTTGTGGTTATGAAGAAGGTGATCCGGATTATTAGGACGTGAACCCCCATCGATTGTTTGTTAAAAAATAGATGGACTTATCCTGTTGTTTTTATTTCGTTTCCGCTGTTTTTTATCGAACTCAAGCCAAGAGGTTGTTAATTGTAATAATTGGCCATAAGGGTAATATCTTTTTATTTGATTAATATTATATGATTCACGATATGATTGTGTTATTATTACTGTTTACACTGTGTATGCCAGCTTTTCCTGAATTGGCATGGTTGTACACAGAGGGTTCGGATTTTGGGAAGCCAATCCCGACACAGTTTTTGAGGCATATGATTATCTCAACCATCTCAGGTGTGGGAAATGATCTGTTTGGCTCAAGTATACTCCCCACCATACTAAAAATGGCTTCCGACTAGACAGTCGACATCGGAATCACAAGTACTTCCTGTGCAAATTACGATAGTACATGATAAATACATTGGTGATTCATCCACCACAAGACCAAGTTGAGTTCATTACTATCCGTGATATCAAACTCAGTCATCGCAAAAGATGTGCCAAGATAGCAGAGTGCCAGCGCGTTGCACACGCTCGGTGTCGATGAGCGTATACTCTTCAGTTTTCATTCTCCACATTTTAGCATCTCTATTGTCTTCCCTTTCTCTGTATACGAGAACCATAACGGTGCCGGTCGTAGGACGAGCCACGACATGCCGTTGTGTCGTAGCAGGGTTCCCTGCCACATGCCACTATGCAATGTCTGCTTTGGGCCTATTTCACGTTGTGTTGGTCCAAATATAGCTCATACAGACATATTGTACCGTGCCGCTCGTCGTGCCCAACTGTAAGACTTGGCATAACCCTATTATTCATGCCGTGATAACTCAACCCATGCGCATACGTACCGTGCTGCAATACCACGGAACGGAAAAAAAACAGCCTAGTGCGCAGATCTAAACTTTCACATTGCTACGATCTTGTTCTCTGTCTTAGATGCCCTTGATGGATGGCTAGGAAGGGCGAAAAAAAAGCTTCCGTCAGGAGGAAAGCCGCTGTAAACCTCGCACTCCAATCATAGCATTCTTGCTTGAAAGTCTTCAGAACAATCATGCCAATAATAAAATAACTTAAGAAAAGGTTTATTGTATGCCGTTAAACAACTGATCAGCAGGTTACGTGTTCTCAGCCCGAATCATGCATGAATTCAGAAGATATTTTTCTGGTCCCTAGAAATATCGGGCACCATACCATAGCTGCGAAGTTCTCTTCCCAATCAGACACCAGTTCATACCTATATTAAAAATTGGCAGGATTCGTGGTCTCTCCTCGCTGGCTCGACTCATTTTTTTTTTACGTGTAGATCTCTTAAAAAATACGTAATTACGTATAAATTCTTTTCACGTTTTTTTACGAAAATGATTTTTTAGTTCAAAAAAAACGTGAATCTTTCGTGAAAGGATCCTAAATAAATACAAAAAAAAACGTAATTACGTTTGAATCATTCCAGCTATTTTTCACGAAAAGGACCTTTCGGTTTAGTGCAATCACGGATCTTTCGTAAAAGGACCCCAGATAAATGCAAAAAAAGGAGCGTGATTGCGCTTGTATACTTTCAACCGCTTCACGCATTTTCTCGATGTTTTTTTTTTAAAAAATGATGCTAGAAAAAAACGGAATTGTTTCTGTGAAAAAAAACACACGCGGTGTATCACGCCGCGAAAATATTTCTAGTACTTACTACTTATGCCGCCTAGAATTGGAGAGCATCCAGGCCATCCACGTATATTTGTTTTGCCAAAAAGCCCTTCAAAAGTTCTAAAATCATGGATAGGTCTTTCCACCGGTTATTTTGAAAAAAAAACTCATAGTTTCTCAAATGCGATGTGTGTTCTCCACGATAAACTGCAATTATGGGTCCTCGTATCTTTTTTCAGGAAGGACTCTATGGTTACGCGAATTCGCCGATGGCTCCTAGCCAGCCATTTTTTTTTTAAAAAAAACACCACCGAGAAAACCGAAATTTCATTTTTTGCAAGAAAAATTAGAAAAACACAAGTTCGCCGACGGCTCCTAGCCAGCCTTTTTAAAAAAAAAAACCCACCGAGAAAACTGAGATTATGTTTTTTTGCCAAAAAAAAGACTCGACACAAATTTTTTTGTTACGCAGATTCACCGATGGTTCCTAACCAGCCGGTTTTTAGAAAAACACCAACGAGAAAATCAAAATTACGTTTTTTTACAAAAAGGAGCCTCGGACCAAATTCTTTTTCATAGCGTGGCATCACAAGACGGCTCTGCCTAGTCCAACCCTACAATCAAGGTGTACAAGTTAGTGCTAAATTACTATGTGTTCTTTGCTTCTAAACCATTTCTTTGGATTTACAATATATAATATGATGCATGAGTATTGACCAAAATTCAGTTTGAGATATGGATTTATTATGTTATATATTCAGATTGTATGAATCTAATGACAAGTGATTGCATTTGGGACCTTATTGATATAAATTAGAGTGAGACTAATGCAACTGTTTTAGATCATTGCACATGCAATCTTTTGTAATACATGGAAACACTCAATTTATACTTTGTTTAATGCTTACATTTACATTTCTAAACAAATGTGAAAATAAATGAAATCTACTAATATGTCCTTCAAACAAAGATTAAACAAGATGTCATTTGACTTAGGGGCATTTAAGACATTTTCAATTCAAAATAGCCACCAAATTACCTAAAAGCCAAGTTACTAAATGCCAAACCTCTCGAGCTCAAATTCATTCATGTACCCTTCAGCTATAAAGCCCAACCGAAAGCTACTTTAAAAAAACTGTAACTATACTAAACAGGGCCATAATAGGGTGCCACTGGGGTTTAGGGCTTTAGGGCATGGTGGTGCGGCTGTCGCGGATCAGGGTTGGGTTGAAACCTAGTGTGTTTTGCTCATTGGGCTTGTGTGATCATACTCTTTTGACCAACATCGTTGATCAAATCAATTAGATGCATACGCATGCACACAAGCGCGTGACCTCGCGCGATGGTGATTTTTCAAAACCACAAGTTTTTTTTCCCAAAAACAGCGGCTGGAGGACCTAAATGCATTTTTGAAATTTACTAAGGGGTCTTTTGTGAAAGAGTCAGTGGGGACTTGAATAGATTTTTTTGGAATTTCTGGAGGAACCTAAATGAGATTTCAAAATTTTTGAAGGGTCTTTTTAGAAAAAGTCGACACGAGGACACAAAGTAATTTCAAAATCTCCAGAGGACCTCGCTATGAAATGGGTGATGTGGCGGTGTCGTAATGTAAAAGCTTCCATCTATGACATAGGTAGTACTAGATACGTGTATGCGCTTGACTAACGCCACAAGGTGCATGCGCTTGAGCAAATTGAGAGAATGCACATCTAAGCAAATCGAGAAATACCCAAAAAAAGGTTTCATGATGAGCGGAGTTGAACCCATGATCAAGTGAATAGAAGGCAACGCCTTATCCATTAGGCCACAGCAGGGTTCAAAAAACTGTATTTCGAAAAACCACGCAAATTTGAAAACCACAAAAACCGCTCGAAAACCGTCAGAAATCGAAGGGCTAAGATATAAAAAAAATTGAAAATCGTTCGGTTTTTTGGGAGAAATCACGGTTTTTGCGAGAAACCGTTTGGTTTTTCGTAAGAAACAACAGGTCAATTGAATGTTCCTAAAAAATGGTTTTGAGCGGTTTTCAGTGAAAACTGAGGTTTTTCAATGGTTTTTGAGCTGTTTTCAACGCATAAATTTTTTCAAAATTTTTGAATTTTTTGATGTTTTTTTAATTAAATCGGTTTACCGAGCGGTTTTTGATCTCAAATCACAGGTTTTCGAGCGGTTTTTGTCGGTTTTGTGAACCCTGGGCCACAGGGTATATGTGGTCATGTACACGACATACTCCCTATATACTTCTTGTGTGTGCGGAGCCTACCAACAAAAGGGCATGCATCGACGGCCAGGTGAGCAATATGGATAGGTGCTGTAATATAGGGTATGAATTTTTTATAGTAGCTTAGACATGCTCTCAGGACTTTGTCAAAAAGATTGAAGAATTTACAACATGATTTAATAGCTCAATTAAATCAGCAAAGTCGATAAAAATCCAAGAAAACGCTTTTGACGGTGTGATATGACTCATAATTTGCTGAACCGTAAGGTTCTCTTTGTTAAAAGACCGGTAGGAGGACCTAAACATAACTCCGGTTTACCTCGACGCAATTTAGCATTTATTTAGGGTCCTTTCACGAAGGATTCGTGATTTTACTGGACTAAAAGGTTCTTTTCGTAAAAAACGATTGAAAGGATCTAAACATAATTACGCTCTTTTTGAAGGGCTTTCATGGAGGGAGGACACGTGGGGGGGGGGGGGCTCCCTAGCTAGGAACTCTGCGAACTTTAGTATATACTAGATGAGTGACCGCGACATACCACACCGGATCGTTGCTCCCCCACGCGAGCAAATCGAGAAAACGTGCATCTAAGCAAACCGAGAAATACCCAAAAAAGGTTGGATAATGGGCAGAGTCGAACCCACGATCAGGTGAATAGAAGGCGGCGTCTTATCCTCTCAGCGCAATTTAGCATTTATTTGGGGTCCTTACACAAAGGATTCGTGATTTTGCTGAACCGAAAGGTTCTTTTCGTAAAAAACAGTTGAAATAATCTAAATATAATTATGCTTTTTTTGAGGGGCTTTCATGGAGGACCCGTAGGGGGCTCCCTGGCCAGGAAGTCTGCGAAGTTTAGTATAACACCTTTGCCACTGTTAGTGCTCTTTGCAAATAAACTTTTTATCGCAAATTGATTTTCAACCATTGTAAATTCAGATTGAACAGTATTATTTAGACAAGGTTATTGCTTTTTGCAAATAAATTTTTATTACAAATTGAGTTTTCGTTGCAACGCACACGCATGAGACTAGTTAGTATTAAGATAGGGTCCTAACTATGCAAACTGTGGGAACCACCTTTTTGATGGAGTGGTAAAGTTTAAGATGTACGACTTTCACCCACCAGAGTTGAACTCCTGGTGCGCGCCTTTACACAAACAAGTCCACTTAGTAAGATTTCTATGCGCTAGTGAATTTATTCCCTGCCTGACTTTCTAAATGTATGCTTAGGCTATTTACAGTGCATTGTATCTTGTCACAATATCCAAAACTACCATATCATATAATATTATAGAAGATACAACTATCCCAATGCATGGTATCATGGATTGTTTCTTAGTCCCCACAAGATAATTAAATGCTAGATGTGTATGAGAGTATGAATTGTGGGCCACTTAGATGATTCAAGTTTCAATGTCTATAATTTCGTGTCCAAGTGGTATCTTTCTCAAAATACAGATTTCTTCTCTCCCCTCTTAACTCTCTTGCCACATCATCAAAAATGCTTATGTGGCATGTATTAAATAGGTATGTTACCATGCATTAGGAATAGCCTTAGAGCAAGTATAATAAGGTTACGTAAGCGGGCTATAGGAGTCGCCACGTCAGATTTGAGTTGAGTTGGAGGAGAGAGGAGGGGAGAGAGAAGAGAAGCGGGCTGCAGACTAATAGCCGACTGCAGCACGGGCTCCAAGAAGATTGGTGAGAAAATGAGAAGATGAAAGGTGGGTCAGGTATTAATGCTCAGTGTGTATGTATAGCCAACTATTATATGAGTGAACTATTAGATTGGCTATAGATGATATGTCAATAACATAAAGCCCGCAGTTGGCTATATTATCAGCCTTGCTCTTAGGAGATGCTCTCGCCGTGTGCATACATAGGGATGTGTGTGCGTATGTCTTCATGTAATAAAAACTATGCAAATTGTAAACCCAGGTGCCATCAGTTGGACTAGCAATTAATTATTTCTCACAACGATGTTGATATTTACAGCTCTTTTTCATATCTTGTAAAAAAAAAGATAATTGATCAAATTCTTGCACGTTTTTGTCTCTGAAGATCAATTTTTGGTCTACCTTCAAACATTTTTTTTGGCTTATCCGAGTTTATTGTCACCAATCACCATCATCATTCTTGTACTACTAGCTGAATGGCTACTACGGATTAAACAAAATCATATTACTCCTAGCACGTCTGCTCGCGGTTTTCATTGAGGTTACAAAATCATATTACACCTCAGAGATTTCGATCAAAATCCGGCCAAATTTCAAAAGCAAATTTCAAATTTGGTAATTTTGAGGCTGGAAAACTAAAATTTTGGCCCTTTTCATCTCCTTTGTGAAATGGTCTCCAGGGGCTAGAAAAAATTGGGAAAACATATGAAAAAATCATACAGCATACTGGCACACCTCTAGCCCAATCCCTTTGTTCCCTCTAATAACCACAACAATCCTATAAATGACAATGAGCAGGATATACAACTTAACCACAATGACTCCAGATTATATAGTACCAGAGTTGACATAAGTTTCGAGCACCCAAGTTATGGTAAATTTTCAGACTTAGCCAATATTTTGGTCGTTCAAGCCATGGCAAAATTCTCACATGTTTCTATATGTATCTTTTTGAACATTTTCACATATATTCCTCAGAAAAGGCATTACAATTCACCACAAAAATTTAGAACTAAATCTAGTTCTACAAACAAGAAACCCGATCGAATTTGTAATCATATCAGTCAAAAAACCCAAAATATCACCAAAGTACACAGAAATCTCACCGAAAAATCTCAAAATCCAAGTTAGGGTTTATGGTTAGGTTACATAATTTGTATATATTTTTTCAAAATTTTCATATGTATTCCTCATAAAAGGCATTACAATTTGCCACAAAAAAATACTGTGAAATCTGATCCAAAAAACATGAAAACTAGTCAAATTTGTTATCACCTTGGTCCAAAAAGCCGAAATCTCACCGAAATTGACCAAAATCATTGAAACAATTTGAATTTTTTAAAAATTTTTATCTCGCAATGTTTGGAATCTCAGCCCTAACCAAAATCTAAAATTTTCACCAAGATTTCTGCAATCCCGGTGCGATTTTAAACCATGTTCTGCATACGTGCTTGACCACGTCACGCCTTTGTGTTGTCATCTTCACCATATGCCCAACTGCTTTGCTATTTTTTATGCATTTTTGTTAGAGAATTTTTAGTGAGACAGAATTTGTTTGTTAGTGTTTTTTTTTGTTAGTGATTTTTGTGGGTGATGGGAAGAGAAGGCTCCAAAGAGAAAGAAAAACACATTATCAGTAATCTAAGATCCCAATGTTTTGTTGATTTAAAGGAAACTACAAAATAGTCTTTATAATAATTCAAACATTTCTTAACTTGAACCAACAAGTTTGCAAATTTAAATTTCTAGATCTAAAATTTTAAACCAAGTAAATTTCACAAAACTACAAGTTTCTTATACAACTATTAGAAAACTACAGGTTTTAGCTCATATTTCAAAAAAAATATAGATTTTAGGAAAACTTGTGTCATAAAATTACATGTTTTAAAATTGACCTTTATTCAATAAGCCTAACAGTGTGAACCTATATGACAGCCTTACACGCTCCTATTTCTTGTTTCACTTGTGCATATTGTTGCGATATGGGCCCATTATGTCAAACCCGTTACAGAAATGGTTAATTCTAAAATATGTAGTTTTGTGTCGTGATTTCTCATAAAATATGCAATTTTATGAAATAGGAGATAAAACCTGTAGTTTTCTGCTATTTTGTACAAGAAATTTGTAGGTTTGTGAAATTCACTTTTTAAACCTTGAAGGTTTGCATTTATGAACTTTAAATTTCAAAAAATAAAATTTTACAATTTAAAATTGCAACATATAAATTTTCAATTTTATTATTCAAAATTTCATTTTTTTTATTTTTGAAAATTGATATTTTTAAAATTGAGTTTGGAATTTGAATTCTCGAGATTTGAAAGTTTGAAATTCCAAAATTCAAATTTATAATTTTAAATTCCTATAATTTGAATATCTAAAATCCATAATTCAAAATTCCAAAATTTAAGACTCAAAATATGATAAAATGGATTTTCGAAATCCAAAAATTTAACTTGTCTGAATTTAAGATTATGAAATTCAAGCTTCAAGTTTTGATATTTAGATTTCAAATTCATATTTTTGGAAAAAAAATCCATAACTAAGATATTCAAATATTAAAATAAATCAAAATTTGGATTTTGAATTTTGAAACTTTAAAATTTGGCAATGACAAAGTTAAGCAAATGATGATAAAAAAACACAACATCAAAGATTCATTTCCCCTTGATAATCTAGGATAAGCACATTTTTTTATGAGAAACATATTCGTAGAATTGATGGCAATATGATTCTTAAATGGGTCATTTGGTTGGTCGCATGTGGAGGAATTGGCTCAGAGTGCAAATATCTATCGCTTGGTTCATCAGAGCCACCGAGCTAGGCCTCACAAGATGCAAATTTCTCCGAGCAGCCCCATGAAACGAAAATTTTGGGCGTTCTGGCGGGCTCGCTCACTGAGCTTCCTTCAGACGGAAAATGCTCGCAAAGTCCCCGTCTCGCCTCGTCTCCCCACGCTACCGCAAAATCCCGCACGCCTCTCTCGTCTCCCCACGCCGCCTCCTCGTCTCCCACGCCTCCTCTCGTCTCCTACCCCCAGAGGCCTCCGCTTAAATCACGCCCGCCCGGCCCGACTCCCCACGCCTCCTCCTCGGGAACCTGTCTCCCCACGCGTCCTCTCGCCTCCGACCTCGGAGGCCTCCGCCATCACGCCGCCCATCTCCGACTCCCCACCTCCTCCTCTCGAACCCGTCTCCCCACGCCGCCTGCCTCCGCTCCTCACGGCTCTTCATCCTCTCTGGTGTCATAAGGTGAGAAGCAGATTCCACCGATTTCATCCTCTCACGGTATAAGTTGGTTGTGATTGATTACTTTTTGTCTTCTTGAATCCTCATGCACGAGCTTAATTAATGTGTGATGAGCTTAGGGTTCTAGACAATTTCGGCATTGCCGACATTGGACTTGGATTTATGTGTTCGACCGCTTGTTTGATTCGGTGATATTGAGTAGTAGCATGGAGTTGTGTCCCGATCCGTGTGCTTGAACTCCCGATCCGCTTGTTTGATGTGGTGTACATTGAGTAGTAGCATGAAATTTTCTTTGGTTCAATGATGAGTAGTGGATTGGAAAATTAAGAAAATTGTATTGATAATGCTACACCAAAGAAAGAAAAAACAATCATTGGCAAAGTATCGTGGTAATCTGAGATGTACTGTGGTAATCTGAAATTTTTCATTAACATGTAGTCATCTGAGATGTTGTAGATTTGATAATCTGAGATGTACTGTGGTAATCTGAAATTTTTCATTAACATGTAGTCATCTGTTATTTGTTAGATGGATATGCGAAGCCGACGAAGAAAGCTTATTATTGAAGCAGTTGCACTTCTTACGGTCATGCATGCATTTGTTGTTAATAGAATTAGATTGGCTAGATTAACTAGACCTGCAATCACCTATGGTCCTATGTGCAATAGAGACATTGAACGCCAAGCCAATCTAAATCTAATTTTTAACTCTAGTGATATCGAGTGTGTCAATATGTTGCGCATGAGAAGAGCCCTTTTTCCGCCTATGCAACCTATTTAGGATAGGAATCTCTTCATGATAGCATACACACATGTATAGAGGAGCAAGTTGCAATGTTCCTCCATGTAGTTGGGCATAACCAAAGATTCAGAGTTATCCATCACACATTTAGGCGATCCATAGAAACAAAGTGAGTCGGTACTTCAAGGAAGTGTTATATGCTATTGGAGAGCTACGAGGTGAGATGATTAGGCCCCTCCAATGAGACACCTGCTAAGATCACTCGAGTTCGAGGTGGTATCCCTATTTTAAGGTAATACATGCGACATTTTGTTAGGTTTAGTTTGTGTTGTTTGCTTATGTGGTTTGTATTAATCGCTTTGATTGATATAGGACTGTGTGGGTGCTATTGACTGAAAGTGCATCTAGGCCCTTATGTTATTTTGGTGATTAATGACAAACACATATAATGACAATCTATATAATTTCAGAATGCTTAACTTAGTGCTTAACAAATGACAAACCTCTAATATGATTATATTGCTATGAGACTAACATATTCATTGCCAAGTTGAGTATTAGTCTCATCTATTTAGAGGAAAATCAAGTGGATGGTTAAGCAAAGATAAGGTATGCAATCTCAGATCCCTTCCATATTTGTTATTGCATTCCTTTTGTGCAAATGCATAGTGAACTCCAAGTAGTATGTTGATTGTATATATGCACATTGGTTCATGTCATATTTATTTGTGCATATATGTTCATTTGAGTTCATTATGTGATTTGCTTTTAGTATGCATGTAATAACTAGAGTTAAACTTCACATTGCTATAAATTGACTTGGTGCATGCATGTGTTGGTTGTGTATCTTTTCATGCACCTCTCCTAGTGGAGTTTAATCTAGAGTTGGATCACATATTTACTCTTATTCCAAATATTGTTTGCACATGTACAATTCGTGTATATTCTATCATGTGCTTCGTTTAAGTAAAGACTGTGATCCTTGCCATGATTTAATTGATTCATCATATCCGCAATTATCTCTCTAGTGCATATAGATCAATTACATATTCATCATGATGCACTTAGTAGAGAACATTTCTTATGTCAAGTGTTTCCATTTATATTGTGCTTCTTTATATGAAACACTTGTGGTAATCAACTGCTCACAAATATCAATTTATTCACATCTACTGAGCTTTTTGGGACTAATGTCTTTCATGAGTGGTTTGGAAAGAATTAGGTCCCGTATGTGTATGATGACCAAGGTATCCGGGAGGATGATCATTAAGCCGAGGTCAATAAGACGACGGTGTCACCAAGAGTTGAGGACTAAGTCAAGATCGACTTGGCGTGGAGATCGTCGGAGAGGATGATCAAGTCAAGGTTGATAGGACGAGAGTCTCATGAGGTGAATCGAGTCAAGTTGGACAAGGCGAAAGTGTCATCAATCATTTGGTGAAGGTCTTCATGCACCGGAATTAAGAAAGAAGTCGGCAAGTAACTGTTTCTAGACTTGTATTATCTTTGATTTAATTTGAGTCTAAGGATTGCCGTACTATTAAGAGGGATGCAACGTCGAATGACTTTTAGATGTATCAAGTGCTCAAATGATCCATCCTTGTGAAATTTAGAGAGAGTGGTATTGGTGGTGGTACCTAAAGTGAGAATTGTAGGTCTCTCTTGGATTCTTGGTGAAATCTGGATTTATCCTTTAAGAATTGGGTAGTGAGACCTTGTTGGTTGTGTAGCCCTTGTTCTTAGCTTTCAATAGAGTCTAAAATCACTTAAATCGAGTCCGAATCAAAAGTTATGCTCTTTTTCGTCTTGTCATTGAGTCCAGTCCGAGTATCCGGATATTTAGTCCGGACACTGGGAAATTGTCCGAGTCTCCGGAAATTGTCCGAGTCTCCGGGGATTAAAGTCCGGACACTCCGGGTTAACCTTCTCGGTTCAAAGCAAATTCTTCCAGTCCGGACACTCCGGACTAAATGTCCGAATAGTCCGGGGTATGCGCAGTTCAAACGGCTAGTTTTTTGGGGACCTCTATTTAAAACCCTCTCTTCCCCATTTGAAAGGTGGCCGTTATTCCACTGGTTTGAGGTGTTCTCCTCTTATTCTTGAGCCCCCAAAACACCTCTTTACCCTTAGATCTAAGTGATCTCCTTTGTGAGAAGGGTTGGGAAGGGTTTGATGAGTGAGGTGTTAGATTGAGTGAGATTTGAGTTGTTTGAGCACTTGATTTTCATCTCCAAGCTTGTTCTTCGTGAGCATTTGTTACTCTTGGAGGTTGAGGACTCCTAGACGGCTAGGAGGTCGCCTACGAGCCACCGGTACTTTGTGTGGTTGGCCGTGGGAAGTTTGTGAAGGCCGGATTCCGCCTCCGCAAGGGAAGGAATCAAAGGAGTTGAAACCGCGAGTGCATTTGTGCAACACCGGAGGAAGAGGGTTGAAAGAGACCCGCTGCAAGCGCCAAAGGAGTTGAAACCGGCGAGTGCATTTGTGCAACACCGTGAGTAAGAGGGTTGAAAGAGACCCCGACTCAAGTGTGACTTGAGTGCCTCAACGGAGACGAGGATCCTCAAGGATCCGAACTTGGTGAAAAATCGTTGTCTCCAAGTTTGCCTCTTGCCCTTGCTTTATTACTTGATTTTGAATCTTGAAATTGCCCGATCTATTTGATTATTGAGTTTCTCGCTAGGCATCTACTTGATCTACGTTCCTCGCTAGTGTTTATCATCTTTGTGTTCAAGTAGATTGTTTAAAAGTTGGAGAAATTTCAAATTTCATCTCGAGGTGCCCAACCCGAGTATCCGGACAATTACCCCTGATAGTCCGAACATTTATACCGAGTATCCGGATAAAATCCTGACACTCGGATGAAAACCTTGGATTGTTTTATTCCACCGTGATTTAGTTTTAAATTTATTATTCGCTTATTCACCCCTCTAGGCGACATCACCGCCCTTTCAATTTGTATCGAGCTAGGGCTCTCATTTTATTAGACTTAACCGCCTAGGGAGTTAAAGATGTCGACTAGAGGAGTAGAGCACTCAAATGATCTACTTGTATTAAATGGCTCAAATTATGCTTTATGAAAATCTCTTATGACTATTCATTTTAAATCCATGAGCCTCCAAATATGGTGGATTGTAGATGTTGGCTTTTCGCTCCATTGAACGGTTGATCCAATCAAGGAGAGACGAAATGCCTACATCTCGACGCCAAGCTACTAACATATTATTTTGGGTTGTGAGCGATGAAATTTTTGATAGCATATGCGAACTCAAGAGCGCCATGAGATGTGGATAAAGCTTCAAGAACTATTTGAATCATCCACGTCTTCAATTGAGGATTGCATTAAGGAAGAGATGTCGGGAGATGAAACCTCAAGCTCCATCTCAAGCTCAAGTGATGAAGAACCGACATCTCCATCAACCTCAACCTCCGCCTCAAGTGACGATGAAGATTCACTCACATCTCGAATCCGTTGCTTCATGGCGAAAGGTAAGAATGTGGTAAGTGATGATGATGATGATGATGAGCTCTCTTGTGAAGAGTTTATGAATATGTTAAAGGAGCTAAATGAATGTCTTGGGAGGGAGAAAAAGAAATATAAAACTTTGAAGCTTGAACATGAATTACTTCAAAATGATTTTAATATGCTTCAAGAGAATCATGAATCCCTCTTTCTTAAAGAAATTCATAAGCCTAAGGTGGATATAGGAATCACATGTAATTTAATTGATGAAATGCCATGCTTAAATGTCAACTCTAATATTTCATCAAAAATTGACATGTCCACCTCTTGTGAAGATTTAATTGATACATCTTGTTGCTCTAATAAAATTTCTTCTAGTTCCTCTATGTCTTTGGATGCTAATCTTGTAGAGGAAAATAAAGAGCTCAAGGCCCAAGTCATTAGATTGGAAAATGACTTGAAGAAATGCATAAAGGGAAAAGTCATTCTCGACGAGATCTTGAGCAAGCCAAGGGCACCTCAAGATAAGCGAGGACTCGGCTACAACTCCAAGAGGGAGAAGAGCAAGAAGAAGCACGATACAAGAATGAAGACGATTGTGTGCTTCGCTTGCAACAAGAAGGGCCACTTCGCCTCCGTGTGCCCTAACAAAGTGGAGATCAAGCCACAACCATCAACAATGAGGCAAACCGACAAAGAGCAATCAAGAAAAGGAGACGCCAAAGCACACTTGCTACAATTGTCGGAAAAGGGCACATCGGTAAGGATTGTCCCAAAGGTATCATTCCTAAGCCTATTATTGTCAATGATCATCATTTGCTTAGGAAAGACAAAGATGGTAATGTGTTTACCAAATTTGACAATTCTTCTAAGTCTATGCAAAATAATGACAATCAATTGCTTAGAGATATAAATCTAGAAATGTATTTGCTCATAATGCTAGATTTCCTAAGACTATAAAAAATCATGTTGATCATGTGCTTAGGAAAAATAAAAATAGCAAAACATTTGCTAGAAATGCTAGATCTTCTAAGCCAATGCATAACTCTAATAATCATATGCTTAGAAAAGATCAAACTAGAAATAGTTTTGCTAAGTATCATTGTCCTCCTAAGCCTTATTACAAAAATGTCAATCAATTGCCTAGGAGGAATAATAATCGCAAACCTATTACTAGTCATGTTAGTTTACCTAAGACTACTAATATTAGGAGTATTTGGGTTCCTAAATCAATTGTGACTAACATTGTTGGACCCAACAAGGATTGGGTACCAAAAACCACCTAAAAGATTTTTAGGAAATATGGGATGGATTGGACGCTTGGCTTCTTCAAGAATATAAGAACTTCATCAATTACAAGTTGGAACCAAGCATAAAGATAATCAAGTCCATCATGAGCCAATGCCATCTCGAGTAACAAGTATTTAAATAGATTCTTATAGCTTATAGCCTTGTGTAGGTTATATTGCATTATTCATGAAAATCAATTTAGATTGCTTGTTATTTGCTTGCTCATGCTTATTAGTTGTTTTGATTGCAATCTTGAGTAAGTTTGGGAAAGTGGCACATTTAGGGGGAGTGCTAAATCATAATCATGTATATTACATCCCTACATGTGCTCATATTTATATAAGTGCTAATATATATTTTCAAAATCAAGCTATTTAGCCAAAAGTCAAAATTTTGTATACTATTAGTATTCTTATGAAAAACTAATTGCAAAATGTATACAAATGTATTTGAAACGTTTTTCAAAAGTTTTGGCTTCACAAAATCTATTTTGAAAAGAAAATGAGTTTTATGATCAAAATCTAGTTACTAGTATCTTGTTTTGGATTTAAACTTCCAATTTTCATAGAATTAAATGTAAAATTATTTTGAAAGTAATTCCAAAACGAAAATCCTAGAGTTGGTCATTCTTAACAATTCTTGTATTCAAAAGATCTTCAAAAGACCAACCTAGCAAAAGTTATTTCATTTTGAAACTCATTTAAAAACTATAATTGACCCATAATGGTCATATTATTGCACTTAGTGAGTTTCTCTGCTTGGACCGGATCTTGTGTAGTATCTTGGTTCAAAATGGTATTTTAGACTCATACACAAAATTCAAATCTCTATATCTTATCACTCGGTTTATTTGAATTCTTGTGTTGTTGGATTTTGATTTTTTTTTTCTCTCTTTTGATCTTATCTGGCATATTCTTGCATAAAGTTGGTTTTTACAATTTGAATGGATTTGATTATGCTAATAGGCTTATAAACATCTCTCTAACACAAATGAAGCCATATAAGTGCACATTTCCATTCAAAACTCATTTGGTTCTATTTTGAGGATTTGGTGAAAATCTTAATCCTTTATGTGATTCAGATACATCTTTCACCATATCTCTCAAAATAAAATTGATTTATTGAAAATTTTTGTTGGAAAACCTTCTCTCGCATATGGAGCTCATATCGGGAAATTCTCAAATTTATTTGAACTCATTTGCGAGATTATTGACTTTATTTGACTTAGTGTCAAAACTAAACCTCCAATGCTCCTAATAGCATATTTTTGATTGGAGGGTGATATTTGAGAAATTCTTTTTGGAGAAGTCTCTTGGATGTCCATGGATCATTTTTGTAAAATCTCATGGCTATTTGACTTCATTTGATACTTTTTCGAATAATGTTGAAAACCATATGCATTCATATCCTTCATATGAGCCTCTTTGGTCCAAAAGTCAAAAATATTGTTTAAAAGGCCAATATTTGTGAAAATCTTTATAAAAGTTTTCAAATATGTATTTCAAATGTTTTACAATGCTTCGGGAGTAAAAATTCGTATTTTAGAAACAAAATAGCAAATTTGGCCACAAATGGATCTTATAGGATCTTGATTTTGGATTAAATGAAATATTTTCATAAGTTAAAATCTATTGAGTTTTTGAAAAAGTGATCAATACAAAACTCGTAGGGTTGGTCATTTTAAGCATTTCTTTAGTTCAAAGTTTTTCCAAACGACCAACCGTTCAAAAGTTATAGTCATTTGAATTTGGCTAGAATCATTCATTTGACCCAAAATGACCCATTCTTGCATATTGTGGGTTTTGCTATTTGAATTAGATTTCTTCATGTTTCTTGGCTTGAAATAGTATTTCCAACTCATACAAAGCCATAAAAGTTCAAATCTCCATGAAATCCAATTCGATTATGCTTTTGAGCATTCGCGCAAATTGAATTTATCTTTTCGCCTTCAAAGCGCAATCTGCCATATCTTTTGAACGAAATGTGCTTTTAAGAAAATTCTTTTTGAGAAACCTTCTAAATTTTCTAGAGTTCATTTCTGGAAACTTTCAAATTATTTTGACCTTATTTGAGAAAGTTTTGACTTTTCTTCTCTTTGAGTAAAATTCATACCTACAAAGCAAAATTTGGCATATCTTTTGATTGGAGACTCCTTTTTGAGAAATTCTTTTTGGAAAAGTTTCACAGGAGTCTAAAGTATGTTTCTGCACAATTTCAAATAGTTTTAACTTCATTTGAAAAAGTTGTGGCTTTTTCTCACTTTGATCAAAAGCTGAAAATTCAGACTTTTGCATGGTTTTGAGCTGATTTGTGATTTTTGTATCTCCAAATTAGAGCATAATTTGAGGGGACCACCTTTGTAAGAATTGATTCTCTATAGTTGAACTTAATTGTGTAATTTTTTCAGAATTTA
The DNA here is from genome assembly GCA_036346375.1 of Guadua angustifolia. NCBI lineage: Eukaryota > Viridiplantae > Streptophyta > Magnoliopsida > Poales > Poaceae > Guadua > Guadua angustifolia. The sequence goes on from CM070519.1 coordinate 27,536,388, forward strand.
TGAACTTTGTTTGGACCTTCTTTCAGCCCTGTCAAAAAGCTTCAATGGAATGTCAAAACTGAATTTTTCAGCACATTGCTTTTTTGAAATCTTGCCTATCTTTAAGATGATTTGAGTATTTTCGTGTGATGAAAACTAAGGTAACTTAATTTATTGCTCCATGATTCATCTAAAATTATTTGGGAGCTCATTTGCTGTTGTTTTCATCCTCAGGACCATTTCAAAGCGAGATTTCTTTTCCCGAAACCTTCGGTTCAGCATTCACTATTTTCAAGTTTTCGGGGTTTTCCTTTGCTCAAATGAATTTTCGGTATTCATAGCTCTCGAAGATAATTTCGAGACGGATCTTTTTCACGTTGATGATTTTTGCATTTGAGCAATGGTTTAAAAGCTATAATCGATTTTGTGCTGCTATTTGCATCTCTTAAGATTTTGAGTGTTTTAAATTGGAATCTTGGCAAGCCTTTCAAGATGAAAACTAAGTGAACTTATTCATTGCTCCAAGCTTCAAAGTGGAGCATATCTATTTAAGTTTTCATTCCTATGAAAGTGCATCTTTTGGCTAAGTTCTTCCGAAATTGGATTTAATTGTAACTTAGCCTCAAAATGTTTTCTCTCTACATAACTCGAGTTTATTATGGAAAAGAGCAAATGTCCCTTGTAAGTTCAAGAGTGAGTGTGAATGTGTTTTACTCATTATCTCTCTTACAAGTGGATGTCAAGATTAAATTTGAATGAGTTTCAAATATTTTTTTATTGAAAATTGGTATAATGAAATCTTCAATTCATATCTTGAATTTTTAAAATTGCGTGCAAAGAGTATTGTCTTGTATATCATCTATATCATGCATGTTGTACTTAGACATTATCAAACTAACTTGGGTCAAGTTGAGAGATATTTGTTCTCAAAATCGTGTGCTTGTCTATTGATGTTCAAGGTATTGGAAAAGGGTCATCTTCGACGGTGGGATGAAGGAAATGGAGAGAAGCTCCATAGTCCGAGGGATCTAAGGTCAAGCGCGTGATCATGACCGATTCGAACATGCGATGGACAAGAATTGACAAAGGACGTGTTTCTTTCTTGACCATATTCAATAATGTCTTTGCACACCATTATGCTAAATTGTGTCATTCTAAATGGTGTTGTATCTTTCAATTAGTTTCATTAATTGGTATCTTTCGAGAGGTATCCTCAATCCTAAATTGTTTTGAAGTGTCATCTAACTTGCATTTGGCATTATCATGAATTAAAAGATACATATGGGTGACACATTGCAAAGAGGTATACCCTTGATAAATTTATGAAATTCTTGATCATGAAAGTGCATCTTAATTATACAATGTTGATTCATGATCTTGATTGTTAGAATTTAATTGGATCATAAGCATGTGCTTAAGATATATAAATTTGCTATATGATCTTAATGTTTAAAGGATGAATATTCTCCATATGAAATCATATTCATATGTCATGATTTAAGCTTCACTTACATATTGTGAATCATGACTACATTTAAAATTGGTATCATTTCGACAAATCTATTACCTAAATCTTGGATATAATTGGTATCATATCTTGCCTAGATTTAGGGGGAGCTTAATATTATTGTCCTATTCCTAGCTCCTTATCTTGTTCTCCTAATCCTTTTATTGAGTGTGCAATCAAGGGGGAGAATTTATTGAATGAACAATAAGGATCTCTTAAGCACCTTTTTGGGATTAATGACAAAAGGGGGAGAATTTATGGATTTATCAATTGTCCCCTAATCGATCGACAAAAAGGGATATTTTGTAAGTATGGTCTCTTATTGTTTATTCATGTTTGTTTTTAATGTTAAATATCTTAATATTGTCATTCGGAGCAATTGATAATAGGTTTGTCATAAATCACCAAAAAGGGGGAGATTGAAAGTGCATCTAGGCCCTTATGTTATTTTGGTGATTAATGACAAACACATATAATGACAATCTATATAATTCTGTAAATGCTTAACTTAGTGCTTAACAAATGACAAACCTCTAATATGATTATATTGCTATGAGACTAACATATTCATTGCCAAGTTGAGTATTAGTCTCATCTATTTAGAGGAAAATCAAGTGGATGGTTAAGCAAAGATAAGGTATGCAATCTCATTATCCTTCCATATTTGTTATTGCATTCCTTTTGTGCAAATGCATAGTGAACTCCAAGTAGTATGTTGATTGTATATATGCACATTGGTTCATGTCATATTTATTTGTGCATATATGTTCATTTGAGTTCATTATGTGATTTGCTTTTAGTATGCATGTAATAACTAGAGTTAAACTTCACATTGCTATAAATTGACTTGGTGCATGCATGTGTTGGTTGTGTATCTTTTCATGCACCTCTCCTAGTGGAGTTTAATCTAGAGTTGGATCACATATTTACTCTTATTCCAAATATTGTTTGCACATGTACAATTCGTGTATATTCTATCATGTGCTTCGCTTAAGTAAAGACTGTGATCCTTGCCATGATTTAATTGATTCATCATATCCGCATTATCTCTCTAGTGCATATAGATCAATTACATATTCATCATGATGCACTTAGTAGAGAACATTTCTTATGTCAAGTGTTTCCATTTATATTGTGCTTCTTTATATGAAACACTTGTGGTAATCAACTGCTCACAAATATCAATTTATTCACATCTATCGAGCTTTTTGGGACTAATGTCTTTCATGAGTGGTTTGGAAAGAATTAGGTCCCGTATGTGTATGATGACCAAGGTATCCGGAGGATGATCATTAAGCCGAGGTCAATAAGATCTACAGTGTCACCAAGAGTTGAGGACTAAGTCAAGATCGACTTGGCGTGGAGATCGCCGGAGAGGATGATCAAGTCAAGGTTGATAGGACGAGAGTCTCATGAGGTGAATCGAGTCAAGTTGGACAAGGCGAAAGTGTCATCAATCATTTGGTGAAGGTCTTCATGCACCGAATTAAGAAAGAAGCTCAAGAAATAACTGCTTTAGACTTGTCATTCCATTTAAATAGTTATGACATAAACTACACCATATATGTATAAACAGAAAGTTGCAAAGGCCTTGTAGCATAAACATAGCTTCAAATGACATATGTGTATGAAATACAATGCTCAATTTCTTTTCTTTTTTTTCATTTTTTTTGTTTTTTTAATTAAGAAACACACAAAAAGAAATTATGTTACAAAATATTACAAAAACTTCAAAAACTCCCCCTCAAAAATATCCCATTGGATGAACCAACCCAAGTTCTCCCCGAATAAAAGTAAAACGAGAAGAAGACAAAGGTTTTGTGAAAATGTCTGCCAATTGATGTTCAGTATCCACATGATGAAGCACAATATTTCCCTTTTCTACATGATCTCGAAGAAAGTGAAATCTGATCTCAATGTGCTTTGTTCTAGAATGTTGCATAGGGTTTTTAGCAATGCATATTGCTCTAGTGTTATCACACAACAGAGGAACACTATCCAAATTAACCCCATAATCCTTAAGTGTAGCTACTATCCAAAGAATTTGAGAACAACAACTAGCAGCTGACCACATATTGATTCAGTAGCTTGATTGTGCAATGTAAGATTGTTTTCTAGAGGACCATGCAATAAGTGAATTACCCAAGAAAAGACATGAGCTAGATGTGCTTTTTCTATCAATTCTACAACCTCCAAAATCAGCATCAGAGAATGCTCTTAAACTAATGCATGAGGAAGCAGAAAGCCATATACCAAAATCTTGAGTACAATGGAGATACCTGAAGATCCGCTTGACACCTTGTTGATGTGAAACACATGGAGAAGCTTGAAAATGAGCACACAAGCACACATCAAATTGAATATCCGGCCTTGATGCAGTGAGATATAACAGAAAGCCTATCATGCTTCTATACTCTTTTTGATCAACAATCTCACCATCTTCATCCGGATCAAGTGTGCAAGTGCCTCCCATGGGTGTCATGATCGGTTTGCAGTTTTCCATCCCAAAGCGGCGAAGCAAATCTTTTGTGTATTTACTTTGATGAACAAAGGTACATTCCTTCGTTTGTTTGACTTGCAGTCCCAAAAAGTAAGTCAACTCACCCATCATGCTCATCTCAAATTCCTTTCTCATGGTTTCAAAACTTAGACACTAAAACATGAGAGGAACCACCAAAGATAATATCATCAACATAAATCGACGAATAGTTGATCATTGCCTTGCTTGAGTAAAAGAGAGTTTTGTCAACCTTTCCCATTGTAAACCCTTTTCAAGTAAAAAGGTTTTTAGTCTATCGTACCATGCTCTAGGGCTTGTTTTAATCCATACAAGGCTTTGGACAATTTGAACACATGATCAAGAAATTTGGGATTTTCAAACCGGAGGTTGCTTAACATATACTTCTTCGTTAATATAGCCATTTAGAAAAGCACTTTTCACATCCATTTGATACAATCTAAAACCTTTAGATGCAGCAAATGCTAAAAGAATTCTAATGGCTTCAATTCTAACAACAGGAGCAAAGGTTTCATCAAAATCTAAACCTTCAACTTGAATAAATCCTTGAGCAACCAATCTAGCTTTATTCCTGACAACAACACCATCCTCACTTTGTTTATTTTTGAAAACCCATCTAGTTCCAATTATATTAAAATCAGGAGGAGGTGGAACAAGCTTCCAAACCTTGTTACGCTCAAAATTCTCTAATTCCTCATGCATGGCATTGATCCAAGATTCGTCGGTTAATGCATGAGATATATCTTTGGGTTCAAAAGAAGCAACAAAAGCAGAGTGAGCATGAGAATCGAAGCAATAAACCCGGATCGGGTGACTCTCTCATTTAAATCTCCAATCATTTGTTCGGTGGATGTCTTCTTTGAATGTGCAAAGGCGCAACTTCAAACTTCTTCTTCTTCTTCATTTTCAGATGTCTTGATGATGTTGTGGCTTGAGGATGCTCATTGTAGGTGATGTAGTGGTAGGTGCGAAAGAGGTACAATTTGGTTGTGCAATAGGAATCAACACTTCATCCTCAACATCATCATCATCATCATCCACAAAAATACTCTCCCCCTGAACATCTGCACATGTTCCTGCATCAATTGGACTAGTGCCTGGACTAGCCTCATCGAAAGTGATTTCACAGGTTTCTACAATTTTGTTAGTCTCCAAAACAAGTGCACGATAACCACGTGTATGAGCAGGATATCCAAGAAAAATGCCATCAGTTGATCTAGCTTCAAATTTATCAAGATTTCCAGATTTCAAGACAAAACATTTGCATCCAAAGACTCTGAAATGAGATACACTAGGCCTATGAGCAAAACGAAACTCATAAGAAGTTTTGCCTAGCTTTGATCTCAAAAACACTCTATTAGAAACATAGCATGCGGTTGAGATTGCTTCAGCCCAAAACTTCCTAGGAGTGTGATGTTCATCTAGCATAGTCCTAGCCATTTCAACCAAAGTTCTATTTTTTCTTTCAACTACACCATTCTGTTGAGGCACTCTAGGTGAAGAATATTGATGATCAATTCCTTTTTCAATACAAAAGTGATCAAAAGAAGAATTCTTGAATTCAGTTCCATTATCACTTCTAATAGCTCTAAGTGCTCTGGGTGATTAACAGATAATCTAGTAACAAGACTTCTAAAATGACTAAAAGCCTCATCTTTAGATACCATAAAATAAACCCAAGAGTATCTAGAATAATCATCAACAATGACCAGAACATACCATTTGCCTCCAAAGGATTGAACTCGAGAAGGTCCAACCGTGTCAAGATGTAGTAGCTGTCCTGAAGTGTTTGTCATCACCATGGTAAGAGGTACATGTGAACCTGCAGTCATCTTACCATGTCTACAAGAAGAGCATACTAAATCGCTATCACCATTAAGCTTAGGCAAGCCACGAATAAGATCTAATCCGCTAACATGAGTTAGATGATCAAAACCAATGTGACCAAGTCTCCGATGCCAAAAAAATAAATCTTTAGAAACATTAGCAACTAGACACCTATGCTTAGAAGAAAGTGACACATCAAAATCATCTTTAAAAACTCTTCCAAAGCGTGAAATCCTGAACACAAGGTCTCCTGAAGCATCTAAAACTTTGCATTCACTTTTCTTAAAGCACACTTCAAGATCCTCATCAATCATTTGTGAAACAGACAACAAGTTGTATTTCAAGTTTTCAACAAGAGCCACATCCTTGAACATAAACTTGTCACTTACCTTTACTGTACCTTTTGCCACAACAGGAGTAGAAGAAGTATCTCCAAAAGTAACACTTTCAAAGACGAGATGCACGAGTGAGGAGGAGAACCAATTTTATCGCGGACATGTGGCGTGAACATCCGAATCAACTAGCCAAATGTTCTCCTTCCTCGCACGAGAAGCCTACATAAAGGCAGAAAATATCGAGGTCTCAGTACTGGGGTTTGAAAGTGCATCTAGGCCCCTCAAAGAGTTTTGGTGATTTATGGCAACACAATTGAGTATACTAACGATGCATGTGAGATTCTATGCAGATGATCAAGAAGATATCATGGTTGGAATGGCGATTGGAGATCCCCACCATATTTAAAATTTGAAAAGCGGCATCAAGACTTTAGTTGAATCCTTTTATTTTATTGAGTCTAAGGATAGCCGCATTATTAAGGGGATCTGACGGAAAATCGCTTCTAGGATATGCTTGTGCTCATAGGATGAAAATTGCATCTCAAAAGAATTTTAAAACAATGCATTTCCTATCAAAGGGTACTCCTGGCCGAGGTGGTAAGTCCGGAGTATCCGGACATTTAGTCCGGACACTCCGGGGAAAATGTCCGGAGTATCCGGGGATTAAATCCGGATACTCCGAGCTGGAGTCCTCGGTTGCTTTTCTCTGGTAAGTCCGGAGTATCCGGACATTTAGTCCGGACACTCCGGGGAATTTGTCCGGAGTATCCGAAGATATTGTCCGGACATTCCGAGCTCACCTGCTCGGTTGATAAATGAGTTGAGTCCGGACACTCCGGACTAAATGTCCGGATAGTCCGGACTTTGCGCAGAAAACCTGTAACGGTTGGATTTTGGGTGAGCTATTTAAACCCCCACTCCAAATCTAACCGTTGGCAACTTCATTCATTGCAGCATTCAAGTCTCAAGCTCACTCTCTCACTCTCTTGAGCCCTAGCCTCTTCTCCCCACTTGAATCTTTGATTTGGTTTGAATCTTTTGGGAGAAAAGAGGGCATTTAAGTGATTTGAGCTTGCTTTGTTGATTCTTGAGCACAAGTTCATCCTCCAAGTTGATTTAGCGGCGTATTTGTTTCTCTTGGAGCTTGAAGGGCTCCTAGATGGCAAGGAGTCACCGGGAGCCTCCAATCTTCGTGTGGAGAGCCTCGATGGTTTGTGAAGGCAAGCCTAGCCTCCAAAGGAAAGAGGCAAGAAGTGAAGACCCGGGTGCTTTGTGCAACACCGGAGGAAAGGGGTCAAGAGGGACCTGTGCTTTGTGCCTCCTCAATGGAGACGAGGATTCCTTCAAGAATCCGAACTTCGTAACAAATTTGTTGTCTTTGTGTTCTTCACTTGCTTGTGCTAGGGCTTGTAGTTCTTGAAACTTGTGGTGCCCGATCTACTTCATCTACGTGTTTGGCTCTAGATCCATATTTTTCTAAGGTACCTGAGTTCAGTTAGAACCTTTGTATTCAGCTAGATTGTTGAAAATTTGCAAGGATTTAAAATTCTCATTTCGAGGTCACTTGTCCGGACACTCCGGACATTAACTCCGGACTATCCGGACATTAAGTCCGGACACTCCGGATTTTGGCCCTCGGGTGATTTTATTTAATTGCAAATTTTAATTACGCCTATTCACCCCCCCTCTAGGCGACATATCGGTCCTTTCAGGGTTAGAAATAAAACATTTAGGAATCCAGTACTGAGACACACAACGAGTAGGCACAACACGAGTACGTTTGTTCAAAAAATCAGATTTGCCCTTTCCCGTGTTTCTTGCAACAAAAGATGTTTGCATCATCCTAGGCACAAAATGAGGAGTAAAATGTGCCTTCTTGAAATTAGACCTAGCCTTAGTCTTCTCTTTCTTTTGCTGTTTGGCTAGTCTAAAGCAAAAATCTACTAAGTGTCCATCTCTACCACAATGAGTGCAAGTATACTTAACATGATGTTTAGCTTTAGTAACAGAAGTAACATTTCCATTTATCATAGTAGAAGTTAACACACCAGCAGATTTAAACACTGTTTTCTTAGGCTCATTGTCAATTTCAAGTTTTCCACTTCCAAGTGTCTTAACAACAGTAGGAGCATGCGACTTATAATGAGCATAAGAATCAAAACCTAAACCTTTGTGATGAGTACTGACCCTTGACTGGTCCAGAATCATGTTTAGGTTTTTCTTTCCAGTAGTGAATCGTTCTAAAGATTTTTCCAAGTAATCAACCTTTCGAGCAAGGGTTAAACAGTTATTACATGGAACGTCCACTTTTCCTTTCTCATTATGCGACAAGTTGAGCATGAGAGAACTTCATGAGTGAGCATAGCATCTGTCATTTGAGAAACCCTAGCATTTGCATCATGCAACTTCAATTCGATATAGCACATTTAGAACAATGAGTTGTATCATGCAAATCAACAGTTGAACAACTAAGCGTTTTTACATGTTTCTCATTTTCTTTCTTTTCAGCATTGACTTGTTCTAACAAAGAAACATGTTCTTTCCTAAGCACAAGAAACTCACTTGTAGATTAAGTCACATGATTTGCAAGCATCATCATCAGAATCAAAGATTTAAGTCTAGCAATTTCAGCATGCAAAGATTCCACAAGAACATCATGTTTCTTAATTTTCTTGTCGCGTTTGTTAAGCAATTTTCCAAGACGAGCAACAAAGAATAGCTAAATCATCGTAAGATGGTTCTACCTCATTGAAGTCACTGTCATGATCATCCTCGGTGAAGCTTCCATCACTTCTAGCCATGAGACATAATCCAGTCAAATCATGCTTGCTTGGAACCATTGTGTCATCCTCACTGCTCTCTGAATCCACATCACTTAAGTTCACTTGTTCAAGAGCAGAAAGAACCCGATGAACAACCTTTTTGTTGACGAAGCTCTTTTTCTTCCTATCACTTGGTGAAAACTTCTTCTTTTCTTTTCTTCTGTCATTGTCCTTCTCCTCCCTTGATGCTTTGCCTGCAAGCTTAGGACAATTTGATCTAATGTGATTGAGGTCACCACACTCATAGCATCTTGGAGGGCCACCACCAACTCTCTTTCTTATTCTCACATTCTGCAAAGCTTTGTTAAACCGAGAAGATAGTAGTGCCAAATCTTCTTCAGGAAACTCTTCGATCTGCTCATCAGTTAGTGAAGACAAAGAGGACAAAGCAAAGCTTGAAGAAGCATTGTTCATGCTAGATTGTGAAGTTAGTGCAATTGATTTATGATCTGTCTTCCTAGCAAGAACATCCAACTCATGAGTTTCTAATTTAGAAAAGAGTACATCTAAAGTGAGTGAACTCATGGCAGTAGATTCTCTAATAGATGTCACTTTCATTTCCCAAATAGACATGTCTAATGCACCAAGTAATTGTCTAGCATTTGTAGCCTCATCAAAGAAAACTCCAACAACACGCAAATTGCTAAGAATTTTATTGAACCGTGCAAAGAAATCATCTAGAGACTCACCAGGCTTCATCTCAAATCGCATGTATTCTTTCTTATAAATATCTTGCCTAACCTCTTTGACAGTGTTAGAACCTTCATGATAATCACAAAGAGATTTCCATACCTCATATGCAGACTTGAGATGAATCACACGATCAAAATCACTTCTTCCTAGTTCTTGGATGATCAAATTCCTTGCCTTACTGTTTGCTTCAACATGTGCTCGATTGGTGTCATTGACTTTATCATTCTCAGGAACATTGTATGGCTTGTAGACCTTTTCCCAAATTGCAAAACCCTGAGCTTGAATATATGCCTCCATCTTTGCTTTCCAAAACTGAAAATCAACACCATCGAAAACACAAGGTTTTGTCGAATACCTATCCATCGCTACGGTTTCTAATCACAAGTTAAGATTAATTAGAAAAAGAACTAGGCTCTGATACCACTTGTAGGATCGAAATATACTAATCTAGCAATCAGAGGGGGGTGAATGATTGCGCGGAAGCTAAAATCAAATTTTTGACTTTTGAAACACCCCAAACTAACTCAGATCGCTTGATTTGTATTCAAGAACAACCTTATTGCACCAGACCAAATTTGCATGTGTATGACGGACAAAACTTCGCTTCAGATAGAGAGTTGCATGTGTATGACGGACAAAATTTCTACTGTAGCAAAGACCAGTCAGTTTATGACGGACAAAATGAAAACAACCTGACACATGTTCACTAAAATAGTAATTCCCAAATATCCAACCGTTTGATTGATGTGAAATTTTAACTTCAGAAACTAGACTCGATTCCGAAGCTAACACAAAAAGAATCAAGTCAATCAGACTTATGGATCTAAAGTTATGTCCCTCGCAAGACAGATGAAACAAATCCCGATCTAATAGTGACGGACGAAATCAGACTAGTGACGGACAAATCTTCATAACTTCAATTACCAACTATGCCGGACAAAAGTTCAGACTTACGTTGCATGCATCAGCGCCAGACCAATCTTCAGATGAAAGATCAACAAGAACACGCCGACTAAAAACCAGCCACCAAAGAAAGAACCTGCAGGCACTAACACATGCAAGCACTTTACTTAGCCGTCGATCTTCAAGCCAAGGAAATCAGCATGTGCTCAAAAATCTTCTAGTCGCCTGGGAGTTTTTCTTTGCATGCATAGCCATGCCGCACGATCGCGAGTACTTTCCAGCCGCCGACTGCAAGAGCAAAATCTCTTGCCGAAACGTACAGCCGCCAAGAGCAAACGCAAGAAAACTTTCTGGAAGATTAATTTTTATTTCATTGTCTAAAGTACTCCAACACAAGAGTACAAACCCTAAAACCAAAAACGCTCAGCAAATAAACAGGGAACACATCCCCCTATTTATACAGAGCAACCACAAAGAGATTGAATACAACTCCACTCCCAACATGGAAAGAGTTCGTATCTGTCTCAACTTGGCCCAACATGGCCGAAAACAACTCTTGCACGTATGTACAGCCCACCTGCTGTAATTACGTGACTAACCAGCCTCCATGTGCATGTTCTCTAGCCCGAACGTCCCGTATGACATCCTCGACCACCAAGACCTCTATTCCTCCGTGAAGCTAGTCCCGAACCTCAATTCCTCCATGAACCTAGTTCCGGTCCCGTCATCGACCACATTCGCCCTCGAGCAACACCTGCACATGAAGTAACAAACAACGCGTCCGAGCACAAGTCCACGACTTGACTCAAAGTCAATTCATGCAACCACTCATACGAGTGCATTGCATCAAGCAGAATCCATCATGCTATCACCAGCATAGTAATTATCTCAACATAGCACATGCACAAGCACCACACATGCTATAATCAAAACCACTTTGCAATGCCAATTTCACCATTCAACCAATTTTTCATCACATGATCTCACAGACTCAAATCCTAGAGACTGTAGCACTGCTTTATTGCTTATGATCCCTCATGGACCGTTGAAAGATCTAGACTGTTGGTTCGCTCAATCTGACAATTCTAACCTATAGAGACGGCTTAAGCTGCAATCCACGTATAAATTGCTCAGGAACCTATCCCCATCAGCGGTGCATGGAATGCCCACACACACACAGTGAGACAGCACCGACAAGCTGTCAATCGCGGGTTCCAATTATGGTGAGAAGAAGCAATTTCAAGCAATTGTAGACAGTGGCATAAGCAGAAGAAAAATAGTGAGGGTGCTTAGTGTTGCAATATTTTCTTATATTTATGGCGGATAGCTGATGTGACATCTTGAAGATTATAAAAAAAGACTACAAACTAAGAGGTACCAGAAGCACGTTGGTCACAACGTGGTGCTCTAGCCCCTTTGCCGTTCCCCTTCTCCCCCACGGCCACTGCCATCAAGCCCCTTCACTGTTCCCCTTCTCTCCCACTACTGCTGCTGCTAGGTCGCTCGATGGCAGCTTCTTTGTCTCTGCTCTCGCGCTCCTCCTCGCCTGCTGCCTCGCACTTCGTGTGCCTCCACCCTAGCTACGCCCTCCCACAGCGACCTCGCTACCACGGTCGTTAACCCGTTCCTCCACCCGTGCTACACCGTCCCCATCGTCGACTACTTCCACCCACTCGGGCCTATGCTCCTCAACCGCACCATCTGCGGCACTATACTTGCCCTCATCGCCGACAATGCCACCTACCAAGAGGAGGCCGGGGAGGGGGAATCCCATGTCATCAAGTTCTACCTCCCTACGGGCAGGGGTCTGCGACTACACGACCTCAAGAGCCTACGCCCTCCTACATCCTCGACCTCGCCACCTACTTGCTTCAATATAATGATGGACCTTTACCTTGAGTCCCTAACACCGTTCTTCTCTTGGTACCCATAATTCACAAGAATTTAAATTTCGAGTGGCACCATCAACACATTATGTAGTTTGTATGGTCGTGCTTTGGTGCAAAATTCGAGTCACCCTGAAGTTTGGTGCTCAATTAACCTCAACTACTAGCTTTCTACTAGGGGAATATTCCATGTAATCCACTCTTACCGTGTAAACTACACAAAAACCACATGTACAAGTTTAAAAAAATCTAAAAAAATTACCATACGTAGGGGAGATAAGCTTTTACAACTGTAAATTTTAAAGATCAAACTCAATTGCATTTGAAAGATATAGAAAAGAATATTAAACCTGAATAGTGATTTTCACTGTTCAACAGTATTCATATCGATGCTTGTACATTCGATTTTCACAGATTTTACTTGGGTAAGGGTAGTTTACACTAGATATGTCCCACTTTAAATTTAAACCACTTAGCAATGATATTGATAGCAATTCTCTAACAGTAACTTCTCAAAACAAGGTACACTGATAAATAGAGACTAAATAACAATAAGTAGAATAAATAATGCACACTAACAAACTTGGAACCTTAAGCTCAAGAATGTTTGGGATTGTGCGTTGGTGCACTGACATTTATATGTACTTAACATTTGGGTTCCATATATCTATTATTATGCTATAATTGCTCACCGACTAATTCCAAATATATGATTTAAGTTTTAAGAATAAATAAACTTTAAGAGTGGATGAAGAACAACTCAAAGTGTTTGATAAATCTGTGATGTACATGATATTTATGTGCTACTCTCATCCCATAAATGGCATCCTTAATGTTCACTTAAAACAACAAATAAAGTAATGGTGAGTTTGAGACTCAGCATGTACATAATAAAACAATAACATAGCACACATTTCCCACATTTAATATCATCATTTTTTCTTTCATTAATACAATGTTTGGCTATAGTACATGTTCATCATACACATCATTAGCTTATACCGGTATAACTAAGTGCACATCCGTCAATGTCGCACCCTCCTAATCTCTCTATTTTGTGGTGGTGCCTACCAAAGTAGTTTTTTCATACCCACACAAAGTAGGTCATAGAGACCCACACACATCACTTCTTTTTATCATAAATGCACATTATACAAATACAATGATTTTGTTAATCATAATTTAATGCATCACTGTATAGGCAACATAGTAAGTAAGAGTAATGATATAAATCAACATTATAAAAATTTTACAAACATAAACAACAAACAATACAATATCGTACCTACGCACATTCTTGGTCTAACAACCTCCCCTCCAGTGAACAACCTCTTTGCTGTGCTGGTGATCAAGTGACCATAACTCTCCATCTCAAAGCCTAAACCATATAAACCATATATTTTCTAGAAACTACAAAAAAAATTCTACACTTTCCTAGCTAGCTAAAAACCTTAGTTAATCCATGTAAGCCTCGTTTTTTATCCTGAAGACCGTAGCTAAAAACCATAGTATGTAACCTTCTATTTTTAAGCCTTTTTAAAATTTTTGTGAATTTAAAATTTTCTTTTAGTGCAAGCAAATCATTTGAATAAAAATTAAGTTCAAATGAGTTCAAAATAATTTATCTGGGTTCCAAATGCTTAAAAGTATTTTTTGAGATTTATCTTGGATCTTTCCTAATTTATTTGCTATTTATTTTGGTATTGTTGCATTTTCTAGAATTTCTTAAAAAGAAAAACCCTTTTCTTTTCCCTTTTCCGCTCGGGCTGATTTCTTCCCTGGCCTAGCTTCTGTTCTTTCTGCTTCGGCCCATTTTCTCCCGACTCGGTTCGCCGCTCCCTCTCCCAGTAGCAGCGTGGCACATCCCTCTCAGCGCCCTCTAACACGTTAGGCACTTTGTCGGCCGCTTTGCTTGTCTCCGTGTCACCTCCATCGCGTTGCCGTTCACTTTGCACCCACCGCCACGAATCTCGCGCCCACCGCACCGTACCGAGACCGGCCTCCCTAGGCGTCCATGTCTATATAAGTCACCACCCTTTTTCCCCTCTCCCCTTCCATCGTTTCTCACTCGGAGCCGCTGTCCTGAGCTCATCTCAACCGTCACCGTGTCCGTGAGCTTTGCCGCTATAGATCTCTGTCAACGGTGAGCTTCCGCCACATCCGTTGGTGTCACCGAGTTCCTTGCGTCGCGCGTGCTCTTTTGCCCCAGATTTGTGCGCGTCTCGTCGCGTTTTTGCCTCGCAATCGCTGCGTCTTCCCCGGCTCCGGCATGCCTCGCGCCGCCCCTCCGTGTCGGCCGTGCCACGCTGGCATCCGCATCTGCGTCGCATCGCGCCGCGTGGCGCCACGTCCGCGCCACCGCAGACCCTCAGCCTATGCGGTGACCGCTCTGGCTGTGCCGCGTCAGCGTCGTATGGTGGCTGCGTCATCGCCGAGTGTCGCGCCACGTTGACGCCACACCAGCCCTAGTGCTGCGTTGGCCGCCATGTCATCCTAGTCCGCCACATCATCGCAAGATCCCTCGGTGGACGCAGTCCACCGTGAGCCGTGTCGTTGACGCGTGGGCCCCACATGTCAGTCGGCTTTTCTTTTCCTTTTTGTATTTTCTAGAAATTCCAAAAATTCCAGCCAATCAGATTGTGCCACGTGTTATTCTTTTTCTTTTTATCTGATTTTCTGATCCGAAGAACTTCCAGGAGCCTATTCTCCTTCGTTCGATCTCCAATTCTAGTGATTCAAAATTTTAAATTTATCTAAATTCATGTTCTATCTTTCAGTACCATTCTTTTCAATTTTAGAATTTTGTTTGAATTTGGTTTATTTATTTGTTCTCATTTCGCGTGTGGACGACGCAGTCGAAGCTCACTCGAATCAAAAGGCAGAAGTAGAATCAGCAGGAGGCAGCGAAGGCAAGTCTTCCTTTAACATGTATCACCCAAATTTTATGAAAAGCTTATGTTGTTTTAAATTATGCATGCTTACTTTTGCGCAATGTACTTTAAATGTAGTTTTAAGTTTTAGTTAAATTCCAGATTTGTTATGTCCTCATTGACATTAATCATGACGAACCTTTGTCACCTTACATGATACTAGCTATTTTATTTGGTGATAACCAATAGTGTAGTATGGGATGGTAAAATTGCTTAGTCCAGCTTAAACGTTTCGGTATTATGCCACTGCGGGAATCATTTCAAACATTGTTTAAACTTATTTGTGAAGTTGCAGCAAATGGTATTGCTGCTGAAATAAAGTAGAAATGGTTTAGACCGGAGCGAATAGATATTTGGTGGGTGCTGGATGCATGAGACCTTGTAAAGTGAATGCTTCACCCTAGTCAATTAAGTACCGAAGCATTTGTTACCATGGATCAAGCACTACCGTACAACCACAAGTCTATATGAAAACGATTTGGCTAATTAATTTGTAAATCTCGTTATTGGCTTCGCCAATCAGTAGAATGTGGGTGTCGGATGGAGACAGTTTTTCCATGTGGCGCAAGAGGGGGCTTCTGACTAAGTGGATGTAACCCTTCAGCGGTGAAACCTTAGCGGGCAATATTAATTGCGGGATTGTACATTATAAAGGTCTTATCATGATCTCTCTATCGACACACCAAAAGAAGTATGTTAATTGCATGGCAATAAGAGTTGATCATGTCTTTGTGGGTAAAACTGTACACACTCTGCAGAGTTAAAGCTATTTAAGTAGTTATGTCCACGGTCAAGGGCAGGCGAGATATGCTTACACATTGTAGATCTTATGGTTTGTTTTAAATCAAAATAGTGGTTTGGGAATCTATGAGTGGATGGAACTCTCGGATTGTGGTTTAGCGGTTGGAGCCAGTCCAGTGGTTGGAACCTATTTAGTTGTTATATCAAATTCAATTACTATTCCATTATGTTTTGGTCAAATGATACTTTATGAAATTACTATTGATATTTAAAGTTAAACTTTGCTTTTTACTAAAAGAGCCATATTATGCCTTCAATTGTTCAGCCATGCATATAGTTATCATGCATTATGTTTCTAAGACTTGTGGAGTACATTTTGTGCTCACCCTTGCAACATTCCAATTTTCCATAGAGGAGTGTGCAAAAGCTGAAGGTGACTACGAGTTCTATGCTTGTGGTTATGAAGAAGGTGATCTGGATTATTAGGATGTGAACCCCTGTCGATTGCCTGTTAAAAAATGGATAGACTTATCCTATTGTTGTTATTTCGTTTTCGCTGTTTCTTATCGAACTCAAGACAAGAGGTTGTTAATTGTAATAATTGGTCATAAGGGTAATATCTTTTTGTTTAATTAATATTATATGATTCACGATATGATTGTGTCATTATTACTGTTTACACTGTGTATGCCAGCTTTTCCTAAATTAGCACGGTTGTACACAGAGGGTTCGGATTTTGGGAAGCCAATCCCGACACAGTTTTTGAGGCATATGATTATCTCAACCATCTCAGGTGTGAGAAATGATCTGTTTGGCTCAAGTATACTCCCCACCGTACTAAAAATGGCTTCCGACTAGACAGTCAACATCGGAACCACAAGTACTTCCTGTGCAAATTACGATAGTACATGATAAATACATTAGTGATTCATCCACCACAAGACCAAGTTGAGTTCATTACTATCCGTGATATCAAACTCAATCATCGCAAAAGATGTGTCAAGATAGCGAGTGCGGTAGCGTTACTGCCTTCGGTCGATGGCGTATACTCTTCAGTTTTCATTCTCCACATTTTAGCATCTCTATTATTTTCCCTTTCTCTGTATACGAGAACCATAACGGTGCCGGTCGTAGGACGAGCCACGACATGCCGTTGTGTCGTAGCAGGGTTCCCTGCCACATGCCACCGTGCAATGTCTGCTTTGGGTATGTTTCGTGTTGTATTGGTCCAAATACAGCTCATATAGACATATTGTACCGTGCCGTTCGTCGTGCCCAACTGTAAGACTTGGTACGACCCTGTTATTCATGTCGTGATAACTCAACCCATGCGCATACGTATCGTGCTGCAATACCACGGAACGGAAAAAAAAAACAGGCTAATGCGCAGATCTAAACTTGCACATTGCTACGATCTTGTTCTCTGTCTTGGATGCCCTTGATGGATGGCTAGGAAGGGCGAAAAAAAAAGCTTCCGTCAGGAGGAAAGCCGCTGTAAACCTCGCACTCAAATCATAGCATTCTTGCTTGAAAGTCTTCAGAACAATCATGCCAATAATAAAATAACTTAAGAAAAGGTTTATTGTATGCCGTTAAACAACTGATCAGCAGGTTACGTGTTCTCAGCCCGAATCATGCATGAATTCAGAAGATATTTTTCTGGTCCCTAGAAATATCGGCCACCAAACCATAGCTGCGAAGTTCTCTTCCCAATCAGACACCAGTTCATACCTATATTAAAAGTTTGCAGGATTCGTGGTCTCTCCTCGCACGGCTCGAGCTGGCTCGACTCATTTTTTTTACGTGTAGATCTCTTAAAAAATACGTAATTACGTATAAGTTTTTTTCCACGTTTTTTTTACGAAAAGAACTTTTTAGTTAAAAAAAATGTGAATCTTTCGTAAAAGGACCCTAAATAAATACAAAAAAACGTAATTACGTTTGAATCATTCCAGCTATTTTTCACGAAAAGGACCTTTCGGTTTAGTCCAATCACGGATCTTTCGTGAGAGGACCCCAGATAAATGCAAAAAAAGGAGCGTGATTGCGCTTGTATACTTTCAACCGCTTCACGCATTTTCTTGATGTTTTTTTTAAAATGATGCTAGAAAAATACGGAATTGTTTTTGTGAACAAAAAAACACACGCGGTGTATCACGCCGCAAAAATATTTCTAGTACTTACTACTTATGCTGCCTAGAATTGGAGAGCATCCAGGCCATCCACGTATATTTGTTTTGCAAAAAAGCCCTTCAAAAGTTCTAAAATCATGGATAGGTCTTTCCACCGGTTATTTTGCAAAAAAACTCCATAGTTTCTCAAATGCGATGTGTGTTCTCCACGGTAAACTGCAATTATGGGTCCTCGTATCTTTTTTCAGGAAGGACTCTATGGTTACACGAATTCGCTGATGGCTTCTAGCCAGCCATTTTTTAAAAAAAAAACATCACCGAGAAAACCGAAATTTCATTTTTTGCAAGAAAAATTAGAAAAACACAAGTTCGCCGACGGCTCCTAGCCAACCTTTTTTTTTAAAAAAAAACCCCCCACCGAGAAAACTGAGATTATGTTTTTTGCCAAAAAAAAGACTTGACACAATTTTTTTTGTTACGCAGATTCACCGATGGTTCCTAACCAGCCGGTTTTTAGAAAAACACCAACGAGAAAAATCAAAATTACGTTTTTTTACAAAAAAGGAGCCTCGGACCAAATTCTTTTTCACAGTGTGGCATCGCGCACGGGCTCTGCCTAGTCCAACCCTACAATCAGTGGTGTACAAGTTAGTGCTAAATTACTATGTGTTCTTTGCTTCTAAACCATTTCTTTGGATTTACAATATATAATATGATGCATGAGTATTGACCAAAATTCAGTTTGAGATATGGATTTATTATGTTATATATTCAGATTGTATGAATCTAATGACAAGCGGATTGCATTTGGGACCTTATTGATATAAATTAGGAGTGAGACTAATGCAACTGTTTTAGATCATTGCACATGCAATCTTTTGTAATACATGGAAACACTCAATTTATACTTTGTTTAATGCTTACATTTACATTTCTAAACAAATGTGAAAATAAATGAAATCTACTAATATGTCCTTCAAACAGCATTAAACAAGATGTCATTTGACTTAGGGGCATTTAAGACATTTTCAATTCAAAATAGCTAGCCAGCCTACCTAAAAGCCAAGTTACTAAATGCCAAACCTCTCGAGCTCAGCTATTCAGTCGTGTACCTTTCAGCTATAAAGCCCAACCGAAAGCTACTTTAAAAAAACTGTAACTATACTAAACAGGGCCATAATAGGGTGCCACCGGGGTTTAGGGCTTTGGGGCATGGTGGTGCGGCTGTCGTGGATCAGGGTTGGGTTGAAACCTAGTGTGTTTTGCTCATTGGGCGTGTGTGATCGTACTCTTTTGACCGACATCGTTGATCAAATCAATTAGATGCATACGCGTGGCACCATGCACGCAAGCGCGTGACCTCGCGTGATGGTGATTTTTCAAAACCACGAGTTTTTTTTTCCAAAAACAGCGGCTGGAGGACCTAAATGCATTTTTGAAATTTGCAAAGGGGTCTTTTGTGAAAGAGTCAGTGGGGACTTGAATAGATTTTTTTGGAATTTCTGGAGGAACCTAAATGAGATTTCAAAATTTTTGAAGGGTCTTTTTAGAAAAAGCTGATACGAGGACCCGAAAGTAATTTCAAAATCTCCAAAGGACCTCGCTATGAAATGGGTGATGTGGCATGTCGACCGAACAGAAAAGCTTCCATCTATGACATAGGTAGTACTAGATACGTGTATGCGCAAGGTGCGCAAGGTGCATGCGCGATTGAGCAAATTGAGAGAACGCACATCTAAGCAAATCGAGAAATACCCAAAAAAAAAAGGTTTCACGATGAGCGGAGTTGAACCCATGATCAAGTGAATAGAAGGCAACGCCTTATCCATTAGGCCACAGCAGGGTTCAAAAAACTGTATTTCAAAAAACCGCGCAAATTTGAAAACCACAAAAACCGCTCAAAAACCGTCAGAAATCGAAGGGCTAAGATATCAAAAAAATTTGAAAAAATTCAAAAAAATTGAAAACCATTCAGTTTTTTGGGAGAAATCACGGTTTTTTGCGAGAAACCGTTTGGTTTTTCGCGAGAAACAACATGTCAATTGAATGTTTCTAAAAAATGGTTTTTGAACGGTTTTCAGCGAAAATCGAGGTTTTTCAATGGTTTTCGAGCTGTTTTTCAACGCATAATTTTTTTCAAAATTTTTGAATTTTTGATTTTTTTTAATTAAACCGGTTTACTGAGCGGTTTTTGATCTCAAATCGCAGATTTTCGAGCGGTTTTTGCCGGTTTTGTGAACCCTGGGCCACAGGGTATATGTGGTCATGTACACGACATACTCCCTATATACTTCTTGTGTGTGCGGAGCCTACCAACAAAAGGGCATGCGTCGACGGCCAGGTGAGCAATATGGATAGGTGTTGTAATATAGGGTATGAATTTTTTATGGTAGCTTAGACATGCTCTCAGGACTTTGTCAAAAAGATTGAAGAATTTACAACATGATTTAATAGCTCAATTAAATCAGCAAAGTCGATAAAAAAAATCCAAGAAAATGCTTTTGACGGTGTGATATGACTCATAATTTGCTGAACCGTAAGGTTCTCTTTGTTAAAAGACCGGTAGGAGGACCTAAACATAACTCCGGTTTACCTCGACGCAATTTAGCATTTATTTAGGGTCCTTTCACGAAGGATTTGTGATTTTACTGGACTAAAAGGTTTTTTTCGTAAAAAACGATTGAAAGGATCTAAACATAATTACGCTCTTTTTGAGGGGCTTTCATGGAGGGAGGACACAGGGGGGCTCCCTAGCTAGGAACTCTGCGAACTTTAGTATATACTAGATGAGTGACCGCGACGTACCACACCGAATCGTTGCTCCCCCACGCGAGCAAATTGAGAAAACGCGCGTCTAAGCAAACCGAGAAATACCCAAAAAAGGTTGGATAATGGGCAGAGTCGAACCCACGATCAGGTGAATAGAAGGCAGCGTCTTATCCTCTCAGCGCAGTTTAGCATTTATTTGGGGTCCTTACACAAAGGATTCATGATTTTGCTGAACCGAAAGGTTCTTTTCGTAAAAAACAGTTAAAATAATCTAAATATAATTATGCTCTTTTTGAGGGGCTTTCATGGAGGACCCGTAGGGGGCTCTCTGGCCAGGAAGTCTGCGAAGTTTAGTATAACACTTTTGCCACTGTTAGTACTCTTTGCAAATAAACTTTTTATCGCAAATTGATTTTCAACCATTGTAAATTCAGATTGAACAGTATTATTTAGACAAGGTTATTGCTTTTTGCAAATAAATTTTTATCATAAATTGAGTTTTCGTTGCAACGCACACGCACGGGACTAGTTAGCATTAAGATAGGGTCCTAACTATGCAAACTGTGGGAACCACCTTTTTGATGGAGTGGTAAAGTTTAAGATGTACGACTTTCACCCACCAGAGTTGAACTCCTGGTGCGCGCCGTTACACACACAAGTCCACTTAGTAAGATTGGGAAAATTGCATATATGCCCCAAAGTTAAGTGGCCCTCGTTATTTTGCCTCGAAATTAGATGACCTCGTTATTTTGCCCTATAGTTTGTGTGCCCTCTTGTTTTTTTACCCTTTTTTTACTTTTCTAGGTTTTCTTTTTCTTTTCTAATTTCTTATCATTTAGAGAGACGATTTTGCCCCTCCTCTAATCTAAGCTACAGTGGGTATGTATCAATTAAATGCATTTGTTATAATTTGATTTAGAGAAGTATCAATTAATCGCTCTGATGGGTATGTATCAACAATTAATCGCTACAATGGGTATGCATCAATTAATCGCTACAAAGGGTATGTATCAATTAAATCGTGATCCTATAGCGATTAGATTAGAAGAGGGGCAAAATCGTCTATCTAAATGATAAGAAATTAGAAAAGAAAAAGAAAACCCAGAAAAGTAAAAAAAGGTAAAAAACCAAGGGGGCACACAAACTATGGGGCAAAATAACGAGGTCATCTAACTTCGGGGCAAAATAACGAGGGCCACTTAACTTTGGGGTATATATGCAATTTTCTCAGTAAGATTTCTATGCGCTAGTGAATTTATTCCCTGCCTGACTTTCTAAATGTACGCTTAGGAGATGCTCTCGCCGTGTGCATACATAGGATGTGTGTGCGTATGTCTTCATGTAATAAAAACTATGCAAATTGTAAACCCAGGTGCCATCAGTTGGACTAGCAATTAATTATTTCTCACAACGATGTTGATATTTACAGCTCTTTTTCATATCTTGTAAAAAAAAGATAATTGATCAAATTCTTGCACGTTTTTGTCTCTGAAGATCAATTTTTGGTCTACCTTCAAACTTTTTTTTTTGCTTATCCGAGTTTATTGTCACCAATCACCATCATCATTCTTGTACTACTAGCTGAATGGCTACTACGGATTAAAAAAAATCATAGTACTCCTAGCACGTTTGCTCGCGGTTCTCATCGAGGTTACAAATTTTGTTATGGGACCACACATCAGAGATTTCGGTCAAAATCCGGCCAAATTTCAAAAGAAATTTTCAAATTTGGTAATTTTGAGGCTGGAAAACTAAAATTTTGGCCCTTTTCAGCTCCTCTGTGAAATGGTCTCTTGGGGCTAGAAAAAATTGGGAAAACATATGAAAAAATCATACAACATTTATTTACATTTCCTATCTATTTGAATGAAAATGTTAAGTATGAGCACATAAAAAAGATTTAGAAATGAACAATTATGGCAACGAGTCACATTTATGAGTTCTTGTGTGTCAAGAACTCAAGATAGTATCTATTTAAGTGAAGAAGATGTCAGTCAACTCACTTTATCCTCACTCCTGAGTAGGCATTGGTCCAAACGATGACCCTATGCAAGCTCAACCCTACCAATCGCGGTATTATTCCTCTTAAGATTAGAGCAACCAGTGGTCATATTATATCAGAGTAATGATGGATCCCTGGTCATCAACACAAACTTGACGCCGTAGCCAGTCAGATACTGGCACACTCTAACCCAATCCCTTTGTTCCCTCTGATAACCACAACAATCCTATAAATGACAATGAGCAGGATATACAATTTAACCAACTTAACCACAATGACTCCAGATTATATAGTACCAGAGTTGACATAAGTTTCGAGCACCCAAGTTATGGTAAATTTTCAGACTTAGCCAAAATTTTGGTCGTTCAAACCATGGCACAATTCTCACATGTTTCTATATGTATCTTTTTGAACATTTTCACATATATTCCTTAGAAAAGGCATTACAATTCACCACAAAAATTTAGAACTAAATCCGATTCTATAAACAAGAAAAATGGTCGAATTTGTGATCATATCAGTCAAAAAACTCAAAATATCACCGAAATATACAGAAATCTCACCGAAAAATCTCAAAATCCAAGTTAGGGTTTATGGTTAGGTTACATAATTTGTATATATATTTTTTTTCAAAATTTTCATATGTATTCCTCATAAAAGGCATTACAATTTGCCACAAAAAAATTACTGTGAAATCCAATCCAAAAAACATGAAAACTAGTCAAATTTGTTATCACCTTGGTCCAAAAAACCGAAATCTCACCTAAATTGACCAAAATCATTGAAACAATTTGAAATTTTTTAAAAATTTTATCTCGCAATGTTTGGAATCTCAGCCCTGACCAAAATCTAAAATTTTTGCCAAGATTTCCGTAATCTCGGTGAGATTTTAAACCATGTTCTGCATACATGCTCGATCACATCACGCCTTTGTGATGTCATCTTCACCATATGCCCAACTGCTTTGCTATTTTTTTATTCATTTTTGCTAGAGAATTTTTAGTGACATAGAATTTGTTTGTTAGTGTTTTTTTTGTTAGTGATTTTTGTGGGTGATGGGAAGAGAAGGCTACAAAGAGAAAGAAAAACACATTATCAGTAACCTAAGATACCAATGTTTGGTTGATTTGAAGGAAACTACAAAATAGTCTTTTTAATAGTTCAAACATTTCTTAACTCGAACCAACAAGTTTTTAAATTTAAATTTCTAGTTCTGAAATTTTAAACCAAGTAAATTTCACAAAACTATAAGTTTCTTATACAACTATTAGAAAACTACATGTTTTGGCTTCTATTTCAAAAAAATTATAGATTTACGAGAACTTGTGTCGTAAAACTACATGTTTTAAAATTGACCTTTATTCAATAAGCCTACCCGTGTAAACATATATGACAGCCTCACACGTGATACGCTCCTATTTCTTGTTTCACTTGTGCATATTGTTGCGATATGGGCCCATTATGTCAAACCCGTTACAAAAATGGTTAATTCTAAAATATGTAGTTTTTTGTCGTAATTTCTCGTAAAATATGCAATTTTCTGAAATAGGAGGTAAAACCTGTAGTTTTCTAATATTTTGTACAAGAAATTTGTAGGTTTGTGAAATTCACTTTTTAAACCTCGAAGGTTTGCATTTATGAACTTTAAATTAAAAAAAATAAAATTTTACAAATTAAAAATCGCAACATATAAATTTTCAAATTTTATTATTCAAAATTTCAATTTTTTGGATTTTTGAAAATTGATATTTTTAAAATTGAGTTTGGAATTTGAATTATCGAGATTTGAAAGTTTGAAATTCCAAAATTCAAATTTATAATTTTAAATTCCTATAATTTGAATATCTAAAATCCATAATTCAAAATTCCAAAATTTAAGACTCAAAATATGATAAAATGGATTTTCAAAATCCAAAAATTTAACTTGTCGAATTTAAGATTATGAAATTCAAGCTTCAAGGTTTGATATTTAGATTTCAAATTCATATTTTGGAAAAAAATCCATAACTAAGATATTCAAATATTTAAATAAACCAAAATTTGGATTGTGAATTTTGAAAGTTTAAAATTTGACAATGACAAAGTTAAGAAAATGATAAAAAAAAACACAACATCAAAGATTCATTTCCCCTTGATAATCTAGGATAAGCACATTTTTTTACAAAAACCTATTCGTAGAATTGTTGGCAATACGATTCTTAAAGTAATCTTAGATTCTTGTTTTAGATTTCTAGTTATTTTACTCACCGGTAATCCTCGTAGGATTCGGCCAACCAAACGCGACTAAGAGCATCTCCAATAGTACTAGCTATAAGAAATATCTATGTCATCTATAGATAGCATATAGATAACATCTCCAATAGATTAGCTATAGCATTGTCTATAAAATTAAATATTGGCCCACATGTAATAGGTAATAAGTGCCTTGGAATCAGTTATAGTCTGGCTATACATTAGTAGCCGGTATATATCTCTCTCTTTATTTTTTCTCTTCCACTTAAGTAAAATACTGAGATGATATCCTTATAACTAGCTGAAGTGGCACCATTGGAGATACCCTAAGGAAGTAGAGATAAAAGATTGAACAGCAACATTAGCCTCGAAATCTGAAAGATTAGCACGTGTAGGCCGGCCCATAGACCAAATTGCAAAGTCCTGTCTCTACCCAGCCCGGCCCACTCGTTTACCACACTCCCTCGTCACCGACTCAACTCGACACGCACGGCAAGCAAGCAAGGAAGGCTCTAGCCCGAGAATCTCAAATAAACCCCATCCCCGCGGCGCTCCTTTCAGAACTCTCTCGCCGCCGCCGCCCGCCGGGAGCTAAGCATGACCACGCGCATAGCGCCTGGCGTGGGCGCGAACCTTCTGGGGCAGCACTCGGCGGAGCGCAACCAGGACGCCACCACCTACGTCGGCAACCTCGACCCCCAGGTTAGGGTTCCCCCGCCCCCCTGTCCGTCCCTGTAGATCCCTGCCTTGCTCTTCGAGCGGGCTTGTCGCCTCAGGTCGCGTCGCCACGGGCAAGGCTTGCCTGGAAATTGTGCTGCCTTTTGCGCGTTTGGCTCGGCTGTGTTCCTTGTGCCCCTCTCGAATTTCTTTTGCGTGCTCACACGTTGTCGAATTTCTGCTGATGCGTAGTGTGTTCTGTCCTTCGCGTTGAATTAATTAGTCCTTACCACTATATTATAGGTGCACCCGTGCTCCAAGATTTGCATTCGAGTAGCATTAAACAAGACCTTAGTGTGCTTGTCGACTGAAAAATTAACTCATAGTGTCTCTAGGTTAGCCGCAAATCATGCATGCTATAACGTGGTTGGAGAAATCGGGCAGGTTTTTGTAGGTATTCCGAGTATATGTCCTATACTCTGAAGGAAATCACTTCTGAATTCTATGGTATGGTCCATGTTGGTGTATGAAATTGAAACGGAACAGGATCCATGTTGCTGCTGCTTCATGTTGCTATTTGGGTATTTACGTGTAGATAGCAATCACATTGCCTATTTGACAGTTACCATATTGAGAACATCTTTACCTCCTCCAGTAGAAGATAATAAACACATGACATTCTCTATGTGCATATGAATGACTGCAACAATTCAATCATGTGCCTTCCATTGAGACTTTAAACCCACTAAAGGAATTTTTAATGTTTTCTTGTAGGGTACAAAACTACAAACGCATATTGTTTCCTCTGATATCATTATTGCCAGGCACTCATAACGATAGTTCTCGTATTTGACAGGTCCCCGAGGAGCTACTATGGGAGTTGTTTGTCCAAGCCGGCCCTGTTGGTTAGTAGGAGTTTGCTCGTCTTTTCTGAGAGTGGGGATATCTGATATATTTTATATTTCTCTCTTGCCCTGTAACAGTATGGCTGGTTCTTGTTTTGAAAGTATGGTTGATTCTTGTTGTGAAAGTATCTTTTGGCATCTTGATGTATTCAATTTGTTTATTTTGAGTGCTCAACAGTGGATGGTTTGTTTTGTAAAGCCCCCCTTTTCATATTTCACGTAATAGAAGTTTCATCTCAGATATCATCTGAATACATTATTACGAGATTGATTAATGAAGTCTCCTTTATTTCATTTCTAGTTAATGTCTATGTCCCAAAAGACAGAGTGACAAATCTACACCAGGGCTATGGATTTGTAGAATTCAGGAGCGAGGAAGACGCAGATTACGTAAGCATGTTATGGCGTTAAGGCAGAATTTACCTTTCCCCCTCTATTTGTTGTATCCAGATTCATTCAGTTGGCTACCCATTGCTCTTAACTGTTTGCTTTTTGTAGGCTATTAAGATTTTGAACATGATCAAACTATATGGAAAGCCAATAAGAGTAAACAAGGTGAGTACCTCTTTTGATCCCCCAGCCCCCTTTGGTACCTTTGTCTTGTAGTTTTAGTTGCAGAAGGTATGTAATATACTACTTGAAAGGACATTTAGATCCCTTGAAATGTTGAATTTCATGACAGATAGTTGATAGTTTAATCTCAGGCACTTAGGAATTAGGATGATACTTCAGAACATCAACAGACTAGGTACAGCTTTTCTGGTTTTTTTTGTTTGTTTTGGTGAGCATTCTTTTTTTTTTAGTTTCCATCATTGTACTTAGTTGTTATGAATTTGAGTAATCATAAAATTAGGATTTGAATATCACATGGACCTAACATGATTATGTTATCTCATTCCAGGCTTCCCAAGACAAGAAGAGCTTGGATGTAGGGGCAAATCTTTTTATTGGCAATCTTGATCCAGTAAAAGCCTAAAACTTGTTTTCTTTGATTAGTTGCCCATTTTCACATTAAGAGGTGACTAATGGTTTTGAGTTCGCTTTGTCAACAGGATGTTGATGAGAAGCTCCTCTATGATACCTTCAGTGCATTTGGAGTGATTGTGACCAATCCTAAGGTGACACTCATGAAAACCTTTCACTGTCTATGACTAGGTGCTTAAATTTTTTTGCAAATTCTGCTAATGATCTATTCATACGATAGTATCTGAATTTATGAGCATTAGTCTATGTTGAACTCGGAAGCAAACATGATATATGGCTATGCTTAAGTTAACCTAACATCACTAAATTTACTCGTCATAGTTCAGCTACTTTATAGCATGCCCTGCTTCAGCAGAAAACTTATCTAACTTTATATAGTTTGCACAGAAATGGATGTTTGTGTCTTCTTAAGATCAATCCACCCTATCTACTTTCTTCAAACTATGATAAAATAACTGTGAGATGTTTTTTACATGTAATACGTCAATTGTACCCTGTCTAGTGGTCATAGACAGTAAACTCATGAAATCTTCCTTTGTTTTTTTCAAGATAATGCGAGACCCTGAAACTGGAAATTCTCGAGGTTTTGGTTTTGTGAGCTATGACTCCTTTGAATCATCTGATCAAGCAATAGAGGTAATGTAATTGTCACAGTAATGCTCTATATTTTAGCTTCTTGTGGTTCTAGCATATGTTTTCAACTGTTACGTTTTCTGCTATAATATCCCAGGCCATGAACAACCAACATTTATGTAACCGGCCAATCACTGTCTCTTATGCTTACAAGAAAGACACGAAAGGAGAGCGCCACGGCACACCAGCAGGTACTGTGTTTCAAATTTCTATTGAGCTATTTGGTTCATTGGAAACCAACACAGAAGTGACTCCCACTTTAGTCAATATTTATTTCCTGGAAAAGGATATCGAAGTTTAGTCTTTATTGGGTTTTTACTGCCAGTCAAATTTCTATTCTGGATCTGGAATTGATATACTTCCTAGAAACTCCCTTCTTTGTGCATTGACAGGTTTAGGACTAAAATTTTCTTGAAGGATTAGTAATTCTTTTTTAAATTGATTTTGAAAAACCCATTCGCTACTGGAATCACCATTTCCCGTTCGACTTGCATATGTTGCGCATGCCACCAGTGTATTTTGAGCCTAGATCAAACTCTCCATAGGATTCATAGTTGCATTACTTATAGCTTCCCTGTTAGTAGACAAAGTGGTTGACATTTTAGGGCTAAAAATATATTCGAAATGTTTTTTTGGGGTTTGATTTTGGGGCTGGTATGTTCAACCTTAGGATTTCCTTTCAGCATCTTAGAATTTAGTGGATATGATTTATCTTGATCATATGCGTTGCAATTTTCGCTAGAGGCATTTGAACTATGACATATGTTCATCTACCATCTATATCACATGAAAGTTAATAGGTTATATTTGCTCTTTTCACTGTTGCAGCCTATACAATAAAAGGCTGTCTATATCTCTTTTTTTTTAAAAAAAAAAGTTGTGCCTCCTAAAGTTTCTTCACACGTATTCTTATCAAATCTGTTGTTGTCTGTTGACAGAGAGATTGTTGGCCGCGAATAACCCAGGATCTCAGAAACATAGGCCGCACACAATGTTTGCTAGTGGTCCACCGAACCAAGGGCTTCCAAATGGTGGAGTTGGTGCACCTGTTCCACGACCTTTTGCCAATGGGACAGTCCCAGGACCGATTCAACACATTCGACCGCCGCCACCGCCACCTGTTGGACAATTCCCTATGATGCAGATGCATGGGCAGCCTGCTTGGCCTGCTCCTCCACAGGCTGCGCAAGTACCACCCCCTATGCCGCCTCAGCTTCAGTACAGGATTCCAGTGAGGCCACCACCACCACCAACAAACATGATGCCCCCTCATGGCATGGTTAGGCCGCCACCACCTCCTGCAAATATGCAAGCTCCACCTATGTGGAGGCCACCCCCACCCCCACAACAAGCTGGTGGAATGCCACCGCCTCCTATGTCCATGCCGCCTCCACCGCCGCCACCTTCCGGTTAAAAATATGCAGGGGAAGGTTCCGTTGGGTCAATATGGCATGCTGTAACTGTAGACTGAGGATGTTGGCGCCTTTCATATATTGCTATGTAACTTGCAAACACTAGGAGAAGATCAGAATTAAGAGTTTAGCTGATACTGATACAAACTTTTGAGATTAACAGTTATTGGTATTATGTTGGAGATGCATGAATTTTGTGATTATATGTACCCACGTTGTGTGGTTTCTGCTGTTGTGCTCTGTTTAGAACAATTTTGAGTTATTATCCATGTTCTTTCATCATTAAATTACTACTGGCTGCAAATTGTATTTCTGAACCAAGCCCTTTGTGGTAGACAATTGCAGTCCAACTTTGGGTTCATCAATCTTAACAACCACCTGTTGTTTCCAAAGAAAATTTTTACTAATATTTTTCAAGATATCCCTGTCTTTTCAGTTATTTCCCAAATTTTCCAGCAAAGCCTGTTGTGACTCACTCTCATATTGTCCAAGTAGAAATCCTGTTAACTTGCGAAAATCTTGCGAATTGAACACGGAGAGACCAATAACGCCCCGTTTTTCTTGCAATTTTGCGCAGCCACATCATGGGTTTCTGACGGTTTGTCTACTGTGGTCCAATGAAACATTGTTCGACTTTTGCTTTTTCCCTTTAAAATCGCATATTTGTAATTTCTTCGGCGGAGATTACAGAAACGTTTAGGGGTTAATAAGTACGAATGAAACATCCATTCTCCTTCTGTAACTACAGTAACTAGCAATAATATCCCCACCCATGTGCTAATACCAACCGAGATCCAGTGCAGTGGTTAGCCGTCGTTTGTGCGGTACTGTTTGGCAAGCATAGTAGCAACATGACACTGTGCAGTACACCGACTTTCGGTTGCTTCAATCGAACGGCGCTCATAGACGGTAAGTGCTTAAGCTGTAGTTGCCTTATAGCTGCACATGGTGGATATCACTGCGACCTACCTCCCTAGTGTCAGCTTTCGGCTCCTTTAATTTGTTCTCCCCTTTTCCTACCTTTTCAATTGAATCATAATGAAGTATCCCAGTTGTGTCTTGCTATTACAATGGGTGCAAGCATACGAGGGCAATGAGGGTAACAAGCAAAGAAGTCAAGGACATCATCGAGTGAGATCGGCAGCTCCGATCGCCGCCGTTGGCATAGACCATCCCAAGATAGCCATATCCGTCGCCTCCTCCGCCTCCCGCGCCGCCGGTCCCCACCCCGGCGTAGTTGACCCCGTTGTACGGGGCCGCTTCACCGTTGTCCCTGTCAGAACAAACCACAAACATTAGCAGCTTGCGTACAAGACGACCCAATGAAACCACGAGATTGCATGTGTGCTTCGCATGTGCCAGACTGCAAACTAATGAATTTTTTTTAATAATATATATTTAATGAAAAATTACAGAAATAATATGCCAAAAATAAAAATGACAGTTCTACATACCTGTCGCACATCCAATTTGCGACAGATCTCTGTCGCAATTTGGAATTACGACAGAGAGCCTGTCACTAACCGTTGGGCGAGATACAATGCGTTTCCAAATTGCGAGTCTCTGTCGCAATTCCAAATTGCGACTATCTCGCCCAATTTGGAATGCGACAGAGAGCATGTTGCGACAGATGTGCAGATCTGTCATTTTTTCGCATATTATTTCTGTAATTACTCTGTCGCAATTCCAAATTGCGACAGAGACTCTGTCGCAATTTGGAAACGCGTTGTATCTCGCCCAATTTGGAATTGCGACAGAGAGCATGTCGCGACAGATGTGCAGATCTGTCATTTTTTTCGCATATTATTTCTGTAATTTTTCATTAAATATATATTATTTAAAAAACAAATTGTGTGTTGTAGCTGGCTTTAAGTGCTGGTGAAGCTCAGATCTACCACTGCTGTCACAAGTGCGAACGGAATAAGAATTGGATTCCGGGGAACGTGGTTTTCTCAGGAAATGTGACGGACAGAACGACAAAAAGGGCACGGCATTTCCTAATGGTACGCTGCCGTTGGACCCAGTTGGACCCTCGGTTGGCTGAGCTCCATTCCAAAAGGTCTTGTAGGGTCCCCAACGAAGGGGACTACTGAGTATTGAGATCTACAACGCTCAAAGAATATTACTGTATCCGAGTGGATTGAATGCTTAAAAAGGGGCGAATTGGATTCAATTTTACAACAAAAGCTAAATTAAAATTTTAAATTTTAATCTTTATTAGCCCAACTAAGTGACTAGGATTTTTAATGAAGTCTTGCAATCTAGTTTCAACCCTATACAATCCAAATGATCTAAGAAATAAAATACAATAAAATAAGTGCAAAAATGTAAAAGAAACAAGGAACATAACCAATTTTTTATCAAGGTCTTAGAGATTCAGCAATCTCCCCTGCTTTTCGTTGGAGCACTCTGCAAAAGTCTAGCTCTGATTTGAAACTGCGCAAAAAAAATCAAGCCCTCCACTCATGGTAGTCTTTTTCTACTCTAGATTGGTGAACTTCAAACCTCCACAAGTCTCCTGATACCTTCCACAAGTTCCTCCAAGGAGAGTCACTGAGCAAACGCGTCTAAGCCATATAGGAGATAAGATCTCCAAGAGTAATAAACTCAAGACCTTTAAACTCAGTGAAGTTAAGCAACTAGCGATGATACAAAATGTAGGTTTAATTTACTCTTTCGTGTACTTAAGATCTTCAATCAAAACTTCAAAATGTTCTTGAACTCCTCAATAAGAAGAGCAACAAAATGGAGTCTGAAGGGTTCTGACTTGAACCTCATAGGGTCTTTTCATAGCTCCCTTCCTCAAGAATAGTCAGTAGAAATAGATATTTCAAAATCTCTGAGCGAACATCCGACCTACTCAGATTATCCGACGTAAACAAAATGGAGTCTGAAGGGTTCTGACTTGAACCTCATAGGGTCTTTTCATAGCTCCCTTCCTCAAGAATAGTCAGTAGAAATAGATATTTCAAAATCTCTGAGATTATCCGACGTAAACAAAATGGAGTCTGAAGGGTTCTGACTTGAACCTCATAGGGTCTTTTCATAGCTCCCTTCCTCAAGAATAGTCAGTAGAAATAGATATTTCAAAATCTCTGAGTCGAATCATCCGACCTACTCAGATTATCCGACGTAAACGCTTTCAGAGATAAAAATATATATAAATGTTGCACAAACTCGGATCATCTGACCCTACTCGCATTATCTGACCCACTCAGATCATCCGTCTGGCTTGGATTATTGGGGCTAGTGCAACTTCTCAAGAACACATTCTTTGTGAAATTGATCCAGGTCATGCTACAACCCACTCGGATCATCCGACTCACATAGAAATATCTCAGACCGTGTCTTTATTAAATTGATCCTAATGATAGTCTGACCTAATTAGATTATCCGGATCCTTTTGAGCACTTTTGTGCAGAATTGATGTAACATATAGTCTGAGTCACTCGGATCATCCGACATTGAAGCTATTCAACACATGCCCTCTATAAAACTGAATCAATCCATGCTCCAGGTCATTCGGATCATCTAGCTCCCATTGAAATCCACTGAACATGCTCTCCATTGAATTGATCTGACCTAGTCGGATTATCCGACTTAACTCCAAATATTTTGACCTAATATGAAATTTCATATATAATTCAAATTTGACATTTTCACTTGGATTCTTAACTTCCTTTGATTAGATATGAGCTAAAGAGATCTAGTGTGCATCACATCTAGCTAGCCATGATCAATAAGCTCAAGCTACTAGCCTTAAACCCCTTAATAATATGACCAAAGCAAAAGCAAAACATACTAATAAAATGATCCAAACTTAACTATTCTAATTATTTCTAGCCAGAATGTCCTTAATCTTAGTATTTTGCCATGAATGACACCTTTTGGGATCCACAAATACAAGAACTCCAAATATGACAAAGTCAAACAATAATGTATTTGAAAACTTGAAACATAGTTAGTCCTTATAAACAAATGCTATTAACAAAAAAAACACTTAATTATCTAAGGTGCTTACAAAATCTCCTTTTAATAGGCAAGACTGAACTGAGGTGAAGGGTTCGGCGACAAAATCAGCGATGAGTGGCATGCACGTGGAGATGCAGACTGACTCCCTAACATGCTAGCTACTACCCGGGCTACTATCTCGCTCCTCGATAGCAGTAGCGCAGAAGTTCCTGACCATGCGACGATCTTTTTGTTTCAGTTGCTTTTGGCACAAGTGCAGAAGAAAAAAGAACAACCACTATCATGTAACTATGTTTGCCTTCGTTCGATGCATCATTGAGGAGGATTTGGAACGCTTGACATGACTGGCTATCAAAAGCAAATAATTTCTACAACATGCATAATCCATAAACTAGCTAGCTAAATCTCTCATTATGTAAATGGCAGCTCATATGGTATTGGAAGTCGATGTCTAATTCAGCAGTGCGATGCAAAGGGGCAAGCTCTGCATTCCGCTCAATGCAGATAGCCAACTAGCATTACTCATTGCTGCTTATACAAGAGGTTCTCCCGTTAGATTGGTTCGATTCCATCGTTCCATCCGTTTTGTGTAGACTGTTTCAAGAGGCAAACAAACGCAGAAATTCCGCAAGAATTTCAGAGGAAATGGTTCGATTTCCGCGGGAATCTGAAAAGAAATCACGCGTCCCAAGCAGGGCCTGATTGCATTGCAGTGGGCACTAACAAAAACCCCTAAACCCTTCAAAAGGCATAGGAACTTAACCATGGTGCAAAAGTGCAAGGGATCGGCGTGGATTCAGGCCATAGACCAGAGTCTACGTCGGCATATATACGGCCATACAATACACACATACACTGACGAGAATGCAGGACTAATCAGGTCTGGTGGCCGGTGCAAACTGCAAAGCCAGGCAGGCAGACCCGACGCCGGTGAGTGCCGCGCGCGCTCCCCCGCTTGGTCAATGCTATGCAAAGGACAAAACAGCCTTCTCCCGGTGTTTAATTAATCTGATTTTGTCAGTGCAGCAGTAGCTCTACACTTATAGTACTGGAGTATTTATATATAGAGAGAGAGAGAGGAAGTCTCTTTTCTACTCTAGGAGTAATTACTCCCTATGTAACGTATCTCGTAACGTTGAGAGTATCTCGCGTAATGAGGGTATATTATTTACAATTTTTCAGAGGTGGTATTTTTTTTTTAGACATATTGCTTTTAATGTCTAAATATAAAGATATTTATAAAATACGTTAAAAACTATATACTCTCTTACAATTTTTTATTTGGTTTATATTGGAATATCTTATAATTAGTATATAAGTGTATCTAAAGTAATAAAAGAATATTTTAAGTTTGTTTAGATAGTAAAGATGGGAGTAAAAGATATTTCTAGACTACGAATATTTTACTTCGACTCTCCTAACGTGGCCTAGGTACCTGGTACTCCAGCATCCTCAACAAAGTGAAGGGAAAAGTCAATTCAGGCAGAGCACGGTCAGGCTTAAAAATAATTCGACGCTCGTGAATTTTACTACTGTTACTACTGGCAAATTGCACAGTGCACTAGTGAATTGTACTACTGCTGCTAACGCACATCTCGTTGCAGGTTTACATAACTCACGAAGTCACGATGGGGCTTGGGGCAGCAGCGTTCTGGGCGCACTGGAAACGAGACAACATCCCGTGCATCCTCTATTCCACACCTAATTTTTTTTAAAAAATGTTTTAAAAAATTGTAGATGTCCGGAACAGTGTATTTGGGAGAATTAATCATATGTCATATTTTACTTAGTGCAATTGATAAAATATCCTATTTGTCTCACTGATGTGTGGTCCTAGGACCCACATGTTAGTGAGATATTACGGAGTATTTTATCAATGACACATATAAGTGGGGACATTTTATCAGTTGATCCTATATTTAGCCATGCAAAATCTGAAGATGAAACTCGATCGCATTTACAAGATATGAAAAATGAGAAATTCTACTAGATGTTTGTCGATTTTATCTCTTTCAAATATGATGGTCGAGTTTTATCTTGAAATTTTGCATTGGCTATCGAATATACTGTCACTTACATATAAAAAAATAAAAATATTTCAAAACTTTTAAGACAAAAGGATACACCATAAGGGGGTGCTTCTGTGTTTTTTTTATAGTCGCATAATATGAATAAAAAATAGATAATAATTACTTATTTATTTATTTTAAAATTTATATAACTTATATTAAGCGAGAAACTATCGAATCACCGCTCACGCCATAAAGAGAGATGCAAATTCGGCGGAAAATTCATCGACTTGTTTTCCAGTGCCCGGCGACCGATGGCCGTTGGACGAAGTTAAAGGCGCTTTATTTAAAAAGACGTACCCCCCAAGGCTAAATGTCTGGTAAAGTTATTATACGTGGTCCCACCTGTCAGTGATGCCATCTGACGTACGGTCCGAGACCGTTCTCCACCTCGGTCCCAACCGGCAGAAAAGGCTAGGGTGACGTGTCACTAAAGAGCGATGACATGGCGCCGACGTGGACATCTTACTGTGCAGTGCGTTT
Source organism: Guadua angustifolia (assembly GCA_036346375.1). NCBI lineage: Eukaryota > Viridiplantae > Streptophyta > Magnoliopsida > Poales > Poaceae > Guadua > Guadua angustifolia. Next base: position 27,572,779 of record CM070519.1, read on the forward strand.
GGAAAGGAAAAGCGAGGTGAGACGCCGGGGGTACCTGGGGCCGCCGAGGACGCCGGCGTTCTGGGTGAGCTGATCGACGAGCGCCGACGACTTGGGGTCGATGCTGGACGCCTTCTCGTAGATGGCCTGCAGCCCCTCGCCGGACGGCACGAAGAAGGCGCCGTTCACCATCATGTCGCCCTCCGTCCGCCAGTTCCACCCCGCCCACTGCCCGTCCGCCGTGTCCACCCGCTTCGTCACCTGCAAATTGCCATTACTCCACGCCGTCACACTTCGCTCGCTCACGCTCGAACAACGCATGAAACTGTCTGTCCATGGGTACATTCTGCTGGGGCCTACTGTCAGTGCCATAACCGGGGCGTATGCACGAGCCTTGGATGCTCCAAATCACATCCCCTGGCTGGACCCAAACTGGGAAACATGATGCCATTTTTTTTGTACTCAAAGATAAAGAAGATGCTCCAAAGGTTCACCGGACAATGATACTACCATTACTGCTGATTCGTACTGAGCAGTGCTTCTATTCTACACATTTTCTCTCCTATTACAAGTTATATAAATATTAAAAAATAAATAAATCAGTGTCTACTCTTTATTAATCCTTTAATATTTATATATCTTTAAGATAGTAATGTAGAAAAACACCTCCCTACTGCTAACCACCGTCCCTGTCTCTCTGAAGCAAAAAAAAAAGGGCCAATAAACTGCCGAAAATATCTAAAAACGGTTAAATGGCTCTCGCTGTTACAGCCCAGTTCTGACTTCTGAGTGGAAAACACAGACAAGAAAGGACATGAAAGAACATGATAATGGTCACGGGCCACGGCACAAAACCACAACCACTACGCAGCACGCGCACACTTGCATTTGCATCCCAACCCAATAATTAATCCAAACGAAGCAATGAAGTTGAAACAGAGAGAGGCAAGCTTGAAGCTTGTGCTCTGCTCTGCTCACCAAGCAAAGAAAAGAACACATCAAACTTCAAACCAAAACCCAAAACCAGCAAGAGCAAGAAACCCAAGAACAGGGGGGGGGGGGAGGTCACCTCCTTGGCGTTGCGATCGGTGGGGGCGATGTAGCGGTTGCCCTGGCTGTTGATGGTGGGGCTGGCGCTGCCGCCGATGGCGTACATCTCCCAGGAGGTGTAGTCGTTGTTGACGATGTGGAAGTATCCGCGGCGGCAGCGGGGCATCCGCTGCACGAGCTGGACGCCGAAGTGGTTGAACGCGATGGTGACCTGCATCGCCGAGTCAGGGAGGTAGCCGTCGCTGTGGCCCATCAGCATCACCTCGTTGTGGTGGGAGAAGTAGCTGTTGGACACGGTAATGGCCGTGGAGCCCATGATGGCGTCCACCAGCCCGTCCGCGCACCGCGACAGCGCGCAGTGGTCTACCCACACGTCGCGCGCGGAGTAGAGCGAGATGCCGTCGCCGTCGGACCGCGTCCGCCAGCCGTAGTGGGTCGGCGAGGAGCGGACGTTGGCGTTGCCGGCCGGGACGCAGTCGTGGACGTGCACGTTGTGGATGATGATGTTGGAGACGTACTGCAGCGTGATGCAGGCGCCGCCGGCAATGTGGACGTTCGCGCCGCGGCCGTCGATGGTCTTGTAGCTGTTGACAAGGAGCTCCTCGTTGAGGCGGATGGTCATGTCGGCGGCGAAGACAATCCAGAGCGGGCCCTCCTGGATGGCGGCGTACCGGAGCGTGCCGGGCACCGGGTTGACAGGGTCGCGGTCGGAGGAGTCGGTGACCACGTACACCGGCCCGCCCTTGCCGCCCATCGCGTTGCGGCCGAACCCGATGCCGCAGTCCGCCAGCCGCTGCCGGTCCTGCCGCCAGTCCGTCCCCGCGCACCGCCAGCAGTCGTCGATAGGGTTGCCCGTCATGCACCCGCCGCCGGCCTCCTGCATCCGCCTGCGCGACGTCGTCACATTGCTGCCCATGCCAAGAACCCACCGCCATTACGGACTTACAACGCCAAAAGCATGAAAAGATCGCAAATTTGCAGCACCAAGAACTGAAACGCAGGAAATTTGCGGCGCTACGTTGCGGGCATTCGACGGAGAAGGAAACGTACCTGTGGAAGTCGGCGACGACGGCGGCGGGGTCGGGGAGCGAGGAGTTGAGCTGGGGGAGGGGAGAGGCCGCGGCGGCGAGCAGGAGGACGGGGAGGAGGATAATGCGGGTGGATTTGTGGGCTCCCGCCATGGTTTCTTGCTTGGATTAGATTAGAGAGGGGTCGGAGTGGAGATGCAGTGGATTTTATAGCAATGCAGGAGAGTGGCAGCAGGCAGCAGAGCGTGGGGGGTAGTGGGGATTCGGAATTGGAGCTTGGGCCGGAGTTCTTGAGATTTGGAGCTTGGGGTTGGGACAACAATGGGGGAAAGAGGTGGTGAGAGAGAGAGAGAGAGAGGGGGTTGAGGGGAGATTGCTTGTTAAATGATGCAAAGAGGAGGGGGTTGAGGGGGAGAATGCCCAGGGAAAGAGAATGGGGGAGGGGGGTTGTGAGGGAGAGACCGCGAGAGCAAAACCATTGTTGCACGCTTGCGCTGCGTTTCTTCCTTTTTGAAGGATGCCGTTCCAATCGACCCATTTCTTGTGCGGTAGAATGTGTTTCGATTCTGGATTTCTCGTTAAGCAGCACGAAGTGGGAGTATTGGCAGCGAGGAGGAGAAGAAAAAATTGTGCAACGACAATGGGTCCTTGCGACATGCCAGGAACTCTTTAGCGAATTGTGACTCTGCCCGCGTGAACGGGTGCACCTGATGTCCTGTAAACAGGTTCTAAAAATCGTCAAAAATTGTGAGCCATTAGGGATTTTTGAATTGAAATCGATTTTTGTAAATCCTGCCTGCAACTGCTACTCTCATGCAAGCTCACCCCGTGAACTGTGAACTCGCCAAATGGCATCAATGCACTCGGCTTGTTAAAAGTAAAACAGTGTCGTTTTAGGTGTAGGTATAGTTAAATTTTTGAAACTTTGACTGTTAATATTTTTTAAAATATTTAGATTAGATACATAAAAATCAAATATATAGATTTATCTTAAAAAGTACTTTCATAATATTATAATTTTATTGAGTTTTATAAATATATTGCAATGAAAATTAGTGATCAAAGCTATGTTTTATAGACTATGCCAATATCCAAAACGACAACTATTTGTGATGGAGAAATAATCATTATCTATCTTTTATTCATACTTTAATATTTATATGACTTTTAAATAATAATATATAGAAGAAACTTTTAATAGGCATGGACAGGCAACAGTAAAAGGACTTTTCAGTCGTCGCTCCCCCCACCCACCCACACACACACAACACACACTGCCATGGAACATAAGCCAACGTAAACACTGCTTTAGGGTCAGTTTGTTTTTACTGTAGATTTTTTTAAAAGCTGATTTTATATTGTAGCGGTAGAGAAGTGATTCTAAATTCTGAAATTTTAGATAATATTTGGTGAGTCATTTCTTAGAACTTTTAGTGATACTATCATATTTGTATTTCTTAAAATCCACAAAAGCACAATCTAAAGTGGATTGTAGATTTTAATATATATATATATATATATATATATATATATATATATATATATATATATATATATATGAGTGCGTTGGATTATGAAAATCGATTAATAAAATCGGGTTATTTATTTTTTATTTTGTTTTTAGAGTTAGAGTCTAGAATCCACATAAAAAACAAATAGATCTTTAGATTTTTTGTTCAGAGATCATACATGCTTGGTCCATGGAATCGCCTGCGCTGGGACCGCACTATTTCTTGGGAAAAAAAAAGGTTGATTTACAAAGGAAACGTATCTGTGTACATATAAGTCGTTCTCTTTTCTGAAAAATAGCGTACAAGTTGTCTTCTACGTTATCAAGGCTTGAACGACAGTCATCTAACACAAACGAAGGACGCGGTTACAGTGGCTTTTTATCTACACTTTTGTTTTACTTTTTTTTCTATGTACGAATCGATCGAGAACCACTTTGTCAAAGATCACAGAAAATTCTGACTGAAATTAGGAAAGATTCTCTAAATTAACTAGATTCCTGAGCGCGTTACTACAACTAGATAGAGAGACGCGCGATGCCATGCTCGGCGAAAAAATTTGATCCGAATTTTTTTTCTGCAAAAAACGTAATTTCATTTTTCTCAAAGGTGTTTTTAAAAAAATTGACTAGCTTGAAGCCGTCGACGAATTTGAGTAACCACATTTTTTCTATAAGGACCCACCTGAAATCTCCAAAATTCAAAGAATCGGGTTAAAAATTAGCTGGATAGTCTAGGTTTAAACTGACGTTCGTGTCAAATTTGTGGAAAACATTTTCTTACAAAAAATTTGGACCTAAATGTAATTCCAAATCTTTTGGCTGGAAGAACCGACGCTCGTGTCGAATTTGCGGAACTACGGAGTTTTTTTTGCAAAAATAACTTGTGAAGGATCTGTTCGCGATTTCAGAATCTTTCGGATCGAAAGAACCGGTGTCCGGGTCTATTTTGCAGAATTACTGGGTCTTTTGTACAAAATAGCCGGTGAAGGGACCTATTCATAATTTTAGAATTTTCAGGGTCCTTTTGCAAAATAACCGAAAGAAGGACCTGTTCGCAATTTTGGAATTTTTAGAGGGCTTTTTTGCAAAAAAAATACTCCTTCGAGGCATAAATATATATTCTTATTTTTTGGAGGGTTTTTTTCGAAAAAGGATGATATGGCGCCTCTCATTGTGGCTAAATTCCCCCCGACTTAAGAAATACGAGCAAGGAGTGCCGCGAGGAGAGGGAGAGAACGTAGTAGGCTTTCGCGGCGCGAGGGCGCGCACCCACGTCACCCTGAGCCGACATGAGCACGGCGAGAGGCCGCAAAACCTGTGGCCTTTAATATAGATATTATATTATTATGCAAAACCGAAAAAAAAGTCCCGAAATGCTTATTGTGTCAAATAATAGCTGAAACTTCAACTTCAAATCGTGTTAGCACTTAATTAGCTAGAATCCATCAATTAACTACTACAAGCCCACTAGGTGCGTGTACAAGTTTAGCTATTTTTGCTAAGAGCATGCTTGCTGCTGTAATCAGCAGATGACCCAGAATACTACAGCCGCAAGAAGCCAATGTTTCAAATTTCATTTTTCAGTTCACATATCAGCTGGCCGAAATCCTGATGAAATTTTAAAATTAAATTTCAAATTTTGGAATTTTTCAAGAACCCTAATTTGAAATTTTGGCCAAAATCACCGAACTTTCAGCAAAATTAGCCGAAATTTCTGTGGTTTTCAACCCCTGTCAAAATAGTTTCCCGATGCTACAAAAAATTGGGAAAAATATGAAAAAATGCTGCAAGCATTTATTTACATTTCTTATCTATTTCAATATAAAATACTAAGTATTTGCACATAAAATTTCCAAGTTAGGATTTAGGATTTAAATCAAAATACATCAGTTAAGACTGAAATCCAAGCTTGGGTTTTGGTCGAAATACATCATTTAAAGCCAAAATTCAAGTTAGAATTTAGAGTTTAGGTTAAAATATAATTTAAGGCTTAAATACATCATTTAAGGCTAAAATTCAAGTTAAGATTTAGACTGAAATCCAAGTGAAGGTTTAGGGTTTAGACCGAAATCCAAGTTAGAGTTTAAGGTTAGGTTTTTATAATTTGTATCCGTATTTTTTTTTGCAAATGTTTTCATATATATTCCTCATAAAAGGCATTACGATTCTCCACAAAAAAAATGGTGCAAAATTCGATCCAAAAACATCAAAACCGGTAAAAAAAAGCCGAAATCTCGGTGAAATTAATGAACCTAAATTACTTTAGCAACCCTAATTTTTTTTAAAAAAGTTTATTTCCACTGAGATTTGGAATTCCGGCCTAGCCGAAATCCGAAATTTTGCTGAGATTTGAAACCCTACAAGAAACCATTCTCTGGTGCAAGGACGGATTCCCCCTTACAGGCTTTCTTCCTCTCTTCGTTGCTGCGATGTTCACAAATACATCAACATCATCTTTACTGAAATCTTGGCATATCTGCCCTCTTGCGTGTGTGTGCGTTTTTTAAAATATAGCTCTCTTTTGAAATCATTTATAAATTTAGTCCCTTCTCCGACATGTGTCTCATGTCGCGTCCGTAGAGCTCGATAAGTCATCGATTGCAAGTCAAAGTTGAGATCACTCTAAGGCCAACCCATGGTGTCATGAGTAGTGTCTAGAGAGAGAGCAATAAACCAATGTATAGTTTCAACCCATGGTTTCCATGAGTAGTGTCTAGAGGAGGAGAGCAATAAAGCAATGCATGAGAGCAATAAACCAATGCATGCACCACAAATATAGCTTGGTAAGCGAAATGTCAACCCGATTTTGCTAGTTTCTTGAGTCTTGGTAGGTAGACAGTTTTCTTTTTCCTTCTCTCCTTCCTTAACTCCTATGCCACATCGATTTTTGCTTAGTTGGCGAATTAATTCTATAGACACCAATGAGGTGGAGGGTTGAATGCCCTAATAGGTACTTAGCAAGCAAAAGCTGCATGAAATTCCCATGCCGCGGAATAGCCACTCAGCGGGTGCACTATTCGTCGATAGCAATTGTTTAATTGAGTGATTAATTAAGAAAAATGATTAATTGAGTGTGATTAATTAATATATTTGATCACTTGGACTTGTGCCGAGCAAAGGTAGCTCGGTAGCTCAGTGGGCTCGCCACTGCCACGGTACAGGAGCGTAATAGATGACATATGTCACTTGTCGACGCTTTCACTGTGAGGAGGATACTATTTTTTGTAATTATATCCTACGGATTAGATTTATAAAAGAAAAAAAAAAGATGCCAGAGGACTGGAAAAGTGCTTTGATTTCATCTTTGCTTGCCAAAAGCAATCTCTATCTAGTACATGCAAGACCAAGAATCGGCGGTGCGTAAGCTACAAATCCTTCGTTTCCGTGGATTCGTCAACCCCATCCAAAATGCTTTTCTTTGGCGTCTGAAGAAGAATGCCATTGCTGTCTATCCACATCTCAACTTCTCTCCGCTCTTTTCCGCTCATCTCGGTAGACATCTTTCAAAGTTTCGGCGCAAAGGGGCCCTAATTTCCTGAGATCCCCTGGCTGCCGGATGAGTTGGAACCGTGTCAGACGAAATGCCGCACATGCCATACTTGTAGACCTTGACAGTGGCAGAGATGGCGAGTTCGGTCACCGAGTGCAAGTCTAGGGTGAGTTCGGTCGGCTGGACAAGATTGAAAGAGATATATTGGCATCCATCTGAGAGTTTGGTTGGATAGATACTAATGAGCCAATTTTTTATTTTGTTGGATGGATGAGGATAAATAGGTTAGTTGTAATTAATGTTTCAAATATCAGCTTAAAATTTTTATACAAAATTTGATTGGAATTTGAATTTTCGATAAAATTTGAAGTTTTGGACAAAATTTGACCAAAATTTTAATTTTCAAACAATTCAGACAAAACTGACTGGAATTTGAATTTTTGGATAATTTTGGATAAAATTTAACCATAATTTAACTGAAATTTGAATTTGACCGAGTACACTTCGGCGAAATTTGAATTTAACCGAGTACACCTCTTCATACGACAGACTAGATGATTCAGTTCAATCTTTTTTTATAGCTCTATTCAGTATCTTGAGGGAATATTCTAAAAAACTGGATGATTATATCACATCTATCCACTCATCCAAACAATTAGATGATTTCAAATCTATAAATGGTCATATCGCATCCACCCTCTTCCACCCAACCAAACGCCACCTTAAATACCAAGTAAATTAGGGATGATAAAACTATAAGGTGGTTCTATACTTTTTTTTAAAGTTATATAAATATTAAAATATGAAATAAAGATAGAAGGTAATTACTTATCTTTTCATTTGATTTAAAAATTTATAGCTGTAAAAATATTAAAACATAAAATAAAGGTAAATGTTAGATTACTCGTTCCTGTTCTAAAACTACGCGCACTCCACTCCCGATGCCAGCGAACCCAGCCCTCCAATTTGAACGTTGCGCCGCTCCCCTTCCAAACCCCTGCCTCAAATAGCCGTTGCCTGCCCACTACTAGCCGTTGAGCCTTCCCTTCCATCTCCGATACGTCGACCCAAACCCCAAAAGCATCCCAAATCTCCCAAACTTTCGGTCCTGGTCCCCTTCGCCGCCGCCGTGACATCCCATGGAGGCCGCCGTTCTCACGCCCCAACAGGCGAGCCCGGCTCCAGCAGCGGCCGCGGGAGCGCCGGCCAGGAAGGCGGTGGCGATGGCGGCCGTCTCGAAGCTCGGCGCTGGTGCTGCCGCGAGGAGGAAGACGCTCTGCGACATCACTAACCTGAGGCTTCCGCCGGCCGAGGAGCGGGACGGGTCGTGGTGTGCAGCGGCGGCTGCGAGCACGGGCGCGGACGGCGTGGAGGGAGTCGCGCAGCTGGTCAAGGCAAGATTGTCGATCCCACCGCTCTGCTCTCTCTCGGTAATTAGGAGGCTGGATCTCGGTCGCTAACGCTGCTGTTTGTTTCTCTCGAAATTTCGTGTTGTGTTTCAGGAGAATTCGAATCTTGTGAAGCTCCTTGAGGAGAGAGAGTACGTCTCTGCAACCCCAATTTCTTGCAGCAACTAATCGTTTTTCTTGAGTGGTTGCATTTCTTAATCTGCGCTCTTGGTTTGACTCGATTTGGTTTAATTTGATTTTGGTGCGCGCAGCAAGATCATAGAGCTGAGCGGGGCAGAGCTGCAGAAGATGCGGCTCGCCAACTGGCAGCTTGCGCAGGCCAATTCCCAGATGTTGGCAGTAAGTCCTCCCACAATTTTCTGCAAGAAGCTTTACTGTTTCGTTCTTGGTTCAGGTTTTTGCAATTGTTATTTGTGAATACACATGTGAAATCTCTTGTGCTCGAAATGAGACTTAATTATCTTCAAATATTTGTTTTGCAGGAGCTAAATCTTGGAAGAAATAGAGTAAGTTTGTACTGCTTTCATCTTTGCGTAAATCTTGAGAATCATATTGATAGTTCATGACATCTTCATCACGAATCTGACTGGCCACTGCTTTTTTCCCCTGAAGCTAAAAGCGTTGCAGCACGAGCTTGCAAGCTCAAGAGCTGTTCTCAAAGCAAAATCATCGGAACTGGAGGTATAGGATCTGATGCTAATTCTTCACCTATGTTCCTGTCAGTTTTCTTGACAAAATGATGCGATATGCTGTTCTTGTGTTCTAATTACAGGAGGCAAAGAAAGAGATGAAGCGCAACAGACACCTGCAGGAGAAGAGCGCAAACGAAATGGCTTCTGACAGAGCTGCTGCACAGATCAAGGATGGAGACGTTGTCAATCCAGAGCCCGCTTCAGATGCATGGCATGCGGCAAGTATCAAGAAGCCCAGCAACGCCAGCAGGAAGCGGATGCTGAGATCTCGATGTAATCATGAACTCTAGCCAGTATTTTCGCATGATTCGTTGCCTATTTCATATGTATGGCTAAATGATTGCCCAATGTTTTCCAGCTCTAGGACCTGCATCATCGACGAAGCTAGCGGCGTCCAAGGAAACGGAGAGCAGCGTGCAGAGAAGGTAAAACACAAGCTCAAAATCATCAACGGTTGAGCCGAGAAACACAATTGGACAGCTGACTTTATAAAATCACTTTGCCTGCAGGAAATCTATGAGAACACCACACCCAAGCGCCCATAGGCAAGACTTGTTCGAGATAGAGGACGTTCAGCTCGCGATTGGCAATGGCAAGCCCGGGAGCATCTCTGGCAATGGCAGGAACGAGACGTCTGAGCAAGCGTCAGCTCAGTTCCCGCGCAGATCGTCGCTTGGAAGGCCGCTCCGGCAGGCTAAGGAAAGAGTCACGTCCTACAAGGAGATGCCTGTCAACATTAAGCTAAGGAGGTCCTAGATAGTAGAAGTTAGATTGCAAGATGCAATGATTCTTTGCACTGCTCTGCAGGTCCAGGTAGATGGGGAGTTGCAATGCAATGATCCTTTGCTGTGCTCTACTTCTGCAGATGCAGTTAGTGTATTTTGCTGTCAAAAATATGGGTGTCCGTTATGATTTGTATTCTGATGTGTTATTACTGTTGAGGGATGCTGTTTGAGGTTTGCTGTGTGTGAAAAATGGCACGAAAATTAGCCATTCTGCTGCTTATACAGTTATGTTGAGAACTTGAGATTCAACCGCAACATGCTATTTTGCTAACAAGCTTGATTAAGATTACTGGTATTTTACCAACAAGCTTGGTTAAGATTACTCACTTCGGTCACATTTTGGACACCAACACGGTCTTTAAAACGCAATTTTGACTACTAATTTTTATTATAATATAATAATAATATGAAAGTACTTTTCAAGGCAAATCTAAATGTATCATTTCCACACGCTCAATCTAAAATATTCATCGAAATATTGAGAGCTAAAAGTTTACAAAGTTTGATAGCACGTATCCCAAAACATTGCTCTTTTGTGACTAGATTTTACACGCATTTAAGGTATGAAATGGATCGGATATATACGGGTAATGGCTCTACTACATTCATTTTTATTTTTTTCCCGGATGGGATATGAATACGGATAACCTGGATTTATCGGAACATAAAAGCCCTTTAAATTATTTACACAATATGAAAAAAAATTTAACTAGTTTATTTGCTCCAAACATCCATGAAGAACATGTAATAACCCAAAATTTGCATTCTTTGTTGAATTATGTTTAAAATAATAAAGTATACATTTATGAGTTTTTATGCATTTTTGGTTACTTATTTAAAATATTTTCCTATTAAGGATAGTAGTGTTTGAATTTTCAAGAAAATTCAAAAGAAGATAAATCTACAAAATATTTTTTTAAAATGTTAGATTTCATCGGGAACTTCACTAAAAAATTTCATTGCCATTAATAAATTAGAAAATAATTTTAAAATTCATAAACCTTTTTATACCAAAAGAGTAGTCTTGGCCTAGCCCATATGCATTTCCTAATGTTAACCTATTCAGATCCGTTTCCGTTTCCATATCAGACTAATAGTGGGCTATTGAATCCATATTTGTGCCAAAAAAAAACTATATCTGATCCGATACTATCTGACAAATATCCGATCTAACATAATATGTATCCAAAAATTATCCAGATTAGTCAAAAATTGTTCGATCCGTTTTCATCCCTCGAACTTATTAACATGCAAACACATCTAACAAAATAGAGTACAATTGAAATCGATGTACATCCAAGTAAGTCGTACTGAATCTATTGATATTTTAAAGTGGTTCTCACAATTTGGAAGATTAGATAACAATCACCGCTAAAAATTTAACACCGCGTAAATCTGTAGTTCAGATTCCATTCCAGAAGACGATGTTTGTTCATTTGGGGATCAATTACAAATTCAAGCCAATCCATCGTTCTGAACTGCATAGTTGGCAGATGCAAAGTGTTCTTTCACCAATGTAAGAGCTTTCCCCCTGTGAGATATTTGATTCTTCACTGCCTTGGGCAGCTCAGCATACCTGCATTATACACCGGGTAGTCACTACATATATCACAAGGGATGCAGAAAAAGCAGAAACTACTACGAAGCTCACGTTTGTTCAAAACCATCTGGTTGGAATACAGGGTCCCACCCAAAATCAGCCGGGCCTCTAGCAGGTACAATTTTTCCCTGAATATGGAGAATTGGTCTCAAAGCAGTCAGGAAGACAATAGCTCTCATTTTCTTGCACTAAAAACATGGCATTACATTTTCTTGAAGGTACTACAATAGTACTTCCTGTCCTTGCTAAAATAAATATAGGAGAATTCATCAAAGTGCTATGATCAGGACAGCATGATACACAATCGAGTTTGCTGCTTTAATCAAGGTACACACAGTGAACGATCATCTAACAAAACTAACAAACCGCCATATGCTTCTCCTTGGTGGTTGAATATAAAAATACTTTCCATATTATAGTTGTGTATTTCTCCCCTTTAGGCGCTAGTAGAAATTTCCTTCTATCCTACAATGCTAAGACACTAACCTATAAAATGCAGCACCACTTTGAACTAACTTGTGTAAACAAAACACACCAGAGAGTATCAGTTTTAGGGTATCTAGGTTATAGAGGGAGACGGATCTTGCAAAAAGCCAGGCTGCAGTTTGCATACTAACACTATAAAATGTTGAAATTCTCAATCAATGGCAGTAAAAATATTGATTATAAAATTGGCATTTGCGCCACACTCCAGACGAAAATTGCAAGAACAGAAAGTAACATCTTACTGCTGTTTTTCCAACAAATGTGATTGGTTCCTCTTCTGGTCCAAGAGCAAGTGAAAAGATGCACATAGCAAAAGCCGATTTGTCTTCATAAGCTTTTAACAAATTGTTCAAACCTATAATGGAAAAAATAGTGTCCATGAGTTTGCCCAGTCAAACATTACAGAGTGGAACAGAAGAGGAGCAAAATAGGAAATGGTTAGTCATATTACCTTCGTGCCCAATCTTCTCAAGAAACCACTTTCTGTTCATTCATGTGTGCAAGACATAAAGGTTAGCTAGATTGGATATGTGGGTGTTTAAAATATTATCTGCAACTTGGTGAAAAGATAATTGGCAATAATGTCTGGAGAAGCAAAGGACTTACATGTAAGGCCCTGCAGCAGAAAGCCAAATTATGTCAAATTGTGCATATTAAATTCATTTAAGAGGTGAATAGAAATAAGAATGCAAATCTGTCACCTGGTAAACCTTTGAGTGCATTGAAACATAGGCAGGTGTCCTCAACAAGTACAGGCCCATTCACCTATACAAAGAATGCAATGCAGATTCATTTAACAAGAGCCCTTAATTATTTTAGTTGGGTTTATCTCAATAATTCTAGTATTTAGAAACACGAAAGTACCTGAGATGCAGCCATTCGTGCTTTCTCTTTAGATATGTCCTCTGGCTCACCTTGTAGTTCAGGCACTGCCAAATTCAACAAAGAATATAACCATTAACCACAAATTCATAAGTTATGAATTAAGAAAAAGATGCTAGCAAATAGTAATGCAACCATTAGTAAGAACATCATTATTCAATGTTAAATCACGTATTTATAAGTTAAGCTGCATGAGTTTCAACAGTACATTGATCAAGAACCATAAAATTCGATGCATCGCTATTCTCGATTATTTGGCAGCACCCTGTAGGTAGGGCATCATAATCTATTCTCAAGTGTATGGGATCCCAATTCCCTTTATAAGAGATTATGTGTCCACCACTATTTACCCCCCACAATGAATGTTATCAGTTGGACTTCCTAGCTCTTAAACAGTATTAATCCCAGAATGCAAAAGAAATATCTTTAGGCTATGTGAAGAATAAAGAACATCAGTAACTACTGACAAATAACACAATAATCATAAGTTCATTCAACAAGGAACACCTATTGCATTCCCTCCTGCTCAGATCTGGGTGCTCATATAATTCACCATAGTTGTATTTTCTCCAAACTTACTCCCAAACTGTTGCATAATTTTGACAATCCTATAGCATAACAAGTCATTGTGCTATTTCCATAAACCTTAACCATGCATATCAATATCATTTAAGGCATAAGTGGATAAACAAGGGCACATGTTATTCTCTGTCCTGAATCTTCAGTTATGAGACATCCAAGCTTTTGGGATGAATAACAAACAAGGAAACCGCATGGATTTACCATCGATCAACGATATCAAATGGTTCAATCTAACTTAACTCCTGGAGACGATAACCGAAGCCAATTATTCCCAATTCATGAGCTTCAACTACCACCATCGTGCGTGCTAAATAAAAACAAATCTATTGAGCCTAATCTAACGACTGTGTGAAGCATGAACCCGCAGCTTGGTCTTAATCCTAGGGTTCAAGAGACCATAACGCAGCGACGCCACTCCCATCCCCTTACACTAAAACCGCACTACATGCTAGTCCAAAACTGCTTCGCAGAAGCCCTACAGGTAACAGATGCATGCGGGAAAGGGAAAAGGATGGAAGAGATGAGGGATTTACGGTCGAGCTTGAGAGACTGGAAGGGGATGGAGGAGCCGAGGATGGCGCGGACTTCCTCCAGCTTCTTGGCGTTGCCCGTCACGAAGGTCACCGCTTTCGGCAGCACCCGCGCCGCCGCCGCCGCGCCCGACATGATGCGGTGTTGGGCCGTTCTCTGCTTCCGGCGAGAGGCGGAGGAGAGCTGCGGATACGAGGGCAATGGTCAATGGAGATGGCGGGGGCGGCCGTCACGGACTCACGGGAGCCTTGCGGCGGCCAGGGGTTCGGGAGACGAGAACGATTGTCAGTATGTGGGCCGTTTGGGCCCATAACAACTTAACTGGTGGGCTTCTATGAAAAAAAACCCTTCTGGCCTCCATCCGGCCAGCTGGGCCTGACAGTCCGATCTAACGGTCGGCGTAAGCCCAAACTGGATCGCGATTTTTATCAGCTATCCGAATTGGGAGCCCGAACGGCAATACAGCATAAATCGTGGGCTCTTATGTAAATCGCTACCGCATCAATCTTGGCCGGACGATTCGATCTAACGGTTGATTTATTTTCGATCCAGATGGGGACCCAAATGATAATACAGAATAGTTCAGAGGGTTCTCATGCCAAATGCTCCCCGGAGAGTGGGCGGCAGCCTCAATGTCCACCGTGTGATCTTGATCAAAAGGCTCCTGATCGGCTCCAGTCCCCCGCACCATACTACATCATCTCTCCGAGCCGGAGGAAGCAGGAAGCTTCTAGAAGCTTCGAGGCAAGAGAGCGCACGGGGGTGGTGGTGCTGCACGTGAAGTGGGCGGCCTCCTCACCGTCGTCGTTGCCTAAGGGCAGGGGGAGATGGAGTTTCTCCACGAGTGTTATGCCTCGGCGGCTATCGCGGGCATCGTTGGTCTCTAGGATCACCCTCTCTTCCTCTGTTACCATCTTTGAGCTGAATAAATTTTATGATGAGCAGGTCAAACCAAGTTGGCACGCTATGATTCAGAGGATCTAAGATCCAATGTGGAACTGCAACTTAGGCAGTTACATGTGGATCGTTAGATAAAAAGCGATAGTGCAGATTTTTTTGAAAATACTGTTCAAAAGACACTGTTCATTAGGACCACTTAAATTGCAGTTTCCGTAGAGACCGCACATGATCCCTTTCCAGCTCGGAGTTTCTCATTATGCAAATACTGTATTCGAACAAATTCAACAAAAAAATTCATTGTCCTGTTAGGATTTGATTCAGAATTTGGAATGATTTTTTAAAATTTTCGAGAGGAGCTCTAGTGTTCAGTTAAGAAAGAAGATAGATACCCAGGTTTGATCTCGGGTGGACAGGGCGTCCAACCGCACCCTATACCAACCCAGCTAAATTAAACTCGGTTCCTTGAATTTTGCATGATTCTTGCTCTACACTTCTGAATGTCATTAGTATTTTAGATTGGGAAAAAGGACGCTAAACTTAGCATTCACTTTTTATCATCAAGTAAACAAAAACTTTTCAAGGATTGTAGTACTGTAGTATGTCAAGGTAATATAGCGTACATACGGCGGTTCTAATCGATATTTTGAGCCTACAACTTTGGCATGATTGTCCCTAGACGGGCGTTTCTGTTGAAGATTTTGAGATGTGTCTGGTGTATCTTACTCCAAGAGCAAGTGCGGCATAACAGATTCTTGTTAGTGAAGAACATTGAAAAGACTGGGTGAATTGGAAACCATCTAAAGGGATTTTTTTTTACTATAAAGACACCACGCTATTATATAAGAGAAATCAATATATAATCTCTACTATATAAAGTAAGAGTTTCTTCCCGCGTCACTTCATCAAAATTATCCACCTTTGCCACTGCTCTTTAATTACCCACTTTTACCACTGTTGGTGTTATTTGCAAATAAATTTTTTATCGCAAATTGAGTTTCCGTTGCAACGTACGGACGCATGGCTAATCAATAAAGAAAAGAGAATTTACCTTCCTATATTTTGTGTATTCCATGTGGTTCTTCTATTTTTTTTATGGATGCGTTGTGATTGATATCAAATACAGTAGATTCTTTGTTAGGTTTTAGCTGGTCAGATTGAGTGTTTCTTTTGGTGTCAATATGGAGCACCTCCCCATCAATGTCATTGGCAACATTCTTTCACATCTTAGCGCTACACGTGACATTATGGTTGCCTCTAATGCATTCTAAGAATGCCTCAATGCCAACCCAAAATGGCGCTTGGCTGCACAGGGTCCCAGGTTGGCGTGGTGCCACCTTAACGCACCCATCACCACCAACCTCAGCAAGCGATGTCTAGCTTCTTCTCCACTGACGCAGGCATCTAGCTTCGATGACACCAGCTTAGCCATGGTCTAACTTCATCCCCACATGACATGGGGGTGATCGAGAAATGGAGAGCTACTGTTTGTTTATAGATTGCAAACTGTATAAAACCGTGGGTTCAAACTAGGGCTGGATATCGAGTTTAACGAGCTATTATCGAGTTTTTTTGAAATTGACATAGTTTAATGTAAAATTGTTTTATGTACCATTAAGTGGTTACATCAAATTTGAGCTAACGAGCTATTATCGAGTCGAGCCTTATTAATTTTTTCGCTCGAAATTGTCTTATTTCAATTTTGAACCTATCAGCTACTGTAATTGAAGAAATTTTGATTCGAGCTCTAACGAGCTTTTTTTCCGGCCCAGTTCAAACCCATATAAAACCATAAATATTCAACTGAAATCAACTCAAACTAAGCCACTTTACAAGCAAACTCAACCCAACCCAACCCATTTTGCTCTCAACACATTAAACCCCATCCAATTACGCTCATTCCTTAAACCCAACCCACTCAACCCATTTGAACCCAAACCATAAGCGATTTTTCTATATAGGATAATACAATGATTACGTTATATCTATAATAGATGAGGCCCATTATAGGGTTCTCACTCGCTGAACTCCTATCCATACTTCTATTGCTATTGTTCCCTGTAGCTCCCCTCTTTTTTAATCTGGAAGAGAAGACGTGTATGTGGCTTCAGTAAGGTACATATGGCAGAAACAACCGCAAGTAAAAGTAATTATCATCGGCCAAATTACACAAATCTTAAGCTTAATTATATCACCAAAATTTACTTCGTCGCACACCAACCCACTACTTCGACAAAAACCACTCAAGCCAGCTCGACCGAACTTCGTCACCGTCCGACTGGCGCCTCCTCATCTCCGCCACCTTCTCCACGACTGCTCCCACGGCGACATCGAACGCATCCTTCGCCGTCTCGAGCTTGTACCTCGGGTCAGCGTACACCAGCCTCGGCACGAGCTTGACGACTTCCTCCCGCATCTTCCGCACCGCCGCCGGCGGTATCCTCCTGAGCGTCTCCTCGATGCTCACGTTCCGCTCGCGCACGCCGTCCTCCGGTATGAATACCGAGTACCTGGCGTGGTCCCCCGGCAGGTGCCATCTGTACTGCAGGTACGCCGACGCTGGGTGGAAGAACACCGGCACGCACCCGGCGAGCATCGCGTCGAACGCCGACCGCCGCGTGTACGAGTCCCCGGGGGGTTGGAGGCAGAAGGTGGAGCTCTGGAACAGCCGCATGATGCGCCCCGGGGAGTGGCACTGGCTGGTCCCGAAGGCGCATCCCAGCTGCCGGCAAGTGGATGATGCGCTGCACTGGGCGATGATCTGAGACCGGATGGACCGTGGGTCACCCGGCCGCGGCGCCCCGACGAAGGACATGAGCCACCGGCGGTCGGCGTGCCGAATCCTGTCCTGCCAGTTCAGGACGTCGACGTCTGTTCGAGGGTGGAAGTAGGTGGGGTAAGGCACTGCAATGTCGTTGCCCAGGCCGGGGGCAGACGACTCGACGACGAGGACGGTCATGTTCTTGCCGGCCGGGAGGAGGAGAAGGTTGGTGCCCCAGGTCGGGTTGAGGTTGGTGTCGCGCCGGAAGTCCCACGCCGTGCGCCCTGCCACGAGGAAGTGGTCGCGGCCGGCCTCCCTGCGCCACTCAGGCCGTCGCACGAGCCAGCGCGCCAGGTCGAGCGAGGCGGCGTCCCGCGTTGCGTTGTCGTAGCCCCAGTGGTGCCGGACGAAGTCGAAGCCGGCGTAGAACGGGACGAACACGGCGGCCGCCTCGGAGGAGTCGTTGGTCAGGCACTCGTACCGCCGCATGCGGCCGTGGAAGATGACGTCCAGCGCGAACTGGTGCGTGGCGTACCAGCCGCTCGCGCCCGTGAGCCCGGCGTCGCCATCGTCTTCACCGTCGAGCGGCCTGCCGAGGCCGGCGTTGCTCACCTGTTCGCACATGTCGGGCCAGCGGCCGTCCGTCCTGCCGCAGCCACGGAGGATGCCGTCGTTGAACCGCGGCGGGAGATCATGGATGTAAACGTACCGACCATCGCACGGATCGCCGCCGCTGCCGCCGTCGTAGTCCGAGGTGAACGATACCGCACGGTCCGTCGCGCCGGTGAGGACGGAGAGGTGGAGGTAGAGTATGCACACCCAGAACGACGCGGCGATGACGAGGAGGAATCGAGGCCGCAGAAGGGCGCCGGACTTCTCCATTGCCTTTCCTGCGAATGTCGGCTGCGGCCGCCGCGGTGGTGCACCACTGCCTGCCTGCTTGTGCGCTTAGCATAGCATGACACGGCCCGCCAAAAAACAGCAACATATGCATGAGATTAGCAACAAATGATATAACACCTTATGAAGTGTCGATTAGTCCGTGTTTATTACAGCATAAGCATAAAAATGCACTACCTGATCGGAAATAGGCGACCAAAGCTCGAGGAGGCTTCTCCAAATGGAGGTCTTCAGAGAGACGGATATATAATTGAATATGGATGGCCGTCTTTAGACAGGTCGTCCATGGAAACTACTTCATCAGCCTTCAGGGACTAATTCTTCGATATATCTTCGTGCATGGCGTTGCCCCGCACGTCGTCTTTGCTTTATTATTACTAATGCTTGTCCGATGTTGTGGGAAAAGTCGGAGGCCAAGAGATGCATGCACGTCGTAGGTGAACTGTTTATCAATCTGACATTCCTACATTAATTGTTGATCCTCCGTTTTGCTATATATTATTTGTGCACAGCTCAGAGCTCACCGTATGTATAGGCCAAGAAAACATTAAATTTAAGAAATAGTTAATGAAAAAAATCATACATGCTCATGTTAAATGGCATACCTTAACCACTTAATCTCTTCAAAGCATTTAAGCAAGGTTAGAGGATGCGAAAATTGCAATAACTTCAAAGCATTTAAGCATTTAATGTTACCGAGTGCAAAAGTTGCAATATCTGCACTCTAGATTCTCTTAATAGATAAACTAGATATGTGCCCATGCGTTGCAACAGAAACTCAATTTGCGATAAAAAGTTTATTTGCAAAGAGCACTAACAGTGGCAAAAGTGAGTAATTAAAGAGCAGTGGCAAAGGTGGGTAATTAAAAAACAGTGGCAAAGATGGGTAATTTTGATGAAGTGACGCGGGAGGGAAGAAACTCTTGCTTTATATAGTAGAGATATAGTGAAGGAAATACTCTTGATGACTAACCGTGCGTCAGAAGTTGCGGCGCTTCTCTCCCGAGAAGGTCGCCATAATCAAGGAAAATCTCGACAAGCTGCTGAAGGCCGGCTTCATTCGTGAGATCGATTACTCCGAATGGCTGGTCAATCCCGTCATCGTGCAGAAGAAGGGCGGGAAGTGGAGGATGTGCGTGGATCACACGGGGTTGAACTCGACATGCCCGAAGGACAACTTCTCTCTCCCGCGCATCTACCAGATCGTCGACTCCACGGCGAATGCCAAGCTGCTAAGCTTCCTGGACGTCTATTCTGGGTACCACCAGATCAAGCTGGCGGTTGACGACGAAAGCAAGATGCCGTTCATCACACCGTTCGGGACCTACTGCTACACGACCATGTCGTTTGGTCTTCACAACGCCGACGCGACCTTCCAGCGCCTGATGACCAAGACGTTCGAGCCTCAGATCGGTCGCAACCTCGAGGTCTACGTGGACGACATCATCGTCAAGAGCTCTTCCGAAGACGACCACGTTCAAGACCTTGAGGAAACCTTCGCCAACCTGAACAAGCACAAGATCAAGCTCAATCCGAAGAAATGCGTATTTGGCGCTGCTTCTGGGAAGGTGCTCGGCTACATGATCGGGGGCTCGGGGGTCGGCCCGAACCTGGAGAAGATCGAGGCGATAGAAAAGATAGCCCCCCCGAGTTCGGTAAGGCAGGTGCAATGCCTCACCGACCGTATAGCTGCCCTCAGCCGGTTCATCTCGAGGCTCGGCGAGCGCGGGTTGCCATTCTTCAAGGCCTTGCGCAAGCAAGGAAGCTTTGAGTGGACGCCCGAGGCTCAGCGGTCCTTCGATGAGTTAAAGGTATACTTATCAAGCCTACCCTGCTCACGACCCCGCAGCCAGGCGAAACATTGCTGCTCTACCTTGCGGCCACCACTCAAGCTGTCAGCGCTGTCCTGGTGGTCGAGCGGGACGCACGGCAGCATCTGATCTACTACGTCAACGAGATTCTCTATGGGCCAAAAGAGCGCTACCCTCAGGTCCAGAAGTTACTGTACGCCCTCCTCATGGCTTCGCGCAAGCTCCGGCATTATTTCCAGGCTCACTCCGTGGTCGTCCCGAGCAACTTCCCGCTCGGGGAGATCTTGAGGAATCCAGAGGCTGGAGGTCGCATCGTCAAGTGGGCCATGGAGCTGGCTGTCTTTGACCTCCAGTTCGTGGCGTGCACGGCCATCAAGTCGCAGGTGCTTGCCGACTTCGTGGTCGAGCAGACCTCACAGCCGGCTTCCGAACTCGAGGTCGAGGAGGAGAGGCCCTGGGTCATGTACTTCGACAGTTCAAGGTCTTTCAAACGCTCGGGGGCTGGGATCCTCATTCTAACCCCGCAGGGCGGCAGGCTGAGGTATGTGATTCGTTTTGGATTCCTAGCGACAAATAATGCAGCAGAGTACAAAGCTCTTCTGGTGGGGCTCCGAGCCTGCAACGCGCTGGGTGTTCGCCGGTTAGTCGTCAAGGCGATTCACAGCTCGTCGTCAACCAGTTCAACAAGAGCTATCAGTGTTCGGAGGATTCCATGGCCAAATGCCTCGCCGAGGCACGCAAGATGGAGAAATGGTTTCAGAACCTGGAAGTCACGCATGTGGCGTGAAAGGACAACTCCGACGCGGACTTCCTCTCCAAGCTCGGGTCGTCCGACGACGCAGTCCCTCCAGATGTGATCCTGGAGACCCTGGCGTCGCCCTCAATCTCCGACCAAGGGGCCTCGGTCGCCTTCATCGAAGGTATTCCCTCATGAGCCGAGCCAATCCACAATTTCCTGGCGAGGGGAGAGCTTCCGACCGGTTCCGCGGAGAGGAGCAGGGTCAGCGCCGAACGAGCTCATACAAGCTCGTGGACGGCAAGCTCTATCGTCGGAATGCTTCCGGCATCTTGACGAAGTGTGTTACCACGGAGGAGGGTAAGTACCTATTAAACGACATTCATTCAGGTCTCTGTGAGGCACATTCTTCTTTCAGGACCAAGCGTAGCTGCAAATCTCTAGTTCCTTATTAAACCACATTTAAATCTAGAAAACCATTCATTGAAGGGAATTGCTAAGTGGTACTTAGTGTTTTTTTGGTTTGTGAGTACTCTTTTTTTATTTTGTGTATAGAGTACTTAAATGTGAGAAGAGGCGGTAAATTAATTCTATCAATTAGATCTAAATCTAAAGACTCAAAATTTGAGTGTTATTTAGAAAAAAAACAATCAGGTGCTCCTAGACATCCCTGAATTGCCTTACAAAATCTTCAAAAACCGACAATCCTAATATCGTGAGCTAACTGAACGCAAACAACGGATCCCATTCATGGGGGTCCTCTGCCTTCTGCCCTTCTCCCAACAATGGATACTTCCAGCTATACATCTCTTTCTTCTCACCCTCCGTTCGGCCCTCGACGATGCCTCTCCTCAGCTTCGTCACCTTGTCAATGACGGCCACCACCGTCACGTCGAACGCGTCCTTCACCTTCCGCTCGAGCTTCGACGACGGGTCGCCGTAGATCACAGTCGGGATGAGGCCGACGACCGTGTCCCTCATCCTCTCGACGGCGTCCGGTGGTATCTGCCGCAGCCTCTCCTCCACGCTCACGTTCTTGCGCACGTCATCCTCGGGGATGTACACCGAGTACTCTGTGTAGTTCTTG
Organism: Guadua angustifolia; assembly: GCA_036346375.1. Classification (NCBI taxonomy): domain Eukaryota; kingdom Viridiplantae; phylum Streptophyta; class Magnoliopsida; order Poales; family Poaceae; genus Guadua; species Guadua angustifolia. Next base: position 27,594,995 of record CM070519.1, read on the forward strand.
GGCAGGTGCCAGGTGTACTGCACGTACGCCGTGCCGGGGTGGAAGAACACCGGGATGCAGCCGGCGAGCATCGCGTCGAAGGCCGACTTGCGCGTGTACGAGTCTCCCTGCGGCTGGAGGCAGAACGTCGAGCTCTGGAAGAGCTTCATGTAGCTGGCGGGGGAGTAGCACTTGTTCGGTCCGTTGCTGCAGGCCTTGAGTGAGCAAGCGCTCGACGCCTTGCACTGCTCGATGAGCTCGTTCCTGATGGACTTGGTGCTCCCCGGGCGCGGCGCGCCGGCGAAGGAGAAAAGCCACGGGCGCTCGAGCCCGCGCACCCGGTCCTGCCAAAGGAACACGGCCTCGTCGCTCGCCGGGTGGAAGGCTGTTGGGTACGGGACGGCGGCGTCGTTCAGGTGCCATGGGCTGGCCTCTAAGACCAGCGCGGTCATGTTCCGAACGGCCGGCAGGCGGAAGAGCTTGTTCCCCCAGTCGCCGTCGCCGTCGGCCTGCCTCCGGAAGTCCCACGTGGTGCGGCCGGCGACGAAAAAGTGGTCCTGGCCTCCCATGGCGCGCCACTCGGGGCGCGCGGTGACCAGGTCTACCATCTCGAGCGCCATGGCATCCCGCGTGGAGACGTTGTATCCCCAGAGGTGCCGCGCCACGTCGAGGCCAGCGTAGAACGGCACGAAGACGGCGGCCGCGAGGGAGGAGTCTTCGGTGAGGCACTCGTACCGCTTGATCCGGTCGTGGAAGAAGACTTCCAGCGTGAACTGGTCGGAGTTGTACCACCCGGTCTCCTGGAACACACCCTCGCCGTTGCTGAGCTTCGTGCCAAAGCCGCCGTTGGCCGTGTACTTGCACATGTCCATCCACGGGGAGAGCGTCTTGCAGTTCTGGACTATGTCCTTGTTGAAACGGGGAGGCAGCTCCTGCACGTAGATGTACCGCCCGCCGCACGGGTCGCCCTTGTCGTCAGCCGCCGCGAGCGCGCGGGTGAAGGAGTGGCCCCCGCGCTGGTCGCCGTCAGGCGTCGAGGGCGAGGGCTTCGGCAATGGCTTGCCGCCGTTGACAGCCTCCGTGGTGGAAGAACCGGACGACGTCTTGCCGCCGGTATCGGCCGACACCGACGCCGAAGGATTTTGATTGGACAATGCCTTGTTGCCGCTGCCGAGCAAAGCCGGCTTCTTGTCGCCGGCGTCGGGCGGCGAGGTGAAAGGGCCGGGGAACGACGACTTACCGCGGGCGATGGCCTTTATCTTGCGAGTGCTGGAGCTGGACAGCGAGGGGGAAGAAGGACGGAAGTCACGAGACACCTTCTCGATGCGCACCACGTCGCCAGTGGCAAACGCGAGGCCGGATTCGTAGCAGTGGCGCGCCAGCATCGAGACGGTGGCGGACAGGACGAGTAGGTAGAAAAGGCGCGACCAGCGGCGCTGCCCGTTGTCATACTTGTCCGTCTCCTCCTGCAGGTCGCCGCTCGCCGGAGGCGGCAGGTCGGCCGCGTGGTACCGCTTCATGCTGCGTCGCGTCTGGCGTGTAACGAGATGGTAAAACGTGAGTCGTGAGGGTAACTAGTCGAAGCTAGCTAGTAGGTAGCGTGCATGGGATCCTAGGCACCGAAGTTTGAAGCGCGGGCATTAGAAGAGGCGAGTATCCCGTTGTTTTCGTTGGAAGAAGCAAATTGCTCAGTTGCTCGGTGACCTGAAATCAACGTACGGGCATCTCGAGTGAACTTGTATACTCCTGCCTAATTAACAAAATCGAGGTTGAGGTTGACCAATTAGAGTATGTATATTCTGGGGCGGAACTAGAGTAAAAATTACCCTGGTTCACCACCCTCACAACAGTACTGAGTATGCGTGCACTAGTTGAACTTGAGTAATGAGCACCACGTTGTACGCCGCCAATGCGCTGCGTGCGAGCGAAGCCGATGGCGTTGGGAATCTACGAGTACCAAGCAGTGACCAAGAGGATTAGAGGAAGAAGGATATGGAGAACAGTATCGTCGGCATGTACTCCACGCTTGGCATTCCAGGTCTTTTTCATCGGTTGCAACTTGCAAAGATGTCGGTTGATATTCCTGAGCAGACATGGCTAATGAGCCTAGACGTGGTGCATAGATTTTGGGCTGGGAGTGTACATGTGATTATACAAGCTATTCTCTACTAAAAATGTTTTTGGACCCTGGCACCTGTGCGCCACCATGGGTCTATTGGGCTCCGCCTCTGTGTATAATAAGGTTATCTTAACTTACTTTTAGAGAAATTTTACGGTGAATAACACGCGTAGTAAAGAGCGGTCGTAAAAAATAGATCTGATCGTCCGTTTATCAAGGGCATCATAGTCTTTTAACTATTTGGCAATTTCCTTTTTTTTTTTGGCTGACGCCGACGGAGTTTTCGTTCGAACCGCAAGCTCTGCGTCCAGTAACAGCAAGACCCTCAGGACGCAGCAGCAATGTAGCACTAGCCGCCTGTGAAAGTGCATCTAGACCCCTTTGAGGGTTTTGGTGATTAATGACGACACAATTAGATAATACTAATGGTTTAAGTGAGAATCTATGCAGAGATCGAGAAGGTATCATCATAAAAAAGCGATTGGAGATCTCTACCGTATTTAAAATTTGAAAAGGCGGCATCAAGACATAAGTTGTAAATTTTCTATTTAATTGAGTCTAAGGATAGCCGTACTATTAAGGGGATACGACGGGAAATCGCTTCTAGGGTATACTTGTGCTCAAAGGAAAAAAATTGCATAGCAAAAGAATTTAAATCATTGCATTTCCGTCAAATATACACTTCTAGCCGAGTGGGTCAGGCCGGAGTATCCGGGGTTATTGTCCGGACACTCCGGGTTGACATCCTCGGTAGCTGTTTTCTCAATTAGTCCGGAGTATCCGGGGTTTAAGTCCCGACACTCCGGGTTAAGTGAGTCCGGAGTCTCGGGTTAGTCCAGAGTATCCGGGGTTTAAGTCCGGACACTCCGGGTTAAACCCTTCGGTATGAGTCAATTCTTCATCAATCCGGAGTCTCTGGGTTATATGTCCGGATACTCCAGGTTGTGCGCAGCTATCTCATAACGGTTGGATTTTGAAGCACCTATTTAAGCCCTCACTCTCCACCTACCAGGGTACAAGCTTCATTATTGCATTATTCAGCTCTCAAGCTCTCACTCTCACACTCTTGAGCCCTAACTCTTTCCCCCACTTGAATCTTGTGTTTGATTTGAATCTCTGGGGAGAAAGGAGTGGATTTAAGTGTCTTGAGCTTGCATCTTTCATTCTTGAGCACAAGTTTCATCATCCAAGAAGATTTTGCGAAGTATTTGTTACTCTTGGAGTTTGAAGGGCTCTTAGACGGCAAGGAGTCACCGGGAGCCTCTAATACTTGGTGTGGTGAGTCCGGAGGTTTGTGAAGATAAGTCTCGCCTCCGAAAGGAAAGAGACACGGAGTGAAGACCGACGAGTGTATTTGTGCAACACCGGGAGGATTAGGGTTGAAAGAGACCCCGACTTGGTGCCGCCTCAACGGAGATGGAGAATTCTCTTCAAGAATCTGAACTTTGAGTAAAAATCATTGTCTTCGTGTTCTTCATTTGTTTTTGCTAGGGTTTGTGGTTTTGGACTTTTGGGAGCCCCGATCTACTCTATTACTGTGTTTGGCTCTAGATCTACATCATCCTCAGGTACCTGATACTGTTTAGAACATTTGTCTTCAATTAGTTTGTTGAAAAATTGCAGAGATTTAAAATCTCACTTCGAGGTCACCAATCCGGAATATCCGGACCAATTAACCCGGATAGTCCGGACATACTGGAGTCTCCGGATAAAACTCCGGACACTCCGGGCTTAGACCCTCGGGATATTTTATTTTGCTGCAAAATTTTAGTTCGCCTATTCACCCCCCTCTAGGCAACATCTCCGGTCCTTTCAGCCTGAAATCCCCTCGTTGCTAGTCACCGCGACGATGTCCCTGAACAAGATCAAGCAAAATTATCGCAGAAACGCCAACTCTTGCGATCTCCAACCCGGAGTTTCGCTACAAACAACGCATGGAACGAACGAGGCCACCAACCACGCGAACAGCAGAAACAGCACCACCACCACCGAGTACTAGCGAACAAAAGACGCGACCACCTAGCTTGCCTCCACGAATCAGTCCAAATGCTGATGAGAGTTCAGAGCCAGCGCTCACCTCCATCGTGGGATCTTGCGGTGAGGCGCCGCCAGCGTGGGATTCTAAGCCGGGTGGAGTAGTCCCGAACACATCGAGCGTCGGCCGCCAGTCTCCTCACGCACTAGTGCAACCATGCTCCTGAATCCTAACCCTAACACTTCCATAATAGGCTGGGCCAAGTCAAGCGCTGAGCTCTTTAAATTACACTATTAACCCTCGTACCAATCCTACTACCAATACTACCATAGGTAGTATAAATACATTCTAATTAATCTTATCCATTGGATCAAATTAAATGGACGGCTAATATTCAGAGTTGTCCACCGTAAAAGAGCTCTACTTTTAATATGTTTACGTTAGCTTTGTGCTATGTGAAAGAGTGAGAAGAGAGCTATCTCTTATTTAATAGTAAACATTACACGGGAGTATAGGTAGATTAATTATATACAAGAGAAAATAGATAGTTAATGCATGACATCTAGAACCAATATTTAGAGATAGATATTGTATAAACTAGTTTTAAAATTTATTCTAAACAACATAGATAAGAGATAGAGTAAGCAACTGTTTTCGTGCTTAAAACCGAGGAGACATCCACGTGCATGCATACGAGTTTGAGTAGCCCAAAGTCAGCTTGCCATCCAGTCAAGGAAATGCATCCGCACAGTTAAACAGCAGGACGGCTGACTTACAGTCTGTGAATTAATTTACTACTCCCTCCGGTCACACATAAGTGAGTTGTTTTGGCTATCTACAGTTAAACTTTATAAACTTTGGTTGTTAATATCCTTTTAAATATTTAGAATAGACACACAAAAATGATACATATAGATTTAATGGCTTGAAAAGTACAATTATAATATCATAATTTCATTAGTTTTTATAAATGTATTACAATAGAAATAAGAGATCAAAGTTGTATTAATTTTGGGATCATGTTGATCTTTTTGTGACTGGATACTTCCTCCTCTGTTTCGCTGTATTTGTCGATAGCCCACCATCGGATAAACCAAGGAAGCACTAAGGCGAAGAAAATAGCAAATGATTATTTATATCCCTATTAAATGATATACGTATCCACTTATCCTTTTTTAAAATATTTAAGTGCAGGTATAAAGAAGAAAATTTACAATAATAACACTTAAATTCTCTATATGGCTAAATATATTGAAATGTATACTCTCGAAACCACCAACATACATGGCAAAAATGGAGGAAGTAGTATAAGAGATCTTCAAGTTGGAGGAGACTGGAAATTAATGGTGTGTTTGGTGGTGTGCATGAGATGGGGAAGATCCAATTGACCAGGTTCCATTTAGAGCGAATTAACCTTTGTTTTGGACCATATAGGCACGAGTTAGCTGCATTTTATTTCGAAAAACCAGTCAAATGCTAGCCATCCTATTGCCTCGACCTCGAGATTCATGTCACCAAAACTATATGACACATTTACCCTTCCAGTATTTCTTCTCGCATGGCCAGGCCAGTTGCGCCGACAATGCCCCCATGCTAGAATCTGGAACTATGATCCGTCCGTCTTGCAAAGTTGACTAATTTCATGTAATCCGTTTGTTTTGACAATTTAACCTTTTTAGTGAGAAAAAAGAATTAGGAACTGTCAACACGAAGGGATGTGAAGGCATGAAAACGGCAAATATATATCCATGGGCGGAGCCAAAGGGGGGCGTGATGGGGCCTGGCCCCCCCCTTTGGCCAATGAAATATTCAATAGACATTTATCAATGGAAATACAATAGTAAGAAAACAAATTAGATATAAAAAATAAATAAAATAAAGGCTTATGTTGGATAGGTATGATATAAATCCAGTCAAAAATAGGACTAAGAAAGAGGCAAATTGTGTCTAAATAATTAGACAGCGAGGGATACTAGTGATCCCTGTCCTACTTTTTTATTCATTTAGTTCTTCAGTTAACTCAAAGTTCCTTCTTTTTCTTTACTCAAACAAGCATGAAACGTATGCTTGCATATTCGTTCATAGGGCAAATCGGATATGTAATTATTGGAATAATTGTTGGAGACTCAAATGATGGATATGCAAGCATGATAACTTATATGCTGTTCTATATCTCCATGAATCTAGGAACTTTTGCTTGCATTGTATTATTTGGTCTACGGTTCGCTCATGTTTGACGCTATCGAAAATCAAGCATTGGATGGATGCCCGGGCATTAAATATGTGATTGGTCTACAGAATTGCTAGGACGTCCAATTTTTCTGGACATTTTTGGTCTTTGATACAGTACTATTCGTCTAATCCACAGGGCAGTGGAGTACTGTGTGCTAAGTGCTAACAATAAGCATCAAAGGTGACGGCCGAAGACACCGCTAAGGCTTCTACTTCGTCTCAAGGCCGCCACTTCATTCTTAGGCCCCTCCTTTAGAAATTTCTGGCTCCGCCACTGTATATATCATGGAAATGAATATGCTTTACTTGTGTGAGTTTGAAAATTGTAGTGCAATATGGTATATCCTCCTTTGCTCATATGAATTTATATTCTACATGAAAGTTGTAGAGAATTTCGAGACACATCTTTTTCATGTACACAACTTTTTCATTTGAACAACGTATGTGTCGGCGATTCTGGACAGGGGGTCCTTCGCCGAGCTTACTTGTTGAATGAGGGATCAACTTCGGGCCCCTTTCCCGCAAGGGTCGTGACGTCCGAGGGCGCTTGCCGAGCTACGGTCGAGGCAAGCGGACAACCGGGAACTCGGGGACGTTTTACTGTTCGGCCTCTCGGGGAGATAATAACCCTACGTCCAGTGATTGCACTAGTATGTGAAAACGGGTTACAAAGCACTTACCCGGGGGCCTGATCAATACTAAGGGCTCCCGTGAGCAAGCGGGGTGTGCAAGTATGGGTGTAGTACAGAAGGTCCAACCCCTAACACATTGTGCCAGGGGGGTATTTATAGGGAATTTACAGGAGACAAGTTAGTAATTACAGGGGCGTTCTCATCAGAGGACGGGGCGGTGCAAAGGGTCGCGCGCCGCCACGGCACCACGGACGTGGGTGCGATGCAGACCAAGTCGGCGCAGACCGTGGCAACAGAGTCCCCGGGGCGATCCTCGAGCCGGCGGCATTTAATGCCACGCCGCTTGTCGCGGGCCCCGGCTTGGCTTGCTCGGGCGGGTGGTTCCGTGAGCCGGCTGGTCCGAAGGTCGGCCCGCAGCGCTATCCGGCAAGAGCACTACGGCTTGGTCCCGAGCTTGATGGTCGTCTTGCGCAGACAAGGTAGCCAATCCTCGGCTACCTAGCCCCCAAGGCTAAAGGGGGAGAAGGTCGTACCAAGGCCTCCGCCTTAAGCCTCTCAGACTTTTACGGAGGGATTGGAGTCGAGCGGCGAAGAATCGCGTGCGCATCCGAAAGCAACCATGCTCGAAAAGGTGTGACCTCATGAGATCGAAGGCCGCTCGCGGGGCCCGAGCAAAATAGCGCTCGTGAGGGGTGCGCGGGAAAAATTGCAGCGGTTCCTTGCCCGCGAAGCGTCGCGGTGTGGTTCTGACGGTTTCTTTTGAGGATCGCGCCGGTCAGACTGCCGGGCGACCGCCACGCCGCTTAATCGGTTTTCGTTACCAGCCCTTTCGGCTCCTCCGTCCAGAAATAACTAGCGGGGACGCTTCATTCGCCTTCCTTCCTTTGCCCTCATCGCTTGCGATAAGAACTCCGCCAAAAACCCTTGACAACCTCCGAGCTCCTTCTCTCTATTGCGGCAAACATCTTCCGGTCTTCCCATGGCGCGGTTCGGCGAAACAAGATCACGGCGGAGAGGCTCCGGGTTTTGGAGGAGCTCGGGTACCTAGACGCCCACACCTGGAGGATCCCGGAGGGCGAGGGAGCCCCGGCGCCGCACGACGACGAGATAGTCTCGTGCGACCTCTACGCCGTCAACGGGCTCCGGCTGCCGGAGAGCGAGTTCCTTGGGGACGTGCTCGTACAATGCCGGTGTGAGCTCACCCATCTGAACCCCAATTCCATCCTTGTGTTGAACCTCTTCGCCCACCTCTGCGAAGGCTTCGTGGGTACCCTTCCCACGCCAAGCCTCTTCTTGCATTTCTACAATCTTTTCCGCACCGGAGGGCCTTCCCCCACCGGCTCTCTTTACTTCCGCTTGCGGGCCGTCCGCCCGTACGGGTTCCCCATCTTTACTCTCAAGGACTCCGTCCGCGGCGGGCCGACTATTGGTTCTACTCGCGAAGCCGCAGACAGCTCCTCGCTTATATCGAGAGGCGGCGCCCGCCATCGAGACGCCGCGCCCGCCAGCCAATCCTGATGAGGAACGGATCTTGATGACGATCCACAAGCTCACGACCATGGGGCTCTCTGGGCGCGACATCGTCCGTGATTTTCTCCGGAATAGGATATCCCCTCTTCGGAGGAGAGAGCACCCCTTCTTCAAAATCACCGGGTGGGACGATCTCACCCGTGAAGCTGACTCAGGTATGCCCTCCCGACTTGTGATAATCTTGCTTCATACGCGCTGCTCGAACTTGTGATGACATCTTTGCGCGACACGATACCAACCGGCTTCGATCGGGTGGAAGAAGAGGGTCGGCGAGATGTTCGGGACCCCCAAGGGCAAGGAGCTCGAGAAGGAACGCCAGGTCCCGCTGAACGTGTTCGAGCGGGGCAGCGTGGTAAGTGTCTCCGGTCCTTCATGCTCGAGGAGGGCATCCGAGCCTTACTGGCGCGCTCGCAGGATCGATCCGTGTTTTGTCGACGGGTTGTGCTCCGGCAGAGCAATTTTGCCTCGAGCTGGGCGTAGCCGACCTCAAAGCCAAAGCCGGCGGCGGCAAGGTGTCCGCGCCCGCGGCTAAGGCAAAAAAGGGAAGGAGCAAGAGACCGACCGCGCCTTCGGCAAGCACCCTATTGCCGAAGAGGCGCGCAATGCCGGGGACCTCCGGCGCATCTGGAGTACGCTGACCGGAAGGAGGAGGTAAGCCGCCTGAGGCTTTGGCTGAAGAATTATAGCCTGGAAGTTCAAATTGAACAAATCGCAGCGGAGAGGCGATTGATCGAAGGAATGGTGCAGATCGAGCGGGAGGCGCTGAGAAGGGAGCTCGCCGAGGCGAAAGACCAACTTGCGCGAGCCTCTAAGGCTCGGGAGTTTGGGATCGTCGGCCGGGCGAAGCCTCTTGAGACGGAATCCGAGCATCCGGAGAAAACGCTGGAGGAGGCCGACATGGAAGCGGTCGACCCCAAGCTGGCGAGGATTACTCAGGCCGCCGAGAAGAGGGCCGAGCTAGTGATCTCGGCGGTGGCGGACCTACCATGGGGCAATGGCGAGGCCCGCCAAAGGTGGGCGTCGGTTTTTGTCCCTGTTTTGATTTTCTTCCTTCGCTTTTTGTCTTGCGTCTCGAGCTAACCCCACTCTCCCGACGTGGCCGATAGCTCAGAGGGCCTTCCCTGACCGCCAAAAAATGGCTTACGAGCTTATGTGATATGCTTTAGAGGGCTTGCTCTCCGAGGCCGCAGACCTTGTGATGGCCGAGGGAACGGAGGGAGGCGAGGAGGTTGACCCCGCGGCCCTGAGCGAAGAGGCTGCTCGAGACGGCACGGAGCCCCGGCAAGGAGGGCGACCCGCGGCCCCGGGCGAAGAGACCGCCATCGTAGCGCTGAGCCCCGGGCGAGGCGCTTGCTCGAGACGAGAGGGTGCTCGCCTGAGTGAGCGGCTCGCCGGGCGGATAGCGAGCGCCTCGAGTGAGAGCGCCGCCAGAGGGGGGTCTAGTGCCCCATGGCGAACGCCAGCTCTCGGGGAAGATTCGCTATCGCTTGACAACCCGCCTCTTTAAGGATTCCGGCTCAGACGTTCCCCTTGCCGGGCCGGATGATATTCAAAGGGGAGATTTTTGAGCGCTTCCGCTGAAACTCACAGACCGACGTTGCTAAGGTAAGGAACTGCTGCCGCGACGATCCTTCCTCTCCGATTTTTGTGGGGTTTTGCTTAGAGTTTCTTCTTTCTAGCCTTCTCAAAAGGACCCTTGCCAATTTCAAGAGGTGTTGATCGCCCCGCCTCCTTGGCCCAATTTTACGAAGAAAGCGGCCCGGTCACGAGGCTAGAGGAAAAGGTGACCGACCTCAAGCTCATAGATGCTACAATGGTGAAGAGGTGCATGAGGCGAGCAAAAGGTCACGAGACAAAGGGGTGGTCCTTGGTCTTGAGCGAGAGCTCGAGCAAGAAAGGTCCGCCTCCTGCCTGCCAAGGATGACGCTTGCTTCCGAGAAGAAGGTGCTCACGCCGAGCAAGAGCCGAGCAAGGAAGAAGACCGCTGGCTCAAGTGAGGAGCGCCTTTCTAAGCCGAGCAAGGTCCTCTGCTTGAGCAAGAGCTTCAGCAGGAGAAGCAAGATGCCCGACTCTCGAGACCAAGGCGCCGAGCTTGAGGTGTCGCGCCGGTCCGAGGAGGAGCTAGACCGGATGAAGCAATGGGCCTGCCAGTTGGAGAAGGATCTGGCCCTCACCCGGGACAAGGCCCTTGGGCTTGAGGAAAGGCTTGAGCAAGAGAAGCATCATGCTCGGGCTTCAAGTCAAGGTGGCCGACCCGAGCGGTCACAGGACGGCCGCCGCCTCGCCGACTGTGATAAAGAAGAAGTCGAGCAGCCGTGAAGAGGTTCGCAAAGGCCGCGATGCCCATGCGGAAGGTGATCGACCGAGACCAAGGTGGCCGATTACAGTGTAAGCTCTCATGGCGCTTAGAGGACGACGCCTGTGTAAAATTATACGCCGTTGGAATGTAATGATGTTTGCTCAATGATGCTTTGTGATGATGTTTTTCTTTGGTCCTTCTATCGCTTTTGCTGAAAAAATGCTGTGAGATAGACGTAGTATGGACTAGGTCGATGTATGAGCTACGCAAGCCCGGGTTTACTCGAAGCCAAGAAACCACTTGCGCGCGCGAACAGTGCTTGAAGGCGAGCTGTGTTTTGCGGCAAAATGTCTTAGCGCGGTAACTCATTCCTACCCGAGCCCCCGCTGCGAATGGAAGTCGTACATTCTAGGACGCGAGTACGAGTCTATTTCGCAGGAGAGATGAGAGAAAGCGCTACGGCCTCCGACCACCTTATCCGGCGACAGCGAGGTTAGGCCTGGGGAAAAACGAACGTGTCCGGACACCTCTTAATGTTTGCGGCGCATGGACGGACATGGTGAGTAGCGACCATGCACCTTGTACGAGAAAGCGAGAAGCATTTAGGCGAACAAACGTTGCACTGATGCGAAAGGTCGCGAATTTACAATATAACGCAGAGAGCTTTTTAGACGTAGAATTTGCGTAGTTGGTCGATGTTCCATGAACTGGCGAGCTCGCGGCCATCCTCTGTTGCGAGGCGGACAGCCCCCGGGCGTGACGCCGAAACGACCGTGAATGGTCCCTCCCATTTGGGGGAGAGTTTGTTGGCCTTTGATGTGTCCTGAATCCGTCGCAGGACGAGGTCGCCGACCTGCAGAGCGCGGGGGCGAATGCGCTTGGCCGCGAGTTTGCGGAGGGTTTGCTGGTAGACGGCCGACCGGAGTCGTGCCTTTAGACGAGCTTCTTCGGCAAGGTCGAGGTCGAGGCGACGCTCGCGCCCTTGGTTGATGTCGTCGGCCAGGTTCACTCTTGGGGACCCGAGCACAATTTCGGCGGGAAGGACGGCCTCGACCATAGACGAGCCGAAGGGCGTTCACCAGTAGCTCGGCTTTGTGGGGTGCGCATCGACCAAAGGACGGAAGAGAGCTCGTCCACCCACGAACCGCCTTTGTCGGAAAGTTCCTCAAGACTCTTTTCTTGATCCCTTGAGTAATTGGTCGTTGGTCGCTTTCGCCTCCGCTGTTCATGCGGTGAGCTACAGAGGCGAAGCAGATTTTTGTGCCGATCTCTTCGCAAGAGGCTTGAAACAAATTTCACCGGTGAACTGGGTGCCGTTGTCTGTGATGAGGCAATTGGGTACCCCGAAGCGTGTCACCACATTGCTGCGAAAAAATCTTTTGGCTGCTTGGGCCGAGATGGTAGATACGGGCTCGGCCTCGATCCACTTAGAGAAAGTGTCGATGGCGACGAGCAAGAATTTGCAACCCTTTCGATCATGGGGAAAGGCCCGAGGATGTCACTTCGTGTCGAGAATGGCCATGAGAGTGGATGGTTTGCAGCCACAGACGCTGGCCGGTGGGATTTACGCGTGAAATCGCACGCCCGATGTGTCGCCACGATTACCCGAAGGCCGTTTAGCGCCATAATAATAGTATCCCAACCGAACGCTTGTTTCACGATCGTCCGAAGGACGAGGGCCTCAAGACGTTCCTTCATGGATATCTCGAGGAGGAACTGCCCTCTTCTCGAGATATGCACTTGGAGAGGACTCCAAGTGCCCTTTTATGAGATAGGGCGCCGCCTACTAGCTTGTAGACGGATGACCGCTTTGCAAATGAACGCCGCTTTTTCCTGCAATGTCCGTGGGCGAAATATTGGACTAATGGCGCCATCCAATCCGCACCTTGCTCAAGGAAGGAGACGTTGCTGCTGCTCTCGGGCGCCTCTTCAGAGGGAATGGAGGGCTTGTGCAGAGATGCTCGGCTAGCGCCCGGCCGGGCGGGCATCTGTGTTGGTGCCTCTCTACTGAGGGAATGGAGGGCTTGTGCAGATGCAGACTAGCGCCAGCGGGCGGGCATCTCCTGTTGGTGCCTCCTCTACAGAGGAATGGAGGGCTTGTGCAGATGCCGACTAAGCCCCCGGGCGGGTATCCGCGAGAACCGACCTTGGAAAGTTGGTCGGCCAGTGAATTATCCTTCCGGGATGTAGAGTACTTCAAATTTCAAGTACCGCCCATCTTCCCGACCTCAACCAAGTAAAGCGCCATTGAGCGATCGAACACCGATATTCTTGTTGACTTGGTTGATTTACCACCGTGAATCGCCTTTCACGGTCAATACCGACTCGAAAGTGCCTTGACGCCAGAGTCCCGCCAAGAGGCTTTCAGACTCCGCCGCATTATTCGCTATGGGAAGTGTAATTGAATGATGTATCGAGCTGGTCCCCGAGGGGATATTAACACGACGCCACCTTTCGAGCTCGCGTTCAGCTCGGGACCCGTCAAGCACATGGTCCAAATGACCGCCTCGATTCATGGTCCTTGGTGGTGGGTCAAGTGGGTTCGCCCATTCCGCCACGAAGTCCGCTAGAATCGAGATTTGATCGCGGTCTTGGCAGAGAAGTGGATATCGAACTCGCTAGTTCCATGGCCCACTTCGCTATCCCATACCGGCGCCCGTGTTTTTAGATCTCCTGCGGAAAGCCGGTCGACGACGACCTCGGCGCTTGGAAATAGTGGCGCTTCCTCGAGGCTACGAAAGCGCAGTATAGGAGCTTCGACCTCGGTAACGCCTTTGGCCCGGCAACACTTCACGACGAGTACACCGGACGCCGCGCCCTTCGCTTACCACCATCATCGCTTACGGCCCGGGCGCGTCTGCGAGGTACAACAAGAGCTCTCCGACCTCGGTGTGGCCAAGATCGGGGCCGGATAGGTACCGCTTAGCTCCTCGAGGGAACGATTAGCCTCGTCTCGTCTGCATTTAAACCATCGTGTTTATGAGCGCCTTAAAGAAGGGTAGGCCGCGCCGCCTCGACCGAAATGAAGCGGCTCAGTATGCCATTCGTCCGGCCGTGGTCTGCACCTCCTTTACCGATCTCGGGACGATCCTCTCGATGGCTTCGATCTTCTCCGGTTGGCACCGATGCCTTCGCGTCCCGATGATGTACCCGAGTACTTTGCTCGATCTTACACCAAAACACACTTTTCGGGTTAAGCTTTATTCGATGCCTTCGGAGGTTACAAAAGGTCTCCTCAAGGCCGGACACGGGCCCGAGGGGTTTTAGTCTTAACTACGATGTCATCTACATAAACTTCCGTGTTCCGCCTATTTGTCACCGGAAAGTCTTTTTGCATCAAGCGCCGAAGGTCGCCCGCTGTTCAGTCGGGCGATATGGTCGTAGCGTAACGCGTCAAGGGCGTGATGAAGGAAGTCTTCTCCTCGTCCCCTGGGAATAAGCCAATCTGATGATAGCCCGAATAGGCATCCAAAAAACTCATTACCTGGGATTCCGCCGTCGCGCCTACCACCGGTCGATGCGCCGCAACGGAAGTTGTCCTTGGGGCAGTGCAAGCTTGCCGGTGGTCGACACATCGCCCATTTGCCCCTTTCTTTTGACGATGACCAGTTTGCTACCACTCAGGTGCCCGACCTCCTGGACGGCCGCCTTGAGGAGCTTGTCGAGTTCCTCCCGGATTATTGCCTGCTTCTCCGGGAAAATCGCCCGAGCTTCACAGACGGGTCTTTTGCAGCCGACGGCTAGCTCGGCTCGATCACCTCCCTTGGGACCGGGCATATCGGACGGCTCCCGTGCGAACACGCCCGAAGTTCTCCGAGGAAGGCGATGAGCTCGAGTTCCTATTTGGGGTCTAAGGAAGACCCCAAATGGAGAACCTTGGCCGGTCGGCCTCGCCGAGGGGACCGCTTTGGTTTCTCCCCGGCCGAGGGTAACTTTAGGTCGGAAGGCGCCGGCGCTTGGTCTGGGCCACGTTGGGCAACCGCCGACCATGTCGAGGCACTTTCATCGCAGCTCGTGGCTACCTGTGGTCGCCTTTATGGATGACGCCTTCCCGGGACCTTCGCATTGGTAGGCGTGGTGCGTGGCGCCATGAACACGAAAGGGCCGGTCCGCCAAGAATGGCGTTATAAGTCGACCAAGTCCACAACTTTGAAATTGACTAGCTCGGTCCTCGAAGTTCGTGGTGTCCCCGAAGGTCACGGCAAGACGATATGCCCAGAGGCTTGATCGAGGTGCCGGACGATCCCAAAGAACGGACAAATGAATGCACTTGATCTTAGAACGAGGGACCTGCATCTCGTCCAGGACCTTAACAGATATGAGGTCCAGGGAACTCCCGCCGTCGACGAGAACCCGGCCGACTTTTGCGTTGTCGATGGTCTGCCATTCGACCAACGGGAGCTTCGGGTTTAGTCATTCTAAGGGACAATCATCCTTGAGAACGTGATCGGCAGCCGCACCACCGAGTCATTGCAGACGCGGCTTGCCTTGGGCGATGTGGCTAACCTCCTGCTGCCTCCTTCAAATCCTCACGGATTTGTAGGCCGAGGAGCCCCGAATATGACGGCGATGTGATTGTGGGGCTCTGATAAGCCATGTCGCCGCTGCCTTCCGCGGGATCCTTGGCTTTGCCACTCTCCCCTCGCTCGGAGAGTCGGCATGGGTCCTCGCCTCAGAGAACTTCTCCAGTGGACGCCCAAGTTCTGCGCTATGAGGTCGTGGCCGACATTTGGTGGAGCGGCGGCGGTGCGCCACGGGCGCTTCTTCGCCGCGATCCTCGCCGCCGCCTTCTTGGCCGTCCGACCTCGGCCGTGACCTTGGTCGATGTCGCCGTCGCGGGCGGCCATGTCATGGTCCGATCATGACCGCCCCACGCCGCCTTTGCCGGCGGGCGCTGGTCGGCGGCGGTCGGACGCCGCCACCAGATCGGGCGTCCGCGACTTTTTTTCTTGTTTGCCTTTTGCCGCGGACCGAGGGTCTCGTGCTCGGAGAGCCCTCCAGACGGTCTGGGCGTAACTTGCCCTCGCCGAGCGCCCTCTTCCATTGTACAAATCGCCGGCGTTGGCGTAGCGGCCGCCATACGGAATAAAATCGTTGGCGGCTGTGTCCGTGGATCTCCAAGTCTTGTGTGAAGCGGACGTCGCGGACCCGAACTTGAAGGCCCGGACTACCGCCTCGTCCGAGATGCTCGGAATGGAGTTCTCACCTTGATGAACCTTTGGACAAAGTCACGAACGCGTTTTTTGTCTATCTCGATCACCGCCGAGGTCGCGCTGTTTCGGGCGTATAGCAACTCTGAAAGTTTGCCCGCAGGGCCTCAGAGAGCTGCCTCCATGAGCGGATTGATCCCTCCTTCTGGTTGAAGAGCCACGTTCGGGCGGAGCCGTCGAGGACCGTAGGGAGGTAGTTGACCATGACCCCCTCGTCCCCGCCGGCTGCCTGGATGGCGGTGGAGTAGATCGAGAGAAACTCGTCCGGGTTCTGAGTCCCGTCGAAGCGCTCAATGTGGCCGGGCTTGAACTTGTTCGGCCACGTGACCTCCCGGAGGGCCGCCGTGAAAGCCCGGCACCCGAACGCCGGCCCATTATGGCGGCCCCTCCGGGCGTAGCGGTCGTGGCGACCGGAGCCCAAGCGGTCCTTTGCGCACAAGGCGAGGCGAGAAACACGCCGCCGCCGTGCGGCGACGACGGCCGGTTCGAGGTGGAGCACGCGAACGCCGCGACGGGCGAGACATGACCGCGAGCCCGAGGGGGCGGCCGGGATCGCCCGAACGCCTCGCGACGCTGATGCTGCTCCCTCGCGTCCCCGAGCGAGGCTTCGGAGACACCGGCCGGGAATGGCGCTGTCCCGGAAACGCCCGAGCCTCGAACGCCGGTGGGCGCAGGAGGCCCATGGCGATGGCGAGCATTTCTAGGTTCTCGGCCACTAGGGCTCCCATGGCCGCCAAATCCGCAGGGTTGGAGAGGCTCTGGAGGCCGCGCACGACCGTCGCCATGGTGCGAAGACGTTCGGCGCTTTGGGGAGCGACGGGAGGCGACCTCGGGAGACGGTGGCGAGCGTGTTCCTGGGAGTGATAATCGCTAGTTTCCTTGCGGGTCTGGTCGCCGGCCCCGGCGTCGCGCCCTCCTTCCGCGGACGGGTCGGCCACGGAGCATGCCCGGGACACCCCTGATGGCTGCCGCCGGCACCATGCTGGCGATGGGGGGAGATCCCCGGAGATTGCTCTTCCTGGATCTCGTTTCTCCCCGTCACGTTGACACCGCGGGAGCACCAGGACCGCGAACACGACTCCGAGGAGGTGTCATATGCCGCGGTCCCCTGGCTGAGCTCCAGACGGTCGGGAGCATCGGGATCGTTCCCGAAGCCGCCGGACTCCTCCCCGTGGACGAGGGTATCTGACTGCGAGCGGAGGAATCGCCCTCGCGCTGCAGCCGCCGGGGAAAGACTCCCGGTTTCGGTGTGGCCTTCTGGGTCGGCCGCACCGCCCACACCATCGCTGGCGTAGTACGCATCGTCGTTCTCTACGTCGTCGAAGACGCAAAGGTCTTGGTTGTCTTGCGAGTTCGGCATCCTCAGGGATTCCCTGCAGGAGGACTTCAGTCGGTCCCCACGGACGGCGCCAGCTGTCGGCGATTCTGGACAGGGGGTCCTTCGCCGAGCTTACTTGTTGAATGAGGGATCAACTTCGGGCCCCTTTCCCGCAAGGGTCGTACGTCCGAGGGCGTGCCGAGCTACGGGTCGAGGCAAGCGGGACAACCGGGAACCTTGGGGACGCGCATTCGGTTCGGCCTCTCGGGGAGATAATAACCCTCGCCCAAAGTGATTGCACTAGTATGTGAAAACGGTTACAAAGCACTTGCCCGGGGCCCGATCAATACTAAGGGCTCCCTGTGAGCAAGCGGGGTGTGCAAGTATGGGTGTAGTACTGAGGTCCAACCCCAACACAAGGTGCTGTGGGGGTATTTATAGGAATTTACAGAGACAAGTTAGTAATTACAGGGGCGTTCTATCAGAGGACGGGCGGTGCAAAGGTCAAGGCTGCCACGGCACCACGACGTGCAGTGCGCAGACCAAGTCGGCGCAGACCGGGCAACAGAGTCCCGGGCGGGCGATCCTCGAGCCGGCGGCATTTAATGCCACGCCGCTTTCGCGGGCCCCGGCTTGGCTTGCTCGGGGCGGGTGGTTCCGTGAGCCGGCCGTCCGTCCGAAGGTCGGCCCCGCAGCGCTATCCGGCAAGAGCACGGTCGGCTTGGTCCCGAGCTTGATGGTCGTGACTGCACAAAGGTAGCCAATCCCGACAAGATGAATTTATAAAAAAATATTTAGTGTGTCAGGTTCTCTCCGTGCGTGTTCGGGCCGCCCGCCCGACAAAGAGGCGCGGCCTTTGGGCCATGCCGGTCTTGATTTTTGCCGTCTGTCTGGCCCGCCCGCACGAAGAATGATCGACGTGCTGGCCCGCTTCACGCAGTTCGGCACGACAGGCCCGGGCCGCACGGCCCAAGTCCCACCTCTATTCATGACACCAACGATAAAGAAAATCTCTACAAAACTGTACAAGGAAACTACAGCTAGATTTAAAGGTAGGTGGTTAAAGGTAACATAAAAGACTATTGCAATGGCTAGAAGGGCGGGTCTCCCTCCTCTCACACTGTCGATGAGCACGATGGCCATCGGAGATTGTGGTTGGTTGTGGGGTGGGTGTAGGGGGGCGATACGAGCGAGCTCGGAAGAGAGTGTGAGGGGAGGGGTGCAGAGATCTCTAGACACTCTTCTACTTACTGTTCTAGTTAGGAGTGTTCCGACACGATTGATGATATGGACTTTAATTTGTGTCACAAAGCTAATGCACACGGCCAACGAAATCTGTGGATGGGCAAGGAGAATTTTGATGACTGTCATTGGGAAAAAGGAAAAAGTCAAGACACATGACCGCGGCAAAGCCGGTAGAGCACGTAGTAATGAAATCGAAGATTCCTCTCGATGAAGAACTGCATGCAGATTCGGCTGGCGCCTCGAGAGTTTAGTCTTGAGACCAGAGCAAGGTAATACCAGCACTTGCTTCTCTAATTACTGCCGTGCCTTGACAAGAAGCAAGAAACGCTTCCTTTTGCCCGGGCGGTGGAGCATTGGGCGCTCAGTGATGCTGGTCGTTGCTAATCCTCCGCCAACGCCGAGCCAGCCAGCCGCCGCCTGCCGTCTCCACGTCGTGGCGTGGCGGCTGGGCAAGAGCCATCAAGTCGCCGGTGCATGCCGCACCTTGTCTCTAAGCTTCTCCGCCGCAGCCGGGCGTGCACATGTACTTTGGTTATTGTTTTTGCGGTGTGTTGATGGTTGGTGGCTAGCGAGGGCTGATCGAGCATGACATCAATCAAGCAGTTTTGCGAGGCAAAATTCCTTCCCAGGCTGCCATTCTATCAAACTTTTCGAAACTTTTGGGCCAATACAACGTCCAAGTCTTCAGAAAACAACACCAATGACATGCAACAAGTTGGGAAAGTCTAGACGAGTACGTACACTAGCAAGCCTAGACTAGAACACAAGGTTGACTCTGACATCGTCCCTTGCAACGAGTGGGTGTGGACATTTTTTTTTATTTTTTTTTGCGAAATCAGTTCGGTTTTTATATAATTCAGTTGGTAAAAAGTGGCTACGGAATATTTTATTTTGGTTAATTCGGTTTTTGGGCAATTGAAATAATCAAATCTCAAGCAACTGCATATCGGGACCCAAATTCACCAATTCGAACCTTTTGTGTTAACCGCACTAATCCAGGATCACACTAGTGCACATAGACTTAACATTAGCAAATGTCACATCATACACAACGATAATAATATAAAGACTCTATTTATTGAATATAATTAAGTATATGATCTGATGATCAACTTACATTATTAAGCCATGAAGGACTAGACTTGAAATAAAAAATTAAGACAAAGCATCGAAAAATAAAAGACGTAGAGGACTCATCAGTTTACCACCGGCAACTGACAAGGCTCGAACCCTAATTATTTGTGTCCTCCTAGAACTTCTCCAGCAAAGGTGTGTAGACTTCTCAACTGTTGATTGTAGTTGTTGGCAAGGGTGAATACTTAAAAGCACTTAACAAGTTGTGCACAAATGCATTTCTATGCAACTAATGCAAGGTTTATTATAAAGGAAAAGGCTAACATGGCTATTTTGCAATAAAGTGGTATTTATGAATAAATACAGTAAATAGATTGTAAAGACAATAAAACAAATAGTAGTAGGCACTTAACAAGTTGTGCACAAATGCATTTCTATGCAACTAATGCAAGGTTTATTATAAAGGAAAAGGCTAACATGGCTATTTTGCAATAAAGTGGTATTTATGAATAAGTACAGTAAATAGATTGTAAAGACAATAAAACAAATAGTAGTAAATAGTAATTTCAGTATTTCTCAAGTAAACCAATGTTTCCAATCCTAAATCAAGTTTTCAATTTCATATGGCAACCTATCATCCATCTCAAGTTTTATTTTGCAAAATCTAACTCTTGACTGTAATTCCTGAGCTATACTTAATACCGCGAGCACGATTATCTGAATAGATTTATACTCTGCAGAGGTTATACACTTTACCCACATGATACAACTAATTCACCGTACACTCGAGTGATTATAACAAAATCTTTACATACCCTGCCTTAACTCAGTATTACTCGTTGAGGTTTCAACACTGAAGGGCTAAACCACTACAATAGGGCCCTCTCTTGCACAATGTGAGTTAAACAATGAACCTGGGACTCACACCACCACTAGTAGTACTAAAACTAAGATATTGCAAATTAATCAGCTAGACTATTCTATACTAGACATGTGGTTGTATGATCGACTCAGGTCAAAGCCTTGCAAGGTTAAGTACTTAGAGTGATTAGGGCAAGATTTCCATGTACCCTCTACCATTCGGCCTACCTTGGCACACAGCCCCTTGCCACTTGTTCTAATCTAAATGATTATCACCCCAATTGATTATCAAGTATCACAAACCAACAATAACTCAACATCGTTGCGTGACATTACTCACCACAACAACTCAATCTCATTATGCGATAACACCTGATACATAAATTCATAATCTTGTTCCATATTCCGTTAGTTAATATTAAACATTGATGATTCAAGTATATGTGATGACGTGGCATGGCTAAGCATACTAATACGTCTAATCAACCCATGTTGATTTTAGTATCAACCAACTAGTTAAGACCAATCTAAGGTGACAAATAAATCATGGCATATAAATGACAAGGTAAGAAATATTGCAATTGGCTAGATCCCAAATTATTTGAAGACTTTTATACACATAAAGAACCATGCTTATGAAACAATATAGCAATTTTATAAGGATGGGTTCAATATAATCAAAGCATAACTTGCCTTATAAAAGGTCTTGATTCTACTCTGGAACCTGTTCTTGGGTCAACGAATCTTCCTCGGACACGTTGCATAACTCAACGTCTACGCAAAACGAGAGAGAAAACTAAATAAATATAAAAATAGAGAGAAAAAATTATGAAAATCAAATAAAATTTACCATTAAATATATCTCAATTTTATAAATTTTTAGAAATTTGAATTACTTTAATCAGAACTCGTATGAGAGAGAACATGCTCATAGAAGATTCAAAAATTATAAAAACAGAAAAATTGAAAAACAATTAATAAACCAAATTATTTTTATATTAAAAAATCCTTTTCATGATTTTAGCATGACCTCATGATAATGTAAGTACGGAAGTTTTTCAGTTGAATTATTTTTCAATGGAAAATCTGATTATGACGTCAACATGATGTCACTGTGATGTGAGCGAAATCTCAGACCAATCGCGGGCTACCACATGGTGCGGTCTATGGTCTAAGTCCATGGAACTGTTCTAGTCTACCATGGACATGGTCCACGGCGCTTCGGTCTTCGTGCGCCATGCGTCACCACGCTATTGGTCCACTAATCGGCACGATCTGGGTCGTACGTCGAGATCTGACGTCCACGATTTGATCTGACGCTTGAGACACGCGTCATGTTACAGAAGCGTCCACGCGCCGCACATTTAACGGCTTGACTTTAGATATGATGGTTGAAAGCGAGCGCGAGTCCACGGTGATGGCGCGGTCGAGCTACACACCAGCGATGAAGATGAAGCCTCCTTGCATGACAGAAGAATGACAAACCCTACTCCTTTTCACCCAGATCTAGAAAAACTAGCAACGGCGAACACAACGGTGGTCTTGGCGACAACGGAAGAGCGGCGACAACGAAGATCTTAGCTAACCAAAGCTTTGGGATTTGCTCCGAACTCCAGCGAGCTCCTGGGCATGAACCACGGCGATTCTCGCAAAACGAATCCGATCAAAGGCTACGGCGCATCTCGACGAACCTAGGGTTGGGGTCGGCATGTTATTTAAAGCCCTTGGTGACTGTAACGGCGATGGACTTCGAGTCCTCATCGGGGACGATGAGCCACAACGCGCCACACATCCCAATCGAATGGCTCTCCAAATGCAATGACGCAGTTAACTCTAGGACCACACACGTGGCACGATGAACCACCAAGATGTGCTACGACGTGGCCACATCCAAATCAGAGACACGGCATTGAACAGTCGCAAAGCCCTAGGGTTTCCAGATCCTCATCTTCAAATCCTAAACAAACGGGCGCGATTCAACGGTGGGCGATATCCTTCTAGAAGGTGGGCCAAACATCAATTTTTGGGCTGCACAGCACAAGGGCTGGCCCAATACTATTCAACCTATTTTCTAACACTTTTTTATTTAAATTAATTCTTGAAATTAAATTAATTCTCAAAAATACTTTTAAGACATTTTGAACTCAAACAAAATATTTTTAGCCAAACTAATATTAACTTAAACTATAATTAATTAGTTTTCATAAAAGGCCAAAATACTTAATTTGAAATAAATTCAAATAAATTATAGAAAAATCATAAAATGCTCAAATAACATCATAAATTAAATAAAAGGCAAAATTTTAGGATGTTACACTACAAATGAAAATTATCTAAACAAGTGCTCATGGATGTAGTACTGTAGTAACAGAAGGTGGCGCCAAAGGGTGACGGGATGGTGCGGTGCTAGAGATTGGCGAGATGATTTTTTTTAAATAATATTATTTTTATCCAAATTTACAAAAATAATACGTCGAAAATAAAAATTGCAAAACTACCCCTCTATCGCCAGTCCATTTGGCGACAAAGGGTTTGTCGCCGTTTTAAATAGTGAATATCTCTCTGTCGCCATTTCATTTGGCGACAGAGTCTGTCGCAGCAGTTCTCGTCGCCAAATGAAATTGTCAGCGCTTCTGTTAACCTTTTGTCGCCAAATGGACCGGCGACAGAGGGGTAGTTTTGCAATTTTTATTTTCGATGTATTATTTTTGTAAATTTGGATAAAAATAATATTATTTTAAAAAAATTCTTGGCGAGATGGTGTGGCCACATGACGAAGGTCGGCGAAATGGTGGGGCGGTAGACATGTGGTAGCTTGCAACCACAGGCGCGGGTTGACATGGCGGCGGTGGCGTGGCAACTGGCGTGTGGCAGTGGGGCTGGGAATTTGGGGACAACGTCGGTGGAGAGACTGGTTTGAATGAGGATGTATTGGTGTCTGGCATTTCTATGCCTGTGAAGTGAGTAAGTGACTTGGGCTTTGGGCCCATCCGAGCGGGTACTATTCGGTTTATGAAAATTAAGATCCGAGCTGAAAATAAAAACCCAAATAACACTAAAATAAAACCAAACCAGATACTAAAAACTGAAAAAACCCGAAATAAACATTTATTTCCTAATTCGGTCTCTACATAAAAATACCCACCCTAGAACAGTTCGGACATGAAAACGATCAAAATCCTAGCCACATGCAGAATATAATTAGATGACCAGTTGACCACCCACCTCTACCCGAGGATCTAGCCGATCCAGCAGGAAAGCAGAGCAAACACACGCGCCGCTAGCTATCTATGGAACAAGGAGGTGGCACTCTAGTGACAGGCGAATTCCTCTGCCTCTACATTTCCTTCCTCATGCTCCGCACCATCGTCGCAACGTCGTCGGCACCGTCCGTCTTGTCAGCCCAGGGAGACGCGCTCCTCCACTGGAAATCGACCCTCGCCAGCCGCAGCCGCTCGGGGCTAAGTCCTGGAGCTCCGGGCCGCTCTGGGGCATATTCGGATGCCGACTGGGCCGGCTGTCCGGATACACAACGTTTACCTCTGGATTTTATGTGTTCCTCGGCAACAACCTGGTTTCCTGGTCATCCAAACGACAGGCGACCGTGTCACGGTCTAGCGCGGAGGCTGAATATCGTGGCGTTGCTAACGTGGTCGCTGAAAGTTGTTGGCTCCGGCAGCTCCTACATGAACTTTACTGGCCACCATCCAAAGCGACCATTGTTTACTGTGATAATGTGAGCACTCAGTATTTGGCCAGCAACCCAGTGCAGCACCAGCGCACGAAGCACATCGAGATCGATCTTCATTTTGTGCGTGACAAAGTCTCTCTTGGTGCGGTAAAGGTTCTTCATGTTCCCAGCAGCTCCCAGTTTGCAGATATCTTCACAAAGGGGCTTCCCTCGGCGCTGTTTGGGGATTTTCGCTCCAGCCTGAACGTCTACCCACGCCCAGCCGAGGGGGGCAACTTCGCAACCTCCTTTATTCATTCCGGTTCCTATGGCACTCCAGATGGTTCTCCACGCCTCGCGTCTCCGCATGCATAGGATCAACCACGACTCCGTCGTCTCTGCTGTAATCTCGTGCATGCATCTAACTGCACTCCTGTAACGCCTATATATGTATATACACATCCACATGAATAGATATGTAGTGCATCTTTATCTCTTGCATGGTATCAGATAGCCCTTCGGTTCCTTGGGCTAATACTACACCTTCGCTCTCGTAGACTTCGCCATGAGCGCCACCACCTCTTCTGTCGATTATGCCACGACGCAGGCGCTCCACTCCTCTACCGCGGGCGCCACGGCGTCCATCCCGGTGCACTCGACGTCCTCGGCGTCCACCTCCTGTTCTGCTCTCCCCCTCTCCCAGAGCATTCACACCGTTAATATCAAGGCGCTGATTCCCTACACCCTCGACATCCAGGCAAACAACTACGCCAAGTGGCGTAACTTGTTCCTCATCATTCTCGGACGCTTCAACCTGCGCCACCACATCGGGGAAAAAATTTTCTGGTGTCGTGCTGCACGCGCGCGGCCGTGCAGCACGACACCAGATGGCGCCGCGTGTGCGTGTTAGAATCGTGAAGCGATGAAACCGGAAACCAGCCCCGAGCGAGCCACCAAGCCAAAATGTCAGCTCCCCTTTCCTCCGTCTCCCCTCCACGGCTCCTCCTCCCCCTGTTCCCCATTCCCACCACCGCCTCCATGCGATCTGCCTCTGCAACCTCCGTTCCGAAGTCGACTCCGCGGCCGGCGAGGTACGCGATGGACGTCGAGTCCCTTGAGTCCTCAGAGGCGATGTCGAAGTCGCGCAGGTTGAACTCCCAGGCGAAGCGCCGGCCGTCATCCGTGCGGATGGCGAGGCTGACCTGGAGCGGTTTGAGGGCGTTCACGTTGGCCCGGATCACCTCGTACCTCTCCTCGGCTGTGAGCTCGTAGTGGTTCCGCCCGTCGCCGCGGACCACGCAGCCGGGGTATTGGACGTTGAGCGCCACGTACCGGGCGCGTGGCGCGACGTCGCGGAGGACGTCGGACTCGGCGGCGAAGTTGTTGGCCCACACTGACCGGACGGCTTCCATGCTGAAAATAGGCGGCGGCGAGCCGGCCTCTTCCTCGGAATGCGACACACACGGTGTCTTTGCTCAACTCTCCCAATCGAGATGCATGCAGGCACTTGTTTTCCGTTGAAATATAAAGAGTCGCACTCGTTTGATTGTGGTTACTGCTGCTGTCGATTCCTTTTCAGGGCCGGATTAGGGAAAAAAACTTTCGCGGCGGCCACAGGAAGACAAGGGAACGGAGGTTGCAGAGGCAGATCGCATGGAGGCGGTGGTGGGAATGGGGAACAGGGGAGGAGGAGGAGGGAGACGGAGGAAAGGGAGCTGACATTTTGGCTTGGTGGCTCGCCGGGGCTGGTTTCGGTTTCATCGCTTCACGATTCTAACACGCACATCGCTGGCGCCATCTGGTGTTGTGCTGCACGGCCGCGCGCGTGCAGCACGACACCAGAAAAAAAATTTCCCCACATCGAGGACAGCGAGCCACACCATGACAACCCTGACTGGGTGCATGAGAACCTCTCCATCATCATGTGGTTTTATGCCACCATCTCCGAGGAACTCCTTGACTTTGTCATGGAGCAAGACATCACCGCCTACAGCATCTGGGAAAAGCTCCGCGAAGTGTTCTGCGACAACAAAGACAGCCGCACGGTGCATCTTGAGGCCGAATTTCACGGCCTCGTCCAGGGCGATCTCCCCGCGTCCGCCTATTGCCACCGCTCAAGACACCGCCGACGCTCGCTGACAGATCGGCCCGTCACCGACAAGGCGCCAGGCACCGCTTGATTCGTGGGCTCAACCCTAAGTTCCACGTCCTCAAGACTCTCCTTCCGATCCTGCCTTCCTTCCGTTGGGTTGATCTCGTACGGCTCGGTCAGAGACCGAGTCCGTACCCACGTCCGCGCCCTGATCGAGGGCGCAACAACCTTATTGGTTGCGGCCCCCTGTCACGCCCGCGCTATATAAAAGGAGGCACAAGGCCGGCACGCGAACCAACGTTCATCGTTGCTCCTTGTGTCGCACATACCACGAGATCCGATCTAACCCTAGCGCGGTGAAGTGACGGGAAGGCCGTCGCCATCTTCATCCTCTTCTTCCCCTCCGACTGCCAGGAAGTTCGCGGACGGGAGCAGAAGGGAGTCGCCGCCATCCGGATCATGCTCCAACCTCCCGAAGGCTTCGTCCTCACCATGGCTTCGGGATCAAACGGGAATGGCGGCAATAACCAAGGTACACACTAAATACCTCTAGATCTAGTGGTTAGAGGTGAAGGGGAAGGTCCTAGACATCCTAGAAATCCATCAATGGTATCAGAGCCGCGTTTCTTTACCCTAACCCTAACCCTAGAAGTGTTGAAACCTTCGGGTTTTAGTTTCATCCGAAGTAATTAGAAGGAGAGGAAGAAGAACTCTAGCGAAGAACTTTAGATAAGAACTTTAGATCGTGATTCTTTCTGGAATTTGTGAAACCCTAGTGTTTTTTTCCCCAAAATCCCCAAGAACCGAATCATAGAAAATCAAGAAAAGGGGAAGAAACCTTACCTGGCTTTTGCCGTACTCGTCTCCATGGCGACAGCCATGGGAAGAAGCCCTCCTTAGCCGCCTCCGCGCCTCGGTGCCAGGCGAAGTCGCCGCCTCCAAGGCGTCTTTGGGCACCTTGCCGCAGGCCGCTCGGCAGCGCGCGTCCCACCCAGGCGGTCATAGGCTCGCGAGAGGGCCTGCGGGCGGCGCCGCCGTTTCCCCGTCTTCGCCTCTCTGCCTCTCTCTCTCTGTGTCTTGCGCGCAGCTCGGAGACAAAGCGGGCGAGCAGGCGTGCGTAGAAATGGATTAGGGTTTTTGGGGTCGTCCGAATTTTTCGGTCTTTTATTCCTGCACCGAAAGGATCTCAGCCGTCCATTCTGATCGGACGGCGCGGAGGTGATGCCGCTCGGCTGGGCTTCTTTTGGCCCGAGCGGGAGTGATCAGCGCCGGCCCAGGCCCAGGTTTTCGTTGGCCTGGTGACCGGGCGCACGAAGGGCCATTTTTTGGGCCAAGTTTTCGGCCATGAACAGTAGCCATGAACAGTAAAAAATTTATTTTTTTGCTGTGAAGTATTAGTTTAAGCACATGATTAAGTTTAAGTACTGAGTTAAGTGGTATTTCCGCTACTAAGTTTAAGTTTTTTTTTCTCTCTCTGATGAAATTGAAACCAACGTGGATATTTAATTAGAGAAAATAGTTTTATAGTATTTCACATAGTTATGGTAATTTTATTTCCTGACCAACGTTGAAAATAATTTTTGCTATGACCATGTTAAGTATGATAGAAAGTTTGAATAAAGTTTGCTCTCTATTCTAATACTGTCCAACGGTGTTTTAGAAATAGATCTCAGGCTTTATTAAAGTTCAGAGCATGTTTAATTGACCAACGTTAATTTATTCATGCCAAAGTTTATATCTTTTAGTTTACTGATTAAATTCTTATTTCATTTCTGAAGCTTTTCCAGCTAAGATTGCCAATTCCATAAGTGTCTTTCAAGGGCTTGAGAAGTTGAACGGCAATAATTACTCCTCCTGGAGAGAGAACCTGAACTTGGCCATGGCTATGGCTGAGATAGATTATGCCCTTCTTCATCCAAAGCCTGTGGCACCGGTTCTGGCAGAAGCTGGGACTCCGGAAGCTGCAAATAATGCTGCAGCAGAATTGTCGTATAGTATTGAGAAGGGAAAGTGGGACAACTCAAATAGAAAATGTCTCATGGTGATCAAGGGCACCATTATTGAGTCCATAAGGGGAGCAATCCCAGACTGTACAGATGCTACACAGTATCTGAAGAAAATAGAAGAGCAGTTTACTGGATCCACAAAGGCCTATGCAGGCACATTAATCAAGAAACTTGTCAATGACAAGTATGATGGATCTGAAATGCGAATGGACCGAGCATTAGAGAGCATATTCTCAAGATGACTAACATGGCTCACTCTCTCACGTCTTTTGATATGCCTTTAAAGAATGATTTCATAGTCCATCTTATACTGGTTTCATTACCAAAAGAATTTGAGACTTTTGTTGTAAATTACAACATTAGTGAAGAAAAGTGGTCTATTGAAAAGTGCATTGCTATGTGTGTCCAAGAAGAAGAAAGATTAAAGGCACAAAGAAATTTGAAGAACTGAACTCAGTTAAGCATTTTCAGAAGAAAAAGAATTATTTCCAGATTCAGAATAAGCCAAATTTCAAAAAAGGTAACTACTAAAAGGGCAATTATCAGCAGAAAAGGTTCACTAATTTTGAGAAGGGTGAACACTCAAATAGAGGACAAAACTCTAATGGAGGACATGGTTCCAGTGGACAGGGTCCTAGGCCTCCACCAGAGCACATAGACCTAGACACCTGCAGGCGCTGCCATCAGAAAGGGCACCGCATGAAGGATTGTGTTCTGTTCCTCAAGTGGCTGAACAAAAGACGTAAAGATCAAGTTACATTCATAGATGAATCATTGTATATAGATTCACCAACTAGTACTTGGTGGATAGATTCTGGTGCAACTGTTCATGTTGCTAATTCTATGCAGGGATTCCGTACGAGGAGGATCCTACAAAGAGGAGAAAAAGGAATTAGAGTGGCGAATGGAGTTGAAGCTGATGTGGAAGCCATTGGAGATCTTCCCTTAGAGTTGGATGGCGGCTTCATTCTCCATTTGCGTGATGTTTTATTAGTGCCTTCTTTGAGAAGGAATTTGATTTCAGTGTCTTGCTTAGATGATGAGAACATTCAGTGTCATTTTGGGAACGGAAAGTGTGTAATAAAGTTTAATAATATTGATGTTGGCCTTGCCATCCGACAAGACAAGCTTTATTTGCTATCCCATTATGATATTGTGAATGACATAAGTACCTCCTCAAATGCAAAAGTATGCAATGTTACTACAAAGCGAAAGAGAATAGAAAGTGAATCGTCGTCGAAATTATGGCATTGTCGTTTAGGCCATATTTCGAGGAGGAGAATTGAACGATTAATCAAAGAAGAAATTCTTCCTCCCCTAGACTTTTCAGACACAGATCATTGCATAGATTGTATTAAAGGCAAGTATGTTAAACAAATAAAGAAAGGCGCCAAGCGTAGCACATGAATCTTAGAAATAATCCACATAGACATTTGTGGTCCTTTTTCTGTAAAGACAGTGGATGGTTTTGATTCATTCATTACATTCACTGATGACTATTCTCGCTATGGCTACATTTATCCTATCAAAGAAAGATAAGAAGCATTAGAAAAGTTTAAGATATTCAAAGCTGAAGTAGAGAATCAACATGATTTAAAGATTAAAGTAGTAAGATCAGACCGTGGAGGGGAGTACTACGGTAAACACACCCTTATGGCCAAGTTCCGGGACCTTTTGCAAGGTACTGCGGGAAAATGGCATAGTAGCCCAAGATTCTATGCCGGCGAACCTCAAAGAAATGGAGTAGTGAAAGGCGAACCGCACATTAATAGACATGGTACGAAGTATGATAAGTTACTCCACTTTACCGATTAGTCTATGGATGGAGGCATTAAAAACCGCTGCCCATATACTTAATCGGGTCCCCAGTAAGTCGGTGTCTAAAACACCATATGAGTTATGGACTGGGAGGAAGCCCACTCTAAACTATCTACATGTGTGGGGCTGTCCAGCTAAGGCAAAAGTATTCAACCCAAACATAGGAAAGTTAGATCCAAAGACAATTAGTTGCCATTTTATTGGCTATCCTGAAAGATCAAAGGGTTATCGTTTCTACTGTCCAGACAGACATACCAAGTTTGTAGAAACAAGACACGCTGTGTTTATAGAGGATGATATGATCAGGGGGAGCATGGTACCCCGAGAAATTAGCCTTGATGAGAAGCGGGTTTGTGCCCCAACTCCTATGATTCAAGAGCCTTTCTTCTCGATACCTGTTGTTGCTGCACCACCTGAAGTTACAGCACCTGCTGGTGATTCTCCGAGTGCAACAGTCGGTGTGCCAGAGGCACCTGATATGGAGCCCGAGGCCCCTGCTGTTGCCAGTGAGGAGCCCGAGACCCTCTGAGAGAGCGAAGGAACCCGCCAAGAACCACTTAGAAGATCACAGAGAAACAGGAGATCAGCTATTCCAGCTGATTATGAAGTTTATGTCGGTGAAGACATAGAGATAGAGGGTGATCCCACCTCTTATGAGGAAGCGATGAGAAGTCCCAATTCATCAAGTGGCTTCTTGCCATGCAAGATGAAATGAGATCCATGAGTACAAACAAAGTCTGGGACTTAGAAGAAATTCCTAAAGGAGCCAAAACAGTAGGCTGTAAATGGGTCTACAAAACCAAACGTGACTCCAAAGGGAATGTTGAAAGGTTTAAAGCTAGACTTGTAGAAAAAGGCTTCACTCAGAGAGAAGGAATAGATTATACCAAACCTTCTCACTTTGTTTTTACAAAAGGATTCTTTTAGAATCATTATGGCACTAGTTGCTCATTATGATTTAAAATTACATCAGATGGATGTTAAGACGGCATTCCTAAATGGGGATTTATATTAGAATGTGTACATGGCTCAACCCAAAGGTTTTTTCATGGAAGGAAAATAAAATATGGGATATCGATTAAAGAAGTCCATTTATGGATTAAAACAAGCGTCTAGACAGTGGTACATTAAGTTTGATGAAACTATAAGAAATTTTGGGTTCAAAGAGAATGAGGAGGACAACTGCATTTATGTAAAGTTTAGTAGAGAGAAGTATATCTTCCTAGTTTTATATGTGGATGATATCCTATTAGCAAGCAGTGATAAAGATCTGCTGCTAGAGACAAAGAAATTCTTGTCCTCAAAGTTTGATATGAAAGATCTTGGTGAAGCATCTTATGTGTTAGGAATTGAGATACACCGAGATAGAAAAAGAGGGGTGCTAGGGCTATCACAGAAAGCATACATAGAGAGTGTTTTGAAAAGATATAGTATGCATATGTGTATGCTCAAAGAATAAGTACGAGATCGATCAAATGAAATCAGTCCCATACGCTTCAGCTGTCGGAAGCATAATGTATGCTCAAATATGTACTGCATACGACTTAGCATTTACAACTGGGATGCTTGGCAGATATCAAATTAATCCAGGAGTTGATCACTGGAAAGCAGTAAAGAAAGCCTTGCGGTATTTGCAAGGGACAAAGAGCCTCATGTTAACATATAGAAAGTCAAGTGCCTTAGAGATTGTAGGCTATGCAGATGCAGATTGGGCAGGGTGTAAAGACACTGGAAAGTCCATATCAGGATATGTGTTCACCCTCGCCAGAGGAGCTATATCATGGAAAAGCTTAAAACAATCGATCGTTACGCGCCGACAATGCACGCTGAGTTTGTGGCATGTTATGAGGCAATGAAGCGAGCAATGTGGTTTAAAAAGTTTGTACCGGGTTGAGAGTGGTAGACAAAGATAGAAAGACCACTCAAATTATACTGCGACAATGAGCCAGCAGTATTTTACTCCCACAACAACAAATCAAGTGGTGCTGCCAAACACATTGAGATTAAGTTTTATGTTGTGAAGGAGAAAATCCAGGATCAAACAATTGAACTTGAGCATATAAGCACAAAAGACATGTTAGCGGATCCGCTCACCAAAGGTCTTTCTCCCAACGTGTTTGAAAAGCATGTAGCTGGCATGGGTTTAAAAGAAGGACTATGATTCTGGATAATAGGGGTCATTCAAAGCAACCATCTCCCATAAAGACAAAGTTATCCTGTTTTGAAGTAGAGAGGTGTGCTATAGTCATTGAGTTCAGCAGTACGTAACTGACTGTTGTGACGCCTTGGTCTTGGTGCACCAATCTATGGAGGAGTGGGATGTTAAGTTAAAAGTATGAGATATAAAAGTTAATAGATCAAGATATAAAGTTTCAAAGTTAAGTTCGAGATCAAGGGGGAGAATGTTGGGTTGATCTCGTACGGCTCGGTCAGAGACCGAGTCCGTACCCACGTCCGCGCCCTGATCGGGGGTGCAACAACCTTATTGGTTGCGGCCCCCTGTCACGCCCGCGTTATATAAAAGGAGGCACAAGGTCGGCACGCGAACCAACGTTCGTCGTTGCTCCTTGTGCCGCACATACCACGAGATCCGATCTAACCCTAGCGCGGTGAAGTGACGGGAAGGCTGTCGCCATCTTCATCTTCTTCTTCCCCTCCGACTGCCAGGAAGTTCGCAGACGGGAGCAGAAGGGAGTCGCCGCCATTCGGATCGTGCTCCAACCTCCCGAAGGCTTCGTCCTCACCATGGCTTCGGGTTCAAACGGGAATGGCGGCAATAACCAAGGTACACACTAAATACCTCTAGATCTAGTGGTTAGAGGTGAAGGGGAAGGTCCTAGACATCCTAGAAATCCATCACCTTCCCGACATTCATGCAGGCTCGGGGTTACCTCCAGATTGAGGAATCTTCCCAGACGGTGCAGGCCCAGCAGGACGCCGAGCACGCCCTCCACGCCGTCGGCAACAACAACTCCTCCACCGAGCACATCAACACCGGAGACCACGGCTCTACCGAATGAAGCTTCCCTGAGCGTAGCTCCGCCTCCCCTCGTGGTCGCGGCAGAGGTGGCCGCAGCAACAAGGGCGGCCGTGGTCGTGGTGGCCGCCATGGCAACTCCTCCAACTCCAACTTTGGCCGCGGTGGCCGTGGCTCTGGCTCTACTCCATTGCCGTGGACTGCGTACTACCCGCCGTGGGCTGCCCCATGGGCTCCATGGCGTGCGCCGTGGACTGGCGTTGCCGGTCCTGGCATCCTTGGCGCCCGTCCTTCTCACATGGCGGTCAGGCGTACCCAGCCCTGATGCCGCCTACCACGTCGTCCGCTCCACTGGCTACACCCACCTGGGACACCACTGGGCTCATTCAGGCCCTCAACGCTACGTCGCTGCATCAGCCCTCCGGTAATTGGTATATGGATACATGCGCAAGCTCTCACATGGCCGGTGACCAC
Organism: Guadua angustifolia; assembly: GCA_036346375.1. Taxonomy (NCBI): domain Eukaryota; kingdom Viridiplantae; phylum Streptophyta; class Magnoliopsida; order Poales; family Poaceae; genus Guadua; species Guadua angustifolia. The sequence goes on from CM070519.1 coordinate 27,628,506, forward strand.
GGTAAACTCTCCTCCTATTGTCGTTCATCACTGCCTTATTCTTCGCACGTCATTGTAGGCAATGGATATTCCTATTCTTGGCACTGGTCATTGCACTCTACTCACACTCACTACGAATTTCTCTTTACCTAATGTTCTTCATACTCCTCATTTAGTTAAAGATCTTATTTCTGTCCGCAAGTTCACTCGTGATAATTCATGCTCTATTGAATTTGACCCGGCTGGTTTCTCTGTGAAGGATTTACACAGCAAGACCAGCATCCTGAGATCCAATAGCTCTGGAGATTTGTACCCATTCTTTGGTTGTCCACAAGTTCATGCTCTTGCTGCTCTCACAGCACACTCCACTAGTGCTGATCTGTGGCATCATCGACTCGGGCATCTTGGTCGTCACACCATTTCCCATTTAGTTTCTCAAGCTTCAATTTCTTGTACCAATAATCAGGCTTTGCCTCATGTATATGACGCCTGTCAACAGGGCCGCCATGTGCGTCACCCTTATTCTTCTTCCACTTCTGTTACTTATTTCCCATTCCAAATTCTACATTGTGACTTGTGGACATCCCCAATTCTTAGTCTTTTTTTTAAGGAAAAGGCAGGAGCTCTGCCAAATGCATTAAGATAAGGGATAAAAATAATGTTTACAAAGACCTCGAAAGATTAGGAGTTAGAGAGTCGGGTTGAAGCCCGCCAGGCCAACGAAAACAAAGCCAACAGAAAACATACAACTAGAACAACAGAGAATGCTCAAAGCATCTTAGTCTTTCTGGCTACAAATATTACCTCGTTCTTCTGGATGATTATTCTCATTATACATGGACGTTTCCTTTACGCAACAAATCCGATGTCACTGCTACAATACAACACTTCTATGCGCTCATTCTAAACCAATTTCATCTTTCTATTCAATGTGTTCAATGCGACAATGGAAAGGAATTTGACAATACTTCTCTCCGAAATTTCTTTTTGTCCACAGGAATCACCTTTCGTCTCTCCTGTCCATACTCCTCCCAGAATGGCAAAGCGGAGCGAGCTATCCGCACACTCAATGACATTATGCGCACCATCCTCTCCCATGCTCACATGCCACTGCCATATTGGGCGGAGGCTCTGCGCACTGCTACTTATCTTCTAAACCGTCGTCCATGTAAACCCCTCCAGCTCTACACACCCTACCACGTCCTCTACAATGAGCAACCACGCTATGATCACCTTCGGGTGTTTGGGTGCTTATGTTACCCTAATCTTGCCGCCACCGCTGCCCACAAACTCGCTCCACGATCAACTCCATGTGTCTTCCTCGGTTACCCAGATGAGCACAAAGGTTATCGTTGTTTAGACCTTCAAAGCTGGAAGATTATCCTTTCCCGTCACGTCAATTTTGATGAGACGGTTTTTCCCTTCTCCCAGCTTTCCCGTTCGACTCCTGTCTCACCAGCCCCAGCACCTCCGATCCAATCTTCCTTGGATCTCATTCCTCCACACGCTGCTTCGGCACCACCTGTTGGTGAGGATTCGATCCACACGGTTTCCGCTCCTAGACCACCACGCAGCCCTTCTCCAGTCCCTGTGACCAGCTCACCCTCGGCACCGATGCCTTCAGGGGGCAACCGTCGGGCTCTCGTCTGGCGATAGCGAGTCCCGCATCTCCACCTGCGACCGTTTCTGCCTCCTCCCATCACAGCACCCCTTCCACCAGGACCACCTCAGCTCGCCATACACACCCATCTCAGCCTACACACCATATGCAGACACGAGCCAAATCTGGCATAACTGTTCCCAAACGTCTCTTTAACCTCTCCACCTCCACTCACATTTCTCCAATTCCGTCCTCTTACCGCTCTGCTCTTAAAGATCCAAATTGGTACAATGCAATGCTTGAAGAATATAATGCTTTGATGACCAACAATACCTGGAGTCTTGTTTCCTGTCCTGCAGGTGCCAATGTTGTCTCGGGCAAATGGATCTTTCGCCACAAGACGCATCCTGATGGCTCCCTCGCTCGGTACAAAGCTCGCTGGGTTGTGCGTGGTTTCTCACAACAGCCCGGTGTCGATTATGATGAAACCTTCAGCCCTGTCATCAAGCCTGCAACCATCCGGGTGGTTTTGAGCATTGCCTTTTGTGAAGGTTGACGCATACATCAATTGGATGTGAAAAACGCCTTTCTTCATGGCAATCTCTTTGAAACCGTCTTTGCTCAGCAGCCCTTGGGCTTTGTTGATCCTTCTCACCCCACACATGTCTGCAAATTAACCAAGCCTCTATATGGCCTCAAACAAGCACCACGGACTTGGTTCCTTCGCTTCACACGGTTTCTTCTTTCTCTTGGTTTCCATGCCTCAAAGTCTGACTCCTCTCTTTTTATTCTCAAATTGGGTTCTCACATTGCTTATTTGTTGCTTTATGTTGATGATATTATACTCACTGCCAACGATTCCTCCGTTCTTGCTAGGCTGATCATGCAGTTGCGCCATGAGTTTGCTATGTCTGATTTAGGTCCCTTGCGTCATTTTATTGGCATTAGCGTGCATCAAACACCATCCACATTATTGCTGAGTCAGCATCAATATGATACTGATCTCCTGGATCGTGCTTCCATGGCCAATTGCAATCCATGCGCCACGCCCATAGACACCAAGTCCAAGCTTCCGCCACCACAGGACAACCTGTCTCCAATCCAACAGAATATCGCAGCTTAGCAGGCGCCTTGCAATATCTCACCCTCACTCGACTCGACATATCTCATGCCGTCCAACAAATTTGTCTATTTATGCATGACCCTAGAGAACCACATCTCCTTCTTCTCAAACGTGTTCTTCGGTACATCAAAGGTACCTTGCACTATGGTCTCCACTTCACCAAATCCACCTCTCATGATCTTGTTGCATATTCGGATGCCGACTGGGCTGGCTGTCCGGATACACGGCGTTCTACCTCTGGATTTTGTGTGTTCCTCGGCAACAACCTGGTTTCCTGGTCATCCAAACGACAGGCGACCGTGTCACGGTCTAGCGCGGAGGCCGAATATTGTGGCGTTGCTAACGTGGTCGCTGAAAGTTGTTGGCTCCGGCAGCTCCTGCATGAACTTTACCGGCCACCATCCAAAGCGACCATTGTTTACTGTGATAATGTGAGCACTCAAGATTTGGCCAAGAACCCGATGGCAAAGCACAACAAGACGAAGCACCACTACTACGTAATCCACACATCACTATCACTTTATCGTAGTTTGTTCTTAAGTTTTTCAAAAAAGCGATTGTGATAAGTAACTTCGAGGGTGTTAGTAATAATCACTATCGGTTCGAGATTATAAGTGATTGTGATGTAGATCGATACATCCGAATCGGTTCTCTACTAAAAAGTGATAGTGATGTGCGGTCATCACTATCGGTTCTTTTCATAGAAGTGATAGTGATGTGCGTGATCATCACTATCACTTCTATGAAAAGAACCGATAGTGATAACTCGCACATCACTATCACTTTTAGTAGAGAACCGATTCGATAGACATGGGTCATCACTATCGGTTCTTTTATAGAAGCGATAGTGATGACCGTACACATCACTATCGCTTGTTGAAAAGAACCGATTCTGATGTGCTCGTGCTTATGACTAGTGATGGCCGTGCACATCACTATCATTTTTTGAAAAGAACAGATTCTGATGTGCCTCGCTAGGTTATATTTACCACTCGTACTGAACTCTTCTCTGTTGTTGCTCCAGAGGAGATTTCTCCGCCGCCACCCGAGAAAATAGCTCATATTGTGTGGTTGGAAGCAATACTTGGGTGAGAAAATTTGAAGTCCTCATGCGTCGGTTTCTACTAAAGTGATGATAAAGCATCAGTATCGGTTTTATTAAAAAAGTGATACTGATAGATTTTATTGAGCAAACCAAGAAAGTTGAAATTTTTTGAAAATTTTATATAATGGTACTGAGGAAGTTATTAATCTTTTATAAAAATTTTAGATAATTATCACACTCGAGAAAATTTAGAAAAATCTAACAAGTTTACTGTCCCAATTATGTCTATTTTTATCACATCAGTGTCGGTTTTCCTTAAAAAAGTGATACGGATATGTGATTATCAGTGTCGGTTTTATTGTAAAAAGTGATACGGATACTGATAATCCCTCATCAAAGTACTAGTTTTCGGCCAAAATGCACTGAGTGAAAATTAGTTCAAACGATGTCGAAAAATTTTGAAATTTGTTTTGTAGGTTCCTGACACACTACAGATGTTCTTATAAAAATTTCAGATGATTATCAGATCTGTGGAATTTTTAAAAATTCAAAAAGTGATACTATATAGATGAAACGTAGATCGGCAAGTTTGAACCGGATGAAAAATAGTACAAACGATGTTAGAAACTTTTGAAATTTTTTTTGGAGATTACTGACATACTTGTGATATTTATGTAAAAATTTCAGATGATTATAAAATGTGAGGAATTTTTAAAAATTCAAAAACAGAGAGAGAGAGTTGAAAACTAGTACTTTGAATGTCAGAATTTTTATAAATTCTTGGAGAAATATTTTGAGATGAAAATTTTACATAAGAATACTTAGCTCAAATTAATTTGAAAAACAAAATTTCAAAAAGTTATAAAAATATTTGAATTGCCTGATAAATCCTTAGCTCAAATGAATTGATTTTTGAAATATAATACAACAAATAAGTTCAATGTCAGAATTAAATGAAAATATTCTCTCATAATTTAAATATGAAAATTTTATATTATCTTCCTCAGCAATAAATTCATCAACATTAAAAATATCAAAAATTAATAAATTAATTTAAGACATTTAAAAATTCAAAAACGGAGATAATTGAAAACTAGTACTTTGAATGTCAGAATTTTTATAAATTCCTGGAGAAATATTTTGAGTTGAAAATTTTACATAAGAATCCTTAGCTCAAACAAATTTGAAAAACAAAATTTTAAAAAGTTATAAAAAGATTTGAATTGCCTGATAAATCCTTAGCTCAAATGAATTGATTTTTGAAATATAATACAACAAATTAAGTTTAGTGCTTACTGCATTGATAGATTTTATTGAGCAACCCAAGAAAGTTGAAATTTTTTGAAAATTTTATATAATGGTACTGAGAAAGTTATTAATCTTTTATAAAAATTTTAGATAATTATCATACTCGAGAAAATTTAGAAAAATCTAACAAGTTTATTGTCCCAATTATGTCCATTTTTATCACATCAGTGTCGGTTTTCCTTAAAAAGTGATACGGATATGTGATTATCAGTGTCGGTTTTATTGTAAAAAGTGATACGGATACTGATAATCCCTCATCAAAGTACTAGTTTTCGGCCAAAATGCACTGAGTGAAAATTGGTTCAAACGACGTTGAAAAATTTTGAAACTTTTTTTTTGTAGGTTCCTGACATACTACAGATATTCTCATAAAAATTTCAGATGATTATCATATATGTGGAATTTTTAAAAATTCAAAAGTGATACTATGTAGATGAAACGTAGATCGGCAAGTTTGAACCGGATGAAAAATAGTACAAACGATGTTAGAAACTTTTGAAATTTTTTGTGAAGATTCCTGATATACTTGTGATATTTCTGTAAAAATTTTAGATGATTATAAAATGTGAGGAATTTTTAAAAATTCAAAAACAGAGAGAGAGTTGAAAACTAGTACTTTGAATGTATGAATTTTTATAAATTCCTGGAGAAATATTTTGAGATGAAAATTTTAAATAAGAATACTTAGCTCAAATTAATTTGAAAAACAAAATTTCAAAAAGTTATAAAAATATTTGAATTGCCTGATAAATCCTTAGCTCAAATGAATTGATTTTTGAAATATAATACAACAAATTAAGTTCAATGTCAGAATTAAATGAAAATATTCTCTCATAATTTCAATCTGAAAATTTTATATTATCTTCCTCAGCAATAAATTCATCAACATTAAAAATATCAGAAATTAATAAATTAATTTAAGATAAATTCGGGTACTACTTTTCGTTACCTTTCAAACGAGCCAAAGAACGCCCCGATCTGAGTTACGAGTCAAAAGTTATGAACATTTTAACAAAAGTCCTCGGATTTCTTATTTGCAAACTAGAATCGATGCCCAAAAGAATATAATCGGAGAGCTCATCGTGTGATGATTCCGAAAAGCTCAAGAACACCAAAATCGAAGGTACGAGTCAAAAGTTGAAACGACCCCCATTTTAGCACGGATGCCAAAAATGGAAATCTAATGTGCTTGCAGTACTAGTCCCTGGATCAGTAGCTAGCACGCACATTTCAACGATTGGAATCACAACCATACAACATATTACATTAAGCGGAAACGAATAATTGCAAAGAATTATTACAACACGTAGTAAGCAAAGAAGAAGAGGCAAAACTTCAGAGTGTGCCCAACCGAACCCGCAGTAAATCGACGAGGCATAAACTCCAGATAGAACACGCCAAGAAGAACCCGCAACTGCGATGAAAAAGAGACTCAAGCCACGCTAACTCATCCACCTACATAATAATTAGGCAAGGGTGAGTACTTTACGACTCAAGAAGACTTGAGCAAAACCTATAATATATGCAGCCATTTCAAGGAAAGGCTTCTACGCTTAATTTGCATAAAGCGAAATTAAATTTGTAAATCAAGTTATTTGCAACCGAATTTATAAGAGCATTTGATTGATAACAAATAAGTAAAGCATATGTAACACTCACGATCCTCCATGACGTGAGCGATTTAATCAACAAATCTCGAAATCCATCAATGTCATCCCTTCGACAAAAAGCACAGTTGCAAAACAAATGGAACCAACCCTTTTGAAAATAATAAAACATCTAACTCGCATCGGTTCGCTAAGACACCCATGACCGCGGTACGGCTAATCAATTAGATTTAACTCGCAGAGGTGTACAATCGACCCACAAGATATGACTTTTTTTTTGCCACACGCTTCACATCCAATTGTAAGCGCGGTGCTGTAATGTTCATGACGAAAATCTTTACATTACCTAATTTAACTTTGCACCAATGACGGACGTTGGACCCATACTATTATAGAAGAACTCGAGCATAGAAATGTTGGAACTTCCCAAGTATGGCGACACCGCTTGTATTGGCAAGCGTGGCTCCTAACACCTCGGTGTGGGCACCCCGTCAAGCAAACCTTAAAAGGAATGCCCGCACTACTTGACCTTCCAAAATGCAAAGTTAAACTAGATAACTTAATCGGTTTAAGATCGCCCCATCCCAAAGACTTGTGGTTTGTACGGATTTTCTTGGATCATACAACACGATGTTCGGTCCTTAATGTGACACGGCGACACTTCACCCTACACTACGTGCAATTCCTGTCGCTACATCCCATTATTGCCAATAATCGCCGCATCCAAGCTTAGTTTTATTTTGGGTTTTAATCAAACTATCCGCAACCAACAAAGGCCATTTCCAATGTTTTTCAGAAACAATTTTAATCGATCATTTACATCATCGATTCTAAAGCATGGCTAAGCATGAATAATATGAACGCATATACCCATGATGACATTAAGTAATGCCTACCCTCAATCTTTGGTTATCAAGGTTCACATGTTCATAATCATCAAAGGAGATTCACGAGACAACAGTATAACTACCAATCCACAAAATAGCAATTTACATAAAATAATCGCATGCATAAAACAATTTGATGCACAAAAGAGATATAAAATATCGATCAATATGGTCAAAGGAAGCTTGCCTTGCTTAATCATTGACTACGATTTAAGGCGAGGATTGCGATTGATTTACGGCGGCGGCATTTAAAGCAAAGAACGCGGGTTCTACACGTCGATCAACGGAAATAACGCAAAACAATAAACTTCAATAAGGCAAAAGGAAATAGATAGAAAGAACAAATAAAACTCTTTACAAGAAACAGGGATTGCTCTTTTATGAATTTTATAAATCTTAAATTACGGATTCAAGATGCTAAAATTGATTAGATTAATAGAATTAAGCATTAGTTGAAAGTTTTCATTGATTTATCATTCATAATACTGAGTTCTCGCCAAATCTTATTACTTACAAGTTTTGCTCTATGAGGATTTGGATTCAAAGCAAGATGAAATAAGAATATTTTCTTAGATTACGGTAGATCATAACTTAAAGATCAATTCTAGGCTATTCTTTACTAAATTCAGATTTAGATGAGTCGCTTATGAGTTAATGAAAAAGGCTTAATCGATCACATTAGACTATGAGCGATTAAATCTTTATCTTTAATTGATTTAGGCTATTGATAAACTTTCTATCATATTTGAGAAGGTTCGTGATAAAAACAACTTAACTATAGATTTCCTTCATTATTACTACAATTCGCTTATCCATATTACGGTCTAAAGTAATGTGATTACTTAGGTTATTAAGCTATCGAGATTAATATGTAAATCATGGTGAAATGAGATTATCTTTTTGTATTTGGGTAGGCTACACTTTGGAGAACACTATTAGACTAGTTCCATAAGTTTTAGGATTTTGGGTGAGCCTATAATCTTATCGCTAAAATGGTTCATGCTATACTTAAAGACTACTATTCAAAATCGGCAAGAAAGGGGATTGACAGATTAACGATTAAGGGTTTTAGGCTATTTGGATTAATATACAAAACATGATGAAATATGGTTATTTCTTCATAATAAAATGATTTATACTTTGCATAACAATCCTAAGTTGATTCCATAAATTTTAGGTTTTAGCTGATACATTATAATCATTGCCGAAAAGGCTTAAGTGGTATTGCAAAGTTAACGATAATCGGAATCGGCAGGAAAGTGAACCAAAAGGTTAACACTTAAGGGTTTTGTACTAACAATATTAATATGCGAACCTTAATGGAATAAGATTCTTTTTATAGAATATGGTAGTATAAACTTTGTACAGTGCTACTAAACTAATTTTACTAATTTTAGCATTTGGATGGGTTATTTTATCTATTGTTGAAATAGACTAAATGACCACATTTGAAAACCTTAAATCGGCCAAGTTCGTTTTGAGTTTCTAACTACACCATACACGATCTTTGATTCATTTTTCAGGCATTAGCAGAATACCATCCAGGGAGTGTTTTAAAGTTGATTTTGCATTGTTTTAACTTCATTTGCAATAGATTCTCTAATTACTTATTGTTTTAATTAATATTTTCTTCTATTAAGAACATGCAAATTAAATCTTACCTTGTATATTTTTACACACATGGGTCCTTACTGTTTTAGGAACCTAATATGAATTACTTTATCATTTTGTAAGCCCTTATGCTATTGTTTTGTTAATGGCCATAACAAGGTTAAGTAATGATTTATGAAGCCATTATGTTAAACTTGGTTCTAAGATTAAATACTTTTTTGCATGAGTAGGTTCATTACAATCCCGTATAACATAATCATTTCTTATATGATTTTATGAACTACTATAAACTCATTTCTATTAATGGTCATTTCAAGCATTATTAATGGTTGCTAAGCAAATAAATTAAACCTAGTTCAAAAATTAAATGTATTTGTATATTTGAATACCTCCCGGTCCTAAAATCCCAAGAATATTGATTTCATCTCTTCATGGTTTAATATACACAAATTCTCATTAATGTCCATATTAACACCATAATCAAAGTTTTATATAAATAATTATTCTGCAGATCAAAAATTAAATATTTTTACATATTTAGATTCTTTCTGATTTTAGATGATTATACAAATTTGTCTCACCTTAATTAGATTACAAGTGCAAAAGATATTCATGTTTGATCATTTAATCTGCTGAAAAATGAGATAAGAAATTGGAATACGTTTTCACTTAGAAGGTGGCGTCTTCCACCTTGAACTGGAGAAGCTAGCTTCGGCTGACAGGCTGACCCCATGCGATAGAGAGAGAGAGCAGAGTAGCGGCTAGGGCTGAACAGCGACGGCTCTCCGGCGAAGTTCCGGCGAAGGCGAGGACATGGGAAGCATCAGCACGGCAAGGAGCACTCGGCGGTGGAGTCGATTCGTCGGAAGAGATACCGGAGTGGTGCGCAGCCGAGGAGGGGCGGCGTTCATGGCGGTGACCCAACGGAGAAGATGAATAGGGGTGTTAGGAGTTGAACCGATAGCCTTTTAAGCATAAATGGATGCTAGGAGTTTCATTTTGGGGTCGCTTTGGAAGAATTACGGATTGAGCTGCCCACTGCACGGTCTTGGGGAAGAAGAGGCTCATGGCGTGACCACTTTTCACATGGAGAACTCACGAAATTGTTGAGGGTCTTGTTGCTTGCAAATGGGGGATGCTCTAGCCCAGAGGAATTTGAGAATGGGTGACTCAATCTCTCGAATCGATTTCGGCTTGGAGCTTGAGGGTCTCTGAAATGGCGAAAAGGGATGGAGTTTCATCGTTGGTGAGGAGATAGAAAGAGGAAGTGAGGGAAAGTCGAGCTGACCTCTGGGAGCATTGAAATGCAATGTATAGCTGAGAGGTTAGGCAGATGACTCGGTTTGGTTGAGATTGGCTCGGTTGTGAGCTCCTCCAGATTCGACAAAGGAAAACAGAGGCGAGCTGAAGCTTCGCGAGACTGAGGACAAACGTGGCGATGATCGCGCTTGTGATGAGGTGAGGATGACGCCGGAGACGCGACCAATTGAAGTGGCGATTCATTGAACGAGCTCCGGTCAAGTGCTGTCTTGCTCGGGGGCTTCCGTTCGGTCGCAAGAACAGGGGAGGAAGAAGGAGAAGGGATGAGGCTGACATGTGGGGTCAGGGGACCACTAGCAGTGAGATTAGGTGCCAAAAGAGATAGTCTCCGATTTTTATTGCTGTCAAATGGAAGTAGGAAATTGTTAAACTTTTTGACCAAGGACTTTGAATAGATTTTGATGTCTGGTAAAATTTTGAGGTTTAAATGAGTTACCGAAAAATTGATAATATTCTGACAACAGTGACTGCTCCTAATTTCTTGTTTCGGATATTGATTTTTGATTGAGATCAATTAAAGTCTACTATTCTTGAAATTTTGTTTTTCAAAAGTATTTTGTCTCAGAATGCTGCTGTAAAATTTTCAACTCAAAATGTGGTTCCATTATTTTATAAAAATTCTGACATTGCAATTTATAGATTTTTAGGGTTTATGTTTTTAAATTTTAGAAGTCCTAAATGACAATATTAATTCATAATATTTTTACCAAAGGTAGATATTGCATTGAGTATTTCATGATAAATTTTTCAGCTCCAGATAAGATTTATAAATATTTTATAAATTCTGAAAATGTAGTGTTTTGATTTAAAAGTTGACTTTTCATTTTATCTCATCATTTCTTTGTGCATAAAATTTCAATTGCTAGCTAAAATGATTTAATTGAATTATCAAGGTTATCATGGTAAGTTTTCTAAATTTTTAATTTTTTTTACCTTTTTGCCTTTTTCTCTTTTTCATTCTTTATTTTGATTATTCACTCAACACAAAATCCAAGAAACTCCAAATAAAAATCAATAATGCCAAGGAAACTTAGAAATAATATTCACATTTAAAATTTGGTGTTGGCAATTTACTGTACAAAATTCAGGATGTTACAAAAGTTATGGTGTTTTTACAAGTTCTGTGAATAGTAATGGCACATATATTGCAAGCATCATTAATAGTCAAAAGTATGAAAAATAAATTTGAAAGCTTTATCGGTGTTCGTGGTGCTCCACGGGTTAAAAGCGTGAGGAGACATAATATGTCGATGTTATCATACCACCATTAAAATATTGGATCTTATAAGAACTCAAGTTAAGCGTGCTTAGACTAGAGTAGTAATAGGATGGGTGACCTCTGGGAAGACCACACGTGTGGTGTTAAAAATGTCTAGGAAGATCACACGAGTGGTAATTAGACGAGAGTAGTATTAGTAGTATTAGGATGGATGACATCCTAGGAAATCTCTTAATTTAGTGTTTTAAATCATCACCTAGAACGGTGTTTTAATCTGTGCTTTTTTTTTTGGAGAATTTGCAAAAATGGCACACCCTAATGGGTCATCAGAAGAATCACTTTTCTTAAAGAACCGATTCTGATGAGGGGGTCATCAGAATCACTTCCCTTAAAGAACCGATTCTGATGAGAGAGTCATCACAATCACTTCCCTTAAAGAACCGATTCTGATGACGTTTTATCACGATCGGGTCAAAACCGATTCTGATAGCTCCACCTCATCACTATCTAAAGACATCGTATCGCCACTAGAACCGATTCTAATGCTAAAAAAGAACCGATTCTGATGTGCCGTTCTGTAGTAGTGCACATCGAGATCGATCTTCATTTTGTGCGTGACAAAGTCTCTCTTGGTGCGGTAAAGGTTCTTCATGTTCCCAGCAGCTCCCAATTTGTAGATATCTTCACAAAGGGGCTTCCCTTATTCAGTTCCGGTTTTCGCTCCAGCCTGAACGTCTACCCACGTCCAGGATGAGGGGGGCTGTTGGCAACTCGTTCCTTTATTCAGTTCCGGTTCCTACGGCACTCCAGATGGTTCTCCACGCCTCGCGTCTCCGCATGCATAGGATCAACCACGACTCCGTCGTCTCTGCTGTAATCTCGTGCATGCATCTAACTGCACTCCTGTAACGCCTATATATGTATATACACATGCACATGAATAGATATGTAGTGCATCTTTATCTCTTGCAAGAGGCAATCGTTTGATTGGTTCCATCCCGGCTAGCCTTGGCAACTCGACTCGTCTCCGTTCGTTGGATCTCCCACTCTCTGCAAATCAGCTCTATGGACCTGTGCCTTTGGAGGTAGAGAATCTGCTTTACTTGATCGTTTTTGCAGCCTCCAATAACAGATTGATAGGTCCCTTTCCTCCTGGATTAGAGAAGCTCACGCTAGCTCCTACCACTCACCAGGAAGACACTCCACCAGTGGGGGTTGGTACCAGTGGAAGTGGCGGTAAGTAGGGGCGACGGTGATGGTTCCAGGGTGGTGACGCTCCATGGTGAGAGCAGGATTCACAAAATCAACAATTTTTTTTATCAAAAATTGCGATTTTTGACTGTATCGAGACAGCTCGGCAATAAAAACCGTTCAGTAAACTGTGGAGTTCAAATACAAATTCAAAAAAAAATTAAAAAAAATTGTGTGATGTCCTGAGGCAATGCTAATGATGCTATAAAATTTCCAGATGATTAGCAGACCTGTGTATTTTTAAAAAATTCTGATAGTGATACTGCTATAATATATACTCTTCAGTTTTTGATGTGATGTTCTAACGTAATTCTAACAATGTTGTAAAATTTTTAGATAATGATCAGATATGTGTATTTTTTTTTAAAAAAAATCTGAAAGTGCTGCTATCATTTGTATATGCTCTTCTGTTTTTGATTTTATATGGGCACTAAATGAAGTCTAATACTTCTAAAAATTTTAGTGAATGATCCTTTGGCACTAGTTATGGTTACAACAAAATTTTAGAATGTAATAAATGTTGTAAATTTTTATAAAAATCTGATAGTGTCTTTGTTCCTTTTCTTTAATTGTTGTTTTGGATTTTTTAGAAGAACTAAATGATTTAAAAAAATTAAATTTCTCTGGGGTCTTTTATAGATTAATTAGGATTTTTTGTATTTTTAAAATTTTTAGAATTTTTTGGATTTTTTCAATTCTCCTGCGATGTGTTGAAAATAAAAAAATTGCTCAAAAATCCAAAATAGGTGAAAATTGCTCGTTTTCGTTTTTTCACCGTTGTTTGACCGTCGAGCGTAAAAATTTTAAATTCAAACTTCTTTGCTTTTGACCAATTTTCACTCTATTTTTACCGATTTTCAAAAAATAAAAAATTGTTTGAAAATCGAATTTTCGATTTTGTTAACCATCCTACAAAGAACACACCATGAGGTCTCGGATGAAGAGGCAAAAACTAAAAAGGGTCACGACCAAGGTCGGAGCTCACCAGGGCTTTTAGCAATGACGGCGGTGGCGGAGGGCAGCCAGCGTGGAGGGTGATGACGCAAATCCGGCGAGGAGCTACACGAAAATGTAACTTGACTGAGGCATCTTGCTAACGAGAGGATTTGGCGCAACGTGATGGATGTCAAGGTAAGAAACTCACCAGAGACAACGATGGCCTCGGCGAAGCATGATCATTGGTGCCAAAAGCGATGATAGCATTCCAGGTGAACGAGTGAGCAAAATGCTCGACCAAGGGGTAAAATGGAGATCTGGTGGAGTGCACAGGGAGATGATATGGTTGGAACAAGGAGTTAACGCGGGTAGATGGAGACTCCACTCTTGCAGGGAGCGAGAACGCAATCTTTGCCATGATATGGTCTCCTTCGTCTAGCAATGTCTTCAATTCAGTGAAGGGGGAAGAACGTTGTGTCAAAGGCATCGACTTTTGCAGCAGCACTGTGGCAGTGTGGCGCTATAATAACTCAAAGCCTTGTCTCCAATGGTGGATGCATGGCATCGAAGACGACCCCTGCCGGTGAGTCCTAATCATTGATGGTGGAAAGAAGAAGGGAGGAGAGGTGGTTCAGTCAAGTACGCTTCCGCACAGGGAAGACAAGAAAAAGGATAAGGGGAAGGCGGCTCAACTGGCTGTCATGGTGCACGGGCCGATGTTAGGCTGGAAGCGACACCGGGCTAACCTAGACTACTGTTTCAGCCTGAAAACTATTTGGGATTTATAATTTGTTTTCCAATTGATTTTATTCCAGAAAAGGGGTTTGAATTTTTAGAATTAGCATCACAACTTAGAAAATTTTTAAAATTTGTGGAGGTGCTATTTTAATTATTTGGAATTTAAATAAACTATCAATAGGTCTTGGTCAGGTTTTATTTAATTAGAAAAAATCGTTTTTAGCTGGTCCAAATTAAGAAAAATCACTTTCTTAATGCACAAATTTTTGAAAAAGCATGGAAATTCAGAAAACAATTAGTTTACAATTAATTATGCACTTTCAGGAATTTTTGGAACATCGCAGATAAAAACATAAGCAAGATTAGAAGACCTAAAGAAAATTCAGAACACTTAGAGCAACTCCAACCCAAACCCTTATATTTTCCCCCTAAATCACTCATTTAGGGGTGGTGTAAAAATTAGGGGCACCCTATATCAAATTTGTCTCCAACCCACACTCCCTATTACTCACCCCTATTATTTATCTAAACATTATTATTACTTTGCACTCATGAATTATTTACTAAAAATAGAAATAATGAATAAAAAAATGTTGAAGAAAATAGTAGGGGGGAAGGAAAAAGCCTCTAGATGTAGGGGTGAGAAGTGGTCTCTCTAAAATAGGGGTTCCTTATAAGGGTTGGATTGGAGCTCATATTTTTCTAATTCTCCTTATAATTTAGGATAGGGGGAGATTTAGAGAGTGGGTTAGAGTTGCCCTTAAATAGCAAAGTTTGGACACATATTATGAGCTAGTGTAATCATGCTAACAACAAAAGAATCAAGCATGCGAGCTGCTGATTTCTAAACGGAGTCAAATATACAGTAAATCAATTTAATCAAGTGAAATATACTCAATCAAACATTCATGTATTTGACTGCACTCTGACTTTAGACATGAGAATTTTTTTTAATAATATATTTTTTAAATAATTGCGACATTAATACGTGCATTAAAAAAATTGCAAGAATAACATACCGTAGCCAAACGGTTTGGTGAAATACCATTTTTCGCCAATTAGCTCGGGAAAATACTATTTTTGCCAAACCATTTGACAATTATAGGTTAATCCAGGATTAGAATGCATTCATGTCCCAAATGATAGCCAGCACGATATTTTCGCCAAACGGTGTGGCGAAAATAGGCATTTTCGCCACACTGCCATTTTCGCCACACCATTTGAAGAATTTTCGCTAAACTTATGGCGACACCGCTTGGCTAAAATAGTCGAAGCTTCGGTCGGGCCGAGCGGCGAAGAACCGATCAAACGGCAAAGAAAAAAGAGCCCATTTTCGCCAAACGGTGTGGCGAAATTAGTATTTTCGCCACACCATTTGGCAATAACTATTTTCGCCAAATGGTTTGGCAAAAATACTAATTTCGCCACACCGTTTGGTAAAAATAGCGTGCTGGCTGTCATTTGGGACATGAATGCATTCTAATCCCGGATTAACGTATAATCGTCAAATGGTTTGGCGAAAATAGTATTTTCGCTGAACCATTTGGCGAAAATAGCTAATTCGCCAAACCGTTTAGTGACGGTATATTATTCTTGAAAATTTTTTGACGGTATATTATTCTTGAAAAAATTTTTAGTCCACGTATTAATGTCGCAATTATTTAAAAAATATATATTATTAAAAAAATCTTAGACATGACATAGAGATGATTTATGCTACACTGCGTTACATAATAGTTTACAAAATAATTTTAGTAAACCATATCCATTCAAATAACTAGACATATAAAATACTCGAATTTTAAAAACACACATCTA
Organism: Guadua angustifolia; assembly: GCA_036346375.1. Classification (NCBI taxonomy): domain Eukaryota; kingdom Viridiplantae; phylum Streptophyta; class Magnoliopsida; order Poales; family Poaceae; genus Guadua; species Guadua angustifolia. The sequence continues at coordinate 27,644,948 of CM070519.1, forward strand.
CATGCAAACAAAATCTTCAATGTATTTGTTAAAGCACTCACAAACCTATAGAATTTTAGTTTTTCGACATTTCATTCAAAACAAGATTCACTCAGCATATTTTCATTGCGTCCATCGAAGCTTTCAGTGTGTAGGTTAATTTTCATTGTATAGACCTTTGCAGACCCTACGCTGCAAGCATCTGCATGCAAATTTCTACACCTTTATCCCACTCCATGATGAATGTGCCCAAAACCACCACACAAAACCAAAGTAAATTTTACACTTCCAATTGAGGTAATTCAATACGGGAGCAAGCAAATAGTGTGGTCAAATAGTGCATCAATCTCCACTATATAGCCAATCCAAGTTACAGTGTTGAGACAGAAGTAACAGCTAGGCCAGCACTACGTAATCAAGGGTATAGATGCAAGTAAAGTAATGCTATTCATATTCTTTACATTTATGTTTAAATACCTACAAAAAGGTGCACTAAAACAAAATTGTGAATTTTCCTATAATGGTGTTAGTACATCTAAGAAATCTGGATTGGATACACTATACAAATAATACCTTATAGGTCATATATCATTGTACATGTACAATGCAGATACACATAATGATAGAAAGTAAGTTAACCAATGAATAAGCATCTTATTCTAGCCAGATTGGCAGGAAGCGACATATTTGTACACCAACTTACATGCATTTTTTCATCCTATATCATACAACGGGATAATATGGGAAGTACTAAATTTGTGCAGCTTAAAATGTGGCAAATCAAACAATTAGCTAAAATAACAAGAAATGGATGGTATAATCTGGAGAAAGCATTTTATGGAGAACCTTTTGCACGATAAGCATATGGGCATCCATAGCACAAGAAGCAAACAGGAAGGAGAAAACGGGAGGACCTTGTAGAGCTTCTCGGTGATGATGGGGGCTACAACATCGATGAAGGAGGAAGCGATGAAGGCTACGCCCAACTCACAATGAGGTAAATCCAAGGCGATATGACCAAGACCTCTCCAAGGACATTGTGCCGCAAGGCCACTGGTGGCAGCTGTAGTCAAAGAGACAATACAGCGGCATCTAGGGGGAGGAGGGGACGGGCAATGCGCTTGATAAGAGGAACATGGATGCGGCGTGTGAGGAGGCCGATGCTTGATAAGAGGAACACGATGTCACCAAGATCTTCACCTTCATGTTCTCATCCCGTCACCCCACGCCCCACTATCTCTACTCCTTGCCGCCTTCTCCGTTGCTAGTCTCTGCTTTGGTTTCTGAGTTAGGAATCGAGGTTAAGGAAGGGAAGGGGCTTATGTATGTGTCAACCATCCACAAATCAAAGATACAGTAAGCGAGGGACGCGATTGAAATATACACACCTCTAGATCTAGATCGACAGTAGCATAGGCGGCCAGCGCCTACAATGGACATGCTCGTGGGGGAGAACTTGGGGAGAGGAGACACACGTGTAGTGGCAACTGGATGGTGGATGCATGTTTTGAGTGGGTGAGAGGGGGGAGGAGGAAGAGGGAGGAACGGGGTAAAGCGATGAGTGATTAGTTAGGAAGTCGTTGGTGATGGAATAGCATCAAACTACAAAGAGGAACATGAAAGAATCACGTGAAAGAGGGTTGCTCCACAAGGCAGCAAAGGCCATGCGGGTGATGGGGAGGAAGGCGCGGTGAATGAAAGGACAACACGAGTGAGTAGAGCTCTTTGGGAGGAGGGGCAATGGCGAAGGAAGGGGAAGAAGGCGTCGGCGAGGTGGGGGAGAAAGGACAGGTGAGGGGAGGGCATGAGCAAGAGATGGGTTATGAGAGGGAAGTAATGGAAACGAGAGAAGGAATTGTAGCCCTACTTGTAGGCTCTTGCTATCGCGAGAGGGAGAAGGGTAATTAATGAATGATGTACTAATAATCAGCAGATTCTTTTTAAGTAGTAAAGATTAATAAAAAATAGACGATGATTAGTTTTCACTCCCTTTAATATTTATACATTCCTTACCAACCCCACCCCAAAACTTTTAAAAATCCACCAACCCTTATCCAAAACCCCTCATTTCCATCTCCACTAAACCCCGGCCACGATGGCAACCCCCTCTACCTCCGCCCCCGCGCCAACCACCTCCGCCTTCCCCCTCACCGCCGCAGCGCGCTTCCCCCGCTCGTCAGCCGCCAGCACGCGCGCCTTTGCAGTCTCCGAGCGGCGACGTACGCGGCGGCGTCGGTTGCCCGAGGGCGGGGGCGGCGACCGCTCGGCCGCCGCGGGGGCGGTGGAGAAGGGCCTGCGCCTGGCCTTCCTGGAGCAGCTCGCGGAGCGCGCGCGCGCTGCCGATGCGCTCGGCGTCGCGGACACCATCTACGACATGGTCGCTGCTGGCCTCTCGCCCGGGCCCCGCTCCTTCCACGGGCTTGTCGCCGCCCACGTCCTCGCCGGCGACGCCGAAGGCGCCGTAAGTGCACCCCGCTCTTAAATTTTGCCTGGATACTGCAGTGGTGGGGGGACTAGAGAAGCCCCAAGTGAGGTGTTTGATGAAATGTGCCTGGCCCTTTGGGGTGTCTAACTGTCTATGCTAGGAAACGCGGCATCGAGTGCTTGGTGATTGTTTGCCGATGCTAGTTTACCGATTTGTGATCTTATGACTGTTTGCTTTGGTTGGTTTTGGTCGGTGGAAATGCGAAATTGTGAAGTGGACATGAGGTGCTAAAACGTAATGATTCTGCGAAGGGTTTGTGCAATGTGGAGCTGCCATGTTGCAGGTGATATTTAGTGGTATGGTATTTTGTTACTTGATTTCATCTCGGGGTTGGTGTGTAATGAATTGGAGGAATGTAGTATGGTGGACTATACAAGGATTCAATATGTCTCTTAGCTCCAGAAATTTATGGAGCTGAAACTGTGGATACATTAAGAGTGTTTAGGTAAGTCATCTTCTTTACATTTTAGACTAAAAACATAAAATTAATTCACTTTATTTCAACCTACAAGCTCCAGATCTGAGATGGAGCTAGGATCTAGAGCTCTGCCAAATAGGGCCATTAGCTGATCGGATATAATAAGGCTTTGGCTTGTATCTAGTGTACTTCTTTCCTGAGCAAGCATAACCTATTTCCATTCTAGAAACGAAAACAACAAATTCAGCCTACAAGCCAAATGATCCACGGAGGGGCAAACATCATACAAGTAGTAAACAGCCATAGTTCAGAGAAACCTTCTATCTCCAGCTAACAAAGTACGCGTTTCTTCTAAGAAATGCATGCATTGGATGTACAAAATGTAATGTTACATTTTTTAATGCAGATGCAATCTCTTAGAAGGGAGCTAAGTTCTGGTGTGCGCCCTTTACATGAAACTTTTGTGGCTCTGGTCCGTGTTTTTGCCAAGAAGGGTCTTGCTACCAGGGGCATGGAGATTCTTGCTGCTATGGAGAGATATAAGTATGATATTCGCAAGGCTTGGCTAATTCTTGTAGGTATGGAAATTGACTTGTGTTGCACATTTAATTTATTCATTTGAATGATTATAGTAGTCTTCCTTCTATAAAACAGAGGAGCTAGTCACGAATCATTATCTGGAGGACGCCAATATAGTATTTCTGAAAGGAGCAAAAGGTGGTTTACGAGGAACTGATGAAATCTATGATCTTTTGATTGAAGAAGATTGTAAAGCTGGAGATCACTCCAATGCTCTAACAGTTGCATACCAAATGGAGGCTGCTGGAAGAATGGCAACCACGTTCCATTTTAATTGCCTTCTCAGTGTGCAGGTAAGACTATGAATTTGATTTGCACAGGCCGAGATAACGATGTTTTTAATATTTCTGTCTGTTTAGCTGACCTAATAGAGGAGTATTCATGAGGTATTTAATCATCACTTCATTCAGAAAAAAACCCTGTTCCAACTAAATTATGAAAATAATATGCCTTCTACATGCACAGCACATCAAGCAGCTAATGCAACCTTGTAATTTGAATATATGAGTTCTAAATGCTGTTGCTTTGACTGTTCCCTAAATTCTAACACTACAGATGGCAGTTAGTTTTACTGCACTAGTGCTCTAGGGCTGTCCATTTAACTGCTAGACAGTGTGACATTAGCATTGGATTCACTTTTATTACTTCATGTATGTTCAGTTCTGGACTGGTGAACTATTTGCATGTTGCTTGATTCTGGCTTTTTTTTTTAATTCTGGCATGCATGTTTCTCTAACAGTCACATTGTGGTGGTAGCATGGTATGCAGCTCAGTCTCACTGCAACTCTTGATTTTTCTTGTAGATGGTATATGTATTGATGGCATATGTGACTAACTGCAACACTGAATTTAGATAAGGCTTAATGTAACACTAACACCATCAGCAATGGTGTTATCTGTTATCTCTGGTGATCTAATCCTTGCTGACATCGGCTGGTTAAGCAGCCTTTAAATGAATTGGTTAGGAACGCTTTAGACGATAAACACTTCTGAGCTGCAGAACCTTAGGAATATGGTTTATTGCATTAGTGTTTTGGTTCATCTTTACAATTTACAAATATAATCCCAGTATTTTTTATTTTAAATAAAAGTTCATTGTTATTCAGGCTACTTGCGGAATTCCTGAAATTGCTTTTGCAACATTTGAAAACATGGAATACGGAGGTGAAGGTATGGCTAATTGGTTATTATTACACCAGTTTTCTGCTATGGTGTTAGTTAATTTTATTCATTGTGCCTTTGTTTCTTAATAAGATAACGATTTCACACTACACATAAAATGTTGAAATATTGACATGACCTTTCTGAGTTTGTGCATATGTACAGACCCACTTGTGTGCATGTGGGTGTGGTACTGGTAGCATCATTGGAATAGCTGATTAATTTTGTTTTGAGTGCACATGTTCAGCCATGAACTTCTTGATGTATATATTTGCCTATTTGTTTATGGGGTGTGGTTTTTCACTGTTTTCATATTTGTGTACAAACTAGCTGTTGTTTCTAAAACCGTTTTTTAACGGAACTATTGAATGAAACCACTCAGTATTATGAGGAGTCACCGAAACAGGATTAGAGGTTCTAGATTAAAAGTGGCATGAGAAAAAAACTGTCATGAAGGTTTGAGTGTTTGATCTTATTGTGAACTTAGCTACTATGGAATCAAATACACAAAATGTTCTTTCAGAGTGTTTGACCTATTAGTTGACTGGTTTTTGAATGACATCCCCTGCTATTACAATATTTGATGTCTGCAGTAGTGAAACTATCATAAGATCGCTTTCTTGTGTGTGCACTCTTGATGTTTTTATTTTTTGTTCGAACCTGACCAAATTTGATACTGATTTTTCTTTCTCATTCTAGATTATATGAAACCTGATACCGAGTCTTATAATTGGGTTATACAGGCATTTACTAGAGCTACATCCTATGACAGGTATACTTAATAATTACTTCCATATGGTACTGCCATATTTGTTTCCTTTGTTCTGTTGTTGCTGTTTAATGTGGTCAAGTTGTCAATACAATCATGTCTATTTGACAGTACCAAATCTGACCGCTTGAACCCAATGAGTCCATGTGAAAGAAACATAAGGATAGTTGTAGCTCCATGGCACATGAAGGGATAGCTCTAAAATTTGTTATGGAACCTCTTTTTGCTTATTAACTACTATCTCTTCAACACGTAAAAATAGTCAGAAGAAGCATATCATGAAAACTGCAGAACTGGGGGTGCATCCAACCTTTCTGCTATTTATAGTGTATGATCCACAATTTTTTTACTTCGCAATTTTCGCTGATATGATTATGGTTCCTTCTTCTGAGAAACAAGCTAGTTCTTCAATTTTCTTCTTTTTTGAGGAAGACTATCATTATTCAGATGAGTTTTTTTGGTGACAAATTGTTACGTTGTGCTCCATATTTAGTTCTTTTCTTGAGATTGACTATTATAAGTATTACTCTTTTCTCTGTTGTCTTTATTTTATGACGTGTTTTGTCTGCAGAGCACCGGATGTGGCGGAATTACTAGGGATGATGGTGGAAGACCACAAACGCATTCAGCCTAATGCAAGAACTTATGCGTAAGAACATTTCTTATTACCAATAATAACTATTTAAATAGCTTAGAGTCTCTAATAAAGAAGCAATTATATCATGTCAACATTTGACTAAAGAATATCAATAGTCACATTCCTTCCAGTTTGCTGACTCTCATCTTTCTCATAACATGTATTTTTCTTTCAAAAGCATTGACCTGATGATCAGCTACTGTTCTCAGCTTGTTAGTAGAATGCTTTACAAAGTACTGTATGGTTAATGAAGCAATCAGGCATTTTCGTGCTTTACGGAGAATCCCTGGAGGAACAACAGTTCTTTACAATGAAGGGAATTGTGGCGATCCACTTTCTCTTTATCTACGATCACTATGCCTTGACGGTGAGTTTTTACCCTCCTATGGATTACTCAAGAACTAAGATGGAAAAGATACTACTTTTCTTGAGCTATTTGTTTATGATCTCTCCTAGTGGCCAATGGTTTACCGGACACAAGGACCAGAACATAGCAAAGATCTCGTGCATTGTTTTGTTGACTTGCTGCACAGATTTTTATGGGTTTATGTTCTGTTCAATCTTGAGAATTGTTATCTGAATGTGTTAAAGATTCCATTTTTATCAAAAGTTCTATAACATGAAAGTAAAACCATTGTTCTGTCATAATAGTAAATTTACTAGAATAATACAAAATTGCCACGGAATAGCCCTTGTTTGAAGATAACCTCCCATTTGGTACATGAAAGCACCAAAGTACAAAATGGAAGCTTCTCCACTCCAAGTACAAAAATCCGAGCCTTACACACCCCTACATGTTTATAACTTTATATTTGTTTGTTAATTACCCGTTGTTATACCAGCTTTTACTTGGAACTTGGAAGTGCCTATGTGGTTATACTCAATTAATATTTCAAGGTGTTTATTCAAATTATGCGACAGCATGTTGATTATTATCGACAAGTTGTGTTAAATTTCTATAAAACTTGAGCAGATAAGGTGTTGTTTTAGTTTTTTTTATTGCTTGCTTTATGAACATATGTATTTTATGTAATATATTGCAGAGTGTTTCCATTTAACTTCTTTATCTACTTTTTCTAAATTGGGTTGCTGTGGTACCTACAACTTGTAGTTACAAATAATTTTATAGTTTTTCCTCCAACATTTTTCCAGTCTCCACCACTCCCACCTGTAGGATAATTAGTGGATGGTGGGAAAGTGTATGTAAAGTGCATATATTACACACACATGTACAATGGTCAATCTCTTTATAAATTCTTATTTTGTTAAAGCAAACACTTCTCTTATACTCCTCTTGTATGCATAGCAACGGATAGACAATAGCTGCATTTTTTTTGACATAAAAGGGTAGAGAACTCTCTACCTTATGACCATTATATTTAAATGGTAGTCAAAGGTTGTTACAACACCAATGGCGTTAAAAAAGTTTAAACATAAACAAAAAGAGAAGAAGAAGAAAAGAAAGAAAGAGATGGTGGAACGGTACAACACTAGAGGTACAAAAGATAGGAGAAAAAACTACAGAGAGGTGAATATAGCTGCATGTTGGTGACAGCTCTTGGCATTAGGGATGAATAAAATCAAAATGCATTGGTGAAGATTTCAGAGTTCTACTTTAACATGACAGTAGTTCATCCTTTGTATCCTGTGCTCAACATATCAACTTTTTGTCTTTTATACTTCTAGCAACCTTTGCATTATCTTGAAATTTTAGTACTTTCCTGAGCAGGTAACTTATTTTTATAACCAGGAAGAGCTGATGAGTTGCTTGAGGCATTAGAAGCAATGGCTAACGATAACCAGACTATTGCACCGAGAGCAATGATCTTAAACAGAAAATATCGCACATTGATGAGCTCCTGGATAGAACCATTACAAGAAGAAGCTGATGTTGGTTTTGAAATTGATTATGTGGCCAGGTATGAATTCGAGAGGTTTTAGGTTCTTACTGCTCAAGATGATTAGTCAGTTTTAGTTGATCGCATGATTTGTCATTTTTTTTTGGTGATGATGGGACTGTACATATAGTTTCTAAAAGATTTTTGGTGAACATAGTGTGGACATTGCTACCTTGCGCTGTAACATGTGATATTAATTCATTTAAGTATGTAGTTATGAGCCAGACTCACATGCTAGTTTTTTGTTTTCTTAATTTGTGCCCAGCGTACCCCCTTGTCTGTATAAAGTTTGTTGGGTCAGCTGCTTGGTTGGACTATGCCTAAAATACTACAGATATCAATGGCCAGTGCTGCAGCTGTGTCACTGTCATGTGGGGACGCACGTACAGGCGCCGCCGTGACGTGCACCGCGCCACAGAACGTGCTGCGCGCGCGCAGGAGGAGGCCACCACGAGTGGCTAAGTTTGGAAAGAGAGATTAGTTTCTATTTTATTCCTTAAGTCTAGGAGAGATTGGTTAAGGTTTGGAAAGAGAGATTAGTTTCTATTTTTACTCCTTAAGTCTAGGAGAGATTGGTTAGGCCCTTGGCTATATATTCCTGTAGCCAGACATTGAGAAGATTAAGCAAGTTCATTATCTCTAATCTCCGCTCTCTCTCTCACCCAACAAGCCGACGCAGAGGGCAAAACTCACGGCGACGACGGATCATGACTATTTAACTCATGCAGCCCAAGGGCGGCTACCCTAGGTCCCGACGCCGACAACTCGGTATCGCTTCGAGCGTTCCTCGTCTTCCTCTCACAGCGAACATGTGACGCCACCTCCACGCCACCACCCACCTCCCATTCACCTCCATCACCGCCTTGATTCTTCAAACCATGTCGGACCGGTCCATTGCCGATCCGCTAAGTTGATTGAGTCCACGACCACGCATCGTGATTTAACTGCAGATGGCCGTGATCCGGCTGCGAAGGAGAAGTCCTCCTCTTCGTCCGGCTTCCACGGGCAATGACGGCCAAGACCACAACGATCGGCCCCGCGGTTCCGAAGATGGATTTTCCCGACGACGCAAAAACCGATCCGTTGATCTTCGTCAATCGCTGCGAATCGTACTTCCATCGGCAGCGGATCATGGAGGAGGAGAAGGTCCGGATGGCCTCCTACAACTTGGAGGACGGCCGCGCAGATGTGGTACGTCCAGTCCGACGGACGAAGGCACCCGTCATGGCGCGCCGGTTCAAGAGCTGCTGCACTGCAGCGATGGGTCATTGCTTGCTGCCCCGGGCCGAATTGGTGAGCGCCACAGACGGTACGATCGCCGAATATCAAGATCGGTTCGAGCGCTCCTTCCTCGTCTTGGTCCGCTCGAGGAGTCGCAGCTGGTCAACTCTTCACCGGGTCTCGGCCGCCGCTTCGATCGACGTCGCATCGAAACCCGCGATCCACGCCGCCGCCATGAGTCGGCGCCGCTTTGAGTCTGTGAGCAAGACGCCCAGCGCCGGGTCCCGCCACGACCTCGCTTCTGCCGCCCGTCAACCTCGCCTGCGCTGCTGGTCCCACGCCAGCGCCTCGCGACGATCTCCGTCGAGGGTCGCCAGATCAAGCGCCTCGCCCAGCCGAAAGAAGAGAGCGGCGCCGCAAAAGCCTTTTGCTACAATTGCGACGAAAGTACACCCGGCCACAACCGCTCGCGCCGGTATTGTTCCTCTGGAGGTATCGAGGAGGACGATGTTGACGGCCCACCGAGGAGTTCGAGGAGGCGCGCGCCGAGGGGCGCCTGTCTTCTCCCTACAGGCCCTCGCCGGTCTCTTCGCCGACACCATGCAGGTCGCTGTCGCGCTGGTCGCGTGGCGCTCGTCGCCTCCTCGACTCGGCAAAGACGCACAACTTCATCTCCGAGGTGCCGGTGTTCCGCCTTCCTCTTGAAGGCGTCCGCGCCACGGCTATGGTCGCGTCAGCAGCGGCGCGTCTCGTCGTCGGTCATCCGCGGCAGCGCCATCGACCATCGACGCGCCGCATTCCTCGCCGACCTCTTCGTCATGCCATTGGCGGGCTATAGCGTGGTCCTCGGCACCGATGGTTTCGGCGCCTTGGGCCCCATTGTTTGGGACCTCGCCAGCCGAATAGCGTTCGGCGCGGGCGCACCATCTGGCTGGTCGGCGTGGCGTCCTCCAACAACCCTGACCCTCGCCACACGGCCACGGAGAGCCCTCCTCGATGAGCTCTGGATTCCTTTGGGGACATCTTCGCGCGCCATCGGAAACGCTGCCTTGCCAGCGCGCGAGCGCGCCGACCGCGTCACCCTCAAGACGGGCGCGGCCGGTGGCGTTCGCCCGCTGCGATACCCGGCCCACAAGGATGAATCGAAGCGGCGCCGCGCCGCCATGATCGGCGGGCATCGTCGCCGCAATGACTCTCCGTTTTAAATCGCGGTCCTTCTCGTCAAATCCGACGGGTCGTGGCGCTTCTGCGTGGACTATCGCGCCACGAACGCGTGCTCCTTTGTCAAGGGCGCGTTCCCCGTCCGGTGGTCGACGAGCTTCTCGGCGAACTCCACGGCGCAGTTCTTCTCCAAGCCGGACTGCGGTCCGGTACCACCAAAGCGGATCTGCGGCGGAGGATGTACACAAGACCGCGTTCCGCACCCACGACGGCCTATATGAGTTCTGGTGATGGCGTTGGACTCGCGAACGCTCGAACGCTTTCGAGCCCTCATGGATGATGTCCTTCGCCTTCCTTCGTCGTTTCGTCCTAGTATTTTTGACGACATTTTGATATATAGCAAGACTTGGGCGGATGTCATGTAGGCGCCGCGTATAGCGCCGCCACCGCGGCGTGACGTCTGACGGATCATGAAGCAGCATAATCTTGCACTGAGAAAGCCAGCCGGAGTGGCTAAGATTAGAAAGCCTAAATTAGTTGGTTTGTTTCCTTATTTGCATCCTAAAGGATAGGCGGGATTGTTTAGTTGGTTTGTTTCCTTATTTGCGTCCTAAAAGATAGGCGGGATTGTTTCACCTATGGGTTATTTAATACACGTAATCCGGCACTTGGAAAAGCAAGTATTACCTAATCTAATCTCCTCTTCTTCTCTCCTAAGCCGCGACCAGGGGCATAACCCGGGTGGCGAGAAGAAGCGACAGCGTGGGGCAAAACCTGCAAGCAACCACGGGCATAACTACAACCTCCGTGAGCAGTCCGGCTACCCTCGGACCGAGGCCCTTGACAACTTGGTATCGAGTTCGGCGATCCTCGTCGTCGCATCCGCACCCACCGCCACCAATTCCGCCCATCCACCAAGCCCGCCACCCTCGCCTCGGCATCCACGCATCCGATCGCAACCATGAGACCGGCCACTCTCGCCGATGTCATGAAGCGGTACTCGACCATCCCACGGAGATGACGGCCATGAAGGCCGACGTGGCGGGCATGAAGGAGATGGCGGCGTCGTCGTCGGAAGCGGCGCCGTGCCGCACTAATCGGCGCAGCGATCTTGACCGACCGCCTGTTCGAGCTCGACTTCCGCTTCGATGGAAAGACCGACCCCATGCTTTTCATCAACAAGTGTGAGTCCTATTTAAAGAATGCGCACCATGGCGGAGGAGCGTATGGATGGCATCGTACAATTTGGAGGATGTCGCTCGGCTCTATATCCAGCTCCATGAAGACGAGACGCGCCTCGGGGCGTTTCAAGGAGCTTCTCGACCGCCGTTTGGACCGCGTTCGATCCACTCATTGCTCGAATCGGCGAGTGCTTACAAGACGGGATCGTGGAGGACTACGCCAATCGGTTCGAGTGCTTCTCCGCGTCTTGCGTCGGTTGGGCTGACCAGCCCAACGTCGATTGTTCACTGGCGGCCTTCTTCGCCTTCGACCACGCCGTCCGTATCCACAATCCGGGGACCCTCGTAGCGGCTATGAGCTTGGCGCGTCAAGTCGAGATGATGGAGCTCGACCGGCCGCAAGACGCCGGCCGCTAAACAGCGCCCAAGCTTGCCACCACCGCACAGCGCGTGGCGCCCATCGCCGCCTCGCCGCCCGGTTCCGCCTTTGGCGCTTCGGCGCCCAGGCCGTGGGGACTCAGACAGTGAAACGCCTCACCACCGAGGAGCAGGCAGAGCGGCGCCGCCTGGGCTTGTGCTACAACTGCAATGAGCCCTACTCCCGGGGCCACAACAGGGTCTGCCGCCGCCTCTTCTACATCGGCGGCGTGGAGATTGGGGAGGACGCACTCGCTACTGCTCAGGCCGACCAGGACGCGCCCGTCTTCTCCCTGCGGGCGGTAGCCGGCCTACCCATCTGCGACACGCTACAGGTCCAGGTGTCCGTGGGCGCCGCCTTCTTCTCCGCCCTCCTCGACACCGGCTCCACCCACAACTTCATCGCCGACGCGGCGGGCGCGCCTCGACCGCCCGCCGATTCACCACGAGCAGGCCTCACGGCGACGGTGGCCAATGGCGGCGGATCCGGTGCCGGCGTTCGCGCCCGCGTTCCGCTTCTTGGTCGATGGGGAGGAGTTCCACGTCGACCTCTTCGTCATGCCATTGGCGGGCTACGACCTTGTTTTGGGTACCCAGTGGATGGTTACCCTGGGACCAATCACCTGGGACTTCAAGGCGCGTACCATGTCCTTCTCGCGCCACGGTCGGCAGGTGTGCTGGTCGGATGTGACGCCACGCCCGGCTCCATCCGTCGCCGCTACCGCAGCCCCGGCGGACCTGCTCGAGGGCCTTCTCGCCTCCTTCGACGGGGTGTTCGCCGAGCCCTCCGGCTTACCACCCCAGCGCGCCCGGGACCACAGCATTGTCCTCAAACCGGGGGCGCTGCCGGTGGCCGTTCGCCCGTACCGTTACCCGGCGGCTCACAAGGATGAATTGGAGCGCCAATGCGCCGCCATGATCGCCCAAGGCATCGTCCGTCGCAGTGACTCTGCGTTCTCGTCCCCGGTCCTCCTCGTTAAGAAGTCGGACGGGTCGTGGCGCTTCTGCGTCGACTACCGCGCCCTCAACGCGCTCACGGTCAAGGACGCGTTTCCAATCCCCGTCGTCGACGAGCTGCTGGATGAGCTCCATGGGGCGTGCTTCTTCACCAAGCTCGACCTCCGCTCCGGGTATCATCAAGTGCGCATGCGGCCTGCCGATGTTCACAAAACCACCTTCCGCACACACGATGGCCTCTACGAGTTCCTCGTCATGCCGTTTGGGCTGTGCAACGCCCCGGCAACGTTCCAGGCGCTGATGAACGACGTCCTCCGGCCGTTTCTCCGTCGGTTCGTTCTTGTCTTTTTTGATGATATCCTAATATACAGCAAGTCATGGGCGGACCACCTACGGCATATCCGCGCGGTCCTCGGCGAGCTTCAGCACCACCAGCTCTTCCTCAAGCGCACCAAGTGCGCCTTCGCCAGCTCGTCCGTCGCCTATCTCGGCCACATCATCTCCGTGGCAGGCGTCGCCATGGATCCCGCCAAGGTCCAGGCGGTGCGAGAGTGGCCGCGACCGCGATCGGCACGCGCGGCTCGTGGTTTCTTGGGCTTGGCGGGCTACTACCGCAAGTTTGTGCACAACTACGGCACCATCGCAGAACCCCTCACCGCCCTCCTCAAGAAAGATGGGTTCTCGTGGTCCGACGAGGCAGCGGCTGCGTTCGACGCGCTCAAGGCGGCGGTAACCTCCGCCCCGATCCTCGCCATGCCGGACTTCTCCAAGCCCTTCATCGTCGAATGGCGACGATCGTCGCATGGGTTTGGGGCGGTCTTTGGCCAGACAAACACCGGTGGCCTTTTCAAGAGTCGGTGGCGCCCGCCATCGCTTCACTCGCGCCTATGAGCGGAGCTCATCGGTCTTAGGCAGTTGTCGCATGCACCGAGGTCAGATCTCTGGGGCGCCGGTTAAGTCGTCAAGACCGATCCTCTGACCTCAAGTGCACTGCTTGATCGTGCTCACGACGATCCTCAAGACCATCGGGTGGGTAAACTACTCGGCCGACTTGGCCGTGGAGTACAAGCCGCCACGCTAATCTGCGGCCGACGCCTGTCTCGCCGAGACACACGGAGGAGGGCTCTATCTGGCGCTCAGACTTCCGCCGATTGACCGACCGGCCATTGCCTGTGCTTGCCTTCGAGCCACGGATCCGTCCCTGGTAGCCATGCACGACGAGATCGAGGCGGGCTCCCGAACCTTGCCGTGGGCGGTGGTGGATGGGCTCCTCCGTCTGGTGAAGCGGCAGACATACCCCACATCGCCATTGCTTCAGAGCTCTGGCGGCGGTCCATGAGAGGACACGAGCGCCCAACAGACCTTACATCGGCCGCGGCGCGATTTTCATTTCCTAACATGAAGCGACTTGTGCGGATTGAGTGCGGGCATGCGCTACATGCCGCGCTATAAGTCCGAAAGCACCTCCACCCGGCCGGCCTCCACCGCGCTACCCGCACCCCAAAGGTCAGGACCGACATCGCCATGGATTTTGTGGAAGCGCCGCCTTGTGTCCGAGGCAAGTCCGTCATCCTCACATGGTGGATGATTCAGCAGCATCGCCATTTCATCCCATTGTCCCCATCCGTACTCGGCGAGTCCGCGCCCAAGCTTTCTTCACCGACATCGTCCGCTTACATGGTCGCCCGATCCATCGTGGTCGACGAGGACACGATCTTCACCTCCAAGTTCGCGGCGAGGCTCAGGCGATTAGTAGGCACCAAGCTCCACATGACGTCGACCTTTCATCCACAATCCGACGGCGGTCCGAGTCGCCAACCGCGTCATCGTCATGTACTGCGGTGCCTCACAGTGGCCATTGCGCCCGATGGCTCGGTGGCTTCCATGGCGAGTATCGTCTTCAACACCGCCTACCGACCTCGCTCACGGACACGCCGTTCCGTGTCGCCTCTGCCGAGATCCTCCATCCATCCGGTCATATGAGGTTTGGTGACACCGGGTTCGGCCGTTGCCAAGTCCATGGAGGCGGGATGAGTTCTCGCCGACATCCGCGCCGATCGAACAGCACAGGAGGTCCAAAAGTCATTATGATAAGGCACATCGCCTTGTCTCGTGCAGTGGGGGCGGGTGCTCTTCGCCTCAAGGCATCACCTTGCCGGCCGTCCTTTCTCGGCCCGTCACCGGCAGGCGGAAGCCCGCGTTTCTCGGCCCTACCGCGTCACCGAAGCTTATCAACGAGGTGGTGCGCTGCGCCTCGCCTCGCGTGCCCGTCTTCATGATGTCTTCCACATCGGGCTCCTCAAGAAGTTTCAGGGACCGCCCCCTGATGCCCCACCGCCGCCATTTGCTCACCATGGGTCAGGTTCCCGAGCCGGAACACGTCGTCAAGCAACGTCTCGCACGCGGCGTGCGCCAGCTGCTCGTTCAGTGGAAGGGCGAATCGCCAGCCTCGGCCACCTGGGAGGATGCCGACGTTTTCACTGCCAAGCACCCCGACTTCCCGTTCCAGCTCGAGGACGAGCTGCCTCTTGAGGAGGGGAGAGATGTCATGTGGGGGCGCACGTATAGCCGTCGCCACCGTGCGCGTGACGTCTGACGGACCATGAAGCAGCGCATAATCTTGGCGGTGAAGCCAACCGGAGTGGCTAAGATTAGAAAGCCTAAATTAGTTGGTTTGTTTCCTTATTTGCATCCTAAAGGATAGGCAGGATTGTTTAGTTGGTTTGTTTCCTTATTTGCGTCCTAAAAGATAGGCGAGGATTGTTTCACCTATGGGTTATTTAATACATGTCCCAAGACTTGGAAAAGCAAGTATTACCTAATCTAATCTCCCTCTTCTTCCTCTCCTAAGCCGGCGACCAGGGGCATAACCCGGGTGACGAGAAGGGCGACAGCGTGGGGCAAAACCTGCCAAGCAACCACTTTAACTACAACCTCCAGAGTCATGGTCCGGCTACCCTCGGACTGAGGCCCTTGACAATGGATCACCTTCGCCATCTCTGCGCTGTCCTCTCCGAGTTGCGGAGGCACCGGCTCTTTCGTCAAAGCGCCCAAGCGCGCCGGTGCTTCGTCGCCTACCTCGCCACGTCATCTCTCGAGGCGTCGCCATGGATTCTGCCAAGGTGCAGCCATCTCGATTGGCCAGCACCGTTCGCTCGGGCGGTGCGTGGCTTCCTCGGCTTAGCGGGCTACTACCGCAAGTTCGTCCTAACTACGCACGATGCCGCTGCCGACCGCCCTCTCAAGAAGGACGGCTTACTTGGGACGACGCAATGCCGCGGCAGATTCGGCGCTCAAGGCGCGATCACCACGGCCCGTCCTCGCCATCTTTGGACTTCTCCAAGCTCTTCATCGTCGAATGTGACGCTGTCACACGGTTCGGCCGTGCTCGTCGGGACGGCCACCTTGCCGCCTTCTTGATCGCCCATCGCCCCACACACCGCTTTCTCGCCGCTTATGGCGGGAACTCATCGGCCTCGTCCAGCGGTTCGGCATTGAGGTCGTATTTATAGGCGGCGCTTCGTCGTCGGACAGACCACTCTGACCTCAAGTACCTCCTCGACGGCGCCACGATACCCTAGCACCATTGGGTGGCAAGCTCTTGGGTTCGACTTTTCGGTTGAGTATGGTCGCGAACGAACACCGTGGCAGAGCGCCTCTCCCTTGCCGCGACACCGGGGAAGCGAAGTTCTTGGCAATCTCGGCACCGCCGACTTCATCGCTGCTCTCCACGCCCGAGCCATCGATCCTACCGTCGCCATCCATGACGAGGTCCACGCCGACGCAGCAGCGCTGCCGTGGCGATGGTGGGCGACATGGTCGCCTCGACGGCGCTGTACATCCCGCCCGCCTTCTCCACTCTGCAGAGATCTCGCCGCGATCCACGACGACGGCCACGAGGCGCCCATCCGACGCCGCACCGCCTCGCCGCGACTTCCATTTTCCCAACATGCGTCGTTTGGTGCGGAGACTTCGTCGAGCGTCGCGACATGTCGGCCATACAAGTCCGAACACTGCGCCCGGCCGCTTGTCGCAACCGCCGATTCCTCCATCGTCTGGCGGACATCGATCCGACTTCGTGGAGGCGCCGCGAGGTGCACGGAAGACGGTCATCCTCTCCGTCGTGGACCGCTTCACCAAATCTTGCCACTTCATCCCCTTGGCGCACCCGTACACCGCCGAGTCCGTGGCGCAGGCCTTCTTCGCCGACATCGTGCGTCTCCACGGCATTTCGCAGTCCATCGGCCTGGCCACGATACCCCAGCACCATTGGGTCGGCAAGCTCTTGGGGTTCGACTTTTCGGTTGAGTCTGGTCGGCGCCGCGAACACCGTGGCAGACGCCCTCTCCCGCCGCGACACGCCGAAGGCGAAGTTCTTCAGCAATCTCGGCACCGCCGACTTCATCGCGTCTCGCCACGCCCGAACCATCGATCCTACCGTCGCCATCCATGACGAGGTCCACGCCAAGCACAGCAGCGCAAGGCGCGATGGTGGGCGACATACATGGTCGCCTCGACGGCGCTGTACATCCCGCCGCTTTCCACTCTGCAGAGATCTCGCCGCAGCGATCCACGACGACGGCCACGAGGCGCCCATCCGACGCCGCACCGCCCGCCGCGACTTCCATTTTCCCAACATCGTCGTTTGGTGCGAGACTTCGTCTGCGTCTTGCGACATGTCGGCGGTACAAGTCCGAACACTGCACCCGACCTTCTTGTCGCAACCGCTGCGCTTCCTCCATCGTCTGGCGGACATCGACCGACTTCGTGGGCGCCGCCAGGTGCACGGAAGACGGCCATCCTCTCCGTCGTGGACCGCTTCACAAAGTCTCGCCACTTCATCCCTTGGCGCACCAGTACCGCCGAAGTCCGCGGCGCAGCCTTCTTCGCCGACATCGTGCGTCTCCACGGCATTCGCGATCCATCGTGTCCGTCGCGACCCGTGTTCGCCGGCGTTCGACGCGAGCTCATCGCCTCATGGGCACGGTCGCACATGTCCTCGGCCTTCCACCCTAGACGGACGGCCAGACGGAAGCCGCTAACCGCGTCATCATCATGTACTGCTTGCTTCTTCCAGCGTCGCCCGACGATGGCCGGCATTGCCGCCGTAATGAAAGTACGCCTACAACCTGACCTACCGATCGTCGCTACACGAGCGCCGTTCCGGGTGGTCTCGGCCGCCGCCCGCCTCCATCCGATCCTCGAGCCCGGTGAGACTCGTGTTGCCGCTGTTGCCGGAGATGGAAGATCGCGAGGCCTTCTCGCCGACGTCCGCTATCGCTCGAAACAGCGCAGCGGCGGTGAAGCGCCACTACGACCGCTCCATCGGCGGTGTCTTACTGTGTCGGCGATCGGGCGTTCTGCGCCTCCGTCGTGTGCCCACCTCCTTCCACGCCGCCACGGAAGCTCAAGCCAGTTTGTCGGCCCTACCGCGCCGAATCGATCAACGTCATTGTCACTTTGGGAATCGCCGGCGCGCGTCTTCATGATGTGTTCCATGTTGGAGTGCTCAAGAAATTTGTCGGGACCCGCGGCCACGCCTCGACTCGCCCACGATCCGCCCCATGGCGCGTGGTTCCCGAGCCACTCCGGTAAACAAGCTACGCTGGCGCGTGGAGTTCGCCAGGTGCTCGTGCATTGGCGCGGCGAGCAGGCCGCCTCAGCAACATGGGAAGACCTCAACGACTTCCGCGCCCGGTTCCCGGACTTCCAGCTCGAGGACGAGCTGGGTCTCGAGGGGGGGAGAGATGTCATGTGGGGCGCACGTCTGGCGCCGCCGTGGCGTCGCCAGCGCCTGAAACGTCTTCTTGCAGCAGGAGGAGGCCACCACGAGTGGCTAAGTTTGGAAAGAGAGATTAGTTTCTATTTTATTCCTTAAGTCTAGGAGAGATTGGTTAAAGTTTGGAAAGAGAGATTAGTTTCTATTTTTACTCCTTAAGTCTAGGAGAGATTGGTTAGGCCCTTGGCTATATATTCCTGTAGCCAGACATTGAGAAGATTAAGCAAGTTCATTATCTCTAATCTCCCGTCTCTCTCTCTCACCCAACAAGCCGACGGCAGAGGGGCAAAACCTCGCCGGCGACGACGGACCGCGGCTACGAACTCCGCAGCCAAGGGCCAGCTACCCTAGGTCCCGACGCCCTTGACAGTCACCCAGTTGTCACCTTGATGACCATATCTCACTTGTCCTTTGTATCAACTTTTCCTTAGACCTATACTGCTTCTTGCATGCTCTAGTTTGCTGTTTTTCTGTTCACTTGCTAAATATGGAGCGAAGGCTTAAAGCTGCATATATGGAGGAATTGTGGCAACAATTGGAGTAAGACTAGGAGCTATTTGATGGTAGACAAAGTATGTTGGTGCTCACGTAGAAGTGTTTCGGACGAGTTTGTTAACGCAAGTTTGGCACTTATTGAATGGAATTTTTCAGTTGCATAAAAGATGTATGTACAGAGGCATGTTCTTGTTAATTCATTCTCTAGTGCTGCCTTCTTGTTTGCCATTTAGTCTGCTACTCCTTCCTCCATTTCATTCTCTGTGCCGCTAGTTACAATACTGAATATTGAGTGCAGTGTGTGTGTTTGACACTTAATACCCAATTGATAGTGAATTAGTTATTGGTTAAGTCCTTTTGTAGGCCAGGATGTTGAGCCATACTGTTCCCATGGATTGTACCTTCCAAGTTACAAATGGTACCGGAGTTCGCTTTACATGATTGTGTTGATGTAAAAGGCAGGTTTAAGGTGCCAATGAATGAGAATACAGGATGAATGAATATGGGGTTTAGAGAACAGTTTTTGTTGTCAATACTGAAAATCTTTGTGGCTGCAATTCTTTATAACGATCTGATACCTGCACATTTTGTTGTTTAAGTGCTTAACTCTTTTCCCATTGTTAACGAGTAATATGTCTTCCATTCATGTGGGCTTTGCAGATATATTGAAGAAGGAGGTCTTACAGGTGAGCGTAAACGTTGGGTGCCTCGCAGAGGAAAAGCTCCTTTGGATCCTGATGAACTTGGATTTGCCTATTCAAATCCAATAGAGACATCTTTTAAACAGCGATGCTTTGAGGAACTGAAGTTATATCATCGTAAACTCCTAATCACATTAAGGAATGAAGGCCCTGGTATTTTAGGTGATGTATCTGAAGTTGATGTACGTAGAGTTATTGAAAGATTAAAAAAATTAGTTGTAGGGCCAAAGAAGAATGTTGTTAGGCCCAAGGCGGCAAGCAAAATGGTAGTATCTGAGTTGAAAACTGAGCTAGAGGCACAAGGGTTGCCTACGGATGGAACCAGACAAGTACTTTACCAGCGAGTTCAGAAGGCCAGGAGAATCAATCGTTCACGTGGTATACCACTTTGGGTTCCTCCCGTGGAAGATGAGGAAGAGGTATGTAATGTGAAAATGTTTATTACAAATTTTTTGGTCTGGTATAGTACTATGTGACAGTGTTAGCTGCAAGTTGTGTAAAATTTTCTGGACAACTTTTAAGTGTCACCCTCTTCATAGGGCGACGAAGAGTTAGATGAACTTATCTCACGAATCAAGCTAGAAGATGGGAATACTGAGTTCTGGAAACGTCGTTTTCTGGGAGAAACTCGAAATTATCTTTGTGAAGAAGATAGTAAAGAAGAAGATCCGGATTTAGATGAGGAGCTGGATGATGACGACGATGGCGATGACGACGATGACGACAATCCCACAAAAGAAGCAGAAGAAGACGAGATAGATGATGAGGAGGTTGTTGATCAAACAGAAACTCAAGCTGGCGATGCGACTAAAGACAAACCAGCAAAAGGACCCAAGCAACATCTTCAAATGATAGGAGTCCAGTTATTGAAGGATCTAGAAAAGACACCTGTTTCATCAAAGAAATTAAAAAGGATGCCTGAGGTATGGAACTGATGTGCCAGCATGTTGCAAAGTATGTGCAATTTTTGTTTGTCTTAAATTCGTAAACTTGCTATCATCTCAATGGTGCATGCTATGGTATCAAATTTGAACTTCAATGTAAATCTGGGAAAAAAAGTGTTTACCCAATATGTATGTATATTCTCATTTACCTTATTGAGAATTTTAAAAAGGTTTGGGAAGATATGCTCCAGGAATTGTAGGCTGTAGTCAATAAATCATAGCAAAACTATGTTGACTGTTTTCTTCTAATTTTAAGAATTGTTACAGATTTTAACAATTTTGAGGCATTTTCCTGCCTTTGTAGATTGATGATGACGAAGATTGGTTTCCTGAAGATCCAATTGAAGCTTTTAAGGTTATGCGTGAGACAAGGATGTTCGCTGTATCAGATATGTATACTACTGCAGATGCCTGGGGATGGACATGGGAAAGAGAAATAAAGAACAAGATGCCGCGTAAGTGGTCACAAGAATGGGAAGTTGAGATAGCTATCAAGATAATGCATAAGGTACTCCTAGCTTCATATCTGAATTTTGAGAGCTGTTTTCTTTGTCTGATGTTGTGTCATTCACTTTTTGGCTTTGTTTGTTAACTATCTTCTCTCACGGAGCTGTGGACTATTGCAGACTGTTTGAGATACTGAGCTTAGATTCTTTCCTTTACTTGAATTATCTTCAAGTTAAATACATTGCTTTTATTGTTATTTTTCTAGGTCAGCCTGTTATGGCATGGTAACGGCGTTGTAAGCTTTCACAAAAAAATGTTGATGTTTAAACTTTGAACTGTGGCATATAACTGCTTTCCTGACTTTCAGGTAATAGAGCTGGGTGGTACTCCAACAATTGGAGATTTTGCCATTATATTGCGCGCCGCAATGAGAGCTCCAATCCCGTCTGCTTTTATGACAATATTGCAAACAACACATAGTCTTGGATATAAGTTTGGAAGGTATATTGTTAAACTTCTGCTATTGGATTTTTGTGACACTATTCCAACACATACTGCATTATTGCACTATTTAGTTATTATTTTCAGCAAAGATATTCGGGTGTTCTTTATGATTTATATTTTTGCTTATGCATGGTGCTGACCTTTCCATACAACTCATAAACACCGCAAACTGTTTTTTGAATAATTTTTATGAATGTGGCATTCTTTATGACTAATATATCTTCCCCTTTTCTTTTACTTGATTCAGCCCTCTCTATGATGAGGTAATCCTGTTGTGCCTTGATCTGGAGGAAATCGATGCAGCCATTGCGGTTGTCGCAGAAATGGAGACAAATGGAATCAAGGTCCTGGACGAAACCTTGGACAAGGTGCTTGCAGCCAAACAGTCCGGAAACTCTCCGCTCCAACCACCAGCGGAGTAATCTGTTTGGACTTGGGAGCCCTTTGCAGCCGTGGTCTGATCTAATACAAGAAAATCGCTCAGCTCCATACCGTGCCTAGCCTTGAGAGTAGGGTTGTCCACTGATCGAATACAAATCCAATAGTGGTATTCCTATATCCGTATTCATATTTTTTAAACGAGTAAGAATGCGGATTTGAATATTTTTGAATACGAATACGGATTGAATACCCACTCTATTTGGTCGGATTCGAATAGCCTCGTAACTCATGTAATGGCAGATATTTATGATACTTTATCCGCATACATAGGACACTTAGTCATTCTAATTTATTTATTTCACCTACAGGAACATAATTCACATTAAATTACAAATGCTCGAACTAATTAGCTATACTGTTGTAAAATATGTATATTGTTTTATTGAATTCGAAGACAAATATGAATAGTGCGGACAAAGTAACGTTTCTGATGGCAAAAATTTATACTCCTTCTGGTCACAAATAGTTGTCGTTTTAAACATCAATATGGTTTTTAAAACATGGATTTGATAACTATTTTTATTATAATATATTTATAAAATCAAATAAATTTGTAATATTACAAAAGTACTTTTGGACAAATATATACATATGATTTTCATATAACAATTTAAATATTTAAAAGATATTAGCAATCAAATTTTCAAAAGTTTGACTGTACCTATGTTTAAAATGACAACTATTTGTAAGGGAGTACCATATTTGTATCCATATATTTTTAATGCAAATTTGAACACGAATGCAAATGGATAAGAAATTGTTAATCGGGTGGAAAAATCTAAACTATATTAGTGCCCTATCAAATACGGATAATTCGTATCCTTTTGCCACCCCTACTTAGCTTGCCTGATCAATTTCTGACACCTATATGATCAATGCTGCGTGGGCAGGTGGAGAAGATATCTACTTGTATTTTTGCGTCTTTGATCCCATGTATGGCATCTTCTATTTAATCAGTGCCTGGTACATTGTATTCTTTTTTGAGATGATGTACAATGTATTTAGAGACAGTCAATTTTGACAGATGAAAAGGAACGTGTTTTTTTTTTACAAATTTTTTTGAGAGGACACATTATTCTTAATTTGATATTGCTTTACCATAAATTTTTTGGTGAAATGGTATCTTTACTATTGTAAAAGAAGGTAGTGGCAATGGTTCATCTGTATCACACTACAACCTCCTCTTATAAGACAACAGGTGCCAGCATGTGGGCCTAGCCTATAGACCTATAGATCTATAAGATGGCTAACAATCTGTGCACGGAACATGGAGAATAACAGTCACATTCCAAGTGGCATTTTTTGTTTAAGAAACTAGAGTTACACAATGCTAAAAAATATTAAATATTTATATATACCATCATGTGAGGCTAACTTTTTCCTTGAACAAACAAGTTATGATCTTTCCAAAGAAGTTTTTGTAAAATAGATCCACATCATGAAACATATAATTTAAAAATTATTGTACATCACGTCTGCAAGCCTGAACTCGCAATTCTCTCGTATAAAACATGCGATCGGAAAAAGTTTATCCATGTATCACCATTAGTAAGATTTAGGATACTATTGCAGAGCATGGTTGGAGCTCTATCCAAGTTGACCATGAAGTTATGGCAGAGGTTTCATTGATTTTGTGCTTCATTAACCCTCTTGCTTCCCCTTCCCCACCTAAAAAAACTTTTAACAAAAACAAAAAAACACCTCCCAGCAAAAAAAAAATAGTTTCTTTATTCTTATCCCAACAACCTACTCATTCTTCTTAACAATTTGACTAGCTAGCGGCAAAGTTGAGACCAGCACTGTAGTGCATGAGTGATGCTGGACAGAGCAGAGCACGACCGCAGAACTGAAGGTATGGAGCAAACCAAACCTATTAGCGCTGGGGTGATATGATTTTTTTTTATCCACAGCAAAGCACGCGCATTAAACTAGTAATTCCCATAATTTTTCTAATGAAATTTCCGCCTTCCAAACATAACCATTGAACGCGGGAATTTCACTGAGATTTTAGGTGAAACCGTTCAATTATTTGAAAATTTCCACGGAACCCTCGTAGTTCTAAACGGGCCGGCTAGCTGCGATATGACGACTGCATCACTGGGCCAGAGCAGCCCGCGTTGCCAAGAATTGGGCCGAAGACGGAAATCGAAGTCCACTTCTACAACCGCCGTCGCGCCGCCCTCCCTGCCCAACCAACCAGTAAAACCCTAAACCCTAGTGGATGCTTCTAGAGCCTCCTCGCGTCCTCCCTTTCTCTCCCCTCTAAAATCCCCACCTCCGCCTCCTCCTTTCCTCCTCCCCAACAAAGAAGCAGCTCGCCTTCGACTCAAACTCGCCCCCCCAACCAAGCTCGCCTCCTCGCCTCGGACCACCTCGACACCCGCGCCTTCTCGTCGCCTCGCCATGTACCGCGCGGCCGCCAGCCTCGCCTCCAAGGCTCGGTGAGTGCTCCCCGCGCTGCATTGCGATCTGAATCTCGTGCTTGTTTTTTTGGGGTGGCCTGCTGACTTGCATCGTGTGCTTGTTCGTGCAGGCAAGCCGGGAGCAGCGCTAGCCAGGTGAGCTGATTCGTGCCTGAACGGGTGTTTGCGGTTGCGTGTTTGCAGCGTGGTTGTTGTAGGACGAGTAGGTTGCGCGCTTGTGCTCTCGGGGTTTAGCGGAGATTCGGTGGCGTTCGTTCGCGGATTTGGTACTGCGTGCGATGTTGGATCTGTGGGAGCTTGGTTTGGTTAGGATCCGGTCGGTTTGTGGTGTGAAAGTTTGATGTGGTCCATTCTGATTGTAGGGATCCATTATTATGAAATTATTGCTATAATAATCTGATGGAATCTGATGTTTGCTAGTGAAAGATCTATCCTTGTGTGTTATCAGTATGGCGAGACCGAAATGCTAGTAAAGTAGTAAGTAGGCGATTTTCATAGCTTGCATACTCTGTTTAGCAATGCCTCTATGTTTTCAATGAGGGAATGGCTTGATAGTGCGATCTTTATCCAATTTAGCAGAAATTTAAGTGTTCAGAACTTTGTCATTCTGTCTTGTAACCGAGTGACATGATGGTGATCTCCAAGTGATGTAGTAGCCCTCAATTGGATGCGCCCTTCTTTACTTTGTTGCCTTGTATGTAATGCTGTGTAGGTTGGAAGCAGGCTTGCCTGGAGCAGGAACTATGCTGCCAAGGACATCAGGTTTGGTGTCGAGGCCCGGGCTTTGATGCTGAGGGGTGTCGAGGAGTTGGCCGATGCAGTAAAGGTGACAATGGGTCCTAAGGTATAATTTTATTCATATAAATGCGCCAAATACTTATCTTAATAATATGATTGTGGTTGAGCTATATGCCTTTAATAGAATACTGGATAATTGTGGCATGGTTCTGATAGCAGCTGTCGAATGTTATCTCTTCCCTTTTTAACAATAAATACTAAGAATACATACATGGTTTCTTATGGTTCTGATAACAACTGTCACATGTCAGATTGTTTCTTTCTTTTTAACAACAAAATAGTAAGAATGTCAAATACATATATGGTTTTGCATTCACTTTTGCAGTACAGGATTTATCATACTTACAATTCCATTCGTTCTCTTGGTTTATAGTAATATTGTGTGCATTAGTTATGTCCTTCTGCATTTTAACTCAACGAATGCATTCCTTACAATTCCATTCGTTCTCTTGGTTTATAGTAATATTGTGTGCATTAGTTATTTCCTTCTGCATTTTAACTTAACGAATGCATTCCCCAGGGGCGCAATGTGGTTATTGAGCAAAGCTTTGGTGCACCAAAAGTCACAAAGGATGGAGTGACTGTTGCCAAGAGCATTGAATTCAAGGATAGAGTCAAGAATGTTGGTGCAAGCCTTGTAAAGCAGGTTGCTAACGCAACAAATGATACTGCTGGAGATGGTATGGCTTTCTTCTGTCCTGATGTTAGATTATTGTGCGGCCAAGCTTAAATCTCTTCTGTAAAATATTCCTACTATGCTTGACTTTTATGTTCTAAAAATCTTCCAAGCACATCATAATATTATGTTGAACCATCCTAGACTATTGAGATGAAGCTTATTCGGTGTCATTACAATTTGATACTCTTTCTGGTCACAAATAGTTGTTGTGACATGGTCTTCAAGATACAACTTTGACCACTAATTTCTATTATAATATATTTATAAAATCTAATAAAATTATAATATTATGAAAGTACTTTTTGGGACAAATCTACATATGTTATTTTCATATATCCAATCTAAATATTTAAAAAGATATTGACACTTGAAAGTTTCACCACATCCATGTTCAAAGTGATAACTATTTGTGACTGGAGGGAGTATGTAATTACTGGATGAATTTGTTTGGATATTGTAATATATATTTTTTAAAGAATGAAGATGGTCAATGTCTGGTCTTTTTTGGGTGATTTTGCACTACTATATTTTCTGCTTGGTAGGTCCAAGGTTAGCGTGTGCTGCTCTTTTCTCTCTTTGTTGTTTGGTTATTTTGTAACATAAACGGTTCTGTTGCATTTTCAAGATTTGTGAGTGTTGTCTTGACTTACGATGTTATATACTTTTGCTTCTGTCTAGGAGATTTGCCTAATTTCTGGTTGAAATTTTACATAATTGCTTTAATCTAATTGCGTCACACTGATGATCCAATATTCCAGGTACCACATGTGCTACTGTTTTGACAAAAGCAATATTTACTGAGGGGTGCAAGTCTGTAGCGGCTGGAATGAATGCAATGGATCTAAGGCGTGGAATCTCAATGGCTGTTGATGGTGTTGTGACTAACCTAAAGAGCATGGCTAGAATGATCAGCACATCAGAGAAAATAGCTCAGGTGATAATTGAAATAATTAATTGCAAAGATCTATTTACTGTTCCCTTTGTTTGTCCTCCCCTATTTATTTTTACTGATTTCTTTGTTTCATTATTTTATAAAGGTGGGTACAATATCAGCAAATGGGGAAAGGGAAATTGGTGAGCTCATTTCTAAGGCTATGGAGAAGGTTGGCAAAGAGGGTGTCATCACCATTGCGGTAAGTTGATCTAAGTTCGTCTGATCCTATATTTCTCAAAGTTAGTCATTTTTCCTGCCAATGTAACTTCTTGGCCTCTTTAACTCTTTCGTTGGCAACTTTCTTTTACATTCACTTATTTGAAGATACACTTGTCAATAGTTTTTGGTCCATAGCATTTGACTATACAAACTCTAAGGATCTCAGCTAGTCTTTTTTGTGCAATGATTAATTTAACACAATTTGTATCAGTTTTGCCTGACCATTCATAAAACTCAATTCACATGTCACTGATCCTCCTGATACTATACTGCTCTAGGAAAAACTTTTATGGAAATGTAAAGCCACATGGTAGCTCCAGATTATTAGAAAGCGCAATTAATTATTATGGTGGTGTATACTTCATCTGGTTGTCTCTTTCTGTCTTTAGTACCTTTATCAAAATGCTCTGATTTGCATATGCCTGTAATATTGGTTTAACTAGTTTGCTTAAACATTTGACAGGATGGTAACACCCTTTATAATGAGCTTGAAGTTGTGGAAGGCATGAAACTTGACAGAGGTTACATCTCTCCTTACTTCGTTACGAACCCAAAGACCCAGAAATGTGTAAGTATTGTTTGTTTACTTCTGTTATTAGCAGATAATTTTGATTGTGTTTGTTGTAAGACTTATCTCAGTTATATGTTTTTGTGCCAGGAATTGGAAGACCCCTTGATCTTAATACATGACAAGAAGGTTTCAAACCTTCACGCAGTAGTGAAAGTGTTGGAGTTGGCTCTGAAGGTACTTGTTTGCTCTCATGGAATTGTGGCTAATATAGATGTCATTGTGGTCTTTGCTGATGTAATGGTTAACGATTTGCCTTGAACAGAAGCAAAAACCTCTACTGATTGTTGCTGAAGATGTAGAAAGTAAAGCATTGGGTACTCTGATTATCAACAAGCTTCGTGCTGGCATTAAGGTCAGCAAATTATGTCTGTTTTTGTGATTGGAAATTTGGAACTTGTAAAGTCTGTTGTCCTGATTGGGTGCGGCATTTAGGTCTGTGCTGTT
The DNA here is from genome assembly GCA_036346375.1 of Guadua angustifolia. NCBI lineage: Eukaryota > Viridiplantae > Streptophyta > Magnoliopsida > Poales > Poaceae > Guadua > Guadua angustifolia. The sequence goes on from CM070519.1 coordinate 27,673,190, forward strand.
AAAGCTCCTGGTTTTGGAGAGAACAGGAAAGCAAATTTACATGACCTTGCTGTCCTTACCGGGGGCGAAGTAAGTTCTAAAGTTACTTTGCTACCTGCATTTCTCTTTGAAATTTAAAATTGCATGCATTGAGTTCTGCATCTTTCATGGTTCAGGTCATAACTGAAGAACTTGGAATGAACCTCGAGAATTTTGAGCCTCAGATGCTGGGTTCATGCAAAAAGGTATGTTCACCAGAAGGCTAGTAGGCTTTTGTATCTGTGCAAGTGATTAATTAAATTGAATTGTAATCTTCTATCCTCACAAAGTTCAACACCTTACAATGCAGTGCTAGTGCTATGCGTTAGTCCTTGGATATAGACTTAGTAGTACTACTGTGCTTTTGGATTGCAACCTATGTATTTGGATGTTTGGTCAGACAGTTTCAATAGTCTAATGAGATTCCTTGTCCAATTTAGGTGACTGTTTCTAAGGATGACACTGTTATTCTTGATGGAGCTGGAGACAAGAAGTTCATTGAAGAGAGGGCAGAGCAGGTTCATGCAATACTAATTTTATGTCTTGTGACTTTCTTTGAACTTTCTTGTTATGATAGCTTATATGAATATTGTGTTACAGATTAGATCTGCAATTGAGCAAAGCACTTCTGATTATGATAAGGAAAAGCTACAAGAGCGATTGGCAAAGCTATCTGGAGGTGTTGCTGTTCTAAAGGTAAGGTTCATGATCCATATATACGTATTACACAATATATTAATGCAAATGGCAGAGAGATCTACAGCTATTGGATTTACATGCCAATTTCCAGTTACCTATTTGAATAAATTAATTGAAAATGTTAATTCTCCCATTGAAGTTATGTGTTGCCCCTCTGCTTATTGATAATCACAAAATGCAGATAACTATCTGTTTGGTAATTGGAGAATGGAGATTCTTTTTGTTTTGAAATTTTTTTCTGTTGTTATAACAGATTTCATGTGGCTTCCTGAAGTTGCTATTGTGTTTTTTGACCTATGTGTACTGTGACCTTCCTACAGATTGGAGGAGCCAGTGAAGCTGAAGTTGGTGAGAAGAAAGATAGAGTAACAGATGCACTGAATGCTACTAAAGCTGCTGTTGAAGAGGGTATTGTGCCAGGTACTGTATCATGTAAAAGGTTCATAGATGTTTATTTAGATTTTTTTATGTTAATTACTCGTAGCAATTAATATCTTTTGCATTACTATTCCTGAGAATCTGGTCGAACTTTAATGGTATATGCAGGTGGTGGTGTTGCACTTCTCTATGCATCAAAGGAGCTGGATAAATTGCAAACTGCAAACTTTGATCAAAAGATTGGTGTACAAATAATTCAGAATGCTTTGAAGGTCTGAGGGGGGGAAAATCCCATTTACTCTTTACCTGTGTGCAAAGCTGATGACTGAAGTATTTTGCAGACACCGGTGCATACCATTGCTTCCAACGCTGGTGTAGAAGGGGCAGTGGTCGTGGGCAAGCTTTTGGAGCAAGATAATACTGATCTTGGCTATGATGCGGCTAAAGGTATGATTTCTTCAACCATTTCCTCACCCATTATCTTAACAACGGATCTGAATCATGTTGCTGATTATGGTTGCATTAATGATCTTCCTGTTTAGGTGAATATGTGGACATGGTGAAGGCTGGTATCATTGACCCACTAAAAGTGATCAGAACTGCCTTGGTGGATGCTGCTAGGTAAAAACACTATAGGACCTTTCTGCTCTCATGATAAGTTAATTGTTTATCCCAGTAATGATGAGCAAGCCACATTAAGGTGATTGAATGCAAGTGTAATTTGTTCTGTTTGTTTTGAGAACTCTAAACCGCAATCAGCCTGTTGCATGATTAGTTCAAGAATCTGAACTGCACTTCAAGAATCTGAACTGCACTTAGTTCATGTCACACTTTTTATTAGGGTCCTAAATTGTTTTGCTGGTACTTTTGGCATAGCATGTTGGTGTTGACAAGTTGTTTGCCTTCTTGCAGCGTTTCGTCCCTGATGACCACTACGGAATCAATCATTGTAGAGATCCCTAAAGAAGAGAAAGAGGCGCCTGCCATGGGCGGCATGGGTGGAATGGATTACTAATACGTTACACCCACGGTATATCAAAGCAAAATCTGAAACATGCGGATTAGGAATTTCTGCCGGTGATGTATTTTTCTTGAGGTGATTTGTCAGACAATTTTTGGTTGTACGGACGTAGGATCTCTTGGTTCCAAACGGGGCCAGTGTTGGGTCGAATAAAAATCAACTCTGCAAGTAGCTGAGAGCTAAAACTGTAGATCAGAATTGATTCTGACAGCTTGTGCCGAAAATTCGATGTGCGCCGAGCTTTTTGGCCCGACATGATGTTGGTTGTATCGTTTCTTTTCCTCGACATAGCACTACAGTGTGATTCCGTGCAGTGCGTGTCTGCACCAGATGTGGATGCACGTACCTTACAGGTGGTTGATTTTGTGCTAGACATGGCGAACCTACCGTATACATGGTTGGACCATGTGTAGTATCGTCTCTTTCTCCTGCTGCGGTCGCTCCCACGCCACTGTCCGTCGTCGTGTACCGGTGATCGCCGTCACTTGGTGCCGGACTGCCGGACCGATCAACAGTTGCACCACGGCTATGGTTTCCCCATCTCCACTCCCTGCCGCTCCTCTTCTTCCTACGTCTGCTGTGGATTCCTCCCTGTATGAATGCTATGCGGCGCAGTTGCTCGTTATCGAGCCTAAAAGAACTAATATTAAAAACTATTTTATTTATTATGCTTGTGATTATTTCAAATTTGAGCTAACGAGTTATTATCGAGCCGAGTCAGATTAACTTTTTTCAGTCAAAATAGATCTATTTTAATTTTTAACTAATCAACTATTGTGATGAAAAAAAAATTTGATTCGAGATCTAATTAGATTTTTTTTTCTTCCCACCCCTCCTCGCCATTGTTGGCGCCTGGTTCCATCCCCCACGCTCTCTCAAAGTTTTTTTCGCGCAAGGCGCACAGCGCACTTGCGTCGGTGGGTTCAACATCACTCCAGATGTTTCTCTGCAGCGAATCGTGCTAGCTTACTCAATTTACAATACTTGATGTCTCCCTGTAAGAAAAAAAGAAAACGAGAAATATATGTACAAATAACAGATTCATCACACATCGAGAGCAATAGTGGAATGCCGCTTTTCATGTGAAAAAAAAACTAATTGAAACCACATTTAGTACTCGTAGTTAAGTTACACTCCAGTGACACTGAGTCATGCTTACGTTTACAGGTTTACTAGGCACTAACTATGAATTACATCTAGTGGCTCTTGAGTTTCATCGGTATGACTTAGTTACTTCTATTAACTACGTAGTATAAAGTTGACATATGGCCAGATAACTAGGCGTGTGGGTGTAGACCTAGTCCATCAATAAGTAAGTCTTAGAATTGACGTTAGTATCCACGGATTTTAGAACTACACATGTGTATATTCAATAGAAAAACATGTGTGTCTTCGCTTTGTGAGGTCTAGAATACAGTGTGTGGATTACGTGTACTCAAAGTTACACCTTAACTATGACGGTCCAGAGTTCAATCCTCCCCAACCACGCAGGTTACGTAGCAACCAACCCCACATGTCATATTCTGCGTCCCACATGTCATATATATATTCTGCGTTTTCTCCGGCTGTCCATCTCGGCAAGGAGGATAAGCAGCCATACATGATTCGCTGTCGTCTCTCTGGTGTATCCATTTGATTCCGTACTAGCTATACATTTTGCGTTGCTTTTATAGAGTGTACAAGGTCCACACACTCAATATATATACATTACACTCATATTATTCATACACATGTGTATGTGTCTCCTATACATCCTTAGAATTTATAGGAACTAGTTCGTATTTTCTCACTGAATATCCACATGTGTATACTTTTAAAATTGATGGACGCCGGCGTCAGGTTTGGAACTTAAAACTCTGATCGCCAGCTTGTAGGGTATAATTAAGAATAAACTGTCCATGCTTGGCTTGATGCCACCATCATCTCTGGCTGAGGTAATTAAAGTCTAACGCCTTCATATTCCTTTTTTTTTTCTTGTTGTTTTTGTTCAAGTAGTGTTAGAGTTTGCCTGCCTGTCAAATAAGTTTTTTAGAAAACACGCAATAGACTTGTGTGCCATTGCATTAAGAAGATGACAGAAGAACATGCAAAATAAAATTTCAATTTAATACGTACTCAAGGAACTGAAAGACAAGGCATTGACGCGAGCATGAATGACCGAAGAATGATGGAGAATAGGTAGGCTACTCTAAAGTAAATTAAAAAAAATTATCGCGTAATTAAAAAACCATTGCAAATTATAGATTACGGAATTACCACTAGACACGTAGACCCGTAGTAAAAATAGAATCGATGTAGCGTATTGGTGCGGTCGTAGTCGTAGTAGTCTTGTACCTCCTCCCACAGCTCTTCATGACTATTATAAGTTGTGGATCGTCCTAACATTGAAGCCTCGTAGCATTGCCTTCAAGATATCCATACGTACCAGGCAAGAACGCCATGTGCCGGAGTGTTAGCGTCGGCTACACGGTTTTGGATGAAGGAGGTGTGACGGCTAGGGTTTTGAGAATTTCAAATTCCTATGATGTCTCATAACCCAAAAGTCATCACTCCCTTTATATAGATGCTATATAATGACTCTCTACATTAGAGACCTATTAGGAACTCAAAATCCAGCATAATTCGGATCACCATCCGAAATAAATCTCAACCTTTTAAGCGTGCGACCCTATAGATTTATGTATATTTTGATATGACCCTAGTATTTCTACTCGTTTATTAATCGATAGTGGTCCCTAGCAGGACATATTAACTCCCGAGTATATGTAAAGATCACATCGGACGAATCTTAACAATGCTTAGTTATATGCATTTCCCTTTGCCTCATGATATCGGTCAAACCCAAATTGAGTATGTGCCATCCTTATTTAGTTAGCTTCACCACTCTTTCTCGATTACGTGCTTGGAGTCTCTAACTACAATTAACTCTTTAACCGCGAGTAACATGGCTGTGCATTTTTTAAATCCGACCACTAGAGAGGCCTAGAGATATCTCTTCTGTTGTATGAAGGGGCAAATCCCATCTTGATCGACCATGCCTCGCAACATGCTTCATGACAAACCCAAAAGTCACCTTTATAACTACCTAGTTACGGAGTAGCGTTTAGCAACCCTTAAGTAAGTCATTATACATCTCGAGTACATACGTTGATTTCAAGTCTAAGAATATAGTATACATATTGTATATGAGATCAACTAATGACAAGTAAGATTATAATGTTCTCACAATATCTCAAGGTGGGGTCAATCCAACTTCATGTTCTCTAACATGTGTTTATATTATGGTTTGATATTTCTATATCCATGACTCTTGATACATGGTCATCAATCAATACAGATGCTAGTCTATTCATTTGTGTCTTCTGTATGTTTATCGACTATAGATCATTTTAGAATAATTATCACAAAGTCATATATAGAGTCACAAACAAATCACATACTTGCTAGTAAATAATAATGACATTATTCAAGAAATAAAATAATAAATTATGAATATAAGAAAATATAATCATCCCTACGACTACCCCGTACGACATATCTCCAACAAAGAACAATTGCATAGCTGATTGAACAGAGAACTGTTGCCTGGAACAACATGGATTTTGCAGAATCCGACCAGATCAGAATTTATCTCGGCATTGCATTGATGGATGAGCCTGCTGGGACAGTATGGAAGCCATCTAAACCAGAACAAACTGAAGAATCACAGAATGTTGCCTCTGATCTCGCAAGTGGATACGAAAGTACTAATTTTTATTTACCAAGACCTTTTCATATTTATGTAGACAACAACATGCAAGATTGCCCCTTCTCGTCGTAGCATTCTCGAGGGGCTCCTTGTTTACAAACTAGCAGAAATATTCTCTCTTTCCCTCATTTCTGGCTGTAGCACCATGCCACCATCCCACGTAACTCAGAACCACTAGTTCTGTAGTTCGTCAGCTTTTCTGAAGTACAGCCTTGAAGTTGGCCTTGCTTCTGAAAAGAACAGTAGCTCAGCTTATGCATTCTGCATTTTCTAATTCCAACCCTTTCTTTAATCACATCCTCTTGGTTTTAAGACCGTAGAGCAGATCGAGCATACGAACGTTGGAAGGTGAATGGGCTTGAAAGACACTGCACTCTTGCTGCCGAAAACTCGAAGCTCAGAAGGCAGGGCATCTTTCTGACGCCCTTTCCATTCCAGAACAGCCAGCCGGTACCCTCAACACATCACCCACCCGGCGAGCCCTTAATCCACCGAACGAAGCACGTCGGCTCGCCATCGTCTCCCGGGCTCCACCAAACAGCCGCCGCGAATAAATCGCCAGGTGCTCGATCGTGTAATGCCGGTGTTACTGCTCCCGCCTGCTTTGCTGACTCTGCACTAAGTAGAAGCCTATGCGGCTCAGCCGTCGCTGTCGGCGACGGGGCTCCGCGCGCGGTCGTCGTCTAGCCAGAAACGGGGGTGCAGAGGCAGAGTGATTGCCGACTGGTTTTTACTCGCCGGCCGGCCCTTGCGCGCGCACACGCGTGGCTGCCATTGAATGGCATGAAAAGTGGGGTGGCTGGGCAGAGTCAGGTTCTGGTCTCCGACTCCTTCCCGATTGATGGTAACCAACTAGCTACCGGGTTGGGGGCGGTGCTGTTCAAAGAATACCAATTTGCATTAGAGTTATGCCTCCACATCTGATAGGAATTCAATGCTTCAGATGAGTGCTGCGTTGATACTGCTCCGGTAGTACAGAACAGTACTCGCCACGTTGATTGAACAGTGCTCGCCACAATGCTAGAGGTATCCGTAACGTTTGGTTTTTGGTCCAACTCTCCAGTGAATGTATATAGTATGAACTATTCAATTTTTTATCTAATGGATCAAATTAGCTAGAATTTGTTTATACTTCCTTTGGTAGTAAGGTAGTAGAAATACTCCAAACAAATCAACGGCTGGATTTGATTTGTATTATTCACTGTATATTACCAGTATAATGCACCGTGAAATTTCTAAAAAAAAAAACTTCGGAACATAGGGACTCATCAGTTGGTTCCTTGTTTTCCAGAGGCTCAGGTGCATGGTTTCTACCATTCTAAGTTTTTACGATGGTGAATGCAAGAATTGAAACTGTAGTTGGGGCGCGCAAAACTAGGAAAGAGACATGTCAGTTTGGCGCATTTCCCTCCAATTTTGAGGTGCAAAACTAATGAACGAATGACATTTCAACGCACAAGCGTGCAGTAGCCACAACTCACAACCGATAGATAGCCTACATAACTATTCGCGAAGCCCTAACTTTTACAGGTTAGAGTACATCCACTGTATTTACTCTGCAATCAGGTTAGAGAGGCCAATGCTCAACTTGGCCTTGTCTTATCACGATTGGTGAGGATAGCAGGGACCAATAAACTGCCTGTTTGTTGATTCAGCATGTACTTTTCAGTTGGCATTTTGCAATCTGACGATACCAACATGCTAGATACTGTCCCACCAAGGACAGAGTGCTAAATGAAGCTCCTGAGGTAGCTAACTGGTTATAGTACCTGAGAATCTTCAACCCCATGGGTAGATTTTTTTACCTGATCATAACTTTCAGGTGCGTTCTGTTGTGATCTTGGCAGATAGATCCTTGTAGGCGCAATCAATTGCACTTAGATTTGGTGAGAGTTTCGACCAGTTTAGTTCAGCTAGTGTCTTCAACTTTCAAATAGTGTCTTCAACTTTCAACTAACTCATCTAAACTGGCAAATATTTAAGGATTTCTATCTGTTTTAGCCTTTTAGGGCCGTCCTCTCGACTCTTGTAAGCTCATAAGTGACAATGTCAGACTAAAATAAAGTAAATTAAGTTTATATTTTTAGTCTAAAATGTAAACAAGATGGTCTACCTAAACACTGTTAATGTACTCACAGCTTCAGCTCTATAAATTTCTGGAGTTAGATATACCCTGCTTCACCAACTCCACAGATTTTCGTGGAGCTGGAGCTATCCCAAACACCCTCTAACTCTACGACTGTTTACATGAGTCAGTATAGCTCCAGGTCTCCATCTATACAAACACAGCGCCCTGCAAAAGATTTTATGCAATGAAATTACAGGGATATAGAATGTCATTTGTTCAGAACATAATGTCATGATAAATTTCTAAGTACTCTCTCCAATCACGAGAGTGACGTCGTAGAATGCGTGCAGTCAAATTCTATTTACTTTGACCAAAAATATTATTTAAAACATATGATTTGGATTATGAATATGATACAAGTGAATTTGTTGTAAAAAAACTTTTATAATAGTGCACTTCTATAATTTTTTCCGAACATATGATAAAGAAATGGTCCAAGAAACGTCTTGTTGGCTTTGAAAAGTAAAAAACGCTACTCTTCTATGACTATCCGAGCATTGTCCAATACCAAGGACATGGCTATCCGAATAAATTTTCACTCTGTAGAAGTTACACATTTTACCCATATGATATGATCAAACTTTACTACCATCAATATCACACACTGCTACAGAACGGCACATCAGAATCGGTTCTTTTTTAGCATTAGAATCGGTTCTAGTCGCGATATGATGTCCTTAGATAGTGATGAGGTGGAGCTATCAGAATCGGTTTTGACCCGATCGTGATAAAACGTCATCAGAATCGGTTCTTTAAAGGAAGTGATTGTGATGATACCATCATCAGAATCGGTTCTTTAAGGAAGTGATTACGATGACCCCTCATCGAATCGGTTCTTTTAAGAAAAGTGATTACGATGACATACTCATCGAATCGGTTCCACAAAAGAACCGATTCGATGAGTGTGTCATCGTAATCACTTTTCTTAAAAGAACCGATTCGATGATAGTCATCGAATCACTTCCTTAAAGAACCGATTCTGACGAGTGTGTCATCAGAATCACTTTTCTTAAAGAACCGATTCTGATGAGGTGGTCATCAGAATCACTTCCCTTAAAGAACCGATTCTGATGATGGTATCATCACAATCACTTCCCTTAAAGAACCGATTCTGATGACCCATTGGGGTGTGCCATTTTTGCAATTTCTCCAAAAAAAGCACAGATTAAAACAATATGCACAATATATATATCATCACATTCACAATACAGAAGACAGGATGCATATATCACATTCAGAGAACAGAAACGCTTTAATTACAACACATATATATCATAGTCGTTCACAATAGACAACACAAACATGACAATCAGTACATGGACTTCCTCTGATACATATCACATTGACATATATTATTAATATTGTTTACATATGGACTAGTACGATGCGTCAGGATCTCTAAACCTGCCATCCTCTGATATAACTTCTAACGATTACCAGCGCATAAGTGGTCTCGTAAATTGTTGAGTGCTTTCTTGTCTAAACTCTTCGGGGATATTGATCTTACGCAAAACGAAATGATCAGATTAATTTCAGTTTCAAAATTTCTATGTAAAAGGCTAAGTATATTATTATGCACGTACATAAAATTAGGGAAACATAGATAAGTATTAGGGCATTCACAAAAATAGACAGAACTACGAAAGGGTTTAGAAAATATTTGGATTATAAAAGATTAATTCAAAAGCAGAAAAAAATCCAAATGTGAGAAGCTAATATTCTAGTAAAGACATTGAGTAATGCCTCAATCTTACTGAAAGGACAAATGTAAAAGCTACTCCTTCATGCCATTATATTTGTCTATAGCGTTGTAAAACGTTGTCGAACGCCCACTATCAATCACAAATTATAGACGCAATCGCGCGGGATCAAGAACAATAGACATATAATGTAAGAGGTGAAATTCTCTCTCGCTTTTTTATTGAGTCTATCTTTTATAATGAGAAGCACCGATATATATAACAGTATGAGAGAGGAGTTCGGATTTGACCACACCATAAAGAGATAGAGTCTAAACTGAATTCGGTTTAGAGTCCTAATCTCATAACACATAGTACACACACAAACCAACAAGTACTAAATCTAAGAAAATATTAATAATAAATAACACACCGTAACCACTTAATCTCTTTTAAAGCATTTAAATAGGGTCAAGAGTGGAAACATTACGATAACGCTATCTTGAATCTCAAATAACAAATATTTTAAAACAGATACTCCTAAGGCCAAGCAAAAATATAGTGATGTAATTTTCTACTAAAATTCAAATGGAACAATATTTTGTCATGTAGCACCGTCTTTTAGAAGCTTCACGTTTTGGATTGGACCACACTAGTGTTTCATGTAGAGCTAACTAATACTAGTGCTTTTAGATAATGGCAGGTGTTCCAATAGAATTATTTTGTATTACTTCATAAATCTAATACTTGATCAGTATTAGAAAATTATACCTTAGAGAAATGGTGTGAGTTGTCGAGCCACGATGAGCATGTCTTGCATGACATAGAAGCAAGAATGGTCACCGCTGCCTGATGATGGCATGCGAAGAAAGAAAAAGAAATTCAGCCCACGAAGATTAGATGTCAAAAAAATTAATCATATATATGCTAGGCACTTGTACCTTAAATCGCTTATACTGCAGTGTCTTGCCCTTTTTGTCGTCATGCGGCCCTCCTTCATCGACATAGTCTGAGAAACCCCTACATACATTGGAGAGCACCATTGAGTCAAAAAAAATAAACGTAGTTAAATTCCTCAGATGTGTTAGGTTTCAATAATGCGCTTATACGCAAAGGAGGCTTGATCGCGTATGCCATCGGTCTCTTCTCGTCGAGTTAAATGTGTAGATCTTTTTTCACTCGGACGAGGACGAGTAGAACCCAATGGTTGCTTATTAAATAAAATGTAGTGCAAGGAAATAAGTTCACAGAGCGGTTTTAAGTGCGTACAAGTAATTGAATCGAAAAGTACTACTTACTCCTCGTGGTGCGGCAATACAATGAAGTCCTTCTTCGACTCGACTTGCAATACCCCTTGATGTAGCTAGCAACGAACCCCGGTTGAAGCCTAGCCATGATCGCAGAACACAAGCTCGGGTCGACAAACCCAACCGTGTAGATTCGTCACGGCTCGTTGTCTCATTATCCCGCAACTCGTGTTGAATGTGAGAAAACATAATGCAAAATCCTATAAAAGTCATGGCGCAAGCTATATGGTGTGATACTCACAGCGTCCATGATCGTAAAGTAGAAATATCGGCGGCTTTCATTTGGTACACACGGAATAGATCCTCAAAAGCGGCGGGAATGTTCCATTCTCCTCGCGGTGAAAATGTACCATTTTATACTTCACGTTGAAGTCGACTCGGCGCTCTTCCCCTTCACCTTATCAAGGTACCATCCATGGAGGAGGCGAGTCCACTTGCCTAGCTCATTCGGTTAAATGCGATGCAATCGGGGCTTTCCATGCTCGTAGGCCTTATAATCATCTGAGGTGCCTATGGCTGTCTTGACTCTTCTTTCTGGGCCGAAGGAGTCTCCGAGGTCGGGCCATGGGCTTTTCAGGTACCTTAAGGGGCGCTGTGGCCTCTGTCAGCTTTGCCCTCTTGGCGGAAGGAGTCTCGGAGGCCTCTTGTGGTTGTCTGACGGAGTCTCGGAGGCCTCTGTGGTTCTACGGGAGGCAGGAGGCAGGAGGAGGCAAGCGCAGGAGGCGAGAGGAGGCGCAGCAGAGGCAGGAGGCAGTGGTGTAGCAGAGCGGATCGAGCAGGAGTAGGAGCAAAGGCGAGAGGAGCAGGGAGCAGGATCGAGCGCAGGAGGAGGCGAGGAGCGGGAGGCGGCAGGAGGAACCTCTGAAACGCATATATTTAACTTATCGCAGAGTATTGGAATGGTAGAGAAGGCGTGGAGGGACTTTTTACCTTGACCAAGACGACACCGTCGTGGGCCACTTGATGAGCGACATGCGTGCTTGCCCGAGAGTGGTGATATCTTCGTTGGGGGAAATCGAGCACATGTGATAAGAAGTCTTCGTGGGCGTAGTCCACCGCACCCTCATGTAGCCCTTCCCCACAGTGACCATGCACAAGTGTCGGTCTCGTTGCATGGAAATGCAACCCAGCGTCTGCGACCTCGACGGAAATCCATCCTCCGTCAAGATGGTGGTGGCACTTCGCAGCACCGCAAGAAGTGTACAACGAGGAAAAACATTGCGGGAGTTACACTCGTAGCTTGAACTCGGAAAAATTAATTATTACCTTCACCGGGGACGGTCAGATCATTTTGGAACCGCACTGATAGGTCGAACACAGAACTTCTCTCGAGAGTCGAGGGCATCCGCTCGACTGGGAAATCATCGCCATCATCTCGGCCCTCAGCGATCCTCACGTGCCGCCATCTCCCCTCATCTCCCTCTTATCTCTTCCTCACGTGCAAGATCTCCCCTCATCTCCTCCTTAATCTCCTCCTCACCGCTCCCTTAGTGCGTTGAGGCGCTCCGCACGTGCCTGCCATGACCTTGAGTTGGCACTCGCAGAGTCATCTTGAAAGTAGGACTTCTTCGTGTATCCCGCCCCTACGGCAAGCACCCGCCCCTTATGGTCGGACTTCCCGATCGCAGACGACAGGATGTCCTGCGACCCTTGGCTCAGGAAGGTCCCCTGTTCTTTTCGCTGGCTTACCTCTTCCTGTAATAAGCGAGTACGAATTAGATTTGAAATACAACAAGTTGGGTCAATTGTATTGTACTAAGTTAGATGTCTTACGATGGTAGAGACGACTTGAGCGGTAGCAGGGTTTGCAACTACAAGCTGCCCGTCAGGGGTTTTCTTTGTCCTCGCTAATACCCAGTTGCGTGCTCGCTCCTCAGATATGTGGGAGTAAGGCATCACCGTCCCGGAGTGAGCGCACTCCTCGGCTTGTCGCGCCCACTCGCCTTCTTCCCTCATAGCCGCATGTACCGAGGTGGTGCGGTGCGTGTTAAGCCTCGGACAGCGGTGTTCCTCTCTCTCAAGCTTATTGCCTCGGCGTACCCTTCATCCTCGTGAACTCCGCCCAAACATCGGGGTCACAAATGGATACTTCTCGAATGGTGTCGGCCTTTCAAAGACGCACTCGCTGTGCATAAGGGTCTTGAAGTGCCTCAAGGCCACACCCATCCTATTCAAGGCGTACCGTCTCGCTGTGGGTTCATCGTCCTGCTCTATAATCCATTTACTCTTAACCTCGTCCCACAACCGATTCTTCGCTTTCGTGACATCCTTTCTCCAATCCTTAATTGTTATGGGCACTCTCTCCTCACCAATTGGCCAATAAATGACCGGTATCGCCCTTGTACTTAGGAGGGCCCGTGCAGACCCCCCTGGCATTGAAGCGGAGAACCTGCGGCGTTCTCCCTGTAGCCCCTTTGTTTGGTCCTCGGCTCTTCCTCACCTTACTCGGCCCTTGAGTAGTTGGAACCATGCTCGGCCCTCGGCGAAGACCTTCTACTGTCATGCACGAGCCGATGCTCTCTAGTTGCGACATTTTGAGTTTTCTTATCGATAAGGTCATATGTGTGACATGAGAGAAAGCAATTTGAAGCTACTATATGCACTTGACAATAAATCTTGTAAAGGATCAGCAGATAATTCATAATATGCAATTGTTCAACAAAAGTCTATCTATTGACCAACTCGGATAAAAAAACAAAAGCCCATTCCATATGACAAGTGAATTTAGCACTAGCAGATGTTTACTTACACCAACAAGTTTGATTTCACAACATCAACAGAGAATATGAGCATTAAAGTACTAATGCAAGAATAGCAACACAAGAAGGTCAAGTTAGTAGCGACATAACATGCAATATCTATTGACCAACTAAATACGTACTCAACGATAACCCTAATCTCTAAATAGGTTTGGTCCTAATCCCATTCGAGGATATGTGGTTCGGGCAAGTTCATAAGCCGTTGTACAACCGGAGAAAATTTGAAGACATCTCATTGTTCTCCGGATACACGTCTCGACAACAGTCAAGAGGGTGTGTATCCGGAGAACACCAGGAAACGCTACGAAATCAACTCTGAGTTGTACAACATAGCTTCGAGAACTTGCCCAACCACATATCCTCGAACTATCCAAAAACGTGGACAATTCGAGATCGCTTATAAATATGCTATTCCAAATATTTATAAATAAGCACTCTCGAGCGGGAGACGAGGTTACATAACCTAAACTCTAACATATCTTTGAGATAAAAACAAAAGTAATATGTTGAAAGTAAACACATGTCTAAACAAAAGTAATATGCTAAAAGTGAATATTACGATGAAGCAAGAACTAAAGAAAATGACGGTGGATGTAGATGTAACAAAGAGCTCAAGTTGATTATTAGAGTGCTCAAGTTGGCGGTGATGAAAGATGTAACAAAGAGCTAAAGAACATAGTATGCAATTCATAGTATAAATCAACTAACATAGAGCTCAAGTTGATTATTAGAGTGTTCTCGAGATGTCGGGTTGCCTTAAGAGGCCCTCCTCGCCACAATAGGCGAGAAATAGATAGATTTGTGACAACCTTTCCACAATTTCAATTCAATACTTGACGGGTTTTAAGTTAATCAAATGTCGATCAAACATGCACGATTAGAATCACTTCAACTACTTTCTTTGGATAGTGGCGAACACTTAAGCCCTCATGCAAGGTCCCCAAGTCAATATCTTGATTTACATGCACTATCCGATGAAATTGTCGCCAAGTCAAATGTCTTTACAAAATAATATAAAGTAAATTGGATTGACAACGATCGTTTCTTTTTGACAACAAGGACGCGCACGCTACACACACCTATATGGCTATATCCACACCAACACACACTTTTAACATGGTGTGTTGCGCACTACTTCCGATATGTAACTTTACAAATAAACCCACTCAAGCAGAAAATGAAGAGGCTTATTTTTTAGACCTATCACATGAACATACATTTGTATATCTATGCTTTGCTCTCCCCAACCTAAATCTTAGCTCTATTATGATAACCGTCTAAGAATCATCACTTTTTTTTACTATTTGGTTCGTGGCAATGACATAGCTCCCACGAGTTCTTTGGAATCATACAATTATCGAAGAAGTATATTCTTGAACCGCTTTCCTCGCCGCTATACCAAATGCATGAAATAAAAATGCAGAGGCCGCTTAACTTGACCCATTCGGGACGCAACACTTAGCAAAGGAATATTACCAAGAAGCAATATAGCGATGAATATTACGATAAGCATTTCACTTTGAATGACAATTACACTAACCAAGTATATCACAATTATATATATATACCAGATATCAAGTTTGTTGTCACAAATCATCTATTCCAATCCCAGATATCCTCACAGAACACTTAAGCCCTCATGCAAGGTCCCCAAGTCAAACACATAGATCGCCCTTTGCATTCACTTAAAAGAATAAGGCATGTATATAAAATACTTACGGACGATGGCGAACGAAATGCAAGCGGCTAGGAGACGTTGGCGGCAGTGAAGATGGCGGCGGTGATGTTTTGATCGGCCTGAAGCGCGCCTCGCGAGCCGAGGTACCACCTCGAGCGAAGCGGGCGGGCGGCGTCGGCGTCGGCGTCGAAAGGGCACCGGAGAAGCGGCGTCGGCGTCGGCGTCGGCGGTGTGGGGTGGCGTGGGGCGTCTCGGCGGCAGCGGCGAAGCGAGGCGTCCTCGGCGTCGGCGGCAAGCGAGGCGTGAAGGCGGCGGCGGCGGCGCAAGGCGGCAAGCGTTAAGACGTCGGTGGCGGGCGGGAGGCGTGGCGGCGGCGGCGGCGGCACTTTCGGCGGTTAGGGTTAAGCGTCGGCGACGGGCGGAGGCGAAGGCGGAAGGGCGGCTAGGCGTGGAGAAGGGCTGCGCGAATGGTTATGGGCCGGTTTTAAGAATTGCGTTAGTCATTAGTATCACTCTTTTAAGAAAACCGATCTCGATGTTTAATCATTAGTATCACTCTTTTGAAAACCGACATCGATGCTTAACCATTAGTATCACTTTTTAATAAAACCGACTTCGATGCTTTATCATCACTTTTCTAATAGAACCACGATGTTAGTCATTAGTATCACTTTTTAATAAAACCGACATCGATGTTTTATCATTAGTATCACTCTTCTAAGAAAACCGACATCGATGATTAATCATTAGTATCACTTTTTCGTAAAACCGACATCGATGTTAACCATTAGTATCACTTTTTAATAAAACCGATCTCGATGCTTTATCATCACTTTTCTAATGAACCACGATGTTAGTCATTAGTATCACTTTTTAATAAAACCGATCTTCGATGTTTTATCATTAGTATCACTCTTCTAAGAAAACCGATCTCGATGCTTAATCATTAGTATCACTCTTTTCGAAAAACCGACATCGATGTTAACCATTAGTATCACTTTTTAATAAAACCGATCTCGATGCTTTATCATCACTTTTCTAATAGAACCACGATGTTAGTCATTAGTATCACTTTTTAATAAAACCGACATCGATGTTTTATCATTAGTATCACTCTTCTAAGAAAACCGATCTCGATGCTTAATCATTAGTATCACTCTTTTCGAAAACCGACATCGATGCTTAACCATTAGTATCACTTTTTAATAAAACCGATCTCGATGCTTTATCATCACTTTTCTAATAGAACCACGATGTTAGTCAAGAGTATCACTTTTTAATAAAACCGACTTGATGTTTTATCATTAGTATCACTCTTCTAAGAAAACCGACATCGATGCTTAATCATTAGTATCACTCTTTTAAGAAAACCGACATCGATGCTTCATCATTAGTATCACTCTTTTAATAAAACCGATCTCGATGCTTGATCATCACTTTTCTAATAGAACAACGATGTTAGTCGTCAAGATCACTTTTTTAATAAAACCGACAATCGATGTAGTTTATTGCACTATTCCTTTTCGGACATCGCAAGTTCTGAAATTTCAGCATTTCATCAAAGAGAAAATGCCATAACTTTGTCATACATTGTTGAAATTATTAGAAATTTTGAAGAAACATATTTCAGATCTTGCAAAACTTTTCATAAAATAATTTTTGGAAAAAGCGACCTCATTCAAGAAATATGCCAAAATTCATTTCAGTAGACATGATTTGTGCGTAAAAGCGTAGAAAAGTCAAAACTTTTTCAAATTAATCTGAATTGTACGAAAATTTTCGAAATGAACTTTCGACTATTTACAAGCTTTCCCAACAATAATTTCACAAATAGAATTTTCTTTCACAAATTATGGCACAAAGTGCAGGCATAAAGAGAAATTGCATGCATTTCCATCGAAGCCTCCAAACAGCAATTAATCACCTTGGATTTACAATACTATTTTACATACATTATAATAGTCCATTTATTTACAATATTGCCCTTCATGATGATCTACTCGCATGTAATTGGCTCCATGTGTGTCGTCATCCCCGCTAAGACAAGCCCTATCTGCAAATGAAGGTATCTCATCGAATTGGTTATACTCTTCTTCATCTACAACATCTTCAACTCCTACGATCCGTCTCTTGCCATGAAGAACGACGTGCAACCTTGGATTGGCCGGATCGCGCCGTAAAAGACTTGAGTTGCTTGCTTCGCAGGACAAACGGATCATCTTTGTAGGCGAGTCTCTCGAGATCCACAATAGTAAAGCCTCTCTTGTCGACCTTCACTCCATGTGGAAGTCGTACCACTTACATCGAACAATGGAACTTGGTATATTCCGTGTCGAGCTCCCAAATTTCTTCGATCATCCCATAGTAGGAGTTCATTGCGGTTGGGGAGCTGTTTTCAGTGATGATCATCGAGAAAGCATTTATACTCACACCACTGTTTTGGACAAGACTCTTGGCATCTTGACTCTCGATGTAAAAGGTGTAACCATTAATATCGTACCCTGCCATATCTCGTACATTAAATCTTGGTCCGTCACCAACCATTTTACATTCTCGATAAAGGAGACCTCCGCTTTTCTTTGAACCATGTGAGGAATCGATCATTGTGTTCTTGTGCGATGGAAAGCTCATCCATTTGTGGATTCTCTTCCGTAATATCAACTTATCTTTGCTTCGATGTATGGATGAACCTGCGCTATTACGCAAGATCGTGAAATCGCCTTGCAATACATATCAAACCTCGGACTCATTAGTTTGGACCCAACGGTTCCTTTACCGAAGAAATCGCCCTCATGACGAGATACTGAGAACACCGATTGCTTGTCTTTTACCCGTAGTCCACGCAAAACTCAATAACCTCTTGGTCCCATAACCTTCAACAATACTACCCTCGAGGCTTCAATCGATTCCTCACGTCGACTTTAATATACCCATGTACCTCTCGAGCGGATACATGTAACGTGGAAAGCGGGTCCACATATCTTAATCTCTCGACAAGGTGAACAACAAGGTGGACCATTACGTCAAAGAACGACGGTGGGAAATGCATCTCAAGGTGACCAGAGTCTGCACCACCTCACTCTGTAAGTTGTCTAGTACATCGGGGTCAATAACTGCGGAGATCGCATTGAAGAAATAACACAACTTTGTGATTGCCAACCCGACATCCTCTGGGAGAATATTTCGATTACTGGCCCAGGAGCATTTGGGTCATCAAGACATGGCGGTCATGGGACTTCATGCCCAACAACTTCAAATCATCCATAGACACAAGCTTCTTAATGTTCATGAGTAGCGGATGGAACTTTAATACTTTGGAGACATTTGCAGAGATCTTCTTTCTCCTTCTTGGGCAGGTGTAGCATGCAGCAGGATGTACGGGCCTTTTCCATCCTCCTCTATCACTTTGCAAGTCTGGGCCCGATTCCCATGTAGGCCATGTCGCGACGAGCATTGACACCATCTTTGGTCTTCCTGTATATTCAAGCAGATGCCAACCAAGTTGTCGCAGACATTCTTCTCAACATGCATGACATCAATACAATGCCGACATCTAACTCCTTCCATAGATGGTAAGTCCCGAATATTGACCTCTTCTTCCAAATGGTCCTAGGGCGAACAGATTCTGACTCTTTCCGTCTTGAACATCGATATCCTCTACACGTGAATACACTTGGCTTCCACTCATAGGTCTGCGGTGCGAGCAGGCTTCCCTCTTCCCATCAAATTTGTCATCCATCTTACGGTATCGATGACTTCGAGGTAGAAACCTCGGTGACCCATATACAGCTTTTCTTGGAATTCGGCACCATAGACTCTCGGTCTCCTCTTCACAAATAGGACACGCTTTGGCTCCTTTCGATCAGAACACGCCAAATTACCAAGGGCCGAAAATTATTTATGGTGCAAAATACCATAGCCCGTAGGGTGAAATGCTCTCTTTGTACGCATCCCACACGACGACCCCTCATTCCACAATTTTACCAAATCCTCGATCAATGGTGCAAGGTACACATCAATATCATTTCCTACCGTTTGGGTCCCGAGATTAGTAATGACATCATGATATACTTCCGCTTCATGCATGACCAAGGAGGAGGTTGTAGATACACATGAGAATCGGCAGTCTTTGACGATCGCTTCATGCTACCAAACGGATTCATTCCGTCGGTACTCAACCCAAATCTTATGTTCCTCATTTCGGCACCAAACTCCTCATGTTTCCAATCGATGTTTCTCCATTGAGCCAAATCGGCGGGTGTCTCGACTTGCCATCTTCCTTTCGAGACTCGTAATGCTAACGCAACAATTTTGCCTCTCTCGGATTTGCAAACAACCGCTCCAGACGGGAATGATGGGCAAGTACCACAATACCTTGGCGGTGCACCTTTAGTGATGACCTCTTCACCGTCGTTGCCCGGCTCTTACGCTTCTTGTCGTTACGCTTCTCCTTTTGTTTGTACCGGGCACACCGCAAAGCGGACAAGCGTGCAGCCTCGATGTGCGTTACGGTACAAGATGCAATCATTCGGACATGCATGTATCCTTTCTATTTCCATTCCCATGGGACATAGTAGCTTCTTCGCTTCATAAATGCTTGTTGGCAACTCGTTTCCCTCAAGCAGATCCGATAGAAGAACTAGTAGTGCATTGAAACTTGTATCCGCTCAACGGTGTTTTGCCTTCGATTCGAACAATGCAAGGACCGAACCCAACTTGGTGTATTCCGCTTTGCAACTTTGTGAACAGCGGTTTGGCATCGCTTCTATCAAGCTTTTAAACTTTTCAAACTCTCTTTCCGTGTAATTACCCTCCACATCCCGCAACATTTGCTCCAAATTATCCTCCTCAAACATATCGATCGCAACTCGTCATCCGGTTCCACCGTATCTTCGTTGCATATCGGAGTGGTACTACCCGCCTCCCGTGATGGATCCAACATGTGTAATTCCTCACGAAGCCACGTCGAATCGGTGGTCCTCAATTTGAGATGAGTTGTTAAATCTCCTCGATTGGTGCAATCAATGCAAGGACAATATATGAAGTTTACACCCTCCTCACCATGTCATCTTCGCAATTTTTTGAACTCCTTAACACCCTCTGAAATTCAGCACTCACACGGCTTTTACGATACATCCATTCCTCACGGTCCATCTGCAATTAAATTTCGCACAATAAATTAAGGAAAAAGCTCGAGCGACAACTAGCTATAGCTATTTTAAATATTGAGACATCATTTCAATTAATATTACCTTTGCAAAATAGTGGACGAGTTCCAAGATATATAAATGTACTCACGATCGATACCTAGCTTCTTCCACGGTTTAAAGCTTCCGCCAATTCCTACATAAGAGACATAAATTTTTAACAACAACAACGATATCAAATAATCTAATTATATAGCTAGTGCATTAGCTTGCAAATCTTTCTACTACAACTAAACAAATCAAGGGTACCAACGATGACTCCTAATCTCTACATAGGTTAGGTCCTAATCCCATTCGAGGATATATGGTTCGGGCAAGTTCTAAGCCGTTGTACAACTCGAGAGAAAATTTGAACATCTCCTCTTGTTCTCCGGATACACGTCTCGACAACAGTCAAGAGGGTGTGTATCCGGAGAACACCGAGAGACGCCACGAAATCTACTCGGTTGTACAACACGGTCAGAACTTGCTCGAACTATATATCCTCGAATTGTCCAAAAACGTGGACAATTCGAGATCGCCGCTTATAAATATGCCCTTTCGTTCAGCATATTTATAAATAAGCACCTCGAACGGAGACGAGGTTACGCCGCCTAAACTCTAATACTTGCTACCACATGATAGCAATAATAATTCCATATATATAAACAGAGATCGCACTACAAAATTAAATAGATATGCGCTTGTCAAATAAAGAGTGTGAAATCTGAAAGCACGTACACAATTCCAAAGGCAACCTAAACTTTATTGACGACATATTGAAATTACGAGCAAAATTGAAGGGGTTTAAGAATTGCTGCTCACATTTTGAAGAAAACCGCAATAGAGAGCAAAAGAGGGAATCTCCTCAAGATAGGGTTTCAATTTTGCCTCTTAATACCCACCCATGAGGACTTCAAATTTTCTCACCCAACTATTGCTTCCAACCACACAATATGAGCTATTTTCTCGGGTGGCGGCGAGAAATCTCCTCTGGAGCAAAAAGAGAGAAGAGTTCGGTCTGAGTGGTATATATAACCTAGCGAGGCACATTAGAATCGGTTCTTTTCAAAAAGCGATACTGATGTGCACGGCCATTTAGACATAAGCACGAGCACATCAGAATCGGTTCTTTTCAACAAGTGATAGTGATGTGCACTGTCATCACTATCGTATCTATAAAAAGAATGATAGTGATAACCATGTGCACATCGAATCGGTTCTCTACTAAAAAGTGATCTTGATGTGCGGGTTATCGAATCGGTTCTTTTCATAGAAGTGATAGTGATGATCACGTGCACATCACTATCACTTCTATGAAAAGAACCGATAGTGATGATCGTGCACATCACTATCACTTTTAGTAGAGAACCGATTCGGATATTCCCGTGCTACATCACAATCACTTATAATCTCGTAACCGATCATCGATTATTACTAACACCTCTCCGAAGTTACTTATCACAATCGTTTTTTTCGAAAAACTTAAGAACTGATACAGATACAGTGATAGTGATGTGTCGTTCTGTAGTAGTGACATATCCATCGACATGTGGCTAGAAGATCATAACAAAACTTTTTGAAGATTCCATCATAACATCAACCTTCCCGATAAGTCTGAACTCACTATTCCTTCTCTCACTCAGAGTAGAAAAATATAAGAGACATATCGTTGGATAGATGTGAGGCCACTGCATTGCACATACAAATTTTCCATAATCGCACACTTAATTTGGTTATCCACCTGAGGCATCAAATGTTAAGATTCAAAACTTAGTTAGGTCCGTCCCATTCTAGACATATGATTGCATGTTTAACCTAGTTCAATAGCTTACAAGGTTAAGTCCTTAATTGACCGAGATAAGATTTCCAACAATCTCTCATAGAAACCACCTCACATTCACTCATGAACATGTCAAAATATTAATCCAATACCACATAGGCCCATCATAGCTCACAGCTCTTGCCACATGCAGCAATTTAAATTATTTACCACCCTTGTTGATTATTGTGTAACACATGCCATCAACAACTCAACATCATTGTGTGATAATACACGACACACATTTTCATAAACATGTTATATATTCCATGTTATAATTGATTTGAACTTTCAAAAGACGAGTTCTAGGTGGCATGGCTAAGCATTTACACACGTTCTAACCAACCTATGTTAGTATCTACTAGCAACCAACTAATAATAAACTATTCTAGGGTGACAAATAATTATGGCATACAAATGACAAGGTATGTATAATCCAATTGGGTTGAATAACTAGATCCCAAACTAATTTAAAAATAGTTCAAAGTATAAAATATCATGCAATAATTTAAAATACTATAGCATTTGTAAACCTGGGTTTAATATGATTAAAACACAACTTACCATAAAAATCTCTTATTCTTGCTCTAGACCTTACTCTTGAATCAATGCTTCTCCTTTGAATGCTCTGGGTACTTCAACTTCTATGCAAATCGAGAAAAATAGAAAATAAATACCAAATAAATAGAAACAAACTCAAAAAATCAAATAAAATATTTCATTAAATAGATCTTAATTTTACAATTTTTTAAAAACTTGAACCGCCTCAATCGAAACTCATATGAAGAAGAACAGGATCTTGAAAGATTCAAATAAAAGATAAATTAGAAAAAGAATAAAACCAAATTTCCTGAATTATTTCTCTTCTAGAAAACTCGATTAATGATGTCGGCTACCGTCAACACCGTATTTTGCCAAATAAAAATAATCCAAAAAAGGCTATTGTTGCTGACATATGGGCTTGGGTCCATGGACCATGTCCACAGGACGACATGAGTTCATAGCGAACCCGGTCCACGGAACAGTACATCAACATGTGGCCTTCGATGATGTGGCCGTGACACCTCAGTCGACACGCCAACGATAGATGCAATGTGGTGGTGAAGCATCCTCCACGTGGCTTCCACGTCAGCACTCGACCGTCCACCTTCTTCCTCACCCTCTGGCGAGGCTCGGCGGTAGTGGCTCACGAACCTTGAGGAAGACGACCCCACTCCATAGCCCCCGACGACCCTTCTGCCACTTGATCGCATGGATCCAATGAAGTCCAACACAACAAACTCGGTGAAACCCTCGACGACAGTGGAGACTCAAAATCCGACGAGATCCATGTGAATATTGACAGCGACAAGCTCCAAGAACTTCGGCGAGCGATTTCTTCGCGTTTAATGCTCCTCAGGTGATGATGCTTGACCAACAGAAATGATAGCGATGCTGAGCATCGATCATATCCGTCCACATGACAATAATCCAACGATTCCCATCGCACTAGACATGGCGAGATCTTGACCATTCATGCCAGCTCGATCTGACAACATATGAGCGTTAGGGTTTTGCCTAAACCCTAATACCCCATCCATTCGATTAATCGATCAATGGCCATGATAAACCAACAAAACCAAACCAGGCACATGGAGGATTAGGCTTGGCCCACTAGGGTTCCAGCCCAACACTATTTAGCAAAGTTTCAAACTTTTCTTATTTAAAATAATTCTAGAAAATAAACAAAGCCAAATAAAATATGCCAGAAAAATTTTAGAAAATTCTAAAAAATATTTTGAGACATTTATAACTCAAATAATATATTTTTGATATTTTTAATTTCACTTATAATTATTTAATAGTTGCAAAATACCTAATTCAAAAATATTTATTAAATGCAAATAATTTTTTGAAGATTCCAAAAATTTATAAAATACATAAATAACAATATTAAATTATTTTAAACCAAAAATTGGGATATTACATGTGCGTAGGCGGGCGAGCACTGGCATCGACACGCCTTGATGCTACGGCTGAGTAGCGCAGAAGCACTCTTACCGTGATGGGCCAAGCTACTGCCATGCTCGCGTGCACTGCCACGGCATTGGCAAGCTTCTGCATTCACCCGGTGTGGTAGCGAGCTTTCGCACTCCTCGGTTTGGCAGTGAACAAGTATTGTTTGCCACGTCTTCCATGGTGAGGGAAGTGGCCAAATTTAACAATGCTGTGGGCTAGTTTTTTTTTAAAAAAAAAATAGGGTAGTTTTTCTAAAAGATAAGATCTATAGAGCTAGATAAGATGGTTTCAGGTAAAAACTGCTTTAAGTACAACCTATGTATGTAGATTGTGGATGAGAGGTATCAAGGGTACATAATTCACGGCATCTCCAAAAGGTCGGACTTTCTTTTCTTAATCACATACGTTGTGATTGATTGAATCAATTATTTGAAGCCAACTTTATCTGAGGAAGTAAATACTACTACAGAAACTATTGGTTTTGCTATTTGTAAGTTGCCTAATATTTTCTTAAATCTATTTTGATTTTTTGTGACCTTTGAATTTGCATGGAGATTAGTGTGTTCTCAGATTTAATGTCATCCAATTGACTATCACAGAACAATAAGTGTAATCTTACATGAAGTTACTCACCAATCACTGTTTTCTTTGCACCAAAATTAAGAAGAAAACAGGAATACTTATATTGCTATATAATTGAAAGTTTGGCACAAACAGCTGTCGATGTAGCCTATGTACTACGTAGTATTGTGCCTTGGTAAAAAGATGGCAGGCAGAGTGCAGATGTAGATCAAAAGGACAAAACTTTTTGTCTTGTCAAAGTCTGCACGGGCTGGGCAAATAAACCGAAAACCGAAAACTGAAACCGATAAAATCGGAACCGAAAACCGAAACCGATAAAACCGGAACCGAAACCGAAAAAACCGAAACCGAATTATTCGGTTGTTGATTCGGTTAGTTGTATGGAATAACCGAACTTTTTCCGATTAATTCGGTTTTAACCCTCGATTAACCGAACTAACCGAACTTTGATAAAGAGACCCACCAAATCAGAGACATATTAAAGCTCCTCGTCTATTTGCCATCGTCATAGACATTCAGAGGCTCCTTCCTCAACGCTTGAAACCATGATTGTACAAGGAGCATTTTAGTATGAAACAAACAACTGTGCTGTCCTTAAATTCAGGTGTCAAAAGAGGAGACTACAAACGGTGGCTACCTGAGCAACAAAGTTGCTAACGACACGGCCATCATCATTGCCAAGTTCGGTTAATTCAGTTAAAACCGAATTATCGATTAACCGAATTGTCGGTTACCGAAATTTTCAAACATAGTTCAGTTTCAATTTTGAAATAACTGAATTTCCAAATAAACCGAAAACCGAAACCAAATTTTTCGGTTAAACCAAACGCCCAGGCCTTACCAGCAGAAGGGCATCTCCAAAAGATAAGTCTTTTAGGTTGTCTCTATAGTCTCCATGTTATGGATCTAACATTCCAACAGACAACAACTTTAACAATTTATTTTTTTGACGTGTAACATATTAGACCATGGGTGGGATATGATTCTTCTACATCTCACTATTTAAAAGTTATGTAAATATTAAAATATAAATATAGAGTGAATGATGATTACTTCAAGATTTGTGTAACTTATATTGAGATGATGATACATATAAATATTTATCATAGCCCATATGTCAATATTCTTTTTTACACCATTCCCATCTCTCCCTTACTAGTTTACCACTAGCCAAGTCATCGGAGAGCCCCAAGCCATCCAACGCCACTGCCTCCTTTCTCGCCATCAATGAAGCTCTAACCTCAGTCACTCTCCGCCCTGTCCTCTACTGGATCCCTACAATTCTCCTCACCTACTCATGCTTCCCAACCTTTAGTGTGCTCCTCCCTCCACTGGCTATAGGTGCTCTCCTCCATTACCCCCGCCAGCTATAGTCTCTGCCTCCCACCTTCTCATTAGCCAGTGGTGGACGCTTGGCCGGTGCGCAAGGGGGCTAGTGCACCAGTTCTGGCCCTCACGCACTATAAAACCCTCTAGCGCCATCACATTCCTTTGGATGTTGATCCGACAGAGTACCGTCTACCGGTGGCACATGGTGCAAGCAATAGGGAGATGATTTCTTGGGTCGAAGACTCGGAGGTTGAAGAAGACTAGAAGAGGGACCCCTAGTGGCGTTCGCTCGCCACTAGTTGCACTGGACTAGCTCAATAGGATAGACTTGAGTCTAACTTGAACCAACCTCAATCCCAAATTCCCCATTCCTTAGTGGCTTAGTCCCTATTCCTCAAATCCCTCATTCACTAGAATAGACTCGGGCGAGAAGGTGACTCATTGACTCCTATTCAGTGATGGAGGGGTGGCTAGGCGGGCAGTGACCCTCAGGGCTTGGGTAGAGAGCCAACGACTAGGAGGGGGCGAGGGACGGGCCAGCGACGGAGAGGCCCCTTGGGCTTCGGGCTACGACATAGGAGGTGACCGCGAACTAGGTTAGGCGTGGGTGGAGACAGTGACAAGGGCCGGAGGGGGAGGGGCGAGGTCATTTTGGGGGGCATGTGCTGAGGAGATGGAGCCGACGAAGGGCAAGCGTTGACGCACAACGACGGAGGGGTCAAGGCCGTTGAGTGCGACGCGCGGCGAGGCGATGCAAGGGGTGAGTCAGCATAGGGCGGGCGCCGGCGCATGGCAATGGAGGGACAGGCGGGAGGGCGACGGAGGGGTGCATGGTGACGGATGAGTTGATGGGCGGCCTGCGGAGGAGCCACCTATAGAGCTCTCGGCTTCTCGCTTTTCGATCTGTCAGAGGATAAGGGGAGAGAGAGGGGGGCTGACAGGCTGAGTCATTGAGGGCCATGAGGGCAACTGAGATAAGGTGACTCTATTTTTAAAATTTGTAAAATGTAGAAGCAAAATAATAATTATGCTCTCTAGTATAGTCTCAATTTCTTATATTGTCATATATTCTATAGAATTATTACATATTCCTAAAAGATGAACAAACAAATTTTACATAGCTTTTTTATGTATGCACCCCTCTATTTTGTCAAATTATGTCACTGTCATCGCCTCATTGGCCTCCCCTTCCCTTCTATCGTCGGTCTCCGCCTCCCTGCCCTTCTTCTGTAGCTCCCTCCACATCGCGTCACACTACCACCGCCAAATTGATGCTGTCGTCGGCCAAATCCTCCCCGTCGACTTGCAGATCCAGTGGATCTAAGCTATGGGTGCTGGATCCAACCATGATGAGGTCGAGGTGCCGTGGCCGTCAGTGTCTCTGTTGTGATCAGGTCGTGTGCCCTGGCCATGGTCTTCTCTGCTATCATGGTTGAGGTCGCGAAGTCTCTATGGTCTTCTCTGTCGTCGCCATGGTCATGGAGCGGTTGCCGTCTTCAACTACAGGTGTTCCTGACCGACGCAGCGACGCATGGGATGGCCCGATGAATTGGAGACCCATAAAACACGTGGGCAGATGACGGCAACCAGGGTTCACAAAATCGTTTTTGAAAAAACCGCTTGAAATTTGAAATTCGAGAAAAACCACTTGAAAATCGATAGAAATCAAAGGGTTAAAAAATAAAAAATTAAAAAAATCGAAAACTATTCGGTTTTCTCGAAAAACCATTCGATTTTCACAAAAAACCAACCGACCAATTGAATGTTCTTCAAAACTTGTTTTTAAGCAGTTTTCAATGGTTTTCGAGTGGTTTGCGTCGTGTAATTTTTTTCTAATTTTTTTTGTATTTTTTAATTAGACTGATTTTAAATATCGAACCGCAACGATAAGAACGAAAACTACGGTTTTCGAGTGATTTTCATCAAACCGTGATGGCAACCCTCCAATATTACGCTGGAGCCCGTGCCCAGGTCGTCCGTCCTACAAGCAACGATCTTTATCTTAGTTTTCTCACGGCCACATTAGCAGAAATCCAGTAATCTAACGTGACATCTGTTAGAGCCGAAGTGGACTATTCGAGATTGCTAAAGGAGGGTGTTCTTCAAAGCATCCCGTGCTCGACCACTTTAAGATCTTAATTAAAGTTCTACTTCTTACTCCTCTGAGTATCTGACCGTCGTTGCGATTAAATTAAATGAGACACTTTAATCGAAGTTTGATTTTTTCACAACGGAAGAAGTACTACTACGAAACGTAGAACAACATAGCAATCTATTCCATGGACCAATAACTATAAATTAATCACCTTTTTTCCTGTAGAGCAAGTGTAAGAAAATTTGATCACTACTTATATTGTTACATGAAACTATATCAAACATTGGCTTTGGTTCGAGTAGTTATAGTCTACACTTGCCGATCGAGAAAATTACATCTGAATGTAAGCCATAACTAGCCGCAGATGCATCCAAAAGTTAATGCTGATAGACTGACAGGAAAGATGGGCAGAAAGCAGCAGCTTTGAAGGTCTGCAAGTTGGAAAGGCAAATCCTCATGCGGCGCACATCTAAGATTGTGGCCTGATTAATTCCATTCGACGCGACGAATTTTGTTGGGCCATGCCCATCTGTCGCATGAAACCTGTATAAAACCTCTCGAGCCTGGAGTCGTTCGTTCATGTGCTTTAACGAACACTTGACCCACTAACAAACACATCGACGACCGGTGCAATTTTGCAAGAGCCAATCGCCTTCCATGACGATGAGTGCCTTCTCCTCCTCACGTCTGCTGCGCTTGAGATGTTTCTTGGCAATGGTGCTCGCGCTAGGCCTCCTCGCGGCGCCCTCGGAGTGCGCGCGCGCCTTCTACGTCTTCGGCGACTCGCTGGTCGACAACGGCAACAACAACTACCTGCTGACCAGCGCGCGCGCCGACTCCCCGCCGTACGGGATAGACTACCCGACGCACCGGCCCACCGGCCGGTTCTCCAACGGCCTCAACATCCCGGACATCATCAGTACGTCGTGCTAGCTGCTGCATTCCCTGCGCGAGACGCCTCGCTTAATTTGCAATAATACTTCACTACGTCTGCTGGAATTTCATGCTGGTGTAGGCCTAGCTTGCAGCTCGCACACTAATTAACATGCATGCTGTGCTCTGTGTCGTCGCGTCAGGCGAGCACCTTGGCGCCGAGCCCACGCTGCCGTACCTGAGCCCCGACCTTCACGGCGCGAAGCTGCTCGTCGGCGCAAACTTCGCGTCGGCCGGCGTCGGAATCCTCAACGACACCGGCATCCAATTTGTACGTGGGAACATGACAGTTTCGCTAGCCCTCTAGCTAATTTGATTAATTAGATCATCGCTAGTGGCGTACGTGCGTGCATGTTGATTTCCACGACCACGCGTGCGCTGGGTCGGTTCTGAGCGCAGGTGAACATCGTGAGGATCAGCAGGCAGCTCCAGCACTTCAGGGAGTACCAGGGGAAGCTGCGCGCGCTGGTGGGCGCGAGCCAGGCGCGGCGGATCGTCAACAGGGCGCTCGTGCTCATCACCCTCGGCGGCAACGACTTCGTGAACAACTACTACCTCATCCCTTACTCGCTGCGTTCCCGCCAGTTCTCCCTGCCCGACTACGTCCGCTACCTCATCTCCGAGTACAAGAAAGTCCTCGTGGTACGTACGCGGTATCCGTCTACTATCTATGAAATTATGCGCATTGCTAATCTAGTTAATTTTGTTCTTAAGATTAGTACTTGTATGTATTTGTGAGACAATTAATGCAGTACCATCCATTCCTAAGATATTATCTTTTTGATTGTTTGCTATTTTAACTTTGTTACTAATCAATTTATATATCAATTTAGATTGCATGCATGTGACATTTAAACGTGTTTTGCTATGCTCGTCTTAATGATAACTTCGTACTAGCACCCCTCTATTTTTACGGTGGTACACCGCTGGCGGTAGCCATGTCGATCTCGGTCTCTGCTTGAAGTTAAGGTGCGGTGATTGGCAACTGACACGCTCGTGCATGTACGTGGTTGGTCGGCAGACGCTGCACGAGATGGGGGCGCGCCGCGTGCTGGTGACGGGCACGGGGCCCATCGGGTGCGCGCCCGCCGAGCTGGCTCTGCGCAGCCGCAACGGCGAGTGTGACGTGGAGCTGATGCGCGCCGCGGAGCTCTTCAACCCGCAGCTGTCGCGGGTCCTGGGCGAGCTCAACGGCCGGTTCGGCTCCGGCACGTTCATCGCCGCCAACTCCTTCCGCGTCCACTTCGACTTCATCAGCAACCCCGCCGCCTTCGGTACGTACGTACGTCTCAGTTCGCGTACGAGCTGGAAAATCGATGGAATTCTAACGATGCGGCTTGTACCACGCACGTAGGGTTTAAGACGGCGAAGGAGGCGTGCTGCGGGCAGGGGCCGCACAACGGGCTGGGGCTGTGCACGACGGCGTCGAACCTGTGCGCGGACCGCGACAAGTACGTGTTCTGGGACGCGTACCACCCCACGGAGCGCGCCAACCGCTTCATCGTCAGCCAGTTCATGACTGGGTCGCACGAGTACGTCAGCCCGCTCAACCTCAGCACCGTCATCGAGATGGACGCAAGATTGTTGGACTGAGCAGAGCTACTACTGATCGAGCTACGTAGCTAGCTACGAGCACCTATCGCACATCAACATAGAGCTTTGTTATTGCACGTACGTACGTGTGCCGTACGTGTGCTTGTTCTCTTTCTTGGATGGCAGTGTACGTGGTGTGTTGCCCATTAATTTGGAGATCAATAATTTGTGAGACATGGAACGGCAAGGTTGCAATTTGAACCGACTTGTCGCGCTTGCTGTTAGCTCTTCGGCGACTATCGCTCGCTGTACACGCACATATGCCGGCCTCGCTCTACTATACACGCACGGCACAGCGACAACACACGGGCAGACGGCAGAGGCGCTCTAGCCGTATAGCGCCGGCCGGCGCATACCGTAGGCAACACGGTAAAAACACGCCGCGCACCGCAAAAAAGCACCGGCCGGACAGGGCCGGGTTCTTGAGAGGCGGCTGCTTCTGCGGGCGGGCAGGTTCACAATATTGATATCGTGATAATCAACTATATTGAGATTTTCAAACATCAGAAAAATTGGGATAAAAATCGGCAGATATCGAAGGGTTTTGAAACCAAACTTTTTTAAGATTTTTTTTAAAAAAAATCAATTTTCACTGATAATCGCTTGATATGTCTCGATAATCGACCAAAACTTTGTGAGCGATTTTGTGAACTTCTGATCTTCGGCGGTTGATTTTGTGAGCGATTTTCGCTCGATATTCAATGATTATCGCAATATTTACGTCACATAAATTTTCTTGAATTTTTAAATTTAATCAATTTACCGATCAGTATTATATAACATGCCGACATAATAAAATTGATAATCATGATATTCGAATGATTATCGACGTTAGCGCAAACCCGGATGAATAGCCGCGTGCCGAGGCCGGCCGGCCGCCCGCCCGCCCACGGATGTGCCGTACGCAACAAAACGTTGTATTTTCCACAGACTGCCAGCTGATCCGCACTATACATGGGCTTAATCTTATGGTGTTGGCGAATCCAAATCCAAATAGTCAGTTAGGCCCAACCGCCCAACCACCTCTCAGAAAAGAAAAAGTTAGGTCCAACTGACTCCTTGTACTTTTTCTTATTTGCTTAGGCCTGGGAAAATCACAGATATGCATGAGCCTGACATAACAGAGAACTGATCATTTTTCTACCCTGCTTTTCTCTCTCTCTCTCTCTCTTGCACAAATCTAACTTTCCTTCCGAGCGGAATTACAGATTTAGACTCCTCTCTCACCGTGAAAAGCATGACAGACGACACCAAGGTTCAAAATCCCGGTGGGAAAAATTTTAAAATTCAAATTGCTACAGTAATTTTTAGGAATATCGGTAAATTTCACCAAAATTACAGTTATTTTGACCATATTTCATGTTTTTTGGACTGATTTTGGCACCAATTTCTTTGTGAAGAATTATAATGCCATTTATGTTGAATATATGCAAAATGTTTGCAATAAACTCATAAACATTATATAGCTTAGTTGGTACAGGACGGAGGGCCTACCTACATGGTCGCGGGTTCAAATCCTCAATCTGGTAGGTGCTGCCATTTTTCCTCTATTTCACAAAAAAAATGCCAAAATGAATGCAAAAAAATGCGCACCGTGGGACTCGAACCGAGGGTAGCCCTACCGACTGAGCTAGGCGATGTAGAATATAGTTATATTTGTCCCAATTTTTTCTAGCCTCAAGAGACCATTTTGCATGTGGACGAAAATCACCAAAATTTTAAAAATTTCTTTTTTCAAATTTACGAGATTTCAAATTTATTTTTTGAATTTCGTCCGGATTTCGATTGTCTCTAAGATGTGATCCAAAAACAAAATTTGAAAACTTGGGTGACACTTGTCACCTGCCAAGTTTAGAGAGCGCGACAGACAATGAGGAGTGCGGGAGCAGCACACTGCCACGACTGGTAAGCATGGGAGGAGGCCTCCCGCAGTAAGGGAGCGCGGGAGGCACGTTCCGCGGTCAGTACGGATCTAAATCTGTAATTATACTCGTGAAGTGATAGATTTGCTAAAAAAAATAAGGCAAAAGAGCTAAAAAATGATCACTTTCGTAATGGACCAATACAAATAAATAAATAAATTCTAGATGTTACTATAGCTTGGTCGTCCAATACAATAGTCTAAAAGGATTGGATTAATTTACACGTATCAGCCAATTCATCTAAAAAGTTTAGACCTATTTGGATACATAGTATTTTTGTAGTTTTCAGACAATGCCATGCTATCTTAAAAATATCATAGTATCAAAAACTTTGAGTTATTTGGGTACAACAAACTTTGTAGTATTATGAACTGTAGTATGTCTAACACCACCATTTTTTCTAATTTTAAAAAATCCACGTAATACCTTTTTTTTTCTTCTAAAACCGTGCTCACGCCAAAGAAGTTCTGGCTCCTATCTCTGCTAATGCATCGCATCAATCAATTTTTTTGTTCCCTCCACTCTCTCGTGAGGTGGATCCGACTAGGGCTATAAAAAAGTCTTGATGCTCACGAGTTACTCGAGCTCGGATCGTAAGAGACTCGGTTCGAATTTTGAATGAGCCGAACTCAAGCTCAAACTCGCAAGTTTAACCGAATCGAGCTTAAATAGCTCGCGAGTCTACTCAAGCCTGGACTGAGTTTCCTTAAGTCGAGTTTTTTCGAGCTTATTACCGAGCTTACTCGAGCCGAGTTTACTCGAGTTTGCTACCAAGCCTACCGAACTTACTAGAATTACTGAGCTTATTCGAGCTTACCGAGTTTACTCGAGCTTATCCGAGCCTACTTGAGTCGAGCTCGAGCCTAGGTCGAGGCTCGGACCCAAACTCGAGCTCGGCTTGAGCTCGGCTCGAGCCTTACCAAGCTCGAGTCTGGAAAGTCAGGCTCGCTCGAGCTCGGCTCGTTTACAGCCCTAGATCCGACTAAGGCTTACCCACATTAAACATCCACTGTAGCAAATTCTTAACGATTGGAACATCTAAAGTCTATTTGTACATCTTGCTTAATAATTAATTACCAATAATCTTTTGCACAATTTTTCAAGGAGGGTATGTAAATTAACAAGATTTGCACTTTAAAGATATAGCAGTTCTTAATATCCATAGAACCCTCAATATGCACATTCCTTTATCGAAAAACTTCAATATTTTTCTCAAAACTATAAAACACTGTAATATAGTATTTGAAATACTTTGGTATTTCATGTCTGTTGCTATAGAAAATGTGGTTTCCAAATACTATGATTTTAAATATTGTAACATCCAAACAGGCCCTTACGCTATTGGGAAAATATGTGCAATACACAATTTTCGAGACACCTACTAAAAACTCTCACGCCTAAGCTTCTTCATGCCTATGAAGTGAGCTCAAAGTGGGCTACAATATTTTTTCAAAACACTCTGCTTCTGGCTAGGTTTCAAATTAAGATATCTTGGCTTTAATAGATACTAGATGGTGACCCGCGCTACGCCGCGGCGTATGTAATTTTCAAGGTGTTTCACGGGATTTTAGGACAGAAGAAAAGAACTATAAGGAAAATGTAAGAAGTTTGAAGGGCCTATTTGAAAAAGCTCTATCTAAATGTTTTTTAACGTATTTCATAGCGAAAACGTAGCGAGGAAAAATTGTATAACATAGCACTAAATTTTAGAAAACAATTTGTGCACGATTGAAACAAAGTTTGAAAATTTTGAGGGTTTTGCCATTTTAGAAATGGATCTAGATGTATTTTGTTGGGAGTTTTAGGGGCTTGTTTGCTATAAAAAATACAGAAGATTCAACATAAAATTTTGAAAGTTTTGAGAGTTTTCTCGCTTAAAAAAATGTTACGCCCATAGTTAATATCAAGAGATGTAATTGGAAAGATAACATATGACGCAAATACAAAGCAGAGAAATGAATAACGGTTGTACAACTGATAGTAGGAAGGTTTATAGAGCGGGAATAACATTTACATGGGGGAATGTTGTGGATCATGGAGATCAAATCTTATAATTTCCGTTGTGTGACGGGTGCAGGGAACGATTAACTAAACCTTCACTTAGTTTGCAGCACAGAACAAGCAAAGCTTTAAAAGGAAAAGATCCACACAACAAAAGAAAAACAGACAACAGGATTCACAGACAGTGCTGGAAATGAGGCGATAAAGCCAAGGAACAAAATGTTGATTTGAATATGTGATAAACAAAGGTACTAAGTGAATATCGAAGTGAAAAGGAAGCATTTTGGGGTAGAGATAATTTACTCGAGGTTTCACCGCCACCGCAAGAGCAGAAGAAGCGATCTCCGTCTAGGCCTTAGCAATCATGTTATTAGATTCCATCGTTTAGTCCCACATAAACATTTTGTTCCTTCAATATCGCGTGTCTGTAAGGAATCAAAATTTAAAATACCGAAGTGAAAAGGAAGGAAAACACATAAGATAAAAGAACGATACCTTCATTAGTCGAAAGCTAATTGCTAAAGTTCATTACTTCGTTTCCTCACCATCCAAGAACACGCATAATAACTAAGTTATGAAAAAGGATTCCTTACGAAACCTATATTGAAGCGAAGGTGAAATAAGACAAATCATATTCGAAAAAAGGAGTTGATAATTTTACATTGGTATTTTGGTCACGTATAAGAATAATACTGAACATGGCACCATGCTATATGGGAAATTTCCTATTTGATAAGCAGGTTATGTGAGCGATTGCGAAAGGGATAGTCGACCCTTTTTGCTGATTGTGTCTTAATCTCTAAAACTGATGTATATTAACTTTCAAGCTATACTATTACAAATTGTCATTGGTACTCTTATGCTATATTTTCAATATGTTTAGTTAGATATTCAAATTAGCAATGAAAGCCTTATATTTACTTGGAAGTGAAGAATGAGTTGAAGTATCGTAAGAAACGAAATTCCCTAAGCCAAGTAAGAAACCGAGACAGCACTTTTATGCTATGCATTGGTAATGTGTGAAGATGTCAATAACGGTGCGGTTTTGTGAAAGAGATATAAATAAACTAAAACAAAACGCGTTTTAAACAGACTAATAAAAATAAACAGATTTACTTGGAAAAGCAAAAAGATGAGGGTAAAGGTAAACAATCTGGTATCTCACTTATCGTCATCATAAGCCAACAAATTTAAGCAAAAGAATTAAATCTGAACCAAACATTTTTCGATTTGATGTACCTAGAACAATCATTATTTCCTTTATTTAAAAAAGGAAGTCGATAACTTTACATTGCGCTTTTGGCTATCTATAAGAATAATACTGAACATGTTATTATGTTATATGGGAAATTTCCTATTCATAAAGAAGCTATGAGGCGATTTAAAAAGCGATACTCCAATTCTTTTTTCACCATTGTGCCCTAGTCTCTAAAGCCGATCTATATTAACTTTTAAGATGTGCTATTTCGGTTGGCACCGTACCTTCTACTCTGTGTTCTCAATATGTTACGTAGATATTCAAATTACCAAGTAAAGTCTTAAATTTAGTTGGAAGCGAAGAACGAGTTGAAGCAATAGCAAAAGCGAAATTTGTTAAGCTATGCAAGAAATCTGAGATAGGGACTTTTATGCTATTCATTGGCAATGTGTAAAGTCGCTAATAATGGTACGGTTTTGCCAAAGAGATATAAATAAAATAGGATGAAGTGTTTTAAATAAGATTAATAAAATAAACTGTATTTACTCGAAAAGGCAAAAGGCGAGGCAATAGGCTAAACAATTGCCATCCCATGGGCCGACGTCAAATGGCGTGATGTGGTCTAATGAGTACATTGAATCATAGTGGAAATGGCTCACAAGAAATGCTTGTGTAAAACCACATAAGGTTGGGTGGGAGCATTCTTTGAACTCGAGCAGAGCATGAAACAAAGAAGTGAATGGATGAAACATAGGCAAGGTCACACGAAAAAGAAGTGTTGATTAACTAATATCAAGCTATCGGCATCTAAACAATTGCGGTGGTGGTACATGCAGTTTGAGCTCAATTTTTTCCCTCGAGAGCAGCATTGCTTCGTGAATCCTGCAATAACACATAACAAAGCTATGTAGCAGAGTTAGATGCCATGCAAAATTATCTCTACCCCAATAGTTTAGCTCTGCCAATAGTTTAACTTTTCTCTTATTGGTATAATTTGTTTCCTGACTTTGGAAGTGAACAGCCACTTGGCGAATCAAAGTCTTAAATGGTGTTGCTAACTGTAAGATCAATATAGCGCGGCACTGCTAACTAATCTGCTTACGCAAAGAGAACGAACGGTAGCATACATCTCTTTATATTAATCTGTTATGCCTTTGCTATGTTAATCGAACACTGATCAATAGCTAACACGGGATGTATACATCTATAAGAACAAAGAAGATAAAGAGGCACAAACAAAAATATAATCAGCCACCGACAGGCTAATCTCCGTGTCGCTAGTATAATTTGCCCTACTGAGCTTGCAAGCAAATACCCATCTAGCGAATCAAAGGCGTAAATCACAGTGCGAATCGCAAAGTTAGCACAACATGCCATCGACAACTATTCTTTCTGCGCAAAGAAAACTAAGGTCAACATATCTCTCTATATAATTTTTTACGTTACATCACGCCAATCGAGCGTTAATCAATAATTAGCTCTAACACACAACAAAATAGAATAACAAAGTCGAAAATAACCCAATCGGTAGCTTAGCCTTTCTTTTCTTTGGACTAATCTGCTTCTTGACTTTGGAAGTGAATACCGGATCGAAACTCTGTTGACCTTTCACTTCTTTGTAGACCTATCTCACCAACCTATCAAAGAATGTTAAATCGGTGAATCATAAAGAAAATGAAAAAGAATAACACGATGCAAGAGCCGCCATTGAGTGGGTGTTAGGATCCCAACCAAGAAGCCGCACCATGGGAATTTTTCCGTCTCACAGGATCTAGATCACCTATTCCAGCTTATTTTACCCATGTACCGAAAAACGTTAATGACTTCATTAGCAAATGAACTCACGGCAACCTAACCTTGGATAGTATTATTTATGTCCGGAAAAAAAGCAAAATGCACAACTTGTTAGTAAATCAAGGGTACTTGTTTGTATAGGTAATAAGAACTAATATACCATAAAGACACAATAGTACAATTAATACAGAGGTAATATGAAGAGAAATACAGATTATAAGCTTTGCATTAAGTCACATATAACCAATTAATGACTGACGTTTGTTGCAGTCGATTCCGCGTAGTGGATGACAAATTAATGACTGACGATGGTCCAAACAGCATTGTATATTTTACACTCAAATATCCATGTATCAACTCTCAACACAAACTACATTATGCAAGTTTTTGTTGCAAATCATTGTGCAGTATTGACAAAGCTTGGTCAAAAGACTGGAAAGACTGCCTTACAAATCACAACATCTCTATTGATTCACGCTATCTTGTAATAATGCTCAAAGTGGTGCCTCATTTGGATGAGCATACATTTCAACTCATCAACTGGATCACAAAATAGTAGCCATAAAAATGCCATAAGCATGGGCATATAGGCATGTACTTTCGGAAATGATCCGCGTAGAAATAATTAAGGATTTATGAACATATCAGGCAAAAAGAGCTTTTGGAATACAGGGACCAACTATTTTAGTGCTAGGTTCGGAAAATAACCAACAAAACGGTATAATCCATGAGTTTAGCTAGCTGTCTCTTCCTGCATTTGGTTTGCAATGCCATGGATGCATCACCACACACAATAGACTTTGCACATCAATAAAACTGGTTAGACAGTAACTTTAAAACTATGTAGTCAATATCATCAAAGATATAATAGGCATGAGCGGAGACACAAAGAACGAAAGCTAACCTTTAATTACTCTTGCCTGTATAGCAAATAAACAGGTTTAAAATTAGCTGGTTGATACTATACAACAGATCTGCAAAACTGATAGAGGGCTTAGAAAACTATCGGAAGAGTCATGGTACAATTGTCTAGCAAGTTTTCAATATTTTAACGCATTAAGGAAGGAGCTATTGAATGAAATAGATGGTCACACACTACCAAATGACCAAGGCAATTAATCCATGGAAATTAATATACTGACATTGAAGAAACAAGATCAAGTAGCGATGGGTGGCATACCATGTTGTTTTAAGCATCAGGAACAGCTGTCCTTCCGAATCTCCTTATTAAGGTGCCTGGTTGAGTGGTTTAGGCATTATATCGAGCAATCGTAGGCTATCCAGTAACCTACATACGAAACAACAAACTCAACAACTGCAGATCTTGTCTATTCACCTGATATCCCAAATATCCTTAAGAGATGTACCGACCAAAAACAAAGCACAAGAACAGCCTATAAAAGTAAATAGAAACAAGATCAAAGGGGGAACATCTAAAAAGAGAGGATGCATGCAAAATAACCTGCAAAGGGCAATTTGTCCACTCTAAGCTGATCACGTAATCAAATCCAAACAAAAGCTCATTAAACACTATTGGCACATTGTGATCTAATCCAAGCAAACAGAGGAACACAATCAGCAGTAGAAAAAAGAAACATGGCAATGTCTTAAGAAGCATCTCAACATGCAATTTCTGTAATTCTCTAGAGGAAATGATGAAATCTATATTTCTTGTGCCGCAAAATTCTCAGAAAGGAAACAAAGTTAAACAAAAAAACGACGATGGATTTTGGCGATGCAACCATGCAGGTAGCTATATAGGCAATGTAGTTTCATGGGCAAAGAACAGATAACCAAAACATATATAGCAGGAATGGTTGGCGTAGCTAACATATAAGCTATGTTTTTAATTTAGATCCTTAAAGAAACCCATCCTGTAAGTGTTAACACCTGGTTCCCCCTCATCAGGTCTCTAGAGCAACTATATTAGCGAAACAGCCAAGAAGGAATAGTCCTCATCTGACGATGTTTCCCTTTAGTCGCTGCTAACCAAATTCTCAAAACTAAAATTTACTAATAACACATGTTCTGTATATACATTCAGTAGCAGTAATGTTATTTATCTCCAACTTCAATATTTGCGTTTATACTTCTCCCTGTAAAAGAACTTCAGATTTTACTTTTCAAGAAACAAGTCTGTAGGCTGTTGCATTTGGTTAGCACAAAGAAGATTGAACCTGCAAAATGTAAGTCCAGCTCCTTGAACCTGCAAAATGTATTCGACTCAATACAGATTGAAAACATGTGCAGAACTCAGAAAGAAGCACGGTAATACATTTTAAATTTTCAATGCTGAAGAGGCTGGAGTAATGCCCTAGACCAGAGATGCCATGGGGATTGGGGATTAGATACGTCGAACATGGACCTTGAGGCGGAGGCATGTAAGGCGCCTAGGGAAGTACAATACTCGGAAGACCCAGGGGCGTGAACTTGCGAACGGAACCCAGTCTGCATCAAACAAATGTAGAGAAAAGGAGAAGAAGAATCAGGCAAATCTGAAAAGGACGAGGCAGAATTAGGAAGGGGAAAGAAGGAGCAGCAATCAAGAGCCTGTTGGGGTCTAGATGTGAGAAACGCAAGAAACGAGGTGCAGAAGTGGGCGAAAAGACGAACCGTCGCCTGGTGTGACTCCGCCGGCCGCGTCGACATCCATGGCGAGGAGCAGCAGCTCATCCTCCTCCCCACTTTTCCTGCGCCTCGGGCAGAGACGGAAGTACAGCGGAGCAGTCGGCGGAGAAGGGAGGCAAGTCGAGAAGGAGAGACACCAACGACGGCACGCGGGAAGGCGAGGCCATTGACGTGGAAAGGGCGATGGACCGGACGACGGAAGAGCTCGGCACAGCGGTCGGAGGACTCGATCCAAAGGCCGAAGGAGTCGAAGGAACGAAGGGCGATATACTCGGCGATGCTCTCGGAGATGAAGCACCGACACAAGAACAATCGCGAAGGCGCAAGCCACGAGGCGCCTGAAGTCTGAACTGCGGGCGTGCGAACCGGTTCCGTCGCTAACACAGCAAAAAATGCGAACCCGTTCCGTCGCTAACACAAAAAAAACAGCGATAACGCTCCGCTCGACGGCGCTGACGTGGATAGCGCGAGCGTCTCCGAAATCTTCCGCCTTTAATAGAGTAGTTATTAAGTTGCATGTACTATTATTCAGTTTACTATAAAACTTTAAGTTCTTAAGGAAACGTATGCAATATACACTCATAGTTCAATGACAGGCTCACCTGTTGTATTACTAATGTAGGTGGTATACCAAGTCCAATATTTAGAGAATAACATACACTGAGATCAGACAAATAAAAAAGAACGGAGTGCAGAGAACCAAAAATGAAGAAAGAGCAAAATTATGAAATTGATCTTTTCGCGTCCAGGCTAATGTCAAGACTACAGAGTTTATCAAATATAGCGCATGCCAGGTAGAAAATAATGGTGTATGCGTGAAACCTTGCTAATATTATGGCTTCTTCTTTATAATCGACGGCCTCTTATGTAAAAAAAAACCCAATGCAATTTACCAGTATCCCAATTGCCGAGTTCCCAACGCACCCGCGCGCGCATTCCCCGCCAAAGCCGCTTCATCAAACCGTTCGTTCCGAATGCACGCGTGCACCTGTCTCTCTCTCTCTCCTCCTTCTTTTCTCCACCCCTCCCAAACTTGGTAAACGCACCGACCACCGCCACTTTCTCCCATTAAGCTTAGCCAGGCCGGCGAGGCTGCATGCATGCGGCGACGTCGGCCGGCAGCATGGCGTTGATCGATCCCAGCCGGGGCGGCGGCAGCGGCAGCGCTGGGGGTGGGGCCGCAGGCTCATCGGCGTGCAAGAAGCGGCTCGTGATGATCATCGCCGACCCCGGCCGCGAGTCGACGTCGGCGATGGAGTGGGCCCTCTCCCACGCCGTCGTTGAGGGCGACGACATCCTGCTCCTCCACGTGAACATGCCCCCCAACGGCGCCGCGGGGGGCGCCGGGCCGTCGCGCACCGGCTCCGGCGGCAGCGCCGGCTCCCCGCTCGCGGCGTTCCTCGGCGGCGTGGGCGGCTCGGGCTCCGGGGACGGGGAGTTCATGGAGACGATGCGCGCCGCGTGCAAGGCGCGGCACCCGCGAGCGCGGGTGCATGCGGTCCGCGTCGAGCCGGCCACCGAGGGCCGCGAGGCCAAGGCGCAGACCATCCTCGCTGAGTCCCAGCGCCGCGGCGTCGAGCTCCTCGTCGTCGGCCAGCGCCGCGTCTCCTCATTCCTCGGGTAATATTAAACCTTGCAACTAGTGCCGTCCTCCACGCATATGCACATGCATGCATGTCCTCTTGGCATAATTACCGTAAAATTGCTTTTGTTTAGGTTGAGGAGCGCGAGCGGATCGAGCCGAGGGCACGACAGCACGGCGGAGTTCTTGATCGAGCACAGCAAGTGCCTGTGCGTGAGCGTGCAGAAGAAGGGCCAGAACACGGGTTACCTTCTCAACACCAAGACCCACAAGAACTTCTGGCTCCTCGCATGATCGGATGATATATCCATCGATTAGTCGATCTCGATCGAACATATGTGAAGAAATAAGGTTCTGATGGTTTTGTTTGTGATTCGCCCTTTTTGTATTGATCACTTGGCGTACGTGGGGTCAGGGTTTGGAATTTCTTTTCA
Source organism: Guadua angustifolia (assembly GCA_036346375.1). Classification (NCBI taxonomy): domain Eukaryota; kingdom Viridiplantae; phylum Streptophyta; class Magnoliopsida; order Poales; family Poaceae; genus Guadua; species Guadua angustifolia. The sequence goes on from CM070519.1 coordinate 27,715,702, forward strand.
AAAAAATTTTCGGCATCCACGAAAATCGGTGATTTTGGAAATTTCGGTGTAATTTCAGAATGAAATGGTTGATAAAAAATTTGAATTTTTGAACAACATTTGACCAAACTACCTAAGATTGGAGCATTCGACTATATGCTATGCGTGTGTGTGTATGCGCTCGTGCTCCTAATCGGCTGGCATCTGCTGAACACGACGCCATTGTCCCAAAAGAATTAGAGGAGGCGTTTATTCCTTGGGTTAGGATACTCAGGGTCAGTTTATTTCAGTTTTGGATTCTCTAAAAGCTGATTCTAGATTGTGATTGTAGAGAAACTAATTCTCTAAGAGCTGGAATCTCAAAGCATATATAAAGTGGATTGTGGATTCTAGTGTATATGGATGGGCTAGATTGTGAGAATCGGATTCTAGAATCAAACTGTTTGTTTTTATTCTGCTTTTGGGGGCCAAAATCCAGAATCAAAAGCTAAAACAAACATGCCTCAATGGTGTTGCCATCAGGATGTCATGGGAAGTCACCAGACGATGAATCCAGCGTGCTACTCTGGGACACTACTACAGAAAAGGCATATATTAGATGCCTGTGATAAGGAACATCATTGACGTTTCTATAATGCAATCGCCAGTGACATCATCATAGATGATACTCTTCATAACTGTGTTAAGGAATATCACTAATAGTTCTATAGTGGAACCGTCAGTGATATTATCACAGATGATACTCTTCATAAACTGTCACTGATATACAATAATATCATAGACGGTTTTAGTACCAAACCGTCAGTGATGCTATCACAGACGATTTTAAACTAGAACCGTCTGTGATACAGGTTCTATAAATAGATCTTCCTGCTGACCCTTCACTTACAACTCTCCAGTACTCAAAACCCTAACTTTGTCTCCTGAAGCTTTGTCTCCCGTTGCGGCGCCTCCCCCCGACCCCGCCAACGCCCCAAACCTCACCGCCTCCCCGACCGGCCTCTCCCCCTGCGGCGCATCACCCCCGTTCACCGGCGTTGTTCCTCCCTCCCCGGTCGCTGTTGAGCTCAAGAAGTCATCGCCGTGCTCTCCCTCCCCTCAACCTGTCGATGTCAAGTTCCCGGGTCGCCGCTGAGCTCCCCTCCCCTTGTCGCCACCGAGCTCCCCCCGTCGCCTTCGAGCTCGCCCTATCCCTCGTTGCCTCCGAGTTCTCCTCCTACTCACCAAGGTATGCAAGTTGGCCCCTCTTCTGTATTGCTCTGGGGTTTAATGAGGTAAATGTTATTGTTCAAAGTGAATTGAACCATTATTGTTCTTTTGGTTTTTAGCTGGATTAACAAGACAAGCAAGCTATTCGCGCGCAGATTCTTCATTATGAGCGATGTCATTCACGCTTACAGGAACATATATGAGTATTTTTAGTATCATTTAGAGAGTTGCTTTTAATGAGTCAAATAACCGTTGTGGATTTTACGTTTGCTACAACATGCAAGTCCTCGTCAGTAATAAAAAGACCAGTAAGGTAATAACTACGTTGGAAGAGGCCGATCTGATGTGAATTTGAAGATAGCTTTGTTCCTTCTTGCTCAGTTAAGTCTTAAATCTAGAAGATGAGTTCCATGCTGCCTAACTTCAGGAGTAGTGTTTTTTCTGAATTACCATCTAGGTTAATTTGTCAAACTTGTGCTATGGATTTGTGAATTGTAGTTGTGCATTCAATTAATTGGTTAATAATATTGAGTTCCATTGGTTAATATATCTGAGTTTATTTCTGAAATGGATGTGCCGTGCAATATTAATTTATACGTTATCTGCTTGCACAGTGATGTAATATGAGTTGATTGTTGAAATGGATGTAATGTTTGTAATATGAAATGGATGCAATGCTTGTCATCTGAAATAGATATAATGCTTGTAATCTGAATTGAGTTAATCTGTAATATGCTTTTTTCAAAGGGCATGGATAGCATTTCCTAAGGCTAGCCAATAAATAGAAAAAAGGCTTGTATGTAGGAAGACTTATTACAGACGGTTTTTAATTAGAACCCATATATAGTGCATAGTATACAAACCAACTTCCCTCAAGATATGCTATAAGGGCACATAACTCCAAACTCTCCTCTCAGGGCTACAAACCTAGAGCTATCCAAGGCTTGGTAAAGATATCATCAATCTAGTGATTACTCTCTACAAACTCCCCTCAAGACGGTTTTTAATCGAGTATTCTTGAGAGCACATTTGCATTGCACTTTTTATGATTGAGGTATGGGTGAAAGTCCAGTATTTCTTATTTTCGTGTGTTCGGTTGCAAGTGTTTCGTTTTGAAGTCTGGAAGATGTAGATGATGGTGATCCACCTGATCCAATCCCCTCTACACCTAAGGTGCCTCCTGTTTCTATCTCTATACCTCAGGGAGACCAGCTCATACCTTCAGACTCTCCTGCAGCAGGTAACTCTGATCCTGCCTCTTCTGTTTATGAGGTAAAGGGCACTCCTACTTCTGTACCTCCCCATAATATTCAGAGGCGTCATCCATTTGATCAGATCATTAATGATCTGTTTGAGCGAGTCACACATTCAAAATCAGGCTTGATCAGCTTCTACCTTCACTCAGCTTTTGTTGCCTCTTTTGAGCAAAAAAATGTTTCTCATGTATTATCCGATGGGTCTTAGATTAATGCCATGCATGAGGAATTTGAGAACTTCGAGAGGAACAAGATATGATAACTTGTTGAGCTTCCATCTGATCATAATGTCATTGAGACCAAATGGGTGTTAAAGAACAAGCAGAGTAAAGATGGAGTTATTATCAGGAACAAGGCTAGACCAGTTGCACAAGACTTCACTTAAGCTGAGGGTCTTGACTTTGAGGAGACCTTTGTTCTGTAGCTAGACTAGAGGCTATTAGGATCCTGTTTGCATTTTCGGCATCCAATAGCTTTAAGCTTTATCAAATAGATGTCAAGAGTACATCCCTCAGTGGATATATTGAGAAAGAGGTATATGTCAGACATCCTTTAGGATTCAAAAACCCTAAGTATCTAGGATAACTTCTAGGTAGTTATACGTACCTGTTAGATAACTATCCGCACAGAGATATATCCAGGAATAACCGCTTGTCCCTAACTAGTTCTACTGGTTGGGGTGACCATTTCACTAGTTAGGAACGACAAGTGTGAAGCAAAGTACAGGCCATAGCTAAACTGATCAAAGATGTAACCGTTTAACTAAGTATGGGCCTCATTCTATTTTATGGGCTTTTTTTTTATGATTTGAACCAACTCCCAAGTCATAAACTAGTAACAGAACACCTTAATCTTGTTAGTCCAACTTGCTTCATCATTAATTTCAGCACATGCTCTTCAAAACTTAAGCATTATTAACTTAGTCATCAACACCAAAACTATAATAAAACATGATAATGAAAATTGTGGGGGCCTAGATACTATCAGAAGGTAGGTAATGGACTTAGCGTGTTGTGAAACGCCCTTGTAACGTGACTGTCTTGGTGAGAAGAGGTTGGAGGCGGTCGATTGACTTGGGTGGTAACGAGGCTAGCGAATTCTTCTTCTCCAAATCTGGCTCACCATTGATGAGCCATCCGTAGCCACTACCCATAGCTTCTCCTTTATTAGGTCTCCTCCCAAGTCCCCCCCTCTCTCTCCTCCGTGGACCCACCAACGAGCTCACCTTTAGCACCACGCTCGAGCCACCCTTATCAAGGTAGGGGACTAGGTGGTGTGACACCCAACATTGTGCGGGGCTTCAGCTTTGTGATGGGTGGCAGCAAGTAGGGGTAGAGAGGCTTCAAGCAGCGTGGCAGTGTCGACGGCCGGTGGCCAACTTGTTTGATGAGTAGGAGGTATAAGAGAGAGAGTAGGATAGAGGAGGAAGAAGACATGGAAGGGCAACATGTTTATTATAAGGAAAATCTAATAAGTCAACTACACTTTAACCTACCGGATTTAAGGGCGATGGCAAATATAACAGTTTGTGAAATTTTTCTTTAAAAAGGTTTATGACATACTATGATATTTAAGAGAGATTATTTTAGGGCATGTTTGGGGGTGGGGTTAAGCCTGCTTTTTATGAAAAGCCAACAAGCCTCCCTTCCAAACAGCTCAGCTTTTAAGTGGCTTTGGATATAAGTTAGAAGCCATATATAACTAGTAAAAGCCAAAAGCTGAAAGCTGGGCTAGATTTGTTTTTGCAGCTTATTGCTGAGGGAAATTAGTTAGTTGTCAAACGATCTCCTATAAAAAAACCAACGCGGGGGCTGTCCAACGGGCGAAGGACCTGGAAGCCGTCCAACGTGCGCTCGGCCGTAGGATCGAGGCCCACGATGCTTGCCGTGTGATGAGACTAACGCAGAAACTAACGTCCGTCCCTACGCATTTTTTCCTCACGCCTCATCCGCCGCCGCTCGTAATTTTTCATGATGCGCGCCTCTGCCTCGCTCGGATCTTCACGCGAGTTCGCTCGGATGGGGAATAACACACGACTCGCCCACAAGTCGAGGGACTGATATTTTTTTCTACGACAAGTTATATTTTGCAGCCAACAACACTATTAGGCATGCACCACCAACATAATCAATAGATTGGAAGATAAATATTTTAGAATTATAAAGCAAATGTACATATAGATCCAAATCCCTCCGTATCTTACTGGTTTCAATGCCAGAATATACGGAGATGTACAAAGATATCTATCTATTAAAATAACATTTCCATCTCATACATATTTGATCATCAGAGATGATAAAATTTAATTCTTAATTCTTTATTTCTGCATCCTTTCTGAATCATCGTTTTCTGTATAGTAGGAACACATATGACCAAAATAATGTCCACCACTTGAACCTCTATTACTTAAACCTGAAATAAATAAATAAAATCACAATTGGATTATTGAACCTATATAGGATGTTGACATAGAAGGTATTCAAAAATCTCCTTACCGAATATATTCGGATAAGTTATTGAATTGAATAGATCCAACGTAGATCCATACATTGGAATTTGTACAGCCTGCAAAGCATATTTGGGAATAGTGATATGACTGGATCCAACATTCAAAAAAAGTAAAATGTTGTAACAAACTTACATTGTTTTCTTCCCCAAGATTACGTGTATGCTCAGACACTTCTGAAATTGCAGTCTCTTTCTTTTTTCCTTTCCTCTTCTTCTCGAGACAACTTAGATAACGAACTGACCCTCTCCCTCCATCTCTCTTTCTTACACCGGTTGGATTTACACGTGTTGTCTCAATGTCTACCTTGGATTCTAATAGTGTTGTTGGCTGCAAAATATAACTTGTCGTAGAAAAAAATGTCAGTCCCTCGACTTGTGGGCGAGTCGTGTGTTATTCCCCATCCGAGCGAACTCGCGTGAAGATCCGAGCGAGGCAGAGGCGCGCATCATGAAAAATTACGAGCGGCGACGGATGAGGCGTGAGGAAAAAATGCGTAGGGACGGACGTTAGTTTCTGCGTTAGTCTCATCACACGGCAAGCATCGTGGGCCTCGATCCTACGGCCGAGCGCATGTTGGACGGCTTCCAGGTCCTTCGCCCGTTGGACAGCCCCCGCGTTGTAAAAAAACTACAATTGCTTTCGAGCATGAAAAGTCAAAAAGAAACTTTTAGAAATACTATAACTCTCTTAAACAGACTCTTAAAACGATAGATCAGGGGCTTAGGATTTTGCAGTGGCATATAAAATTTTTTAGCTTTGTTCGTTGGCAACCGAGGTTGGGCTCTTTGTTCGCTTTTGGTGCTACCAAAGTACTAGTTATATACCTCTCAGGCTCTGACGGTCGACATTGGTCCAGAACTCAGATGGATCGATAATTTCTTTGAGCAGATCTAAAAAAAAAAATCTTTGACCAAATAATCGAAAACACCCAGTAACATATATATGCTGCCTAGTGTACGTACATCATCCAGCTCAATCAATTTGTCCCAGCAAAAAAAACTCAACAAAGGTTATTATCCATTAATTTCTTTTTAGAACAAGTTATGTAACACTATGAGCTTTCTTGAAAGTCTATCAAACACTTTAAATTATGAAACCAGACATTTGATCATTCCCCAAACTTTACAATCTGGTTCAAATAAGACCCTAACCCGTTTTTGTATAGTGGTATTGCGTGTGTGACGCAATGAGTGGACTGTTTGTCATATACTCCTTCGTTTTTTTTATAAGGCCTATTTTTTGAATGATCTTGTTTACAAATGTAAAGTTTGCATGTAGATTTAATGAGACATTTCCTTCTATACCCCTATTTATTTTCTCTCATTCATATGTATTTATTCATTACCACCCACACAAAGTATATCTTTTATCTTCTAAGACAATTAAGTGGAGGTATCTAAGTTATTTTCTCTCATAGTTGGGCCCACTCTTTACCACAAAGCTCTCAATTATACTTCTATAGCTATCAGCCCCTACAGCTCCCACTCTCTCTTTTTCGATTTGAAAGAGAAGCTCCTGTGAGCTCTACATGTTATTTCCCTAAACTTACTCTACATGTTATCTATATAGTAGAATCGTCCACTCATCATACCACATGGGCAATAGCACTTTATAAAACCAGGTGAGGGTGTTATTTGAATCAAATTGTAAAGTTTGAGAGTCAAAAAGCTAGTTTCATAGTTTTAGGTGGTAGACGGACTTTCAAACAAAATTTAAGGTATTATATAGGCTTTTACCTTTCTTTTTTATTCTCTGGTCGGTCCACATTGCTAGTGCACAAGACTACGGTGATTGCGATTCCTAAATTGCAAGCCCTATTCTTCATCTACAAACAACGATAATTTAGCTCATCTTGCATATTCTTTTTTTCTCTTTCCAACAAGGGTCTCCGCATCAAATCGGCAAACCAAATAGACGCCAGAATTCAATTAATGTGACCAAATTTCACAACCGAAAATTGTCCAAAATCCATTCTTAGAACCTGTTTGAACACATGAATTTCAATTATAGTAGTTCATTGTGTAATGTTATATATATATATATGTATATGTATATGTATATGTATATGTACATATACATGTCAAACTTTTATCTATATATACATATACATACATATATATATATATGTATAAAATCTATGGATAAATTAACACCAATAAATCAAACAAACTGGTAATTGTCTATTGATCCAATTGACACAGTTATGATCTATTTATTTACATCTATTCAAGGGTTATTACAAGTACTTTATTATTATAGAAATACATGTGTAATGTTCGCTTGTCAAACTTTTGAAAATCTATGGATAAATTAACACCAATAAATCAAACAAACTGGTAATTGTCTATTGATCCAATTGACACAGTTATGATCTATTTATTTACATTAAAATCTCGTTGCATATCTTTTATAGTTACTAGGAAAAACGATGAAGAAGCTAGAAATTCTCATGAAAAAAGCATGACATATTGCACTTAATCTAGTGGACCCTGACTAAGTTGAACCATAATAGCCATTGGATGTTATTATTTAAAGAAAAAAAATCTAACCGTCTATTTAGCTGACCCTAGTTATAACGGCTTAGATTAAAAAAAGAATCCATACTAAGTACAATAAAAAATAAAAAATAGCAATTAAATTTTCATATGAAATCCAAATTAAAGCCCTATATAGCTAAAATTTAAAATAAACATTAGCAGCTGAATTTGTATATAAAAGCTAACCTAAAACTAATATTTAGAATTAAATAAAAAATCTATTATACATTAACAACTCATGTCATGTCTTTTAGAGTTCCTTAGAAAAATGAGAAATATGCTAGAAATTCTCATAAAAAACAAAACATCTCATGCTTAATTTGGTGGGTTGCCAGTCACTGCGCGTCTGCTCTCTCGTTGTCTCCCCGGCATCCACTCAACACCCTTGCTATGCCCTCACAATCACCGACTCCCCTCGACGTACGTCAAGCGCCCCCTGACTCAGTGGGCTGCTATGTCCTTGCAAAGAACATGTCAAGCCTCCCCCTATGGTCTTTGCATCCGTCTAGGGTTGAGTCCAGTTTTGCATATAATAAGCGAAGTTACTAATTGCCAAATTAGACCTTCGACAAGCACTGGCCCACCAAACCACATGATTGAAGAAACAATTCACCACATGTCGGTGTTTCGAATACCGGAAAGTAAATTTTTAGTCAAGGGGTCGCGTGTTCCCTCTCCTTGAATGGTCTGACTCAGGGAGCCCAAGATGTATACTGGTTCGGGCCGAATGTCCCTATTCCAGTTCGTGTGGTGGATCTATATTGCTTTGGGTGCAGATGACTGCACGGTGTTACAAGGAAGGGCTAAGGACTGGCCTTCAGCGCCTCGTACGAGTGAGAGAGTTCGAAAGCTTGGAGATGCTGAGGGCTCGAAGCTGTAGGAGCGTTCGAGCCATGTGTGTGAGTAAGAACAGTTCGTCTGTAAAGCCGTCCCCCCTCCCTCAGGGTCCTGCCTCCCTTTATATAGACGGAGGGGGCAGGTTACATGGGAAATTGGAAAAGAAAGGAAGAGATGTCCTATGCCTGAGAGTCTTGGTCTTTAGTCTTGGCGACTGACCGGTGTCTGCTCGCCCCATGCCGGGTCGGTAGATACATCGAGTGGCATAGTTTTCTGTTTTTCCTGGAAGCGGCGCACCTACCCTCTACACGTTTGCAGTGTGCTTGGCGTCGTTACGCTCGCTCGTGTTGCCTCGGGAGGGCGCGTCCTCTCCTCAGGCATGATCGGGCGATGAGATCGATGCTTGACTTCGGCAACCTCTCCACCGCCTTGGGAAGGAGCCACCTACCCCTGCACGATCACTCTGAGCCGTCGTGTCCATGGGGCTGGTGGCTAACTTGAGGCCGACTAGTGATGGTTTGGCATCCGACCCTTGGCGGAGATTGTCTTAGCTTGGTCGGAGCTTGTGGGGCGCCCGACTCATGGCGGGGGTCGGACCGCCCCCTGGTTGGTTTGGTCAGGGGCGAGTGTCCTTCGTGGCCCAGCGGAGCCTTCGGCCAGAGCTGGGCTTGGGGCAGCCTATTTCATCGTCCCGGGCCGCTAAGGGTACCCATGGTATGAGTACTCATCAGTAGCCCCCGAGCCCCCGAGCGAGTTCGTCAGAGGCAGTTGGGGGTTTGCCTTGGTTGGCAAATCCGACCGAGGGCAGTGAATGGACTTGGTCGGCTGGTTCATCCGGGTGCGCTCGGTGGGTTTGCCTTGGTCGGCAAAATCCGACCGAGTGCAGCGAGTGGACTTGGTCGGCCGGTTCGTCCGGATGCGCTAGGTGGGTTATCTTCGCGGGTAGGATCCACCCGACTTGGTCGATGAAATCGATTGGGCGTCTTGGCGGACCCGCTTACTCTATGTCCCGACCGGATCGGTGGTCGCTGGTCGGCGTGTCTCGACCGACTTGATCGGCGAACCGACCGGGCGTGTTGTTTGCTTTGGTCGGCGGTTTCGGCCGGGTAAGGCGAAGCGCACCGGTGGTGGCTAACCCGGCGGGTTGGAGAGCCGGTCGGGGGGTTCACTCTTGCTGGCAAAGGCCGACCGACTTGGTCGGCGGGGTCTGGCTCGATGTTGCCTTGGTCAGCACGGGCGTCCAGATGCCTTAGGCAAGGTTCTGGTGTCCGAGTGCTATTTTTACGTCGTAGCTCGACGTTGCCTTGGTCGGCGCGGACGCTCAGATGCCTTAGGCAAGGTTCTGGTGTCCGAGTGCTAGTTTTACGTCGTAGCTCGACGTTGCCTTGGTCGGCGCAGACGCCCAGATGCCTTAAGCAAGGTTCTGGTGTCCGAGTGCTAGTTTTACGTCGTAGCTCGACGTTGCCTTGGTCGGCGCAGACGCCCGTGATGCCTTAAGCGAGGTTACGTGTCCGAGTGCTAGTTTTACGTCAGAGCTCGACGTTGCCTTGGTCGTATGAGACGCCCGATGCCTTAAGCGAGGTTCTGGTGTCCGAGTGCTAGTTTTACGTCGTAGCTCGACGTTGCCTTGGTCGGCGTGGACGTGGACGTCCAGATGCCTTAGGCAAGGTTTTAGTGTTCGAGTGCTAGTTTTACATCGTAGCTCGATGTATTTATAAGGCTGGTTTTACGCCGGAGCTAGGCGGAGGGCGTCCATCCCGAGTCCTCATCTGGTGAGGCTATCTGTGGGAGGGGTGGCCGCTTGTCTGTCCCACGTGTACGCCCCGTCCGCAGGTGTGGGACCTGGAGGGATTGAGCGGACGTGTGTTTACCATGTTGGTTTGAACACCGTGCTCATGGAGCTAATAACGGGTAATCCGAGTGGGACTTGGAGATCCCTCCCAAGGGGGACCTTTCCTAACGGACAATCCCGTCGAGGGCGTTCGGCCCGCTAGGGGCGACCCATGAGAAACCTTTCTTTACTCGATCCCGTATCGGACTCCGGGTCGTCCGCCGACCCAAAGCGCAGCTGGCTGCCACTCATCGATGGGTTCCGCAGGAGAGTGTGAAGTATGGTCTCAAACCCGAGTTAAGGCGATTGGGTCGTCAGCCGACCCAACTAGAGGCCCACTGGGGGCTCGCCTCGTCCTTGTCTCTTGCTCAATTTTCTACTGGGGGGCCCTGAATCCACTTGGTGGATCAAGCCTTTGGAACCCGTAGCACTAGACTGGGCCCCGGGCGCGAACTATTGAGCTCTTTGACATCTCGAGGCCGCAGCGGCCCATGGGCCTTTCATAACTGCTACGGGGCAGTCGACCCAGCCCAAAGGCAGAAACCGAGAGGTCGTGCGGTGTGCTGCTCGATACGGTGTCCTTTCGCCTCCCGCTGTCTTGTCAGGATTTAATGCGTAGTGGAGGAATTGGAAACCGTTGTGTCTTACCAGTGGCTCGGTGTGGCAGTCGGAGGGACGGTACGTGCGACGCTTCACCCGAGGTGGTGTCTGTTTGGCTGGTGTCTGTTCGGCTGGCGCCTGTTTGGCTCCTATAAATTCGGCGTGGGGGGCGTCGGGGTAGGCACTTGCCTTTGCTTTCCCTGCCTCCCTGCCTGAGACGAGAGAAGAAAGAGATCAAAGGAGCCAAAGAGTTCCTCACCTTCCTCTTCTCTCACCTTTTCGTTGTTTCCATCTTCGGAGATGTCGTGGCCGGAGTGCTCCGCCCAACCCAGCCGTGCGCTTGGTTTGGAGAGGAAGGGGTTCCTTCCTCCGCGAGACGTCTCGAGGTGGAGGGTGCCGACGGGGGTCGTGGTCCCCTCGCCAGAGGACGACAAGATCGTTGTGCCCGCCTCGTTCTACGAGCGCGGGTTCGGACTCCCGCTGCATCCGTTCATCCGCGGGTTGCTGAACTATTACAAGGCGGAAGTGCATCACCTCAACCCCCACGGCGTGCTCCACATAGCGGTCTTCATTACGCTGTGTGAGGCGTTCTTGGGGATCGACCCCCACTGAGCACTCTGGAGGCACTTCTTCCATGCGCGGCTGAGGAAGGACAAGCCAACGGATACCTCGACGCCCATCGGCGGCGTGGCCTTCCAGCTGCGTGGTGGCCGTGGATCGGACTACATCGAGGTGAAGCTACCGTCGTCAAACCGGGGGTGGCACGCTGAATGGCTTTATGCCTGGAACCTGGGGGGCAGCGCCCCGGCCTTCACCGGCTGGCTTCCCGAGGCGGGACCCGAGTGGACTTGGGGCGCCGACTGGAAGGAGAAGAACAAGGTGGATGCGATCATCGACCGGATCAAGGTCCAGAGGGAGCGGGGCCTGACCGGCGATGTCGTTGTGCGCGTATTCATGAGGATGCCATCCAACCCCTCATGGATAGGGCGCGCCCCAAGTTTCAGTACGAGGGGGTGTCCGACCCTATGAGGATGGCGGAGTCGAAGCTCCCCGCGTTGAAGGTCGAGGCTGGGGTGTCCGCTGTCACGGGCGGGAGTGCCACCGAGGTGGCGGGTGGCAGCCCCGAGCCATTCTCGGTGAGCAATCCCCCGGACCTGGTAACCCGAGCGATTCTCTTCCTTTTTTCTTCTTTCTCCCTCGGCCCTTAATATTTGGTCCGATTGGTGTCTGTGTTTTCCAGGGGCTTGCCGGGATGATCTCCCTGACATGGCTTCCAGGGGAGAAGGAATTGAGGGCTGCGGCCCGCGCGGAGTCCGCATAGCGCGAATCCGCCCGTAAGAGGCGGAAAGAGGAGAGGAGGAAGAAGAGGAAGGCGGAGAAGAAGCAATCGCGCACGGCGAGGAGGTCTCCGACACGACCGCCGTCAATTCGGCCGGTCGGGAGTCAACCTCGAGTGACAGCGGCGACGACGGAGGCGACCCATACCATGGGCTCAACTTCGGGCTACCAACTGGAACTGGTCCGGATGAGGGTGCCAGCGCGAGTGCCGTCGTCGTCATGCCCCAGGTGGAGGCGTCCCCGGTGGAGGTGTCCTTGGGGAAGCGGAGGGGCAACTCGCCTCCGCAAGGGGGGCCGACGAAGAAGGCGCGGTTGCCGCGTACCCGCTCGATGCTGTAAGTGTCCTCTTGGTTCCCGAGTTGCATTTGCATTAGAGTCGTTCGAGTAGTTTCCGACCAACCGTTGTGTGCAGGGCCTACACGGGGGTGGCCGTGGCGGTGGTGGCACATCCGGCGGCGGCCTCGTGAGGGCCGGCGCCGTTCCCACAGCCGGTGGGGGTCGAGAAGCCGCTAGTCGAGCCAGAGCGGCCAGTGGAGCCGGCGAGTGTCGAGGAGCCGCAGCGGTGCCGGAGTCGCCGATGGAGCCGACAAGGTCGGGCGCCGGCGGCGAGCGGAGCGCGAGAAGCCATGACCCTTGGCGAAGCCGGCCTCGCCCGGAGGCCGAGGAGGGTGAAGAAGAGCTCCCGCCGCCACCGCTAGGGAAACCGCCGGCTCATGCGATCCGGTGCTCGGGTGATTTCGCCGCCACCGCTGGGAGCTTGCCGTGGGGCGCCTGCCGTCGAGTCGGCAGCGGGAGGTGCCTCGTGATCCCCTGCAAGTGCAAGCCGCCGGGGCGATCCCAGGGGAGTCCACTCGGCCATCTTTGCCCGCGCTGATTTGGCCAGGTGACGATCCATCCGGCAAGCCGTCCCTTGCGCTGGACGATACGGCGGAGCGCGGGCGCGCAGCAAGCTGAGGCTGAGGTGGACCGAATCCGAAAGGGTTTGGCCCTCGCCATCGAGTCCTCCTGCAAGGTGCTGGACGCCATCACCGGGGGAATTCGCCCGATCGGCTCGGTAAGCCAAACAAAACCCCATCCTTGTAGCTTTTGACGAGTTTGCGGTAGGCTTAATAGGTTGTTCGTGTTTCGCAGCACTTGCGAGCCCAATCAGAGGACAAGTCTGAGTTCCTCCGGCGTTTGCACGGCCGGAGGACGGCTGCCGAGGAGGAGTGCTACCGGCTGTTTCCCGAGCTGCACGACGCTCGGGAGGCTTTGGCCCGTGAGCGGGCAGAGGCGGAAAAGGCCCGCCAGGAGCTGGGCCAGATCGTGCAGGTCTTGTTCGAGGAGCGCCGGACAAGCCAGTCCTTGAGGACGAGGGTGTCCGAGCTCAAGTCTCTCCTAGCGGGGGCCAACAGCGCCAAGGACGCCGCCGTAGCCGCGAAGAGATCATGGTCGATCGGAGGCGACTCCGCCTCGTGGTGAGCGCGACTTGGCCCGGAGGACGCTGAAGCGATCACAAGACCGAGCGAGACGCCGCTCGGGAAGAGTTGGCCTCATCGAAGAAACTTGGCGAGGAGTCGGCAGTCCTTGTCAAGGATCTTCGGAGGGACGCTGCGCGCGCCCAAGAGGCACATGAGCAGGCCTAGGCCAAGGCCATGGAGGAGCTCCGCGCCCTGGCAGACTCTGCAGCCGGTAAGTGACCCAACCCCTTGATCGATTTTGCGATCGCAGCTCGCCGGGCGTGCTCTTTTGACACTATTTTGATCTGCAGAGTTGCAGAAGAATCTCGGCGACGCCGTGGAAGCACGGAGACTGGCGGAGGAGGCGCGTGACACGGCGGTCACGGTGCGGGACGTGGCCTTGTCGACGCCGGTGGCAGAGGGGGCGATTCGAGCAAAGGCCGAGCCGTGGCGACCGAGGGTCGGCCGGGACGTCTACGACCGGGTGCTCAGGACTGCTCCGGGTTCGAGTTCGCTTGCCACCGAGCTAGCCCGCGTGCCCGAGCACGTCGAGAGCTCGGTGAGCGAAGGCATCGTACTCGGGGCCTCTTCGGCGCTCGTCTGCACTATCTCCCACTACGATGGTATCGACCTCGACACCGTCAGCAGTGGGATCGCCGGGAATCGGACCGATGAGGAGATCGGTAGGTTTGAGATCCAAGTCGAGCAGCGCGCCCGGGTGATAGCCGACAGGATACCGCCGCGGAGCGCCCTCCACCGAGAGTAGGAGAAATGTTATATGCTTTTCTTTTCGCAATGTAATAACCTTGGCATGTAATGAACCAAAGTTTTTATTTTAATGCTTTGGCCGGACAGGTCAACCGTAAGTTTGACTTTGTCCTTTGCACTTTCTTGCAGTGATGAACACTTGACGATCATAGCCTTAGAAACCTCAGGGGTTGTTCAAGCATAGGTCGATGTGTTAACACTTTCGAGGAAAGCGCAAAGAGAGCAGGAACTTAGGTACGAAACGTTCACTTGTGCTCGTGCGGGAAAGGAGTGTTCCCGACCGACTGTGGATCGCCTCGCATGGGCACTTCCCTCTTCCGCAAAGCACTACTTAGCAACTGTAGCCGCTGGGGCGTAGGTCGTAGCACTTGGGTCGACAAGGTTACCGCTAGGGGGAACCCAATGGCCAGTCGGGTCACCGACCCGTGTGAGTGTATGAACTGGTAGCCCTCGAGTGGTGCGTGGGGACCAGGCTGTGGTCGCCACGCAGCGCTTGAACTCGGAGGAAGGGTAAAAAGGTGCGAGGACAAGAAAGAGCTTTAGGGATAGAATCGCCTTAACTTTTCTATATTCCACGCGTTGGAGACGACGTTGCCATCGGCATCCTTGAGTCGAAAGGTACCGGGTCGGAGGACCTCCACGATGGTGAAGGGGCCTTCCCACAGGGGGGGAAGCTTGTGCCTATCTTTGTTGGACTGAACCTGGCGCAGGACCAGGTCGCCAACGTTGAAGGATCGGCTGCAGACCTGGCGACTGTGGTAGCGTCGCAGCGTTTGCTGGTACTTGGCCGATTGCAGAATGGCCACGTCACACGCCTCGTCGAGTTGGTCGATGGCGTCTTGTTGTGCGTTGAGCCCCCGTGCCTCGTTAAAGGCTTGTAGTCTCGGGGCGCCGTACTCCAGGTCGGTTGGTAAGATAGTTTCAGCACCGAACACCATGAAGAATGGTGTAAGCCAGGTCGACCGGGTCGGTGTGGTCCGCAAGCTCCAGAGAACAGAGGGTAGCTCGGCCACCCATCGTCCCGTGAATTTCTTTAGTCGACTGAAGATTCGTGGCTTGAGCCCTTGGAGGATCATGCTGTTTGCCCGCTCGACTTGGCCGTTGGTCCACAGATGGGCCACGGCTGCCTAGTCGACGCGGATGTTGAAGTCATCGCAGAACTTGAGGAATTCCTTCCCCGTGAACTGCGTCCCGTTATCGGTGATGATGGAGTTCGGGACTCCGAACCGATAAACGATGTCGCGGAAGAAGTTGGCCGCTTGCACCGAGGTGATGGTGGCGACTGGCTTGTCCTCTATCCATTTGGTGAACTTGTCCACCGCGACAAGTAGGTGGGTAAAGCCCCCGGGCGCCTTTTTGAAGGGTCCGGCCAGATCGAGTCCTCAGACGCGAATGACCACGTGATGGGGATCGTCTGTAAGGCTTGCGCCGGAAGATGCCTCTGCCGGGCAAAGAATTGGCATTCTTCGCAGGTGCGAACGATTTGCTCGGCGTCGACCACGGCGGTCGGCCAATAGAAGCCTTGTCGGAAGGCTTTTCCTATGAGGGACCGTGGTGCGGCGTGGTGGCCGCAGATACCGCCGTGGATATCAAGCAGCAGCTGCCTCCCCTGGTCGGCAAGAATGCATTTCTGGAGGACTCCAGAGGGGCTCCTCTTATAGAGGTCTTCTCCGACCAGGACGAAGGATTTCGCACGTCGAGCGAGGCACCGGGCCTCGGTTGGGTCAACGGGGAGCGATCCGTCAGTCAACCGATCGATGAAGGGCTTCCTCCAGTCGGAGTCGGCTATCAGCACGTCGCGGCCCGACCCGGACAATTCCGCGTCCGACCATTCGGCGGTTGGAGCGATCGCGTCCGGCGGGTCGGTCGCTGCTCGGTTGTCGAGTCCAGCCGGATGGAAGGTTTGTGAAGATCGCAGACGAAGATCCCAGGTGGGACCGGTCCTTTGCTGGAGGCGAGATTAGCTAGGTAATCGACCTCACCATTGTAGCATCTGTAGCTATGGTGAAACTCGAAACCCTTGAACTTTTCCTCGAACTTGCGCACTTCCCGACAGTATGCTGCCATGCAGGCATCACGAGGCTCTGTGGCCTTCATGACTTGGTCGACGACAAGCTTGGAGTCACCGTGTACGTAGAGTCGGCGCGCGCCGAGGTCGGCAGTGATCCGAAGACCGTTGACGAGGGCTTCGTACTCGGAGACGTTGTTGGTTGTGTCGAAGAGTAGTCGGATAGCATATTGAAGCTTGTTCCCGAGCGGGGAAACAATGACGACTCCAGCACCCGCTCCGTTCTTTGTATAGGACCCATCGAAGTACATCGTCTAGTACTCGGGGTCTTCGAGCGCCGGTGGCGCCTGGGCTTTGGTCCACTCAGCAATGAAATCGGCCAAGACCTGCGACTTGATCGCCGTTCGGGGAACGTATGATATGTCGTGGCCATTGAGCTTGAGTGTCCACTTGGTTATTCTTCCTGAGGCGTCGCGGTTGTGGACGATTTCGCCGAGCGGCGAGGAGGTCACCACGGAGACGGGGTGCTAGTCGAAGTAATGGACCAACTTTCTCTTCCCGATGAGCACCACATAGAGCAATTTCTGCACCTGTGGGTACCGAGCCTTGGACTCGGAGAGTACTTCACTGATGAAGTAGACTGGCCGTTGTACCTTAAGCACATGGCCTTCTTCCGCTCGCTCCACGACAAGTGCCGCGCTGACGACCTGGGTCTTGGCGGCAATGTAGAGGAGCAGTGGTTCCCCTGGTGCTGGGGTGACCAGTACCGGGGGTGAGGTCAGGAACGCTTTCAGTCAGCTGAGGGCTTTCTGTGCCTCCTGCGTCCAGCTGAACTAATCGGACTTCTTGAGCAGCTTGTAGAGAAGCATTTCGTGCTCGCCGAGGCGAGACACAAAACGGCTCAGGGCTGCAAGGCATCCTGTCAGCTTTTGGACTCCTTCAGGTTACCGACTAGGCCCATCTTCATGATCGCGGAGATCTTCTCCCGATTGGCTTCGATGCCACGCTCGAAGACGATGAAGCCGAGTAGCTTTCCCTAGGGGACCCCGAAAACGCATTTCTCGGGGTTGAGCTTTATACGAAACCGTCGGAGATTCGCAAAAGTTTCTTCTAGGTCAGAGACTAGGTCGTTGACCTTCCTAGTCTTGACGACGATGTCGTCGACGTACGCCTCGACGTTACGACCTATTTGGTCGTTAAAGCACGTTTGCATACATCACTGGTATGTAGCACCCGCGTTTTTTAGGCCAAATGGCATTGTTACGTAATAGAACGAGCCGAACGGAGTAATGAAAGAAGTCGCGAGCTGGTCGGACTCTTTCAACGCTATCTAGTGGTAGCCCGAGTAGGCATCCAGAAAGGACAGGGATTTGCACCCTGCGGTGGAGTCGACGACTTGGTCGATGCGAGGCAACGGGAATGGGTCCTTGGGATATGCCTTGTTCAGGCTCGTGTAGTCAACACACATTCTCCATTGCCCAATTTTCTTTTTTACAAGGACATGGTTGGCTAGCCACTCGGGGTGGCGCACCTCTTTTACAAACCCTGCGGCCAAAAGTTTGGCAATCTCTTCCCCTATGATCTTGCGCTTCTCCTCGTTGAAGCGGCGCAGGCATTGGGCGACCGGCCTTGAGCCTGGTCGGATGTTCAGGGAGTGCTCGGTGACTTCTCTTGGGATTCCTGGCATGTCGGAGGGCCTCCATGCGAAGACGTCTCGATTGGTGCAGAGGAAGTCGACGAGCGCGCTTTCCTATTTGGCAGGGCGTGGCTCCGACCCGCACGATCTTGGCCGGATCCTCGGGATTGACTGCGACCTCCTTCGTGTCCTCGGCATATTTGAAGGAACCTGGCCCCGACTTGCTGGAGTCGGGGGCGTACTCGGAGGTTTCCCTCCGGAGGTTAATGAGCTCGGCGGATGCGATGACCACCGACGCCAACTCTCAACTACTTTGCTCGCAGTTGTAGGCAAGCTGGAAAGATGAGGCCACGGTGATTACTCCCCGCGGTCCCGGTATCTTCAGCTTGAGGTAGGTGTAGTTAGGGACTACCATGAACTTGGCATAACACGGCCTCCTCAGGATGGCATGGTAGGAGACGGGAAAGTCCATAACCTTGAAGGTGAGGGTTTCGGTGCGGAAGTTGTCTGGGCCCCCTAAGGTGACGGGCAGGTCGACCTGTCCGAGCGGATGGGCCTGTTGGCCCGGGACGACGCCGTGGAAGGGCGCCTTGCTCGGTCGGAGACTCGAGCGAGGGACCCCCATGGTGTCGAGCGTCTCAACATACAGGATGTTGAGGCCACTGCCGCCGTCCATGAGCACCTTGGTCAGGCGCTTTGGCACCACGATGGGGTCGACGACCAGCGGATATCTCCCCCGCTGCGGAACGTGGTCGGGGTGGTCGGTCCGATCGAAAGTGATCGGGAACTCCGACCATCGAAGGTATTTGGGCACGGCGGGAGTCACCGTGTGGACCTCGCGGAAGGCGAGCTTGAGCCACCGTTTGTCGGCGTAGCACGCTGGTCCGCCGAAGATCATGAGGCAGCCGTCAGGTTGTGGGAACTCGGTGTCCGCCCTCTTTTCCTCGGCATCTGGTGCTGAGTCCTGCTTCTTCCCCTTGCCCCGCGATGATGAGGGGTTGCCGGAGATGAAGCGCTTCAGGACTTCGCAGTCCCGGTATTTGTGTTTGACGGGGTACTCGTGATTTGGACACGGGTTGTCCATCAAATTCTCGAAATGGTCGGGCGCTGCCGCTTGCTTTGCTAAGGATGCGGTCGGCGGCATAACAAAGTGGCCTTGCGTCCTGTTTCCCTCGCCGCTTTCGTTTGTCGGAGCGGTCGGAGGGGGCGTCGGCTTCAGCGCCGGGCTCTCGCTTGGCCTTCCCTTTCTCGAAGATGGCCCCCACAGCCTCTTCGCCAGAGGCGTGGTTGGTTGCGATGTCCAAGAGCTCCTTGGTGGTTCTGGGCTTGACGCAGCCCATCTTGTGCACCAAGGCTTTGTAAGTGGTGCCGTAGATGAACACCCCGACGACGTCGGCGTCACAAATGTCGGGGAGCTCGTTGCACTGTTGGCAGAAACGTCGGATGTAATCCTGGAGAGTCTCCCCCGGCTGCTGCTTGCTGCTCTTCAAGTCCCAGGAATTCCCAGGGCGCTTGTATGTGCCCTGGAAGTTGCCAACGAAGAGGTTCTTCAAGTCGGCCCAGTTCCTGATGGTCTTCGCGGGCAAGTACTCGAGCCAGGCTCGAGCTGAATCCGTGAGGTAGATGGGGAGGTACTGGATGATGAAGAGGTCATCAGTAGCTCCACCCGCTCGGCATGCGAGCCGGTAGTCTTCTAACCAGACGCTGGGGTTTGTTGCCCCTGTGTACTTGGTTATGTTGACTGGCGCCCGAAACCTGGCAGGGAAGTCCGCGTCGCGGATCCCGACAGAACGCCCGTGGCCCTGGGCCATCGGGGCTCGGCCGCGGATCGTTCGCGCCCGACCGTATCTCGACTTTGTGATTGGGCCGCTTCGTCTATTGCTCTTTTCCGCGCCTCGAGAGTGGTGCGGATGTCGTGGTTGTTGCCTAGGCGCTGGCGCACCAGAGTGCGTGAGGCCTGGGGCCATTCAGGCAGCGCGGCTCGGACGGCTCGAGGAGGCGCCCGAGTGGTGGGAGCCGGAGCCCTGCATGTGCTGCACGGCAGCATGCTCCACCAGTCCCCAGAGGTTTTGGTATGTAGCCCTGGCCTTTGGGTCATCTGGCTCGGGGATGCCGCGGAGCAGCATTGCGGCTGCAGCGACGTTCTCGCTTGCGTGGGGGAAGAACGGAAGGCCGTCGGACCCCTCGGCCAGCTGATGGTGTACCTGGCGTGCGAGTGAGCGTGCGGCGCCAGATGCGAGTGGGGGCTCGGGCTGACTCTGCTCCAGGTTGGCCTGGAGTTTGTCAAGCTCGGTCCTTCGAGCCTCCAGCTCATCGAGCTGTTGTTGGAGCTCGGTGCGGCGAGCCTGGATGCTCTCAGCGCGTTCGCGCTGATACTCTATTTCCTACACTTCGGTGCGCTGGGCGAGAGTTCCTGGACTTGCGGGGGTTGCGGCCGGGTCGGCCACGCCCACCATGTTGCATTCGCGGGAGTGTGGTCCGTCCACAATGCGCTCCATGTCGGAGCTGGAATCGTGGCTGGAGGAGTCCTCCAGTAAGTTGTGGATGGAGGCCGACACATAGCTGGTCATTGCCACAAGCTGTGATCCTGCGGGGGGCGACGTCGCCACCTGCCTGAGCTCACGCGCGCTTCCACCGGAGACGGTGCAGCGCTCGATGGGCTCTGGCGTCGGGGTCCGGGGGCCTCGAGCCGGAGGTTGCCAAGGATGTTGGCGATGGAGTCTAGGCTCCTAGCGGATGCCTGGTCCCGAGAGGTGGCGGGGACAAGCACGAGCTCTCCCGCCGAAGTGGCGACGAAGTCGAGGGTGCCGAAGCGGATCCAGCTCCCTGACGCAGATACGCCATCGTGGGTGAAGGAAGCCATCAAAGAAGTGAATGGGAAACTGGAGATGACGATGACGACGCGCGAAACCCCTACCTGGCGCGCCAACTGTCGGTGTTTCGAATATCGGCAAGTAAATTTTTAGTCAAAGGGTCGCGCGTTCCCTCTCCTTGAATGGTCTGACTCAAGGAGCCCAAGATGTATACTGGTTCGGGCCGAATGTCCCTACTCCAGTTCGTGTGGTGGATCTATATTGCTTTGGGTGCAGATGACTGCACGGTGTTACAAGCGAGGGCTAAGGACTGGCCTTGAGCGCTTCGTACAAGTGAGAGAGCTCGAAAGCTTAGAGATGCTGAGGGCTCAAAGCTGTAGGAGCGTTCGAGCCGTGTGTGTGAGTAAGAACAGTTCGTCTATAAAGCCGTCCCCCTCCTTGAGGGTCCTACCTCCCTTTATATAGACGGAGGGGGCGGGTTACATGGGAAATTGGAAAAGAAAGTGTCGGCGTACTTTGCGCCAGGGTACCCTCTCCGCCGCACAAAAGCATGCGTGGCCCACGTGGCGGCTTTGGCGGGCGGGCGAAGCATGCCCCGCCCGCCAGCGTTGGTCACGTGGCGCCGGCGAGCAGTGGCGAGACGCCGCTGCCGCGGCGCCAGCCACGTGGCGGCTTTGGCGGCGGGTGGCGAAACACGCCCGCCCGTCCGGTGCCGGCCCACGTGGCGTTGGGCGGCAGTGGCGAGGACGCTCTGCTGCCCGGCGCCCAGCCACGGGCGGCTTTGGCAGCGGGGGCGAAGAAGCCCCGCCGTGCCGGCCCACGTGGCGTTGGGTGGCGAGGCGAGATGCCTGCTGCGCGGCGCCAACCACGTGGCGGCTTTGGCGGCGGGTGGCGAAGCACGCCCGCCCGGCCGTGTGCCGGCCCACGTGGCGTTGGTGAGCGAGGGCGAGGCCGCCTCGCCGCCGGCGCCAACCGTGGCGGCTTTGGCGGCGGTGGCGAAGACGCCCGCCGGCCGGTGCGGCCCACGTGGCGCCGGCGAGCAGTGGACGAGGCGCCCTACTGCTGGCGCCAGCTCACGTGGCGGCTTTGGCGGCGGGTGGGCGGCGCCCCGCCGGCCGGTGCCGGTCCACGTGGCGCCCGGGCGGCAGTGGCGAGACGCCTACGCCGCCCGCCGCAAGGCAAAAAGGTGGTGCGGGGTGGCTTCGCCCCGAAGTCTCCTTACCCTATCGTACGATGTTAGAGGCGGGTCTGCTGTGTCAGGTCCGTTGATTACAAGGAATCCCGCTACATGCCCGTTCCTCTGACGCCTATCACCTACCCATCACAAAGGGGTCCCATCCAGGGCGGATCGGGCGAAGTCATGCGTCGGCATTTAATGAGGCTGGAGGAACGGGACAGCACAGGAAGGAGTAATAAATGTATGAAGATCAGCATGATGACCCCCTTTTACCTACCCCCGTTAGCCTGGCCTATATAAGGGCCCTCGGGTGCATGGGGAGGAAAGACGGACAACCAAGAGTTCAAGCAGTAGAGCCTAAGGAAGAACTTGTAACTCTAAAGCTCTGTACTTGCTTCAAACACTCGATAAGAAATCTAGCAGGAAGTAAGGCTATTACCCTAGGCTAGGGGGCCTGAACCTGGGTAAAATCTGCGTGTCGTCTTAGTTCATAGACTCTGAAGTCCTTCGTGCGGGAGTCCTTAGGGTTTTCATCCGTTAGGGTTTGCCAGCCGCGAAGACGCCCTCCTACTGAACCAAACCCGGTCTGTAGACTCGGGCCTGTCCGGCGGAATACGCCGATAGAAAGGAAGGGGTGTTCTACGCCTAGGAGTCTTGGTCTTCAGTCTTAGCGACTGACCGGTGTCTGCTCGCCCCATGCCAGGTCGGTAGATACATCGAGTGGCATAGTTTTCTGTTTTTCCGGGAAGCGGCGCACCTACCCTCTACGCATTTGCTAGGTGCTGACGTCGTTACGCCTGGCTCTGGTGTTGCCTTGAGAGGGAGCGCATCCTCTCACTGTGCATGACTGGACGATGAGAATGGTGCTTGACTTCGATAACCTCTCCACCGCCTTGGGAAGGAGCCACCTGCCCCCGCACGGTCACTCTGAGCCGTCATGTCCGTGGGGCTGGTGGCCAACTCGAGGCCGACTGGTGATGGTCTGGCATCCGACCCTTGGCGGAGATTTTCTTAGCTTGGTCGGAGCTTGTGGGGCGCCCGACTCATGGCGGGGGTCGGACCGCCCCCTGGTTGGTTTGGTCGGGGACGAGTGTCCTTCGTGGCCCAGCGGGGCCTTCGGCCAGAGCTGGGCTTGGGGCAGCCTATTTCATCGTCCCGTGCTGCTGAGGGTACCCATGGTATGAGTACTCGTCACCACCTAACAAAGCTTATTATTCCTTCAGCTATGTTTGAGCATGTGTATTCGTTGCTGCTATGCCAAAAATTAAGCACCCGTGCTAAAGAGAGTACTTAGAGTTCGGTGGCAGGAGGGCAGGCTCGAGCTGAACGGAGTTCTAGTGCTGCCTACGCCCTTGTTAGCAAGGGTATGAAAACTGATTGCATCATCAGGGGCAGAGCTGGGCCTGGGCCCGAGGCCCAGCCCATATAATAGTGGAACTTTGGGCCAGCCCAGTCCAACCGACTAGAGGAGCTCAGCCTCAGGACTCAGGAGAGCCGAGAGCGCATGCCCAGATGCTCTAGCCATCCACCGATCCATGCCAAGGTCGCGCCACCGCCACTCCCACCCGAGATGAGGTCTGTCGCTCGCCCTCAGCCTACCGCCCGGCTGTCACCGCCGCCACCGCCCTTGGCCCCGCCGGCTAGCCGCCGCTTTGGCCTGAGGTGCTGCGGGGATCCAAGCTCGAGGCGCACGAGGTGAAGCTCATCCGGATCTGGTCCTCCTGCCCGATCCGGTGATCTGAGCTCGCGCCGCCCGACCGTCGCTCCCACCGGCCAGCCGCCGCTCTCGACTGAGGCCTCGCCCGCTGCTTAGCTGCTTTGCTTGCGCGCCTCCGCGACTCTACTTGCTCGGTCCTCCTGCTCGTGCCTGATCCGGCGATCCAAGCTCGCGCCGCCGCCAGCCGTCGCCCCGCCCTCTCTGACTGGCCGCTACTCCCGACGCCGACCCCTCCTACTGCTCTGCGCCTCCACAGCTTCGCCTGCTCGGGAGTCGCCGACCAGCCGACAGGCGATGATGCCACGGTAGCACGGCCGGCCGCCACCCCCAGTCCCCATGGCCTCGTCGTCTAGTCCTCGGCTGGCTGCTGATAAGTAAAGGTGACTACGTTTTTTTTATGCCATTCGGTTGTATTGCTCATGAATCATGCCTCATGAGTCATGGCTGACATGAAAAGTAATCAACGATTCATACATATTGTAATACAGTAATAGCAATTACATCTGGGTAAAGGTGACTAGTTATAGTTCATTTGTTTTGTTTTGAACTAATTATTCTCCCCCCGACTTATTTCACTGAAATGTTACAAGCTTCATGTAGTACTCTCCGTGTAGTATTTCAATAATTAACTTTATAATTTTGTGTCTCTAATTTACATATACAGTTTCGTTTTTGCAGGTTTAAGTTCTTGTACTATTGTTGATAAAGATATGATTTGATTCGGATGCACCAAACCTTCATTGGTTAGTTATTAATCTTTGTACTGCTCCACTATGCTATATATATTGTTTTTGACATAATTTTATCTATTTTGCTATATCGTTAAGCATGAAGTTCAAATTTATATTTAATTGTGCATTTGTGTAGTATTTTTGTTGTCTCTCGGTATGGGTAGTATTTAGCGTTAATTATTGCCTCTTAGTTTTCGGCCTGAGGCTTGGTAGAATCCTGGCTCCGCCACTGAGTCCAGTTTTACATATAATAAGTGAAGTTACTAATTGCCAAATTAGACCTTCAACAAGTATCGGCCCACAAAACCACATGATTGAAGAAACAATTCACCATCTAACAAAGCTTATTCTTCCTCCAGCTATGTCCGAGCACGTGTGCATTCGTTGCCGCTATGTTAAAAATTAAGCACCCATGCTAAAGAGAGTACTTGGAGTTCGGTGGCAGGAGGGCGGGCTCGAGCTGAACGGAGTTGTAGTGCTGCCTACGCCCCTGTTAGCAAGGGTAAGAAAACTGATTGCATCATGAACATCTCGAGCAAAATTTCAAAATGTGAAAACCAATCATCAATCACTGCATTTTCTTACCCCTCACAAGTTACAACACTTGATTTCTCTCTCTTTCTTTCTTTACATTATCACCACACACACGACCATGCCACACAACACAACTCCAGGCACAAGACAGGACACGATCAACTAACTCAAAACAAATTGATCTCAACCACAAGACATTTAAGCAGAGAGAGAGAGGGAGGGAGGGAGGGAGAGAGATAACAAAAAGAGACCCCCTTTCAAGTATGAAGACAACAGCCAAGCATCAGACTTGCCTACCACTCTAGCAAATCCATCAAGTAACCATCATCATCTTGCTACTATTGAGCCAACCTCCCCCTTCTGCATCAGTGTCCTTCCACAACAGCCTCCAGCACCGCCGGCGACGACCGCCGCACCACGCCGCCATTGGCCGAGATCCTATGCACGGTCACAGGCCGAGGACTGAGATTTAACAGAGGGGAGAGCAGAGAGACCTGAAGAAATGTAGAGACAGAGAGAGGGGAGCGTCTTTCTACCTCACAAGTGATGGGCACGTCCACTTCTCATTGGCAGAAAAGCGATCAAGGTGGAGAGAATGAGGGATACACCTCACCGGTGGGATTAAACTAATGGCAATGATTAGCCCATGGAGAGAGCTCTATCTTGGAATCTACAGGGGCTAAACTTTGACAAGTAGGGATACTGAGAAATCTCCCCTTTTCGTTTCACCATCCATTGTCACAGAATCAAATATTCACCAAACAGGATATTAAGAAAGGGGTGTCGTCTCGTTGATAACAGTTTTTGTTTTGTGCTTGAGAGTTGGAGGTTGGAGGTTGATAACACGTATGGATCTAAAATGTTGCACTCACTAATTGAAGATTAGAAATGGTACATCCCATCGCACCCTTGTTAGGTGCTAATTAAGTAAGAGCATCTCCAAAAGCATCCCTATCCAGCTATTTTTCCCATTTTTTAGTGTTCACAGCGACTGTAGAGGCTGCAACAGCATCGCTATCTTCGTCTCAAAACTTAGCGAGCGGAGAGAGACTCGCCACATTTGGCGAGTGTTTCTCCGCTCGCTATCCGTGAGACGCAACCAAATGGCTCCTTCGCGCGATTGCCAGGACACTGCCCGTCTTCCTCTCCCTCGTCTCGACAGGAAGAGCTAGAGGAGTGACAAGGTTTGTCTGGCCTCTTCCCTTTGAGTTTCTTCTGGTTCTCTAATGTTCTAGAGAGTTGGTTCTTGAGGCGGACCCCACGCTAATAGCTATCGCCATCCTTGGGGAAGACGAGCTCACCCCACTCCGTCCCATTACAAGGTAAATGGGGACCGTCCCATTACAAGGTTTGCAAGCTGTTCTTCCTTTTGCTTACCAACAGAGCTGAATTTAGTGGAATAATAATGCAGTTTTTGTGTTACGTTTTTGGCAGAAAATTCGTTGCAATGCTGGCAAGCAAACCTCCAAGTGCTCCCCTAGTAATAGTCATGAAACATGAGGTTTTACAGAGTGAATTCACTGAGGTGCCCTGGTGTATGTAACACAAAGGGCTGGCTTGCATAATCCGAATTTTGAACTAAATGAATTGGAATAAAACTCCTAACATCCAATCCGAATTTCACTTAAGATTAATGTTATCTTGACATGGCAGATACTGCAGAAGAATGTGGAATCATCAAAGACATTGTAGAGTCTGCATGGTCATATGGTGTTCCTGAAGGTACTTTTGAAGAGTGTAAGCTGATAGAGATGTTCCACTCAGCGCTAGAATATCTTCCTAAGCTATTTCCACTCAGCGCTAGAATATCTTCCTAAGCTATGGATGAGAAGCGGTTGTTTTGAGTAGGCTATCATTGCATATCGGTGAGCTCTTGCAAAATCACGGCATTTGGATTCTCAAATGTCTGCAAACTTACAAAAAGACTTGACCAGCCATCTAGAAATATAGTTGCCTGGAACCTCTAGCAGATTAGAAAGATGACTTGCACTTCTCTTTGGGAATTTGGTATAGCTGCGTTATATCTATGGCAACTATTATTAGTATTATGCTTGACAAGAATCACTTTCACTGTTGGTTTGGTGAATAAATTACTACTTTAACTCTTTCATCTGAAATACCTTTTGGTAGCAAATGCAAACATGTTTTGGTGATTTAGTTCATGTTATTTACAATTGATGTGCATGTAATCAGGAAACTAATTTCTGTTAATGTAATTGCTTGCATATTTGAACTAGGAAAATTCAAATTTAAAATTCCCGCGTTCAAATATAGCCGTTCGAATTTACTCATTCAAAGATAACCGTTACTATGTGGTCGTCACAATAAATTTTAATTTTTAAATTCTTGCATGCAAATATAGTCGTTTGAATTTATCAATAAAAAAACGGTTGCTGTTATGATGGTTACGTGGAATATGATTGAATATAGGAGAGAGAAAATAGAGAGTGTGATTTGGAGAGTGCTGTTGGAGAGGGTTGAGATATGAAGAGATATTTTTTTGAAGAGTTCTCTAAATATAACTTTTGGAGAGTGAGTTTTAGAGAATGTTGTTGGAGGTGCTCAAAGGGCAGACCGGTCACCAACAGTGGTAGCTAGGTAGCGTACGGACACGGTTGTTATTGCCAAGGAGCCGTTCCATCGTTAAATCTTGCGATGAAACAGCACGTCTACTAGCCTCTGATCTACGTAAGAGTTGAATCTAGAAATACAAAAATAGCACTTTGTGTATTTGTGTGTGTTTCTGTTCCAACTTTGTATACAAAAGAATGCGTTTTGCCTGGATTACAGGGATAGTAGAGAGAGCATCTTATTTCTGCGAGGGAATAGTTGACATAACCTTACTGTCAAGGCACTTGTTAACTTTTCAGAATATCGATGTGATTGTAAAGCAAGGCCTATTCTGTGCTTATCCAACATGCAATTCTTTTGGTTAAAATAAAAGGTACTGGGGCTAAACCTAGAGGTTAAAGGAGCCGAGCATCTAGGCTTCCAATTATGTGTGCACTAGATAGTAACTTTTTATCATTCTTGAGAGTAGCAAAATTTATACTCCCTCCATCCCATAATATAGGGCGTCTAATTATTTTCACCAATACCTAGACATGAGATGGCGGGCTAATTGTTTTCAGCAATACCCCTAATAATTGTGCACGCTAATTATCAGGACATGCATGCCGGCCGCTAATTATGGGTCTCATGCACCACATGAGCACAGGGGTAAATAGAGAAAATGTGCACCCTATATCAAGAGGCACCCTATATCATGGAACTGCATGAAAAAACTTAGGCGCCCTATATTATAGAATGGAGGGAGTATTAAAAAAGTATCAAGAGGTAAAAAAAGAGTAAAGGGTGCTACCACCTTAATGATACCTCTGAGAGCATCTACAATAAGACCATCTCAGCTTACTATTAGTAAATACATATCAGGTTTGTCCTATATAGAAGATTAAGAAAAGAGAGATAGAAGAGAACCGATTCTTATTTAGCGGCTAGCATCGCTTGGAAAAATAGGTGCTATCGCTAGCTAAAAGCTGGTTTTAAAGCCGATACAAGCGACTGTTAGTGTTGAAGTTAGTACTTTGCCAATAGCTATAAAGATGAAGTTACTTTTGATTTCCTAAACTAAATGCTTTAGTGTTTCTCTAGAGATAATATTTAGATATAGTTATTATACAAGATAGCTTTATTGCTTACTTTAGATGATATAGATGGGAGATGTAACAAGTAGTAGGCTTTGTTATTGTACTTGCTAAAAAAGATAGTAAAAAAGTCTCAAAGATAATGCACACTGCTAAAGCAGATCCCATGCATGGAGGGTTTCTACGCTAGCTTTTAATTCCTTTTGTCTTACTGCGGGCATATGGAGACCGCATTTGTGGAATTGGTGGACCAAAGATGATTCTGGATTGCCATGCGATGCGAGGAACGTAGAATCTGACTGGAACTTTTCACATCTCACAACGGCGTCTTTGGAATCTAAATAACCAATAGAGACCTAAAAGCCGGGCTCCAAGTCTTTTTGGCCGGCTACCGGAAATCCAGGTGGGCATCGGAATTTTTAAGAATGGATGGGTTTAATTATTTTCGATGTTATTTCAAAAGAATCAAGAACTAACATATTTTAAGGTTAAGGAAACATAAATATCGGATAACTTTTACTATTATATAAATAGGAGTTGGCGGCGGGTCGTCCGTCATCTCGCTCCCACTCTCAAAAAAGCAGCGCGGCGATATATAGGCTACGAGATAAAAAAGAAACCAATTTGTAAACCTGTAGCATGATTTAATTATTTAGTTAAAATATATATTTTCATTACAATACACGGATACTTGACTAGTACAAAGGAAAAGAAGAGAGATAAAAAAAACATTAGTGCAGGTAATCGGCCACTTCTGATGCAAATTTAGGGGGCAAGCGAGACGACCGCACAAAGTTTAGAGGGCTACGATTTCTTTTTCAAAAGTACTTCCTAGTGAGGCTGCAAATCACGTACCTTATATGATTTTCAAGAGATTAGTGACTTAAATGGAATTGATTCACTTATGATGAGCTAAGCTAACACCTTTGCTGTGCATTCAGATCTGTACCAGCTAGTACCACGAAGTTTCGCAGAAGCATAGCACTACTTTTTCCGAAAGGGAAGACATCCTGACACCGGATCAACTGTTAATTAATTTGTTATAGTAGATGCAACAAACCTCAGCTTGCAACCATGGTGTGCGCACAGAGACAGAGGCCAGCAAACCCGTTTGCTTCACACCTGTGCATGCATGATCCGAAAGTTAGCTATCTTGGAAACGCATGTCACGTTTAGCTTAGATAAATCCACAGTGGTATGTGAGATCAGATCACCTTGGATTTGGACCATGGCGGCCTGGCTGCTTGCGTGCTACCTTTAGCCATTATGTATTAGGAAATATTCAGAGTGCTGGTGTGTAGTGGCGGAGCCATTGTCCTTACAGCGTGGGCACTTGAGTACTGGGCTCGCTGAGAATCACCGTTGATAACTTCAGTCGAGCATCGCTGTCGTCGGAGTTGAATAATAAGACGTTTCACATGTCAAAGCTAGGCTTGCCTGGGCAGGCATCAAATTTTTTCTGGCTCGGCCACTGCTGGTGTGTGAGTATTATAACTAAAAAGTTGATGGATTGCGACAGGATGCTACTATGGAATTATGGATAATGCAACACTTTAGAATGTTAAACCAGAAAAACTACAGATCACCTTTTCGAGAAGATGAGTTAATTAATTGGGACATGTTATTGGCCTTCACTCTTCAGCGTCCGTCATAACGACAAATTCTCCTGTAAAAAAAATATATATCGACCTACAAATCATGCAAGTTTCACTAATGCAAAATATTGGACAAACGGAAAAGGAATATCAATGAAATATGACAACTGCTATATTTCTAGGGAGCCCATGACCTGATGTATGACTGATAAGAAGAGGGGAAAAAGGCTGATGGATCGCTGATCTGAAGAAGAAAGCCGATAGCTTGCTACATAGGTGAAACTTGAAAGGACAAGTAGTACAGCCACCATAGTATATTCTAGCCGTAGTTCTTCCTTATAGCATATATGCTTAAGAAGGGTCTCTTACCAGATTTATTTCAGGTTCTTTTCTCCACATGCAGTGCTGGCATTGTGGTTCATCTCTGCATGCGAGCACAAGCACAACTTCGTCAGATTCGAACAAACAAATATTTCTTCGCACAGGAAATGGGCCTAAAGCCTAAAGGAGATTTTTTTAATAATATATTATAAAACATTTACAGAAATAATACATTGGAACAAAAATTGTCAAAAATACCTACCTGTCGTACATCGTGTTTCATTTGATGATAGGGTCCTATCGCCAATTGAAATGGCAATTAATAGGTGTTTTTAATTTTTTTTGCTGCAAATAATTTGTGCAATTTTTTCTGCTTAGAATTGTCGCCATATTATTTGTACAAATTATATTGTTTGAAATGTAGGAAGAGCGTTTTTTTTTAAATTGTAATTTGTATGAGAATATTGATGTACAATGTATTTGAGGAGGACATCGCTTTAGTGCGGTGAGGCCAGTAAGAAGTGAGAA
Organism: Guadua angustifolia; assembly: GCA_036346375.1. Taxonomy (NCBI): domain Eukaryota; kingdom Viridiplantae; phylum Streptophyta; class Magnoliopsida; order Poales; family Poaceae; genus Guadua; species Guadua angustifolia. The sequence goes on from CM070519.1 coordinate 27,746,709, forward strand.
GTAAAAGGGTCACGACATTGGTAACAAGTATGAAAGAAATGACAAACAAACGGTAATTCAAAAAGGTACAATAATAATATGATATAGCAAATGACATCACGGACGTAGCATGATAGAGAAAATGATATAGCTTGACATAGAAAATGATGAAAGAAACATGGTGCAACGACACGAACGATCCATGAATGGAAATTATAGGTAAGATACATGCACGCCTTTTGGAATTAAAAAATCATTCTTGTTATCGTAGACCCTATGTGAAAGGATTCATCGATGTCTTTCCCTTTGATTGCGCGAGGCTTATGGCCTTGGCTTTCTTCTAGTTACTCCTATAGACATTTACCCAATAATAGTCTTCAGGCGCGATCTTAGGCTCCTCCTATGCACGTGCATATGTCGCTTTGGCTTTCTCCTCCATCTTCTTCTGATATGTCTGAAGGTCCTCCTATGCCTTCCAAAAGTGTGCTTCGTCAGGGTAGGGGCATGGTAGCTTTGGTTTGTCTTCCACGGTTTAAGGCTCAGACTTCCAACGTTTGTATCGCTTGGTGCTACATGGTAGTGCAGGAAGTAAATGTGTTCGAAGAATGCCCTATCATACTTGTCTGACCCATCAATCCATCGGCCTAAATAGAAAAACCAAATTTCAAATCTATTATTTTAGCGACCAGCAAAACCGAAATTTTGGCCAAAATGGCTCAAATTTTGGCCCCTTTCGAAATGGTCACTCAATGCTAGAAAAAATTGAACAAAAAATATGGAAAAAAATCATGCAAGCATTTATCTAGATTTTTTATCTGTTTGAATGTAAAATACAAAGTATTTGCACATAAAATACCCTAAATATAGAAATTTGACAGTATTTCACCCGAATTTCGGATTCTAACACTTCAATTTGCAACAATCAATATATACTGTGATCACAAATGATAACATGAAATAAAATTGACACAGATGCCATTCACATTCACCAACATCATACCGTTCTATCTATTCCATTGGATGACAATTCATTAACACCTTTAAAAGCCCGTTACATTACAACTTCGAAATCGTGACGTGCATTTCATTTATCATATTTCATCCATCACAATTGTTTTGAACATAATAAATGAGATAAATACCTGTCGAAGAATGGATGATGCCACAGCCCACCGATCAACCTGAACCACCTATAAGAGGCATAATTAAAGGAGTGTGAACATGTATTGCATAAAGATGTTCTACATGAGTAAAAAGATCTTGTGGACAACTATGCATTGGCGTACCTACAAGTCCTAGTGTGCGCATGGTGCAACCTCCGTTGTCGTGTCATCGACAATGATCTCGTTATACTTTCTCTCGTGTGCTTGCTTATACTCCTCCCAGTTCACGTCCGGCGGTAGCTAAGTGAACTTCCAATGTTTGTAATGTGCCATCTAGCCCAAATGATTCTCCGATTGATGCAGGTACCTACAGGCATATATCGTGTGTAAGGATCAGTATAGTCGAACAATAATGACATGATTGAAAACTTCACTTGCCTTTTCCCTTGCTCCTTAGGCTGGCCGACAACTTTGTCAACCCACTCAAACCACCCGCCAGCTTGTCCTCGTCAGTGCCACGCTTTCTCTTCTCTTTATGGGTGTCACCGATCGAGAACTCGACCCAAACTAGGAGGCTCTTCTCATACGAGGTTTTTCTTATCTAGTAGAAACAAGCTAAATGTGATTTTTTTTCCCTACAAACTTTTGCAAAGGTTACAAGCAATAGAAGGTTCTAATCCCAAAATTTTTTACATATCCAATCCATCCCAAAAATTGTAGTTAACATGAATTGTGGTTACATGTTTACATAATTTAAGTTAGGGTTTATAGTTAGGTTCAAGTTAGGGTTATATAATTTATATATGTATTTTTTGCAAAATTTTTACATATATTCTTCAGAAAAGGCATTACAATTCTTCATAAAAAATTTGGTGCTAAATCTGATCCTACAAACATAAAAACAATCTAATTTGTGATTATCTCGGTCAAAAAAACAAATCTCACCAAAATGCACCGAGATCTCACCGAAAAATCCTAAAATCAATGTAGTATTTTGAAAAAAAAAATCTCGCCAAGATTTAGAATCCCAGCTTTGGCAAAAAAAAAAAAATCGGCCAAGATTTTGAATCCTGCTTTAGAATTTCGAAGCAGGTAAATCGTACCTTTGGTGACGACTCGCAGGTCACGAGGCGTACTCACAGGTCGCGACTCGCGAGGCGGACATCTCCAATGCTCGGTCACAAAAATGGCAGCATCAGAAACATATGCCTGCCACACGAAAATAATTAAGAACAGTGATTTGTCCATAGCTTAATCCTATCTCGATAAGTTTAACCTTCTGTGGGGATTAGCAATACGTTAAATAGGGAAGAAGCATTTTTTTACGGCGACGCCGAGTTCGCCCGAAAATTAACCTTTTCTGTATTGGATCATAATTCAATAAATATATTTATGTGCAAAATAATTTATGTGTTTTTCCTCACTTTGTATAACACAATGTTCACAAATTTTTTTGTATTGGCCATACACAAGGTAGCACCATAGTTGCTACTATGGGATCTACACTATGTTTAATACATAGTGACTATCCTCAACGTGCGTACCCAATATCTTAATTCATAATCTCTATTGGTCATACACAAGGTAGTACCATAATTACTATCATGGATGTCAATCCTCAACGTATGATCCAATACTTAAATATGAATTACACAAGGTCTACACTTTTACAAAGGATTACCTATATGTGTTAAATACAAAGTTGCATAACACAAGTGGCATCTACTTATAACAGATTATGCCCATATGAGGTCTACACCATTTTACCGACTACCTCCAAAATGTTAGCGCAAATTGAGGCTTACACTTATGATACAAGAATTCTCTTTCTCCGGAGATAGTTTTTAAAAGATTTTTATAAGAAAAATAAAGTTAAGTCGCACCACCTGTCTTATGCATCTGCCTTGGCCTGCCATAATGGTTCCAGGGACATAATTTGGCTCAAGACGTGATCTCTGCATAAAGTAAATGAATAAGAACTAGGATTTCTACAACTTCTCCATGGAAACAAGGAACTAGCCGTCATGCCATGTTTTATTCTAAAACACGAAACTCTTGATACAGTACCAGAAATCGTTTTGAAATTGATGAACCAAGGGAAGGCCATGACAACCCAACAGAAAAGGAACACGCTAGAGATAGCTATAATTTTCAGGTACAGAATCACAACGTAGATTAGAAAATATTTATCTTTATTCAGCCTCCGGTTTTATTTTACCCAGGTATATACATTTATTACACAACACACTTCCAAGAGGCACACTGGCTCGCTTGCAGAATGGCTGAATGAGAGTTCACCGTCTATGCAGATCTCCGGGTCAGCTGATCGTTTGACGTGCTCTCGAAAATCTTGTCTGCGTTGCCTACCTCAAAACCATCACGCCTGTGGTGTTCCTTGACCTTCAGTAAGTTACAATATTTTGGTTAGCAGATTAGTACAACTTGATAAATGCCAAGGAAGAGTACAGCGTAAAAGAATCCTATTCAGAACAGTCTGTCACAGTACCATCATTTAAAACTCGGATTATAGTTATAATGATAATCTAGCGTTTAGGAAAAGAGAACAACATTTCTACAGCAACCCTGTAAGTTTTAAGCGAAAGATGCCCCATTATAATATACCAGCAGAAGGGAACATAAATATTTAAAATGCAAAATACCCAGACATGCTCATCATATCAGTACTTTGTTGAAGTATAGATTATGTAGGAGAGGAAAAACGAGTAAGCGATCATTGATACAGTCATAACAAATTATGCAAACCTCATCATCTCGTAAATCTTTGAACTGTGGGAGTAGCAGCCGTTCAGCAAATTCAATATAGGAACGGGGAATAGTTCCAGTGATTCCATCAGCAAAGGTAAATAATGCTGAATCAGCTACAGTTGAGCTTTGCTGGAGGAGACCATCAGGACTCACTGTTAAATTATGTGGAAAAAAGCAGGCACATTAGCCTCTTTTTAAAATGTGGTACAATAGTAAGAAACATGTGTGCTTCACGCCAACAGTTTTTTCAAGATATGTCACAGAGTGGAAAAATAAAGGAGAACGTCAAATGATTGCAAAGAAGCAAGTGATCGTATGCCCATGACGAAGTTATCATTTGAACCCTAACTAACAGTTACCATCATAAAAGAGAGATGACAGTCAATCAAACTACACTCTTTCTAAGATCAAAGTTACTAGAAACTGTGTTAGGTGTAATGCTCCCAAACAAAACATACTTTGATTTTAAGTACAGCCAGCTGGGGTGTAAAAACCGGAGGCAATTCATTGTAAACATTACAAAGTACATAAAGTCAGGGAGCCACTACCACTAACTGCTGAATATGGATGGATCAGAAATCAGCAACAGACCTTTCAAAATCCCTCCTTCTGTATTTAACTTGAACCCGTTGTCCTCCACAAATTTGTTGAACTTACTAATACTTCTGATATCTGACTCTAAGCGATGAGTGGCAATTGTGGCATGATTCAGTGCATAGCCATTAACAAGAATCCATGCAGCATATTCACTTTCCCTGGTGTCCAAACAAGAAGAACGAAGAAAGTGCATAGGTTAACAGAATGAAGAAACATAACTGCGAAAGATAGAATCAGGAATACCATTAAGCAGAAGAACAAAAACGTGACTACATGCCTTACATAACTGAACTGGATCACTGATAGATGTGCAAACAGTTATGTGTTAAACAGCATACGCTTCAGCTCCTGAAGCAGTCAGAGTCATTGACATGAGTACCTAGATAAAACCTGGAAATCAGAATAAACGGGCTTCTCCCAAGTCAGCTCCCCAGATGTACTTGCAAGAGCAGCATGTTTATTTCCTTTACCAGAAGCTTTAATGTATTTGTGTATAATTTCCTGCACAGAAAAATAACCAGATAAATGTGGTTGGTAAGCAAAATATATCGGCATATGAGTAAAGAGACAGAAAAGCAACTCTAGTGGCAGACATTATTAGAGACCACAGACCAGCATCCATGTTCCCTGACTGATAACATAGATTGTCTGAATTTAAGGTCAGATTTGGCTTTTAGTCTTAGTGTACACAACCCAATCAAAGAATTTGTGTATTGAAGCTAACAGAACTACATAAATAACCTAAAGTGAAATGACACCCAGAAAGTTTTTTTCCCCCAGATAAATGTGGTTGGTAAGCAAAATATATCGGCATATGAGTAAAGAGACAGAAAAGCAACTCTAGTGGCAGACATTATTAGAGACCACAGACCAGCATCCATGTTCCCTGACTGATAACATAGATTGTCTGAATTTAAGGTCAGATTTGGCTTTTAGTCTTAGTGTACACAACCCAATCAAAGAATTTGTGTATTGAAGCTAACAGAACTACATAAATAACCTAAAGTGAAATGACACCCAGAAAGTTTTTTCCCCTCGGGCGATATGTTTCGATACCTTTCCTTCAGCCTTAAGAAAGTGTGAATTGTGATGAATGCAATGCACAGTTGTTCACACCGGTATCTTAAACAAACCAACTAGTCGAACTAAGTGAAGTAAATAGTCAGATCACCTGGCTTTGAGAACTCAGCTCATCCACAAGAAGTTCCGAAATGAATATCCTTGGCAAAGGCCCATATATACCAGTTCTGGTGTATCCATCATTGGTGGGAGGGGAAAACCATAGTGCTCTTAGTTTTTTTGCTGGAAACCTTAGTTCTTCACGAGGTACATAACCAAAATCAGTGAAAAATTCAGCAAGTGAGTTTATACCATAACCATCAACCTGCAGTTGTAACAGATGAAAATGTTACCTGTCTTTACAATAATCAACACCGCACACTTGTGCATTATGCAATACAGAGCAATGAACAACTATATATAACTGAATTTTAAGCTAGTACTCACCCCAAATGTTCGGAAAGCAAAGTGATCATAACAAATGTGGTCCCCATCATAAGAACGGACAAGCTCCAGAATGGTTTTGGCAGTTGGGTTCCTGCTCAAATAAACTTTTTTCACGTTTGAGATAACTGACCGGAAAAATGAATCAGCACCCTGAATTAGAAGAATGTTAAAGACTATTACTTTGTTTCCCTAGAAATCTTAACAGTTAGTAATCCACACAAGAAAAAAAAGTATAACCCATGTACACAATAGCCAACAGCCCAACACTATTCCAAAGGATGAAAAAAGATGTGCTTGACAGTTTCAGATTGTACATTTTGCCATCATATTTTTGCATGTGATGTTTAGCATCCATTTTTAACAGCTTCTAACACTCTGTAACAAACAGACCTGCCAACAAGCACATTCGTAAACGTAATATAAATAATGTAGCTGGTAACAACAATTTAGATTTGGCAGATATGCCAAGAATCCTCCTTCTATAACAATAACAACAGAACAAGCATGTTCTATTCAACACGGTTATGCCAAGAATCCTCCTTCTATAACAATAACAATAGAATCCTCCTTCTATAACAATATAGATTTGGCGGATATGCCAAGAATCCTCCTTCTATAACAATAACAACAGAACAAGCATGTCCTATTCAACACGGTTCATGAAAGGTCTGTAACATGTGCCCACTAGCCCTTGTTACTTCATTACTTTTAAACTTCTAAACACTACCCCTCGTTTTCAGTTAAAAAACTGAGGGACTGTATGGTTCAGCAGCAGATCCAGGATTCTGGACCTATGGGCCCTAACTACAACAGAATATACACGTGGGGATCTTGGTAATTATAAAACCATTGGTTTACCAAGTTTGTACTTTCTTAGAATTTTCAACAGAGCAATTATAAAAAGCTGTGGGTTCCCGCAAATCTATACTTCCATCTGCTGCCGGTTGGATTCATTTGCACCCAAAAAAAGAAAAATGCCTTGCCTCAACTCCGCCCCCATGATGGTTACAGTTTACTCAACTTTTGCCCCCATCCAAAGTCTGCCTCAAGACATGGCTAGCACAAAGCCACCAGAATTCAAAGTCTCCCTCGAGGCATGCTTCACAAGGCCTATTCTTAATTATCAGATCCAAAAGGGTTTCTTTAATAACTCCACAGACTGAGAATTTTTTTTCAAAGCTGAGAAACAATTGAACAAAACGTCTGATTGTTGCCTCTCCCTAATGCCTAATGCCTCACGCACAATGGAACAGGCCATGCGGTTGAACAGCCACATGAACATCGCTCCACCTACCTACAGTGACATCGCGAAGTGGCAAACCAAATGGTGGGTCATGTGGGGCTGGCGCCCACCCTATTGCCGGCAGCACCATGGATACCCCTAGCACCCCAGCCCTCCATGGAGTGTTATGCATGCAGGCCATGGAGATTAGAGGTAAAAAAGGAAGGCTGGAGTACCTCCTAAATTTTAGTCCGCGCACCACACCGGCTTCTATACGGCAACAGTGAAAGCTGAGGCGGAAAGCTCACACAGCACCCACACACACCACACGCTCTACCGAGAGCTCGCACGGTTGCTAAGAAATCGCCATCCCCGAACGTTTGTGATAAACTATTACTACAACTCCTCGGAAAGGGACACACGTAAGATCAGGTGAACGCAAAAGAAAAAGAGAAAATTGTCATTGTGCCACTCTGGACATGCGGCTTCACCCAAATGCCATTATTAACGTGGCAATTGCCAAAATGCCACGTTCAATCCGCGGCAACTCATTTCCATGCCATTTTGGAGTTTTTTGTGCATTTACCGGATAAAAGCATGGGGAAAGGACCTCTTTGCCCTCGACAACGTGCATCGGGCTAGACTCGGGCTAGATGGCTCGACCGACCGACCAGACCCCATTTCACCGCGCCTGCCACTCCCTTCTCCACTCGAGATCCGGCGACGGCGACGCGAGAGCACTATCTCCGCGAGTCTCCGTTCGACTCTGGCGTCGGCGGGGCGCTAGCTGGTCGGCGATGTCGCAAGCTTCCGGTGCAAAAGGGCCTCCTCTGACCCATCGGGTTTACCTCGGTAGACTGCCCTAGGTGCGGTGATTCTATTTTAGAGCTCGTCTCTCGATCAAACAACAATCTGGAAGGGTTTTCTTCAAGTCTTAGTAGAAATGAGCAACATGTAAGTGCTTATAGTCTTTTCTTTTGTAATTGGTTTCTTGGTTTTTTTTTTTAAGCTGGGATGTTTTGGTATTTGTAGATGCGTGGTAGGTGTGGATTCTACATGTGGAGGGAGCAATATGAGAACTTCATTGCTAATTCATTGGGCCGATGCATGCAATGAATACATTCATGAAGCGGTAGATGCACCTTATAGAATGAGAATGGAGAATGGAATCTTGACATTGATAGAAGAATTTCAAAGTTGATGAATATTTGTTAGATTTTGGTTGTAAGCAATGTCTTGATTGCGGGGTTAGCTCTTCTTGTTGTAGCAGTGTTGATTGTGAAAAATGTGTAATAGTGCAAATGGAGTGATTTCTGTAATGTATTGCAATTCAAGAAGAGCTTTTTGTAATGTATTGCAATTCAAGCAGTGACTTGGTTTGTGTAATGTGTAATGTTCATGACAGTTATGCAATACAATTGTTTAAGTGCCAATACAATGTTTGATTTGTGTAATGTATATCACTTACAAGGAGAAAATCAAGACAATGTTTGATTTGTGTAATGTTGGCAAGGCATTAGAAGCATCACAAGATTACGGATATGAAACATTCGAGATAACTTGGTTGAACCAAGCGAGAACCAAACACCCCATTTTTCTATCCATATGCATCAAGCATTCCGGATGACAACCTTTGTTTGGATGCTACAAGCATCACAACAATGTTTGGATTACAAAAGTCTGCGATTACAACCATCACAAACATAAGTTTACGATTACAAGCATCACAACAAAAGTCGTCGGTACAAAATTTTTTGAAAAGCCCATGTCGGTCGTCTTCTTCTTCTTCTTCTTAGGGGTCAACTTTTTGTATTTGCTATCTTATTTCTTTGTCTTCTTAAGATAGGAAGATCTCTTCTTAGTGATTCTTGACATGCTTGTGAGGTACTAGTTTGTTTGACTACACGCTACGGGGTACTAGTCGCTGCATTGCGATGGTTTGGGTTATGTCCTAGAAGTGTGCTTAGGCGTGAAAAAGGAAGCATGGTATCAAAAATAAGCATGGTATGAAATGACTAGAGAATTTGAAGCAATTACCTCCGGTTACCACTCGAGTATTGTCATGAGCAGGAGCTTTGGTGGTTGATCACTTATCTTTGCCATACCTTTTGCTCCTAGGCTTTCTTTTCTGCATCACAAGATGTTGTCGGTTGCAAAAAAAGTTGCTTGATATACAACAAAATTGTAGCTTGCCTTTTCTTTGTGCCGTTTAGTGGACACTTATAGCTTGCTTGTCGATGGCCAACCTCCCGCATCTCATACACTTGATAGGGCCTCTCAAAGATTGTTTTCTTTGACTTGTCTCCTGCTTGGCACCGGATCTATTGCCTCCTCTAGAAAGCTTTTTATCCTCGGTTTTCTCTGCCTTCGGTGACCTCTTTGCAAGTGGTGCACCCACTGAAATAGAAGATCCACCTGTGGCGGTGTGTCTTATGTCGGCATTGGTTCAATGAAATTTGGCATAAGCGACCTTATATCTGTCAAGATCAAGTACTCATGGACATAATCACAATGTTGAATGTCACTGTGAGTAGTGATCTTGGCAGAGCATGATCACAGGGCTTGCCTGTGTCTTTGCCACTCCATACATGTACACTCATGTGAGTTTTCCCTAACCACATGCTGTCACCGAGCATGTTATCCCACACCTCTACCACTACTTGGTGCCTTGGACCACTCTCGGTGTCCCAACCCCTAGTTACGGCCTTGATCTGAACTAACACTGTTGGTAGTATCCGCCTTCTAACCTCTCCCCAATCCTTCTCCTTTTGGCCCAGAGAACCATGATCATCTCCTCGGCTTGTCGGCCGGTCAACCACGGGGAGATCCTTGATGTCCCTAATCCAATTATTAAAGCATTCGCTAAATTGTTATTGATGTAATCACATTTGACATCTGGATTGAACATGCACCTCATCCATTTCAGAGGATGCCACTGTTCAAAAACTCCATGACTTGGGGCATTTTGTCGAGCAGACCCCATATGGTTGTCAAACACACGAACCCTATATGCCCTTGCTGCGGGTACATTTCACCAAAACTATTTCCATGGAACTTCTTCATGAAGTTTTGCATCAGTGTCTAAAGCACTCCTCTTCTCTGCATTAGGAAAAACTAAACTCTTGCATTTTCTAACCCTTTACAAGCATCTGTACATATGGCTAACAGAGGAGGTCTCCTAGTGCTTTGTGCTTGGTGAGTCATGAACAGACAATTATCTTACATCTCGAGTCAAAAACCCATAAGCAATCTGGATACATCCAGTTATGTCCATCAAAAGTATGCTTGTTGCCAAGTGCCCATTCCACCTCCCATTTAGGCGGTGCTATCAATGCTAAGGTAAGGTCTACATCCCTAAGAAACCCCTCGGTGCATGGCCTTAGTGCACGAAAAAACCTATGAAAATACACTCTCTCATCTACACATCTCGTGTCTATTTCTACAACACTTCACAGTGACCTATTTAAGACCTCTGCTTTCCATCTATAAAGCAATTGGAAGCTATCTTCCCAGCTACCATACATCTCCCTAAGAGCTTTTTGTAGCCCTTTCCAAGCAGTGTCATAAGTGATTGTTACCTTATAATCATCTTCGACTTTTTTGCGGCTCCTTGGCACCAATGTTAGGACTCCTCCTCGAATAGGGAGAGCCTTGTGCGCAACCCATGATTTTGTGGTCATTGTACCCTTACCCTCTTGCTAGATGTGCATGTGTGCTCCCTTTGAGTCTTGAAACCTGCAATAGGATAAAAGAAATCAACACATACACAATATTGGTCAAATAGTTAGTACAAATGCAAAGCCAACAATAGCATAAAACAAATCGGCACAAACACAACATTAGTCAAATAGTTAGTACCATGATGATTTTAAGATCACTCCTCCTATGCCCAACAATCCTCCAAGGGCAGCCTTGACTTTGCAAGACCCGAAATCTTGTCGATCACTTTTTCAACCCCCAAATCAAACTCTTCATTGATAGCATCTTGCCTTATAGCAAGCTTTGAACTCTTTCATGGAGGGATATAGCACACCTAGATCCATTGAGGGTGATCCTTGTCATAAGCAATAAATAGTTCATCTGGGTTGAGATCATCAACATTAATCCTTGCATCCTCAGTATCATCAACAAAACCACTATCCTCTCATCATTCCTAGCATTATGCATTCTGTTGTCCTCATCCCGTAATCCCGAGCGTATAAACTTGATCCTCACTCAAGCTGCTCAATTCTCCTTCCTCATCTTGTGTCTCTTGGATCCTTATATTATCCCAATCTCTGAGGGTGGCGGAATCTCTGCTTGGAATGTCACGCACTAGACGGGCACTAGGCTGGTGGAGGCGACCAAGCGGAATCTCTGCTTGGAATGTCACGCCTTGGATCGAGCCTTTGGATGGGTGGAGGCGATAAGCGGAATCTCTGTAGGAATGTCACGCCTTTGGGTGAGCCTTTGGATCGGGTGGAGGCGACCAAGCTACTCGCCATTTCCTCCCCATTTACAAGGAGATGTGCTCTTGGGTCTCCTCTTGACTTGGCACTCATCCCGCCGACCGCAACTTCCTCCCTCCCTACCACTCCCACAACTTTCTAACCTAGGGTTTCATGCAAGCAAAAGCATCAAAAGCGCACTGTAAAAGCTTCAACACAAGGCTAGATGGCTCACCTTCTGCAATCGAATCGGAGATTCATTGGAGAGTGCTCCTCATGATCGCCGTCGCCGTCGGCGTCGCCCTCATTGTCGCCGTCGCCAGATGAGGAGGAGATGGGGATTCGACTCGGCGAGATCGGCCTTGCGCGCAGGTGAAATGGGGTCCGATCGAGTCGAGCCCGAGTCTAGCCCGATGCACAGTGCCGAGGGCAAAGAGGTCCTTTCCCCATGCTTTTATCCGGTAAATGCACAAAAACTCCAAATGGCATGGAAACGAGTTGCGCGGATTGAGCGTGGCATTTTGGCAATTGCCACGTTAATAATGGCATTTGGGTGAAGCCGCATGTCCAGAGTGGCACAATGACAATTTTCTCAAATTGAAAAAAGCAGCAATTATTTTTTCCTTTCCTTTTGCGACGCGATCAGGTGGACTGGAGCGCGTGCCCGTGGTGAGCATACGTACCTTGGGGAGCGGATCGGCAGTGGCGGGCGCGGAGGCGTGGGGCGGGGGGATGCGGTGGCCATGGCAACGCCCCGGCGGCGGTGGGGGCGGGGGACGGCTGCGCGGAGGCTGGAGGGGCGGAGGGACGCAGCCGCAGGGGAGAGGCTGAGGCGGAGGAGCGCGGCCTCGGGGGATCTCGCGGCGGCGAGGGTCGCGGCCACGAAGATACGGGAGAAGCGGAGGCAAAATGCGGTTACATTTATTATACGGCCAGAAGTGGAGATTTTCTAGAGAGAACAGGAAGGAAGAGTACGGTTGCTGTTTCACGAAATATATAAGGGTGTGATTGGTTTTTTTTTTGTCTAAAATGTAAATAAGATGATCTATCTAAATACTCTTAATGTACTCATAGCACCAGCTTCATAAATCTGGTAAAACTAAAATTTTCAGCTTTACCAGATTCTCAGAATCTGGAGAAATTGAATCCCTGCCAAACAGGCCCTAACTATACGGACGGTATAAAATATTATTGTATATAATAAATATTTTTTATATTATAATTAAAATATTATAGGATTCTATGGACACAACTTAAAAATAATTTATTATAAAAATTATCTCTAATTTTGTTGGCATGGATAAATATATACACCAGAGTCATCTATGCTTTCCTACAAACTCAAATGCTTGCAGCTGGCGTAGCCGAAGTAGGAGATGCAAGTGGATTTGTGCAAGCGAGCGATGCAACCTGGTTTCGCAAAACCGATTTAGAAAAAATTGTTTAAAACTCAAAATTCAAAAATATCGAGTTAAAAATCATCCGAAACCAAAGGGCTAAAAATTCAAATTTTTTGAAAAAAAAATGAAAAATCCACCGATTTTAACCAAAAACTTCAGTTTTGATTGAAAACAGACCAGTTTTAACTAAAAATCGACCGACCAATTGGTGAGTGCTGACCACTGCGACGTTGTCACACGATTTTAACCTAAAACCGATCGGTTTTGATTAAAAATTGACCGGTTTTACGTTGTATAAATTTTTTAAAGTTTTTTAATTAGACCGATGACAGTTGAAAACCGTGGATTTCAGAGATATTGGTCATGAATGTTAAAGTGTCGTGAATGTTAAAAAATGCGAACAGTGCTACTATCCTATTAAAAAAATGATGATCAATACATATATTTAATTTAGTAATAAAAAAGGTTTAAACTTTTTAAAAAAGTTACATAAGGGTGGAAAAGAAATGGTTAATATCTCATAAAAATTTGGAATCATGGTCACGCTCCAGTGAATTTATAAAATTTGTAGAAGGTACAATGCCATTTATGTTCTTTCTCTGTTTGATTTTTGAAATATAATACAACAAATTAAGTTCAGTACTTACTGCATTGATAGATTTTATTGAGCAAACCAAGGAAGTTGAAATTTTTTGAAAATTTTATAGAATGGTACTGAGGAAATTATTAATCTGTCATAAAAATTTTAGATGATGAACACACTCGAGAAAATTTACAAAAATGTAATAAATTTACTATCCCAATTATGTCCATTCTATTTTTGATTTTTTAAAGATAACAAATGATGTTAAATTATTTTGAAATTTTTTTATGATCCTAAAGTTATAAGGATGTTACCATAAATTTTTCAGATCATTATCAAGCTTGTAAAATTTTTTAAAAATCTAATAGTGTTTCTACCCAAATAATAAAAAATCTAAAAAAATTAGTTTTTCATCAAATTTTCATATAAGATCACTTTATTAGGTGTTATTGGACTAATTCCGGTCATATCCAGCCCAAAAAAGTCAAAATCCAGATTTTAAACCCGAAATTTCGCCGAAATTACCCGAAATCTCACCGAAATTTCGCCCAAATTGCACTGACTGAAAATTGGTTCAAACGATGTCGAAAAATTTTAAAATTTTTTTGTAGGTTCCTGATACATTAGAGATGTTTTCATAAAATTTTCAGGTGATACTCAGTTCTATGGATTTTTAAAAAATTCAAACATTGGTACTGTCTCGATGAACCGTTGACCGGCAAGTGCCATTTATGCTCATGCTCTATTTGATTTTTGAAACATAGCAAATGAACTTCAGTGCTCTGTGATTTGTGAAACTTCCGAAAGAATGAAGTCCATTGCTTAGTGATTTGATTGAGTGAACCAAAAACTGGATTCAATCAATTGGAATCAATCTATAATTCTTCATGCAAGTAATTTAATGAGTGAAGTTAGAAATTTCGCAACATTTTGACCAAATTTGGAGTATGAGTCACAGTTGCAATCAATCAATATTTGTTCATCCACCAAGAACATACCAATATTGCATTTAGATAACAGAAATGTTGTGAAAAAAAGGATACCACATAAACAAGTATTATCAACTTCCGTAATCATTTCATATGCTTACCATACAAAATACTTGCATGCTTACCATACAAGACAGTCAACCAACACACACTTTGGTGAAACAAGCATATTCTGAAAGAAATATATTCAGTTCTTTACCATGCCAATGTTGTTGCACACGCCAACCAAGTTGTTGCAAAACATCGTGATACCATTCAGATGCAAATGAGAAGCAAAAGTCAGACAAGCCCAGTAATTGATGGATCCTCCATTGACCATTCTCTGAAACAATTCGGAACAAAAAAATAGTGTTAATTTTATTCCAGAAAATTACAGTTGTCATGGTATGCAAGCTAGAAAAGAGAAATACGTAGAAATCACATATTTATATCACAATAAAATCAATCTATATTTGCATAACATACCTACAAGTAGTGGTACTGTGGTTGTGACCCCACCTCGTTGTTGACAATGACCTCGTGATTCAGCCTTTCGTGTTGTTGCTTGTACTGCTCCCAGGTCATGCCATGCGGTTGCCAAGTAGACGAGTAATGTTCATAGTGAGCAACCCAGGTGCTGTAATCCTCAGTCTGAAAAAGGTACCTCACAGTGACAGATGAGTGTCGTGCGTACAGATCGGCATATGGATCAGTGTACTCAGACGGCCAAGAGATGCTTGATCCATCACAACTCTGTCTATAACCATACGGTACGTACCCAATATCAGAAGTTGGAAAGCCCAAATGGCTTCGGTCATTTCTTTGCACCATGAGCCTTCGTCGTCTTCTTTGTTGTCTTTGCTGCGCCCACCTCCACTACTCGTCTGACCTTCCCTTCCCTCTTTGGGTTTGGGTGCGTCGCCACGTCTCTCTTTGTGATCTGGGTGGTGATTGTGGCTGTGAACGGATACTCACAGTATACTGCCCAGCGTCCGTGCCATCATCGCTCCCATCATCGTCGTCGGAGCTAGTATCTTCGCACTGCTGTTCCTCAGAAGCGGTCTCAGTTTCATCGTCGCTGCCGACAATGGGCTCATCCTCAATGGGGGCCTTTACTTTGTGCTTGGCGCGCTTGCGCTGTGATAGCTTCTGCATCCCACCTAGAGCTCCCGCTAGGATGTCGTCGTCGGCGTATCGGTGGCATGCTTCCTCTTGCCTGTGTGCGTGTCACCGATCGTGACCTCAGCCCACTCTGGGAGGCTCTTCCCACCTATCACAAATTACAAGTCACATTAATATTGTTTTTTGGTCCCGACATACAAGATTCACAGGTGTAATAAAGAACAATTGGTTACCTGTGGCCTTATCGATCTCTTCCTGCGGGATCGACTCAACCACGAATCTTCTTTGGGAGGGTGGGTCGTCCGGGTGTCCTCGTCGATGAGGGCTCCCATTAGACACAGAGTAGTCGAACCATCTGAAATAGGTTCCTTTGCCAAGATGTATCGCCTACGCTGAATTAGGTGATCAACTGGGTCTTCATCCTGGACCTTTCGGGTGGATTCATAGTCTTTCAAGCGAAGTCGCAGGTTGTAGTGTACGAAGACGAGCTTCTGGAGCTTTGCATAACTTGATCGGTTCCGCAGCTACGTGTGCACTAATGCAAATGTGCTCCAATTGCGCTCGCAACCACTCGATGATACACACTGAGAGACTAAGCGCAAGGTGTACTTCTGCAACATTGGCGGCTCATTCCCGAATGACATTCACCATTGCGCTGTGGAGAAAAAGAAAAGTGCATCAGTCAGTACACAACAACGTACCAATGCTTACAACTATGTCTTTACCTGCCGTCATTTGGCCACCAACGGCGCCGGCTCATTGTAAGTGTGTGGCAAACCGTCCCCTCTTCTGACGGTATACATCAGCTTCCTTATGGCTGCACTTGCGAAGCATTGTCGTCGATATGATGTCTATTGCGATTGAGAGTGCTCCCATGCACTGCGGATTGCTGCTTATATTGTATGAGAAATGGGACAGTGGGTCGAACACGGATGCTGCAATGAACAAATCAAGTGCATAGTTAGCATAATATAAGAGAACATTGTATAGTTGCCATATATAACATAACTAAAGTGGTTTCACTGACCTGCTTGAACGAATGTGGTTTTTCTCATTTCGCTAAACCTCTTTTCCAGGATTTCTAGGAATATCCTGTAATGGTCTCCGTGCTCCTGCACGCGACTATTATAGTCATGCCGCATCATGGCATCTTGTACCATGACACTCTCTGTTGTTGGTAACTTGTCTTGGTCGTGAATCTCAAGAACTTATACAAGGGTTCAACTGACCACGACGCCCACTCTATCCACGTCCAAAAGTCCCGACTAACAAGCGATCATATGCATAGCGGCCCTCTTCCATCGGCCCACCTACTAGCTGTCCAGTCGTGATGTGTCATCCACTACTGAAATTTCTCTTTTTTTCTTGAAGAAGCTCTCGAGAAAAACAAAGGTTGTGCCAAACCTAGTGGCATTTGGCCGCACCAACTCTCCTCCAATGTATTGGCGCATCTCGTGTGCGATTTTTGTAGTTGTATAGGAATCGCAAATTCTCTTGGCACAATGCCACAACCATTCGATTTACGGGTCCTCACACGTCTTTCAACATAAGGTTCACAGGTGTGTGCTAAGCATAGCTGCCATACAATATGTGGGAATTGCACCCGTAACGATCGGCATGCTTTCTTAAAGTTGGCACCGTTATCAGTAACCAACTGTACGACATGCTCCGCCCCAATTTCCTCACCCACGACCTTTGTTATCTCAGCTAGTAGGTACTGGTGGTCCTGGATCTTCTCTGCATATGAACAAGCCATGAGTTAGTACATGTGCCATTGACAGTCTTACCGAAGAGTACACCATTGCAGTACCTGATGCATTAACCGTCTTATGAAAGAACATGGTCCCATTGCAGTACACTATGAAGTTGATGATGCTCTGTCCCGTAGGACTAGTCCAGGCGTCACACATGACTATAACACCAAATGTGGCCCAGTCATCCCTGAACTTCCGAAGGTACTGAACAATCTCCCGCTCATTATCATCCAGGTACGTCCCATCTACCTCGAAGCCCTGTGGTGCATGAACCTCTGGGCCTAACTCCTGTGTCAGCTTGATTGCACCTGACCATTGCGAGTATGACAGGAGAGGTTAGTACAATCATCACACAAGTTGTAACTTACGACTATACAATCATTTCGTACCTGTGAAATATGGGCAGTCCATTTTGGTTCCTGGAATTGCATTTGCATGAGCCCACTTGGCCATGCCCTCCCAAGGCTACTCCGTTTATCCTTCTTGAGTGCGGTGTCAATTCGGGGTTGCTGCGGGGTGCTACTCTGTGTAAGGTCAACATCGATGGGAGCTTGGCTTTCTCGTGTTGATTTGCTCCTCCCGAATATTTTGCTAATAGTGGATTGGACCGATGACTTCTTTGGAGCACTCCCAGACCTCGAACCTACGGTCATACCTTGGCTCCTGAGGTATGCCTCTTCTTTGGAGGCTCTTAAGGCCGCCTTGAGCTGCTCCTGCTCTGTACGGTAATCACTCGCGAAGGCATCCCAGTCCTCCGCGGCCTCCTCCTTACGGAGCCACTCTGCCTTCTTCTCCTTCTTCTTGTCCTGGTATGCATGGAGGTCATGAGCATGGCACGCCTAACCGCTTTAAACACGTTGGGACAGGCCCTCACATCGCCAAATACCCGGCCAGTGTTGCTTGACGTGTCACCCTCCACCCTTCATGGCTTGGTTGCGGTAGTGACACTTGACACAGGGCCGACACGCTCTCCGTGGTCCCATCTGCCCCTCACGATCCGCCATCACTAGAGCACACAGCGAACACGAATATCTGAAGAAACATGTGCTTGTGCTCATGTCATTTGGCCATTAATGACCCATTAATTTCGGAATTAAATGCAAAGATATATGAGTTACTGACAAAGATAACAGAGATTTTAATTAGTCATGCTAATTAAAATCTCTGGTAAGTTACTAGTTCTAATTATGGCACAACCTCAATTCAAAAGAACCAGCAATCATTTGTTGAAGCATAGTGTAGCATGATGCTACTAGCATCCACGAACAATCCAGTGGATGTTTGTAGTACAATCACAAAAATGTATAGGTGCACTTCTATAGGCATATATGTCCCTCCCGAGATGCTCAGGTCTTCATCATGCTTCAGACACATATTTGAGGTTTACTTAATCTATGACGATGATAGTTTGAATTCGAGGAGTATTAAACTAAGTTAACTACTGATTAGGCAACCTAAAAAACTACATTTCCATGAATTAACCAAAAAACTAAGTTAACTGAAGTACTAAACTGCATTGTTATTTATGAAAGTATCATTCTAATGAACCAAAGAACTACATTTCCATGAATCAACCAAACAACTACATTTCCATGAACCAAAGAACAAAATTTCTTCACTTACCTGAAAATTTTGCTTGGATGAAATATTTTTAATGGTCAAATTTGGCTCCTTCACCAAAATTCGGTTCCTCCGGCGAATTCGCTTCCTCAGTGAAATTTGTTGCTTATTTCATGGCGACCTTGGATTTGGCCGGAGCTTCACCGAATTGGAGAGATCTGGCTGGCTTCGTGCTGGAGAACGTGAAGAACCGAGAGAAGAGCCTCTGTCTGGTCGTTGCAAGGAAAAGAGAAAAAGGAAAGTGAGTGAGATGATCACGTGAAAGTGAGGGAGGCTGGCTTCATGCTGTGGATCACTGTGAAAGAGAGCAAAAGTGAAAGAGTGAGGAAAGAATCAAACAAAGCAAAAGTGAAAGCCTCTATCTAGCATGCATGAAATGAGGAAAGAATCAAAGAAAGAGCCAGGAGCCCAGGACAATTATTGCATGGCCAATAATTGAGAGGAAAGAGAGAGTTAGGCTCCTTTCTGGACAAGCATGCACATGAAATAAGACAATTTCGAGCGAAAAAGGTTAATAAAACTCGACTCGATAATAGCTTGTTAGCTCGAATTTGATGTAACCACTGAAATAATACATAAAATGATACATAATTTTTTTTTTGAATTTTTGAATTTGCACGGCATTTCTAATCTCGGGGGATCCGAAATCCGAATTTTCGCCGAATTTCGGCGGTTTTTCTATCCCTGCTCGCGGGTTCCCTCGCTCGTCCCGCCGCCGTCCAACGGGAGCCGAGGCGTTGGCGGTTTGGAGCGGTGAGCCAGGGAGGAAAAACGGCAGGTCGCCAGATTCCTCGGCCGGGGCGCGAGCGCACGGGGACCTGCTCGTCGAGGCGGTGAGGGTGGTCGGGAGGAATGTGGACGTGGGGGTCGCTGGCGCCGACATCCTGGAGCTGTCGATGGCGAAGGGGCCCATGTTCTCGTGGCCGAGCTACTGGCCGGAGGAGGGGTACCCCAAGGAGGACCACCATTCTTTATTAGGTATGATGGATTCATATGCGAACGCAGCGAGTTTTAATCTGCATTGCCAATGGAGTATTTTTTCCCCTAATTGGTCAAGTACAGGAAGGTGATGATCCAGTTTCACTAATTATCATAGTAACTAATTTGCGTGGCTATGTAGTTGACAATGTACTCAAGCTTACTACAGCCAATTTGATTGACTGATCTCTTTCATGTAATTCAATCTTGAGTTGGTGTATGAAATGAAATGTTGTTGCGAGATGGGAAGAAGTTGAGGTGCCAATATTTGCCTTTATATTCTTTACACAATTGGAGTACGCTAAATTGGCCAAATTGAATTACAGTCATGTTAATTTTGTTTCATAGTTTCAGCTAATCTTGATAGCTTAAAATTGATTCATGTTTGAGTCGAGCATATACTACTCCGTTACATTCATTACTGCAATTAAGTTAATGATCTACTACTATTGATGTTTCTGGTTACATTTTATTAAATTTGTTAACTTGATTTTGATTTCCTAGTTTGCTTAATACTGCAATTTTAGCTTGTGAGTATTGTAATCTGGCAAAATTTGATGACTAGTGACAGAGAGGTAAATCTCAATGTATATTCAATCAGGGTGATTACAAATATATATAGCCCAATCTGCCCTAGAATCCGTGCGGTTTATAGAAACAGACACCCGCAGGATTAGGAGATTAGAGCCAGAATCGATCACGCCTAAAGAGATAAGGAAGGTATATATCTAGACTAAATATAAAGTCTAACACCCCCTTGATCGAACGGAGTAGAACAAGCGTTGATGGAGCGAAACTTCGATGAAGAGCGGCCGTAAACCTTTGGTGAAGATGTCGATATCTTGAGAGGTAGTCGGAACATGAAGAACGCGAACGACACCAGCGGCAACCTTGTCGCGAACAAAGTGAAGATCAATCTCGATGTTCTTGGTGCGGCGATGTTGCCGGGTTCGTCGAGATAAACAACACTAATGTTGTCGCAATAAACAAAAGTAGCACGCTGGATGGGGCGGTGAAGTTCCGTCGGCGGTTGTCGTAACAGTGGTCTCGGCCACATTGCATTGGCAACGATACTCGACACTCGCCGCACTAGGCGGAGAGCGGTAGGTTGCCGTTTGGACGACCAGAGACGAGATTGTCGCCAAGAAAACACCATAGCGAAGTGGAGCGGCGAGTGTCCGGACACCCACCCGGTCGACATCGAATAAGCGATGAAGAGTCGTCGAGAGTCGCTAGAAAGTGAAGACCATAATCTAGAGTGCCATGAAGGTAGCGCATCGCTTAACAATGGCATAATGCGACTCCGGGGATCATGCATGAAGAGACAGACTTCTTTGAGCAGGCGTATGCAATGTCGGGCGAGTAAAGTCAAATATTATGTCGCTTTGCCAAACCACGGTAATGAGAGGGTGTTGGCGGAACACCATCTGAAGAAAGCTTGGCGAGATGTATCCACGAGAGTAGAACAAGGCTTGCAATCGAGACATCTTGCTGTGTAAAATATCCAAAATATCTTGACGCGAGAAAGCAGTCCGATGAAGTGAGTGATTGCACCAGACATGCCGAGAAAGTCATGGAAGGACCAAGGTCTTTCATGGAAAATTCCGTTGAAGAGCACCAATAACATGTCGCGAGAAGAGCATCCGAAGAAGCGGTGAGGACAATATCGTCGACATAAAAAGCGGATAAGCCAAATCATCGCCATACGGCGAAAAACAAATAGCGAGGTGTCGGACCGAGCACCAACAAACCAATGGACTGGATGAATAATGAAAACCGATTGTACCATGCACGCGGGCTTGCTTGAGCCATAGAGACTTGTTAAGGCGGCAGACAAAAGAAGACTGGCGGGATCAATAAAGCGGAGGGCTGCTCGCGATAAACCACCTCGAAGAAAGTGCCATGAAGAAAAGCATTCTTGACGTCCAGTTGATGAAGAGGCCAACCACGAGAGACTGCAATAGAGAGAACAGTACGAATGGTGGCAGGTTTCACAACAGGACTGAAAGTCTCACCATAATCAAGTCCAGGGCGTTGAGAAAAACCACGCAGAACCCACCGCGCTTTATAGCGATCAAGAGACCCATCGGAATGAAACTTGTGACGGAAGACCCATTTGCCAGTGACAATGTTTGCTCCGGAAGGTCGAGGCACGAGATCCCACGTGTTATTGGCCAACAAGGCCTCGTATTCCTCATTCATAGCCGCACGCCAATGAGGATCGGTCAAAGCACCACGATAAGATTGTGGCACGGCGAGAAGTAGCCGTGTGAAGATTCATCGGAATCTTGGGCCGAAACACCCTTTCTCGCGTCACCATAGGATGAGTATTCTCAACGAGGCGGGCGGCCGCCGCGTGGCGGTCAGGGGGAGCTCTGCGAACCTAGCAGCGCCATGCTGGCGTGGAGGGCGGTGGCATGCAGTGTGGCGCGCCATGCATCGGCGATGGGCGGGCGTGTGAAGCGAGCGCACACGGAGAGGGCCCGGCGGCGGCCTCAGGTGGGGCACCAAGAGGGCGTGGGTGTTGGTCTGGCGGCAGCTGGCGAAACCCCGAGAGGGCAGCGGCACGCGCGTGGTGACGAGCAGCACCAACCCGGCGGTGGAGGTGGGAGACACCAGCAACAACCCGAGGCTGAAAAGTGGCGGGGCGGTGGAGTCGGCACGGGAACACCAGAGAGGGGCGAGTACACAGTAAAACAACGAGGGCCAATAGGCGACCGCTGTCGAACTCGAGAGAAAATCAAAAGGTAGAGGGAGGTTGAGATGAGGAGGTTGTAGCAAGCGGAAATGAGGATTCATCAAAAGTAACATGACGGGAGATAATGACCTTATTGGTGAGAATGTCAAGACACCGGTAGCCTTTGTGATTAGAGGAGTAACCAAGGAAGACACAAAGGGAGGAGCGAGAGAGAGTTTATGGTGGCGATGGGTGAGAGATTAGGGTAGCATCGCAACCAAAGACACGGAGATGGGTGTAGGAGGGTTGGACACCATAAAGAGCAAAAAAGGGTCTGGCGAGAGTTTTGGTGGGATGACGATTAAGCAAGTAGGTGGCGGTGTGAAGGGCTTGACCCGATGGGGAGGAGGAGGTTAGCTGGAATAATAAGGAACGTATGATGTTGTTAAGTAGAGCGTGTGATACGTTCAGCTTTACCATTTTGTTGGGACGTATAAGGGCAGGAGAGGCGAAGGTTGACACCGTGAGTAAGAAAGAACATGCGGGCAGAAGAGTTGTCAAACTCACGACCATTATCGCACTGAACATTCTTAATGGTGCAACCGAACTGTGTCGAAACAAAGGCAAAAAAATGAACAAGTGTGGAGAATGTGTCAGACTTAAGGCGAAGTGGGAACGTCCAAACAAAATGGGAACAATCATCAAGGATAACCAGATAATATTTGTAACCCGAAATACTTAAAATAGGAGAAGTCCATAGGTCACAATGTATTAAATCAAAATTTTTAGAAGCTCTAGATGTAGAAGAGGAAAAAGGTAGACGAATATGTCGGCCGAGTTGGCAAGCATGACATAACGAATCTAAGGTGTTTGGACTACATGGAATAGCGAAACAGTGAACAACCGAGCGAAAGCGATGTGACCCAAATGTCAGAGACGACGATGCCAAACCACAGGAGACCTGTTGCACCGACCAAAGGCGACGAAGGAGGCACCAAGGGCGAAAATGGAGAGGATACAAGGCAAAGCACTATTGCACTGACGATCACGTTCTTGGTTTTGAGGTCCTTCACAGAGACACCAAAGGATCAAACTCCTGAAACAGTTATTATCGATAGTAAATTGACTGAGACGAAATAAGATTTTTGATAATATGTGGAGAGACAAGAACGTTCTGAAGGTGAAAGGAGCCGTGAGAAGTGGTAGTGACATAGACCGGTGGAAATAATCTGCAAAAGGGAACCGTTCTGACAATATCTGGGAAGGAGTAAGAGGAGAGGAGGTGATGAAAGAAGAGTACGGAGTCGGAGGTCATGTGCGATGTAGCCCCAGAGTCAAAATACCGATCCTTTGGTCGGTGGAGCAATCGTCATCGTCTGGAAGCGTTAGCGATGCGTTTGGTCCCATGCGAGAGGTTCGGCGTCCACATGCGAGGCGCCGAGATTATATGGAGCCGGCGAGACACGGGTCAGCGACACGATGCTGGCGTCCGCGCCGAGAGCACACAGAGACGGCGGACACGCACCAGCAACGCCGAAGAAGTCCACGCGCCCGAGCACGAGGCGGCGGCCACGCGCTAGAAGGCCGCAAAAGAGCGGCGGATGGACACCGTTGAGTTGACGAGGCTCGAACGCCAGGCCAAAAAAGCGCGGGTGCGAGCCCACGCAAGGAATCGCTGGAGGTCGTAAGGAAACCGGCGCTTCTTGGTTTATTGAGGACGGGCCACATCGACTCGAGCGATCCACGGATTGTAGAACGTGGGAAGCCGCCACCGCCTTAGCCTCGCCGCCGCCGCCCGCGACCAGCGCCGATTCGGCGAAACCGCCGATTCCGAGTTGCGGTTGTAGTTAGTACAGATGGTGTTGTTGGTGTTGCGGTTGTGGAAGAAGCGTCGGGCCGTGGAAGATGACCGCCGCAAGAAGTGCCGTGGAGGAGGCACTGGAGCATTCTTCATTGTGAGTTCTTCAAGAAGAAGATCGAACGCACTTCCACAAATGATGGGAAGGGCTTCGCTTGAGAAGAGACGCCATGGTCTTGAATCGCTCGTTGAGGCCGGGATGACGGAGAGCACAAGGCTACGATCAGCCACGGGTTCACCGAGATCACCGAGGGCGTCGGCCATGGACTTCATCTTGCGACGATGATCTGTGGCGTTGAGGTTGCCTTGGGAGAAATTCGGAACTCGGCGTCGAGGATGAGAGCACGGGTTTCCTTGTTACCAAGAAACTGTTGCTCGAGTGCAAATAAGCGGTCTTGTGGCGAGATGCGGCGTCATGGCGATGTCAAGAATGTCGCCGGCGGCGTGGCGTAAAGCCAAGAAAGCGATGGCGTCCATGCGCTTCGGTCGGCGTTGTCGGAGAAGTCGTCGTTGGAGAGGCGTGGTTGTCAAGGGCATACTTGCTGGCGTGGTGAGAAAAAGGCCTCGCCATTTGCTGTAGTCTTGGCGAGTTGGTGTCGAGGCGTAGGGAACCGGGCCTTGAAGTTGAGGACGGACACGGCTTGCGCATGAAGAGCAGCCGTCGCTGCTCTTGCGCTGGCGAGCGTCTGCGTCGGTCTGGCGGCGGCGTTCGGCTTCCTCGAGCTCGGAACGGCGGGCGGCGGCGGCGTCATCGGCGGAAAGATCCGTGGGAGCCATGCAGCCGTGCGAGAGAAGCCCGCTAGGGGCGATGGAAAAGCGGAAGGATCGAACCAATATCTGATACCATGACAGAGAGGTAAATCTCAATGTATATTCAATCAGGGTGATTACAAATATATATAGCCCAATCTGCCCTAGAATCCGTGCGGTTTATAGAAACAGACACCCGCAGGATTAGGAGATTAGAGCCAGAATCGATCACGCCTAAAGAGATAAGGAAGGTATATATCTAGACTAAATATAAAGTCTAACAACTAGGATGAGTTAGTGTATAATTGATCACTGGAACCTGTGAAATCAAAGCTGTATATTTCAAGTTACAGAAGTTGTGAGAACGTTACTTCTCAGAGGTCTCATAAGCCCAAGTACAGTCACACTGACTATCATTTACCACATTCATGTAAAAACCCCATGCTGCATTTTGTATATGGGCATCTTTGTACGTACTAACTGGTCTATATTAAATACAAACCATTTTACAAGATTGATAAATATCTCATAAGCTCACACAAAATTCTCAATCATTTAAAGGACCATTCACTTATGGAAAACCAGTAGGAATAACCTCACCAATCCAAATGTTGTACACTTGGGTTCAGGCATTTGATGCAATCCATCACTTTGCTTGATGAGAGGATGCCTGAAGACATCCATCACGAATCTGACTGGCAACGTCTGCAACAGCACCAGGACCATGTGGGAGGAAAACTGCTGAAGATTTGGATGCTGCGCCAATCTCTTTCATGGTGTCAAAGTACTGAGTGAGAAGAACTAAGTCCATCACGTCCTTAGCTGAAGTCCCAGGCACATTCCCAGAGAAGCCGAGCACACTATCTCTTAGACCATCAACTATAGCCTGCCGCTGCCTTGCAATGCCAAGGCCTGAGAGATACTTCGCCTCAGCCTCTCCCTCAGCTCTCTTGATCTGAATGATCTTCTCTGCCTCTGCCTTCTCATTTGCTGCAACACGCAGTCTTGCAGCTGAACAGCATAACCAAAAAAAAAAAATGTTAGCCCTATACATCAAACTGCAGTGTTTTCTAGTGATGGTGATTGATTTATTACTTCTTATGAGACCAACCATAGGATTTTAGATGGACCATAATGACATCCGTATATGAATAACTGCTTAAGGTTTATTAGCACTTCACACTAATGTTATGGCCGTGGGCCAGCTGCAAGAAGGAAGCTTCAGCAATTGTAGCAATCCCACGAATTGAGAATAAATTGATTAGTCATCATATGTAGTTGTTGCTCTCCTTATCTAGTTTGAGATGCTATCTTTATTAGTTGGAAGGTTTAGATTTGATTGTTATGTGGCCAGCTCTGTATAGGCACGTCATTGTCATGTCTTATTGGCAAGAAAGAAAGAATAATTCATTCCCAGTCTTAATCTCTCTCTCCCCCCAAGCACGCCGATGCTGCCGGGCCATCCTCTCGGTGGTGTTTACCCTCCATGAAAGCAAGACCATAACAACTAAACATAGTATTACATATTAGATGGAAGATCTTTTTGAGTTCATGGTAAACTGTGTCAGTTCATACTCCAAACCAAATTTCACCCAAGTAGGTCATCACTTACCAGCATTAATTTCATTCATAGCACTTTTAACTTTTTCATCTGGTTCTATATCAACAATGAGTGTCTGCACAATCTCATAACCATAACCAAACATAGCCTTCTCAAGCTCCTCCTCCACAGCTTTTGCTATTTCATTCTTTTGCTCAAAAGCATTATCCAGTTCTAGTTTGGGAACGCTTGCTCTGATAACTGCAAGAAAATATATCCTTATCAACAATCTTGTGGAGATGGTCTTTAGCATTTACATACCTGAATATTGTTTGGGTCCATGAGAACATCCATAAGTGACTATATATTGAGAAGCTATCCTTACCATCAAAGACATAAGATTGGATTTGAGCTTTTGGGTTGCTCAGCTTATAGTATGCATCACTTGCTTTGTCTTCCATCGCTCGGTATTGAATGGATGCAACAACAGTAACAAAAACATTATCCTGTAAGACGATACATAATCGCAGAAGAAAATAGATCACATAAACTGATAAGAATCTCTACAAGTTATTTATGATGCATGGGGAGTCTGAATGGATACTCCTGAGAATTGAGATTTCAGAGTACCTTTGTCTTTGTCTCGCAGCGGACATCTAGCTGCCTAAGTCTAAGTGTGAGCTGACCAGCGACGCGGCTTCCAGTGATCCATGGCACACAGTGGCATCCAGGATCAAGCACATCCTCAAACTTCCCGAATCTTTCCTTGATGCCTACTGTTGACTGGTTCACTTGTACACAGCAGAGCAACCTGCCAATTGCTGCCACTAATTTTCCCATTCTGATGTCTGTCTTCAAACAGTGTGGGTTTGAATCAATCTTTACAATAACTCTGTGATAAAATTTAGTATTTCCAGTGATTTATTTTTTTAGGTAAATTGTGTGTAGAAGTGTTGCAGCTCTATAGTAGAAATTAGCATACATATAGGTAACCCCGAGGATTGAGGTATGCTAGTAATGGAACTTACATGAAAATGGATATCTGAAATACTGAAATATAAACAAGCTATGCCTAATAGGCCAACAAATAATCGAAATATTTATTGTTTGCATAATAGGCTAACAGATAACTGAATTATTCGTTGTTTTCATTAAGAGGCAAACGGTAGTACTGAATTATTCGTTGTTTGTATATTTTTCATTCCTTTTGCTAAATTTGGTTCTGAAAGCTTTGCAATTTGCAGATGCCTAACTTTAATATGCTAATATAGTGAAAAGTTGTCATATTTTTCCAAGAAAGAGGGCACTGTCTCCAATTATCGTTGATAAGATAATTCCTATTGCTTTTCTTCTGAACTTTATTTTATCTCAGTATGATTTCGCCCTTCTGTTACTTGAACAATCTGCTCTTTATCTTTAAACTTGAAAAAGAAAGGAACAAAACTTTTGCCCCCTAGGATCGGGTTTGGCTTCATCAAAATATCATATAGAGTTGAGGGGAAACAGAATAGTTTACTTACGTTAACACCTCTTTTGATCTTTGTGCACTGGAGCAGCAGTCACTGCTGTATGTTTGAGTAAACTGGTGAAGATATTTCAGATGGTGGACGACGATATGGAGTAACTGAATTCTATCTTGAGTAATCTAGGTGCATGGTGCTTTTATACTTGAGTGGTCTGCATTGTGAAGCAAGGAGTCTTATACCAGGTCAACATCTGCATTTCTCTGTCATTCTCTGGACTGATCCTTTCGTCATAGCCCCGGGAGAAACTTCTTAGGGAGGGTGTTGATGGTTGAATTAGCTACAAGCAACCATCAACGAATACCACGGCTGGTTATGGTATTCTTCGCTACATATCCACATCATTATTCTTTTCAATGTTGATCTCCAGGAAAAAAAAGGGTAATAAACATTGGAGGAACCATAGAGGTATTGGCTTTATCCTATCTGTTTGTGAATCTCTCTCTCTCTCTCTCTCTCTCTCTCTCGGTGTTTAAGCGAACTTTGTAAAAACAGTTCTTTGATGACTTATCAGACTTATAGTGTAAACCTTTCTTTCTTAAATATTTTTGCTATCTTCAATATTGGATTTGCCGTCTTGAATGGGAATTGCTTTTATCTCTCCCCCTAATTTGATCCTAAGAATTGCTACTTCAGGAATCTTACGAGGACAGGATCATATGCAAAGTGATTTTTGCCAATACTAAAATTGTCATTTAGTTGGAGTGTTTAGCATTCTCTGTCGATACTGTCAACTTACAATGTGTTTAATGTCTTACTAATACAAGAGTCAGCTTGAGTTTATTTAGTCAGTTTTATTTTAAGCATAAAGATGACAACCTTGCTTAGATGATTAACTTTATCTCCCTTTGAGAAACAAAATATACTTTTATCTGTTTGGTTTGAAAGGGCATGTACTCTGAGGCAAAAGAAAATGCTCAGGAACTTCTTGGAGCCACTGGTTTTTCCTTCCGTATTTGCTTACTAATTTCTTGTGAAAGGTACGGGAAGTTCTCTCTTGGTTAATGTCAAACAGATAAGATAGTTGGCGATGGAATCAAGGAGAAATCGTGAATTGTAATTTATGTTCAAACATGTCCGTTTAAATTATGATTCTGCTTGCCCATACTGTCCTCCGCGCAGAGTTCCAAATATCGAAATAGCGATTTTCGAACTATATTTGATTTTAGATTATCGGCAAAAGGCAATCAAAAACTGTAGAAATCGGATGAGTTCGAAGTCAAATTTTTTGAAATCGATGGTCAAAATTCGTCAAAAAAAATTAAAAATCAACCGATGTCACCAATTTTCGATTTAGGGTTTAGGATTTGCAATTTTCAAGTTATTTTCAAGCGATTTTATTTGATTTTCGGCGCACTAATGGAAAATTGGGAAAAAAATAAAAAATCTGAATAAATCCAAATTATTGTATAAAACATCTTAGAGAAATTTAAAAAAAAATTGAATCCATTTAGTGCTTCTAAAAATAAAAAACAAGAATTAATGAAAAGGAATAGAGGCACTGTCAAATTTTTATAAAAAAAACTACAAGCTTGATCATGCTTTAAAATTTTAATGGAATCATAATTAGTGCCTAAGGATCATGTACTAAAGTTTTTAGAAATATTAGACTTCATTTAATGCCCTTATAAAATAAAAAACTGAAGAGTATATATATAATGTCAGTAGCACTTTCAGAATTTTAAAAAATACACAGTTCTTATCATCATTTGAAAATTTTACAACATCATTAGCATTTTCATAGGACACCACAAAAAATTCAGAAATATTAGACTTCATTTAGTGCTCCTAAAAATCAAAAACAGAAGAGCATAAATTCTGACAGTATCACTGTCAGAATTTTAAGAAAATACATAGGTTTGATAATGACATAAAAATTTTATAGCGTCATTAGCATTTCATAAAATTTAACACTTTTTCATAAAATTTTCCAAACTTTTCGAATTTTTGAATTTGAATTGAATTCCACCAATTTACTAAGTGGTTTCAAAAGCTAAACCAACTCGTTGCGCTCGATTTTTATAATTTTTGAATGATTTTCGTCAATTTTTTGAACCATGCCTCCGTGTCACCGTGCACAGAAGTTCGCCGGAACTTAAGTCATGAAACCCTCTGATTCTTCAACGGATATAGTTTAGTCGGAGATGGCACGATTGTATCAACGGATAAGGACTGGCGTGACTATTTAGGCTAAGTCAAATCGTTGGGCTATGAATCCATCTTATGATTGCGGCTGCGTGTTGGACGCGTTTGGCGCGGTTACACTATTATCTGGTTTGGTTGTCACGCACGTATATTTATAGATTTGGTACTATCTCTAATTGTAAAAACGTTGACACGTTTCCTGCTGCGAAAGGTCATTGGAGATCCCAATGCTACAGCGGTACGCCTCCCACGCTCCTTGCTGCCTTGACCAGCTCACGCCCCCACACTTCTGCACTGCTCGAGCATGGCAGCGTCTACTCCCACGCTTCTTAGACACGGTAGGAACATATGTCATCTATCATACCTTGTATAATAAGGACAAAGGCTAACTCTACAAATACGTATGGTAAAACATAGACTACTACTTTGGTTGTTCGATTAACAGACATGTTTCCGAGAAGATCATACTAGTATTGCGTACTAACAGGATTAGCGTAAGCGAATAGATCGGCAAAAAATAAACAACACCATAGGGAAAAAAATAACAAAAGCGACTGGATATGGACTGTCTGCACTGCGAAACGCACATCAGCTAGAATTACATCTAGAAAGTGGAAACTTCTTGCTACTCTACAATACAGTCTTCAAAAATAAGGACCTTACAATACAACTGCAGGCAGTATTCTTGTGAGCTACGAGCTTGCAGACTTCTGTGATTAAGTGTGCATGGATAATGTGCTGGTAAACTATTGGTACAACAAGACCGCATCGGGCCACCGCAAGAAACTGTATTCTTCACTTGCCATGGAGTTCGATGGACACCATCTTATTTTTCGTTGTTTCCGTGCCACAACTCTACCATGAGATTTTGAAAAATAAATTATTATTATTATTATCTCCCAAGGTTGTTAATTCTGAGAACTAACAACACAACACATAAATGTCAAAAGATCTAAATATAACAGGTTTCTGTCGAACTGTTCAATAATCACACACAGCTGCAAACATGTTGTAGGCTTGCAGCGACTAATAACATAACAAGTTGCAAGACATTTCCCTATGGATTATTAATCCTAAAGATGGTAAACCTTTGTGCTGATGTGTGTAGCAAATTAAAATAACTGTGATTCAACCAATGCTCCTAATTGCGACAGACAAATAACTCAGAAATCACGTGAATCAAATCTTGAACAGGTTGATATCTTTGGATTTTGAAACAGCGAAAAATGAATAAGGTATTGAACTGAAAAAATCTCCCGGGGTGGTGGTGGGCGCACGGAGGTGCAAATCCACCCGCCCGGTTTCAAGTCTTAATACCCTCTTAAGTAAATGGCAGAGCTCCAGACAAATTTTCAAAAAAGATCAAAAATGGTATTGAACTATTGAATATTATGCAATACGTAACTTCACTCAAATGTTATACCAAAGTCCTAAATTGAAACTTTGTCCATCTTGCTTACACCAAAGAGCATACATAGAATACAATATCTAACAACAAAATAAACAGGGGCTTAACATTAGCACTGAAAAGACTTGCAGTACCTTTGTCTTCGAGACCCTTACAGCATACTCTTTAGTTTCTCCAAAGGAAAAAAGCAGGTTACTGGACTCGTGCAAGAAACTTGATAGTCACTGCATTAGATTGACTATCAGAAAGTAGAATACCAGCGTACGATAGCTTAGTTTACCGAAAACAAATATATTAGAATTAGATGCATACATTATTATTTCTCTTCACTGTCAGAATCAGACTCTTGGAAGACAGGTTTCGGCTGAGTTTGAGAATAGGCTGGCGCAATAAACTTTGGATCTTTCTCTGCAGCATCAGCATACTTCAAAATTGCCTCTCTTGGATCTTCGTCCATCCAGGTCTCCTTAATTAAACCACCTTCCTGTATCAAATAATGGGGAAAAACATGTGACGTCAATTAAAAACATTTATACTTTGGGACAAAGCACAGAATACACATAGAAGTACCGAAATAACCTAAGTTCATCGTACATATAAAACATAAGGAGCAAGTGTATACGACCTTCAATAGGTACTGTGTCAGCAAGCTTCCTTTTGTAGTGCCGACTCTTCCACCATGCCCTGGACCATTAACAGGTGCTTCCGGTTTGTGCGATTTGAGTGGGTCTTTCAGTATCTTCTCCCTTTGACGTTTACGACTTGGTTGATCTCTGAATAGTGGCAGTGCATGTGGATTGTGTATTACAGGTTGCACCTCATAATCATCAACAGACTTTTTCCTCGGTGCTCGTCCAACACATACAAGAGCTCCCCTTTGACTAATAGAAGGATCATACAAGATATGAGTCCCACCTTCCTTCTTGTCCCCAACTGTTGCAAATACCTAAAGAAAAAACAGACAAGTTAAATAATATGCTAAAAATGATATTCAGCAGTTGTGATTCATCAAGTACCAAGACACATAACCTGATTAATCCTTGGGTGCCAAAGACACCTTATCACACTGTACTGTGGTGAAATCCCCACCCTTGATACAAGCTCGAGTTTCCTTCTATCAAAGAAGCAAAGTAGTCCTCCATTTGTGCCATCTTTCTCAATAGAGGTTCCTGTAAAAATAAGTTGCTCGTCTGCGCTAAATGTTGCATTTGTCTCTGCATAGTGATTTGGCAAATCTTCAAACACTTTCAAAGGAGTTTTCATTTTCCTCAAATCCCAAATCTGCATTAAATTGCAAATGTAATACCCTGATTAGAAATTATATATCCAATAAAAGGAAGAGCACAACAATGCTACAACCCTTACTATTATCACAAATACACGTTACAACAGTACCAACCAAACAGCAAAAAACATCAAACCCGATCTGACAACTGACGCATTGCACGCAAAATACTAATCATGACTGGCGAACCTCCCCTTTCATCCACAAGGACAATTTACTCCTAGTTATTTAGTATTTACATAACCTAGCAATTTGCTTCCAAGGCTGTACCAAACAACCACAAATGAATTCAAGTCCTCCCAAACATACAACAGCCTTACAAGTGAGCTCAACTAAAGGTTGCCATACTTGTATGAACTTACAAACTTATATTGATAACTACAGAACAGTCAAGGAGAAGTATTTTAGGGTGAAACAAAGGATAAATCTGGAAAGCTCAATGGATTGATGCTTAATCTAAATACCGAGCAACAGTTCATTGTGTATGAGTATGACAGCACAGATTGCAGATAAATGAACTTAAAAAATGTAGGCATAATAATGTTAAAGCAGTTATTGTGAAATTTTTTGAAACTTTAAATCTTAAGAAGACAGATCAATACCTTTAGAGTACTGTCCATACTTCTTGACAGAAGAATCTGTCCATCTGTAGAAAACTTAACCCCAGTAATATCCTCCATATGTGTTTTCTCAACATGGATATCTGGTCTGCTTCCCCATCCAGTCTTTATGGTCCAGAGCTACAAAGGAGGTACCATTCAGGTCATAAAACGTATTAACAAAACCATCTGACTAAACTCAAAAGTGGTAGGATAATTTAGAAATTCTACAAATTTAATGTACCTGAATGGAACCATCTCCTACCCCACCCACAATTCGCTTGCCTTCGCAATCCCATGCACATGCAGTAACAGGAATTCGCATTGGTCTTGCTAGCTTAGGTTTGATGACCTATTCAAAAAGTAATGAGGGAGTTTCAGTACCACAAAAGCAAATGGTAGAAGCTTCAGTCATGCACAATAGCAAATAGTTTAACTTTAAGCAACTACTAGTGAATTAGTGCTAAAAGGAACCAAAAATAGTGCATTTCAAGCCTTCAAGGTTCCAATATTACTCAAAACTTCTCATAGAAATAATGCATGACTATCTAGTGAATTGAAATAATAGCACAAAATACCTGCTTTTGACTTTTAAAATCTGACACATCCCATAGACGGATGGATCCATCTTCTGATGAGGTCAATATAGTTTCTTTTGACTTGGGATTCCATTCACCACCAGTCAGCCCAGAAATGTGACCCTTCGTATTCTTCAGATCACGGATATACATATCACCCTTAACAAACTCGCCTAGTGTAAGCCCATCCCGATCATATATCTGATTGGAAGCATAAATGTCAATAACAAATTTAACATCCTAGGGTTAGGATTTTTGGGAAATTCTGGAAAATTACAAAAGCAGAATACCTTGGCCTGAGCTGAACCCGTAACACACAAGAATCGATCCGATGTTGGACTCCAACTTAGGCTACGAACTTGATGCCCTTCAAAGGGTTCCAATTGCCTAAATGATTGCAGCTTCGAATTCATACCTTGGAAGTCATACATACGTACAGTATAGTCATAGCTCCCAGAGAGCACTCGCGATCCTGTATGGTCAACAGCAAGAGCTGAGACAACCTGCAAAGAAAATAGCGTGATTATTAACCAGTAAAATACATCTATGGAAATTATAGCAATACTATCTGTATGTCTAGTAAGTTTATTAAAAAGCCACAAATCTGTTTCCGGAAACCTGTCCATCACCTGGCTATTAATTCAACTAGGTTAAGCAATCAACAAAGCCACGTAAACAACTAAGCAAGCAAACGTCCGTTGACAGCACCACCAGAAGGCCAAGTCCTCTGGGTCATCTCAAGAGCAAGTTCAATTTAATTGATATATTTTACTGAAATTTTACGCATTCAAAAATCAAAACCCAATTTAGCACTACTTCTAGCTAAAGATCAGTTCATTCCGTTTGGCCTTGGCAAGAAATGGTACAATTTACACCATGTTTATCACGGTGCCCCAACGAGGCAAGTTGCCTTCGGGGCACCTGGATGCCTAGGCGACAATTAGGCGACTAAACAAAATGCAGCTGCAAATATAGTAATATACTAAATTAATACAATATCTAGGTTGTTACAGCTTACAAGTTACAACAACCCCCATGATTACAACATCACATATCACTACAAAGCATACTTATTAATGTTAGGATTGCAGCATACTATTCATTATGGGCCCCAATGGGCTAGAAATACATCAACCAAGGTAAAATGGAAATAAGCAAATAAACCCCTATACATATAGCTAATCTAACACCCCCCCTCAAACTCATGGTGGGTCTACAACACTTTGGGTTTGGAGAGATGGAAACAATGTTGCACTTTAGTTTGTGCTTTGGTGAAGAAGTCGGCAAGTTGAGCGCGAAGGCACATGACAAAGAGTAACCACGATCTTGCACAGGAAGCGAGCGTAGTGAGCATCGACGCCGATGTGTTTGGTGAGCTCATGCTTCACGGATCACGAGCAATCTTGATGGCGCCGATCTTTGTCGGAGGCAGAACGATCGTCGGAGTAAAGCAGTCACACCCGAGTCGACAAGAAGCCACCGGCCAAGTCACCTCAACGATCATCGAGGCGAGGCACGCGAGCTCGACCTCGGTGCTAGAAGCGAGCAATGATCGGCGTTTAGTCTTCCAAGAGATCAAGGAAGATCCAAGGAAGACCAAGATGGTAGAGACAATTTGCGATCGGCAGGATTGCTAGCCAGTAGCATCTGAGTAGGCCGAAGTTGTGAACAACTAAATTTGGGAAGAACAGGTGACGGTCACTGTACCACGAAGGTAGCGAAGAACCCAAGGAGGTGACCAGTAAGCGCACTGCTTGGTGGGAGAGGCCATAAACTGACTAAGGATGTGCATAGCGTGAGACACATTCGGACGAGTGAAGCCAAGGTAGACAAAACTCCCAACCAGGTGACGGTAGCGAGTGGGATCAACTAGAGGAACCCCATCAGTGGCTCTAAGCTGAAGGTGAAGCTCCATCGGTGTCGGCGATCTTGTCGTCGATAAGGCAAGCACGAGCAAGAAGCTCCTGGATGTACTTACTCTGAGAGAGGTAGGAGCCTGTAGGCGTGGACTCAACCTCAATCCCCAAGAAGTACCAAAGAGGGCCCAGATCAAACATCTGAAACTGCTCACTGAGGCGCGCCTTAACAAAGGCAATAAAGTGAGAATCATCTCCAGTGATGAGCATGTCATCAACGTAGAGGAGAAGGGTCCGACCACGAGGAAAGGTGTGGACAAAAAGAGCAGGGTCATGTTGACTAGGAACAAAACCAGCAGCCGTAACAACAGAGGCAAAGCGCTCAAACCAAGCACGAGGGGCCTGCTTGAGGCCGTAGAGAGAGCGACGAAGGCGACAGATGTGACCATCAGGAACACTGTAGCCAGGAGGTGGGTGCATGTAGACCTCCTCACGCAACTCGCCGCGAAGAAATGCATTCTTCACATCGAGCTAGGAGATGGTCCACCGACGACGAAGCAATGACCACAAGGGAGAGGGCGATGGAAGGGCGGTTGTCTTGCGGGCAAGCTGGAGAGTTAAATCTCGCCATAGTCGCAGTCGTGCTCTGCTGAAAACCACGAGCGACAAGACGCGCCTTGTGGCGCTCAAGAGAACCGTATGAGCGAGTCTTGATCTTATAAACCCACTTGCATGTGGTCGGGGTGACGGTGGAGGGACAGGGAACAAGATCCCAAGTACCAGTGCGCTCAAGGGCAGCAAGCTCCTCAGCCATCGCAAACTGCCACTTAGGATGAGTAACAACATCGCGGTAAGAGGCAGGCTCTGAGGAGGTGATGACAGAAGCAAAGAACCCGTATCGGTCAAGACGGGAAATCGCGCTTCTATCACGAAGAGTGTACCGTGGGGAAGAAGTAGCAGGATCCAAAGCAGGGGGAGGAGCCGAAGAGGGAGAAGGATCCGAGGAGGAGGAGGAAGGAGTCCGACGAGAGTAGTGAAAACGGGCAGGAGGTCGAACAGGAAGAAGAGAATGTGTCTGAGAAAGAGAAGGTGGTAGAGGAGGAACCGAAGTAGGTGCACGAGGAGAAAGAACAACAGGAGGAGAGGAAGGTATGGTGGGAAGTGGAGAGGGTGGTGGAGGTGGTAAAGAGGAAGAAGAAGGGATAGTGAAGCGGGCAGGTAGACTGAGAAAGGAGAGAGACTCAAGTAAGGAGGAGGTGTCGAAGGAGGAGTAAAAGGAGCAGGACTCGTCAAAGAAGGCACGAGACTCGTCAAGCGTGACATCCAGGGAGACCAGAATCCTCGACCAAGAGGATCTGGCAATGAAACCCTTACACTCGAGTCATAGCCAAGGAAAGCGC
Source organism: Guadua angustifolia (assembly GCA_036346375.1). NCBI lineage: Eukaryota > Viridiplantae > Streptophyta > Magnoliopsida > Poales > Poaceae > Guadua > Guadua angustifolia. The sequence goes on from CM070519.1 coordinate 27,784,353, forward strand.
CTTTGCACCGGCAGGCGATCGACTTTATTAAGCTCACGGTGAAGAAGAACATAGACAACACACCCAAAGGTCGCGAAAGTGGTATCTTGAGGGTGCGCCATAGAGGCAGCTCAAGCTGAGTGGCACCTGAAGAAGCGATGGGCGGTGAATGTTGATGAGATAGAGCGGTAGTAGAGAGCGACCTCCGCCTAGAAATAGGGAGGAACAGAGGCAGCGAGCATCAATGCTCGAGCAATCTCAAGAAGGTGACGATGCTTGCGCTCTGCGACTCCATTCTGCGCATGAGCACCGATTGCAATCTTGAGAAAGGGTGCCTTGATCAAGAAGAAAGCGGCGGAAGCGATGAGCGGTACTCACCGGTGAGTTAGCGAAACACCGAATGGGTGAGTCGAGCCCAGTATGAACCATAGTCAAGAAAGCGATAGGCGGCTAATACGATCACGAGACTTAAGAAAGTAAATCCAGGTGAGCAAGAATAATCATCCATGAAAATGATATACCAACGATGACCCCTTTCGAAGCGAAGGGGCGGTCCTATACATCCGAGTGTACTAAATCAAAAGGCGACTTGATCTGAGAATCACTACTAGGATATGGGAGCTGTAGGCATTTGCCAAGCTTATAATACGACAAGGAAGGAGGTATCACGAGACCTTCGAGAACACCACGACTCATCAATGAAATGAGACGGGACTCGACATGTGACCCAAACGATGATGCCAGAGCAAAAGCTGGCGGAGGTGGTAGTGGTGAAGATAGTGGCATCTGGGCGATGAGCGGTAATGAGGGAGGTAGGCGTGGAAGCGGAAGCGGAAGGAAGCGAAGCGGTCGAGTTCCCTAAACGTGGGAGTCACGGGTCCACCGGCGAGAACCAACTAAGCGTCCTGTCTTGCGAGCTTGAATAGAGCAAGAGTCGACTTCGAGTATCTGAAAACCAAGGTCGGAGTCGACCCGAGAGATCGGTGCATAGTAAGATAGGGCACATGAGAAAGCGAAGGAACACAAAAGGAAGGCGTGTGAAGAGTGCCTGTCCGAAGAATCGAGAGAAGTGTACCATCGGTAGTCCTCACGGACACAGGAATGATAGGAGACCTCAAAGAACCCGGTGAGTCGGATCTGGTGTCATATGGAAAAAGCTCGAAATCAAGATACGGATACTGAGGCGTGAGAGAAGCTGTTGGTTTGTGGCGAGGAGAGGCGTGGGGAACTCGAGTCCAAGCGAGCTCCATGCAGTCAAGCCGTGAGTCAAAACTGAACCAATCGAGAGCACGGTGGCCCCAGTCTTTGCCGGTGGTCTTGGAGGTACTCCCGAAGTGGCACTTGCCTTATGAAGGCAGCTTAAACCTTCTTGAATGGTGTGGCCCTTCTTGCATGAGTTGCGTGAGTCCGCGAAAACTGCCGGTGTAGATGCCAGTGAACCCGCGACCAAGCCTCCTGCCGGTCTTGAGGAGAGCGGGAGGAAGCGGTGCGTGGCGAGGAGGGAACCTCCGAAACGCCTAGCACGGTCGCAGAGCGAGGAGAGAACGCCACGAAGACGGGTCTCCTCTGCACGGGCCTGCGTCAAGGCCTCCACCATGGACGGGAGCGGCGAACGGGCCAGAAGCTGAGCACGGAGTGGCTCAAACTCCGGCGAAGCCGGGTGAGGAACTGGAAGACCCGAGCTCGGCCACGATGATCCGGGGCGTACACACTAGCCACGAGAAGTGTCGGTGGAGGCTCCAGCGTCGAGTGGCGGTACACGCCATCAGCGAGCAGATGATAGAAGTCATCCACGAGAATCCTGCTTCTTTGGAGAGTCTCGGCCAGGCCTTGAAGAAAGTGTAGAAACTGGTTTGCTCGGCTAATCTTGAGCTGCCGTACTCCCACATCACACGGGCAAAATCCGGGTTGACCACGTCGAAAGCACGAGGTCGGTCACGCATCTTGCCGATGAGGCGGCGAAAGCCTGAAACCTCCGGCTCGCCGGTCCTCTGGCGTTGAAAGCTGCGATGTAAGCGTCAAGAAACACGCTCAGTAGCTCGGCTGCCGCGGCATAGTCGGCACTAGGCTAGAGGTCTGCCGGAACCAGAAACAACGTCGGTGGTAAGACGGCACGGTGAGATGCCCACAAAAGACGGCGGTTGTCGAGGCAAACACGGCGGTGGACCACTCGCGGAAGTTGGTGCCGTCGAATCTGAATCTGGGAGTCTGACCGGTCCAACAACACGAGGAGGGACCGCCATAACAAAAGTGGGCCGGGCGGCGGCGGTAGGGCGTACTTTCGATGAGGAGCAAACCACACCGGGAGAAGTAGCGATCGAGAGGAGTAGCAAACCGGAGAAGCAGAGCGAAAGAGGCGGAAGCGAAGAGGCAGAGAGGAGACTAAAAGAGCCGTGCGGAGAGAAAGAACAGCAGTCAGGCGAACTGACGGCCATGGCCGATGTGGCGGCAGCACGAGGGCGAGCAGACAAAAGCGAGCTCCTCTGCTTGCCTCAACCGACGAGGCAAAGCAGAGCCGGCAGCCGACGAGGCCGAACGGCGGAGGCGCCGTCGGAAGGCAGAGGTCAAAAGACGGAGCCAAAGCCGGGCCGAAGGTCTGACAGTCAAGGAAAGGACGCCCAGAAAGTGACAAAGACCTGACGGGAGAGGAAAGGAAAAGAAGCGTCGGGCTCCAGTGACGATCCACGTGGCCAGCCGGAAAGGCCGAGTGCAATGGAGGAGTGAAAAACCTAATATACGATACAATGTTAGGATTGCAGCATACTATTCATTATGGGCCCCAATGGGCTAGAAATACATCAACCAAGGTAAAATGGAAATAAGCAAATAACCCCTATACATATAGCTAATCTAACAATTAATACCATTTCGGTGGTCATTCCGGCCATGTTATTATGGCGTCGCGCTGACTAGGCATCTAGGCGGCCCGAGGTGCTTGCGTGGCGTGGCACGCGCTTCAAGCTGAAAACGACCAGTCAGCGCGCGTCTTCGCCTAGGCGTCGGCCTAGCGTCCGGGTGACCGACTGCACTGGACTAGGCTCCGATTATTTGAGGGTTGCGCTTGCTCTACGCTGGACTGGATCGACAAGAGGCAAAGGAAAGAGGACTCACGTGGGTGGAGAAACCTAGCAGCGCCACTGCATGCCAACAATTGCTTGTGCCTTGCCATAGTAATCCCCTCGGCCTCCCCTCTCCCACGCCTCCCGCCTCTGGGCCTCACTCCATTGCCAGCCGCTCTGCGTCTCCGCCTCAACATCAACCCCACGTCTCTCATGTGGCATGAACTCCGCTCATCTGGACCTTGGGCTTCCACCTTGCCGACGCCTTCATCGGCCCTCACCTCAGTCGCCAGCACTAGTCGCCTCGACACCGCTCGCCGCCATCCGCGCCGCTTGGCCCACCTTCGAGCTGCCTTGGCCGGCCTTGCCCGGCATAGCCACCCTCTGCCGACTCTGCCTTTCTCCACACCGGCCCGCACCTTGGCTGGCCCGTGCGGGTCGCCGGCCGCTCTAGGCCGCCTGCCCATCAACCACGGCCGCCCAAGAGCCCGCACGAGTGAAGACAACCGAGAGCATGGCTTTTAAGCTCTGGATCTTAAACAAATCTCAACATTCTATTTAATTCGGTTTGGAGTCTGTAACTGGGATCGGCTTCGACTTCTTACTCATGGCTCCAGTTCTGAGAAGTTGACTTCCATTTATTTGCTGCGCCAGTGAAGCTTGCCGTGTGGTCACGAGAGGGGATTTAAGAATGAGAGAAATACACTAATATTGCTATATATGTATCGGTGATATACTGATATTAATGAACTTTTTTGGTCGTCTAATCCTCGCCTAGGCGTCTAGGCGCCCCGGAGGCGACTTGCCTTGCCAGGGCACCATGATAACCATGCATTCCGGTTTACATTCGGAATGGAATGTTTCAATATTGGAGCATTACAATGTATTGTTTCGGTCTTTCACTATTTTTGCAAATTATATATGTATATATGATAAATATATTGATACCTATCTCTACCGACAAATATGCCTCAGATTAGAGCATACATACTAGTGTAGCAGCGTACATTCATGTTGCATGTTGCAGCTGCTTTCTTGCACTGACAAGGCTCTTACAAGAAATCAATTTTTTAATCCCAGCCAGCCCACATCCTTATCTCTTCTCAGTTCACACGTCTTCCCCTCCATCCTCATTCTTCTTAGTTCTTACCTTCTCGCTCTCCATTCACCATTTTTTCTCTGGTAACAATTAAAGCTTGTTCTACTCAATACCTCAAATCCTCACCACTAATCTCTCCCCTTCTCCAAATCTGCTGGATGGCTGCTTCTACTTCATTGAGCAGCAAGAAAACAGGTCTGGTGCTTGCAAAAGCTGAATCTAAAGCATCTCGTCCTCCATGTTGTCCACAATGGTGCTTGGGAAAACACAAGAATCTGCACTTTGAAGCGCCCACCTCCGGTGGTCCAGCTTCACATTCTGACAACCCTGACCTCAACGAGATGGCTGGCGACTCATCCATATCACTGTTGTGAAAAAGCGCTGGTCAGTTGAGGCGATGGAGGTGGCGGGGGGAGGGGGATTACCGGTCGGTGGAGGCGACAAAGGTGGCGGGCCTGGCGGCAGAGCTCTCTTCCCTCTCCTCTCCACGCGCTAGGTAACCCGGCCTCCCATTCCTTCATCCCGTGACTCCCCTCCACTTTTATTACTTGGTCTCCAACCAAACGGTCACCATGACGTCTAGATTGGACGCCTAGTCGCGCTGCTGCACCGCCTGGACATCCAGGTGGCCGCCTGACGCTCTCCAGTCGACGCACTGGGTCTTGGCGTCCCCCTCTGGCCACCAGGACACCCAGGCGACGCCGTGAAAACAATGATTTACGCCAGTTAAGTCACCAACAGTAATTTATTACAAAACTCCCTGCCTTCTTTAAGGTCTATCCTAGAATAACACCGTGAACGACAAACTGCACAGGAACTTTCCCGGGTTATCATCCGAACCAACTTAATTCAGCTAAACTATTCACAACATATCTGGAAATTCTACTCAGTTGAGCAAAACTAGCTATAAGACAGTTGAGCAAAACTAGCTATAAGACCACACAACAAAATTGAAGGAGGAAAAAACAAGCACGTTGCTCATGGATACCTTGGTGTGCCCCCGCAGAACGATTTCGTTGCTGAGAGGAATCCGATTGAAACCCTCACCATCATCCTCCATGTCGTCGTCGTCGTCGTCCTCGTCCTCGTCCTCGTCCTCGTCTTCCTCATCCGCCTCCTTCGCCGGCGGCGGCCGAGGCGGCCCAACCAAGCCGCCGTCTTCGTCCTCCGTCTCTGCGCGCGCAGAGGGCTGCGGGGGCGGCCGAGGCGGTCCAATCATACCTCCGTCCTCCCCGTCGCCACGAGCAGAGGCCGGCGACGGCCGAGGGGGGCCAATCATGACGCCGTCGTCGTCCGCGGCGGCGGAGATGGAGGGGTTGGGGCTAGGGTTTTGGGTCTTGCGGAGGGTGGAGGAGTGTGCGGAGGAGGCCGCGCTGGGGCGGATGGTCGCCTTGCCGAAGGAGAGCGGGAAGAAGGCACGCATCGCCTCCTCGTCCATCTCGCCGCCGTCCGCCATGGCGCCGCTTGCCAAAGGCGAGACGGGTCGTGGGGTTCGGAACCGGAACAGGAGAAGCCGCCTAGTCTTTCCGCAACTGGTCGTGTCGCTGCACGTAGCAACGATTTCTGGTTCGCATTTCGTATTGGCTAGACGGAGAAAATGGGTTATTTGCCACTTTAAAGATTGACTCTTTGGATTATGATGCTATTTGAGTTAATGATATATAGAATCATCTAAGTTAATAAAATATAGGTCTAATGGCAAATTTACGAAACCATATATTTAAAATGACAAATACCCAAATCTCTCGGCTAGATGTGCACGCACTCTGTGCTACAAACAGGTCAAACATCCTGGTGTACAGGCGGTAGCCAATTTGATTTTTTTTTTGTACCATTAGGGTTTACAACATCGACGCGAGATTGAAAATTGAATATCCAGTGGCACCGATTTATGTAAAAATCAAACAAAAATAGTAAACAAATCAAAGAGTTTTGAAATCAAATAGTTTGGAAAAATTCGAAAAAATGACTGGCGAATTGCAATTTTCTTACGGCCGATTTTTTAGTGGATTTGACCGGTTTACATGACATAATTTTTTCTGAATTTTTTGAATTTAACAATTTTACTAATCGGCTTAGGGTTTCAAATTAGCCTGATATGGTCGATTTTTTTGTCTATTTTCATCGATTTTATTACCCCTGGTTACCATAGCCATGGACATAAATTTCAAATGAGTTTTGACCAAGTTCGGGATATGCTTTGAATTCAAATACATCGACGATTACTAGAATCAGTGTATTTATATGCATTGGGTTTTGGTAGTCCTCTCTTCTTATGCCTCATAGATAGGGCTGTAAAAAAAGCTCGAGACTCGCGAGCTACTCAAGCTTGGCTCGAGCTCCAAATGAGTCGAACTCGAGCTCGAGCTCGCGAGCTTAATCGAGCCGAGCTCGAATAGTTCGCGGGCCTACTCGACCCTGGACCGAACTTCCTCGAGTCGAGCTTTCTCGAGTTTGTTACCGAGCTTCCTCGAGCCGAGCTTATTCAAGCTTGTTACCGAGTCTACCGAGTTTACCAGAATAACCGAGCTTATACGAACTTACCGAGCTTACTTGAGCTTATCAAGGTTGCCGAGCTTAGTCAAATCGAGCTTGAGCCTACTCGAGCTTGGACTGAGCCGAGCTCGAGTCTGAGTCGAGGTTCGAACCCCAACTTAAACTCGGTTCGAGCCTTACCGAGCTTGACCCTAAAAAATTAGGCTCGCTCGAGCTCGACTCGTTTACAGCCCTACTCACATAGATATACCTTGTGTAGACGTGTCGTAGCAGCAAACTTGTTATACTGGTGAACAAGTACACTAATTAATGTAGATAATCTACACAGGACTAAAGTCCTGGTAAAGTAGCCAAACATAAGTTTAAGGTCCTGTTTGGGGAGCTGCTGCTGTCGAAAAAGTCGCTTTTGGTTTGTGGTCAGAAAGTACTGTAGCTAACTATGTGGCTTTTCTTATTATGCTATTTGGCAAACTGGTTGTTGCAACTGTAGCTTTTGGGAGCCAACCGAGCGGGGAGGTAACAACATAGCGAAATACAATGCGTCCCGAGCGGGAGGTGACGACAAAGCATGAGGCAGGTGGCGAAGGTCGAGAAGACAGAGCGACCAAGGTGAGAGGTGGTTAAGCGAAGTCACAGCTGAAAAGTTTCTCCTCAGCAGCTTCAGCTTTTGGGGTGCTTCTGTTGTGGCTTAGCTTCCTAGTTGCTTTGTAGCCATGCTGTCTGGGGGAGCTTTTAGTCCAAAGCTAAAACAAAGCTGAAGCACATCTCCCCCAAACAGGCTTTAAACCTACGTAAGGCATAAGGTGGTACCTATGTAATCCTTGGACCACGGATTACTAATGTGCTCTCGAGAGCACGGATCCTTCCGTGCTCTCGAGAGCGCTTATAAATCCGTGATAAAAATGTTCAATCCAAACCGTTCATCTTCTTCATTTTGTTGAAATGTAGCTATAGGCAAAATTTCGTATTTTTTTGAATTTTTTTACTATTTATTTTGCATTTTCTAAAATCAGGCTTTTTGGATGGTCCAAAACTAATTAGTATCTCTCTTTCTCTCTCTATATGTATATATACACATATATATACATACATATACAGAGCGAGCTAGAAATTTCTAAAGGAGGAAGCCTAAAATGAAATGAATCTCTACTAATAATTGATATTTAAAGTTTAATATATAGTAATTACAATATGTAACAATTATAACTTACCAAAAATTTTAAATTTATATATATAACACACCTTTCATGGGCCCCCCCCCGACGGCTCCGCGCTTGTACATATACACACGTAAGGTGGTACCTATGTAATCCTTAATATGAACCATTGATGATTCGACACACGACATGAAGATCAGATGGTTCACATTAAGGGTTTTATTGGTGACACGTTAAGTGGGTTTACAATATATGTATGTACCTCTCTATATATGTATATGTGTGTGTATGTATATGTATATGTGTGTGTATGTATATGTATATATGTGTGTGTATGTATAAACATATATGTATGTATTATATGGTGAAATATTAGGTAAAACCCATCCTTGTTGTGAAACTCTGTGAAAACTATATATACAAGTTTTTAAAAATTCTCAAAATATTATCATATGTAGGGGATGTGAACTTCTACGGCTCTGTAAATTTTAAAGACAAAACTCAATCGCATTTGAAAGATAAAAAAACAAATTTAGTATAAATAGTGTTTTCACTGTTTATCACTATTCATATCTTTCGAAAGCAAATGGTTTTGGTTTTCAAATTTCGCAAAGATGTAGAAGCTAACCTCTCCTACATATGGTATATTTTAAGATATTTTGAAAGCTTGTAGATATAGTTATCACAAAGTTTACACTATAAGAGTGGTTTGCACCTAACATGTCCTATATGTGTGTATGCATATGTGTATGTATGTATATATCTACATATGTATACATATATATGTATATACACGATATACATATATATATATATACATATATAGGTGATATATATGCATATGTGTATATATAATTGTAGCATATATATTCAAATATTACATATAATACTAAAAAGTCATGAAAAATTCTGAAAAAATTGTAGATGTATTATACCTCTACCTATGTATAAAAAGTTTCAAGATCAAATTCATTATATATCGAGAGTTATAAAGATAAATTTCGACAAGTTTAAATTTTAAACTTGTCGAATTTTCTTTTATAACTCTTGATACATAATAAATTTGAACCTACAATTTTATACATAGGTAGAGTAATCTATAAGGTATATCTACAAATTTTTTAGAATTTTTCACGATTTTTTTAGTTGGTTTGTACTGTGTAATACATGTGAGGGCATGCAGGTATGATACGCTGTTTAGATATATACATACATATGTATACATATATACTTGTATATATCCACGTATATATGTATACATATATATAGATATATACATACAGATATACACAACATATATATATATCTATATGGGCAAATATGTGGTGCAAACCACCATTCCAGTGAAAACTCCATGAAAACCATCCGTAAAAGTTTTGAAAAATTCTCAAAAAATTACCATATGTAGGGGAAGTGAGCTTCTACAATCCTGCAAAATTTGAAGATGAAACTCAATCGCATTTGAAAGATATGAAAAAGAAAAACAGCAAAATAAATAGTGCTAAACAGTGAAAAATTACTATTTATGCTGAATTTGTCTTTTTCATATCTTTCAAATACGATTGAGTTTCATCTTTAAATTTTGCAGGATTGTAGAAGCTCACCTCATCTACATATATTAATTTTTTGAGAATTTTTCAAAACTTTTACAGGTGGTTTTCACGGAGTTTTCACCGGAAGGGTGGTTTGCACCATATATTTGCCCCATATATATATACATATATATATATATACATATATATATATATATGACGCCAAAATGGGGCACCATGGAATCTGGACTCTATGATTTTAAATGCACAAATTCAAGCTAAATTTAGGTATAATTTTTGAAAATTTTAGTTATATGGTATATACTCATCTATAACAATTCAAATGAAACAAATATATTTGAAAAATATATATATACTGTAGCACTAATCTATGCTTACGTATATATTAAGGTATTCCACGCACTGGTCAAAATCACAGAGAAGCGCGTCTAAACTATCCACATGACCGCTCACTTCATGTGTTGTTCGCTTGTAACATAGCCAGCCTAATTAATAAAGGGTATGTTGTTCCCTTATATGTACATGAATCTTTTTTATTTTAATCATAACTTTTTATTGGTAGCTCCAATTCACAAACGGTTTTCATCAGTAGTTTACTGACAACGAGAGCAACATATTGAAATAAGTCTTGCTACATGAATCAGATTTTACAATCCGTATATATAGATTTTGCTATCGGTATATATAGATTTTACTACCAACTAGAAATGTAGCAACCTGTGCGGTAGTAAAATCTTACGATATATTCAGTATATTGGCGGTAAAATCTTATTCGTGTAGCATTTATTAGCGAGACTTATATCATTATGTTGCTCTCATCGTCAGTAAGCTGCTGGTAAATATTGTTTGTGAATTGGAGCTGTCAATAAAAAGTTATGACTAAATCAAACAAAATCATGGCCTTTTTCGAACAAGAAAAGATATTACTAGTTTACATAGCATGATCGACTAGTAAATGCATTTCTTGTTTGTATATAAATCTTTTTTTTCAATGATTTAATCATAGCTTTTTATTGGCACCTTCGATTCACAAATAGTTTTCATCATTAGTTTACTTCTAAAGAGAGCAATATATTGATATAAGTTTCACTAATAAATGCCGTATGAATCAAATTTTACTATCTCGTATGCATAAATTTTACTATCGGTATATATAGATTTTACTACCGTACCAGAGGTTCAACATCCTATATAGTAGTAAAATCTTATGATACATTCAGTAAATTGGTAGTAAAAATTCATTCGTGCAGTGTTTATTAGCAAGACTTATATCATTATATTGCTCTTGTCGTCAGTAAGCTAGTGGTAAAAACTATTTGTGAACCAAAACTGTTAATAAAAAGTTATGACTAAATCAAAGAAAAATATATCACAGTTCAAACAAGAAAGATATTACTAGTTTACATAGCATGATCGACTAGTAAATGCATTTCTTATTTGTACATAAATCTATTTTTCTTTGATTTAACCGTAACTTTTATTAACACCTTCTATTCTCAAATTGTTTTCACCATTAGTTCATTGCTAACGAGAGCAACATATTGATATAAGTCTTAGCAATAAACGCCGCTTGAATCAAATTTTGCTATCCGTATGCATAGATTTTACTATCATATTAGATGTTCAGCAGCATGTGTGGTAGTAAAATCTTACAATATATTTGATAAACTGGTAGTAGAAACTCATTCATATAGCATTTATTAGTGATACTTATATCGTTTTGTTCCTCTCATCGTCAGTAAGCTACTGGTGAAAACCGTTCATCAAGCCGAATTGTCAATAAAAAGTTATAGCTAAAACAAATAAAAACATATTCTAGTACAAACAATAAAACACATTAACTAATTGGTTTGGCCACGTACTGACAGGCTTAGTCTACTGGGGCAACGCATTTACTAGTTGATTTTAATGCGCCACATACAGGGATAAGTGGCTCGGTCGGTGGCTAGCATGTAGACTATACGCAGCTATAGAATAGAATATGTGTATATATATACACGGTAGAGCTAAGCTATGGTTGCGCACTGATTAGGCTATTCGACGCACTGGTCGTAACTCCCAGATGCCATACGTAGCCAAAGCGTGTAGAAGCATACGGCCCAAAAAAAACCAACTGGGTACCAAAACTCCCACATCCCTCAATGCATAAAAAAATAACGCAACGCTGATTTTGGACACATAATCTTCTAATGGCTAGTTATGATAACGTGCACGTGATGCCAGCCAAACTAAGAAAAGAAATAAATAAAAATGTGCAGTAATTTACATACAATAAAAAGATACTAAAATTCGTAGTAATACAGTACTCTACTACTACAAGCGCTGGCACATGAACTAAAAAAAGAAAAGAAATAAAAAAAGTTCATTGCTTGTTTGATAGTAAGAGGAAGCTGACGTGGGTCGGGCAACCCTTGCCAAGTCAATGCATGGTCAACAGGATACCCGGCTTGGGGCAGTCCAGCATGGGCCCTCGACCACGACCTGGGTATCGTTGGGCCCCGCGCGACCTCGAGTTCGAGCGGTGAGAGGCCTTGTCCCCGCTCGACCTCGACCTGAACCCGGCGTATAAGCATTTACTCAAGCATTACTAAGGTCCGAGGATCGTCAAGGGCGGAAGTGGCGGCGCTTCGGGCGCTTGCACCCACCTTCAATACGCACGAAGCCACTTCTCCCGAATCTCCCGCTGTTATGAGCAACATTCGAGTGATTATAAGGCGGTCGAGGCGATGTACAAGACACTAACACACCAAGAATAGCCACACACATAGCGCCAAGCTCGAAGTTGTAAAAACACTCTTCGTACTCACAATTAGCGAATTCCTCGTCTCGTGAGAAGATCGGACGAGGGCTATTACCCTTGTGGGGGCTCGAACCAAGATAATTTCGCCTCCTGCCGTTGACGCCTCACCCGACCTTCGTCTACGCCATTGTTGTCCAAAGCGCTTTCTGGGTCCTTCATACGTTTTAACCCCTCCACATTTCTACGGTCAGGCGATCCCGATCGTCGACAGCTGGCGCCCACCGTGGGGCCCGAAAGCTTCGTTCAAACAAAGGTAATCACAGGTTTCCAAGGAATGGCGTCCTCTGCAGCATATTCAGCAAGCTCGGGGTCGAACACGGCCCCCGAGCATAGAAGTTCCACGTCCCTGTTCTCCCCCTCCCCGCAACTGCAAAACCGGTTCGTGCTCATGGCTGCTAGCCAAGACGTGGACGTTGTGGGGGAGGACCGCAGTCCGAAGACCCCTAAAGATGCTCGCCGGATGGCCCAGGTCGCCATCAACCAGGCCGTGACCGCCCTTCGGCGAGAGGAGCTCGAGAAGATTGGGACATCCTCAGGACGCCCTAGAGTCCCGCATTCGGGCAAACGCCTCCGTGCGATCGCACGGGTCATGTCTGATCCCACACGCTCGACGGTGGGTCTTTTTGGCCGAGCTCTCGCCGATGAGCTCGACAAGGCGGCAAACGAGGTTGTGCTTGTTCGCGCGCCAGACTTCTCTGGGTCCCGGCGTTGAGGAGGATTTAGCCTCGCAGCAGCGCCAAAGATTCTCACCGGACTCTCTGGCGTCGGCAACCTCGGAGTTTTTCCCAGACACCGCCTCGCCGTCATTCCCCGAGTTCGACTCCGGACGGCGTACGGTGGCATCCCGCGTACGATGATTCTCGCTCCGGTAGCGGGACTTCAGGGCTTTCCCCCGACGTACCGCCAAGGCGTCGGCGGGTCCAGGGGCGTCTGCGATACCTTCCAGGTGATGCCCGGGCCTATCGTCGCGACTGCCGAGGTCGAGGGCGGGACGCCAGAGTGATCAAGAGTCCGACTCAACAAAGAATGAAAATCTTCCCAGCGCTACCGTCTCCGGCAGACGGTTGTTCGACGACTACTCAACGGCCTTCGCCGGTCGCGGTGGCGGCTGTTCGCTCGCTTTGATCGAGCGGTTCGACGGGATGAAAAACCCAGACGAATTCCTCTCGATCTACACCACTGCCATCCTAGCCGCGGGGTGACGAGTGCGTGATGGCCAACTACCTCCCCACCGCTTGGACGGTCTTTGACCGCTCTTCAACCAAAAACTGTGTACTTTCGCTCGGGCGCCAAATCCAGAGCGCCCTCCGCTCGAATTTCCAAAGCTGCTACGAGCGGCCTGGCAGGGAGAAGGACCTAGACCGGGTGATTCAGGGAAAGGAGGAACCACTCCGCGACTTTGTGCGGCGATTCATTCGCACCAGGAATCTGATTCCTAGTGTGTCCGATGAGGTGGTAATCAAGGCCTTCAAGTTCGGTGTTCGCGATCGACGCCTCACTGAAGACCTGGAGATCACGACGAAGCTTACCGTCGGCAATCTCTTTCGCATGGCGGAGCGCTACGCGGACGCGGATGACGCAGACGCCGAAGCGCGACATGACCAAGGCAAGCTCGGCGCCAACTCCTGGCGTAGGCAGTTCTTCGGCCAAGAGTACCGACCGTGGCTCGGCCCAAGAAGCGGAAGAGGGACCGCAAGCGATGGTGGTCGGCCCTGTAATCGCTCTCGGCGGACGGTCGTCGCGAGGTTATGGAAGTGCGGGACTCGGCTCAACAAAACCAACACCGACCCCTGCAGGCGCAGCGTCGACCTCGGCAGGGTGACTGCCGGTCTAGGTCACGACAGGCTGAAGGCTGCCCACAAGGCTTTGATGGGCGGTCTCGGTTCGATGAAGGTAAATTTTGCCTATTTCACAGGACTCCGGGTCACGACCGCGGAGTCTGCAGGTTGGCAGTTAAGCTCGACACCTTCTACGACGGGCGTGGAGAGATGCCCACGCTCCCGAAGGAAGGAGATGAACTTGAAAGGGTAAACACTGGCGAAGACCAAGCTGACCTCGACCTGGACTTCCAACAAGGTGACCGCGGATCGATGTCATCTTCGGCTCGTGCGCTCGATCGGCCCCGAGATCAAGGAAGCGGCGTGTGGTCTACTGTGCCACCACCGGACGTCCGTGAGATCACCAAGCAGTGGGTCAGGCGACGATCACCTTCACGTCGGAGGATGCCCCCCAAGGTATGTCCAGAGATTTCAAGACCGCCTTGGTCGTGACCTCGACCATAAGTAATACCGTGGTCGGGCGGGTTATGGTCGATGGGGGTAGTTCCCTCAACTTGCTACTGGCTAACGCGCTGGACCAAATGCAGATCCCCCGGTCAAAGGTCAAGAATATCGCGATCCCTTTCTTCGGGATTGTGCCGGGAAGCTCAACCACCCCTTTGGGACAGGTGGTTTTACCCGTCACATTTGGTGCCTCGGACAATTTTCGCACCGAGCTGGTTACCTTTGAGGTGGTCGAGGGGGATCTCCCTTACAACGCCATCCTCGGGCGCCCAGCTCTGGTCAAGTTTATGGCAACCAATCACTATGGCCACCGTTGCATGAAGCTCCCAGACCAAAGCGGCATCATTACAGGCGCCATGCGACCTCAAGGCGGCGCACGGTTGTGAGAGTCAAGCTCTGGCCCTCGCCGGCATGTTGCCTCAGCAGGGCCCCGCAGCGACCATGAAGGTCGCACGTCAGAAGGTGATCATCCAGCCCAGCGGGGCTACAAAGGCCATACCGCTCGAGGAGGGGGATTCATCTAGGTGTGTCCACATCTCGGCCGAGTTGAGTCCCAAATAGGAACTCGAGCTCGTCACCTTCCTCCGCGCCAACAAAGGTATATTTGCTTGGGAGCCGGCTGACATGCCAGGTGTCCCGAGGGAGGTGGTCGAGCACAAGCTCCAGGTGAGACCCGACTGCCGGCCTGTGCACCAAAAGTTGAGGCGTTTCTCGCCAAAAAAGGTCGCCATCATTAGAGAAAACCTTGACAAGCTCCTGAAGGCCGGGTTCATTTGGGAGATCGACTACTCCGAGTGGTTGGCTAACCCGGTCATCGTCCAGAAGAAGGGCGGAAAATGGAGAATGTGTGTGGACCATACGGGTTTAAATTCGGCGTGCCCGAAGGACAACTTCCCACTCCCGCGCATCGACCATATCGTCGACTCCACCGCGAATGCCAGGATGTAAGCTTCCTGGACGCTTACTTGGGATACCACCAGATCAAGCTGGCGGTTGAAGATGAGAGTAAGACATCATTCATCACGCCTGCTCGACCCATCGCTACACGACCATGTCGCTTGGTCTCGCAGAACGTCTTCGCCGACCTTCCAATACCGATGACCAAGACATTTGAACCTCAGATTGGCCGCAACCTCGAGGTCTACGTGGATGACATCATCGTCAAAAGCTCTTCCGAGAGCGACCACGTTCGAGACCTTGGAGAAACCTTCGCCAACCTGAACAAGCACAGCATCAAGCTCAACCCGGAGAAGTGTGTGTTCGGTGCGGCTTCAGGGAAAGTGCTCGGCTATATGATTGGGGGCTCAGGGGTCGGCCCAAACCCGGAGAAGATAGAGGCAATTGAGAAGATGGCGCCCCCGACCTCGGTGAAACAGGTACAATGCCTCACCGATCATATGGCCGCCCTTAGCCGGTTCATTTCAAGGCTCGGCGAGCGTGGGTTGCCATTCTTCAGGGCCCTGTGCAAGCAAGGAACCTTCGAATGGACTCCCGAGGCGCAGCGGTCGTTCGATGACTTGAAGGCGTACCTCTCGAGCGCGAACGGCTATCAAGTCGCAGGTGTTCGCCGACTTTGTGGTCGAGCAAATAGTGCCTCCCGCTCCTGAGCCCGAGGTCGGGGAAGAAAGGCCCTGGATCATGTACTTCGACGGCTCGAGGTCTTACAAGCGCTCGGGTGGGGTTCTCATCATTACTCTGCGCGATCGATCGAGGTATGTGGTTCGCTTTTGGATTTCCGGCGACTAACAACGTTGCGGAATACGAGGCTCTCTTGGCGGGCTTGCGGGCCTGCAAGGCCCTGGGAGTGCATCGGTTGATAGTAAGGGGCGACTCTCAGCTCATCGTCAACCAGTTCAACAAGGAGTATCAATGCTCGGATGACTCAATGGCCAAGTACCTCGCCGAGGCTCGCAAGATAGAGAAATGGTTCCTAACCTCGGAGATCGTATATGTGGCTCGGAAGGACAACTCCGATGCGTATCTCCTCTCCAAGCTCGGGTCGTCGATGACGAGGTCCTCCCGACGTGATATTGGAAACCCCGCGTCTCCTCCGTTTCCACCAAGAGCCTTTGCCGCCTTCATCGGCGCCCATCCTAGGCGAATCGATCCACCGCTTCGGCGACGGTGAGTTTTTATGAACCAATGAAAGAAGCGAGATCAGCGCAAGGCGAGCTCCTATAAGCTCGTGGACGGCAGGCTTTATCGTCGAAATTTTTCCGGAATCCTAACGAAGTGTGTCACGGCAGAGGAAGGTAAGCACCTGCTACATGACATTCACTCCGGCCTATCACGGGCACACTCTTCTTCGAGACCATGGTCGGAAGGCTTTACGCATGGGATTCTCTCGCCCACAACAAGACGCAGATGCGCGCAACATTGTTCGCACTGCCGAGCTTGTCGGGCTTCATGCTCGAAGACGATCACCGCCTACTGCGCTCCAGCACCATCTCGCCGCGGGCCATTCTCGACTTGGGGGTCGGATATCCTCGGCCCTTTCCGCAGCAACAGGGGAAGAAATTTCGTTCGTGGCCATCGATACCTTCACCAAGTGGGTCGAGGTGAACCCGCCTCGACCATCACGGCTGTAGCGGCCAAATTCTTCCGCTTGTTCATAGTGACCAGTATGGGGTCCCGTGCGTAATCATTCGCGACAACGGAACTCAATTTACACGTGAACTGCTCCAGAGTATCGCAAGACATAGGCACCAAGGTATGCTATGCCTCGGTGGCCCACCTGTAGAGCAATGGAGCAGTGGAGCGCGCCAACGGACAAATCGTTCAAGGTGTCAAGAAGCGAGTGTCAGATGAGCTCAAACGACACGGCCAGACCTGGGTGGACGAGCTTCCCACCGTCTTATGGTCTCTTCATACCACGACCAGCCGGGCAACAGGGTCCACACCCTTTCGGCTCGTGTTGATCGGCCGCCCCGCCTCCCGAGGTCACTACTGGCTCGCCAGGTCGACTTGGTCGATCAGTCGACTTGAGCAAGAACGGTCTTGACCTTACCTCGGCGGAAGAAGTAAGATGCCGTGCACTGCTACGATCGGTGCACTACCTGCAAGTTCTCCGCAGACATGCGTCTAGGTTGGTACGACCTAGGGAGCTCCTTGTTGGGGACTTAGCCCTGAGACGGATTCATGCACCGTCCAACACCAACAAGCTATCCCCACTGGAGGGCCCCTATAGAGTCGCTTTCAACAGATCGCACGGGCTTACGGCTAGCGATGCCCGATGGCGAGAGAGCTCTCTAGCTCGTGGAACATAGACCACCAGAAATTCTATGTGTAAATCTTTTACCCTGAATTTTAATAAAGCTCTTGTTCAATTGTCATGCTTGGCCTAGGTGTATCTTTTTTCCTATCTTTTCGTATTGATTTCAATTGAACCCGACCTACGGGTAGCTGTACCTGCTCTTAGTCCAGGTCTTGGTGGCTTGTTTTTCACCCCTAGTGGTCGAGTTATGCGTAAGCCGAACCTCTTCGCATCAACACTCCCCCTGTTCCGGGTTCGAGATAAGCCCTCGACTAGACCTAACAGGCAAATACAAACCATTGTCTTGGCTCGAGCGCCTCCCGAATCCAAGTTTTTCCTCGTATGACCATGTTATGCTCCCTTTTTTATCTTTCAGGACTTGGTCTTCGATGAATTTTTATTTTGCGCCCAAAACCGGCGTTACTCGGCCTTGAACCCAACGGGGGCTAGATGGGATATATCACGACCAAGAAATAGCTGAATGCACGTTGGAGGAGAGTTTTTCGATCGAACCAAACAAGACTTTAAGCTAGTCTTACGGTAAGGGTCCTTGTTTCTACAAAGAGTGTTGCTTACAAAAATTTAGCCTTATTTATAGGTCAGCCATTTCACTAGCGAGCTTCTCTTGCTCGAGCTCGTTGACCCTGGCCCTCAGGGACGAAAGCTCGCTCTGGCGCTGGAGGGCTTCTTGGGAGGCATCCGCAACTCGACGCCGTTCATCTTGAAGTTGGGCCAGGGCGCCCCTCGCCGCTTTGTTGGCGCGGCCATGCTTCTCTTCAAGCTCCAGGATCCTGGCCTCGAGTTCGGGGGACGCTTTCGTCGAAGAGGATGCTCGCTGCTGCGCGCCTTCTAGCGCCGACCTTGGCTCCTTTCGGCCTCGAGCGCCTTGCTGGCGCGCTCAAGTTTCGCCTTAAGCTCCAAGATCTTGGCCTCGACTCGGGGGAGGCCTTTGACAGGGAAGACATCTGCCCGGGAACCTTCTCCAATAGCGACCTTGGCCCGCTCGGCCTCGAAGCGCTTTGCCGATCACACAAGCTCTTGCTCCACGGCCTTAAAGCCGTGCTTGCGCTCGGAGGTCCTGGCCTGTTCAAGCTCGGCCGCGTGGGCTACTTCCTGCGCCCTCATCGTCTGGCGCAGGTCGTCGAGCTCTGTGGTTTTCTGCTCGAGCTCCTCCTGCTCGACCTCGATGGTCCTAATGAGCCCGAGCGCCACCTCCGCGCCTCAACCATGTCCAGGAGGCTCTTCAACACATCGGCGTGCTCTCGAAGGCCTTGCAGCCCTTGGGAGATGTGGTCGGACGCCTTCACGACAGGAAGAGCGGCCCGAGATGAAAAAAGAAACGGGGAAATAATGCCAACATACTACAAGATGCACGGAGGGGCCCTTACCTTGCGAAGACGGTCCTTAAGGTGTGCGCGGGTGAACTCTTCGCGCTCGTCGATGCGTTCGCGGGAGATCTCCTCCTCCTCGTCTCCCGCTGCGCCTAAGGTGAGGCCGACTCTCGCCCGGCCACGCGTGGGCCAAGACCTTGATCCTTCGCGCCGCTGACGCCCCGGCGTTTCGCGCCTCCGGTGGGTTCAACTCGCCGGCGAAGGTGGGCGCGGTAGCAATGTTGATCCTGACCTCCGTGGTCGGGGCCCCGCTCGCCTCCGGGATCGAGGGAGCAGCGGTCGGATCCGCAGCACGATCCCCCACGGCGCTATCGACGTCCGTGGCTTGGCCTTAGCGCTCGACGCGGCCGCAGCTGGGCAGGTCTGCGGAGCTTCTGCGGCGTCACCTTCTTCGGTGGCCGGAGGCGCCACGACCTCAGCGCCAGGAACGACCATGGTCGGGAGAGCCTGGGGCGTCGCCGAGGGTGCGACCATGGTGCTTTGGGTGCCTTCCCCCACGGCGACCTCGGGAGGATCAGCAATGGCGGCTGAGTCGTGGGCCTCGCCGGTGTCGAAGTCCTCGCTGGTTGCGGGCTCGATATCCTCGGATGAGTCATCGATCCCTTGGTAGAACTCGCCGACCGGGGCCCGGCTCGGGGATCCAGAAGAAGTGCGCGCCCGGCTCGTGGGACGGCGCGGAGCCAACACGAAGGAGTCCTCCTCGGATTCGGACTCATACGGACAACGACCATCGTCAAACGGGCAAGTTCGAAAGGGGCGCCAAGGTCTGCGATCAAGAACAGACGCTAAGCCCGAAAAACGCGAAGGGGGAAAAGCAAACTGAGAAGCCAAGAGCTTACGTGGGTCGTCGGCCTCCGTCTTGTCGAGGGCCGGCGCAGGTCTTATTGCCCCGGCGCTGCAGGGGCACTTCGCTTTCGCGCTCCACCGGCCTGAGGCCTTCGGATCTGCATCATCCACGGCGGCGGGCCTGGGGGCCCGGGTTTGGGCGCCTTGGGCCGACTGGGAGCTCGAGGCCCTGGCAGCGGCCGCCGCGCTCTGCTGCTGCGAAGAGATCGTGTCAGGCGACGATTGGGCACGAGTACGAGCTCGGGGGCTTGGCCATGGGAACTCTTACCGTGGCACGGTCACCCCACTCGACGTGGGGTCTCTTCACCTCCTGGCAGCTCGCTCCGTCCGGGGGAGGCCTCTTCTTCCCCTTCTTGCTCTTGCCCCCGCCGGGCAGCGGGAGCATCCTCCTGGCTGTCTCGAACAGCTCTTGGTGGTCCTGTGAGCATGCAAAAGTTCAAGAAAGGCCTCGTGGTCGCTCGAGTCGGGTACTTGGTCGGGATGGCTTACCTCGGCCTTCCGGCGGAGCACGTTCTTCGGGACAGGGTCATCAATGACATAGTCATGCGCCAGCTTTCCAAACATCTCGGTCATCCTGGCGGCGACCCAGGATTCCTTCGGTGCTGCAAGGGAAAACGACCATCAAAAGAAGATCGGGGGATGGGCCCAAACAAAACTTCGAGGCGAGAAGGCTTACCGAATGCACCCTCGCGGGTCGGGTCGACGCGCCCTTGGATCTCATAGAACTGGTGCATCCTCCTCCGCAGGGGGGACACCCGATTCCGCAAGAAGTCGTTGGCGATCGCCTGCCCGGTGAGGCCGCGCGTGGCGCAGACATGTATGGCGGCGATGGCCTCCTCATCGACCTCAAGATCTTCCGCCTCCGGGGTCTCCTTCTTCCCGGTGATGGGGTTCCTCAGTACACCAAGGTGCAGCTCCTTTCTTCAAGTAGAACCATCGCCGGGCCATGGGCCGAGGGAATCCTTTAGTTGGATCTTTAGGAGGGACCACTTGAGCCCCGCCTCACCGTCAAGTAGAGGCATCCGACCACGTGGTCCTTCCCGAGCGGAAGAGGTAATCTGGGAAGAAGAGCGAGGGGTGGGGAGAATTCCTAAGAATCCTCGCATGTGGGAGAAGATGGAGAATCAAGAATAGAGTTTGGCACTGTGTTGATGAGTTCAATCTCGCACCGAGAGGACCGCCGCGATAAACTCACTCTCCGGGTCCGCAAACCGAAGAGAGTATATCGCTTCGGTCAGACGATCTGCTGTCCCTAGGGTGCGGCTTCGGTCTCACCGCTTAAGAACCGCCATGTGAATGGATCAAGCAATTTCCAAGGTCTCGAGCTCCTTCATCCTCGTCGGTGACAACGTGCTTTTCCCTAGCTTGGCCATAGCGATCGCGGTGGGTTTGGTCGAGGGGAGGGGGAGGAGCTTGCTCGGGAAGGAAGGCTGGAAGATAAAAAGCGCAAGATCGGAGTTTTCGCGTTGTCTTTGCGACCTCGGTTTATAGATTGTATCGCTGCCGAATCCAGTTCGCAGCGTCTCAAAAGGCGCGCACCACGATTTGACGGGAGCAATTAAGGCTGGGTCATGACTCGAGGCATTCCAAGTGTCTGCCACTGCTCACATCCGCACCATCATCGCTGGCTCAAAGGTTGCCAAGTGTCGGGGCCGGAGGTTTTGCTTTGTGGTCTCCGCCCGACCTCGGCCAAAGGGTCGAGATTTGCAGAAGCTTGTTCCCTACGCCTGCGATGTGAGGCTGAGGTCGTTTCAAATACTCTCTTCGACCTAGAGCCTCGGGGGCTAGCTGACGTGGGTCAGGCAACCCTTGCCGAGTCAATGCACGGTCAACAGGATACCGGCTTGGGGCAGTCCAGCATGGGCCCTCGACCACGACCTGGGCGTCGTTGGGCCCCGCGCGACCTCGAGTTCGAGCGGTGAGAGGCCTTGTCCCCGCTCGACCTCGACCTGAACCCGGGCATGCCTTTACTCGACGGTTACTAAGGTCTGAGTGACTGCGTCAAGGCGGAAGTGGGCGGCGTTTCCGGGGCAGTTGCAGCCCACCTTCAATGCGCACGGAAGCCACTTCTCCGGGAATCTCTCCCGCCCGTTACAGGCAACATTCGAGTGATTATAAGGCAGTGCAGGGCGCATGTACAAGACACGAACACACCAGTAATAGCCACACACATAGCGCTCAAGCTCGAGCTGTAAAAACACTCTTCGTACTCACAATTAGCGAATTCCTCTGTCCTCAGAGAAGACTGGACGTAGGGCTATTACCCTTGTGGGGGCTCGAACCAAGATAATTTCTGTCTCTCCGCCGTTGACGCCTCACCCGACCTTCGTCTACGCCATTGTTGTCCGAAGCACTTTCTGGGTCCTTCATACGTTTTAACCCCTCCACATTTCTGCGGTCAGGCGATCCCGATCGTCGACAAAAACGAAATCAAAGTAAAAACAATTGATCAATAATGTAAAAAATTTCTACTTAACTTCGTACCATTGGTAAAATTTTATTTCTTAGTAAAAAACAATTTATGGCAATACCGTGGCCAACGTGCGCACACCTAGTAAATACGTTTCTAGTAAATTACCTACGTAGCCAGAGCACCTAGTAAGCGTATTTCTAGTTTCTACATGAATCTGTTTTTTCTTTTTTTAGCTATAACTTTTTATTGTCATTTTTGATTCACAAATGGTTTTCACCAGTAGCTTACTGCTGACAAAAGCAACATATTGATATAAGCCTTACCAATAAAACATCGAATTATTTTTTTTAATAAAACATTTTTTTTTCAAAATTTCAAAAATATTCCACGGAATTTTTTTTACATAAATATACCACTGTCGCCTGTTGGTTTGGCAACATTTAAATGTCGCCCAACCAACGGGTGACAGGAGGCCACGTCGCACGATCAACGAAAAAGCGCCACGTCTTCGCACTGATCTGCGACGTGGCCTCCTATCGCCCGTTGGTTTGGCGTCGCCAAACCAATGGGCGGCAGGAGGCCTGTCACCAAACCAACGGGCGACAGGGGTATATTTATGTAATTTTTTTTTCGTGGTATATTTTTGAAATTTTGAAAAAAAAATGTATTATTAAAAAAAATCATAAAACATCGAATAAATACTTTAGTATGATGGTAAAAACTATGTATACCGATAGTAAAATCTATGTATACAGATAGTAAAATATAATTTACTAGCGACACTTATATCATTATATTGCTCTTGTCATCAGTAAGCAAGTAGTAAAAATCATTCATGAATTGGAGATGTCAATAAAAAGTTGTACCTAAATAAAAAAGAATATATTTTAGTTCAAATAAGAAAACACATTACTAACTTAGCATTACGTGGCGATTAATACACATGTTTCTTGTTTGTATATGAATATGTTTATTCTTTATTTTAGCCATAATTTTTTATTGACACCTTCGATTTGTGAACGATTTTCACCAGTTGTTTACGACGATGAGAGTAACATATTGATATAAGTCTCGCAAATAAAACATCATATAAACCCTGATAATAAAACATATGTATATAGATAGTAAAATCAATGTATATAGATAGTAAAATCTATGTTTACTAACAAGACTTATATCATTATGTTGCTCTCATCATCAGTAAGCAAGTGGTAAAAACTATTTGTGAATCGGAACTGTTAATAAAAAGTTATGACTAAATAACAAAGAACAAATTCATGTTCAAATAAAGAAATCTTTTACTAGCTTAATGCCGCATGACCGTCTAGTAAATGTGTTTCTTGTTTGTACATAAATATGTTTATTATTTGTTTTAGCCATAACTTTTTTATTGACAGCTCTGATTCGTGAACAGTTTTAACTAGTAGTTTACTGACGACAAGAGTAACATATTGATATAAATTTCACGACATGAATTAGATTTTACTATTTATATACATTGATTTTACTATCGGTATACATAGTTTTTACTATCAAGCCAAAAGAATCAGAAGCATGTGTGATGGTAAACTCTTACGATATATTCAGTAAATTAGTAGTAAAATCTCATTCACATGGTGTTTATTGGCGAGACTTATATCATTCTATTACTCTCGTCGTCGGTGAGCTATTGGTGAAAACCTTTTGCGAATTAGAGCTACCAATAAAAAGTTATGGCTAAAACAAAGAAAAAACATGTTCATATACAAACTATGAAACGTATTAACTAGTTGGTTTAGCTACGTAACTAGGGCAGTCCGTTGCGCTGCTGATTAGTGCATTGCATAGCTCGGTTGGATTGAGTTAAATTGCTTGAGCGTATAATAGGCTATTCTACACACAGGTACAGAATAGCATTATATACATATATGTGTGTATATATTACTTGGGAAACCATGGAGCCTGGGCGCTATGATCCAAAACGTGTATATTTCCCTATGTATTGCATGTAAAAATTTTTAAATATTGAAGTTAACTAATTTACTAACTATTTTAAACTAGTTTGAACTAAAATTCAAATTAGAGTTTCTCTTTTTTTATAATAGTTCGATTGTAGGTATGTGATGATTTCTGATTTTATATATAAATCAACATAGCATGTGATCTAAATTTGTTCAAAATCTTTGAATATAATTCAAGTATGTTTTTTTGAAAGATATGTGTTTAATTTGAATTGTTATAGATATGTATATACCCTAAAACTGAAATTTTTGAAAAAATATTCGAATTTAGCTTGAATTTGAGCATTTGAAACTATGGTGCCCAACTAATATATAATATATTCAATGAAACATCCTGTAAAAGTTTTTTTTATGGACATGGCGAGCTTGCCACTAGTTGCCAAGGTTTTGGAAGCCTACTCTATCCATTTCATGTAGGAAGCAAACACCAAGCTTTACCTCTTCTCTATGCGCAAAGGAAACATCCTATTAAAGATGATTGCAGATCCTCTGCCGTAACGGTACTCTACCGTTGGGCCACTATCCAACGGCAGAGGATACAAGTCCATTAAAGATTGGCTCGCCCACAGTAATGGTTTTTTTTTGGGGGGAGGGGACCAGAATATTGCAGTATGGATTGGGCGGCCATTTTCATGCACCACGGAAGTAGGTTAGTTACACGGAATAAAGCATTGTCTCGTTTGCAGTTACTGCTCGTTTTCAAGTGCTATGCTCACGAAGTAACAGAGCTGAGGAAAGATGAAAAGATGCAGCTTTTCATAAATCATATCTCTACTACTCTAATTAGGAGTTGGTGGTGGTCGTCTATTCTTCTTCAGAACACCTGATCTGTTGCCCATTGGATCTAGCATGAACGGTTGAGATAGAATGAGATTTAACCAGATCATCCTACCCCTTCCTCTCATCTTTGCACGGGCTTACACGGCCCAAACTGCTCCAGCCATGATGTTTTCCAACTCAAACTATCTCGACGCCGCACCACCTCCCCCTCCCTCGATCTAGCATTCTCAACTCTTCCTCTCAAATCTCACCGCCTCCCACTCCTCGATTCTCCTTCTCCACCACCACCCCAACATCTGCCCTTTACGAGCTGCGAGGAGAAGAACTAGTATCGGCGTGGAGGCAAGTAGGCGGTATGAGCGCTCGCAACTGAGTCCTAAATCCTATCTATACGGCTACCAGCGCAGCTCGAATGCGGAGCGGTGAAGAAGCGCAGCAAAGGAGGTTGTAGCCGCGCTTGCCTCCCTGCTGGCCGACGACCTCCCCCACCTCTGAGGCCAGCCTACAAACCTAGTTACTTCTTAAGGTCAGAGCCGAACGCAATGGAAGAAGCAGCTGTGACCCTCGCTAGAGAACAGAGTCTGAACTAGAAATTACGACTTAGCCATGGGGAAGAGTGTAGGAACGAGTTGGCCTAGAGGGGGGAGGGGGTGAATAGGCAACTCTTCAAATTTTAACTCTTTGTTTGCAGCTAACTATTCTATGTGAGTAAATGACTTAAATCAGAATGTACCAAAATTAAAAATGCAATACAAAAATAACAGCGAAAGCAACACAATATAAAGCAAAGAACAAAATGAGACAAGTATTTTATCCCGTGGTTCAGAGCACTTCTCCTACTCTACGTTGAAGCACTTCTCTCGAAGTATTGCTTCACCACAGCTAGTCGCAGTAGCTATGGTTCTCACTCGGGTAGCTCTTTCACCACTCCAGTGAGGAGAGCTACAAACCCTTCACAAGCAAAAGTGGCCTTCCACAATCTTCTTTGGATAGGTCGCACTTTTCACCTCCTCCAAGCTGTCTAGGATCACCGAGATCCAAGAGTAATAAACTTGCACAAGCTCTGTCTCTTGGTTCACTCCCAAACTACAGCACTAGACACAAGCTTGGAGCTAAAACACTTAGAAAGAATGAGGTTTTAAGTTTCAGAGTGAAGCACAGACTCCTTGTTGTGAAAGAGAGCTCTTTTGAATGCTAAAATGTCAAGGAGTTCATAAAGTCCTGTGGTAGATAGCTCAGGCAATGCTTATATACCTAATTCTGATGAAAATAGCCATTATACCTACCACAGTGACCATTGCACGTGTCAGAGTGTCAAATTTGAGCTAAAACACGTTTACAGCGGACTAAAAGTTTTACCTTAGCGATACTGATCATGTGTATCACGGACCAAATTTACATATTTATGGCAGACCAAAAAATTTGGTCCGTCATGCATGGGGAATTCAGCAAGTTTGGTCCGTCAGAGAAATATGAAGCTTACATATATGGCGGACTAAAAAATTTGGTCCGTCATAGATGGGATATGACTGAGATCAGCAACTGTGGACTATTTTTGACATAAAAAAGAGTTTAATCAAAAGATTTGAATTTGTCATGAACTAAACTTTGAATGAGCAATATTTGGTTCATTATGGATGAGAAATTTTCTGAAATGAAGTATGATTTTGATCATATATTCAAGGAATAAATATCAAAGCTTTGTCTATCAGAAAAGATAGTTATTGTTGAATTTATGTCGGACCAAAAAGTTTAGTCCGTCATAGATAGACAACTGAGAGATCTGGGTTTTGACAAATGCATGTGCACTACAACAGGAATACCCCTTTAACAACGGATACATAGCAACACATGATATTATGCATTGCAAGCAACAGGGTGGCAACGGTTGCAAAGCGTTGCAAGCATCATCCGTGGGGTTAAGCAACTAGTGGCAACATTTGTCAATTGTTGCAAGAATCATCCGTAGATCCCTTTGTTTTGAAGTCATCCTTTTATTTGGTTGGGTGGATGAATGGGATATGGATGTCTAATTTTTTGAAATATTCCTTCAATATACTGGATAGAGCCATCTCTAAAAATGCTAGACGAGCACATCCAGTTTGTTGTATTAAGAGGTGAACTCGTTTAAATTCAAATTTCGCCAAAGTGTACTGAGTCAAATTCAATTTTTGGTCAAAATGTGGTTACATTTTATTCAAAAATTCAAATTTTGATCAAAATTTGTCAAAAAAATCAAATTCTGTTCGAAAATTCAATTTTCAATGATATTTTGTTCGAAATTCAAGTTTTGTTAAAAAATTCAAATTTTGTCCAAAAATTTAAATTATGGTCAAATTTTATCCGAACATTTCAAAAAGTTCAAATTGGCCCAAAAATTCAAATTTTGATTAAATTTTGTCCAAAAATTTCAAACCAAAATTCAAAACCTTGATTACAACTAGCTCATCCATCCACCCAACTAAACAAAAATTGACTCATCCCTATTCACCCAACTAAACAACTATCTGAATGACTCCATCCCATCTAAACTAGATAAGCATATCCCATCTACCTTATCCAGACAACCAAATACACCCTAAATTCTCCGCCCAAAGGTAATCTTCCCTTGCCTTCTTCCTCCTCTTCCAACAAACACTCCAACACGCTCGTACAAAATGCGATAGAAAAAGGGGCACAAACAAAACCAGAAACATAAGCCCCTGTCTTCTCTCGCCGAATTGGAGCGGAAGCCCCACGGTCCGGCCAGGGCTAGGGCATGGGCGGCGGTGGAGACGGCGACGCTGGCGAGTCCGTGGCGGCCGCGCCGGCGATGCTGCACATCCGGTCCACCAGCGGCTCCAAGTTCGCCGTGCAAGCCGACCTGGGCGTCACCGTCGGGGCGTTCAAGGCGATTGTCGCTGAGAGCTGCAACGTGCCAGCTCCGTAGCAGCGGCTGATCTACAAGGGCCGGATCTTAAAGGATGAGCAAACCCTAGCTAGCTACGGTGCGTGTACTTCTTCACCGGGAAAAGCTCCAGCTTTGGTGTGATTTGCCCTAATTTCATGTGGTCGGCACGATTAGTTAGGTCTATGCGTGAGTTGCACTAGTTTAGGTCCAATTCTCCCTAGCTGGTATGTTGGATGCAATGCCTATCTTTACTTGTGTTGGCAGGAGGAGGGCTGGCTTCATGAATGATGTGTATGAATTATGTCGTAGATTTGCTATGTTCCGTGGTAGATGCAACATGACGGTTAGGCGTAGGGAGCCTAATGCATTAATTGATGGTTTGATACTGCAGCGGGCGAAGATGTAGTAGAAAGGAAATAGATGGAGGCCTGTTGCAAGGTCTGGGGGCTACAGGGACTGCTAGCAGTGGAGGTTTGGATTTATTTGGTTCTGGCCTTCCAGAATTAGACCAGATGCAACAACAGTTAACCGATAATCCCAACTTAATGAGGGAAATAATGAATATGCCGCTCATGCAGAATATAATGAATAGCCCTGATCTAATACGCAAACAGAGCCATGAGCAACATCGAATCTTCTCCAGAAGGGTTCAATATGCTCCGCCGCATGTATGAAACTGTTCAAGAGCCATTTATGAATGCAACAACAATGGCTGGGGAGGGTGGTAGAAATCCAAACCCATTTGCAGCTCTTTTAGGAAATCAGGGGTCTAACCAAGCCAGAGATCCAGCTGCCAATGCAGCAACTAATGCCTCAGAGTCCACAATAGGGTCTCCTGCCCCAAATACTAATCCACTTCCAAATCCCTGGAGCACAAATGGTAGGTTTTGGGTATTTCATGTTTTTGTTGTTGGTATTTGCATGTATTCTTGTCCTGTTTTGCTGTATAAAACTTAAATCAACAGCTGGTGCTGCACAAGGAGCAGCAAGGCCTTCTCCTACAAGCAATGCAAGGAGACCCGCAAATGGTGGCCTGGGAGGGTTGGGTTCTGTAGATTTGGGAAATATGCTGGGTGACGGCTTTGATGCTTCTTCCTTGAGTCGGGTTTTGCAAAACCCTACTATGATGCAAATGATGCAGAACATTATGTCTAATCCTCACCCATGAATCGCACGCCGTTCAATTATTTCTGCTAGGAATTGTTGATGAAGAGTGTATCTTGACCTGCCTGATACATTATAGTTTGAACCCCTCATGATGTTGTCTCGTGCGCAGTTGCTTAATACTAACCCAAATGTACGTAATCTGATGGAGTCAAATACTCAATTGAGAGAGGTGTTTCAGAACCCGGAATTTCTTCGCCAGTTGACGTCACCTGAAACATTGCAGGTGAAATCAATTAAACTGTTGTAGTTACATGCAGATGTGATTATATGAAAGAACAATTGTTTTTTTTTATGCAGATTTAATTTCGTTTCAAAGAAGCTCGATGTCTCAACTTGGTCAATGAACAAAGTCGACCAAAGAGTATCTCCAGTTCAACTTGACCTCCTTAGCTCATGATGTTATTGAATACCTAATCGATAGAAATTTGCTTGTTAAGCCTAAAATTAAGAGAGTAGGTGCATGTCATTCTTGCTGGTAATTATGTTAAGTATTGCTCGGTGCATTGTTTGTTGAACCATTTTGTTGTTTTATTAAGGGACCGAACCCAAGCGGACGCTGGTGTAGGTAATTTCGTCATCCAATTCACTATCTGAATTATTTTTCCTGATATTGCCATATGAATTCATATGAGAAGCTTCTGGCAAGTCATTTATATTAAGTTTTATTGACGATTGTGTCTTTACATGCTGGTGGTGAGTCGCAAGATCACTTCTGAGCATTGCTTCCCATAAGGTTTATTTTTACATAAAATTCACAGGGGCAGTCCGAGCATGGAAGGGCACCATGGGAAGAGGCAAGAATTCAACAACTTCCTTAAAAATCTCTTCTCTCATATAGGTGTGTATCAGGCTACACTTTTGTTACTGAACTTTATTATCGCTTCTTCAGGTAAGAGAGCGTTGCCAGAAAGAATGGGGTATTTTTCAGATAAGAATGGCAGAGATCGAGAAGGCGATTACGAGATGATGGGCGCCACCCTCCAAACGTAACATTTGTCTACTAGGCTATGATGTTGATGTTAATCCAACCCGCGTTTTTTAACCCACTAGTAGCACTTATGTAGAGCTAGATGATGGTGATATTGATGATACGTGTAGAGCATATGAGATGTCATATCTATTAATTCATTTTAAAGTATTAAAGTATTCAATTTCATTTGTAGATTGAGAAGATAAATAGTTGAAAAAAATCAGTGACATGTTGGACTGAGATGGAGAATAGAGGCCTGCCACACGTTGGACCGAGATGGAGAATGACGACCTGGTGGCATTCCAAGATGGCTTCGGTGTTTATATATATTTTTTCATTACAATCTTTGTTCTGAACAAAATTATGACTGCACTTATGAGGATGTTACTCACTATAATGCAACAATATATTTATAATACACAACAATGTTTGTTTATTTGCCATGTGTGGGTCCATAATGGTCTTCAAATTTCCAATTCCATTCCATATGCATTTTAACTATAATTGGCGCCAAATTATATTATTTAATAATATTTTTCATCGCTTGGTTTATTCCTTGCAATGCATATAAGTGTTGCCACAATTCAAATCTATATGTTGCAACGGGCTACAGAAGTCATTCGTCCATGGGTAGTACCAACACATGTAAGCGTTGCCATAACCACTCAATATCCGTTGCTGCTTAGCAATGGTTAATTCTAGGCTTTACCAACACATATATAAGTGTTGCAATAGACCCTAGCAATGGCAGCATAGGCAACGCATAATAATGCATTGGTATAGACCCTAGCAACGCATATACGAACTTTTGGCAACGCATATATGCGTTGCAAAAAGGGGTGTCCTTTTGTAGTGGTGTATGGCAGACTAAAAAATTTGGTCCGTCATAGATGAGCAATAGAGTAGTTTTGGGTCAGCTGAAAACACATGTATGCCGGACCAAAAAGTTTGGTCCGTCATAGATGGGCAAAACAAGATAGCTGAATTTCTTCAAGAATTTTTCACAACGGACTTAGGTATATTGAGAATATGAGGTTTGGTCCGTTGAAATGAATAGAATTTGATCAGAATTTTACTAAAGTGAATTTTGAAGTTGAACTGAGCTGACTTTGGTTTGAGATAAGGACTTAGACTACTTTGTGACAGTACGAAATGATCAACTGAACTTTGGTCCGTCACAAAGTTTGGACTTGTTGTATTTAGGAATTTTGGTTCAGGGGGTAGAAAGACTAAATGATTTAACTCCAAGCAGTCTAGTTTTGTCTTATCCTAATGAACCAAGTTACCCCCTTGTGCAAAGTCCCTCTTTATAGTACAGCCCAAATAAAAGAAATCCTAGCTATTTGACTTGAATCAACTCCCAAGTCATGAACTAGTAATCAAAATACCTTAATCTTGTTAGTTCAGCTAGCTCCATTCCTGATTCCAGCATACATTCTTTATGGTTTGAAGAATTATTAACTCGGTCATCAACACCAAAACCATTAACAAAACATGATAAAAATTGAGGGGGCCTAGATGCTATCAAAGAGAAGCATTAGCGTTGCAATAGGATGAGCACACCGGTATTGTGGTATGGTAGAAGAGAGGCCTTCCCTTCTTCCATCTCCTTCCCTTGCATGTATTGGCTCTTTGTGGTGATGACTATGATGGGAGCAGTTGGCAGTTCATGCGAGGATAGGTTTAGAGTTGGTTTTGCTTTCAGTTATTTGTTAAATGAAAAATTGGTTACATTTGCTTTCTCCCTTTCTCTTATAGTGAGTCCATGCTTATTACTTTTAATTAATTTACTATCCTATATTTTTTTATCTATTTCTTCTATGATTTGAGAGCTAACAAGTCGAAACTATGATCAATTTGGAAGGCTAGAAATTGTTATTCATAGGGATCATTACTTTGTTGTTTACTAGCTGATTTCGTTAATATCTAAATGAAAATTAGAAAATAGTTGGCATAGTACTGCAGTCTATAGGAATTGAATTTTATTGTTGTTTATCAAGAGGAACATGGCTTCCATGTTATATTTGCATAATTAAGTGATTAGTTATTCGAAAGCACAAAGCAAACGTAGGAAGCAAACTACAATTGATTTGATGAAGAACATTCTTTTGTCGTTACAATTTTCTTACAATGAAAATGTACAAAAATTAGATAATTTTATCATTAATTGAAGTCCACATTACATACTGAAAAGGGAATATGAATGGTGGGCTAAGTTGGTGATGTATTGCTAAAGTTCGATCTAATTATCTGCATCTATTCACTTTTCTTTCCTATGGCAAGACCTTCTGTATTTATTCAGTATATAGCAATATAATTGTGTTGTAGGATTAATATAACATCATTGTTAATATAAAGAGCTCTAAGCATATTGCTATTTTTTATTACTAAAATATATATGGATTTTCTTCCCTCCTGCATTGTTTGTATACCTAGAGAATATTTCGATAGATCAAAATAATAACCACTAGGTGTCCTTCACATCAACTAAAAAGCCCAATTGAGCTTGAGTTGATGTGTTCTGCATGAAATTTGGTTGTTTTCTATTGTTCAATCGACTCTGCATTTCTTGTTCTCTTGGGTTTGTGTTATTCTGATCTTTGGTTGGTGTGGTTGAAAGTGAGTCAACAATAGTAGGCAAAGTATCTTTAGGAAGAACTAGTATTGTGATAAATTTTGTTCCCCACCTACAAGATCAGACATTCTAACTCATACTATGTTTATAATACATTTTAGATCAGTTCTAAAATTTGCTAACCCAGATTAATTTTATACATGGTAAACAATAAAAAATAGTTCTACACATGATTCTATCTATGAAAATTATGTTTGCCATAGAGATTTTAACCTATCTCATATATCTTCTATAGAGGAGATGCTTATGTATATGTGGTATAAGATTATGATAATTGCTAAATCAGTGGAGCTAAATGGAGGTGAAAATTAGTCTGTTTGAAAGCTCATTTCCAATGGTTTACACATATTTAATGTTAGGTGTGTTAATATTCAAGAAGTTTGAAGTTAATTGCCTTTCTAAAATACATATATTACTTTGGTTAATGGTTAATAATATATTTTTAAAGTGATTTTTTTGCCTAAAACTAATAAAACTTAAAGTGATAATCAAAGTAATAGTCGCCATATGGATGATCCTTCTTTCTTTTTCTATGAGAACCTAAATCTGTGTAGCCAAATATGTTTAGCAGATATTTTTAAAGATTTTGAAGAAATAAATCATTGTGATCATTTGCAAGACATATGACCAAACTATCCTAAATATATGTCTCTATCTCCTTATCTAATTCTCTCATGGATAACTCTATATCGCATTCTCATAAGCTACTTCTATGAGCCATTTTAAAATATTTGATATGCTACAGAGTAAAAGCGCTTATATCAATTCTTATAATATAACCTGAAAAATGTTTTATTTGTATGAGACATTTACCAAGAATATCGCTTGCCAAAAATGCTTTGCTTAAAGTTCTTATATCATAAGTATCTTATAATATAACTGAAAAATATTTTATTTGTATTCATGTTGAACGAGAATCAACATAAAACATTTATTCATAATCTGATTTATTTATTAGCTTGCCAAAAAATGCTCTACTTATGTTTGAATGAAAGAAATTGTACTTTAGTATATAGCTTAAGATCCTTGTCTATATGGTTCCATGTATATTCCTTTTTATATGCGCGTACTATCCGCCTATATTATCCGATCTTTCTACTTATATGTATCATCCTTTTTAGGATCCCGTTGCAACACACAAACACCCTACTAATATATAACAATATCTGAGATGGTACATTTGTAAGCCCCCGTGGCTCCGTGTAGATACCACCTTCACAATCCTCATTTTATTCAATATTAAGTGGTAACAACCTGAGAGGATACATTTTGTAACCCTCCTTTAGTCCTTGTTGACATCATTATTACAATTCTCATTGTATGAAATGGTAAGTTCCAAGTCTTTCTACAGTAGAATACTATTACTGCAGGGCAATAGTTAACACCAGTGCAGAAAAGTTCTCAGCAATGAACATCCCTGTTTGAGCAGCAGCCATGCAGTGGAAGTGCGGAACAACCGCCGCTTCCAAAATAGTGGGAAGAGCGAGTACAAGCTCAAAGCAATGGCATTGTTTCTGTATCAACAACAATGTATGTACTTTTGCTCTGATACAGAAAATGAGTGAGAGCCTCTTCGGGCCCTTCACAGCGTCGGGTCACTTGGAATCTATCTCTGACTCGTTCCCATTAGCAGAATTGCCCTGTTCCAGGGGGTTTCTCAAATATGGAGATTCTTTGTACCTTGCATATACCGGTAAATCTAGGGCCTTCTCTGCTATTCTTCCATCCTCGTGAATCCTCTCTATCAAGCTCTCAAGTGAAGGAAAGTTGGCCTAAGAATTTGAAAATTTAATGTCAGGAGGCAGGAACATGCATTGCAGATAACGAAACTTTTTTTGCCAGTATAAACTTTGTTTGATCCTAAATTACCTCAGGTCGTATGTAGCCAACAATAACAAGGCGCAGCTCCTCACCATAGAAGTCCTCACCAAAATCATGAAGTAACCATGGTTCCTGAAATCAGTGCCGTTTAGAACAAAGTAATACAACTAAACATGGACGGGGTTGTGTAGAGAACACTCACAATAGTCTTCTCCGTGTTATCAAAATAAGGGTTCCAGCCGATGCTCATGACCATCTTGTATATACCTCGTGTTGAAAGTCCAGCCCAACCAAAGTAAACCCCTGATGTATGCTCTGACAGTATGCCAGAAAAGTTTTCTGCAGGTAAGTTGGCTACAAGACAAATATAAAATTATCAGTGATCAAGAAGAAAAATTGAGTGTACTAGTGTTGGAAAACCAAAAATGATCTGGTATACTTCAATAGGATGCACTAAAAATACTAAACCAGCAAAACAAATATGAGTAAAATTATTAAGAAACTACAAGGTAAGCAAATTGCAAAATTAAACAGGAAATCAGAATGATGATGTATCAGCAACCGAAATTTTGTCCAAGATGCAGTGGACTTGTCAGTGTTGCAAGATCAAGGTTCAAGATCCCGGCGAAATTTCGGATTTCGACCAGGGACGAGATTACAAATCCCAGCCAAATAAAAAAAATTCAAATTGCTACAGAAATTTTGACAAATTTCACCGAAATTTCAGGTATTTTGACCGGATTTGGATCGATACCTCTTAAGAATGTCATCTTCTATAACTTTTTAAAAAAACCGAATTTTTATGACATTTTATAAAAATAATAAAAACACTTTCAGAATTTTATAAAAATGTACAAGCTTGATTATACTCTGAAAAATTTAGTACCATCTTTAGCAGTCTAGGATCATGCAGAAAAATTTCCAAAAGAATTGAACTTCATTTGTTATCTTTGAAAATAAAAAAACAGAAAGAATATAAATGAGAAAGTAACATTGTTAGAATTTTATAAATTCACTCGAATATGATCATGAATCAAAAATTTTAGGAGAGCTTAAGCATTACCTCAACACCCTTCTCTAAAAGTTTCAAAAATTTTAGACCTATTTTGTTTGCTCAATAAAATCTATGAAAACAATACATGTACTCAACCATTTTATTAGGAATTCAGGACAGTAGCATCATCTGGAAATTTTCTAACATGATTTGAACCATTTTTCATTTAGTTGAAATTTGCTGAGATTTCAGCAATTTCAGCCAAAATCTCGGAAATCCCGATCCAAAAAATTCTAGATTTTAATTTTGTCTGGATTTCGTCTGAAATTCCGAAATTTCGGATTTTGGTCACCTCCGAGATATAGTCCAAAAATAAAATTTGAAACCTTGTTCAGGAGTCTCTTTTTTACTATGTGAAAGTGGTTGTTCTACAAAATTTTGTAAAGCTTGCTTACTAATTAGGTGGATGCATGCATATACAACAAAAGTGAGTCTTTAAGTCAACCTAACAAAGAAACATTATCATCAACATAAAGGGATAAGTCTGAATGTAATCCAGAAACGCAGTGTGACTAAATAACATCATTTCAGCTCGGTGCTTGCAAACCAGCATGAAACCATTGATGTATCTTACAATGTCACGTGGAATTCTAGAGGGACTTCTGGAGGCATTTGTTTGTCTAGCAACTTTCCTAGTGACTAGTGAGGCAAAATGCAGAACTGATATTTGAAAGTAGACAAGCTAGCTGAGGTACCATATGAAATTTTCCATTCTATGAACAAAGTGAATAACACATTTATCATGAGAAAACCATTCATTCATATAAGGGATAGCTTGAGATGTCATTAGGTTATTGTTTACTTTCTGGAGGCTTTAAAACGGGCTCGTAAAATTTATCTTTACTTATATATGCCACCATACCTGTTGGTATTCCTAGTACTTTAGAACCACGGCCAAATCCTTTGATCACAGGTCCACTCATAAACCATGGTTCTATTGGTAAGGTACCTTCAATCCCTGCACAGAAAATTTATCAAAAGATAAGTTGAAGATGTCCATAATGTTCTGAAATAATATAGACAGTCTCAAGAGTTAGAGCATACAATCATTAAATGGTGGCAAACCCCACTTTTCAGGCCTTACGTCAAGGAGGGAATTGATCACCTCATCAGCAGAACTGAATTCAGCAGTCCTTTTGGGTACTGAAGGTACAGCTATGACATGCATTCCCGCCGCTTTTCCAGCCATAACACCTGGCCTAGCACAACCAATAATTTACAATGTTGAACATGACGTAGTGGCTACAAGAATGCATGCTAAACTATAAATTTTGGAACCAGTCAAAGGAGTGCTGATCAGGGGAAAAACAAGTAGTGTACAATTGTACATAATTTAATCTCACATCCCAATATACCTATAGAAGTATACGGAACAAACAAAATCTGCAGAAGTAGAAATTCGAAGTGTTGTGCAGATAGTTCATATCTGAACAAATAAAATACAGAGGATATTTTTTACAACAACAACAACAACAACAAAACTTTTAGTCCCAAGCAAGTTGGGGTAGGCTAGAGTTGAAACCCAAAACGATTCGCTAACAAAGGGAGGAAGAGAGAGATGAGGAAGTAGAACAAAGCCTAAAACTATACCAAAACGTGGCATAAAGCCTAATCAAGGTTCAGGCACGTGGATAGCTGCTTTCCACGCACTTCTATCCTAAGCCAACTCTTTCGATATATTCCATCCTTTTAAATCCCTTTTGATTGCCTCCTCCCAAGTCAAGTTTGGCTGGCCCCTACCTCTCTTCACATTATTATCGCGTCTTATGATGCCGCTATGCACTGGTGCCTCCGGAGGTCTCCGTTGTACATGTCCAAACCATCTCAACCGGTGTTGTACAAGCTTTTCTTCAATTGGAGTTACCCCTAGCCAATCACGTATCTCGTCGTTTCGAACTCGGTCCAATCTTGTATGACCACAAATCCAACGCAGCATACACATCTCTGCGACACTTAATTGCTGAACATGCCGCCTTTTAGTAGGCCAACATTCTGCACCATACAACATCGCAGGTATAATAGCCGTCCTATAGAACTTGCCTTTTAGCTTCTGTGGTACCCTTTTGTCACAGAGAACGCCAGATGCTTGACGCCATTTCATCCATCCTGCTTTAATTCTATGGCTAACATCTTCATCAATATCCCCATCTCTCTGTAGCATCGATCCCAAGTATCGAAAGGTATCCTTTTTGGGCACTACCTGACCTTCCAAACTCACATCTCCCTCATGTCTAGTAGTACCGAAGTCATATCTCATATACTCGGTTTTAGTCCTGCTAAGTCTAAAGCCTTTCGACTCTAGGGTCTGCCGCCACAACTCTAGTTTCCTATTTACGCCCGCCCGGCTTTCATCCACAAGAACTACATCGTCAGCAAAAAGCATACACCATGGGATATCTCCTTGAATATCCCTCGTGACCTCATCCATCACCAAGGCGAAGAGGGAAGGGCTCAGAGCCGACCCTTGATGTAGTCCTATTTTAATCGGGAAGTCATCTGTGTCACCATCAGTTGTTCGAACACTAGTCACAACATTGTTGTATATATCCTTGATGAGGGTAACATACTTTGTTGGGACTTTATGCTTTTCCAAAGCCCACCATATAACATTCCTTGGTATCTTATCATAAGCCTTCTCTAAGTCGATGAAAACCATGTGTAGGTCCTTCTTCTGCTCCCTATACCGCTCCATAACTTGTCTTATTAAAAACAATGCTTCAATGGTCGACCTTCCGGGCATGAACCCAAATTGGTTCATGGTGATACGCGTCATTCTTCTCAAACAGAGGATATTTTTTAAAACAAATAATAGTTTTTCCTTAGAATAAATCAAGGAGCACATTTCTTGATATTAACAATAGCTATCACATGGTGATTGGAACTATGTTTCATTACACACAGGTAGCTTTGAGAACTGAACTTCTATGAAGATTCAGGCATATGAAAACATGAAATTCTGTTCCATCAAAAAGTTTATGGTGTTCCAGTGGAAATATGTCTATAGCATAGATGACGATGTATTGTAAACAGGTAACCATGCCATGCACACAAGAGAACCACATAAAACAGAAAGTTATTGAAGGCAAAACTTACAAGGAATCCTCAATTACTAGGCAATTTGAAGGATCAGTGTTCATCCTTTTTGCAGCTTCCAAAAATCTTGAATATCAGCACACCAGCAGACCAGAAGTAATAAAATGAGATGAGTCCAACAAAATATAGGGGCATCAGTAATGAAAATATTATATAGCACATTTTCTTACATAACAGGGGATGGCTTCCCCTTCTCTACTTCATCACCACCAACAATTGCAGAGAAAGACTCTTTCCATCCTACACATAGCAAAAAAAAATTAATTAACGTATCATTCCACCAAGTACAAAGAAAATAACATGCACATTCATGTCTTTTCCTGAAGTAAGAAAAAAAAACCTTGATGGCAGGAAATTTTGGCCTCAATGTTTGATCTTGGTGAGTTGGAAGCCAAAGCAGCTGGAACCCCGTTACTCCTTAAATGTTTTATTAACCGATTAGCTCCTGGAAGAGCTTTTATGTTACACCATCTGCAATATGAAATTTAACATGTTATTCATATTTTGGAAGGAATACATTGCAAGTAAAAAATACATAGCACTTTTTTTCAGGACAATCTTTGCATGTTACAGCATGAGAAAATTGCAATAGTTCTTTCATCATGCCCACGAATCACAACCATTCCACAACTTAGTGTAAAAAAAATTTCCTCGCAATCATACTTTTCATTAGACACTATCACATTGTACATTTCTTCTTTGTTTCTATTAAAGTACTTTATGCACTATACCAAGAGTTCATGATGTTGTTTAAATTGCATCAAAGGAGCAAGAGTTCATGATGTTGTTTAAATTGTATCAAAGGAGCTTGATGAACCAACTACAAAATGGAATTCTGCTACTTATTTACAGAACATAAATTTTCTTCCACAGTGACTTGCCAAGTGCAATTTGCAATTCAAAAGCATACTACACACAAACAGCAATACACTTCCCATTTGGCTTTGAAATGCTTTCACGATATACTGGATGCTTGCTTGTAAACGAGTAAAGTAGAATAACTTAAGTATGTATTAATAAAATTTGGAGAGAAAGTCTTAAAAGACAACCCTATACATGACATTGAATTGTTATTATTTTCATGAATATTCAGCACCAGTCTAACCAAGCATGGATATGTTGATGCATAACATGCGCATGTGCAGATGCAAACACAAGAACATAGACACTTCTCAGGAAGGGGTGTTTTAAGATTTCTTATGACAACATTTGGAGAAATTATTAAAAAAAAGTAGTTTACCAAGGACATTCAGTAATTCAAACAATTATAGGGAGAAAGCAGACTGGCAAGAAAACATATGCATGTATGTAGAAATACTAAAATAATAAACAGACCTTATCACGCAAATGCAGCCATAAAAGATAAATATATCTAAATTTCTCACTATGGTAGGGTGGCAATATGCATTTTACAAAATATAGATAAGTATAAACAAGTTCCAATGACATTACTGCTCACTAAACATTGGAGTAATCATTGAGAGAAACTCTTCTGTAGAGTAAGGGAGTCCGTAATCTTCTAAAACAACTGCTGCAGCTTCATAAGGTGTCTTTCCAACTAATTTGTGAGCTTTCTTGACATCCCACTTCTTACCCTTTTTGACAAGAAATGGTTTCAGCACTTGACTTACGATGCAATCTGCCAAATGGTACAACCAATGTAAACAAAGATGAGAATTCAGAGGATTTAAATTGGCAAGATTAACTACAAATGCAGGCAAATTTTGCAACTTTTCAGTCACCTGTATTTAAGAGGGTACCGTCCAAATCAAGAATGACATGGGAAATAAACCGAGTACTTGGCTTGGGTGCTGCCATTTCCAATAATGGAAGAGCTTAATGCGGCAAGAAACAAGTTATTTGGGAGCCAACCTGACAAATAGCCAAACTATTCAGGCATACACCACATTGATGATGAGATGCACCCATAGAAGAAATATGAGCTTAATAACCCATAGGAAAAGGTCCATTTCACAACCTTCAATTATTACATTATACAACAAGTCCATATATGTAGTAATGCTACTTTAAATTAAAAGACGAATTCGGCAATGTGTTTCAAAATGGATTCCATATTTGCAAATAATAACATGTTACAACTAAACAATGAACAGATTCCATCCTTTGTTCTTATACCTAAATTGGCAATGAACCACTATTTGAAAGCAAAGCATGCACATGATTTTTTTTTTTTTTTTGGAACAAGGGCAGGAGCTCTCTGCCTCATTTCATTAATAGAAGAAGAGCAAGCACACAAAACTGATTCCAGACATGTGGCATAGCTATTTTATTGTAAAACTGGATCTTGTTTCAAACTGACATTGTTTTTAAATTGCCCCTTTTCCTGCCTTTGTGCGTGGATACCATCACCTCACTCAGAAAGCTTCTCAAATGGTCGTGTAGTTAATTTCAATTTACTTATCCTGTTTATGAACTAAATAATGGCATCACCACTAAATTGAACTCCACATGATGGCATGACAACAATTCTCTCCATGCCATCAAGGTAAACTCAGGTCAGGCAACGCCAGGAACCAAGCAGTAACAGTTGCCACAAGACAGCTCCGCTTGGGATAGGAACAGATTCTGTAGGTTTTGACGCAGCCCATCAGAACAAGACAATGATGCAGGGTAATACAAGCCCAAGACTGCAAATTCGGCCGCTTGGGGCCTCCTTTCCAACCCTGCTCTTGGGCATTCCGCCAAACAGCTACTGTGCAAAGGTGATTGCGTTTCAGCGACAAGGGAAAACTGCGATCAACTCCGACCGACAACGATTTTGTCTCGCTCTTGTTGCGTACTCAACTCCACGAGTATGCAATTTACATCCATCCAACTCTTCCCATCTTTCCCCCCAACTATCGAGCATCGACAGCAACAATCAAAACAGGGAAAGGATCTTTCTTGGGAAAGGAACAACAGTGTGTTGCAGATTCTTCCTACAGCAAGGAGAGGGGAGAGGGGGGGGAGGCAAGGTGACCTGCATGGTTATCACGGCGCCCCGGCGAGGCAAGTCGCCTCCGGGGCGCCTGGACGCCTAGGCGAGGATTAGGCGACAAAAAAATCCACCTGGTAGAGCCTTCCTCCTCCCCTCTTGATCCTTCCAGCACTACTTAAACAGCCCAGCCCAGCCACCCCCTCTCCCTCTCTCTCGGCTGGGCCAGCCCAGCCACTCTCCTGCTCTCCCTCTTTCTCTCGGCTGGGCGAGCCCAGCCCAGCCCCCCTCCTGCTCTCCTCTCTCTCTCTCTCTGCGTCGCCCCCTCCAACCAGTCTCGCGAAGCGTCACCCCCTCCACTCCGTCTCGCGCCGCCCCCTCCACTCCGTCTCGCGGAGCGCCGCCTCCCCTGAGCGCCGCCTCTCCTAGTTCCCCCCTCCCCCAAGCGCCGCCTCTCCCAAATCCCCCCTTCCCCCCGAGAGCCGCCTCTGTCTCGTGGTGCCCGCACCCGCGCCCGCTCCCCTTCCCCTCGAGCGCCTTCTCTCCCAGATCTGGTGACGGTGGTGGCAGCAGCAAGTAGAGTAGCGGCGACGAGAGCCGGCATGGAGGCGATCTGACGGCGAGCTCCTCACCCCTATTCCTTCTCCCGCCCTCCTTTCCGCCAAAGCAGGCGGCGAAAACCAAGGCGGGCGGCTGCCGGCGACTGGACGCCTAGGCGGTGACTAGGCGTCGCCGTGATAACCATGGTGACCTGCATGTAGCGGCGACCGAGCTCTTCCTCTGGTTTGTTGGGTGATCGGGTGGGCAGAGCAGAGGTATCAGGTCAGCAAGAAAAAAAAACTAAAACTAAGAGCCTGTTTGGTAGGGCTCCAGATCCTGCTTTTCTAGATCCAGATCAAGCTTCCTGAAGGATCTACTTCACAGAGGA
The DNA here is from genome assembly GCA_036346375.1 of Guadua angustifolia. Lineage (NCBI taxonomy): Eukaryota > Viridiplantae > Streptophyta > Magnoliopsida > Poales > Poaceae > Guadua > Guadua angustifolia. Next base: position 27,826,954 of record CM070519.1, read on the forward strand.
GATGGATCCATCTGACAAAAGCATTTGGCTAAGAGGTTACCATGCTATCCTCGGTTGTAACTCTTCATTTTTCTTTATTTAATGTTTCTTTCTATTTGTGTACTAATTTATGTCTATTGTATTTTTAAATTTTGCAATAACATAGCAAATTTGCAATAACACATGGAGGACATACAGTTGGACAGCATGAGACTGTGAGATTGAGAATTGAGAATGGTATAGGAGATTCGTGAGATAGCTTAGATGGTGCAGTTCATGTCATCGAGCAGAAAAATGCATGACTTAGATGATGGGAGAATTTCGTTAAAGTCAAGGAATTACTAGAGCATATACCACAAGTGAGAAAAGATTACAGACAAAAAAGAAACCATTTGTTGGTAATTCTGGCATGGCCTAACCGTGAGTGCTAACAAAAGACTAGAAAATGCCACAAGTAATATCTCAATTATCCTGCAATTGCCTGTGCAAGCTCATCACAAAATGCGTCCATGGATGTATTACTCCTATCCAATGTTGATGCATCCAATGCATCTTGAGAAATGGCATATCTTGTATATCTTGATGGTCCTGTAGGCACGTAGTTTGGATCCTAACTGGCACAACCACAACCAACTCCAGTGCAAGCTCACTAGCACTATCATTAAGACAAACACTTCAAATATTATAGGAGAGGCACAAGAATTACCTTGCCAGTAGCTATTAAGGTTTGAATTAAGAGACCTATGTACAGAGAGATGGTTTCTGCATGTCATTTCAGACTGCGACCCACAAGTTGGACCACTACTATGTGTTTCAGTCTGCTACCGATTTGATCAGTTTTTAACAGACATGACATCATTTGGAGAACAGGGCATGATTCATGAGCACATCACTTTGTACATAAACATGGTTTGATGCAAATTGCAATATGGCATCTATAGCAGGCTTAAAATTATTCCCACTGAAAGACACAAGAGACAGATATTCACAACTCTGGTTCTTCTTTCTTCAGATAGATCAATGGCCATACAAAAAAAATTATGAACATTTGATCTGCAGGATTTTGGCTAGAGGGAAAAGATCATTATTTCAGAGTATTAACTCACAAATAATCAAAACTTGACCTATACAGACCAATTGACCTATCTTATATCCATTGGAAAGTGAGGAAATTCCTCTCCTGCAAGTCATTTAGCTCGCTAGCACTATCATTAGACAAACAGTTGAACTGCTTTCTAGCAACAAAAACAAACCAATTTTCTTAGCTCCATATATGCCTTCGTATTCACCATCCGTATCACAAATTAGGGATTAGGGTTTACCTTCTACTGGCACGAGGTCGAACCGCTGCACTCGAGGGACGCCGACTCCTTGGGAGAAGCTCTCCCTCCTGGTCGCAAGTCGCAGCCGCCGCCGGGAGCCGCGAGTCGCCGCCTCCGTCGCCTGGATCCCGCGAGTCGATGCCGTCTGGAGCCCGCGGCGCCGCCGCCTGGAACCCACGGGAGGCTGTCGCCGTCGCCTGGAGCCGCTGGAGGGCGCCGCCTGAAGCCGCGGGAGGGCGCCGCCGATTCGCCCGAGCGGAGATGCAGCGATTACACAGAATCGGCGAGCAAACAGTCACCTATACATGAGTTGGGGCGTTGGCGTCCAGGAACGCCAATTCGGCCGCATGGGCCGATTAGTCGGCCGTTGCCGCATAATTGGCTGCGTAAACCCCGTTTAATAGGAAAATATCCTATGCAATCACCTATACGTGTGTAAGCGTGTAATCAAACAATCTGGTGTATCCAATCTATATCCAACGCTGACTGTTGTTTTACGTTTTAACCCTCCCATCTCACCCTCCATCTCTTCTCCCTGAAATTTGCTGAACGCCCCTTGCTACTGTCAGCGTTGAATATATCGAAAGAGTTGGATTAGGATAGAAGTGCGTGGAAAGCAGCTATCCACGTGCCTGAACCTTGATTAGGCTTTATGCCACGTTTTGGTATAGTTATTCAGCCTGCAAATAACTAGTACACAACTAATTATTCAGCTCTAGAAATTTAAATGACTATATACAGGTGCTGCTAAATCTTCCAAACCTACAATACACATGACAAATTTCAGATTACCACAGTACATCTCAGCCAATCAAATCTACAACATACAAACTTTGCCCATGATTGTTTTTTTTCTTTGCTGGTGTAGCAGTATCCAATACAATCTTCTTATTTTTCCAATCCACTACTCATCACTGAACCAAAGAACCCTAAGCTCATCACACATACCAATCACATATCAAACATTCATTCCAATGTCAGCAATGCCGTCTAGAACCCTAAGCTTAGAACATTGGCTGATCACATACCAACCACATATCAAACAAGCATGAGGATTCAGCAAGACAAAGAAGTAATCAATCACAACCAACTTATACCAGCAGAGCATGAAATCGGGTGGAATCTGCTTCTAACCTTGCGGCCACCGAGAGAGGATGAAGAGCCGGCGGTCGGAGCGGAGACGGGCGGCGGCGTGGGGGAGACGGGTTCCCGAGAGGAGGAGGCGTGGGGGAGTCGGAGACGGGCGGCGGCGTCACGGCGGAGGCCTCCCGGGGGTCGGAGACGAGAGGAGGCGTGGGGAGACGGGTTCCCGAGAGGAGGAGGCGTGGGGGAGTCGGAGCCGGGCGGCGGCGTGACGGGCGTGGCGGAGCCGGGCGGCGGCGTGACGGCGTGGGGGTCCGAGAGGAGGAGGCGGCGTGGGGGAGACGAGAGGAGGCGTGGGGGATTTTGCCAGGCGCGTGGGGCAGACGAGAGGAGGAGGCGTGGGGGACTTTGCCAGCCGCGTGGGGGAAATTTTTCCGTGCGAGCGAGCGCTCAGCGGAGCCAGGCCCGCCAGAAACGGCCAAATTTTTCGTTTCCGCGGGGCCTGGCTCCGGGAGAAAATTGCATGCGCAGAGCCTGGCTCAACAGGAAGTGAAGTGAACCAAACAGTAAAAAATTGTATCTATAAAGTAATTCTCTTCATATGCAGCTAACCAAACAGTCTATTAAGGATTTGTATCATCTTGATGTAATGTTTTTAAAATTAATAAATTCTTCCTTCATCTAAAAAAAAGGTGTGGATTGGAAATGGGAGTGAGAGTGGTTAGTTTTTAGATTTTATACTTTGCAAGATGTGAGTAATTTTGACCATAATCTACTAAATCTGTGGAAAGCTATCTAGAACAACTTTCAGCTTTTAGCTTTTCCTGATGCAAATGAGCTGTTGACTTTTGGTTTTCGGATGTGGAGAAGCCAGCCATTTGAAACGGCTTTCGGTTTTTAGAACGGAAAAGCTAAAACTAAAGTTATCCCAAATAGAGCCCTATTCTGGTATCTCTTACATTGCTTCCTGAGACGACCCTTCACCTTCCCGTGTCTCTGCGACTTTAGGTTTGTTCTCCAACAAATCTCTCCCATTCTCTCCAATTTCTTGATCTTCTCTTGCTCCTTAGGTGAAATTTCCAAATATGAAGTCTTTGAAGTTAATCTCTGAACAAGATGACGACATCTGCCGCTTATTTGTCTTGGATCTCCAGGTACGAGTCTCCGTTCCAAGCAATCAGCAAACGCAAAATATAGTTGGCTATTTATTTGTGAAAGACGGACATCCTTTGTAAAGATGCAGGTGGTGCTTAGTTTCATTATCTTAATTATTACTCCATCCGTTTATTTTTATAAGATTTATTTTTTGAATAGTCTTGTTCACAAATATAAAACTTGTATGTAGATTTAATGAGATCTGTTCTTCTATATACCCCTATTTATTTTCTCTCATCCATATGCATTTATTCATTACCACCCACATAAAGTATATATTTCATTTTCCAAGATAATTAAGTAGGAGTATCCAAGTCATTTTCTCTCGTATCTTTCTTAATTTCAATGTAATCTTAATCCTTGTGTAAAATCAAAATACGTCTTATAAAAAAAACGGAAGGAGTAGTTGTTTGATGTTTCTAGTACAATCTTCCCCGGTATTCCGATCTGTGTAGATGTGCATTTGTTCACTTGATCGCAGCATGTTGCAAAACTAGTTTGTAAGCATCGTAGATAAGGTTGCGTGAGTTTGTGTTTGAAACTTGGCACTTGCATTAAGCCACGTTTGGCATGTAAGATTTTTTTTCCCAAATCCTACCGGAATTGAATTGTTTCTTATAAAATTTATAAAAAAAATCCTATGAAATTCTTGTTTTCTAAACAATAAACTGGCCCTTATTTTGCCACGTTAGTTTTATGACTTTCTTGAGTTTTGTCACCAATACATAAAGACAAGACCTCTCAACTTACCTTTGGTGTAGAAATTTAGTCATCCGCCGATCAATCTTCTTCTTAGTTAGTAATAATTAAGCTATCATGGTATAATTGTGGAGTGGTACAACTATGTTTCAAATTTTTTTAACAATAATATATGTTCAGATATCTCTGAAAGTAACGTTATCATTAAAGATATACATATAATAGTGCGAATGACAAATTATTCACAAAATTCTGACTGATCGGTGTACTCCGATTAATCGCTTGGCGGTGCCCTATTCGTCCGACAATCATATTCTGCTTTTCACAACATTGGTATTACCATCACATATATCCATATATATAAGCAGAACGTAAAATATCCCACATAATTCTGATTAATTATCTATATTTTGATTAATTACTTAGCGGTACTCTGTTTGTGCAACGATGGTATTCCATTTTCGCAACACTGATAGGGTTCTTTTCCGTGCATCGGAGCCAAGGCAGATCCATTCCCCTAACATGCGCCATTCCATCGAAATCCAATCTCTCACATTTATTTGGTCCCACCAGAAATCTTCCCCTGTTGTATCAAATTCCACGGATGTCTTTCATCTTTTCCGTCTAGACGGGCACAAGACACTAGTTTTTTTTTTTCTAGACTAGAAAATCCTCTTGTTTATATTAAAATCATGAACAAAGTACATAATTAATCAAATTTTGTGTTGACTAAGATGAACCTCGCAAAAATATAGAGATAGATAGATAAACAACAAGTTATCATCATGGCCTTTAGTCATTGCACACGCTGGACTTCTATATCTCTCATCATAGACTCCATATCTTATAATAATGTCATGATTGTTGACCATCACAGCGACAAACAGAAGTAGATTGTCATTATTCTTCATTAATATGTAGGATCTACACCTTAGTGACAGCGTTGTTTGTCAAGAGAAAATCAGATGTGATTTATTTTGCACCCAACTAGGCTTGACGTTGATCTCCGATGTAGGCATTGCTATTCCGGTGGATAGATCTAATAAAACCCATCATAGGTAAGGAAATCTGACTGAGAACTAACTGGAGAAGAATAAAACTAGAAAAATTTATATAGGAAGGAAAAGAAAACATAAGAAACTAAATAAAATTAAAATTACTTTTAGAAATCAACTATTTTTAACCCAGTGAGAATGCCGGAGAAGAGGGGGAGGGTCCGGCAGCGGACTGACAAAGTTGCAGCTGGCCGATTAGGATTACCAGGGGCGGCCGGCAACGCCACTAGCTTGAATGTCCTTTTTCATGGGAGCTCGCAAAAGTCTTGAAATTTCATCTTAGCCCGCTGCTAAAGGCCATTACCTTTATCTTTCTCTTTGCACACTCCATTGTGATCTTTTTACGTTCAATTTCCATTAGATATCAACATCTCTCACTGGCTCAGTGCTACTTAGATTGTGTCCAAAATGGATTGTTTTATGGTCTTTACTGGTAATGCAGAATGCAAAGCACAACCCCAAGAAAAACTTCCACCACCACAAGTTCATCACCAATTCACCAAGCATACACAGATGTATCATCCTTCCCCTAGGGAGAAGAAACTTATGTGCAACATGTGCAACTGAAAGAATTGTGTAAAAAAACACACGATGAACGAACAAACACTAACATCCCTTGCTGAATCTTATTAATTTATCTAAACTAACCTAAGCATGCATAGATCCCTGATCCAACAACCAGTACATACTGAAACTACGACCTCCTTGCAACGAGAGAGATGTAGGAAACAAACGAAAACAATGGCGATAATTTTCTTCCACCTAGCCACTTCACAAGTTATTTGCTACTGCGCGCGCCAATGTCATGGAAGCAGCATGCCAGCATCACGAAGGCCGTCCAGGGAAGGACTTGGTTGGCCTGGCGGACCAGGACGGCCGGCGCGGCGAGGCCGGGCTGCGCGACGGCGCGACCGTCGGCGAGCGGTTCAGTGCCTGGACGACCTCCGGCAGGAGCGTCTGCGACCGGTGCAGCATGTCCACCATGAAGGGCGTCTGGTAGGTGTGGACGAGACTGGTGAGCTCCGTCGAGTCGCCGCGCGCCGTCGCGCGCTGCCAGGAGTGGGAGCTCAGCCCGGCGAGCATGTACGCCCGACCGGACTCGTCGTACCGCTGCCGGGTCTCCACCCTGTCCTGCATCTCCCTCAGCTCGGCGACCAGTGCCAGGGTCTGCGCGTCCGCGGACAGCGCCGGCCGCGACTCGAGCACCCGCCGGCGCTCCTCGAGGATCGACACGGCCAGCGCGAAGTCGCCCTGCTCGGCGGCGGCCCGCGCCGCCGCCATGTCTTCCATGGCGTGGACGCGGTGCCACTCCCGCTCGACTTCCGGAGACATTGCGGAGCTCACAGGACGCGCTGGGCGAGGAACGATCACTGGTTCACCTTCCACCCGGACAGTCTCCACGGTGGCTGCGGCCCGGTAGGTGCATCTCGGCACGATCAGAGCGGAGTCCCCGGGCGCGGCCGGGACGTGCACGGTGACCAGAAAGTCCCTCTCCTCGTCGGCGTAAAGGTCGCCGACTTCGACTGACCCGCCCCGCCTATCGGCGGCCACTCGGCTCGTGTAGCCGCCGGACTTTATGGAGGTGAGCAGCACGCCTTGGTCTGCGCACTCGATGCTGAGCCGCAACTCCTGCGCCATCACGCTGAGGAGGCCACCGATGCACTGAGCAAACGCGTCTTGTATCGAGCCAACTGCATCGATGAAGGAGAACGTGCCACTCGACATCTCGGCAATGGAGTGCATCGCCGCAGAGTCGTGATCTGCGCCGAAGCCGAAGGCGTGAATCTGCACATGATGGCCTGAGCCAGGAAGGATGGAGCGCGGAACAAGCGCGCCGTAGTCAGGCTGGGCGGCATGCGGCGCCGTGAGGGTGAAGGTGTCTTGACCGTCGGAGAGAAGAATGATGCTGCATACAGGGTTCATTGCCTGCCGATCCTCCATTACTCTGGCAGCTTTCCTCAGCCCGTCTGCGATGTTCGTGCCGCCATCAGCGACGAGGGAATTGACGGCTTGCAACGACTGCTGCCGACCAAATGCGGTCATCTTCCGAAGGGGAAAGAGCCTCCAAGCTGAAGATGAAAAGGCAATGACAGCGAGCCGGTCGTTGGCGCCAAGGGTCTGGATCACGAAGCTCATGGCACGCTTCAGGAGTGCAAGCTTGGTCCCCTTCATGCTCCCGCTCACATCGAGCACGGTCACGAGGTCGAGAGGCGCACGAGAACTCACAGACGCCGGGCAATGTGGAGCCTTCAGATGGATCAAGATGGCAAACGTCTCCTGGGTCACAGACTGTTGAATGGCTGGGAATTCAGTGTATGTCATCATCTCAACCGAGGCAAACATTGCATCATCATCTCGACTTCCATTCGCAGTTTCAGACTGAAGATTCATCTGTTCATCGTCATTGAAAATGCCTGACTCTGGAGTACGGAAGACGGGAAGTTGCTCCTGCCGGTTCGCGCTATCCGCGCGAGATAACCTGCGAACAACAGCCATGTGTTGTTGTCCATCATCCTGGGGCCATTCCAATGGCCTTGTCCTAGATGTTCCATAAGTAGAATCTGAAGGCAGAGGGCTCTGAAAGGGCAGTTCTTTCCATACAGCACGGCATATTGGGCAGACATGATTTCCATGCTGTACATTTGAAGAGATGCAGTGGAAATGGAATTTGTGGGAGCATTCGGCCGTGAACAAGGCCTGGCCGTGCCCTGACCTCATGCCACCAAGGCAAATGGCGCATATCTTCTAAAATCAAGAAAATCAGCAAGAGTTAGTGATGCCTGCTACTGGTACCAATGTGATTTAGCAGTTCACAGATGCTGTTCCCAGCTTGTACAAAGTAGATTATCGAAATCAGATTGAATGGTCAACAACATTTGAACAGTTCAAATAAATTAAAGGAAGCTTGCACCGTGAAGAAACCTAACCACGATACTTGTTTAACATGACACACAGAAAATGAAATTATCTTTCCCATAAAAAATATGAAATTTTCTGCACTGCCTGGTGACAGCGATGACCAGAAAGTGGTGACTATGAAACTATGAATGAGACCTTAAATTTTTTTAAAAAAAAGAAGAAGATGAAACTATGAATGTGAAAACTAAGCATTGACTCATACCAACATGAAATGCTTGTCCCCTAGAATGATTTATTTTCCAGGTTGCATAGTAGCTTACTAGCATGCAACAACATGATGCCAGTAGATAAGAACCAAAAGATATTAGCAATGCCTGAAATACCAGTAATAACAGTGTCAAAGGCTATTTCTCTATACGAAGTACATCAGCATCAGCATAAGAGGGGAATATACTGTGCAAGTCACGCAATCCATAAGTCAACTTGTAAAACTAGTACTAAGCATCAAGCAAAGGGTAGACTAATTTGAGATTAAAATTAAACTAAAAAATTTAATGACACCCTCCCAAGGTGCTATGTGTCATCTTCTATATTCACTTCCACCCTTTCCCCCTTTCCCTCTTCCCTGCCGACTTCCTCCACCTCACTTCCTTCCTCTCTAACACAAAAAATTCAAATTAGAAAATTTTAAACAAGAAATTTCAACTAAAAAAACTTCAACTCAAAAAATTTTATATCAAAATTTTTCAAATTAGAAAGTTTCAACTTGAAAATTTTCAAATCGAAAAGTTTGAACTCTAAAAACTTTCAATTCAAAAACTTTCGGTTTGAAACGTTTCTATTCAAAAAGCTTTCGGTTTAAAAGGTTTCGATTCAAAATCTTTCAAAAGTGGTTAAAAAATATTCCTTATTCAAAAAGGGGATTCCGAAAAGAAAAAACTATTTTGATTTTGAGAGGAAGAGAATGAGGGAGGAAAGAGGGATTAATGGGATATTGCCAAGTGTCGCGACAAGAGAAACTTTGAGGGGGAAAGAAAATGGGAGAAGAAAAGAGATGTTGCACTTATCACAATGAGAGAATATCCTCATCAAAGATTTGATGAGAGCGTCCCTAAATTTGCAATTCCCTCGAGCAAATAGTCAAACTCTTGGTATTATCCAATTGCTGACGCCTGTTCGAAATAGATGCAGTCATCGGCTAAGAACAGATGGGAAAGTGCAACAACGCATCAGCAGCGACAGCTATCTATGTGCCCTATCCTTTCATTATTCAGTTCTACCCTTTTTGGAAAAGTATGCAGCACATGGGCAAAAGGCGCAGAGCATCGTATACTCTGAATTTTACATGGAAGGACCAAGCTTGCAAGTTGCAACCATGCTATGTTTCAGAATTTCTTCACTTTTCTTATAGGCTTTCAAGAAGCATATATGTTGTCAAATACATACATGGGATCTACAGAAGCGAGGTCTTAGCCAATTACTGAAAACTGGAAAGAATTGTTGGGTTTCATTTAGTGATCCACAATCTCTCCATCTAACCAATAAAAGGGCTTGGCAGATCCAGGTTAACTAAGGGTAAGGTGAGGCAGATATGACATATGTCAAATCATGAAGTGGATTGGTGTAATTTCCAAGTTGGGTTTGATTGATAAGGTAAATATTATATAATAACTTTTGTCGACAACATGTCATTTCATTTCAAGTTTATTCTCAAAACTTCATTGGAGAAGAGTGCAACATGATGTAATATACCTCATAACATACTAGTTGAGAATATTTTATTATACGGTTTGAGTGGTTTGCTCAGCAGAATGATGTCGAGAGCAAATTTTCCTAAAAGAAGTTCCTGCAAACCTTATCTCCTACGTGGCACCACCTAAATGGTCAAAGAAAAACTTAGGCTCGAAAGGGAAAGAAAACAGTATGCTTCATAAGATAAGGAAAAAGTTGGTGAGCAGGAAAGGTCATGCCTTTCCTGGGAATTGCACACATAAGAATGCAGGAGAACAAGCAACCAAAATTTCCTTCTTTTTCTAATCACCCGCTGGCTACCTGAATAACAAAGCAATTATCGCTTAAATGGTCGGTTGCTGACTCGCTTTTGCTTACTAATCCACAACACGTTACATGCATGATACATGCCAATGAAAAACGAAAGATAAACCCAACAATGTACAAGAAATTCAAATGCAAGAATCGATTCAAGGACCAAAAAACAGAGAGAAGTCCATGCTATGAATTTAATCATCGAGGAAGCGTACAAGGGAAAATATTGTGATGCAAGCAAAGCTGTATTCCCAAGCAGTAAAAACTACAAAAGTCCATCATTTTCAGTAACCGATGAGGCAACATAGCAGTCAAATCATAACCGTATTGTGTGATCTTAAGTAAGAATAAAATTTATTCTTCCATGGTTTTCACACAGACTCACATCAGTGAACTGATCTTGTTTTGACCTATAAGATGATCAATAAATCAAATACTCCGACAGAAATATAATTTCTGATGAAGCATAACTAAGGTATTATAATGAAAGAAAGAACATGCATGCGCCAAGAAAATTTATTGATTTCTGTGAAAGATGGCAAAGGGAGCAAATCTAAATAAGAATGCAGGACTATAGATTTTGTGTCTAAAAGCATATCAGCATAAACTAATGGAATTACAAAGATTCCAAATTGCAGATGGGCTCAAAAATTCCCTTTTTGTGTGGGATAAAAAAGATGAGTCAATACTGATAAAAACCTGAATGCAACCTTGATCATGGATCACTCGGTAAAAAAGTTCAACATTCAGAGGTATCCTGAGATTTCTCACATTTTCAACACAACTCTTCACGATTAAAAAGAAGTAGATTTCTTTCGCGTTAGCTTGCAAAGATAATCCGTTGTTTTCGAGAATTTCTCTCAACCTCCTACACAACTCTGATCCCCCGCGCGACGTAACCCGTATCCACAATAAGAACAAGGATATCCTATCAAGATCGTCAAAAAAGATGACACATTTGATACACCAACGACACCTACTAGAAACCAAATGTGAGAAGGAAAAACGATCTCACCGTGGAACTCCGGCTACCGGATCTCGACAGCCGCTGCGCAGACACCGGCACAGGGGACGGAGCAGCCGGCGACTTATCCCCCTCCTCATCGGCCGCCGCCGCCGCCGTGGTCACCACCACCGGTGCCGCTGTCTGCGGCGCCCGCAGCGCGTCCTCGATGGCCACGTGCCGCGTTGGCACGCGGATGCAGAGCCTGGTGGCCAGCGCGCGCTTGGCGCGCTCCCACGCCGCCACCATTCGCCAAGAACAGGTAACCGCCCTCGCAGGCACCTCAAAGGCGCCTCCTTTTTCTGCAAATTCTCGGCGCTACTCGACGGCGGGGCGGATTGGAGGCGTAGTATTTGGGGTTGAATCGGTCTGCTCGTCGCCCCGGAGCTGTTTGGGTTTTTGAATTCCGGCGAAGTGGTGTGACGAGAGCGAAAGCAGGGGAGAAATACAAGGGAGGAGGGAAATCCGGGGAGAAGGAATCTGCGCCTGCGGTACGTGTTTGACTTCTTCCCATTCTGCCCCACTGAAAAGTAGGAATGTTTTTGGTATTGAATTTTTTATCTTGGATTTTGAGCCCTTTTTGGTCTTTTTGGCAGTTGACGTAGGTTTCTCTTTTCTCATAACTGTAAAAGAGGCGAAAAGGCACTTCTTTGGGGATCTTTGTTTGATTAGGAATTGGAGCATGGATTTTCATAGGAAGTTGCGAGGGATTGTACATCGGGGTAGCCAAATGTTGAGATAATTTGCGGTGCTACGGTTGAGTAGTGTTGATACTTAACTACTGGGTAGAGCCATATGCTACGATGTGTCGGGTAAATTTTGGCCTATGGTTGGATGCAAATTTTTAGAAATACGATGTCTTTTTTGCGAAAGGTCTCGGTCCGGATCTGGAGGCAATTTTCTGGGACCGTGAGATTTTTCATTTTGTAAAATGGCTCCGCCTGGATTAGATGCGAATTTCCCTTGGACTCCCTGACGAATACTCATACCAGGGATACTCCCAGTCGGAACACCGGATGGGCGTCTTAGGCCCACTGTCGAAGGCCTCGTTGGATCCTGAAGGACCCTCGACCCGGTGAAGCCCACTGAGGGGATCCGACTGCCTCGGGTTAGGCGCCAAAGGCTCAACTGCCTCGGTCAGGCGCCCGCAGTGATCAGACTGCCTCGGTCAGGCGCCTAACGGCTCGACCTAACGACCTCCGCCACGTCGCCGGTCGGCCTCAAGCTGGTCACCTACCCCGTGGACATGACGGTCATGCTGGGGCAGGTGGCTCCTTCCTAAGGTGACCAGGAGGCCGCTAAAGTCAAGCGCCAGTCCCTTCACCCCGTCATGCACAGTGGAGGGACGCGCTCCCTCTGAGCGACACGAGCCAGGCATGTATGCAGGCGTCGACATCTCGACGGCGCCGCCGAGGCGAGTCGCCTTCCCGAACGGAACAGCAGTTCATTGTGTCTACCAACCTGGGCATGGGATGAACAGAACTGACAGTCGCCAGATCAAGAAGGCCAGGACTCCCAGGCGTAGTACACCCCTACTTTTCTTTTCCAAACTCCCGTGTAACCTGCCCCCTCCGTCTATATAAAGGGAGGCAGGACCCTTAGGGAAGGCATCCGAAAAAACTGAGCCGACCTAAGCTGCCAAGCACTCACGAGCATACACGAGCAGACCAAACACTTCGGAGCACTTACGAGCATACAGCCCTCACTTCTTCCACTCAGACGAGGCGCTTAAGGCCTGCCCTTAGCCCTCGCTTGTAAACACCGTACAGTCCTCTGCACCCAAAGCAATATATAACCACCACACGAACTGGAAGTAGGGACATTCAGCCCGAACCAGTATACATCTTGGGCTCCCCGAGTCATCTAACCATTCAAGGAGAGAGAACGCGCGGCCTCCTAACTTACAAATTTACTTGTCGGTTTACAAAACACCGACACTCCCCTTGCTCCCCTCTAACTAGCCAAACCACCCACTCCCCATCGTTCACCAATGTTTACTACTTGTGAGCTTGCCCGAGCCATGCCTATTTTGGGCTATGATAAGTGGACCCCACTTGTGAGGATCCCTCACACACACGCACCAAGTTACTAACAATCGACCCCACCCATCAGATTTTCTATTAAACCGGTAATTTAAAATTGTGTATATGACATATGGGTCCCGATAGGAATAAGACGATTATTTTATAAATCCAAACAGTATTTAAGTGCTAAATCACTGACATGTGGTCCCTACATGTTAAGTCACTTTCAAAATTAATAAAACACTATCAGTGTAACATCCCCATTTTTAGCTATAATTGACTAGGGTGGTTGCAAAAATTTATTTAGCATAAGTGGATTAAAAGATGTGCTATGTTGACTTTTAGGTATAAAATTTCATATCAGAAACCTGATAGACCAAAAACGAATCACAGTTTCACCTTCCCCACCGACTATCTGTCTGCTACACAGTTTTATCCCTACCAATGGTACAAAACAACAGCAAGCCAACAACAACAAAAGGACAATGACCGAAGATGATAGCGACATAACTAGGGTTGCAATTGGATCGGATAATTTCCCGACCGACCGACTAGATGTGTTTGGATCGATTTGGATAATTTTTTTGGATAGTTTTTGAATTCGGTGTAGGATTTAGATACTTTATTTTGGATTCATATTCGGATTTGAGATATCGCTATCCATCGAATTGATATATTTCAAAACTTTTTTTCGAATATATTCGGTAAAAATTCTTCGGATATCCAATCCTTATAACCGGATAAGTGATAACCCTAAGAGCCGTGAGGTGATCGGCGCCAGAGTAACCATGAGAAGGAAGGAAAAGCTGTGAGGATGGGGAAGACGCCGGTGCGGATGAAGGCGGTGGTGTACGCGCTATCGCCGTTCCAGAAGAAGGTGATGCCGGGGCTGTGGAAGGACATCACCACCAAGATCCACCACAAGGTGTCGGAGAACTGGATCTCTGCCACGCTCCTCCTCATCCCCATCGTCGGCACCTACAAGTACGTACTATGCCCACGCGCCCCTCCCCTTCCTCCCTTCTCCCCATCTTCTCATGTATTGTGTAGATCTGATCGAATCTAGTGTTGTTCGCTTGTGGCTTCGCTTTGCCACATGATCTGTTTAGGGTTTAATTGCTTCCGCATATTATTAGATTCGATTGCGTGGTAAAGGTCTAGGTTTGATTACGAAGCGAGCTGTTTATTCTGTTTCGGCTCCATTTCATTAGAATTAGTAGGCAGGTTTGGTGTGTTTTACCATTGGTTGTAGCGATTCAGATGGTCTCCTAGAGGCATTGAGCTATTATATTGCCTCTTGAAACTGCTATTTTTGTGTGTCCACATTGACCAAATAAGTTCGGCAGGATTTTGGGACTAAAAAATGTTAAGGGAAATTTAGGCATTGTTGATTCGATGTAAATTGTTCGTGCCGTGAGATGTTATATGTAGCATGATTTTTCTTTTTTTGTTCACCACAACATTGTTGTTTCAATCGAATCATCAACTATTTGGTCTTTGGTAGGTCTTGATGCGAGGTAATATATGGGTAGATAATACTTGTCTTCCAACGGGTTGTTTAGTTGATGTACTCAAATTCTAATGATCTTCATTGGAAGATTGGATGTATTGGAACCAGATTTAATTCAGTATTGGTGCCAAGCTGAATGTTTGGGGCCCTTCTAGCGAATGGTAGTCTTCTCTGATAAGTCTTACGTGAGTTTCTTGGATAGTCTCTATGACATTGTAACTTTGAATTTGCATACTAGCTTAAATGTATGAATATCAAATTAGCCTAATATCCTTCCATCCTAGATTTTTCTAAAATTTAATTTTAAGTGGTCTCGTTAAACTGCACAATTTTCAACCTGGTTGGCAATAAAAACTCACTAAGTAGATGCCCTGAAAACTCATTTTGAAGGGTGTTTACCTTTTTGTACCTAGCTAGCTTTTTGGGGAAACCGTCCTAATTTGATGTACTATTATGTTTGGATTATTCTTGAGCCTACCCAATCAAGCAAAGCTAAGCGAAGCGTTGACTAGCTCCAGTATAGCAAGGATATGTCTCAGGATGCTTTTGCAACTCTTGATAATTCTCCTAGAAAGTTTGCACCCCTATTTGTCCTTGAAAATCTGATGTCTTTAACATTCATACTTGTGTTGATATTTGTTCCTTGTACTTGCAATGATTGTCTGTTTGGTGTTGGCAAGCTATATAGGTAATACTAATGACCAAGTTTACCTACTTTTCTTGTCAGGCAAAGTAAAAAAAGCTTATCTTCTTATCGATTACTCGAACAATTTGCGGATAAGTGTGTAAGTACCTACACCCCATTCTCCTACCATATATCTTGTAGTCCTTATTGAAAAGGCTCATATGGATTTTTGTTTCAGTTATGTCCTAGGTGCTATTTTTTTGCAGCTTTGCCAAATTTTGCTACTCGAAAAGCACCCAATGATTCAAAAGCTCATAGACCCTAGCCTTTTCAACCACCATTTTACATAATGTAAGTTGATCACACATATATAAGATTGTGTCATTGTTGAATCTTTTGTTTGTACATTTGTATGATGTAATCCAAATATTATCGACTTGTCGTATTGTCTCTTTTATGAAAATATGGAGTTATGGACCTCATAGTCATGTTATCGACTTATCATAATATTATTTACGTATCATTCTATATTTTGAAACTTGTCATATATGTACTGTTTAAATTTAGTGTACTTTTGTAACTTTATTGAATTGCCCAATAAAATAACTTGTTAGACTATGATGATCTTGTTGCATGTTGAACTCATTGGTTAGTTAATCATTACTATATGTGTGCTTTATGTGGTATCTATTTTTGATCGTTATTTGACAAAAATATTTGATACTGCATTGATTCCGCTCCGTATTTGATTTGAATTGTCGACCAATATTATCCGTGCCATATTCATATCCGATACTATCCAAATCCGATAAAAAATATGGTTTAGAATACGGAAAACAGTAATATCCGACTGAATCTGAGCTGATTGCACCCCTAAACATAACAGGAGAAAAGAGATGAAAAATAAGGGGATCTAAGGCATTAAAATAACCCCACACCCCATGGTTTTCTCCGCCTCCCCCATCTCTCTCTCCCTCTAGCCATTTTTTTCTCCTTCAGACAACAACCAAGAATAGAAGAAAAGAGCCTCACCTCCACACTCTCTCCTTGAAACCTCATCCAAGGACAAGGATTCAGCTCATGCATGTCATACAATCATGTTCCTCATCACTCATGTATTCCATTTTTGCAAAAAGATTTTGCATGCACGATCGTTTACATGATTTTGAGAGAGAGGAAGGTGCCGGCCCGAGAGGCAATGCAGAGGGACGAGCAACGATTGAGCGACACTGTGGCGTTTTGCTCTAGCACGGTAGACAAGAAATTTGCCGTCGTCTTTGTCTACCTAAGGGGCAGACGCGCAGTTGCTTCAATGGTTAGTGGGGCCAAATTGCATCGATGCTTCTAGGGCTTACATGGTCCGTACGTGCCTCTTTGCAATCACTCTTTGCTCAATCCTTTTCTCAATGCTTCTTAGCTGATCATTAAATTACGCTCTCAGCCTTTCCTCAACCCTTTCCTCAATAATTGCTACTGGCCGTTCCTCGTACTCAGCTTTGGGTCTTTTCCTACTCTGTACATGTCAAAGTCCTGTGGGAATCCCGTTTTCAGAGAATGAAAACAACTTTGCCTCGTGTGTGACTTGGATGCTTCTTATTTCCCAAGACCGTTGATGGTATGTCTTTCTCCTTGTTTGACCAAAAAGAGCCTTAGGAAGATTTTGTACTCAACACTTTTTACAAGAGCCTAGCATGTTATCTCACTTATAATTATGAAGTTATGAAGTAATTATAAACTAGGTAGTTTGATATCTTACCAAGCGTTGGGATACTTCCTCGTCTGCGGGGTTCCTTAAGGATACGATGCTAAAAAATGTGGAATTTGACCTCACTCTTAGCTAGTTTTAGGTGCGCAGGTCTAAGATCATAGCAAATGGCGGGGATGCCTCGATTAGGATTGCCTCCTCATCCTTCTTCCTCCATTGTGCGCTCTTACCCGCGTACCCAATGGGCTGAGTTTGTGGGGGTAGGTGTTCTAGGCCTGGAGAGTCTTATGTGATTTACTTTGATGCACAAATTCTTCCATCATCTTCGTCTTAATAAATCATTGCTATATGTCTTTATCAATGAACCTATACTTGGAGAAGGGAGTAATTTCCTTCTTTACACAATTTGTAAAAAAACGTGCTCTTGAAGTTCTTCCACACCTTTGCCACCACTAGCAGTGCATATTGTCGCACTACACGTACGGTGTCTTCTAGGATCTTGAACAATGCAAAATTTTCTATCACCAGGTTATTGTGGTCCTCATTGGTCAGCGACTTCTAGGTGATGGGGATCCTTTCCCATCAACTATCCTGCACAACGTCCGTAATGCTGCCACTGCTTTCGGAGGTTGGGTAGGGGCTCATCCCAAGGATCGACTGCTGCGATGTTATATCGGCTTTAAGGTCTTTTATTTGCTCCTCTTGGAATGTGCCTCAGTTTTCCTATTGTCGAGTCATCACATCCACTCGGTGACGAAGAATGAAAGGACAATATCTTCTTTTTAACTACAGCATGAAACAAATACAATGCGCAACTACCAGCTCATCATGCTTTTACCACTAATTTCAACATCAATATACGGTATGGCCTCCAAATTGCAACAAATGAACACATAATACAACAATGTTAAAGGAACAAAAATTACCACTTCCAACTAATAGCCATGGGAGAAATGTTGCCCAATATTTTCCTAAAAATTGTTCCTTTACTATAATTTTGACGAGTATCCTATAAGGAATATATTAGGCATTCTGATCGCAATATTTGGTATGGGATGTATTCCTACTTCTCAATGAGGGAAACACGCTGCTATAAAAGAAAACACGCTACAATTTGATGAGTATCCTATGAGGAATATATTAGGCATTTTGATCATAATATTTGATACAGGATGTATTCTTACTTTGCAATATTGAGCCTCGAAGTCATTCCGCCGACAGAAGGAAACACGCTGCTGTAAAAGACCCTGGAGCAGAGCCCCAGGGTTTTGGTTTTCTTTAATAATGCTCTTAGATATTCCATCGACATAACTTAGCACTTCCACTCCTTTAGTGCTGCACACCCTATACTTTTGAATATTTTCTTGCTTAATATAATGCTAGCATAACTAATGAAAAGTTCAACACAAAGATAAACTATTGTTTTAGTGATCCAAGCTATGGTAAGGACATCTTATCCGTTGGATTTCATACTTGGTTCACATGCGGCACACTGCTTTGGTGAAGGGGATGGATGCGCGAGCAAGTTCAAAATCTTGGCCGAGATTTCAGATTTCGATTGGAGACGAGATTTGCAATCCCGGCTAAATGAAAAGATTTAAAAATTTTCAAGAATGCACATGTGAATATGAGGTATTTTGACCGGATTTTAAGTTTTTTGGCCGAGATTTTGGTGCTTCTCGCTGAGATCTTGGCAAAAAATTACTAAAATCTCAGAAATACCAGTCTAAAAAAAGCCAAATTTGAAATTTGCTTTTTGGATTTCGTCCGAATTTTGCTTGAAATTTTGAGATCTTGTCGGGATTTTAGATTTTGGTCACCTTTGAGATACGATCCAAAATCGAAATTTGAAACCTTGCGCTTGGCTTAGCACACAGCACCGAGGGAGGCACTTGTGCACGAGGGCGGTGCCGTGCTGCTGCGGAGCAGTCTGTAACAATTGTGGCTCCGACGGAGTATGATGTGGGACTATCGGAGATTTTTTTTGTCAGAGCCATTTGAATTAGACACACTCAGATCTCGTATTGCAAATGATGTTGGGTATGACTATTTTCAGGTTAGCCTAAAAAAAAATTTAAGCATACTTTTTTTGGATGTCATACATCATCTTCTCCAAAACCTTAATAATAATTAATGCAAAATCGATAAACTAAGGTTTAGACAATCAAAGCGTAAAATCTCTAGGTCTACTAAGTGTGCTAACTATTTAAGTCTCTAACAATAATTTGCAATCCTAAATATAAGCAACCAATCAATCAATTCTATGAATATATATTGTTTGAGTATAAATAAAGAAAAGAATGCAAATCACAAGAGACACAGCAATATTTTACCGTGGTATTCGGAGACTTGTCGATCTCCCCTAAACTACGTTGAGGTAAGACCAAACGAATTGGACCAGCTCCACGAATTAAGCACCCACCTCGAATCCACTAGTGGTAACTCTTTCCCCCTCTGGGTAGGCAAGCTCCAATTTATTTGCAAAACATGTTCGCAAATAAACCACGAACCTATGAGATCAATTCCTTAGCCATGTAAGGATCAACACATGATCCCGACACTTTGCAAAACACATTTGAAAATGCCAACACATGCTCTAGGATTGAAACCCATAACCTCTAGTTCATTCGCAAAACACATTTGCAAATAACAACTCCAAACACTTAAAAAACAAATCTTGAGTCATGAGATGATCAAAACATGACCAAGACACAAGCTAAGACTCCAATGCTTGAGCTCTCCATTTGCAACACATACACATACCTAGCTCCATGCAAACAACAACCATTAAATTAAGTTGCATGAGCTCTCTTCTTTTGCAACATATGCAAAACTTAGCTCCATGCAAAAACCACATAGACCACATTGCATAAGTTATCTCCTTTTTTGCAATACATGAAAATCCATAGCTTCGTGCAAAAACCAAATCAATTAAGATTCAATAAGAAACAAGTATGAGCTCCCTTATTTGCAACACATGCAAATACTTAGCTTATGCAAAATTCAAATAAGAGAGTGAGCTAGAGTGAACCGGATTGAGTTCATCAACACATGATGAAGCTCAAGCTAAATGACTCAACCCCTCTTAATAGTGCAGCATCTAACTAGCAACCCGATCTTCTATCCAAACATCGAGACCGGTAAAAGACTAGGAACACATCCTTAGCCCTAACTAGTTATACCTTTACCTCTAGCGATTCACTTGGAACTTTTATGATATCCAATCATTTTCTCTTTAGGATCGAGTTGCCTTCTTCTTCATCAACACATGATGAATCTTCTCTAGCTCTTCTCTTCTCTTCGGGATCACACTTAAAGCTCATCAACACATGGTGACTTCTTTCAGATTCTTTATTTTCTTAAACTCAACCTACTTCACAACTCATAGAAGATTGTTAGTCCAACAAACACGATTATCTCAATCATCACTTGCACTCCATTAACACATAATGGATGATCCCATGATCGATTGAGTATAACCCAAATTAATTTGAATGATTTAAAGGTGTCTTGAGTATTTGGATGCAACTAATGCTTCATTATACTCAAGAACTTTTCATTTATCCTTAATCAAAGAAGAATACCATCAACACATGATGAAGCGTTCTTTTATTTGATTAAAGGACAACCGAAAATTGATGAGTATATATAATTTCACAAGTTTCATATACTTAATTTGATAGAAAGTAATGATCCAAATATATTTGAGTGATGGAAAGGAATCAATACTTTTTTAGGCCATCAATTATGGAATAAACTCCATTAAATATGAGCATATAAATAATTGAACTTTGGAATTAATATGCACATAATCAATCTTAGATAGCATTTGAGTTTATCATATATTTGCATGAGTATACTACAACTACACAAGTTATATATACTTAAAGGGTTACTTCAAAGTCTTGATCCTTTATTTTATTTGGCAAGAAGAAATGGATCAATACTATTGAAACAATAAGTTAAAATATGAACTCTTCCTAGATGTATGCATTCATGTCATGTATGGAATTGGAAATATAATACACATCTTTAATATATAAGCAATGGAAGAGTTTATTCTTTAACTTGAATCCGAAGTATGCATTAAAATAAAAGAGTGAATACGAGTGCATACCTTGGGTTTTCTATTTTCCATCCAAATTTGGGACTAATAAGAATAAAGCTCAATAACCATGTTAAGTATCATAATGATTAGATTTGTCATAAACAATGATTAAGCATTAATCTAAACCCAATCACCAAAACTAATGGAGCTTGAACTTACACTTATCTCATTAAAAAATGAAAAACCTAAGGTATGCACTCGTATTCATTTTATGATATCTTATTGCATACTTAGAACTCAAGTTAAAGAATGAACTCTTCCATTGCTTATATATTAAAAGATGTGCATTATGTTTTCAACTTTATCCATATTATGAAAGCACATATCTAGGGGGAGTTCACAATTTAACTTATGTTTCAATAGTATTGATCCATGTCCTCTTGCCAAACAACATATAGGATCAAGACTTTAAAAATATTCTTTGAGTATATGGAAATAATTGAAAATTTGCCACTTAAAAGATTGGCCCTTTGGATATGATGCCACTTAAGCCAATGACATATGGGACCATCTGAGTCAATGAAATATGGGTCCAGTGGCAAATTTGCGAAGCCACATGTTTGAAGTGGCAAATATCCAAATATCTAAGTATATGTAACATGTGTAGTTATAGTATACTCATGTTAATATAAGATAAACTCAAATACTATCTAAGATTGATTATGTGCATATTAATTCAAAGTTCAATTATTTATATGCACATATTTAATGGAGTTTATTTTATTGTTGATGGTATTAAGAATATTGATCCCATTCTACCACTCCAACATAATTTGGATCATTACTTAGTAACCATCAAAATGAGTATATAAAACTTGTGTAGTTAATATATACTCATGTCAATTTAAATAAAATTTAAATTGAGTTCGGTCATCTTGCAATCAATCAAAGAATGCTTCATCATATGTTGATGGTGTTTCTTCATTGGTTAAGGACAAGCGGAAAGTTCTTGAGTATAATGAAGTATTAGTTGCATCAAAATACTTAAGACACCTTTAAATCATTCAAATTGATTAGGATTGTGCCCAATCGATTGTGGGGGCATCCATTATGTATTAATGGAGTGCAATTGATGATTTAGGCAACCGTGTTTCATGGACTAACAATCTTTCAATGAGTTTGAAATAGGTTAAATCCAAGGTCGAAATGGATAAAGGGGACAAGTGCATCATCATATGTTGATGAGCATCAAAATGAAGATCCTGACTTGGAGAGAAGATGATCGGTCATTGTGAAAGCTCCAAGTGGTTGTGAGAGGCAAAGGTATAACTAGTTAGGGCTAAGGATGTGTTTCTAGTCTTTTAACGATTTCGATGTTTAGATGAGAGACTGGGTTGCTATTATAGGTTGCCGTACTATTAAGAGGGGTTGGGTTATTTAGCTTGAGCTTCATCATGTGTTGATGAACTCAATTTGGTTCACTCTAGCTTACTCTCTTGTTTAGATTTTGCATGAGATAAGTATTTGCATGTGTTGCAAATAAGGGAGCTCATGCTTACTTCTTATTAAATCTTAATCGATTTGATTTTTACATGGAGCTATGGATTTGCATGTGTTGTGAAAGGGAGATAGCTCATGCAATATGGTTTATGTGGTTTTTGCATGGAGCTAAGTTTTGCATGTATTGCAAAAGGTGAGAGCTCATGCATCAGTATTTTAGCTTGTGATTTGATCATGTATTGATCATCACAAGGCTAAGTAAAGTTTATGCTTTGTATTTGTAAAATATATTTTTGCAAAATGATGATTTGTTATTTACAAATTTTTTTTGCAAAACTGCTAGAGGTTATGGGTTTCGATCTTAGAGTATGTGTTGGCATTTACAAATATATTTGGTAAAATTGTCAGGATCATGTGTTAATCCTTACATGGCTAGAGGATTAATCTCATAAGTTCTCGGTTTATTTGCAAATGTGTTTTATAAAATTATTTTGATTATGAGTTGATCATTTCATGGCTCAAGATTTGATCTCATTGACCCTTGCTAGCTTGTAGTCATGCCCTTGATCAAGTCTATGAGAGGGATTTCGAAAAATCAGATTTTAGACTTGAATGACTACATTGGAGTTTTTATTTTTATGATATTTAAAAATATTTATGGTTACTTAAATCTTGAAAATATATAGAGATTATAGCTCTCTTGATAAGCTTCGCATAGAGTCTAAGATTATCTAAATCGGAGTTCGGAGTAAAAAGTTATGAACGTTTTAGTGGCTGTCGTAGTGGTATGACTAGGGCTAGTCCAGTATGACCAGCCCCATGTCCGGTATAACTGGACCCACTCCGGTCATACCAACCGGCGGTTTGACTGGGGTCACCTCAGTGTGTTTTCCCAGAAAAGAGGTATTTTAGCCCAAAAATTGAAAATAGGCCTGGTATGACCGGATCTTCTAAGTAACGGCTAGTTTTTTCTAGCTATTGAACCAAAGGCCGGTCATACTGGCCTTAGGGCGGTATGACCGGGTTTCTTGTGTATTTTTGCTTATTTTGCCCCTCAACAGCTAGTTTTTCTTGTGGAGGCTATAAAAGAAGCCTTAGGGCTGTTATTTGAGCTTACTATGGTTTTAGAGAATTCATTGTTGTTTGTGGTTGAGTTGTGCATATGTTTCACACTCCAATTTGGTTTTTGAGCTAAAAGTGAGCTCTAATTGCATGTGTTGCAATTAGGAGAGGATTGAGAGCCTCTTGTGTATGTGTTGCACTTGAGGGAGCCTTGTGCATGTGTTACATTTGGTGATCACCGTTGTAAATGTGTTGTACTTGGTGGAGCTCAAACTAGAGGGCTTGACTTGTTACTCTTGGTGTTTACCGATACCTAGACGGCATGTGGAGGCATCGTGCGTGGTGACCTTCTTAAGGAGATTGTGAGAAGGCCCGACAAAGTTGTAAAGGTCAGAGCTCACCTACCCGGAGGGGGGAAAGAGTTACCACTAGTAGAATCGAGGTGGGTGCTCAACTTATGAAGCCAGTCCAAAGAGGTTTGGACTTGCCTCAATGTGGATTAAAGGAGACCGACAAGTATCCGAACACTATGGTAAAAAGCATTATGTATCCTTGTGTATACTTGCAATTCCTTATTTACATTGTTGCAATTTACATTCTTAGAATTAAATTGCTTACTTGTCTTTAGGATTGTAATTTATTGTTAGAGACATAATTAGCTAGTATACTTAGTGAGACTAGTTGACTTAGACTTTAATTGTCAAAACTATAGTTTACCATTTCCGCATCTATTATCATTTAGGTTTTGACATAAGGGTACTTAGGTAAGATTTTAATTAATTATAGAAGAAAATTTTTAAAGTCGTCTATACCCCCTCTAGTCGGCATCCTCGATCTGACACCAGCCCGCTTCGCAAACCCTAGTCACTTGGTTGTCTGATCTTGATTGTGCGAATGAAATCGCACCACGTAGCCAAGCTTTGTCAGCCACTAGATCTAAGCCACGTGTTCAGTTCGTATGTCAACCAAATTCGCCGTCACCAATTCTGTTTGGATTTTCACACCCTACACGGAAGCCAAATCCCCTATTTATTGTGCCGCCACCTGTGCGTGATTCTCCACCTCGCGTTGCACCTTCTGCTCAGAGTATGAATGCTGAGACACTGTAGTTTGGTCACGCGAGCTCACCAGAGTTCCAAAAGAAAGCCGCTGCATTTGGTTGTCATTTTCGTCTCCATCGAAGCCCGTCCGCCGTGCTTGAGCCCTGATTTGATATCCTTACATCGAGCTGCACCAGATCCAGGTGAAAACGTCACTGGGGAAGCTCTACAATGCCGTTGGCTACATCGTCATCCTCGGATATGGATACAGAAATTTTTTATCGGATACGAATATGGATTCGGTAGCTCACTATCCGTCAGATACAGATACGGATTTGGATAATTCAGATATTTATGGGCTGGATATATGCATATGCAGGTGGGTTGTGCCAAGGATACTCTTTTAGCCTACAAAGGTTTTTGAATTTCAAAATCGTTTTCTAATTTAATTAATCTATAAATCAAATTTCTATTATTAAAATTAGAAAAACAACTCCAAAAATTATGAATTTTTTTGGAAAGTTCTTGACTCAACTTAATATTTAAAAATTATTTTAAAGATTTTATCAGTTTTTGAATTTTCTTGAAAATTCAAACACTACTGTCTTTAATAGGAAAAATATTTTAAATAAGTAGCTAAAAATGCATAAAACTTACAAATACATAATTTTTTATTTTAAACATAATTCAATAAAGAATATAAATCTTGGATCATTACATATTCTTCAGTAATGTTTGGAGCAACTATACTAGTTATATTTTTTATTTTGTGTGCATAATTTAAAGGTTTTTTTATTTCGATAGATATCCATGACCGTATTCATTTTGACTTATATTGGCTCCGTAAACGTATTTGACATTGTTCGTATTGCATCCGTATCCGGGTTATCCGTATTCCTATCCGTATCCGAGAAAAAATATAAAAATAAATATTGTAGCATACCCAATCCATTTTCATCCCTACCCAAAGTATTCGTGAGCGAGGAGCCGACTCAAGAGCAAGTTCCAGAGTAGGATCAAGAGCTATTTGAAGGCAAGTTGTGCTTTGATCATGCTGAACCCATATTTCTAAAGTTATATTGTTTTAAACTATTGCATGTTAATTCAACATATACTTGTGTTAATTAATTTAGGATTAGCTATTTGTCCAAATTGAGTTCTTTCAACCTTGTAATTTGTATGCCATGATTCATTTGTCGCCCTAGTATGGTTCTTTACTAGTTAGTAGTTATTAATTACCAATGTAGGTTAACCAGAACGTAAATAGTTTGCTTAGCCATGCAACGAGTTATTGATACCATTTTATGTGAAAAGATTAATCTTTCGTAACAGAATATGTAACATGTTTATGAATGTGTGTGTCAGGTGTTGTCACAGAATGTTGATGATGTTGATGATGGCACATGGTGTTTGGTAAAACACTACAATAGGAACACCCCTTTAACAACGGATATATAGCAACACATGATGTTATGCGTTGCAAGTAACAGGGTGGCAACGCTTGCAAAGCGTTGCAAGCATCATCCGTGGGGTTAAGTAACTAGTGACAACATTTGTCAACTATTGCAAGAATCATCCGTAGATCCCTTTGTTTTGAAGTCATCCTTTTATTTGGTTGCTGTATTAAGAGGTGAACTCGTTCAAATTCAAATTTCGCCAAAGTGTACTGAGTCAAATTCAATTTTTGGTCAAAATGTGGTTACATTTTATTCAAAAATTCAATTCAAATTTTGATCAAAATTTGTCAAAAAAAACAAATTTTGTTCGAAAATTCAATTTTCAATGATATTTTGTTCAAAATTCAAATTTTGTTAAAAAAATTCAAATTTTGTCCAAAAATTTAAATTATGGTCAAATTTTATCCGAACATTTCAAAAAGTTCAAATTTGCCCAAAAATTCAAATTTTGATTAAATTTTGTCCAAAAAATTCAAACCAAAATTCAAAACCTTGATTACAACTTGCTCATCCATCCACTCAACTAAACAAAAAATTGACTCATCCCTATTCACCAAACTAAACAGCTATCTGAATGACTCCATCTCATCTAAACTAGATGATCATATCCCATCTACCTCATCCAGACAACCAAATACTGTAATACCCGAAATTAAATTTTTTGGGTTCATGTAAGGCCTTGAGACCATGAGTGTTGTGGGCTATTAATTGGAGGATAGTAGCCACGTGGAGGTGGAATTCCATTGAAATAAATGGGAAAAAGAGTAAAAAAATCCTGCAGCCCCCCCTTTGGGCCCAACTGCCCACCACCACCCTCTTAACCCTAATTCCCCTTCCTCCTCCCCCTAGCCGCCCCTCTCCCTTCCCCCTTGTGGCCGAATTTTGCAGACACTTCCTCCCCTCTTCCACGCCATTTCTAACCAGTAGAAACGCAGATCCATCCACCCAAAGTGTTCCTCTACTGCCCGGGATCGAATCTGCCGCGAAGAACGGCGCAAATCGGCGAAGAACGGTGAGTTTTCATTCCCTTTAGGTGAGTTTTGATTTGGGGGTTTTAGATTCTGTTCTAGGGTGGTATTAGGAGGGCTTTGGAGCCCTTGTCCATGGTTGATTTGTTGAGGGGAGTCGCCGGGAGAAGAATTAATTTTCGGATCAGAGTGCACCGGGTTAGTTCAATTGGAGCAGTCGGGTTGCAGTCGCAGTTTCGTGGCCGAAACGATTTTTCCTGCAAAAACGTATAACTATAAAGTTGTAGATAACGTCGAGAATTATTTTGTATAATTGTTTCAGAATTTTTGGAGCGACGGTCTGTGAGTAATCACTGTTACAAATCTGCTGTCAGAAATTGGAAACAGAATGACGTGATCTGAATTGGACTGCTGATTAGGCATAGATAACAGTGGAATTTAAATTTATTATCTTCATGAAAGTTGTAGCTAAGGTTGAGATCTAGCTTCTGTAAAATGTTCATATTTTTAGGTGCAGTATAAAAATAGATATGAAATTATGAAGTAGGCGCTCTGCAGCGTGCTTCCGATAAATTGTGAGTTCGTCGTTTGGGCGGGGATTCGGGACCTAGGAAGCGAGCCCTAGGGTTATGTTCGCAATGGTACTATCATGTTATAATGTGGATACCATTGTACAGGTGTTGTTGTTTCCGGACGCGGTTAGCCCTTCCATCTCCGAAGAATAAGGCAAGTGCATCGATTGTTGAATTCTTGCCGTGTTGATTGTTTGCCATGCTAGTTGCTATATAAATTGATAATGCATGATATTGCTATGTTTGCATCACTAGTATGTGTAGGACTTGTGAATATCCATTAAACTGTTGTAGTTACATGCAGACATGTGATTATATGAAAGAACAATTGTTTCTTTTTTAAGCAGATTTAATTTCGTTTCAAAGAGCTCGATGTCTCAACTTGGTCAACAGCAAAATTTGGGACGTTGAGTATCTCCGTTCAACTTGACCTCCTTTGCTCATGATGTTGTTGAATACTTAATTGATAGAAATTTACTTGTTAAGCCTAAAATTAAGAGAGTAGGTGCTTGTCATTCTTGCTGGTAATTATGTTAAGTATTGCTCAGTGCACTATTTGTTGAACCATTTTGTTGTTTTATTCAGGGATCGAACCCAAGCGAACACTGGTGCAGGTAATTTCGTCATCCAATTCACTATCTGAATGATTTTTCCTGGTATTGCCATATGAATTCATATGAGAAGCTTCTGGCAAGTCATTTATATTAGGTTTTATTGACGATTGTGTCTTTACATGCTGGTGGTGAGTCGCAAGATCACTTTTGAGCATTGCTTCTCATAAGGTTTATTTTTACATAAAAAATAAAACATTGTAAGATGAGAATAGTAATAGATAAATGCTTAGCTACTCGTACCATGTGTACATTAGAGCACTAAAAGTTTTGTTCTTTTGAGATATGTAACTTGGTCATATAAACTGAATTGTTTGTTACTTTCCTGATTTTTTGACCATATATGCCCTTGTTTATTTTGTTAACTGATATATTGGGGTGCCTGATCCAACTCTAATGGGATTCGAAGTTGCTTCATGATAAGTCAAATTCAACGTGCTGAGACCTTAAATTCAAGGTGCTGAGACCTTTAATCACCTTATCAAGTAAACATATATGTTATTACTTATTTAACGACTCATGAAAATACTTGAATGCTAGACAATGTTGATCTCAACACCTTGATGAGTATGTTCAGTGGGCTTGGCGCTGGTGGTGGCCTAGGTGTCTCAAATACACCCAATGGTTCGTATGCATTTCATGATATTAGAAGAAATGATGTTCCAGTGCCACCAAGTGTGTTTCCTATGAACCTTGCTTAGTATTAAGCAATGTCCAAATTTGCAGTGCCACCAGGAGAACTCTATGCAACACAACTAGCTCAGCTCCAAGAAATGGGTTTGCACTTAATGTCAACTCCCTTCTCTCATATAGGGTGTGTACCAGGCTACACTTTTGTTACTGAACTTTATTGTCGCTTCTTCAGGTAAGAGAGCGTTGCCGGAAAGAATGGGGTATTTTTCAGATAAGAATGGCAGAGACTGAGAAGGCGTATTACGAGATGATGGGCGTCACCCCTCCAAACGTAACATTTGTCTACTAGGCTATGATGCTGATGTTAATCCAGCCACGTTTTTTTAACCCACTAGTAGCACTTATGTAGAGCTAGATGATGGTGATATTGATGGTACGTGTAGAGCATATGAGATGTCATATCTATTAATTCATTTTAAAGTATTAAAGTATTCAATTTCATTTGTAGATTGAGAAGATAAATAGTTGAAAAAAACAGTGACATATTGGACTGAGATGGAGAATGGAGGCCTGCCACACGTTGGACCGAGATGGAGAATGACGACCTGGTGGCATTCCAAGATGGCTCCGGTGTTTATATATATTTTTTCATTACAATCTTTGTTCTGAACAAAATTATGACTGCACTTATGAGGATGTTACTCACTGTAATGCAACAATATATTTATAATACACAACAATGTTTGCTTATTTGCCATGTGTGGGTCCATAATGGTCTTCAAATTTTCAATTCCATTGCATATGCATTTTAACTATAATTGGCGCCAAATTATATTATTTAATAATATTTTTCATCGCTTGGTTTATTCCTTGCAATGCATATAAGTGTTGCCACAATTCAAATCTATATGTTGCAACGGGCTACAGAAGTCATTCGTCCATGGGTAGTACCAACATATGTAAGCGTTGCCGTAACCACTCAATATCCGTTGCTGCTTAGCAACAGTTAATTCTAGGCTTTACCAACGCATATATAAGTGTTGCAATAGACCCTAGCAACGGCAGCATAGGCAACGCATAATAATGCGTTGGTATAGACCCTAGCAACGCATATACGGAGTTTTAGCAATGCATATATGCGTTGTAAAAAGGGGTGTCCTTTTGTAGTGAAACAACTAGGGTGGTAAAATGATTTAGATTGAGGCAATTGGCAAGAGTTGTGATTTCATGGTGGGCCAATGTAGTATTTGGGCGGTCATATTATTTTTGATAATAGAAATTGATGGTATATAGTAATGGTGAATTTTTTGTTAGTCTTGCCTTGGTCAATTAAAGACAAGCATTTGAACTGATTCATTCATACAACCACATGTCTAGTATTGGACAGACCTAGCTGATTAAATTGTAATGTCTAGGCTTTGGTACTATCGTGGTGGTGTGGGTTCCGGGTGTACGGGTATGCTCATATGGTGCGAGAGAGGGGACTTGAATGTGGTAACCAGTCCTATCCGTATTGAAACCTCAGCGGACAGTACTTGGTTTAGATAGAGCATTAGAAAGGCTTTGTTATGATTAGTCTCCTTGTGGTGTATGATTGTATCTTGTGAGTAAAATGTATAATCTCTGCAGAGTATCAAACCTATTTGAATAGCCATACTCCCGGTATTAAGTATTGCTCGATGATTATAGTCAAGGGTTAGATTTTAATAAAATAAATTTGAAAATAGAGTCTGTATGCCTATGGAAGTTTGGGAATATAATTAAGGTTGTGAGTCAGATTATTTGGGAAATAATTGAGAAATTTATTATTGTTATTATTTGTTTTACTATCATTTCAATTTATTTATGCTATTCTTTTATAAATGTTGCTTTATTATAAAATAACCAATTCAACTATTTATTTGGAATAAGCCATGCATATAGTATATTAGACTTGCATTCTGTGCACAATTTAATGAGTACTTTATGTACTCACCCCTTGCAATAACAAATCACCAGGTTGGAGAGCAGGCTACGTCTACTTATGAGGAGTTTCAGGAGGAGACGGCTCGTTAGGGTGCGAACCTTGTTAGTTGCTTGTGGCAAATTGAATGGTTGCTACAAATAAATTATTTCCACTGCAGTTTCATTATTTCTTAGGGCTTGTTTGTAGAGCTCCAGATTCCAGTTTCTCCTGAAATCTGAAACTTGTAGGCTAAAATAAAGTGAATTAAGTTTATATTTTTGGTCAAAAATGTAAACAAGATGATATATATAAACACTCTTAATGTACTCACAGCTTCAGCTTTATGAATCTGGTGAAGCTAGAATTTTCAGCTTCACCAGATTCACGAATCTGGAGAAGCTGAATCTTTGCCAAACACACCCTTAGTCTTAGCCTGTAAGATCAAGGATGCCGACTAGAGGGGGGTGAATAGGCAGTTTTAAAAATTCTTCTCTAAAGATCACTATTGCCAAAACCAAGAATTAATGCGAAAGTGTAAATCAAATGGTTTTGACAATTAAAGCCTAAATCCTCTAATCTCAACTAAGTGCACTAACAAGCTAAGTCTAGATCTAGGTTTACAATCCTAGATATATAAACAAGCAATTCAATTCAAGGAATGTAAATTGCAAGAATGTAAATGAGCAATAGAAAGCAAACCACAATTGACACACAATCTTTTTACCTTCATGTTTGGAGACTTGCCGGTCTCCTCTAATCCATGTTGAGACAAGTCCAAAGCGCTTTGAACTGGATCCACGAATTGAGTACTCTCCTCGATTCCCACTAGTGGTAGCTCTTTCTTCCTCCAAGTAGGTGAGCTCCGACCTTCACAACTTTGCCGAGCTTTCTCACAATCTCCTTGAGAAGGTCACCGCTCACAACGCTTCCACACGCTGTCTAGGTGTCGGTAAACACCAAGAATAATAAGCCAAGCCTTCTAACATGAACTTCACCTAGTGCAACACATGCACTCGGTGATCTCCTAAGTGCAACACATACACTAGGATCCTCCTCAAGTGCAACACATGCACAAGAGGCTCACAATCCTCTCCTAATTGTAGCACATGCAATTAGGGCTCACTCTTAGCTCAAAAACCAAATGTGAGTGTGCAACACATGCACAACCTCACCCAAATGCTTAATAAAACTAGCAAACCTGCCCTTGCTCCCAATGGGGTCCTTTTATAGCCCCCTCACATGAAAACTAGCCGTTGGGGGTCAAATCGGGCAAAATCAACATTTTCTAGTACTACCGCCCTTCTAGGACCGGTAGTAGCGCCTCTAGGCCAACAGCTAGAAAACAAGTCATTGCACAGGTAATCCTGTACTACCTCGGGCAAAAGCCCGGTAGTACCACTCGAGCGGTAGTACCGACCCCTATGGGTGGTACGATCGGACTCAGCGCAACTCAAAAATACGCTTCCCTGGAAAACAGCTACTGGTGATTAGGCGCCGCTGCTACCATACCTCCGGTAGTACCACCCATCAACCCCGGTAGCTCCGGCTTTCAAAAACCAAGAAAATACGCTCTTTTGGAAAATAACAACTGGCCTCACGCGTGGTACTACGACCTCTAGTAATCTGCTCCCAAACAAGTGGTATTATCGAACCAAATGAGTAATCTGCTTTACACTGCAGACTACCAATTTCCAAATAAGATCAAATTTTCACATAAAAATCTTTTCTTTTCAAATCAAATATCAATAAAGATTGATTCTTTGAGCCATGTGATAATCAACACATAATCAAGTCAATTTGTAAAAACACATTTGCAAACCCTATTCATATAGTCCAAAGAATCGCATAAAAATCCAACTTATTTGCAAAACACATTTGCAAATAAACCAAAAATTTATGAGATCAACCCTCTAGCTATGTAATGATCAACACATGATCCCAACACTTTGCAAAACACATTTGCAAATGCCAACACATGCTCTAGGATCGAAGCCCATAACTTCCAGCTCATTTACAAAACACATTTGCAAGTAACAAATTCATTCGACTTAAAATCAAATCTTGAACCATAAGATGATCAACACATGATTCCAACACTTTGCAAATACTTATATCATGCTCCAAGATAAGAACCAAGAAAACCAGATTTTGCAAAAACTCATTTTGCAATCACAAAGCATAAATCTTTCTTAGCCTTGTGATGATCAAGACATAATCAAGTCACAAGCTAAAACTCCGATGCATGAACTCTCCATTTGCAACACATGCAAATATTTAACTCCATGCAAACAATGACCATTAAAATCAAGTTGCATGAGCTCTCTCCTTTTACAACACATGCAAAACTTAACTCAATGCAAAATCACTTAAACCAAATTGCATGGCTATCTCTCTTTTTGCAACACATGTAAATCCATAGCTCCATGTAAAAACCAAATCAATTAAGATTCAATAAGAAACAGACATGAGCTCCCTTATTTGCAACACATGTAAATACTTAGCTCATGCAAAATCCAAATAAGAGAGTGAGCTAAACTGAACCAGATTGAGTTCATCAATACAAAATGAAGCTCAAGCTAAATGGCTCAACTCCTCTTAATAGTACGACAACCTAACTTGCAACTCGGTCTCCTATGCAAACACCGAGATCGATAAAAGACTATGAACATATCCTTAGTCCTAGTTAGTTATACCTTTGCGTCTAGTGATCCACTTAAAGCTTTTTATGATATCTAATCATTTTCTCTCAAGATCGAGTCTTCTTCTTGTTGTTGTTTATTGATTCATGATGAACCTCCTCTTCTCTTCTCTTCACTTCGGGATCTCCTCTTGAAGCTCATCAACACATGATAACTTTTTCTTCCCGATTCTTTATTATCGTTGGACTTAACATACTTTCACAACTCAATGAAAATATTAGTCCAACAAACCCGGTTATCTCAATCATCTATCGCACTCTATTAATACATAATGGATGTCTCTAAGATTAATTGAGCACAACCCAACTCAATTTAAATAATATAAATGTGTCTTGAGTATTTTGATGTAACTAATGCTTCATTATACTCAAGAGCTTTTTATTTGTCCTTAATTAATCAAGGAGCATCATCAACACAAGATGAAGTATTCTTTAATGATTAATAAGACAAACAAACTCAATTTAAATTTGTATGAGTATATATTAACTACACAAGTTTCATATACTCATTTTGATGGTTACCATGTAATGATCAAATTATGTTGGAGTGGTAGAACGGGACCAATACTCTTAATACTATCAACAATAGGATAAGCCCCACAAAAACTTGTGCATATAAATAATTTGCTTTAAATCAATATGCATAATTTATATTTGAGAATGCATTGGAGTTTATTCTAAGATACCATGAGTATACTACAACTAGGCAAGTTAATCTATACTCAAGGCTTTGTTTCAATGTTTTGATCCTTTATATAATTTGGTAAGAAGACATGGATCAATACTTTGAAACATTAAGTTAAATTATGAGCTCTCCCTAGATGTGCGCATTTATGTAATATATGGAATTGAAAACATAATGCACATTTTTAATGTATAAGCAATGGAAGAGTTCATCCTTTAACTTGAATCCTAAGTATGCAATAGGATAATAAAATGAATACGAGTGTATACATTGGGTTTTTCATTTTTCATCCAAATTTGAGACTAATAAGAATAAAACTCAATAAACATGTTAGTGTCATAATGATTAGATTTGTCATTAAACAAGGATTAAGTATTAGTCTAAGATCAATCACCAAACCAATGGAGCTTGAACTTACATAGCCCTATGTGACATACTCATGTAAGGTAGACTGTATGGTCGTTTAACAGTTATATTTAATTTGATGAAGTCTTATTTATGTTATCATTGTGTATGATTGTGATATTCATCTATATTGAGGTTGTGTGCATTAAAGTGTTCCTGGACTAGTGCAAAATACACAGATGGTCCGAATTTGCATATCGGGTCCCGACATTGCGCATCACCGATTGTTAATCATTTACGATTACGCCAATCTATTCAGGTTCGCTTTTCTCCGATCTTGTTGTGCATCACCTTTTGGGGAAAATCTGCCTTTATCAAATCGTTTAATCTGCCTTAAAAAATGTTTAGATTTATCGTCACTTATGATTTAATCGGCTCGAGTAGCTGTTTGGATCTCTTGCCGAATCATTATTTCGATCCATTTTGCCGATTGTAGAAACAAATCGGCTGACATGCCTCAAACTAGAATTAAACCCAGTGTTCAAGTGCGTTTAAGCTGATCAATTTTGTCATATTTTTCGGTGCCAACAACACTCTAGCAAGCCACATAGTTCAGGAGCACCGCCACCCAGATTGTCATATCAATAAATGGAATCTCATTAGGCAGAGAGGACTACAAGATTATGGAGTGTAGAAACAAAAAGGCAATTGCCACTGCATAGCACTTTTGCAAAGCCACTGCATGGCACTTAGCCCTTGCAAAGGTTGGCTTTGCAATGTATAAGCCAGCAGCATGACTTTCCCGCTGTTCTTTTCCGAAACTACCCTCGGCCTTTCTGCATTGGCTTTCATCACTGCCGTCAAAGCATCTCAGAGCGGGATTCCAAAGTCGAAACAAAGTACTGCATGAGGGGCAGGGTCGGGGCCATTCATAAGTAGTGTCCCAGGTGGATTAGCCGCGGTCTGTTGACGAAGATGGCTTACTTTAAGGGCTTGTTTGGTAGAGTTTTAGATTCCAGTTTTATCTGAAATTTGTAGGCTAAAATAAAGTGAATTAAGTTTATATTTTTAGTCTAAAATGTAAACAAGATGATCTATCTAAACACTTTTAATGTACTCACAGCTTCAGCTTCAAGAATCTGGTGAAGCTGAAAATTTTAGCTTCACCAGATTCATGAATCTGAAGAAGTTCAATCTCTGCCAAACAGACCCTAATTAGCTATAATTTGCTGCAACATGTAAGATCTCAAGCATCCGTTCGCGCGTGTAATAAAGGGACGGGTGAAAAGGGCAGAGGCGTATCCTCTTGAACAGTAATGTGAAATTGGGTCCATTTCATGAGATTAAACTTTTTTGGCCAATGATGGAGACGGAAGAGTTGACTTGGGCAGATTTTGTTTGTTTGAAACATGAACTTAGCACAAGTTTCAAACTCTTCGGTTTGAGTAGCGACTCATAAAATGTACAGAGTTCTGATGCATCTGTGATTCTTTACATAGTGGACGGGTAAAACTTTAACGGCTAGTGAACGCGTAGTGCGAGCTTTGTGTTCTAGCCTAGTTCGAACTGTACGGTCATCGCTTGCAGAAGCCACACACGTGTGGCTTACTGGCTTAGCAGGGTTCCAGCTTACACAATTGACAGTCATTGTGGGATTTTTTTTAAATAATACATTTTTTTTCAAAATTTCAAAAATATACCACGGAAAAAAAATTTACATAAATATACCCCTGTCGCCTGTTGGTTTGGCGACAGGAGGCTTGTCGCCAAACCAATGGGCGATAGGACGCCACGTCGCAGATCAGTGCGAAGACATGGCGCTTTTGGCGCCCGTTGATAGTGTGACGTGGCCTCCTGTCGCCCATTGGTTGGCCAAATCAACGGGCAACAGGGGTATATTTATGTAAAGTTTTTTTCCTGTGGTATATTTTTGAAATTTTGAAAAAAAATGTATTATTAAAAAATAATAATTCGTCATTGTGTGCCCATATAAGACCTTTATCGGCGTTTCAAAGGTGTGTTTGCTAAATGTAGACCTGCCCATTATGTCTACACATTAGCAAAAGGAAAAGGCTCAACAAGAACAAAATTCCAGATTTAAGCTATTTCAATTTAATTCATATTCAGTATTAAAGTTGGATGTTTATATCATGTATTTCTGTAAATAAAGTTATGCAGCAGGTGACCTTGAACATCAATCAAATTATGCACACAAGATTGCCCTGAGTTGTTTACAGTAGGCTGCTCTTTGCACATTGGTACATGCCAACCAATGTGAAATCTCTACTTCCTCTAGGTCATATCAACTATCAACCGCAGTGCTGAATTAGTAACTGCAAACCAAAGCCATGCATGCAGTCAGCTTATTAGGAAGACCTTCAGAATTACTGGTATTTTAGGTACGGCTCAACTCCATTTGTGGCTTTGTGCCATGTTAAAGAGTTTACATGGACATAGTTAGTTAGCCTGCAATGTTTACCATAGTTCCTAACAGAAAAGCCACAGTGCAAGAGCATCAAATCACCAGGCGCATGGTGCTGCTTTATGGTGATATACAAGTCATCCCTTGTTCCCGCCAATGGGCTGATGCATAGGGGTGTTGGTTATATTGCATGCGCGTGTCCGATCATGGAATTTAGGCAAGAAGTTAAAAGGGGAAAATGGAGATGGCTAAGATTTTCTTCAAAGGCAAGATTAAATTCTAAATTATACCAGTGAATCCTGACTGCTATAGCAGTGAACAAAGGTCCGAACCCCCAAAGCAAGCTCTAATCACATACTTTCCTTGCTTGTGCCCCTTGAATTTATCCGGCACAGTAGAACTTTCATTTATATTCCACAAATGAATTTCCTGGCTATTAAGGTTGACAATCATCGACTGTCCATCACCTGAGAGAGAAAGAGATGAGATTATCTGCTGCTCAGGAATTCTCCATTCCCGCCCTTTGGAAGTTCTCGGATCCAGATTTCATTAGAACATACACAGATTAGATGTAGGCCATCAGGTGCCACAGCAATATCACTGACTTTAGGTATTCTCTCTCCAGCCCACACTTCCAGTTCTTGACCTTCTAGGTCACAAGTGAAGATCCTATTTGGAGAACTTCAGGCTAAGAACTGCCATACACATGACTATTTTCTCCGAATTAGGAAACCATGTGTTAGAACAGAACATCAAAACTTTAAGACAATTTTCTCTTTATTACTTCTCGCTCTGTTCATTTACAAAATTGAGGTCTACCCCTTGCCCACACAAATGGAATAGGATTCTACTTCTTTATCTTAATTTGACTCCTTATTTTAAATGGACTCTTATCAAAACTCTTAAACTAATTACAAGATTACCTCTAACATTTTCTCCCTTAATCTTGTAATATTTAACTTCTATAAACAACTCTACCTAATCTTTCTGATTTTCTAGGTCTACCCCTTTGTCTCTTCCTTTTACTTTTCTACCTCTACTTTCTGTTGCTTCAACTCTTTGCTTGCGCAGTACAGTCCTTCCCGAACGTTTGCTGCCGCTGCCTGGGAACCGAGTCCCATGTACACGCGTACAACTCTCTGCCACACTCTTGTAGCATCCTGTTTTCTTTGCTTCAGCACGCAACGTCTGGAGTTTTCTTGCAAACAGCACAACACTTTCGTTTCTCTTCTTCTCGCTGTCCCAGCGCTTACACGCGGACATGCGGCCAAAACTTAGTACTCCAGATGCTTCCTTCTTTCCTTTGTCGAACTGCTGCTCCATGTAGAGCTCCACTCCCTGACACCGCTGCATACGCTGATCGCACGCGCTCCCACGGCCACCTCCATGCACCCTCTGCCTTTTCTTCTCACGGTGCACATTGGCTTCTTTTAATTTTCTTGCGCCATCGGGAGGCCTTGCGTCACCAGTCGCTCGCTGGGAGTCTGCGTCCTTTAAAAATTTTCCCATCATATTAGTCTCATGGCAAACTGGCTATATAGTAAATTTTAGAGAATAACTTTTAATCGTCGATCTTGCATTGTACCAACATTGTTCCTTTGCCTCTTATTTGCACCGTGGAACTATCACCGAACTTGACTTTTCCTGAAATTTTCTCGTCAAGCTCATGAAACACAGAGTGATCTCTAGTCATGTGATTACTTGCTCCATTGTCCAAGTACCATAAATCAGTGTGATCGTGGCTATCTCCCTCTATGCATAGTTTAGGAACTATATTCTCCTCGTTCAACATCAGCATGTTCGGCTTCTCTTCTTTGCACAATGAGAGGAGTAGAGCCGGTTCGTTGTTTGCACTAGCTTGGGTGAGGTTTACCTCCTCATTCTTTTTCTTGTTCCGACAATCCGAAGCAAAGTGTCCATACTTGTTGCAGTTGAAGTACTTTGGCCCTGTTTGTTTCGGCTTAGGCTTTTTGGCTTTTGGCTTAAAGCTAGCTTTTTGGCTTAATGAGTTTTTAAGCCATGGGCTTTTAAGCCAAGTCACGTTGTTTGGCACCTTGGCTTTTTGATGGGTTGGATAGTATAGCTTATTGTTGAAAAGTCTGAAATACCCTTTAAGATTGTGAGAGAGAGGGAGACACCCTTGAACAT
The DNA here is from genome assembly GCA_036346375.1 of Guadua angustifolia. Lineage (NCBI taxonomy): Eukaryota > Viridiplantae > Streptophyta > Magnoliopsida > Poales > Poaceae > Guadua > Guadua angustifolia. The sequence goes on from CM070519.1 coordinate 27,866,153, forward strand.
GGCAGTGCTTGATTTCGTCGCCGATGCTAGAGAGCGGGTGTCCAGAGAGGCCGAGGTGATACTTGCCGTGGCCGTAGACGTTGAGGAAGGACATGATGACCATGGTGTATATGCTTGAGATCAATTCAAGCCAAGCCAATCGCGACTATTGATTCTACCAAGCACGTAGCAGCAACCTAGCGACGCGTTTTGCTGGGGATAAAAGGGGTCTCATGGCTGGAAGAAACTATTGCAGTTTCAGGAGGGAGGTATTCAGTGTTCAAACGTCGTGCAAATTACGGCACCGGTCAGAGTGTTGGTGTTAGTACCCATGTCAGTTGGAGTAGAAACCCAAATCGTCCAGTTTTTTTACTTTTTGTGGGACTTGACTCGACGCAAGCACCTAGCTGAATACTTCTCTTTTACAGCGTATATATAGAAAAAAAATACTCCCACCAACTGAGTATAAAAGATCACGATGTGAATCCTAATTTGTTTATGAATAGTAAAATGCAACCTTTTTCTCTACTCATATTTTCCATCTGATGGTACTTTTTTTAGCTCAGTACAAACACATTTCATAAACATGAACAATGAGGGATCGTAAAATAAGTATCAGCTTAGTTCAAACACATAACTTTTGCACTTCAATGCAAAATTTTAATGCTCTGCAGTACACACAATGGAAAAGGCTAGATTGGTACATAAAGAACTGCCTGCCGACCTTTAATCAGAAAATTATTTGTCTACAAGGGTCAATCACCTTTCACGAACACAAGTGTAGTGATTTGCCTTCAGATTTATTGCGTTCAGATATGCTGCCTTCTCAATCACCTTTCAACAACACCTCCCAGGAATCCTGTTGGTTTTAGCATAGAATTTGTTAATTCCTGTGAACTATATTCAATGGCTACATTCAAAAGTATAGTATGAATCACAATATAATTCTAGGATACACTGACCACCAGAAAACAAGGTCAACATACTTTGGATAATGAGCAAGCCGAAAAAAAAAGCACCCAGAAGGACCATATCACCTACACAGTTGATGCCATACGGGTTTAACCATTGGCACATCCTATACATCCTACACAAGTTTAACCATTGGCACTAAACTGAATAAAAAATCAAGGAAACCACCACATCCCTTTTTAAAAAATCATGAAAAAAAATATTCATAGGCAAACTATTTAAATCTAACGCAACCACTCCCTTTTTCAAACACCTGAACCACTGAAAATGGTTTTAGTGAAAGTGAGATAAAGCAAAGCCTTGGGAACTGCTCTGATAATGGACCGCCATTTAAACAATAATCATTCCAGAAGCTAGTATTTGTCCCATCTCCCACTTCTTCCTTACAGAAGGCATAAAACATTTTTTTAGCCTCCATCGAACCCTGCCAAAACTATGAATCACCTGGCTTGGTATTCAGTTGGGACAGGATTTGCTTACTTAAATATTTCTTCTTCAAGACTTCTTGCCACAGCCCAGATTCAGTTTCCATTTTCTTTAGCCACTCACCAATAAGGCTAATGTTCACAATATTCAGATCAAGAACAACTAGACCTCCTTGGTCCTTAATTCCTTAGGCATGCAAGCCAATCGACCGGGTGATACTTTTTTTATCCTCTGATCCTGTTGCCAAAGCAATATTTCTCCGGAGAAATATAATATCTTAAAGAGACATGCTACTTGAATTTACCAATATCTACCTCCAATAGATGCAGAATAAAATCACCCTGAAGCTCACTTTGGCCTAATCAGTACCAAAGAACAATAATTTACTTTACATCCAGTGCTACATTTTCAGTCGACCAAGGGAATGATCCGATGCTGACATGCTAATTATGAATAAAAACTAACAAATCACATTGTTTAGATCACTTTTTTGTTCTTTAGGGAAAATCCAAGTACGGAAAGGAAAAATACCAGAGACATCAACAGGGCCTGGAATGATTTCTTAAAAATGGTAAAGAAATTGTTGGATATTCTAGACAATGGTGAATCTCATGAAAGCAATCCATATTGTTCACAAGAAGCAAAGATACCTTCCAGCTTGGGAGCTCTAATGAATCATCGAGGGGAGGAGGATGGCGGCGGAAGGTGGGAGGAGAGGCTTGCGCCACGGCCTCGTGGGGATGAGGGAGTCGGGAGGAAGGCGCCACGGCTTGTCATGGGGAGGCCGCCACGGGTGTCGTGGCGAGATGAGGGAGCCGAGCGAGGAGGGCGCCACGGCTTGTCGCGAAGGGTGTCACGAGTCTCAAGGGCGGAGGAGTCAAGTGAGGAGGGCGACGCCGCTGGTTGTCAGGAGGAGGCGCTGTCGCTGCACCCCCATGAAACCCTAGTCGCCAGAGCCGCGAGGAGTATGCGCCAGGCGATCAAAGCATCGGGGAGGAGAGGAGCAAAAAAAAAACGAAGAAGTTTCCTTTTTATATGAATGGCACTGGTGGGTAAATATGTTACACCTTCAATGGCAAATACAAATCTCAATCCGCAAAAGCCAAAAAAAGCCACCTCACATTGGCTTTTGGCTTTTAGTTCACGGGAGGCTTTTGGCTTTTTTTAAGCTCGGCTTAAAAGCTATCTGTTTGTTTTAGCTTTTAGCTTTTTGGCTTTTAAGCCAGTAAAAAAGCCGAAACAAACAGGGCCTTTATATGATTGCGACACTCCGACGCGTAGTGACCATATTTTTCACATTCAAAACATTTGATATGTGACTTATCTCGTGGTTTGTTATCACCAACTTGTTTAGTTTTGTCTCCTCGGTCACCTCTGTCTCCTCGTCTACCGAAACCGCCGCGTCTACACCCGCGGTTAAACTGCTTGCTATCACCTCTTTCATCTCCTTTAACAAAGAACACTCGCCACATGGATCGATACCCTTACTCTTTACGGGACTGATACCCCCTCAATAGCTCCTCATGCGCCTTGAACGAACCAGTTATCTCCTCAATTTTCATATTCTCCAAATCAAAGGAGTACATGAGCGTGGTGACGACAGGCACAAACTTTTCTGATAGCACGCACAGGTATTTCTTCACTGGCACAGATTCCTCCATCCTGTCGTCGAGAGAGAAGTAATCTGGTTGTATAATGAAGTAAGCTTACCAGCAAACTCGTCCACTGACTGGGTTTCTCCCATATGAAGATTCTCAAACTCATTCCGTAGATTTTGTAGTCGCACCTCCTACACGCGGTCAACTCCCACGTGCATTTTTTGAAGTGTTAGCCATGCTTCACGTCTTTGTCTCCTTCCGGCGAGTGGTGCATCATCGAACTGCATCGCTCGATAGATTGCAGTAAGTGCAGCCTGATCTATCCTGTCATCTTCCTTAGCCTTCCCCTTTGGATCGACTGCACCCTAGACCCTAGGCGTGTATGATTGCCTTCATCTTCATTGCCCATATCGGGTAATTGTCGATCGTTAGGAAAGAGTATTGAAGAGATATAGACCTACTCTGAGTCTTCGTCTTCTCGCTCATAATTTTTAGTATCAGAAAGCCTTACATACTACCGTATATAAAGATGGGAGGATTCCTGGCTTCTCACGGCATCCACGTCGACTTCTGGGCCTCGTGGCCGTGCGCCCGCCGGCCACGTCGCGGCGAGAACAAATACGCCTTCTACCTGTGCGTCGGTCAGTTCACCGCTCGCCACGCCGCCTCGTGGCTCGCGCTCATCTTTAGCTCATATAGTTTATCGCCGTAAGTTTTCGCAACTGATCGCGACGGCACAGTGGTAAGACACCTCGCCTCGCCTTCACGCCATCGGTCGCGGGTTCGACTCCCCTCCTGCGGCTTTTTTGGCCTGCACACGACGTGTTTTTGTATCGCTCCGAGGTCTCCGCCTCTTCTTCTTCTTGCAGTTCCGTCGTTGTGCTCGCTCGCCTCTCGACGGCAGCGCGCTTGCTCGACACGGCGCCACTGGCCCCGGCTCTCTCGCTGATTGTGTGTGTGCTTCATGAGGCTTCCGGCGTTCTCGCGTTGTCCGTGATGTTGCGGCCGAGTTCCTATCCTCCATTCTTCGCTCGTGTTTATTTTTGCTCTTTGGGGTGCTTACCTCCAGACAGATTTCTTCTTCTAATTATCGCTTCTTACTACTTTTCTTCTCCGTCCCAATTAACCCTTTTTCCCCTAATTTTTATGGTGGATTTTCGGATGTAGCCAGATTAAGATCGGGATCGGCGGTTAATGTGCTGATTTGGTCGAGTTCTCTTGCCTAAATGCGCAATTTGGGGCGTGTTTCGGAAGGATCGAGGCTTCGTGCCTGTGGTCGCCTCCACAAATGATGATGTCAAGCTCGTTGACACTAGGAAGGTAAGTTTCTTTGCGATGTGTTGATTTTTCCTATTTTGCTCGAATTCTATCGTCAATCTGACCGCTCACGAGTTTGCTTTTGATTTGTAGAACAAAACTTAAAAATATGTGAATCGACCATTGAAACCACGTGTTAGGACTTCAGTCCGCTCAGGGTTTTGTGGTGAGGTTGTGACCTTTGCGCAGCTTTTAGGTGTTGATTATTTGGTGTTCTTACCTCGAGTTTGATCTTTCCTTTCTTTCTCTTTTGGTGAAGTCACTTTGTTAATGCACTTGTAGCTTCAGCAATGCAAAATCCCTACCTATAGGGTTTTCTCGAGCTAGACTATTTGGGAATTCTGTTCTAAGTGATTTCAATGGTGCCCCATGCTTCAGTTGGCTAGCTAAATTAATGTAGTATCTTAGATTCCAAAAAAGTACAGTTTCATATGCACATATTCACGAGCTTTGGTGTCCTAGCTAAAAGGTGATTTCACGGCTTTCTGTGTTTAAGTCTCAATTAGAATGCAAAGCCATATGGTATGGCTTTTGCGTAGATTTAATGGTGGTGATTAGAATTTAGTTGTTACTGAAAAGGTTAGATCTTAGTTGGTTGTTCCAGATAGCAGTTGGTAAAATGATTGCTAAAACTAATCATGATGTCATGTATTACCTTGATTGAAGAGTATGATGAGATTTGTTGATGACAGACCTGACCAGTGATGACCAGAAGAAGAATGGGGAATCCAGAAAAGGAACACTTTAAAGACATAATCTACAGTTGTAGCTCTGCCATAGATTTCGCCACTGTCAATATTTCTGGCATTTCCCTTATTTTCTAACATAGATTTGATTTCCTATCTTCAATTCATAAATCTTCTCTGCTAATTTGAAATTCTCTTGGTCATCTATGCAGATGGCTCTATTTTATGCTCTTGACCTTGGAGGAACAAATTTCCATGTTTTACGGGTTCAATTAGGAGGCAAGGAAGGGCGAGTTCTCAAGCAAGAATATGATAAGATTTCAATTCCGACACATTTAATGACTGGGAGTTCACATGTAAAAAATTGTTCCCATTGGTCTATTTTTCATTCGTTCCATTGAAATGATAAGTGTGTCACATCTCATGTAATTTTGTTTCAGGAACTGTTTGATTTTATTGCTGCTGCTTTGGCAAAATTTGTTGCCTCGGAGGGTGAAAACTTTTATCTTCCTCAGGAGAGGAAGAGAGAGCTCGGTTTTACATTCTCTTTCCCAGTAAAGCAATCTTCAATTGCATCAGGCACTCTTGTCAAGTGGACTAAGGGTATTGCAATTGGTGAAATGGTTAGATGTTAGCCACTGTGCTATGTTATTAGCAAGTATCCATTACACACAAGAACATACTCTTACAATGGTAGACAAGACTTGCTATTTTCCATTGAAAAATGTAAGTTCTTTACTCAACAAGACTTGCCTTTTTGCATTGAAAAATGTAAGTTCTTTACTAAAAAACACACCTTTATCTCTCATGGTTATTAGAAATTGCTCGACCATAATAGTTATTGCATGTTGCTGTAAAGTCAGGTCGGCAAGGATGTGGTGGCTGAATTAGGCAAGGTCAGAGAACATCGGGACTTGATATGAAAGTCACAAAGATTGGTTAGTGTCTTTTGATTTGAAAGTTACGAGATAGCTTCATTAAATACCTGTGTCAAGAATATGTTTCAGAACCTGAAGTGCATGTCCCTTCTTTTGTAGGTAAATGATACTATAGGGGCATTGGCTGATGCGAGATACGATGATAATGATGTGTTGCTGCTGTTATACTGGGGATAGGTGCTAATGCGGCATATGTGGAACGTGCTAATGCGATTCCTAAATGGCATGATCTCCTGCCCAAGTCTACAGATATGTTAAGTGTTTTTTTCTTTCTACCTAGCTCACAAGGCCAAAGCTATACAATTGTTCAGTATGTAATAACTGTGGGCTGTGACCATGTCAAAAAAAAACATGAAAGTGAAAAACTGGAAAAAGGAGTAACACATCGTCTGTATGGTTATCATGAGTCATGTCTCTTGTGCATGATTAGCTCATTCATAAGCTTGAGATTGTTGTCAGGGTTTTTATCAGTTTTTATGCTGTCATGCGTAATAAATATGGAATGGAGGAACTTCAGGTCATCCCATCTTCCTTTGACTGAATTTGACCACGCATTAGATGCTGAAAGTCTGAAAAGAGGTATATCTTCTTTCATTGCCAATTACAACTAATCATTGCATTCTTCCTTTATAGATTTATGCAAAGCTGATCTCTGGTATGTATTTGGGGGAAAATTGTTCGGAGAGTCCTGTTAAAGATGATATAGTGCCAGCATGTATTTCATAGTACTGTGTGCTGTCCGCTACGCATTTACAATGTTGTCAGTCAGGCAGTTGCTTCTCTGCTTGAGAGCTTCTGAAGCCAAAAAGGTGTGCCTGCATTGCTCATTTCCTCTTAATAAATTTGCTGCTTCTGTTTTTCATAATATTTTATTGGTTGAATCATACATCTCATTTCCTCAATTGCCATTCTATTTTTGTTTATCTAGCTTCGCATACTTCAGTTTTATATGAGCTATCAAAGGCTTTTTGAGCCATATTTTTCCTGAAATTCATCTAGGTCCTTATCTCCCTTGAAAGGAGCTTATTATTGTTCCATAGGAAGGAACTTATTACTGTTGGCTTTCCTGTCTTCTGTTTGGTGAAAGAATGTAAAAGTAAGGCTATAAAGCATTTTAAGAAATGATGATCATGCAAGGTTGTTTCTTTGTTTTGTTTTTTCGTAGTCTTCAGTTGCTCCAGAAAGAAACGTTTTGCTCCAAAGATGAGGAGGAGGAGGACGCTACAATCATTTGTGAACCTACTGACTTGTTTGTTTATTACCGTCTTGCACAGTTTTTTCCCTAACAATGTTTTGCCTATGAAACACATAAAATCTAACTAGCTTTTTTTCGAATGGACCCTTCAAACCTCTTGCATTTTTCTTACGGTTCTTTTCTTTGATCTAAAATCATGTGAAATACTTTGGAAATTACATCTGACTAAGTTTTTTACAAAATTGCCCTCCAAAAAAAATTAAATTCTTGCTGCTATTATTTTCTTCGATCAGAAAACCATCTATGCACGTCGTTGGCTACCTGCGCGGCGCGGCGTGCCGCCGCGCAAACGTGCCTAGTTACTCTTGTATTTCTTCTCGGTCGATGATCCGATCTCCCTATTGCGACCTCGTCCTGATGCTTTTCTTGTGTCACGCAGCACGTAGCTTCCTTACTACTGCCAGAGCCGTACTCCCATGATGTCTGCACTCGAGACGATGTGACGCTTGCTGCCGAGCCGAGACATCTTCTCTGCAGGCGCTCGCCGCTAGTGCTCCTCTGGTTTCGCTCGTTTCCTTTGCGTCACGCGTGACAAACGAAGCCTTCTTTTGCCTGCTCTCGCTTGAAGATCTGATCTCCCGATGAAGACCTTGTCTTGGAGCCACACCACACGTCGTATGCTTGGGTTCTTCTAGTCGTATGCTTGCAATCCATCTGCTACTTCCTTGCACTGACGTTGCCTCTTTTTCTTGCGCGTCTCGTCCTTCTCTGCAGCCGAGCCTCTTCTGCTGCTGCGTCTCTCGGGCGAGCACCTTTTCTCACGCAACGCTGCTGCTTGCGCTTGGGCGATGCATCGCGCCAACTTGCACCGGCTCTGATACCACTTGCTGGAATAGAACGCCAAAACTTTGAGATAATTTTCTCTTTATTACTTCTCGCTCTGTTCACTTACAAAACTCAGGCCTACCCTCAATTTATACCCAAAACTATAGCCCATACAAACGAAATAGGATTCTACTTTCTTATCTTAATTGGATTCCTTATCTTAAATGGACTCTTATCAAAACTCTTAAACTAATTACAAGATTACCTCTAACACCATGCACACAAAGTGACGATGTGATCCACTGAAGCCCTGAATTTAAGACCGCATTCACCAGTATAAACATTCCACCATGCTTATCACGGCCTTGCCTAGGCGTCCCAGCGGCCGCAAGGGGAGCCAAGACCCGGCGCCTCGACTGGAGGGTGTTAGGTGACCGCCTAGACATCCAGTCAAGGCAGCAGGCGACTATGCGTTACGGCGGCCGTAGGGAGTCGAGCTCCGAATGGTGATGAGGCCAAGTAAAAGTAGAGGACAAGAGTCACGGGATAAAGTGATGCAGACCTAACCCTAGTGCATGGAGATGAGAGGAGAAGGGAGCTCTGCCGCTGCCTCCGTCGCCTTCACTGACCGGTGCCTCTAGCTCCAGTAAGATCCCCAATCCCAATTCGGTGACCCCCCCTCTGCTGATGTTGCTAATCCAGACTTCCCAAGCCCCTCCGCCTCCATCGCTGTTGCCACCGCTACTCCCTCTGCTGACACTATTACTGCTCCCGATCCCCATTCGTTGCTGCTTCCGATCCCTCTATTGCTCCCGAACCCCCTCTACTACTGCTGCATGCTGCTCCTGATCCCCCTCCGCTGATACATTTTGCTTGGTTGCCTAACTGTAGCTAAGGAGGGTGCCCTAGAGGTGACTCGGCTCACCGGAGCTCCGATAACCATGCATTCCACGGTTTTAAAGATTCTCCATTACCACAAGTGAGCAGCATTCTGTTGTTTGGGCTCCAGGCAACCAAGGAAATATGATTTTGGTAACCCTCAAGGCAGTGCCTCTTCGTCAATGTATCATCTTCTTCCACCTAAAATCTTATCTGGTGGTTAGACATGATAAGAATTTGAAGTTGTAATACGAGAAAAGAAATGAACATAAACATTCAGTAAACAGAAAAAATGATGTAGATGAAAACATGTGCTTTTAGCAAAAGGGTAGTAAAAAAATGCACATTATCAGTCACCCTTGATACCTTTAGAAGAGCTATAAGAAATCATTAAAATTCAAAAGGGGGTATTCTCATAACCTCACACCACATAGTGTTTTCACCTAATAGAAAATGTTTTCAATTTACATACTTACATCTTCATCTCCCCTCTAGCTTAAAATATACAGCATCAGTGATGATTAAAAAAGACGGAAGATTGGCAATGCTGCTAGGATTCTTGCACATCTTACAGTGTGTACAAGAGAACTATGAAGTGTGTACAAATGAAGTTCAATTAGCATAAACAGATCAGTAGATAGGATCTTTCATGAGCCCCAAAGATCAACTTATTAACTTCTGCATGGACGTAAGTGCGTAATTCTACACTGACAGGAAAGACTCTTTCAAGTACAATATATATTCCCAGGTATCATGAAAGATCCAGTTAAAACGAAGCATATGAGCAAAACAGGAACAAGGCCAAGATCTCATATGAGAAGCATGATCTTCCCAAGCTCAGGTTTTGTATCACTATTCAGTTGAATATAGTCCCATCTGCCTATCATTGCATCAAAATTGGAAAAGAGAGTGAGTGTTAATAATTTGAAGAGAGGTATTATGGTAATATGCACAAGAAAACAATATGACAAATATGGGGATATGTTACCAGAGTTTGGCAGAAAAGGCCCTTAAGAAGGCAGTCAAACTGTCAAAGAGTATGAACCAAGAAATTTACTCCTATTTGGTTATTGGCATGGTCTCTAATATTTAACTTTGACCATCAATTTTTATAGTAATATATTAGAAATAAATTATAAAATACTATACTACGAAAGGATTTTTCTCAACAAATACAAAAGGATCATTTTCACAAGATTAATCTAAATAGTTTTGTACATATTACTGGCCAAAGTTAGAAAAAGTTTGAACAGATGGAATAGTATGTTTGCAACATAAATATATGCATGTGATTGGATATCTACAGACAGCCCATGTGAATAATTTTAAAAAAAAAATTCAATAAGGTTTTGAAAGCGGAAATAAGATCTGTGATCCAAATCAAGTCAAATTAGCAATACAACCTTAAATAGATGGGCTAAAAATAGTCAAATAGATCAACTCATATATGTAACAATATAACATGGATAGTACAATAAGAATTTAAGATCCACTAGAAACCGAAATAGAACAAAGAAGAGGAGAGACAATGAAGGAAAATGCTAGAAAACTACAGAGAAAATAATAAAAGAAATAGTGTCTTCACCATTCCTTTTCACCTCTTTTCTTTTCCCTAGATAGAGCATTACAAGAACTGAACAAATTTTTTTCAGAAATAGCTCGTCTCACCTGGAAATTGTACGAATAGCCCCATCCATACAAATTCAGCAGTTTGGGGTAGCTGGAAATTTTTTATAATTTATTTCAAGTGGTCTGGGATAGCAGGATAATTTTTATTTTTTATCTGGCGTGAGATATTTTATAAAATTTTTTAGCAGCTGGTGTCTGCTGGGAAATTTTTTTTCTGGCATTTCCAGCGACATCGCAGTGCTAGATTTTTTAGCTGGAAAATTTTTCAGTGCTCTGGATGGACTAGATTCCGTGGGCCTAGTCGAGTCCACTGGATTGGAGCGAAAAAAACAGCACGAAAATTTCCTGTGGACTGAATCCGCTGAAATTGTCGCCGGCCGTACGCAAATTCCACGTCATCTGATTGTAAGTTCATCAAAACCTTCGATGCAGTACTAAATGGGGAAAATAGCTATCACGTGGAGTTAACACTTAACCTGTGGTCTGACCGGAAAAAACAGGACTGGTGCCCGGCCTGGTCATGTTGCCTTGCCTCTATCGGTCCAGTTTTGAAAACTACTAGAAAATTTTTCGCGGCGTAATACGTCGCGCGGTCCGGTTTTCATAGTTTTTTTTCTTGATGTCGTTTTAGTTTTTTAATCATCGATATAATGAGCGAAACGGCTGAAAGAACACAAAATTTTTCGCGACGTAACACAACGTGCGTGCAGTTTTTTCGTAGAAAATTTTCTTTTCTTTTAACGTTGATCTATTTTTTAAATCGTCAAAATAACGAACGAAACGGGAGTAAAATAGAGAGATAGAGCTGTAGAAAGACCTCTTTCGATGAATTATCTGGGAAATATTGAAGACCGAGCTGGAAAACCGCGGTGAGGAAAAAGTCTAGAGGGAAAAGCGCGAAAAACTATTAGAGATGACAACATTCTTTTCGTCGAGTCTAACACTCTACGCGTTCGCCGAGTAATAATACATGTTTAAAAAAATCTCAGAGACTTGCGGCATATGCGCGTGTCGTTTTTTCTTAGAAAAATTCCGTTTTTTCTCGGCGGTGCTCTATTTTTTAAATCGTCGAAATAATGAGCGAAACGGCTGAAAGGATACAAATTTTTTCGCGGCGTAACACGCCACGCGCACCGCTTTCCCGTAGAAAAAATCATTTTTTTTCGAAGCGCTTTATTTTTTTAAATCGTCGAAATAATGAGCGAAACGGGGAAAAAATAGAGAGATAGAGTTGTAGAAATATCTCTTTCACTTAATTATTTGGAAAATATTAGAGACCGAGGTGGGAAACGCGTGGGGAAAAAGTCTAGAGGAAAAGGTTGAAAAGCATTAGAAACGACAACATTCTTTTGTCGAGTCTAACACTCTACGCGTTCACCGAGTAATAATACACGATTTTTAAAAAATATCAGAGATGGAGATGGAAAATCGAGATGGGAAAAAAGTCTACACACATATTTCATTGATTTAAAACAATTTTTCCGCTAAAAACGGAGAAAGGACCTAAACATAAGGAGCAAGGACCTGATTGTTACGTTTTTGGACCTGTTCGCTATCCTGAAAAATTAGAAAAAGGCTTCTCCGCGATTTGAAATTAACAGAAGGGTTTTCCCGTAAAATGGCGAGCGAGGGACCCAAACGCGAGAAACGGGAAAAAATCTTCCCCTCAAAAAAAATCGCAAAGGACCTATTCGTAATTGATAGGGACCTATCCGTAATTTGAAGACACACGGGAGGTTTTTCGCAAAATGGCAAGGAGGATGACGTGGCGCGCTCTCCATCCGGTATTTCTTCCAACTTTATGTAGGGTATGATGCTAACTACTAGCAAAGCTGCTAACATCTACTCGTACGAGGACGGAGATTACATGCACTCGTGAGGACTGTAACTTCAGCAGTTTTTACGGAACCGTCCGATTTAAAATTGACGGATTAGATTGGCAAAAAAAAAAAGAAATTGTGCATATTTTTAATGTGCAAAATACTGTTTATGGTACTGTAGTAAGCACTGTTTATAAGATTTTTCGCTTATTTGAACTGTCCATGCGCTCGATTCAGCGGTCAGAACTACGGGGACTGTTTAAGTTACAGTCCTACTACAGGAACCCATTCCACTCCACAACGGTCTAACCTTTTAAAACATCAAACCACATTTGATTTGCACAAATTCTCAACTTATAAGGTTGCCATGGCCAACCTACCAAGTGGCTAGGCGCATACTGTGAGCCAAAGTACAAACGAGAGAAAGATGAATATTTTCCCTATTCATTGCCCTCTCCACACCAGAATCTCAGCAACCGAGCGGTCCCCCAATGTTGGAACTCAGCCGGCCAACCTCACGCTTTGCTCAAGCTTTACTCTGATGAACACAAAGAGCAACTTCAGGAAACGAGGCAGAAAACAAGAGAATTTTGTGCTGCACAACTTCTGCAGCTTTCCTGGGTATTCTTCTCTTCTTTATATAGATGAAACAATATACAGACTCCGATTTAGAGACAGACTCCGAAACATAAAACGACTCTGAACCAAAAATACGCAAGAACTACTATTCCTTAACCGACAACAACACTGACTCCTGTTTTCTTACTAGACGGAAACAGAGCAATTTACTCTATCTAACAAGATTAGAATCAACATTTCACCTCCCTAATCTTGTTTTGCCTTACTGATCTCCACCAGCCCGAGTTTATTCCTTATTTCCAAGAACTTCTGTCGTCCCAGTGGTTTGGTCAAAATGTCTGCCAGTTGATTTTCTGATCTTATATGCTCAACAATGATTTCTCCTGCCTCCACTCGTTCTCTGATGAAGTGATACCGAACATCTATGTGTTTACTTCTATCATGCAAAATTGGATTCTTGCAGAGAGAGATAGCTGACTTGTTGTCGATGTGAAGTACTGGACATCTCGGTTCCTCTGCTAACATCTCTCTCAGGAGTCGTCCGAGCCATACACCTTGGCATGCTGCCGTAGTAGCTGCCATATACTCTGCTTCACAGGTTGAGAGCGCCACAACCTTCTGTTTGACTGATTGCCAGCTAATCAAACTTTCCCCGAGTTTGAACAGCACACCGGTTGTGCTTCTTCGATCATCCTCATCTCCTCCCATGTCACTGTCACTATATCCTTCTAGTCTTGTATCATCTTTTCTCCTCCTGAACTTGCATCCAATATGAATACTTCCGACTATATACCTGAGTATATGTTTGATCACATTAAGGTTCATCCTTCGGTTTTTCCATAAACCGGCTCACATATCCTACGAGTATGCAATATCGTGTCTTGTATTTACAGATAACGCAAGCTTCCAACAATGCTTCTATAGTTTGTTTGATCTGGGGAGGAGAATCACTTTCTTCTGAGTTTCACCGCTTCCATGGGTACTTGACAGGGGTTGCAATCTTGCATCCCACACCTTTCCAGAATTTTCAAGGTCGATGCCGATTGAAAAGAGTGATCCCATCCTCGATTGTTTCACTTCTATTCCGAGGTAATAGTGAAGCGGTCCTAGATCGCTCATGCTGAAAATTCTCTTCATTTCCCTTTGAACTTGTTAATCTCTTGTACTCGTGTTCTGTAATAATTAAGTCGTCCACATATACTCCAATCAATGCATCGATCTTGATCATTACCACGCATGTAGACTGCATGTTCTGTTTCCTCCTCTTAAAGCCGATTGACAACAAAATGTTTGTCTAACTTGGAGTTCCGTGCTCTCGAGCTCTGCTTCAAACCGTATGGCGCCTTTGTTTAATCTCGAACCTTCCTTCATTCTTCTCATCTATGAATCCTGGTGGCTGCGCTACATAAACTTCTTCTTCTATATCTCCATTCAAGAATGCAATCTTCACGTCCATATGATGCACTTCCCAATTTTTGTGTGCTGCAATAGCAATTAACAGTCTTACTGTCTCCAAACGGGCCACCGGAGCAAATACTTCTTCGTAGTCAATTCCTTGTCGTCCTGTTTCTTCTTGGCTCGAGTGATTCTCCTGATTTCGGCGTTTCATCCGGGCAGCCCACTCGGCCTCGGTGAGAAGAAGTTGTCTCGCTGCTCACCGAATCCCCGAGTCCATAGCGCTCTTCATCGATCGCGAAGCACCGCTTAGCTCTTCTCACGGTGAGTGTGGACAGATCTCATCAGGACTCAATGGCAATAGCAACTTGCACAAATTTTGGCGTCACCACTCGTAGGAATTTCTTGACCACCTTGTCTTCTTCCACTGGATCGCCAAATGTGGCAAGATTGCTGACAAGCCTCGTGAGTCACATGGCAAAATCATCCACCGACTCTCCTTCTTTCATGCAGATTAACTCAAACTCACGCCTCAGCGTTTGTGCTCTTGCTTCGCGAGCACGATCGGCACCCATTCTCATGGCTTTTACTGCTTTCCACGCCTCTCGCGCAGACTCTTTCGCTCCAAGCATTACCAACATCTCTGTTTAGACGGCTTGAAGAATGGCAAACATCGCCATCCGACCGTCCAGAGTCAACACCACGAGTTCAATCGCTTCCCATACTCCTCGCTTGCATGTTCACCCTCATGAGCACCTCCCACTCCATGTAGTTGGTTCGCGTGGCGTGGGGTACGGATATGCACCCGCCTCCTTCACCGCCGCGCTTGTTGCACTTCCAGAGTGCTCCTCGCTATTTCCATCACTAAACCCCACACCTCCGGAGCGCCTCCAAAGGCGAATCACAGGTGGTGATGAAGATCTAGCCACGCGCCGTGACATGGCGAAGGATCCGTGTAGAACCGCTCTGATACCGTTTTGAGACTTCTATCATCAAGTTTCTTCAGGTTCGGCTTTGTTACTTTGATATATGCTATGCAGCCAAAAGTTCTGAGATGTTGCACATTTGGCTTCCTTCCAGACCAAGCTTCAAAAGGTGTTTTCCCAGACACACTACGTGTAGGTGATCGATTTAACACATATACTGCCGTGGTCACAGCTTCTCCCCAAAAACGCCCTGGCATTCCTTTTGTTTTCATCATACTTCGCGCCATTCCGATTATGGTCTGATTCCTGCGCTCTACTACGCCATTTTGTTGTGGTGAGTAGGGTGCAGTTAGTTGCCTTTTCATCCCTTGATCAGCACAATATGCAGCAAATTCCATTGAGGTAAATTCTCCTCCACGATCTGTCCTCAGGACTTTAGCTTTCTACCTGTTTCAACTTCCACAGATGCACGAAACCTCTTGATCGCATTTGAGGCTTCATCTTTGGATGCTAGAAGATATATCCACATGAACCTGCTTAGGTCATCAACTAGAAGTAGGAAGTACCTTTTTCCTCCTGGTGTAGTTGGGCTGATTTCCCCACACAGATCACCATGTACTAGATCAAGTATGCTCTCTGCACGATGGCCAGCTTCTTTTGGAAACGTTGTTCTCCGCTGTTTACCCACGAGACATCCTTCACAGATTTGCTCTGGGTGCTCAATTTTTGGCAGACCAAGCACCATTCTTTCCTGATTCAATCTTTTCAATGAACCAAAGTTTAAGTGACCATACCGAGCATGCCATCTCCACGCTTCATCGCTGCCTTTGATTGCTAGACATATTGGCTGTGTGATCTTCATATTCAGTATGTATAACATATTTTCGGATCTCTTGATTTTGGCGAGAAGACGCCCATCTTCTTCACAGATGATCATCATCCCATCCCCAACTTGTACGTTGCAGCCACTTTTATCAAGTTGCCCAACACTTATGATATTATTTCTCAAGCTAGGAATGTAATACACATCCCTGAGAACTCGATGTTCTCCATTTAGGCATGTAAATACGACCGAGCCTCGCCCGATTATATTTACAAACAATTCATCTCCAAACTTGACCGTGCCTGTGAATTTTGTGTCAAGCTCTGCGAAGTTTTCACGACACCCGGTCATGTGATTTGTGGCACCCGTGTCCAAGTACCATTGTCCCTCTGGATGAGCTTTTCTTTGACCACCTTGGGTCTGAACATCTGTCTTATTCAGAATAGCTTCTCCAACTTCGAAGTCCTTCATGCTGTTGTTCTGAGTTGCTTCTAATAAGAACAGTGATGGCTCTTCTCCAGTACTTTGAGTAAGATTTATTTGTTCCTTCTTTTTACGCCTGGGTCTTCTGCATTCTCTAGCAAAATGTCCATAAATTCCACAATTGAAACAATTTTACCTTTGATCTGTCTCGATTACCAAACACTGGCCTTCTTCTTGTCGTTCTGTCCCGTAAGCAAGCCAATAGTCGCCACGCCCACGCACGCGTCCCACCGGCCAGACATTACGTCGAGCAGGAGGAGGTCGTGCTCCGGGCGGTACAGGGGCACGCCGGACTCCGCCTCGAGCGCGGCGGCAGCCTTCCGTTAGCCGGGGAGTACAGAGACAGTGCGATGACCTGCACCTGCTCCTTGCGGTCGACGAGGCTGCGTGCGCCGAGGCGGCGCGGGGTTGGCCCGGTTTGGGTCGCGGCATGGGAGACAGAGCTCTCGGGCAGGTCCGTGGACGCGCCGGATTCGCCAGCTCTCGGGCTGCTCTGGAGTCTGGAGTCGGATGGTGGGTTTCGAACAGGTGGGCTCCACGGTCCCTCCGGTCGTGTGCGCCGTCCGTTTGATAGTGCAGTTGAATCTGAACCGCTCGAGCGAGTTGTTTTTTCTTCTTGGACATTCGTCAGCCGATGACTGTGACTCTGCAATATTCTGAGGCTAAGCACTGAGAGTTAAATTGAAGGTAGCTTGAAGTTCTCCCTCCAAAACGAATCCACAGACTACTGACGAAGAAAAGTTGGGAGAAAGCATGAGGAGTTGATCAATTGAAGCTTAACAGTGTCAAGAATTTTACTGGACAGTAGACACGGTCACAAATTATCAATTATTACATCGTGAGTCAAGTGTCAATAAATTTAGCGGCAAATACGGAGTAATCAACCACGACAGCACCTCAGCTGCGGAGCGTGACGGCGGCCTCGTGCACGAGCGGCTCCACCCCCCTGCGCCGCGCCGCTCATCCGTTCCACGAACTCGGCGAACCGGCACAAGTTGTCCGGCCTGATCTGCTTGGGCCCCATCCGCAGCGTGAACGCCACCATCCGCTCCATGTCTGCGAGCTCTGCGGCCTTGGCCGCTACCTGGTCGTACACAGTGATTTTAATTTCGGCGAAATTTCGCGAATTTCGCCCATTTCGGTCCAGAACGGAACGCCGGAATTTTCGGATTTGAACGAATTTGAATGAAATTCAAACGAATTTGAACAAATTTGAACGAAATTTCGGAATTCCGGCTCTTTCGCTGCTGGGCGAAATTTTCCCCAATCCGGAATAAAAAACCCTGGTCGTACAGCGCCTCGTCATCCAACGGCACCGCATTCTGCAGGCCGGCCAGGCCGATCCCTGCCTCGCGGGCCGCCGAGGCCACCTGCCACATCAGTGTGTCGGGACGGCACTGTGCGCCCTTCGGCAGTCCCAGGTCGTTGTCACGCTTCTCGACGCACGTGAAATTTAGCACCGCACTATCGGCAGATACCCGTTGCGGTGCCTGGTGTTGTAATGCCCCGCCGTGAGTTCGGCGGCGTGGGACGAGGTGCCGTAGTGCCAGTGGATGCCGGCTATCTTGACCGAGCTAGCTTGATTCCCCGGGGGTGGCGGCCGAACACGGAGGCCGTCCCCGACAGCACGCGTTCACCGTGGTCCAGGAGCATCTCCGAGTACCAGGACAAGAAGAAGTGGCCGTAGTCGATGCTCCGGCCGCCGCCCTCCTGCCGGAAGAACAACGTGTCATCCGGACTACAGGTGTTGTACTCGCCGGCGTCAGTCGGCCCCGTGGAGCCCCACGTCTGGATGCCCTTTTCCTCCGCCTTGGACTTGATCAGGCTGGCTTTCATGTACTGCAGGCCCGAAGAAAAAGAAAACAACAAAACGTGCAGGAATCAACGCCACCGCCATCCGCATGTTGTCCATCTTTACTCTCAAGTATGTTGGAAATAATCTTATTGTATTAGTGTTTGTATGTAGCTGCATGGTAGTAGCTAGGAGTGCACGTTATACATGTGTTTCCTAGGTGCATAACACAAAGGACGAGCCAATGCATATGCAATAGTTGATTTAGCATGTTGTGTTAGGATCAAGTCAAGTGGTGGATCGGATCCTACAGATCATGGCACGGATGTAGGAGGGTTAGTGGAGTTGTGCATGCAATTAGTAGTGGCTTGCATGCAGGATGCATGGCGTGAGTTGAGGGCAGCTTGTTGCCTGGCGTGTATAAATATGTACGTTACCGTATGATCAGTTAAGAGTGTGGGTGAATAAAAGAAGAAAACAAGGAGACATAGTTGAGTTCGCTGTATCTTCACCAAGTTATGTATGTTCTTTTGCGTTCTTTTACCTTCCACACGATGTTCTGGTATTAGATGTGTGTATTAGACGTGTCTACGAAAAAATGTGTACATCGATCCTATTTGTGGGGCCAACAAAGTATATATACCTTGTCGAAGCATTGGAAGGCGCCGATGCCGGGGAACTCCCAGGTGGCCTTCGGGTACGACGGGTACCGCAGTTCGCCTGCCGGGCCCACGCCAATTTGAATTTCCTGCGTGGACAAGCGAATTAATTAGAGCATGCCAAGCAGCGGGCGATCCTCGTCCTTCTCCATCTCCTCCACCACCCACCTCGGCAGCGGGATGCTACACGACGATGCCCTCCACGTCCACACGCTTCAGCTCATCTAGGTCCCCGGCCATGGTCTTCCTGTAGTCCACTGTCAGCCCGCTCCCGCAGCACGTCTTGATCGTATCCTGTGGCATAATCACGAAAACCGGCACCTCGGACTTCCTCGCCGACGGATATTCTTCGACCGCGGGAACACTCTCGGCCATCGCCTGGCAAGCCAATTAACGAGAAAAACACAAGTATCGGATTTTGAATGCATTGCTTTGCAGTTCTGATGTGGATTTATCAGCCTCCGTTGCTAAACACACAAATAAATTAATGTTCTTCAGTACACTTTCATATTATCATTATGATCATACCTGGCCTATATGATTCAACGCATGGATGATACGCCCTATTGTAGGCCTTTTATGCTGGTCATCGTCCACACACTTCAATGCTATTTCAATACATCTTTCCACTTGTGTCAATGCTATTTCAATACATCTTTCCACTTGTTCATCAAGTTCTACTTGTGATCCATCCTCGATGCTGCCTGCAGCTTTTTCCTCCAATTATCTATTACCTACAGAATTAAGATACAAAGCTATAATATTAATATCCAAACTAAAAACATAGCGTAGCATTTGCCGAAACGATCGAGACCATTGATCTTAATTAGCAAGACAAATAACTCATCTTTTTTTGCGAGGAACAAACAACTCATCTTAGTGCAAGTCCAACCCACCTCCTAAACCTCCCCCTATCCTAAATTTTAAGGAGAATTGGAAAAATGTGAGCTCCAACCCAACCCTTATAAGGAACCCCTATTTTAGGGAGACCCCTTCTCACCCTTACATTTAGGGGCTTTCTCCTTCCCCCCTATTATTTTCTTCAATATTTTTTTATTTGTTATTTCTATTTTTAGTAAATGATTCATGGGTGCAAAGTAATAATAATGTTTAGATAAATAATAGGGTGAGTAATAGGGAGTGTGGGTTGGAGACAATTTGATATAGGTGCCCTTAATTTTATACCACCCTAAATGAGTGATTTAGGAGGAAAATATAAGGGTTTGGGTTGGAGTTGCTTTACAAGCTGAATAACTTCTTGGGAAGGCATGTCATAACTGTCGAAGTTGTCCTCATCCCTTATCATTATCTTTTTTATTGTGACACCCAAACTGAATATGTCAAACTTGTTTGAGACCTCGTTTCCTTTTATGTATTCTAGCGGTAGGTATCCACTGGGTGATATCATAAATGACACACAGATATATTAGTATAAAGCAAACATATCTAGGAAGGTCACAACAGGAAAAAAAAAAGAGTTCATGTAAGGCATTTAGCTTACGGTGTTCCGATATCAAGCCATTGCAAATCCCCTTAATTATTCTGTAACATGTGCGCCAGTCAAGTCCATCTGTACAAGTAAACAAAGAGAATTTTCTCAAAATATAAATTTAGATAAATATTTTCTTTGCGTGCTGAATAATATATGTGAAATAGAACACCATCATACCGGAAAGTTGCTTATCAAGGCTTCTATTCTGCAAATACTCAAGGCAGAGCAGCCTGTTCCATTTTTCAGCCAAAACTGGTTCTCCATTGTGAACAACAAATTCGTGCCGTATTTCATAGCAATAGCCAACGAGCTTCACAATATTTGGATGCTCGAGTTTCATGAGGTTTGTCAACTCATTCTTAAATTGCTCATCGTCAAGTCCTGGCAAGTCAAAAAGTTTCTTCACAGCAATCTCTCTCCCATCTTTGTCTAAGCCCTATTAAACATTTTATTAACACTTGTCAAGGTTTTTTTAGCAGTAACAACATTTGAAAAGTAAAAAAAAAAACAATCTCATCGTCTATCTGGTTGGTGCGACATTTTGCGACACTCCGATGTGTGGCAGCTACTGCTAGATCACAACCTAACGGCCTCATAACTTTGGGCACTAAAGTGTGTTGTTGTGTCACCCTTCACTTGACCACCGTAAGTTGTGGCTGCAAATCAAACGTGACAATTTTTTTTTTACAGAAAAAAATGCATTTAACCATACCTTGTAAACCTTTAATTCCATACGCACCACTTCCAAGTTTTCGCTCCTCCGAGAAAACATCTGTAATACGTTCTAACAAAGAAATTCTGTGCAAAAAATGTAATCATGATATCGAGTTGGAGTAGCAATACGTGAGACGTCCGGCAAACATATATACTCAAGGAACAGAACAAGGACGCAAAAAGGTCGTTGGTGCTGAACTTGTAAGCAAGGAGATGCGATGATGTACCCAGCTAGGCATGACTAGAGCCAGCTACCACGCATGGAAATGGTGCATATATATGCAGTAGCAGTCAGTTACCTTGTGAGTCTTGGCCTGCTGCCTGCAGCCTTGCAGCGGGAACGTCTCAAATGTTAAGCGATCAGTGGGAGAAGAGGCCGGGGATTATAATGCTGTTTGAGAACGAGCAGCTTGCTCTTCTTGACGGTGTGGACGAACTGAACTAGCCCAGGAATAAGGCATGCAGACCACGCGGCGAGATTAAATTACTCTGTAAATTCGGCGACATGAATGTCTACCGAAAACGCTGGCTAGAAGTCAGAACTGCACGGACGTGAAGCTCTCAGGCGCGACAACTTGCAACCAGCAAGCATCGAGAGGAAATATATAAGATGTTAGTCAGCGCTAAACATGGTGTGAGCAGAGTTTTCTAGCTCGATTAATGCCAACAAGCCACGGTGTCACTCGGACTAAAATTCTGCCGCTCTGAACAACGAGGACATGCATCATGCCAGGGAGCCAAGGCTGGTATGGAACTCTGTATGTGCTACCCACGATGCCGTAGTTTGTGGGGAAGGGGGAATCGGAAAGAGGATTAGAGATTGTCACAACTCACAATACATATAATCAGGCCAATAGCCCAATGAGCAAGCAGCACAGAGTTCCTTGGTCAACGCACGAAGCCATTAGGATACCCGGACCTGATTTTGTTTGGGATAAGCTATATAATTAACATTGAAGATCTGGGTAGCAACCAGAGACCATGACAGTACTGGATCATCATTACAACTTGCAAGGGCTTTGTTTGGGCATCCAGGTTAACAAAAGAGCAATAATTTCACTCTGCACCATGTAATGTTACCATTGTTTCACAATACACCACCCTTTTGCACATGTTCTCACTTAACACCGTGTATTCTTACCATTTGTTGCAGTTTACACCAGGGAAATGCAGCGACGCACACAGTCTGCACCGGAGTGACTGAACTCGAGCACCGTCGCCGCTGCCAGTGCCCTCTGCTCAGCTTCCCTGCGGCACCATGTAATGTTTCTAGAAAGCGGCGGGCAAGCATGAGTGGGGCTTTGGGGGCCGACTGACGCCGGCAGCTACAATAGCTGGCCGGAGGGCACGGTCTTCTTCCACCGGGAAGGCGCCGGCTGGTGCAGCGAATACGGCGAGTTCTTCATGCCGTGGCACTCGCAAATGCTCCCGGAGCACGGCGAGAGCATCCTGTCGGGCGCGACGTCCGTGTTGAGCCACGCGCCTGGCTTAAGATCTCCGTGACGGTCGCCGGCATCCACTGTCACTACGGCACCCGGTTCCACGTGGCTGAGGCCACGACGGGGTACGGCGAGAACGAGCTGCCCCGGTCCCGGTACGACGACGCATGTCGGAACCAGATTTGTAAATCCAAACCCTCTATTTAAAACTGTGCTAGTTCATGAAAAGCTAACATACACAGCGAAAATAGCGATGATAACATATCCACATTACTGAATCAAATATTAATACTTAAACAAAAGGTACCGACCTTATAGCCAACCATTACAAAATAAACAGTCTCGTGGTTTGAGTTCAATAAAGTATCAGCAAACGAAATAAATAACAGTAAGATAAGCCATTCCATTTGTCTAACAGGTAATCGACTAGGTACGTGTTCCAGTAATCCGAATCGTCTTTGTCATAACCATAAACGAAGAACCTGTAGTCACCTTTTGCTTATGCGCATTCCTCTGTGAAAAGTTAGGATGTTGTAAGGGTGAGTACAAAATATACTCCGCAAGTTTTGGAAACATAATGCATGATAACTATATGTAAGGCTTAACAATTGAAGCACTATTTAACAAGATGTAGTCGTAATAATTAAACTTGATATTACAACTAAAACAGGTTTCAACCACCTGATTGGCTCCAACTGCCAAACCACAACCTGAGAATTCCATCCACTTACGGATTTCCAAACCATAATTTTTATTTAAAACAAAAGCATAAAAATTCTACAATGTAAAAGTGTACCTCGCCCTGCAGAGTATGTGCAGCTTTACTCACAGATATGATCGTCTCTTTGTACGATATCATTAGCACACTTCCTTTAGTTTGCCGCAAAGAGATCATGACAAGCCTTTTACAATGTACAACCCTGCTATTAACCTCACCCGCTAAGGTTTTACCGTTGAAGGGTTCCATCCACACAATTAGAAGCCCCCTCTTGCGCCGTATGAGAAAGTCTGTCTTCATCCGACACCCACATTCCACCAATTGGCAAAGCAAATTACGAGACACACAAATTAATAAAGCCATGTAATACCCATATAGACTTGTGGTTGTACAGTAGTACTTGGTCCATGACTTGTGGTTGTATAGTAGTACTCGGTCTATTGTAACACACCCTTCGATCCTTAATTGACTAAGGTGAAACATTCACTTTACAAGGTCTCGTTCTTCCTGCACCTATCAAACATTTCATCCGCTTTAGTCTAAACCATTTTTCACTTTATTTTATTTAAATAACAGCAACAATACCAATTGTTGCAACTTCACAAATAAGTTTAAATAATTTTTAAAATGATTCCTATAATAGCATGATACCGAAATATTTTAGCTAGACTAAGCATTTCTACCGCACTATGCTACTCTACTGGTTAGCACCAAATAAAATAACTAATCATCTAGGGTGACAATGATTCGACGTGATTAATGCCAATGAGGGTACAATAATTATGGAATCTAACTAGACCTTAAGACTATATTTAAAGTACATTGCATAAAAGTAAGCATTTATAAGCACAGAAGCCGAGGGAGTCTGGCCCAGATATGGTGCAAACATAGAGAAAATTGCAGCGGCTGTTGTGTGGATTCAGGCGGTGGTGCTATCTGACGTGGAGATGGAGTGCCTCACGCTAACAGGCGGGGCCCGGCTATCAGTGGGCGCGGGTGAGATACGGACAAGGCTGCGGAGCTGGGCCAAGGAGCAGAGACGGGCCGAGCAAAGCCGGGCCAGAGAAAATAGGCTAGGCCAAAGGGAACTGGGGCTAGCAGAGCGGCAAGAAAAGCGGGCCAAACTGAGAAGCCAGCCCACACGTATTTAGGAATTAAATAGGTTTTTCCATTTTAATAAATCTCAGAAAATCAAAAAGGCTGAAATAAATAGCAATTAAATTAGGAAAAATTCTGTAAAATTCTCAAAAATACTGTGGGCACCCAGAAATATGAATCGATCCTCATACATATGTTGGACTTAGAGGTGACACCCATACTCCACTTAAGTGTATACTCACTGTCATCCAAAAGTTACATGCATGGAGTATTAACTAGATAGCCTTCACCCAAACAAGTATGAGCAACCTAGTTGTATGTACATACTTACGTATCTATGAGAGTTTCAATTCTATTCCGAATAACCATGCCGAGATTGAAACCAACTTATCCAAGCATAGTAATCACCGTCCGCTTTGAACCTTGGTATCACCCACACTCACCAAGAGGAGCGCAAGCAATAGCCAAAGAACGATGACCGCTCGAGTTTATGCATTAGATGGTTGAAAACAATTTGAGGTACTCGGATATGTGTCTAGTACTAGTTCCCGAGATCAACGCCTAGCACCTACACATCCTGCATTCGAGATGTATCGCAACACATACACACAAATCTAAGTAGTTGGCATAGCAAAAACATAAACTAGAACTATTACAACTACTTAGTATTACAAGTAGTGGCTGACCGGCCAAATATTACATGTGAAAAGTAAATTGCAACGAATATAAACATAAACCAAAATGAGGATAGCGGTATGCCTATCTGATAAACCATAGGCAATTGACTTGGAAAAGTCCAAGTTCATCCATCAACGTAATCGTCGGACCCCGAAGTAAAGTACAACCCCGAAGCAGTGGACGAACTCGTAAGATTAGGCTCCAGTCGAGCAACAGTCCCAGCTGGCGTATTTGTCGAAGAGCTTCATAAACCTACGATAAGCTGACAGCAAGAGTCGAGCAAGTCAGAGGAAAAGCTGGTTGAGGCGGAAGTTTTGGTCATCAACCCTGACTGGACAATTTCCTATATGGATTATCTGTTGAAGGACAAGCTTCCTGATTCACACACAGGCAGAGCGCGTTGCGCGCCGAAGCAAAAGCTATGTGGTGGTCGGAGAAGAGCTCTTTCGAAAGTGTGCCTCCGAAGTCCTAAGGCGGTGCATATTGGAGCAAGAAAGGAAGAGTCTTCTCAGAGAAATCCACTCGGGAGTTTGCGGACATCATGCAGCATCAAGCACCCTGGTTGGCAAGGCTTATCGTCAAGGTTTCTTCGCCAACTCGCAGAATAATGAATCGGAGGGCATCGTCGCACATGCAAAGGTCTGCCGGTTTTCGCCGACATGATTCACGCTTGCCGGGAGTCAGAGACTATTTCGATCACCTAGCCATTCGCAATTTGGGGGCTCGACATGGTTGGACCCCTAAAGAAGGTTCAAGGTGGTTGTACTCATCTCTTTGTCGCCATCGACAAATTCACGAAATGGATTGAGGCCAAGCCAGTCGCCATGTCAAACGGGATTTGGGTACCTTCCAAACCAAATTGAAATGTCTTCTCGTAATATGCTCCATGCTAGGTCAATTGCTGGTTAACGCACAAGTCGGAATCGGATATTACGAGTTGATTTTGAATAAGGAGTTCGAGGGTACGCCCCATGATGGGTCGCTAGCTGTACACCGCGATAGATGGGTGCAGGTACCACTCGGCCAATCCATGGTACGCCCCATGTTGGGCCGCCAGCTGTACACCACGATGGTCGGGTATAGGTACCACTCGGCTAAAGCCAATTTAAACGAGGGCATGCCCCAAGATGGGCCGACTGCTAGTATCCCAATAATTGGGCTGGATACCACTCAAAAAATTCGACGCATGGAACTCTATTGAGTCCTTCATGATCTCTTTGCCTGCAGCATAGCACTCGACATGGAAGAGAAACCAGTCGGGAAGCTGCACCAAGAGCTGGAAGTACTTGGCGTGAAGCATGACTTAGTTGGGATACGACCAGGAAGGCGGTAACTCGATCGCAAAGCACTTGAGGGCTACTGTGGAGTACATGGACTCCGGGTATCTGCATGGCGGGCCGTGAGGACCACCCAAGAGGGGATGGGCCGAGCCGACTGCATGGCGACGGGTACCACCTGGACTGCCACCGCTGCATGCAACAAGGAAGCCCTGAAGATAGCAACCAATCCTTGATTAGGTAGGATACGATTGTAATCCTGGTCATTGGCAGGTTCAGCAGGAAATGATAGAGATAGAATCTCCACCTTGTAACCGATCGGGATTCTTCCTTGTAACCGCACCCTCTACTATATAAAGGGGGGCGGGGCAACATCATAGGATCATCTCTCACGCATTCACATTCACTTCCACAGCAATATCAAATCCCAGAGCACAGGACTAGGGTGTTACCTCTTCTGCAAGGGCCTGAACCTATATAAATCCCTTGTCTTGTGCTACCATTGAGTTTGGATCCAGCGCTTAACCCCATAATCATTATTACTAACAACAAATGTCGACAGATAATTAATTAGATTTTTAATCTCTACAGAGGGTATACACTTTACCCACATGACACATACTAGCAATCATCTCAACCATGCCTCGTGATACTCATCGTACCCGATTTGCTAGACTGTAACGAAACCATTTGACTAGTTGAGGTCTAACCTTACACCAGCCTCGGTGATGTTAAACCCATGCCATAGTCCGAAGATCTTGACCTAACAATGGTGCCCTATCAGAAATTCTCCCTATGGCAAGACATGCACCGTTGTATTAGAATACTTTGGCCCTCAACATTTCGGTGAAGAGAGCACCTATGAGGAACACCATTTCTAGATGTGCCCTTTTACTACTCTGACCTACCAAAATGTAAGGTTAAACTTCAACTAATTTAGTGAGTTTAGATTATACCGTACTAGCACATGTGGTTGCACCAATTCAATTACGTGATAGCATCAAGTTCGGTTTTTAACTGACCCGAGTGAGAATCTCCCCCTATCTACGTGTGAGGTCCTTTTCACGCCCCAAGTTTAAGTAATAACTCACCTGTGTCTAAACCATAAGTTTTGAGTTGGATTTTTATCAAATTACACGAAGCCATACCTCGGTTCCGTACATTTAAACAAAGTTGCTCAAGCTAATTTGAAATGTGTCCCATCATTTTAAAAGTCATTCTAGTGAGCATGTCTAAGCAAGTGCGTAAGGTATTTTGTAAGTATTACCCAAGTGACACTAAGTAATGTCTACACCAATGCTAGGTTACAATGACAGGTAATCAAATAACAAGGTAAAGGATATGCATACAATTAGAATTAGCTATTGATTCCCACAACATAGCAAGTTTATAACATACACGCATGCATATAGTTTAATAAAATAACGTAACATTGAAAATGGGATCAAAATAGTCAAAGGAGGGTGCTTTCTTGGTTGCTTTTCGTCGGGGTTGCAGTCGGGATCGTAGTCAAGGTTGTTATCAACTGACTCCAAAATGTCATCGTCTACGCGTCAAATAATAAGAACTGCGACAAAAGCAAATAATAGCATATCAAATAGGGTAAAAAAATTAGGTGTAAATACCAAATTAATACTTGCCAAGAGAATATGACAATTTTGAGTTCTCAAATTATTACTTTTAACAATTTCATTCGTACTTAGTGTATGTAAGGCCCTTTGTATGAATGTGTTACTTTCACTTGTTTATTACAAGAAGCTATAGTTATGAGCATACATGAGGTTGTTTACGAATTTAAGAGGCTAAAATTATATATCTTTGTATCTATATCTTCAAATTCTTAATGCTAAAATTATTTGGATTGATAGAAATAAGACACTAGTTATAGTGTTATACATGAATAGTACATTACCCAAGCATATTTTGCTTAACAAGTGATTTATCCAATTTGGGTCAACAAAATAAGGTTACTAGCTGTATCTAGCAAGTGATTTATCCAATTTGGGTCAACAAAATAAGGTTACTAGCTGTATCTAAATGGTTGTACGATGATTCTTGCGACACAAGTATTTAGCTAACTGTTTCTTAAGCTCTACTATTCGTATAATGTGCTTTCGGTGACCATAACACTTAAGGTTTTTACACTAGTAGGATTTAGATGCAAAGCAAAGTGTAAATAAGATATTTTTCTAGAATATGGTAGTTCATATACCAAAGAGTGTTTCGGGCTAATCTTCCTAAAATTTGCATTTAGATGAGATATTTTACGGCTACCAAAAAGGCTTAAGTGTTTCCAAAATCTACAAGATAACGGTTCACTTTTCTTTTTAAGTTTACGACTGTACCTTATAAGATAATCTAACCATTTTTAGGCATTAGTAAGGGATGTCTCTAAGAGTGTTTTAAAGTTAGTTTTGTGATATTTCGCTTTTATCCGTGATGATTTCACATAAGTGATTAATAAAGCCTAATGGGGATTTAATCTGACATTGCATAAGTACAAAATATTTTGGCATATTTAGGATCCTTGAGGCCACAGGAGTATGACAAAACTAGTTTTTACCAAAATTTGAGTTCATTTGCTCCATATTTTAACTATTTGATTTCTTATGTGAGAAAGGTTTTCTATTTTCACTTTTTGATTCAAACTAAGTGCAATCCTAAATGTTTTTGAAAAATGGAATATTTATGACCTTAGAATCATGTGAGAAAATTTTCATAATTTTAGGAGCTATGGTTCTCATAGGTGCTATGGGGTACATACAAGGGACTTAATACCAACTTTAGCTTAGCTAATTTAAACTGTCATGAACATTTAGATTTTATTTCATATTCTGGATGCTCATGTCTTAACATAAATTTAGAAAAAAGTTTCATTGAAAATGGATCTAGAATGCAGAAGATATAAGATTTTGAACAATGGTCAGCTTACTGATTCAACTCAAAATTCACTTTAAGCTTTCAGTACTCAGGAAATGCCTTTACCCTTTCAACTAAACTGTCTGAGAGTCACTGACCGGAGGGGCCCTTTGTCAAAGAGATATAGTAGGGGAGGTTGGCGCGATGGTTGCTGGCGGTGAGAGGGTGACAGATTCGACTGGTGGGCGAGTGGAGAAGTTGAAGAGCAGCTCGGCGAAGCTAGCGCGACCCTCGGTCTTGGTCGGTGACCACTCAAAGTAGGCTTCCACCGGTGATATGGGTGACGGCAGAGGGAGTAGCTGGTCGGAATGGAAGAAGAAGCCATTTGAGCTTGGGGTGAACTGGGCGAAAGCATCAGTGAGAGCAATGGATTTCTACTTATTGTTGGATTCGACTGAGAATTGACCGACTGCCCTTATGCACCGGTTGCGTAGAAGACACCCTTTTGGCGCAGCAGTTCTTCGAGCTTCCTGGATGCAAATGAGTAAGAGAAGATTGATAAGTGGATGCCTAGAGTGCTTTGGCTCGACCAAAACGAACTGAACTACATCGAAATGCAGAATTGAGTTTCGCCCAACTCTGGATCTCGCATTGAGGAGCAATGGCACAAGGGCCTTGGACCGGGTGGAGGGGAAAATGGAATGCAGGTGTGGCAAGACTGATTTTAAGGTAGGGCTCGGCGGAGAGGGTAATGCGAGGCATGGGCAATGGCATGGGTGCACGGCAAGCTGGCGTGGTCTCAGATCACGGCGACCACATGGCTTGAAGCTTCTGCGCAGCGGTTCGGCGACAGGGCTGAAGGAGAAGGGAGAGAGTGGAGAGGAAAAGGGGCTGGGTGACCGACTAGTGGGTCCCTTAGCTGGTGGAGCCCCAGTGGCAGAGACAGTGGAGTGGCATTTCATCAAGCACGTCGCTGGTCCATTGTAGCTTCGCTAGAGTTTCAACATAACAGTTAGGGCCTGTTTGGTAAAGCTCCAGATTCCAGCTTTACCTGAGATCTGAAACTTATAGGCTAAAATAAAATGAATTAAGTTTATATTTTTAGTCTAAAATGTAAACAAGATGATCCATCTAAACACTCTTAATGTACTCACAAACTCCAACTTCATGAAACCGGTGAAGAATTTTTCACTTCACCTGATTCTCGAATCGGAGAAGTCGAATCCCCGCCAAATGCATCTTAGGTGCATTTGGGCAGCTCAAAAGTAGCTATAGTTGATTCAAAAATTTCTAAAATTTTTGTGCAAGAAGTCCAGAGCATGAAGTTTCCATTTTCTTTGGTTTTGCTCAATTCCCTATTGTGGTTTTTGGCTAGTTTTCAAACTATCTTTGAATTTTAAAGCTACTCAAATGATGTAGAACAATTCTAGAAAAATTATATTTATTCATCTAATGTATTCTAATATTTTATTAAATTACTTGATATAGTATATTATTTGAGGTTTTTATGAGTTTCTTTAATGTGTTCATTTAGGTATTTAAAGATATTAACGCAATAATATAATTTTGGGGAATTAAAAGAATAACTCCAGGAATATATTCAAATGAAAAGCACAAGCATGCAATAGAATCATGACAAGCTACTTTATTTAATTTCTCATGTTTTGGGATGCCACAAATACTTTTAAACATTTAGAACCCAAATAAATTAATTAAATCCATTTCAACTTTTAATTTTGATTCAATTTGATTTGCTTGCACTACAAAGTAATTTTTATTTCACAAAAATTTTTAAAAGGGATCAAATTTGGAATGTTACAAACCTTCTCCAAAAGGAATCTCAACCCTGAGATTTGGATGGACTAGGGAAAAAGGTTGGGGAACTCCGCTCTAAGATTCTCTTCACACTCCCACGTTGCTTCCTTTGGTTGGGTACTCTGGGTAGGTGAGTGAAAGTGCATCTAGGAACTTATGTTATTTTGGTGATTAATGACAAACGCATATAATGATAATCTATGTAATTGAGTAAATGCTTAACTTAGTGCTTAACAAATGACAAACCTCTAATATGATTATATTGCTATGAGACTAACTTGTTATTGCTTAGTTGAGTATCAGTCTCATCTATTTAGAGGAAAATCAAGTGGGATGGTTAAGCAAAGATAAAGTATGCAATTTTGGTATCTATTCTATATTTGTTATTGCATTCCTTTTGTGTAAATGCATAGTGAACTCCAAGTAGCATGTTGATTATATATATGCACATTGGTTCATGTCATATTTATTTGTGCATATATATTCATTTGAGTTCATTATGTGCTTTGTTTTAGTATGCATGTAATTCGACTAGAGTTAAACTTCATATTGCTATAGATTGACTTGGTGCATGCATGTTTTAGTTGTATATCTTCTCATGCAATTCTCTTAGTGAAGTTTAATCTAGTATTGGATCACATATTTACTCTTATTCCAAATATTAGTTGCACATGTACAATTCGTGTATATTCTATCATGTGCTTTATTTAAGTAAAGATGTGATCCTTGGGAATATATTCGTGCAACAGGACATTTGTAGTACAACCACCAACTCAAAAGTTTCAAAATTTGAAAAAATCATGGATGTACATCTCAGCTTATATCTACATGTCCTGTGTGCTAGAAGTAAAAAAAACAAAGTTGATCATGAATGAGAACTGCTCTCGCTCATGATCAAGTTTGTTTTTTATTACTCTTTGCACAGGACGAATTTGATTATGAAATTTTATATGTAGATGGGGTAAATCGAGATGTACATCCATGATTTTTTTCAGAATTTTTGAAACTTTTGTTAGTTGGGTTGCACCAAGATTGCACCAACATGCCCCCGCACACGATATTTTCCCGTGATCCTTGCCATGATTTAATTGATTCATCATATCAGTAATTATCTCTCTAGTGCATATAGATCAATTACATATTCATTATGATGCACTTAGTAAAGAACATTTCTTATGTCAAGTGTTTCCATTTATGTTGTGCTTCTTTATATGAAACACTTGTGGTAATCAACTGCTCATAAATATCAATTTCTTCATATCTATTGAGCTTTTGGGACTAATGCTTTTCATGAGTGGTTTGGAAAGAATTAGGTCCCGTGTGTGTATGATGACCAAGGTATCATGGAGGATGATCGTTAAGCCGAGGTCAATAAGACGGCGGTGTCACCAAGAGTTGAGGACTAAGTCAAGATCGACTTGGCATGGAGATCGTCGGAGAGGATGATCAAGTCAAGGTTGATAGAACGAGAGTCTCATGAGGTGAATCGAGTCAACTTGGACAAGGCGAAGATGCCATCAATTATATGGTGAAGGTCTTCATGCACCCAAGATTAAGAAAAGAAGACAAGTGACTATTTCTAGACTTGTATTATCTTTGATTTAATTTGAGTCTAAGGATTGCCGTGACTATTAAGAGGGATGCGACGTCGAATGAATTTTAGATGTGTCAAGTGCTCAAGTGATTCATCCTTGTGAAACTTAGAGAGAGAGTGGTGTTGGTGGTGCCGAAAAGTGAGAATTGTAGGTCTCTCTTGGATTCTTTGTAAAATCTAGATTTATCCTTTGAGATTTGGGTAGTGAGACCTTATTGGTTGTGTATCCCTCGTTCTTAGCTTTCGGTAGAGTCCAAAATCACTAAAATCGGAGTCCGGAGTCAAAAGTTATGCTCGTTGCCTTCTGCCACTTCTCGGTGTTCTTCGGACTATCCGAAGTTAGTTCGGACTATCCGAACATATTTTCGGACTATCCGAGTTGAGTCTCTCTGTTAGCCATTCTTAACTCGTTCGGACTGTCCGAACTTGAACTCGGACTATCCTAATTGAGTCGGAGCTGACTCCCAACGGCTAGTTTTTGGGACCTCTATTTAAAGCCCCCTCCCCTCCCAACTCAAAGAGGCTGTGGGGAAAGGTGAGTATTGAGTTTTCTTCTCATTCTTGAGCCCAAATCCCTCTCCACTCTTAAATCTAAGTGATCCCCTTAGTGAGAAGGGTTGAGAAGAGTTGAAAGAGGTGTGTGTTGAGCAAGATTTGATCTTTGAGCACTTGAGTTCATCTCCAAGTTCGTTCTTCGTGAGCATTTGTTACTCTTGGAGGTTGAGGACTCCTAGACGGCTAGGAGGTCGCCACGAGCCACCTGCTTTGTGTGGTTGGCCGTGGGAAGTTAGTGAGGCCGATTCCGCCCGCAAAGGAAGGAATCAAGGAGTAAACCCCATGAGAGTATTTGTGCAACACCGAGGAAGAGGGTTGAAGAGAGCCCGGCCAAGTGTGACCGAGCAGCCAACGAAGACGATTCCTCAAGGATCCGAACTGTGAAAAATCAAGTCTACATGTTTGCTTCTTGTTCTTGGTAAAGTATTTGATTTTGAATCTTGAAATTGCCTCGATCTACTTTCCTATTGAGTTTTCCGCTAGATCTTGACTTGTTTCAAGTATTCTATGCTAACTAGTTCCATTTGGTGCAAGTCTTATACTCTAAATAGCCTAGATTTACCTTTTGATATGCTTTGCTCGAAATGCTCGGATTGTCCGAATAGAACCCTGATATCTCAATAACCTCGACTATCCGAATATAATCTTAGACTATCTCAACCACTCCTGACAATCAAGTATTATTCGGACATTCCGAAGTTTCTATATTCCGCTGCAATTTAGTTTTAAAATTTTAATTCGCCTATTCACCCTCCCTCTAGGCGACATCCCTTGTCCTTTCAGTGAGGTCCTCATTTAGCTCAACATCCTCAATCTGCATATGCTCTTCTGGTACCCTAAGGCACTTCTTCAGTTGTGACACATGGAACACATTGTGCACATCTAACAACTATGGTGGTAGCTCCAATTGATAAGCCATTTCTCTACTTCTAGTCATAATTAGGAACAGACCAATAAACCTTGTTGCTAACTTTCCACAAACTCAGAATCGATGCATCCCTTTGAGTGGTGAGACTTTCAAGTACACATGGTCACCAAGAGCAAAGGTTAACTCTCACTAACGGTTGTCAGCGTAGCTCTTTTGCCTAAACTCGCTACTGTTCTCAATCTTTCTTGGATTATTTTTACTTGTTCTTTAGCCTTTTGCAAAATATTAGGACCAAAAACTTGGCAATCCCTGTTTCATTCCAATAAAGAGGTGTCCTGCACTTTCTTCTGTATAAGGCTTCAAATGGTGACATTTTCAAGCTTGCGTGATAACTATTATTGTATAAGAATTCGACACATGGTAAACCTTGATCCTAACTAATTGTATTGGACAATGCACAAGACCTTAACATATTTTTGAGGATCTAATTTACTCACTCAGTCTGTCCATCAGTCTGAGGGTGATAAGCTATGCTGAAATTCTGGTTGATACCCAATGCTTCTTGCAACTTTTGCTAAAATCTTGAAGTAAATTGAGTGCCTCGATCTGAAACAATCCTCTTTGGCACACCATGCAAACACATAATCCTTAACATATACAGCATTACAGCTCTGCAAGTTTATCTCTCAGGTAGGTTGTTCTCATAGGAATAAAATGTGCAACTTTTGTCAATCAATCCACTAACGCCCATATTGAGTCATCGTCCGATTTGATTCTCGGAGGTCCTATAACGAATCTATTCCAATTTCTTTCCACTTCCATTCAGGTACCTTTAATGGTTGTGGCAATCCATTGGGTCTTTGATGTTTAGTTTTAACTCGCGACATATATCACACACAACTATGTATTCTGTAATTTCTTTTCTCATCCTTGGCTACCAATATATACCACGAAGATCCTAATACATCTTGGTATTGCCTGGATGAATTGAGTATTTTGACTCATATGCCTCTTTCAATATCAATTGTTTAATTTCTTTTTGATTCAGTACATACATACTTTTCTAAGCCAAACTATTTCTTCTTCATCCTTTGAGAATCATGGGGCTTTACTCTTCTTTATTCTATCCTTGATCTTAGCAGCTTCTTTATCTGACTTTTGTATCTTTTTGATTTGATCCTCCAAGATTGGTTGAATCTCCAAAGCAGCTACAAAACCTTCCTCCACTAGTTTTAAATTCAAACGCTGAAACTCCTCATGAAGAACAGGTTGTCCTTCTTGCATCATGAAATTATTACAATAGCTCTTTCGACTTAACGCATTGGTAACTACATTAGCCTTGCTAGGATGGTAATGTATTCTCACATTATAATCCTTGATTAACTCTAACCCATCTTATTTATCTTAGATTGAGGTCTGCTTGAGTGAAGGTATACCTCAAACTCTTGTGGTCTATGAAAATCTCGCATCGATTCCCGATGAGATAATGCCTCCACAACTTTAGTGCACGCACAACTGCAGCCATTTCCAAGTCATCGGTTGGATAGTTTTCCTCATGCGGTCTCAATTGCCATGAGTCGTATGCAACTACTTTGCCTTCTTGCATCAAGACACATCCAAGTCCCTGTCTTGAAGCATCACAGAAAATTTAAAAGTTTTTTTGAATATCCAGTAAAATGAGCACTAGGATTGTAGTCAATCTTTTCTTTAATTCCTGAAAACTTTGCTCATAAGTTTCGGACTAAACTAAGAAAACTTTTGATGTCAGGTATTGACTTGGGTTGCTTCTAGTCGCTGAGACACCTCCAACAGAAATTACATATCCCAAGAAAGCAACTTCCTTCAACCAAAACTCGCACTTACTGAATTTAGCATACAACTGATAATTTCTAAGCTTTTTGAACACTATCCTCAAATGACCTTCATGTTTTGCTTCATCTCTAGAATAGACAACAAACTTGTCTAAGTATTCCATAAACACTTTATTTATTAGATTTATGAAGTAAGTTAGTGCATTGGTCAGACCAAAAGACATAACTGTGAACTCATATAGTCCATAACGGGTAGCAAAAGCTATCTTTAGAATATTTTGTGGCTTTATCTTCAACTGATGGTATCCAGATTGAAGATCAATCTTGGAGAAAATACAAGCACCTTTCAACTAAACAAACAAGTCATTAATCATGGACAACGGATACTTGTTCTTGATTGTGACTTTATTCAGAGCTCTATAGTCCACACACAAGTACAAACTATTATCCTTCGTCTTTACAAAAAGAACTAGCGCTCTCCACGTCATACTTTCCAAAGGTGTTTACTCTAATCTATTAATGTGCATTTCTCACTTGAAGACTCATCAGGCATATACTTCACTCAAATGCATTCTTAATTGGTGAGAGTGATGGCTCTCTACTGGCACAATCTATTTGACATTTATACCTAATTAGTCAATTTATCTCTAGGATGACATCTATTCCTTTTGAATCCAGAATGATAAAATTCGCTAGGAACTCTACACTATTGATTTTTATGGTTGCACTTGGGCATACTGAACTAGTTTTCAATTCTTTCCTAGGTGATTGAACTATTACGGGGTTCTTAAGAGTAAAGGTTTTTCAATCAAATTATTCAACAAAATTCTTCCATATAAAGGAATGCGATACTTTAGAATCAAATAATACTGAGTCAAGTATTGAATTTACAAAGAACTCACCCAAAATCACATCTAAGGCCTCCAAAGCTTCTTTATGGTCATGTGGTTGATTCATCCTCTTTCAAAAGATTGCAAAGCTTTTGATATTTGTGGTGCTCCACCTCCTTGTCTTTGTGTAAGAGCTCTGGTAGAATTGGATCCCAAGTTGAACAGCACTGGATCATCGGGAAGCGGGAGTGCTCCCCGGAGGTGGCCGAGAGGGAGCTACATGGCGGTGTGCAGGCCATCGGGCCGCAATTGCACTGCGGAGCTGAGAGGGAGCTGTTGATATAGGCTATCGTTGTTCTGACATAAACCGATGTGGGATCTTTATTTCTCTATGTCGGTCGTGTTTGGGTTCGCGGTTTGGGAGGGAGGGAACGGGCGCTCCAAGGTCGCGAGTGCGAAAAGATGCACAGAAAAAGAGATTTTTTTACTACCAAAAAACACAGTAAGCTAGTACTAATAGTGTATCAAAAAATTTAGAGTAGAGATGTAAAAGATACAAGAATTTAAAGGTAATTTAGTGCAACCTTATGCATCTCTCGAATGGTAAAAACTCCTGTTGTGTTCTTGCACGCTTGATCCACTGCTGCCTCCGACTTTCTTCTCTTCCTGCTCTGCTCATTAGATCTGCTGAAACCGCTGCTCTGCTGTGGCTACGTGACCAACTCCTCGGTGTTTAGGGTCTACGTCACTACTTCGGTTGGTTTTACTTTCCGATTAATCCTAACTTTCGTTTATTGGGAATTTTTTTGTACGAATTTGCAGTAGTTTTGCCTACTGCTTACAATTTTGTGTTATTACTCTAGATCATGCCCAGATTTAGCGTGATGTGTGACATAGCACTATGTAATGTTATATCTTTTCCCTGCTAAATTTCCGCCATGGCCCATGGCGCGTCCTGTTTGAATCAAAATAAAACTTTCCTAACTCCAAAGCAACACAACATTTCGCAGGAATTCCGTTATGTAGTAGGACAATTCCGATTGGACACCTTCGAAATTCCGGCATTATAAACGGGTCTTAACATCATCAAACATCCATATGCATTACCCCTCAGCACCCTTTTTCACCTTGGGCATTAGTGAGGCTCAACGATAAGTCGATAATAATCAGGCTAAAGTGGAAACACACTATAGTCTGCAACTTCGCGTGTGGTACATGCTCCCTGCTTCCCTGGTGGCAACATTGTAATTGAGCAGCGACCCAGAAAGTTGGCATTCTTTCTCAGGCTCTCAGCAGACGCTCCACACGGTCCCAGAACAAAACATCAAACCACCATAGGAACATATCAACCACATTGAAGGAATCACATCTGGGAACCGTTGGATTTATACCCAAGAGATAATCATAGGCCACGTGTGACGTGGGCTTTGTATCATGTTCGGACTCTAATGTAGAGGCCCATCGAGAGGCTATATAAAGGGATAGGGTGGAGGCCAGAAGGGTGCGAAGTTCTCCTCTCCACCAAAACCCTAGCCGTCATTTCTCATTCAGCGCCACGTGCTAGCACACCGACGCATTTAAATTCCTCCCCGCAGACGTGGAGTCGTAGAGACGCTTTGCAACTACGATGTTGATTGGGACGATCGCGACAAGGAGACGTTGCTCGGGGATGATCGACTTCAGCAAGACAATCGGCTTGCTAAGAGACAGTCGCTCCGTGGACGATCATCTACTTCCACTACATCGACGCGCGCTACATCGAACCGGCTGTTCGACAATTCCTTCCGCTGCACTACGCGTCTAATGGTAACGATCTATGATCCCTTTCTTGCGAGAAGGTTCCTGGTTTATACGGTAGATTTTATTTGGTGCTAGCGCAGCATACCGTGTAACCCATAAGGAACAACCAAGTTGTGAGGAAATCCACCAATCAACCAAGCTAAAGCTCACATACAAGAAAATATAAAGCACGAAAGTAGTATGCAGGATGCATGGCAAGTAATTGAATCCATCAACTAGACAGGCGGCCGTCTAGATTCCAACGAGTCATTACATCAATTCTCAAAGTAATTCGGCGGTAGGTAAAAGCATCCTTGAATATTAGTTTATGATAACTGGGGTTCAAGCTATGCAATCAGCACCATATGCAGCTTAGCCAAGCACATCTTCATTCTCATAAGCAAACAACACAGTACAAAGCATTCTGCAAAAATGGGCATAACAACCTGGGACGAAAATCTTGACAGGAATGAAGTAGAATAAAGGTCCAGACTACTGCTCAGAGCGAGCAAAATTCTACTCATTAGAGCAACATAGATATTGAACTGGTTGTGCAGGTAGATAGGACAAACATCCTAGTAACCACCCTTGAGATCATTGACCACATCGTAGGGAATGGGGGTGACAGTCTCAAGTGTAGCACCCTCAACCATGAAGCCGGGTTTAGGACCCTCCGGCTGCCTCTTAGTGCTGATGACCTCACCACGTGCCTTCGCATCCGCCTTAAGCTGGTCATTCTTCGCTTTCCTCAGGCGGAACTCCTCGGTGCACCTGGATGGCTGCACATGCTCGACACGGACATGGATCCGCTTCCTGATAATGCGGTTCCCAACCTGACAATGCACACAGCAATTCAATAATAAATACATTGATCATTAATCCTGAAATCACTGCATGTCATATGTATGGAACACAAATGTCAACATGGTTCCATAAGTCGCCTCAGTCATATGCATGTTAAACTATGAATGAAATGCTGAGCAGAGTAAAAACATTGAGACAAGTGGGCATTAACTATTTGCACTTCTACTCCAATAACTGCATTATAACAATGGTTAGCCTTTCCCCACACGGCGACAGGCATACATTTCCCAATGTAATGACTAAGTGAAACCATTGAGACGTTTCAATGACATATATATGATGGTTAACTTGGAAAATAAACAAAAATGGAAAACATATATCCAATTTGGAAAATAAACAAAATGGAAAACATATATCCATATAACCATCAAGTTGAAGTTAAGATTCCAAATGAAACTGTGAACAAATTGCATTCTCATGGAGCAAGAATCCTTCACAAGGTGACCTCTATGATTTCACAATTTGATACACAATAACACAATTATTGTGATATTGTAGCAAGGAAAAAGATAAAATAAAGCCTAGTTTAGTTATTTTGGACATACAAATTAAAATATCACTAAACGTCAATACACATGCATGACGAAATTGAGCACTTCAGGCTTTTTACCCACCTATCTGGGAGAATCAAAATATAGAAATGCTAACTACTTGGATCCCCATTCAACAGCTTTGCTTGGGCAAAAACCAATTCAGTTCTTCCAAGAAGAGCAACAGTTATCCTTACACAGGCCAGTTTGTCAAGCAAAGGAACATTGTTTAACCCAGCACCAAACATCTAAGCAAGCTTAGTAAAGGTAGAGTTCATTTCGGCAATATGGTAAAGAGAATAGACGTGATATAACTTTGAGCGCACAGACATAATCAACAAAAAAACAAAATGCCCTACTATTGCACAAATAAATCTAGAGAGCAATCTAAACAAAATGTGATTAACTTTGTAAGCACACGGAAATAGCCATAGAACCCTAATAGACATAATCCTAATATATCTCGGAGCAAACAGAACCAAATCGCCTGCGTAGAAACTAGAATCACACAAATATTACCACCAACTATCGCCAGCAAATCGTGCAAGCTACACTTGTTAATCAGACAGATCTATGCAGCTCGTATAGAGCCTTGCAAGTACAGGCAGAAATTGCCCGTTATTGCTACTACAAAAGCCAGATCGCATCTTGAGAAGACCAATAACTTGCACAAATCTTCAGATGACATAATCACAAACATCTTATCATCATTCTCAACTAAGCACTCCCCAATCCTAGAGCGACGCCAAGACAGATCCAACATGGATTAGTTTTATACCTGCTTGTTGATCTCCACGCCGATGGCGCGTTTGGTGACGTTCCAGACGCGTCCGGTGCGGCCGTGGTAGAACTTGTGCGGCATGCCCTTGTGCACCGCACCGTTCACCTTGACATCGACGTAGTCGCCGATCTTGTAGGTGCGGAGGTAGGTGGTGAGCGGGATGTACCCCTTCTTCCGGAACGGGCGCGCGAAAAGGTCGCGCGTGCGCGCCCGCAGCCCGTGGCCCGCCGGCATCCTGCTGCTCCTCCTTTGCTTCGCGCGGCAGCGGCGGCGGGAGTGAGGTGGGTGGGTGGATGGAGGTGTGTATGCGGCGCTAGGGTTTGCGAGGGCTTTGGGTGGCGCTGCTTTTATATGTGCGGTCAGGGCTTCGGAGGTGGCTTTTGGTGGTGGTGTTGGGTTGGGCTCGTTTGATTGGGCTCTCAGCCCATGTTGGATTTATCAGGAAAGGTTAGTTGGTTTGTGGGTTGGGTCATATGTGCAAACTTAACCCATTTAATGAATACGGCCCGCTTTTCATTGTGCAGGGAGGAATTACCATTTACCAATGCCAGGTTCTTCCGACAAAAAACACCACTGCCAAGGTGTAAGTGCATGTTCGTTTTAGTTTAGATTCTCGAAAAACTGATTCTGGACTGTGGTTGTAGAGAGGCTGATTCTTTAAAAGCTGTAATTCAAAAGCATATATGAAGTGGATCGTGGATTCTAGTGCATATGGGTGGGCTGGATTGTGAGAATCGAATTCTAAAATCGGCTGTTTGTTTTTTATTTTGCTTTTAGGACTAGAATCCAGAATCAAAACCAACCCCCCTAATCAGAAAGGTGTTTTGAAAGCGCTCGAGTCACGACTCGGGAGTTTTTGAGTAACAGTTCGTAAATGTGAAAGATTATTATAGCTAAATTACGGTGGTTCATTAATGATAACCTAGGATTAACAATTGAATATGGCATAATCAATAGGCTTAACAAGGGGTGGGTTTTAGTTAATCAAGTCATTCCAAATTAGCTCCTTTTTAGTTTTCTAAATTATCAAACAATAATGCAATAGCGAAAATACATAGTATTTATATGAAAAATAGGATCAATATGTTCAAGGGGTGCGGCTTGCCTTGCGAGGTCGAAGGCTCTCCTAGGCGGAAGTCGATGTAGTCGTGGCCGGCTCCAGACAGCTCCTACTCTTGCGGAGGATCTACGTACGGCTTCGGCTCTGTGTAATGCTCCAGGGGCTGCTTCGAAATCGGATCTAGCTCGAAAAAGCAACTCCAATAAATAAACGAATAAAAACAACAAAAAAACAAAAAAAAGAAATCAAAAAGAAAATGGCCGGACCAGGGCTCAGGGGTATTTTGGGAATTTTCTGGACTTGGTATGGCGAAACGGATATCATTTTTGGACTCAACGGCTCAAATGAGTCAAGAATATGTATTTTTGGTTATTTTTGGATTTTTGAGATTTTTCTGGAATTTTAAATTGACTTTTCGGAATTTTAAATAAATTTTTAATATGAAAAATGAATTCAAAATCCGAATATTGAGTTTGGGCGCATGATCCACAAGAACTATTTGGCTTTATTCTTGTGCGGCTTGTGGCTGCACCATGCGGCAAGACACACGCATGGGGCGGCGAGGTCGCCCAGGTGCACGACCCACGAGCACAAGGTCGCCCAGCGCGGGCAAGCGAGGCCGACGCCGACAGTAGGGCTTCATGAGGCGGCGGCACGACAGCGAGGCCCAGTTAGCGGCGGGGGGGCTGACAAAGGCCGCTGGCAAAGAGAGAGGGGAGTGAGCGAGGCGAGCGGCGGCGGGAGGTGACCGGAGCCAAGGAAGACGCACGCGAAACGGGCGGGGGAGAGCACCGGAGGACGAATGGAGTGGGGGAGAAGAGAGAGCTCACCTCTGCAAACTCGGGGCGAGGCAGAACCGGGGCGGGGCTATTTATAGCGGCGGGGCAAGGGGAAAAGGACGGCCGTCGGTGGCGGAGAAGACGGCGGCTGATGGGCGAGCGAAGCGGCTACGGCGCCGAGCAGGTGGTGGAGTGGGTGCGCGAGGAGACAGGGCGTGACGCGGGCGTCTGGTGGCGAGGGAGATGGGACGGGAGCGGTTGGCGGAGGCGATGGGCGTGCGGACGGTTGACATCGGCGCCGAGGACAATGGTCGGATCGGCGGAAGCGGCGAGGCTGCAAGGACGAGCGAGGCGAGCGTCTGTTGAGCATGAGCCAGCGGGCAGCAGAGAAAGCGGCGGGAGCAGCCGACCGAGCGGAGCGGGCCAACGCGGGAAAAGCGAGCTGGGCCGGCACGGGGGCGAAGCCTAGTAGGGGAGGGGAGGTGGCGCGAGCCGAAGGCGTTGGCCAAGGGGGGAAACGGGAAGGCCGGAAAAGGAAAGCGAAAAGCCCAGGAAATTTCCAAAAACGGAAAGATATCAAAATAAAGCCGAATAATTCGAAATAAATTCCGAAAAAATTCAAATAAAATCCAAATAAGTTCATTTTGAGGTTTTTGGGGGTGTTTCATACATGCCTTAATAGGTGATTTGGTGTAGTACTAGACTGTCAGCATAAGGAATGAACATGTCCCTCTCCCCCCTTGAAATCCTGCATCTAGAAGTACAGTTTGGTTGAATAAAATCAGACTGAAATGAAGTCTTTACTCCCCTGGTTCCCTGTTTAATTTAAGAGGATTTTACGACAGGTGAACGAATGAGTCGAACTGCCG
Source organism: Guadua angustifolia (assembly GCA_036346375.1). Taxonomy (NCBI): domain Eukaryota; kingdom Viridiplantae; phylum Streptophyta; class Magnoliopsida; order Poales; family Poaceae; genus Guadua; species Guadua angustifolia. Next base: position 27,909,484 of record CM070519.1, read on the forward strand.
TTGTTTGGTCATAGCAAGGATGAAATGTGCACTAGCAATTATATATATTATATATATATATATATATATATATATATATATATATATATATATATAGGAAGCATTCATTCATTCATTCATAGCAGCCTCTGATTGTTCGTATGGTCAAACACCGTGGCCATGTTGTTGAGCCCAAGGCGGCGTTGCCACGTGGTCGACCCGCCGCCGGTCATCGCATCTGACCGACCGGCACGGGTAAACGAAACAGATGGCAACAAGTCCTCTCGCTGCCGCCAGCCGCCGACAAGTCGAGATGCGCTGCACGACAGCAGCAAGTCTCCGGAAGGATTCGGAGGTGTACAGTTCGGACACTACATGCCGACGAGTACGACTACGAGCATCAAGAGTCAGCTTGTTCTTGTGCAATGTACATGCCGTCAGGGAGAGAGAGAGAGAGAGCTTGGAGAGTCCAATTCAGCTTGCAACTTCTCCGTGCTTTATAAACCAAGCCCAAATTGAATCCAGTCGGATTGCATCTCCTGCTCTTGACTTGTCATCTGCAATGGCCATGGCTTCAAGCTCGAGCTCCGGCTCCGGCTCCGTCTCGGAGCCGCGCACTGACGTCAATGCGCCGACAGGGTCCATTGCCGTCGAGAGGAGGCCGCCGGCGTCTCGCCTGTCGGAGCTCGGTGTCAAGTCCTGGCCCAAGTGAGTAGACAAGCATATGTTCATGTACTACTACAATCTTCTGCTAATACGTACATATATACGTACACCGCTGGCTATGTGCTATTGCAGAAGCCAGAGTTATCTCCTTTATCTAAAAAAAATATATACGTACACCGTATCACCAACGGTTCTTGGAATACGTAGGTGGGGCGGCCCTCCTGGGAGATACGCGCTGAGCTACGACGCGCGCCAGACGTGCTACATCGTGAGAGGGAAGGCGAAGGCAACCGTGGAGGGCTCGCCGGAGGAGGAGAACGTTGAGTTCGGAGCCGGCGATCTCGTCGCCTTCCCCAAGGGAACACGGTGCACCTGGCACATCGCCGTCGCCGTCGACATGCACTACGCCTTCGATCCGTCTTAACAGGAATCAGGACTTGCTCTGTGCATACTGACACCGTGACACGTGTAAACCTTCACTGTGTAAACGGAAGAATTGAAATTTATGACATGCCTATGAGGCTATGAGCCTATATCTTTTCTATGCCAAAAAGCAGCATTGCTATTTATAGGGGTGAAAATGGTACGGGTTAATCCCGACCGATCCGGTACCGAACCCGATTAAAACCGTATCCGGGAAAAAAAATCCGTATCCGGTCGGATACGGATACGGATACGGATAGTTGCTTCCGGATACGGTAGCGGATACGGGAGCCGTGAAATCCGACCGAATAGCTTCGGTATACGGTAACCGGATACTATCCGACCAGATATCCGAATACGGTACGTGGCATTCGTATTATGTATACATATATTGTAGGAATAAGAAATTGCTAGTGATAATAACTGATGGTACGGCATATCAAACTTATAATGGTCGTATGGATTTATGTAGAAGTACGAAATGTTAATTATATTAAACTTGTGGCTTGTCGATTGTCGAATTTGTGTATAAACTTTGTGTATGAATTTGCTAGTGATTGTCGAATTTTGTGTATGAATTTGATACCCTTGTTAAACTTGTGTTGTGTGAGTTGTCAAACTTATGTAATATATATGAATTGATTGCTAGTCGAATGTTTCAATAAGTATGTATCCGTTTGTATTATCCGTTTCCGAACCGAATCCGGTATGTATCCGCCCCGACAGTACCGTATCCGAAACTCCGAAAAAACCAAATTCGTATCCGTATTCGGTCTTACCGTATCCGATTCCGAATCCGGGAAAAAAATATGGGTTAGGATACGGGAACAGCAATATCCGACCGTATCCGATCCGTTTTCACCCCTAGCTATTTATGAAGGAAGAACAAAACAAGCATCGCATCTCATTCCTGCTTCAGTATTCTTCTGCATAGTCAACTCAGCTATTTGTAACTCAAATATTGTGGAAGGCTTGTCAGGAGAAGCACTGTCTGCTACTATCAAGCAAAACATGCATCTTACCATTTTAGCACTCTTTGACACTATCACTGCATCAGTAAGATGTGCCACGGCAAGTGCAGGAGATTAGCCATATCAGAGCTCAGTAGAACCCTGGTTGGGTGCTAACTCACATATGCAATTTGGCGCTATAATATGGACCATTGATAGATGATCAACAGCTAGGGAATTGAAATTCTGTCCTCCTATTTCAGAGCAATAACTGTCAACATCTAAGGCCTAATAAAAGGCCTGTATTATTGCTATGCAAACAACAACCATGAAGCAAAACATTTGTACCACTGAACGTACAGACTGTACAAGGAACATCTCCCCCTCTCTCTTACGAAGGTAACCTTTGAACCAGCTTGTCAATGGCACCAGTTTTATTGTCCACGAGGTTCAGAAAATATGAAGGCAGTCTTGTCAGGACACTGCTTAATGCCAACCTTCAGCTTCGAGCTCAAAGTCAAATAGAAGATCTGGAGAATCCAATCCTGAAGACTCTCTCTGATGAGCTTCTATCAATAATCCGTCTGCAGGGGAACTGACAAAACCGTTAAGATGAGCTTCATTCGGAACAAGACTGCTCTGGCAATTCAGATGGTGCAAAGTTTGTGTTGTTTGCACAGGGCAGTCTGCCTGAACGTTACCACCTGTAGTGTGATTGGACAAGTCATGCCCATCAGAAGAAATCAAGTTTGCCGTTGCTGCAACAGACTCAGCACGAAGATCCACCCCCTGGTTTGCACTGGAAAGCAGAGGTTGGGAGGAAGTCCTCACAGGCTGCTCAGAGTGTGAAGTGCTGATAGTGTAATCTGATACCCCCAGATCAGATGCCACACTGAGAAGTATGTCTTGCCAGCTTCGTGTGCAAACATCCATTATTGGTTCTGGCAGGAATTGTGTTCTCTGAGTTGTAAGCGAGGTGCAACGTGAAAGTTGTGGTCCTATGTCATGCATTCCATTTGAGGCAACCTGACAAGGTACCACTGGCTGACCCTGATATGCTATTGGTGCACTGAAAGATCTCTGAGGGGCATTGTTCTGAACAGTACTAGTGAAAACATTAGCTGCTGGTTCGACTTGAACCGGCTGGGATATATGTGGCGATGCCTGGTGCATCAGGTCATTGTTTGGAACCGCAGAGCCAGATTGGTTAGCATTTGGGGTTGTGAGGCCTGGAGAGGCAGCCCCCACTCTTTTAAATCTTGCACGTGAATGAGTAATTTGAGGGGTGTGAGCATTTGTTGTACCTCTTCCAGTTCTTGTTCCAGGGGGTGCTCTTGGTGCACAGACAGTTCGCCCTACATTCAGTGAGACTCTAACTGATGTATGTCTTTGTTGGTTTTGGTTCACAACATTCAGAAGAGGACTTTGGTTGGCAAGAGAAGGGCTGCTGATATTTGGTATAAAAGACGGATGTAACTGTGGGACTGAGACTTGACACTGTATATCTTGCTGTCCAGGTGAAGCTATTGTTGGGTATACGACATTTTGGTGTTTTTCTGGATGAGATGCTGGCAGATTTTTGCATTTGAATGTTTGCCTCAGTGTTTTCCACTTTGTTTCCTTATCTGTTGCATGACAATGATCGTTAATTGAGGTACCTTTACCCCAATAATTGCATGGAGCTGGAGCATCACATACAAAACAGTGGCACTGCATTTAAAAAGCACAATGTAATTGCGTCAAAACAAAAGATATTGGCTACTTTGCTAATATATTCATTGTATCATATTGCCAACAACATCAAGGAGTGAAAATGTTTGTTGCTCACCATGCTACAATGCTTCACATGAGAAGTAGTGCTGAAGGGCAAGTTAGAACATAAATGGCGTGAGTGAGGGAAGTCCCTGCATGCAACCTGTAGAAGAATAGACAATTGTTAAGGTAAACAATCAAGTAATGCTACTGCAGGTGCAGGTAAACTGTAGTTTCTATGAAAAAGCTCCCAAATTCTCTTTGTTAAGCTTGACATAAACTAAAACCTCAGATATTCATAGACAATATGACCAGGTAGACATCGAATAATTTATGTACTTAAGCAAACACTTCCACATTAGAAGTCGAATATAATATCTTTAACCACTTTCGCATTATTTGAATCAAAAGGTACATTCCACAGCAGTGAACAAAGGAGGTCAAATTAATGTATACCATCTCTCAGAAACTAAACTACTTTAGCAACTTGATTCTAAAGTCACACATACATCTCCAATGAAATCAGCACAAGGTGACACAGTTCAGAACATAATAGTTGCCCTACTTTTTCCTAATATGAATGCAACCAAACATTTCATCTCTCTATAAATAGTCACCAATATAACAAGGTACTGCATCCATGGCATGTGAAAAATGCAATGCTATGGATCAAAATGGAAGGAAGCAAATACCGGGCCTTTCTCTCCAACTATCTGCAATTCATCCGAGCTGCCATCTCCCACGCTCTCCTTATCCTCCGTGACGGTAACCACCTTATCAGGGTCACTGTCTAAAACCATACAATCATCATCTTCCCCATCACGACCACAACCATCAGGCTTGCCCTTCTTCTGTGGCACCGGTGGCGCTGACAGCTCACTCATCACCACCAGGTCATCAAAACTCTCTCCGATTTCCTCATCATCGTCATCAAAAAGCCCCGCAACCCATTCAAGGGGGTCGACAGGCACCTTCTTGATGGCCAGGGAAAGTCCTCCTCATCGGAGCTGATGTCCACGACCTCCCCCACCAACCCCATCCACCCCCAAAACTCTTACACGGCTGCACTCCAGAGTTCAGACACAGATTTCCCAAATAGGCAAGAATTCAGACGATCCCCCGAGGAACCAAGAAACCCTCCCCCCACACAACGCTAGCCCGGGAAAGGGGAGCCCAAGATGTCGCCGACCGCCATGGATCCGGAACCAAAGATGGCTCCCAAGAAATGCCTCCAGGAGCACGCCTAGCCCATCAACATGTAATCTTGGCTCGATGGGGGGTCGATTGGCCGTCGTTGCCGCTCTCAAGGGTTTTACGGCCGGAAAGGGAGCAAAGACACGGCGAATCCGGCAGCGATTGGAGGTGAGCCTGAAAGCAAAGATATTCTGGAGAGAGAGAAAAAAGCACACAAAATTAGAATCAGAAACATCGCAAGTGGAAGACAAGTTAGAACCGCAAGTGCTTTGATTAACATAGCACAAACACGCAGAAAAGAAAAGGACTAAAGAAACAGCAGGAGAAAGAAAAGTGTGCAACCTCAAGAAGTACTCTAATCGATGGACAAGAGGAGAAAGATTACTTTGGAATAAGGAAGCAGGCGAAGCTAACTGCTCCTCGTCTGCATAAATCTCCCGAGAAATTTCGCTTTTAATCCCTCACAGGCTCTTCCTCTTCAATTCCTGGCTTGCTCGCACCACTGATATTCCTACGGGCGAAGGCCATCTGATTTTTTTTTTCTCATTCCCACGATAAAAAGGGGTGAGATACTGAGGTGGGAGAGTTGGGATGCCGCGCCCGTGCCCCCAGGGGGAAGGGGGAGGAGGAGCGTAGCGGGTTACAGGTTTTGAGGGTTCGATCCGGTTTGGGATTGACTTTGCTTGACTTGAGCTCTCACAAGTTTCTCTCTCTCAGCTCTCTTGTCTACGATGGAGTCTCCAACAACCAAAAATGGATGCCCAATCAGCCGATTAGAAAATACTGTGCTTGCGTGTTTTGTTTTATAAACTTAGGTTTGATGAGGTAGGTTGAGGAGTTATATGCAAGATGATAACCGGGTTTGTTGTAACAGTAGGAGGAGGAGATCACGTCCACTAAACTTCCTCGCCAACGTCTTTTTAGCGATGGCGGAAGAGGTGTTCCCGCGCTTGTTTTTTTATTTGCACCTCCTTTTCCTTTTTTTATAGTCTTTCTTAGCACCGAATTACTTATATCAATCTGATTCCCGATCAAGTGATCGATAAGACTCAATGTAGGTAAGCTAAGTAGAGGTTGTGAGTTGAGATGTGTGCAAGCAAAGCTTTTCGTTTTGTGCTAGCTAAGGATCTATCATGTCTTTTTGTTCGTTTTGACTATTATACCTGTGTTTTGCTTTGAAAAAGTCATAATGAGTCATCTCCTCACCTCTCTAGTCAACACTGTGGATCGTGATATGCACCCTTTAGCCTCAACAAGGCACAAGTAGGTATTCTCAAAGTAAGGTCCGATGTTTTGTTCGATATCCTTTTTATATCCAATAGGCTTGAAGTTAATGCAGGGAGGCTTCCTCTATCCCAAGCACTAGCATCTCAAAGTAAGGTTCTATGTTTTCGATGTCCTCCTTAAATCCAATAGCTTGAAGTTTACAGGAGGCTCCCTCTACCCCCAAACACTAGCAATGTTATTCTTTAACCCTTGCATCCACTAGCGCGCATGAGAAAATTTGTGGCAAATAGCACTGATGTTTGTTCTGGTTCAACAAAGACAAATCAATGGGTAAATGTGTGATTCGTTAGGACAATTAGCCATTTATAATGTTTCTCGCACCAACTAAATGTGTTATGGCTAAACCATAAGTGTTTGTGCAATGGACAAAAAAGAATTGCAACAACACAATGGTGATCATTGTGGTTCTATACACATGACAGTCTTCACATGTGTTGTACTCTTGTATGCAGCCACTGAAAGTTCAAATTCCATTAATTTGGTTTTGGTGTTAGTGACAAATCTAATATTAGGACTAACTATTTTAATAATCATAATATTGATTAATCTCAATCGTTAATTAATGATAAATCTTTTTATGAGACTAACTTTTTGTTGAGCTTAACTCTTATTAGTCTCTTTTGGATGAAAAAGATGGAAATATCAAAGGTATACATTAGAATTCATATTATCATATCTTGTTGCATTCCTTGGATATAATATTCATGATCATAATGATAAATATAAATATGAGACTAACTGTTTTATTGAGTATATCTTTGATTATTCTCATCTCATTGAAAAATAGAAAACCCAAGGTATGCACTCGTATTCATTTTATGATCTCTTAATGCATATATTAGATTCAAGTTAAAGGATGAACTCTACCATTATTTAGATCTCAAGATGTGCATTAATGTTTCAATTTTATATATACAGGAATGCACACATTTAGGGAGAGTTCATACTTTACCTTGATATTTCAATAGTATTGATTTAATTGATCTTTCTATATCAAGGATCATTACTTTGAAATAACCCATTGAGTATATGAAACTTGTGTAGTTAATATATACTCATGACAATTTAAATTCAATTTAAATTGTGTTTGGTTACCATTCAATCAACAAAGAACTAGTCATGTGTTGATGGTTCACTTTACTGTTCCTATAGCAATAGAAAATTCTTGAGCATATGAAATATTAGTTGCATTAATATACTCAAGACACAATTAATTCTTCAATCAATTATCTTTGAGTTATAGTCAATCATCAAAGAAAAAGATGAAAGGATCTTGGGAGTATCCATTATGTGTTAATGAAGTGCATTGATGATTAAGACAACCATGTGTTTTGAGTTAACACTTTCAATGAGTTTGAAATAGGTTAGGTCTAAGGTTGAGATGAATAAAAGAGACAAGTATGTCATCATGTGTTGATGAGTGTCAAGAGAGTATCCCGAAGCTAAAACAAAAGGGGTTCATCATGAGTTGATGAACAAGGTAAAGATCCCAACTTAGAGAGAAGATGATCGGTTATCATGAAAGCTCTAAGTGGTTGCGAGAGGAAAATGTATAACTAGCTAGGACTAAGGATGTGTTTCTAGTCTTTTACCGATCTCGGTATTTAGATAGGAGACCAGGTTGCTAGTTAGGTGCCGTACTATTAAGATGGGTTGAGTCTTTTAGCTTGAGTTTCATCATGTGTTGATGAACTCAATCCGATTCACTCTAGCTCTCCCTCTTGTTTGGATTTTGTATGAGCTAAGCATTTGCATATATTGCAAATAAGGGAGCTCATACTTGCTTCTTATTGAATCTCAATCGATTTGGTCTTTGTATGGAGCTATGGATTTGCATGTGTTGCAAAAGAGAGATAGCTCATGTAAGTTGGTTTATATGGTTTTTGTATGGAGCTAAGTTTTGCATATGTTGCAAAAGGTGAGAACTCATGCATCGGTGTTTTAGCTTGTAATTTGATCATGTATTGATCATCACAAGGCTAAGTAAATTTTATACTATGTGTTTGCAAAATATGTTTTTACAAAATATTGATTTGTTATTTGTAAATATGTTTTACAAATAAGCTAGAGGTTGTGGGTTTCGCATATGTTGGTATATGCAAATGTATTTTGCAAAGTGTTAGGATCATATGTTGATGATCCCTACATGACTAAAGGATTGATCTCGTAGTTTCTCGGTTTATTTGCAAATGCATTTTGTAAATTATTTTGATCAAAAGTTGATCATCACATGGCTCAGGATTTGATCTTATTGACTCTTGCTAACTTGTAGTCACGCTCTTGATCAAGTGTATGTGAGGGATTTCGAGAAATCAGATTTTAGACTTAGAATTTTAAAAAATCTATGGTCACTTAAATCTTGAGAAAAGGTGAAAATTGTAGCTCTCTTGATAAGCTTCGCATAGAGTCTAAGATCACCTAAATCAGAGTTTGGAGTAAAAAGTTATGAGCATTTTAGTAACTGTAGCAGCGATACTATGCCCCAAGACTGGTGCTATCGGCCTCTGAGAGGTAGCACCACCCGACTAGTGCTACCGAGGTCTAAGGGCAATAGCACCGCCCCAAGGCCAGTGCTATTGCCCCAGGGCGGTGTAAAAATCACAAAACACATGTTTTTAGTCCGAGAAAAAGAAAAAGATCCGGTGCTACCGCTTCAAGCCTGGTAGCATCGGATTTTCTGAGTAACGGCTAGTTTTTCTAGCCGTTGGTCCTAGAGGAGTGGTGCTAACGGCCCAAGGGTGGTACCACCGGGTTTCCTATGTGTTTTTGCCTATTTTGCCCCCAACGGTTAGTTTTTCTTGTGGAGGCTATAAAAGGAACTTTGGAGGCTAGCATTTTGTGGTTGTTGACCTTGTTAAGCATTTGGGTGGTATTATGCATGTGTTGCACTCCCATATATGGTTTTTGAGCTAAGAGTGAGCTCTAATTGCATGTGTTGCAATTAGGAAATGATTTAGAGTCTCTTGTGCATGTGTTGCACTTGAGGGAGTCTTGTGCATGTGTTGCACTCAGTGATCACAATTGTATATGTGTTGTAGTTAGTGAAGCTCAAGTTAGAGGGCTTGACTTGTTACTCTTGGTGTTTGCCGATACCTAGACGGCGTGTGGAGGTGTCGTGCGTGGTGACCTCAAGGAGATTGTGAAAAGGTTCGGTAAAGTTGTGAAGGTTAAAGCTCACCTATCCGGAAGGAGAAAGAGCTACCACTAGTGGAATCAAGGCGGGTGCTCAATTCGTGAAGCTGGTCCAAAGTAGTTTGGGCTTGCCTCAATGTGGATTAGGAGAGATCGACAAGTCTCCGAACACCACGATAAAATATCGGTGTGTCTCTTTGTGCTCTCTTGCAATTCTTTATTTGTATTGTTGCAATTTTCATTCCTTGAATTAAAATTGCTTGATTGTCTCTAGGATTGCGTATTTTAAGTGGAGACATAATTAACTAGGGTACTTAGTGAGCCTAGTTGTTTTAGATTTTAATTGTCAAAACCTTAGTTTGTCGTTTCCACATTATTTGTTGTAAAGGTTTTGTCATAAGAGTTCTTAGGCGAGAAATTAATTAGAAGAAGAATTTTTAAAAGCCACCTATTCATTTCCCTCTAGTCGGTATCCTCGATCTTAAAGCCACACAACTTTTTATGGACATGAAAATTTGTTTTGTTTATTTTGTTTCATTTCTTTGTTCTTAAGCTTGCAAAAAAGGGAAAAGCAATAGAATGAACATATTAGATATTAAATGGACTGTATCCAAATCTTTGCTACTTCTTTGCTGAAATTTTCATATTCCATCATTGAAGTATTACCTTTTTTCTCTTTCAACACCAGCTACAACTGTTAGTCATCATTGTGGTTCTATACATTTGATAACCCTCACTTAAGTTGCTTCTTTTCATTTAGAACATGTACTCATTGAGGGCCAATGGTGTAACACATTTTGTTTATCTCATTTTGTTGTGGTTAAGTTTTTGTACATGAAAAAAAAACCATAGGATATGGTTCTAATGGACATTTAATAGGAAAATTTCAAATCATTACAACCCCTTTGCGGGAAGCTTCGTATTCCAACTTTAGAATTTTATCTTTTCTACATTTCACAACAACTACAATTTTCATTGGTTGTATTCAATGTTGCATGCATGTAGGCCATGTACTCATTGCAGAGACATGTGTCTACCAATATATTATACATTTAGTAGGCAATTTTCAAATATTTGCTACCTTGGCAGATAACTTCCTTTTCTAGCTTTGAAATTTTGCTACCTCATGAGTTGTTCTTAGGCATGGTGTCTACCAAGATATTATGTATGTTTTGTTTGTTGTATTCAATTTTAGTTTTGTTGCCGCTCCTTGTTTTCAAACAAAAAAAATTGAATAAAATATTTTCTGTAAGGAAGATGCAGGAAAACAGAAAAGAATATAAAAACATGCCTAATTTGACTAACAAATGGTTCTAGCCAACCCGAGACATGATGAAAATCGAGCTTTTCTAACACTACATGGTAGATGTCAGTAGTATCTATTTGCAACACTTAAGACAGTTTCCCAAACTTTCCTACGTCTCCTAGCAGGAAATTATGTATCTTGAATTCGAAATTCTACCATTTTTAACTCTAGCTGCAATCAACTGTGATCAAGGTAGTTTTGTACACTTAGTTCTGGTGGGAGCCTTATTATGCAAGTATGCTAAAAACCCAGTGAGAATGTTGTTTAATGGATATCTTTTGTTTATCTATTTTTAATTGTATGGACTATACACCATGCAGTGGCTTTGTTGTTTGTGAAGTTTTTTATAAAAAAAAATCAGTAATATACTTTTTTACCAACGAGGATGGTAGAAGATAAAACGAGCCTAAACCCTACCTTTAATTAGACAACAAATTAAACTCGTACAAAAGCATATGGATAAAAACTTCCTATTCCAAGATCATTGTTCAACATTCAAGATTCATAGGAGCCATCTATTTGTTATATACTAAAGAATTTTTAAAACTACCATTGTTAGTAGAAAACTTCATCTTTTAATAACTCATTTTATAATCTTTCATTATCTAAAAAAATATGGTAGGGATTTCATAGAAATTTTGTCAAAAAAATTTGGCAACAGCTCTGAATTAAAACTTTTTTAAGCACCACAGCCACAATTTTTTTTTTCTTTAAAGAAAATTTGCCGATATGGGCATATAGCAGCAGTTCGCGTTTGTCCCCGCCACCACCCCCCGTGACATTCTGTCGAACACCTCGCCGGCACCGCCGTCTACTCCATATTCCAGCGATCAGTCCCCATTAATGGTGGAGAGGTTCTTCTCCTGCACCTCCAACGCCCAACTGCCGGATGAAGACGCCGGCATCACCCTCCTCTCGGGTCCTCCATGCTGGTATGCATCTCACACTCTCCTTGGCCTGCTCAGACTTGTTCCGTTCCGCCCTGCGCCATGGATCAAACCGAAGCTATTGTAACATCCGTGCGTTTCATTCCATTTTGCCACCTTCTTGCTGCTAGAGCAGCGGGAAGACCTCGCTTCTTTTCCAGTTCGCGATAAACCGTGCGACGGAGAGCGGTCGAGGCGTGGTGTTCATCTGCAGCAAGGGGAGATTGGAGAACAATCCCCCCTTCTTGTCCCAAGTGAGAGGCCTTGTTTGGCAGTTTTGCTTATGGTGATGCTGGATATGCTGTTTGTTCCCGATTTCTGAAGCCACGCCTTTTCCTTTTGCTTCCAGGGTGTCGATCCATCACTGAACGTGCTTCAGAGAATACAAATCAAGTAAGAGGTGTCGAACGCATGGATGTGACTTGACATCTGTAAAAAATTATAGATTGAAATGTAGAGTATTGGGCATGCGATGGATTATGATATTTGCTTTGTTTTTTAGCCCAGTTTGAGGTTTACAATTGTGTTGAAATGGTACTCATCTATTTCATGCAGTGATGGATAATTTATGCACAAATTTATGTATTTTTTGCTTGTAGATACGTACAAATTTATGTATTTTTTGCTTGTAGATACGTTGAAGACGATGAGGGAATCAGAAAGTACTTTGCTGCATTTCACCTGCTTGACAACTTTCCTGCTGCAGTCGTTGTTGATGATTTTGCAGAGTTCTTCTCCGAGAGGTGCTATTTTTTTCAATCTTGCTGACATTAATGACATTTGTCTGCATTTATGTTACAACAATTTGTTAGAAAAATCGCCTTATGGGCTGCAACCATGAGATGGATTGATTCTAGATATGTTCTGGATGAACTCAACTGAGGATTCTGGGGCATTTTATAGCTGATATGATGATGATATGTACTATGTCATTTCTACAGTGTATTGGATGTCATTTTATCTCCTAGCTCAGCATATTCCATTCATAATATGGTTATCGGATGTTTTACTTAAACATTTGGGTTCATCTCCACGATCAAGACAAAAGTTTCATACAGTTTAGTCTGACAGATATTACACACGTTCAGTCTTGATATTTATATGACTCGTTCTGACTACACTGAAACTCTAATAGGAGCTGTCAGCAAAGGTATGGAAATACTAGGGCTCGAGATCTAGCAGTTGTTCGCATATTAGCTTTGTGTCAAAATGCTATTGCACATGCAAAGTAAGTGATGAAGTCAATGCCAGATCTTTAGATATCGTCCTATTTCTATGTTGTTTAGAGTAAACATCTCAATCTCTTTCCTAGTGCAAAGCTCGGAACCCTTGGGTTCTGCAATCTCTTGCTCTCTGATGTACATCAAGGTGACACCCCGAGATCCCTGTTCATTTACAAGAGATGGATTAGTTCCATATATACAATCCAAGGTAAATCCTGTAGGTAGGTATGGTTCATGTTCATTTTTAATTTCATTAAGTAAACTTTTTGTATTGCTATTCATCAGCTCTTAGTTTCGTTCACTACGATAGTAGAACATTTTGCGTTCACATGGAAGGTATGATGCTCGGGAGATTTGCTTATTGTCTTTTGTATCCATCTTAAAATCTCTTGTTCAATGAGAATACCTAGGTGAACATGCTAAAGCACCTATACCAAATAGGTTTCACAAAATTGCACATTGACTGATTTAGTTGAAAATGCCAATTGACCTTAATATTTCATTTCATGGAACTGTCTATTTTCATTTCATGCCAATTTCTAGTTTATTTTAGTTCATGACTATGAACTGAATCTAGATTTAATATTGCTTTAGTGTGTTTACATGATTTAATTTGTCCTTTCCTCAGATGATGGCCTAGGATCGTACGTACTCAAGAACATTGGCAGTTCACAAAGTGGAACCAAAGAAGCAAGAACAGCTAAATACTCAATAGCTCTGCAATATCTTGTTCTTGAGGAGATCAGCTATGGATAGTTCTTTGCTCTTTTATTTAACCTCAGTGGGCGGCGAACATGTAGAATTGTAGAGAAGTAACCTTAGACAAGCAGAACAGGAAGATTGCGGCAGCCAATAGCTAGTATTGCATACAATGTCTCAGTTCCAATTGGCGCATGAGTTGATTGTAAATGAGAATTTTGCATTCCTACATTGATATTGGGTATTCCCTTGCGACAGCAATTCGCAATTGGATAACATGCTCTATTCAGGATGATAGATTTCAGTAAGCTGGGAACCATTTTTGAAGGACATGATTGCTTCTATGTGCCTGACAAGTATTCAAGAAAGCCGCATGCTCTTGACTTGAGAACATCCTTGGCTCGAGCTGGTAGCAAAGTGGCTGCCTAGCAGTAGAAATGTAGGATTCCGCTCTATTTGACTTTCAATGTTGGTTTCTCCTGCCTCACCCAAAAACAAAAAAGGCTTCTGTTGAGTACGTTGCTTTGCTCTTCTACCGAATGTATCGATAGTCTGTGCTTTTGTTCCATCAAAATTTATCTCTCCACAAATCCTTTGGACATACAACTAGAACAATATGCAACCCAAGGCACTGGTAATGAATTAGCTGTTTCTTACGGCTTGAGTCTATTGGGGAAAAAAAGACTGATAACGGTAAGATATTTAAAGTTAACAAGTAAAAAACATACGAAAGCACCACAGATTACACAGCGTTTCAGAATATCATATATTAGCATTAGGCAAGAAAGGGAACTAAAACCAAAACTCGACAAACACTAGCAACTTAGCTATGTAACAAATGAATATATGCTGCATTTGAGCCTTTGAGGTCAGCCATAACATAGCTCATCTGGGGCAAGCAGTTCACAGAGTCACGACTCACGACACACATTATTTCCGATATAATATCTCCGCATAGAAGAGATCAACATTGTGATTTATCGTTTGAGGCATATATCTGAGGGATCGGCTGATTTCAGTTCGGAGATGAAGAAAAAAAAATTCCCTGCACTGAAGGCTGTTCCATGAAAAGAATAAATAAACCTCATGCAACTCCTGAACGCACAGTAGCAGGGAGCTCAGAAAGAATTCAAGAACTCAATCATCTCCCACATAAACTACTATGATTCACAAATGTAACCTATGAAGTAGGAGCTGTGTCATGATTAAAGACAAGCCAAACCGCTCAGAGATCTTTAACAATCTCAATGCCCATAGATTTGGCCGTGCCAATGATAGATTTGCACAACGCCTCGAGTGACATGTGCTTGCAGAAGGGGTCAGCCTGCTTCAATTTTGCGATCTCATACACATGGCGGAGCGTTAGGGATGACACGATGTTGTGACCTGGACGACCGCTGGCTGTCTCAATTCCTGCTGCCTTCTTGAGGAACCACGAAACGGAAGGTGACTTGACTACGAACTCAAAAGTGCTATCCTTGTAGGCAGTTAGCGTGACTTGCATAGGAGTTTCTGCCTTATACTTTTGGGTCCTTGCATTGAAATCCTTGCAGAAGGCCATCAAATTGAGCCTATAAAAACCCAGTGCTGGACCAACTGGTGGTGCAGGACGGGCAGCACCAGCTGGAACGATCAGGCGGATTGTTGCCAGCACAGGCTTCCGTGCTGCTGCATCTTTCAAAGTTGCCATGTGATTGCTTTAGTAGTCTGCAGTAAACAAGAGAGCTTCCATCAAATCAGGAGAATTTTCAATGAATTGGCAGGAAATACTGTAACTCCGTAAAATGACTCAATAAAATGTATGCTGAAAGAACAGCCCACTTAGGGTCTGCCATTTGCCTAATCAAAGGCTTTGACTTTTGAATTAACCATACACTATATGTCAAGGGTAAACTTGTATGTCTCTAACGAGTTTGATTCAGAAATAAGTAATTTACACAGTGACATGGCAATTTCTTAACCCCTTTAGTCATGGATGTAGAAATGTCTTCTCTAAACAGAAGCAAGCTCCCCACATTGCTCCTATCTCCTAAAATTATCCTGGCACAGCTCTATGTTTCCCTCTTCAACAGACAAATATAGCTTAGATGAGGTCAAACGATGAGGGATACTAACATCTGGTTAAAACGGTCAAAATGACTGGTGTAACTGCTTGTTCTTTTCAGGATGAAAGCAACATATTTGCGCAAATACAATTAACCTTCCAGACCTACATTTGTTTTTCCTAAGATACATAGCAATTGCTCTATTATAATAAAATCACTTATCACCTTAACTGGATCCATAACTACAGGAGCACTAGTCCATAGATCCATGTTAAAATTACAAGTGAAAAATTCTTCTATGGAAACAATGGTATGGTCAGGGTGCATTTTGAGCAAGCGGGAGCAATGGAAAAAATATACTTTCGATAGAAGACCGAAATAACAATAGTGTCTACCATGCATGACATAAGGACTGAACTCTGGAATGGTAAATCAGTAAACATTTTGGATTAGGAGACCAATTAAAAATCATGTGATATTCAGGCAGGTAATTTTATTGGACACTGATCTCCAGGTCTAATATAAAGCCCCGTCTCTTCAAAAAATTATAAATACAGTGTTGTCCTAGAGCAATATGGTACGACGAGTCCTAATTCAAAGATTGATATGCTGATTTGTACCCATGAGAAGAAAAGGTTGGAGCTAGCTAACTGTAAGTGATGCATTCAAGGGAGAAGACCCACTGCCCAAGGAATTGCAAGTTTGCAATCAACCCTACTGTCACAGTGACCATTTCTTTTGCCAAGACACAGCAGGCATGAATATTAACTCAAGTACTAAACCTTAAACCCAAAATCTTGAAGCCATGACTACAGTACATCATATCAAAGGTAAGGTTAACCTAAAATTGACAAGGGAAAGAACATGAACCAATAAAAGTTCTCAATTCTTTCCTTGCCCCATCATTGCAGATCTAATTCACCTTTATTAAAGCACAGCAATCAGGGGGGAAGGACTCGAATTAAGATCAACAACCTATCTTACTATTCCTAAAACCCTCGAGACAGAACAACAAGCTGTCAAGCTCAGACGCCATCTTTCGGACCAGGTTCCAAATTCCAACTGATATCTGACTCGCCCTCTTGGGTATTTCATCGTACACCTTCTAGGTGCCAGGGCAAACTTATCAACATGAACATAAGCGCACGTCTGCGCGACAGGACTTCAACATTCAGCATAGCTAATCATCGATAGCCTCAGCATAACAACTCCGTATCGATCTCACTCTTCTTACGGAGCCCCTCAAAACATCGAGATCAAAAACTGACTGAAGTCCCTAAGAGACTAAAGATAGCTAATCATCGAGAATACCGACATTGAAAGATAGGCAACTCCGTGGTCGATCTCGCTCTTTCGATGCGCCCGAGCTCCTCAAACTAACTCCCGATCAAAACCTTTAAAGTTGGGCTCAAGCTCGATCGTACCGTGTGTGTATTGGTGTGGCGGTATCCGAGATTAGGGTTTACCAACATTGCGAAGTGTGGGCCTTAGTTTAGCCGATCACAAGTTTCCGAGCTGCCAAGGCGGGCGGCATCGCTCGACGCCTTTGGTTCATCTCTGCAGCGGTTGGTCATTTCTCCGCCGCCAGATATGACATGGTTCTTGGAACTCTCAGGGCCTGTTTGGCAACAAGGTTTTTTCATAGTTTCTAGACAAAATCATAGTTTTAGAGAAAAACTCTGTTTTAGAAACCATGAGGTATTTGGTAGCCCTTCAAAAAACTCTGTTTTAAAAACCATGGTTTTTTCTCTGTTTTGGAAACTTTGGTCTTGGGCAAATTTTTACGGGCACAAAACAACTCCCAAAACTTTGTAGCCAAGCAGGTAGCACCAAAACAACTCCCAAAACTTTGTAGCCAAACAGTTGAGAGTTTCAAGAAAAACCATGGTTTTAATGGAGTTTGGTAAAACCATGGTTTTTATGCTAAGACAATTCTCAAACCATGGTTTTGCAAAATCTTGTTGCCAAACAGGCCCTGAGAGTTCCAAGAAAAACCATGGTTTTAATAGGGTTTGATAAAACTATGTTTTTTATGTCAAGACAATTTCTAAACCATGATTAGTTTTGCAAAAGGTCTTAGGCCGTTTGATGTCATATCTGGCGGCGGAGAAATGACCAACCGCTGCAGGATGAACCAAAGGCATCGAGCGATGCCGCCCACCTTGGCAGCTCGGAAACTTGTGATCGGCTAAACTAAGGCTTAAGACTAGCTCCAATGAACCTAATCTTTTCAAAAATCTATTCAGACGATAGATCCTAAACGATTAGCTTGAACGCCTTCACGCGGCGAGTTTGCCTCGGTTCCTCGCTTTCAATGTCGGTATTCTCGAAAAGCTCTTTTTTAGTCTCTTAGGGACTTTAAGTCGATTTTGAATGTTTTCAGGGCTCCGTAAGAAAAGAGTGAGATCTCTTATCGATCCCTATACAAAACTTTTCGATGAAATACTACTAGAGATAATAGGTATAAAGGAATCGAATTGGAATTTGCTAGAACTTGATGGCTCTTCGCCAAGAGGATAGCCGAAGATAGGTTGTTGATCTTAATTGAGTCATTTCTCCGCCGATTGACATCAAACGATGAATATCTCAATAATGGGGCAAGGAAAGAATTGAGAACTTTTATTGGTTCATATTCTTTCCTTGAGATCGATATGATGTAAACTCTATCGTAGTCATGGCTTCAATTTTGGGTTTAAGTTATGCCGAGGCTATCGATTGATTAACTTGCAATTCCTTGGGCAAGGGTCTTCCTTGAATGCATCAATCTTTGAATTAGGACTCGTCGCACTATATTGCTTACAGAGACTCTATTTATAATTTTTTGAAGAGACGGGCTTTATATTAGACACGAGATCGTTGTCCAATAAAATTACCTCGCCTCAATATCACAAGATTTTTAATTGGTCTCCTAATCCAAAATGTTTACCGATTTACCATTCCAGAGTTCAGTCCTTGTGTCATGCATGGTAGACACTATTGTCATTTCGGTCTCCTATCGAAAGTATATTTTTTTCCATTGCTCCCGTGTGGCGACCCGCATAATTAGCCTAGGGTAGCGACAGTAAACCTGTCATCACCCCAAGATAATTACATCAATCAAGACAAATTACCGCAAAATATTGGAAGATCCAATGCTTTACCAAATGCTATGCCGTGTTCGTGAGTGTTACAAACAGAACAATAATTAGAGACCGCAAGAACATATATTCATTGCAAAGCCACGCAGCTATAGGTTCATTACATGATAGACTAGGCATCGCTACTATGATCTAACTCTTCTAAATATCTCCTAGGAACATAATATGGCATATAGAACCTATTCCTCTAGGTAGTAGTAGTAGTCGGGATATAGATAGCCCTCTGTGCCATCCTCCGATAACCCCTGAAATTTGAATCAGGTAGCCCTCAAAGACGCCTCGTGGGCGGATCCATCGAGATCTTCTAGAAAAGGGAATACAAGAGTGATACAGTACTCAAGAAGCATTAGTTAATAAAATGCAAGATGATGACTTTTTCTCTCCTTCCATTTCCTTTCCACCACATACGAGTTTAATAAATTAGGTTTTTAGTTTTCTAGCTCCAACCTTTTCTTCTCATGGGTACAAATCAGATATCAATCTTCCACGACTCCATTCGTGGATATCCTAACGCATCCCATTTATTTCAAGCCACATTTCCAAAGACCACAACCAAATTCCACATTCCATACCATTCCGCATCATCATCACCATTCCATCAATATATCACAACCACTATTTCATCCGATCTCCTCTTTATTCTCATTCTTTTGAAATTAAATTTTTATGCAATGATGATACGATTAATAATATAAAAGCATTGAAAACATTTTAAGAAAGATGTTCAAAGGAAATCTTGCTGCTATAAACTTGATCTGTTCGGCCTCGCAGTAGATTGATTCAGATTAGGCGGGACAATTCGTGTCGAGACACAAATGCAATGAATCACGCTAAGGCATTGATATTTCATTTATTTAGATTGACGTCCAACCAAATGATCTCGTTGTTCAGATTTTAATTAACAAATGAATACAAGACGCTTGATGATTTTCACGAGATCGACGATCGATTCCAAGAATCGACGCGTCTCGCGACGCAATTGAATTTCTACTTTCTTATCTTTTTCTCTTCTTTTTTTTCGCTCTTTACTCTTATTTTCCTATTTTTCCATTTTTCCTTTCTTCTTTACTTTCTTTCTTTCCCTTTCCTTTATTTTCTTTCCTCGCTCTGCTTTTCTTTGGCCGAAGCCATTTTATTGCCTCTGGACTTGGCCGAAGCCCTTTTATCTCCGCCAACATCCACCTCCTCTCTCTCCTCACATCTCTCTTTTTCCCCATTCGTGCTCCGCTGCTCTCGCTTGCTCTCTCTCTGGCGATTTCTCCCCGGCGATGCTCCTCTGCTCAAGTAGCCGCCTCCTCTGGCGCAACTCCTCCTGGCGCCTCTAGCTCTCGCGCGCCTCCTCTGGCTCGCCTCGCTCCGCGTCTGGCCGCCTCCGCTCGGTCCGTGAGCCTCGGCCACGGCTTGCCTCTCACTGCCGAAGGCTCCGGCGACTACCTCCCTCCAGCAAGATTCCCTCCGGTGCACGGCTTCTCTAGTGCGCACTACTCCCGCGCCATCGCTGCCCCGCCTCTTCCTCTTGTCGATTACATCGGTGTTGCCACACCATCTCCTCCTCTCTCCATTCTGCTACTGACTAGGGTTCTACCCATTTTCATTATTTCGCATTTTTGCTTCATTTGCTTGTTTAGTTTGATTTGGATGGGGGTTCTATGATGACGGAGGGACGGATTGAGCTAACAAAAGAACAGACGCTACACTACTCCGATGACTACCCTCCCATCGAGAACCCTCGAGAGACCCGATCTAACCTTCCCTACCCCATTGCTGGCTTAGAACCCTAATCTACAGTCTACCCATGGAACCCGATCAGAGCTGCTGTGGTACCTGTAGTCCGGAGGAATGTGGGTACGAGAGGAAGATCGTCTTGGGAAAACGAGGATGTCGTGGTCGCTCTCTTCGGTTGAGCTGCCTTCGGTCTCCTCTGCAAGCTTCGGTGACTCTCTCTCCTCTTGGTTGCTCTCCCTCTTTTCTTCTGGATGCCCTCCCTTCTCGTCTTCTCCCTTCTTCCACCTTGCTTTACCTGTGATGGCTTGTTTGGTCGTTCTTGTTGGCTAGCTGTGTTCTTGGGTAGGGAACAAGAAAGAAGAGGTTGCTTTGGTGGAAGCTTTGTGGGACTTTACCGTGTTTGCAAATGGGGAACAGAGGGAGCTTGGCTGGCTGGACAGGATTTATATCCTGGGTAATTTGGCTAAAGACCAATCTGCCCTTAGGGTTTCTTGTGCTCTGTTGGCCTTGAGGGTATTTTGGTCAATTGGCGTCTAAAACACTAACGATACCCGCATATCGCACTGTAAGTCTTCTACCAAGGATGATCCGGAAACTATTTAGTGGTGCCGACTGCCCCGGGGTCTCCGTATCTCTATGAAGCGTACGTTTCCTTCGGGGATCGACGCACTTTTTCCTAAACCTTACATTTTAATTTCTTGCCTAATTGCCTTTTTACTGTTTTTAATGTTTAATTAACACTTTAATTAAACTGATAACCCCCCGGGTTATCACAACCTACCCCCCTTAAAAAGGATTTCGTCCTCGAAATCCACCTTACCTAAAGAGGTGCGGGTACGACTCCCGCAGCTCTTCCTCCTTCTCCCAGGTAGCCTCTTTTTCGGTATGATGCTTCCACTGGACTTTACAAAACTTGATGCTGGATCTTCGAAGCTATCGCTCTTCTGTAGCTAGGATCTTGAGTGGTGTTTCTTAATATGTCAAGTCAGGTTGCAACGGAATATCCAGATTTGGCATCAACTGAGAAGGTTCTCGGAGACATGCTCGCAACTGAGAAATATGGAACACATTATGGATTCTGGACAATTGAGAAGGAAGCTCGATTTGATATGCGGAGTTTCCTCTCTTCTCTAACACTCGGAATGGTCCTACATACCGAGGACTTAGTTTCCCTTTCACTCCAAATCTATGCACTCCTTTCATTGGAGATACCTTCAGGTATACATGATCTCCAGGCTGAAATTTCAAATCTCGCCTACGCTTATCAGCGTAGCTCTTTTGTCTACTCTGAGCAGTCTTTAATCTTTCTTGGATTAGTTTGATCTTCTCATCATTTTGGCGGATCAATTCTGGACCGAGTAAGGATTTTTCTCCGATCTCATACCAACAAATTGGGGACCTGCATCGTCTACCATACAGAGCTTCAAATGGAGCCATCTGTATGCTGGCTTGATAGCTATTGTTATAAGCAAATTCAGCGAGGTGTAGGTACTTATCCCAACTTTCTTTGAAGTTCAGCACACAGGCCCTTAACATATCTTCCAGGATTTGATTTACTCTCTCCATCTGTCCATCGGTTTGAGGATGATAGGCAGTGCTAAATTTGAGCTTGGATCCCAAGGCAGTTTGGAGACTTCCCCAAAAGCTAGATGTAAAAGTGGAACCTCTGTCCGATGTGATAGTTTTGGGAACTCCATGAAGAGTGACTATTCTTTCAACATAAATTTCGGCTAGCCTATGAGCAGAATATTTTTGATTTGTGGCTATGAAGTGAGCAGATTTGGTAAGTCGATCAACTATAACCCAAATAGTATCTTTCTTGGCTAGGGTCCTGGGCAAGCCTGTTATAAAGTCCATACAGATATCTTCCCATTTCCACTCTGGAATTTGGAGAGGTTGCATTAGGCCTGCTGGACGTTGATGTTCCGCCTTGACTTTTTGACATGTATCACATTTACTAACATATTCTGCTACTTCCTTTTTCATACCATTCCACCAGAATGTTTCCTTCAGGTCCTTATACATTTTAGTGCTACCCGGATGAATAGAATACAGAGTGTCATGGGCTTCTTTTAAGATCACGGATTTTATCTCAGAATCATTTGGAACACAGATTCTATTGTGGAATTTGAGGATTCCCTCGCTCAAAATGAACTCAGTGGGTTGGTTTGACTGGATCCTTTTAATCTCTTCTAGGATAAAACTATCGGATGACTGTTTTTCCTTGATTTGCTCCAATAGACTTGATTGAACAGTCATGGTGGATAACATTGCATTTGATGGGGACAGATTGAAATGAATCTCCATCTTAGCCAGTTCTTGGAGAAGTTCAGGATGAAATTTCTGAATGGAAAGATTGTGACATTGAGATTTTCGGCTCAACGCGTCGGCGACTACGTTAGCCTTTCCAGGATGATAATTGATCGTGATGTCATAATCTTTAATGAGTTCTAACCATCTTCGTTGTCTCATATTTAATTCTTTCTGAGTGAATATGTATTTGAGACTCTTATGGTCACTATACAAAGTACATTTTGCTCCATATAAGTAATGCCTCCAGATTTTCAAAGCAAATACCACCGCTCCCAATTCCAAGTCATGGGTGGGATAATTGACTTCATGAGGGCGTAACTGCCTAGAAGCATAGGCAATCACCTTATCATTCTGCATGAGAACACATCCTAGTCCAGACTTAGAGGCATCACAGTACACAATATATTCTTCTCCATCTTGTGGCACAGATAGGATTGGCGCTGAGGTTAGGAGCTGTTTTAGTTTCTGAAAGCTTTCTTCATTAATCGAGGTCGGTTATAGGGATTATCCTTTAAGAAGCTTAGTGATAGGTGAAGCAATCTGAGAAAAGCCTTTAATGAATTTTCGGTAATATCCAGCTAATCCTAGGAAACTTCTGACTTCAGTTGCATTGGATGGGCATTTCCAGTTCTTGATGTCTTCTACTTTGGATAGATCAACTTCTATACCTTTTCCAGAGATGACATGACCAAGGAAAGACACTTGTTTTAACCAAAACTCACACTTGCTAAACTTGGCATACAACTGATTTTCTCTTAAGGTCTGCAGGGCTGTCCTTAAGTGACCTTGATGCTCTTCTTCACTTCTTGAGTAGATAAGGATGTCATCTATGAACACCACTATAAATCTATCCAGACACTTCATGAAAATCTTGTTCATTAAATTCATGAATATAGCGGGAGCATTGGTTAATCCAAAAGGAACAACCGTGTATTCATGATGACCGTATCTGGATACAAAGGCGGTCTTTTCTATATCTTCTGGCCTGACCTTAATTTGATGATATCCTGAGCGAAGGTCAATCTTAGAAAATACACATGCACCTCTAAGCTGATCAAACAGGTCATCTATTCGAGGAAGTGGGTACTTGTTTTTAATAGTGACACTGTTTAAGTCTCGGTAATCTGTGCATAGCCTTATTCCTCCATCCTTCTTGTCTACAAATAGGACTGGTGCTCCCCACGGGGATACACTTTCTCGAATAAATCCCTTTCGTTCCAATTCCTCCAACTGTTTCTTTAGTTCAGCTAATTCTGGGGGATTCATTCGGTATGGTCTTTTAGATATTGGAGTGGATCCCGGGACAAGCTCTATGGAGAATTCCAAT
Source organism: Guadua angustifolia (assembly GCA_036346375.1). NCBI lineage: Eukaryota > Viridiplantae > Streptophyta > Magnoliopsida > Poales > Poaceae > Guadua > Guadua angustifolia. The sequence goes on from CM070519.1 coordinate 27,933,568, forward strand.
TCTCTGTCAGATGGCATACCTGGCAGTTCATCAGGAAAGACGTCTGGGAATTCTTTGACCACTGGAATGAGGGCCAAATCCGAGGAAGATACATGATTGAGTTGGGTGGCGGGGATATATGTCTTGGTTCTAACCCCTTGATATAGGATACGGTTCCCATCAGATTTCCTTATAGAGGCAGTTTTTAACTCACAATCTATATTAACTCCATTCGTGGCTAACCAATCCATTCCCAAAATAATATCTAACCCAGATAGATCGATGACATGAAGGTTAGCTAAGAATGGAATCTCTTGGATTTTTATCATCTGATTTCTCCTGATTAAGGTGACTGTGATCATCCCTGCGGGCGTACAAACCCCTAAGGGTGACGACAGATGCACACATTCTAGATTGTTTTGAGTGGTAAACTTCTTGGAAATAAAAGAATGTGTCGCACCAGGATCAAACAATACAGCACCCTGAGACGGGGGAATGGAAAGCATACCCGTTACTACATCAGTCGCTCCTTCTGCTTGTTCTGTTGAGATATTGTTCAAGCGAGCCGATGCTGCAGATGGAGCTCCTCGACTGGAATCTTTTGATGACACTGCACTAGGATTCCCTGGTCTATAAACCATAGCAGGTGGGCGAGTCTGGAAGTGACTTGGGGGATGCTGCCCCATCTGTCTAGGTGGATGAGGACAATTGGCTCTCTTATGCCCATTCTGCCCACAGTTGCAGCAAGGTCCTGCCCCCTGGGGGCAATTGGTAGCGTAATGCTGGCCACCGCACCTAAAACATTGGACTGGAGCTCTAGGTGGTGGGTAAGTGGGTCGTGGAGCAAACGGAGCTGTTCTTGGCCTAAACATAGGTGCTCTATTGAGCATGGGAGGCCTAAAGGATCTTGGAGTGGTGGAGGTAGAAGATCCGGTATCAAATCTAGCCTTCTTCCTTCTTTCCTCATTTAACTGAGCATGATCATTCTCTATTGCAATAGCCCTACTTGTGAGATCTCTGAATTCTGTGATCCTATGTCCGGACAGCTGAGCACGAAGGTAAGGGTTCATCCCCTTTTTGAATCTGAATATCTTGGCATTAGTGTCTACTTCTTCAGGAGCATAACGCGCTAGCTCAAGGAATTTATTGAGGTATTCCCCCACTCTCTTGTTTCCTTGCGTTAAGTCCCAGAGTTCCTGTTTCTTTATATCAATTTCTTCCAATGAAACATAAGCCTGCCGAAATTGAGAAGTGAATTCTGCCCATCCTATTGGATGTTCCTCGGTGCGCATGCGGCAGTAATCCGACCACCACGATGCGGCTGCACCTAGAAGCTGATAAGTGGCAAAATGGACCTTTTCTTCATCCGAACATCCAACAGTGGCTAATTTCTTTTCTATTTCCCTTAACCAATCCTCGGCCTCTAAGGGCTCACTAGCTTTATTAAAGGTGGGTGGGCGAGTTTGGAGAAATTCCCCTAAAGTGACCTTATTTCTCTGAGTGTGGGGTGTTCCGGGAACTAGGTTTGCCAGAAGCGTTCCCATGTACTGATCCTGGCGTTTCTGGTCTTCCTTGCGAGCATTTTCAAAATAATTTAGGACTCTCTCCAATTGGTCAGGATTTTCGGGAGTCCTAGCGGTGCTAGCTGTTCTGGCAATCGGTGTTGGCTGCCTTGATTCCACTGGATTTGGTTGGTTCAAGTCTTGAAGATTAGCTGCTGGTGGTTCTTGGGTTGGTGCAGGATTTGTTGAAGAACCTAGCCTGAGGATCAGATCTTGCTCGACAATTTCCCTTTCTGCCATCCTGCAAAAGAAATTTACACAACCTAATTTCTTAGCGGTTGGACATTTAATTTACAAGCAACCTTTTTATGGGGTGAGAGGTATTACATTGTGAGAATGATTTTTTTACAAGTTCAGATTTTAAAGAATAGGAAAGGCACCAGAATACGCTCTCTTTCGCCACTCCATTTCAGAAACAGAATGTAAATACTAGCTACGCTTCAGAGGAAGAACCATGAAATTGCAAGTTAACAAACGAGAACAATCTGCATTCCGAGTAGCATGAACTCCCTGAGATTAACGCACTCAGGCCGCCCTATCTACAGAAGAACCATGAAATTCAATAAGATCCAAATAAATCAATACAACTTGGTGTCATTGTACCAAGAACTCTTCGAAGCTGCACTTCGAACACTTCTTACATCTACTGAAGATAAACGAAAAACAACTTGATGTTAGAGCACCAAGAACTCCTCGAGACGCCACGCTCGAGCGCGCCATGGAGCCACGCATCCAGGGACGCCACGGACAAACGGGTCCGGATCCGTTTCCTTAATCCTTAGCTCCTATGTGCTGTAGACCAGCTAACTATAATTAGATAGCCATATACACTAGAAGGGCTTATGCACATAGAGTTTATGCAATTTCATATTAATCATAAGAAGATGGTTATCTATGCTATGCAACATTTCACTAATGCTCTTATGGATTAGCATTATACTTACATAGTGATGTGAGCAAGAGTACATTATTCTTAAACATGACAGTTATGCAAGTAACAGGGAACATGCCTACTTATACGAGGCTTACCTAATGCATACTAATCACAAGAACAATATTTCATATGCCATGCAACAATCGAAAGAAGGCTACTATAAACACTTATTATCTATAAAGGACGCTCATACCACATATGCAGTACTAGAATGACAGACAGAATGGGTGCTTATGCTCATGAAGACATTACTAAACAAATATGAACACATAAGACTTGCATTCATCTACTGAAAGGAGACAGAAATCATAATACACCTAAGAGCATGAATATAAACAGAAAGATAACACTGGGTTCACACATAAAGCATCAACCAGGAAACATACAGCAAAAGGGTTCTAATTATTAGACGAGAGGCTAAATTTTGCAGAAATAACTTTTAAATAAAATAACTAGACAGAAGGTAAGATGCTCACTTATGATTTTGTGGAGATGAGAAATATTACAGTACTTAAAGCAATATAGCAAGAAAACCCAAGTTTTTCCCTTATACTCCTAGCAGTCCCTACTTATATGAGCGTGGTTGTCGTAACCATTGCTCTGATACCACCTGTGGTGACCCGCATAATTAGCCTAGGGTAGCGACAGTAATCCTGTCATCACCCCAAGATAATTACACGAATCTCAGCACAGCTGCTGGCAAAATATTGGAAGATCCAATGCTTTACCAGCTGCTATGCCGTGTTCAGAGTGTTACAGCAGAACAATAATTAGACTGCAAGAACATATATTCATTGCAAAGCCACGCAAGCTATAGGTTCATTACATGATAGACTAGGGCATCGCCCTGTACAACAAAAGAGTACTACTATGATCTAACTCTTCTAAATATCTCCTAGGAACATAATATGGCATATAGAACCTATTCCTCTAGGTAGTAGTAGTAGTCGGGATATAGATAGCCCTCTGTGCCATCCTCCACGATAACCACCGGGTTTGAATCCAGGTAGCCCTCAAGACTGACCTCGGGTAGGATCCATCGAGATCTTCTTCTAGAAAGGGAATACAAGAGTGAGTACAGAGTACTCAGCAAGCATTAGTTAATAAAATGCAGTATGATGACTTTTTCTCTCCTTCCATTTCCTTTTCACCACATACGAGTTTAATAAATTAGGTTTTTAGTTTTCTTTAAAGGTGGGGAATTTTAGTTATTAGAAATTGTCTACTAACACCAGATATGAGGCAGAATAAACTTAGAGCCTCCAATCCAGGAGACAGGCTTGAATTCAAGATTTAGACCCTGCGCAGGTTTGTATCACTTTACCCATAACGGCCCCATCTCTGAGGCTCCAAAACGTTTATCGCTACTCCGGATACTAGATCTCCAACCTCAGAACTGAGGGATACCTTCCGCCCGCCCATAATTCTGAGCTTGTACCCGGTACCTCCTAGTACTCATGCAGACTTCAAATATACCGCCCCTTCCATTCCATTTCCAACAACAACACACCAATTTCCAACATTCAACGCCTCAGACTGAGTATTCCGGCAATACTCAGCCAGGCTACAATATAAAGACCCATGTGGAGATCATAGCACTTTCGTAGGACAACCTTTTCTGACTAGGGATGGCAATGGGGACCTGTTCCCGATCCCCGGGAATTCTCTGATTGGGGGCGGGTATGGGAAGAAATCGTCCCTGATGATGGAAGCAGAAAATTATTCCCGTTGGGGATGCATGGGGACGGGGGCGGAATTTTTTTCCCATGAGGACGATTGGGGATCCAAATTTAGTTTAGTCCAATTTAGTCATTAGATTGCAAACATATTCTCTAGCCTATCATATTCACATTTTCATAAACGGGACAACATAATCTTCAATGAATGCATGCATTCTTTTTTTCCTTGTCTATTGATATGATTTTAGAGTTAAAATGGCTATAAGAGCTCTTCTCTTGTGTGAAATTTTAGGCGAGGATGGGTCTCGACGGAACCGATATCTTAACGGGATGGGGACGGGATTTTCTCCCGAGACGGAAACGAGGGGCGACGGATGGGGAAAATTTTGGATCATGACGGATGGGGATGGGAGGTACTCCCGTGAGAATGGCCCGTTGCCACTTCCTATTTCGATAATGATTCATCTCGCTATGGTTGATACTAGGATTACGGCTCATTGCCCGAGTGTAGGTGGTATGTCCTTATATTATACCCCTGTAGAGAGCATCACCGGCGTGGGTACCTCCCACCCTTTACCCCATGCTCTCTACCCACCAGTATAATTACTATTAACACATCCACGACTCCATTCGTGGATATCCTAACGCACGCCCATTTATTTCCAAGCCACATTTCCAAAGACCACAACCAAATTCCACATTCCATACCATTCCGCATCATCATCACCATTCCATCAATATATCACAACCACTATTTCATCCGATCTCCTCTTTATTCTCATTCTTTTGAAATTAAATTTTTATGCAATGATGATACGATTAATAATATAAAAGCATTGAAAACATTTTAAGAAAGATGTTCAAAGGAAATCTTGCCTGCTATAAACTTGGTCGGTTCGGCCTCGCCCGTAGATTGATTCAGATTGGCGGGACAATTCAGGTCGAGACCTGAAACAGCAGAATACGCTAAGGCATTGATATTTCATTTATTTAGATTGACGTCCAACCAAATGATCTGTTGTTCAGATTTTAATTAACAACAGAATACAAGACGCTTGATGATTTTCACGCGATCCGACAATCGATTCCAAGAATCGACGCGGTCCGCGACGCGAATTGAATTTCTACTTTCTTATCTTTTTCTCTTCTTTTTTTTCGTCTCTTTACTCTTATTTTCCTATTTTTCCATTTTTCCTTTCTTCTTTACTTTCTTTCTTTCCCTTTCCTTTATTTTCTTTCCTGCCGGCTCTGCTTTCTTTCTTTGGCCGAAGCCATTTTATTGCCTCTGGGCTTGGCCGAAGCCCTTTTATCTCTGGCCAACAGCCACCTCCTCTCTCTCCCTCACATCTCTCTCTCTTTTTCCCCATTCGGTGCCTGCTGCTCTCGGTTGCTCTCTCCCCTGGGCGATTTCTCCCCTGGCGATGCTCCCTCTGCGCCTCTCAGCCGCCGCCTCCTCCTGGCGCAACTCCTCCCTGGCGCCTCTAGCTCTGGCGCGCCTCCCCTCCTGGCGGCTCTGCTCCTCGCGCCTGGCGCACGGCTCGGGTCCGGCCGGCTCAGCCCAGCCCGGCGCTGCCTCCCCTGGCCGAGCGCCTCCTCTGGCGACTACCTCTCCTCCAGGCGCACTTCCCTCTGGTGCACGGCTTCCTCTAGTGCGCACTACTCCCTGGCGCGCCACTGCTGCCCTGCCTCTTCCCTCTCTGCCGACTACATCAGGTGTTGCCACACCATCTCCCTCCTCTCTCCATTCTGCTACAGCTAGGGTTCTACCCCATTTTCATTATTTCGCATTTTTGCTTCATTTGCTTGTTTAGTTTGATTTGGATGGGGGTTCTATGATGACGGAGGGACGGATTGAGCTAACAAAGAAGAACAGACGCTACACTACTCCGATGACTACCCCTCCTACTGAGAACCCTCGGGAGAGACCCGATCTAACCTTCCCCCTACCCCATTGCCCGGCTAGAAATAGAACCCTAATCTACAGTCTACCCATGGAAACCCGTACTGTAGCTACAGGGTACCTGGTAGTCCGGACGGAATGTGGGTCGGCTGAGGGGGAAGATCGTGCTGGGGAAGACGAGGATGTCGTGGTGCGGCTCTCTTCGGGTTGAGCTGCCTTCTGGTCTCCCTCTGCAAGCTTCGGGTGACTCCTCTCCTCTTCTGGGTGCTCTCCCTCTTCTCTTCTGGATGCCCTCCCCCTTCTGGTCTTCTCCCCTTCTTCCTCCTTGCTTCGGCTGTGATGGCTTGCTGGCTGTTCTTGTTGGCTAGCTGTGTTCTTGGGTGGGGAACAAGAAAGAAGAGGTTGCTTTGGCTGGAAGCTTTGTGGGACTCGGCTGTGTTTGCAAATGGGGAACAGAGGGAGATTGGCTGACTGGACAGGATTTATATCCCCGGGTAATTTGGCTAAAGACCAATCTGCCCTTAGGGTTTTACTGTGCTCTGTTGGCCTTGAGGGTATTTTGGTCAATTGGCGTCTAAAACACTAACGATACCCACATATCATACCAGGTAAGTCTTCTAGCGCCGAAGGATGATCCCGAAAACTATTTAGAGGTGCCGACCTGGTCCCGGGCAGGTCTGGTATCTCTATGAGCGATACGTTTCCTTGCGGGACTGACGGCACTTTTTTCCTAAACCTTACATTTTAATTTCTTGCCTAATTGCCTTTTTACTGTTTTTAATGTTTAATTAACACTTTAATTAAACTGATAACCCCCGGGTTATCACATCCTGCTTGCTCAAAATGCACCCTGACCATACCATTGTTTCCATAGAAGAATTTTTCACTTGTAATTTTAACATGGATCTATGGACTAGTGCTCCTGTAGTTATGGATCCAGTTAAGGTGATAAGTGATTTTATTATAATAGAGCAATTGCTATGTATCTTAGGAAAAACAAATGTAGGTCTGGAAGGTTAATTGTATTTGCGCAAATATGTTGCTTTCATCCTGAAAAGAACAAGCAGTTACACCAGTCATTTTGACCGTTTTAACCAGATGTTAGTATCCCTCATCGTTTGACCTCATCTAAGCTATATTTGTCTGTGTTGAAGAGGGAAACATAGAGCTGTGCCAGGATAATTTTAGGAGATAGGAGCAATGTGGGGAGCTTGCTTCTGTTTAGAGAAGACATTTCTACATCCATGACTAAAGGGGTTAAGAAATTGCCATGTCACTGTGTAAATTACTTATTTCTGAATCAAGCTCGTTAGAGATATACAAGTTTACCCTTGACATATAGTGTATGGTTAATTCAAAAGTCAAAGCCTTTGATTAGGCAAATGGCAGACCCTAAGTGGGCTGTTCTTTCAGCATACATTTTATTGAGTCATTTTACGGAGTTACAGTATTTCCTGCCAATTCATTGAAAATTCTCCTGATTTGATGGAAGCTCTCTTGTTTATGCAGACTACTAAGAGCATCTCCAAAGAGAGCCCCTAAACCAGGGGACTTTAGTAAAAATACAGTCAACCCTAATCCAGCCCCTAAAATTAGGAGGCCCTAAATTTGCCTCCTCACCCCCATTCCCAGGGAGCCCCTAAACCAAATTTCTAAACCTTAAAATAGGGAGTTAAGTGAAGGATGGCTTGCATTAGTTCGCTACCGATTGCGTGTCTTTCTTTGGATGAGTTGCAACTGTTTCATCTGCATCTGCTCATCGAAAATTTTGAAAATTTTAAATTTAAATTTTAAATATCATGTTTTGAAAATTTTAAATTTAAATTTTAAATATCATGTTTTTAAATTGTAAATGTTAATATGCTTATGTTTTATGTTTACAAATATTTTTGATTGAATTTTAGTGGTGTCAAATGAAGATTATACATAACGGATATGTCAAAATAGAAAAAAAAAGTAAAATAGGGGTTGAGATTTAGGGATGTTCTATTATGCTGAAAATAGGCCCTAAAAATATAAAGTCGAGACTTGGGGTCTTACTGGAGATGCTCTAAAGCAATCACATGGCAACTTTGAAAGATGCAGCAGCACGGAAGCCTGTGCTGGCAACAATCCGCCTGATCGTTCCAGCTGGTGCTGCCCGTCCTGCACCACCAGTTGGTCCAGCACTGGGTTTTTATAGGCTCAATTTGATGGCCTTCTGCAAGGACCCAAAAGTATAAGGCAGAAACTCCTATGCAAGTCACGCTAACTGCCTACAAGGATAGCACTTTTGAGTTTGTAGTCAAGTCACCTTCCGTTTCGTGGTTCCTCAAGAAGGCAGCAGGAATTGAGACAGTCAGCGGTCGTCCAGGTCACAACTCACAACATCGTGTCATCCCTAACGCTCCACCATGTGTATGAGATCGCAAAGTTTCTAAAACAGAGAAAAAACCATGGTTTTGTGAAAACTATAATTTTTAAAACAGAGTTTTTTGAAAAGCTACCAAACACCTCATGGTTTCTAAAACAGAGTTTTTCTCTAAAACCATGGTTTTGTTTAGAAACTATGAAAAAATCTTGTTGCCAAACAGACCCTAAATCTTCCGCAGTAGCAATGCCAGTGTTTGCTACAGCATCGTATCTACCATCTAACAAGAAGCGTTTTCTGAAAATTAACATTGATGGAGCTTTCCACGAGGACAAGAAAAGGTAGTTGGGGTTTTATAATTCGAACTATACCGGTGAAGTCTGAGGAGTGGGTGCCGATAATATCTTGATAGCAAATAACGGAGTAAGTACCATAATATCTTGATAGCCAATAATGTTCTCCACACTGAAACTGAAGCTTTAAGCATTGTAGTTTGCGAGGGAAGTAGGAACGGGATGAATTGTAATTGAGACAAACGCTTTGAATCTGATGAATGCGCTTGTAAGCTCTGACTAAGACCTATCGACTTTGGGAGTACTTTTTCAAGAGGCAAAATTTATATTGTTATCTCAATTTTCAGATTTTAAAGTCAAGTATGGTCATCGATCATGTAATAGAGCAGCTGATTCTGTGACAAAATTTAATGTAAACCTAGAACTAAGTTCGATAATGTTTTGACCAGACTCGATTCCTGTTTGTGTGCTCTCTTAAGTGGCTAGCAATTGTGCAGGCTTGAGTTAATGAAATCCCTTTGTTTTTTTTTTTTAAATAGCCCGTGGGTTTAAACAAATATGTATATTAATATGAACATCCACTTGTAATACTTCATTTCGGAAAGAAGACCGTGGATTCCAATAAACAATAACATACAAATAACCATCACACACACCTTCCAACAGCCCACCAAACTACACCTTTTAAGAAACGTAGAATAATGACCTATTTATTTTAGCTTTGATTCTAGATTCTAACCCTAAAAGCAGAATAAAAAACAAACAATCTAATTTTAGAATCCGATTCTCACAATCCAACTCACCCATATACACTAGAATCTACAATCCACTTCATATATGCTTTTGGATTTCAGCTTTTGGAGAATTAGATTCTCTACAACCACAATTCAGAATCAGCTTTTGGAGAATCAGATTCTCTACAACCACAATCCAGAATTAACTTTTAGATAATCCAAAGCTAAAACAAACAGGCCTAAATATAACAAATGTATTCCACTTACCTTTCGAGAAACAGCCAACAGAGCCTCACCGGCTTGAGAAGAGTATTCGTGCCAGAAAGATGAGAGGAACTTGCCCATTCTAGATTCAGTGACATTTCTGCAAGCGAGCACTTCAGCATTGTATTCATCTTCAAAACAAATCATATCCTCATTAGAAAATTAGCAAAGTCTACAATACAATAATGTTGCAATCTGTTTACATCAACCGAAGCCCAGATCATTGCTCCCCACGAGGGCCCTCTCCTCTTTGTAGTATGATTCCATGCACACCCAGCAAATCCACTGTCAAAAGACATCGCGGGGAGCACCGCGCAAGCAAAAATCAAGTACAACGGATTTCCTCACTCGGGCGATGGTTTCGCTTCGTCCATTTGATTGTCTCCAGGAGGCCCAAATATCCGTAGGTTACGGTCCATAGAACCTACGGCAATATACTTGGCATCGGCTCCGAACTTCACAGAGGTCACTTTCCCTGCGAAAGGACATGAAGTTACGAAACAAGAGTTAATTCACCTCATGCATAAATAGCAATTGAGACTGGGCCACACAAGAGGAGACAAACCTGTGCCTGATAAATCAGGTAAGGTCTTGATAAGATTCCATTCGAGCTTAACGTTAGCTACTTGGTAAAGCCTACAACCAGAGACAGGAGGTACACTAGACATTAATTTTACAGTACAACATAATTACTAAGAGGGATGGTATTCTTGGATAAAACTCATATTTGTATGTACTGTTAAGATAAAAGATGCAATATTTGAAGTTAAACAAATCATCAGCCTTAAAACTGGAGGTCCAAATAGCATGTCTAGATTGCCCATTGGGTAAAGAAATTCCTCTCCAATAGCAGTTCCAGGGAATCTAGTAGTTTAAAATATTACGAGAACATACCTTGTATCTGAACCAGCAACAGCAAGATAGCTTCCGCTAAAATCGAATTCCACTGCAGAACAAAAGAAAAACAGTCATACATCATATAACTGAACTCATTTAAAAAAAAACAAGAAATTCTGCAGGAAGGACACGTGGGGTACAACAATATAAACAAGTCAACAGGGAATGTAATGAGTCCAGGTAATCTTCCCCATTAGCTATAGCTATGCATTACTGATATGATCTAAAGTTTACTAAAACTATGGAGCACACAGTGACATACAAAATTCCTTACCTGAATTTGTTGGTGTGTCTGAATCATAAGGAGAGAACGTCCTGAAATTTCTCAATTTCCGAAGATCCCAAAGCTTGACACCATCAATAGCGGCAGTCTGTAACGTGATGGTGAAAATATCAGAATAACAAAGAGATCTAACATTGTGCACATGGCTTTATGAAACCATGCTTACCGCTAGGAAGTAACCATTCTCAGAGAAGGACATAGCAGTAACTGGTCCAACATGCCCCTCAAACTTCGCAACATTTGACTACAGATAAAAAAAATGTTCATTAGGAAAGATATTTCACGAGCAAACATGCATGACCATCTTAAAATATTCTTGTTACACGATCAACCTGAGTCTTGACATCCCAAATTTTGACAACAGCTTCAGTAGTTCCTGTTCCAAGGATAAGACCATCTGGGTGGAAAGACGCAGATGTATATCCCTCTTCTCCTGAAGCCTCACCAACCTGATAGAAAGGATTTTCAGCATTGCATACACATGTTTGTTGTGCACACAAGGGAAGTAATGAGCCTACTCTACATGTGAAAGGGAGGCATGCATGCCTGTGAGAAAGAGAAGGGAGTGGACCTGTGTGAGGCAAGACCCTGTTGAAATATCATAGAAACACCATGTATTATCCTTGGAAGCAGTCACAAAATACTTCTGAGTCGCATGGACTGTAACAGCTTCAACCTGAGAGATTTAAAAAATTTATAAAAAAAAAAGACAATTGAGTTTTAAATAACAGAATTTGTTCAACCTGGAGATTTTCAAAAGAAATTGAGCTTAAAACAGAAAATGTAAAAAGAAAATTACATATAGTGCATTGTTATTAAGTCACCGACTAATCTACAATTAGTCGTCTGGTCGGTTCTTGGCTGTCGATTGGAGCAGTCGACTCGACTTGCAGGATTAGTTGGGCAACCGGACGACTAATCATGGATGGCTAGTCGCCCAACTTGTTGCGCATGGATGGTCCACTGTCAAATCGAGAGGGATATACCAGTGGAGAGGTGGAGAAGGGAAGGGAGGAGGGGGAAGAGGTGGTTGGAGTGTTGGTGATGCAGTGGCGGCGGCGACAGTGTGCATGAAGCAGAGATGATGCTGCATAATAAAGAGAAGGAAAAAATGGATGTGGACTGGGTCCAACCTAGCTAGCCCAACTTAACTCTCAACCTCTCACTAATTTAGCCAAAAAGAGATCAGAGGAAGGGAAGAGGCGGCGCTGGTGCTTCCTAGGGTTCCTCCTCTCACCAGATAGCCGGCGGCGGCTGCAATGCAGAGCCCCACAGGAAGCATAGAGGCGCAAGTGGCGCATGGCGATGAAGCTGTGATGTGACGGGATGGTGATGGGGCGGCAAGGCAACGGCAAAGGCAAGATGCGAATGCGATGAGGCTTCTGACGACAAGCTGCAACGAGGCTGCCGATGGCGACGGCAAGCAGTGGCAGGGTTCCTTCACCTCCCAATCAGTCTCCTCTCTTCTCTTTCCTCTCTGAACCTTCTCCCTTTGTCTTCTCCCCTTCCTTCTCTATGTTTTGCTGCTCTATGCTACATCTAGATGTAATAGTAGGGGAGCAGCAGCAGCAGCAGCAGGTGATAGACTTACTAGTCACCGACTAGTTAGGACTAGTCGCGACTAGTAGTCGTCGGTAGCGTAGCGACTCGACTTGACTTTACGACTAAATAACCTTGCCATAGTGTTAAAGGATTACAATGGCGTACATGTAACATGGTGTACAAAAAATGGAGCATTTTCACATGTAACAGAACATGAATGAACCAAAAGCTACAGGTGCAATGCCCAAGAAAACCTTAAGAATGAAATACATCTTTGGTGTGACTTTCTGTTAAAAACATAATGTAGTTACCATCAGAAAATATGTTCCAATAGAATTTTTGTCTCTAATCCTTGATTGTTTCCTCAAATTGAGAAGTAATTCAAAATAGAAACATCAAATGCTTTGCCGCAAAAATTTAGTAAATGTTGTTAAATTTACTATAATGGCAATCTAGATATCATATAGAGGAATGATGAATCTATACATGCAGCAGGGTACTGGCTATCAATGCAACCCATAATTCTAACGACAGGAAATTGTATCCTCAAGCATGTGAGAGCTATTTTGCAAAATCAAGATCCACCTAAATAGTAAATACTAACCTCGGCAGTATGATCTTTCAATGTATGGATGCAACTATAGTTTCCATCCTCACTCTCTTGCCAAATCCGAACGGTCTGCAGAGTTTGCAGACAGGTCAGTGAAGAACTGTTGAAACCAATATCATTATATAATTGGAACCACACTAAAGTGATTAAAGCAGTCCATTTATACAAGGAATAACATCAGCAGCTCAATAAAAATCGTATAAAGTTTTACTTCGGCTTTGATATAATATCATTTCAGAAGCTAATCCATTACAAGTCATAAGAATCCCGAATCAACAGAAGGCTAATTACCCAGGAAACTTCAAAACAATAAATTATCCATATGTCAACAGGAAAAGGAAATATTCCCAGGAAAAGTTGCTAGAAGTCTAATGGCCAGCATACGGCATTAACTCCTTTTTTTGTAAATGGATAACCTTTCAAATTTAAGTCAACAGTCATAGATGGTATATGTGACCCCCCCCCCCAACCCACCCACCCACAAACAAAACAGCTCTGGATTCTGGAACTACCAGTAGCATATCATATAAAGTTTTATTTCGGCTTTGATATAATATCATTTCAGAAGCTAATCCATTATAAGTCATAAGAATCCCGAATCAACAGAAGGCTAAGTGCCCAGGAAACTTCAAAACAATACATTATCCATATGTCAACAGGAAAAGAAAATATTCCCTGGAAAAGCCAATAGTCATAGATGGTATATGTAACCCCCACCCCACCCAAAAAAAAATCTGGAACTACCCGTAGTATAATCCCAAGATACACTGACTACCAGCCAACAAGGCCAACATGGTTTGGACGATGAGCAAGCCAAAAAAAAAAAGAAGGTCATCTACACAACTGATCACATATGGGTGGAAGACAGGAAGAGTATTAGGGTTTTTACATATTTGAAGTTTTGAACTATTGATGAGTTTATATAGGTACTTAGATGACTCCAGTTAGCAGCCTACTGAACTCAAGACATTGTTTAGTTGGTTTGGAATTGGAGCCATACCCATCCCAGTTCAGAATGAAGTCAGAAGTTTGCCAAAATTAAAGCCAGAAGTGCTGTACCCAACTCAGTCTGTGTTTGAGTTGGATGGTTTTTGCAGTTTATATCCAATTACGTACACAGCTGTTAGCCTGTTACCAATAGTACATATACTGGCAAAATGTAACCAACTTTTGGAATGTTTGGTTCCCTTGCTCAACCTTGCCTAGCCTTGCTTAGCAAAGTTAGTGGCAAGGGATGCATGTTTGTTGTTTTGCTCTCCTACACAAGCAACGACTGCCTACCCTGCTATCCAAAGGAACCAAACATGCCCTTTGTTGCCTCAGATAACCATTTCACGGCAAAACAACAAAAGGTACAAAATAAGAAATCCAAGATAGTTCTTCTGACCATGTAGATCAAGATAGATATCCAAAAAGAAAGGCAATTGTCTTATGCACAATCTAACTGTGTGTGTGCATTTAGTTATAACAGTTACCAAATGACACAGTCAAGCAGCTGATAAAATCACCATGTGATTATTGTAACCATTTTTCTGCAACTACTTACAAGTATCAGAAAGTGGCATACCTACCTTATCTGCTGATCCAGTTATGAAGAGCTCGTCCCGAGAAACAAATTTCAAACTGGTTATCTGTGTGAATTGGAAAGTTGCAATGTCACACTTAACTTTGAAAATATATGAAAATAATAAATAGAGGATGCATCAAAAGCATATGGGGAAAAACCTTCTTTGAGTGACCAGAAAGTGTGCTCAGGATTTGACCGGATGGCCTGTCAAAAAGCACTGCATTTGTATCGACACCCCCAGTTGCAATAATGTCCTGTTAATCCAGATTAAGAATCAAGTAAACGAATAATTTAATCACAATCTGCCATACCACTATTAAAGTTGATATAAATCAAGCACACATTAAAACTAAATTATATTCATACACAAGATAATAGAAACTGGAGAAAATACCAGAGTATAACTTAGCGTCCACATGATAGATAGAATGTTAAAGCAAGTTGAATCATCCAAATGCCAGTTCATGTAGAGCAAATACTACTATGTGACCTGAAATTATGACTTTGCAACATGTAAACACTAAACCACCCTTATATGGAGCAATTTAGGCCACAATTTATCCACAATTACTAATCCATGTGCAACATAATGCAATATGTTGCCAGACACAAGTAAATGTATTGAAAATATGTTGTATAATTACATCAATGCGCAGCCTTACATCCAGTTTAGCTCAACAGCAAATGTTATTAAGTCACCAAGTTGAGTCGAGTTGCCGTAGGACCGACGATGACTTGGGCGACTAGTTGTGGGTAGGAAGCACCGCAGAAGCCATATCAGAGTCTCATGCACAGAATATCACTCTTTGTCCACAAAGGATCCAACTCTTGGTTGGAGCCAGCCGTAAGGCTGTGTCCAGCCACATAAGATCCTTGGATTGGATCGATAAAATAAGAAAAATAAAACCAACACAAAGGCTGGAAGTGGCAGCTCCTCTCTCACTCTCTTATCCCATGGAGCTCATCTTCTTCCTCTGTTCCTCAAACTCTACTGCATCTAGTGTCCTGTCCCTCCCTGTCTTCCTCCTTCCATGATCTGCACAGATTCCCTCTCATCCCCTCTCTCTCGATCTGCACAGTGCACAGATGAAGCATCCCCCCCCCTCTTTCACCAGATCTGGTGAGTGGGGAGGCAGCACATCGGGAGTAGTACGAAGAGTGGCGAACGCCAACCGCCATTGCGGCGAGCTGGCAACCGTTAATGCCGGTGGCTTCACGGGGATAGGGTTCTGCTCTGCATTGGTCGCGTCTGCTAAATCGCTGAACTGCTCTACTTGACTGCTTCTCTATATCCCCTACTGGCCTACTCCCACTTGAGGCCTGACAAGTGGGCCTCAACACTTCAAGTTACCTGACTTGAATTCTCTAGTCGACGACTAGTCGGAGCAAGTTGACGTCTAGTCGGCAAGTTGCTCGACTAGGCAAACAAGTCAGAGTTGCAGGCCACTAGTCGTGACCCCAGGCTGACTGGACGACTAACTGCTGATTAATCGACTACTAGGCGACAACTTAATAACAATGCTCAACAAGATAAGCATGTAGCATATACGATATTCAAAGCACGGCAAACTAACAATGTAACCTTTAAAGGATGGATATCCATAGATAAAATGCCTGGCTTGTTTGTCTTGTGGAGTGGATGACTAGAGATCTGAGTATATCTCTCAAATGCATCAATTGGCGCCAAAGTTGGTGGAATCTGTGAGAAAACAGAGAGAATTACTGTCTCATTTCAACAATAAAGTACAATAAAGTCAAAAATAATCAGTGTTCCCCTAGGCACTAGTCGTGCAGCAGGCCAGAGCCTAGCGCCTAATTGCCGCCTCGGCAGGAAAAATTGACCTAGGCACCTAGGCGGGAAGGAGAGGCCTAGCGCCTAGGCGAGCTAGGCAGCCGCCTAGGGGAACAATGAAAATAATGTAACTAGATCGACAACAATGTATCACATAAGATAAAACTAACTCCCTGAATAATATGTGCATGAAATAATCTAACTCTCTAGAGAAGCTTTAGTTTTTGGATAAAGGAAAACCATCAACACATACTTTAGGGTTTAGACCTTGCTGCTAGGCTAGCTATGGGATGGGGTTTGTACCTGTCGTTTCTTACGCTGTGCCGAAAGCTTGGTATTACATTCTGTTAGTTCATCAATCATAACAGGATTGATACCAGGACGAATCTTCTTCCCATCAGGACCAATTTCATCTTCCATTGCTGTATCCAACAAAATAAACCTATGAGAAATCTAAAACTAGAAATAGAAATTTACTTGGAAAGCTTCAAACAGTGGGAACCTCTTTTTCCATTGGAAACAACAGCTGCAGCTGCAGCTCCTGCTATTGATGCAGGAATCTGTATCTCAGCTTGAGCCAGAAGTGTTCTAGCCTCATCTCTTTCCTTCTTTAATCTGGCTATAACACGGCAGGCAGCATCATGCTGGAAGGGGTAAAACAAAACCAGTAAAAAGATCAGTGGATGGGTAAAGCTCTTTCAAGCAAGAGTGCAAGACTATAACAGAGATTCTAGAGGAAGTAAAAAATGAATATACAAAGCTTGTAGTCAAGCATTGAACGAAGAAAGCAGAAATAAAGAAATAACATGCCTTAATAAAGCTCAGTACTTAAGACTTGTTCCTCAGGAAAGGTGACTTCCTAAAATATGAACAAGCTAATAAGTAATAACAATTGCTTTATAGATTAAAATCAGTATCGACCAGACAACTGCAATATCACTGTTTCATACATAAGAATTGTTCAAAAGAAAACCAGACGAGCATCACACATCAGAACAGGGCCCGGTCATGCAGGCGTTCACTGAGAAAAAGGTAAGGGAGGCAATTTTTCAGATGGAACATAACAAAGCTCCAGGACCGGATCACTTCCTGTCCGAATTTTACCAATTGTTTTGGGACATCATTAAGAATGATTTAATGGCAATGTTTCAAGATTTACACAATGAAATCTTACCTCTGTTCAGTCTGAATTTTGGAATAATCACACTTTTGCCAAAGAGGCAAAGACTAAAGATGCAAAGCAAATACAACTTTATCAACCTATTTGTCTTCTAAATCTAGCTTTAAATTTTTTACTAAAGTTGGCACTGACAGGATTATAAGTGCTGCTGATAATGTTGTACGCTGTACACAGATAGCTTTTATACCAGGTCGGAACATAATGGACGGCATGATTATCCTTCATGAAACTATTCACGAGATTTACAAGAAAAAATTGGATAGGGTAATTTTTAAGGTGGACTTTGAAAAGGCCTATGATAAAGGTCAAATGGGTCTTTCTTCAACAAACTTTAAGAATGAAAGGCTTCTCACCACAGTGGTGTACGTGGGTTGAGAGTTTTGTTACCAGGGGAAGTGTTGGCATCAAGGTCAATAATGACATTGACCCATACTTTCAGACCCAAAAGGGACTTCGCTAGGGTAATCCATTATCCCCCATACTATTTAATATCATCGTGGATATGTTGGTTGTTACCTTAGAACGTGCCAAAAAGGGTGGGATGATAAGTGGTGATACCTCATCTAGTGGAGGGGTTATCCATCCTATAGTATGCAGATAACACAATCTTATTTATGGAACATGATTTAGAAAAGGCCAAAAATATGAAATTATTGTTATGTGCATTTGAACAACTTTCTGGTCTCAAAATCAATTTCCACAAAAAGTGAACTCTTTTGTTTTGGTGCCGCTAAGGATTTCGAGCCTCAATATACCCAGCTATTTGGTTGTGGGTTGGACAGTTTTCCCTTCAGATGCCTTTGCATACCAATTCATTATAGAACACTGAGGATAAGTGAGTGGAAGGGGTAGAAGAAAGATTTAAAAAGCACCTGAGTAGTTGGAAGGGCAAGCATTTGTCCGCCGAAGGTCGATTAGTTCTTCTAAATTCCGTCCTTACTAGTTTACCTATGTTTATGCTATCATTTTTTGAGATACCATGTGAGGGATCCAAATTTTTCTAGCAAAGTGACAACCATAAAAAAAAGTATAGGCTAGTTAAGTGGAATATATTATGCCTACCCAAGGATCAAGATGGCATGGGCATTTAAGATCTTGGTGTCAAAAATATATGCTTACTTACAAATGGCTTTTCAAACTGCTAAATGAAGGTGGTGTATGGCGAACTTTCCTCACAAAAAATATCTGGGGAATAAACCACTTCCTCATGTAGAAAGAAAGCCATGAGACTCATTTCTGGGCTAGCCTAATGAAAATCAAACATGTCTTCAGATTTTTTTTTTTCATATTTGGGATGGGTCTCATACAATTTTGGTAGGATGTATGGCTTGGAAATAATCCTCTTAGTGCACAATACCCTCGACTTTTTAACACTGTCTAGAAAAAACATGCCACAGTAGCTGAACTAATGTGCTTTGTCCCACTTAATGTGTCTTTTCGTAGGGCCATTACGGGATACAATTTACTAGCCTGGCACGAGATTGTTGCAAAATTGATGGTGTGCAATTATCACCAGAACGGGATGTTTTTTGATGGAATCTCCATCAGAATTGACAATGTTCTGTTCAGTCGATGTATACAATCTTAGTGCATCAAAATGTACCAGTTATAAACCGACAATTGTGGAAGCTTAAGGTGCATTAAAAATTAGGATTTTTCTTTGGTACCTTCGTCGTGGGGTGATATTGACAAAAGATAATCTCAATAAAAGAAATTGGAATGATAGCAAAAAATTTTGTTTTTATAACAATGAGGAAACCATACAACACCTCTTTTTTGACTACCAGTTTGCTCGTTTTGCATGGTGTGTCATACAAGCGGCTTCTAATCTGCAACCTCCTAATAGCATGACTAATATGTTTGGGTGCTAGTTAATGGGGTTGGGAAAGGATATGAGAGCTCACATTTTGGTCGGGGCTATCGTGTTGTGTTGATCAATTTGGCTATATCGAAATGATGTGGTTTTTTATAGAAAAAATCTCAAATCCTTTGCAGGTTTTCTACATTTGCACCAGCTGGTTGCGCACGCAGTCTGTGTTGCAGCGTTTGGAGGCTCAGAAGGTGATGCTATCACATGCAGATCACTAGAGATTGTGGGCAGGGATCTCTTCAGTAGATTTAGGTGGAAGTTCAATAACAGACTGTGCGGAATGAGACTTCATATTTCATGTTTTTTATGGCATGTTGCAACTTTTGCCAGTATTTGGTTTTATCTTTTTGACAGCATTTTTGCTATAACGTTGTAATAAACGATAGATTGTGTGCATCTCATGATACAGAGACCAGGTGTTATAAACTTCCATGATCTAAAAATTTTATGAATATCTTACTTAATACTTATTCACCATATGAAAACATAAATTGCAGACCAATTTCACTACTGGAGCACAGGAGAAGGTACAATGACAAAAGCAAACAGATTTCAGGGTCATAAAGCAATGACAGCACTAAACCAGGGGTTATTTACGGATAACTATGATGACTACAGCCAGGACCAAATTTGGCCGTAATTAATTAATTATGAAATCACTTTGCTGGTAAACTTTAGTTAGACAGGTCAACACATAAAGGCCAACACATTGAACACTCCATCATATGTTCAGTGCAAGTGCTAGAAACAAGTTACCAACCATTACCCCCACATATGCACAACTACAAGCATAAGAAAAATTGAGCTGTAAATCACTGCTAGCCTTGTTGACAGAACTAAAAATACAAAATACAAGTTTCTCTATGAAGGCCCACCAGCAAAACAAACCATTCAAATAAAAAATCCAAAAATTAATAATATCTATACCCAGGCCAAAAAAAATGAATCCAAATTGGGAATCACTAGCCCAGAATCAAAACAAAGCCCTCTTAAAATCAAGAGTTGAGCTGCAACTCCCAAAATAAAAAATTCTAGGTCGTGTACATTGTGTATAACTAGAAATCCAGAAAACAGGGTTACCACGATGAATGATTCAACGTTTTAGTGCGTCTATTGTATTACCCCCAAAAAACCCAAAAAAGGTGTAAAAAAGGACCTTGATAAGCAAAAACTGATGGCCTAGCACTAGCAAATAACACAAACTGAGATTGTCGAAAGATAAATAAAATTTCCTTAACATGACATAATATGGGAGGAAAAAAATGCATAGATGAAAGGCAGACCTGGTATAGCGCATGACTAAGTTCTTGTCTTGCTGTGTGAAGCTGCTGCTCTAAAGCAAAATTAGAAAGCATGAGAGCATCCCACTCCTGCAAAATAAGAGAAATACTAGCTCTAGTGAGTATGATGGGATCAATAAAATGTTGGTTACAAAAAAATTGTTCCATACCGTATAATTTCCCATAAAAGGAAAAATTATCAACAGAATTTAAGGGTTCTTAGTATATTTCAGCAGTCAAATGAGATCATTTTAGCTCTGGACGGCATGAAAACTTGCTGTGCCATAGAATCTCTGAGATCACTTTAAATATAACTGATGAGCAGGCAATTTTCCAAGCTCCAATTTAGTGGAAGTTACAACATTGCATACAAAGAACAATCCACTTATTTGGGCTGGCTACACTTGGAATCAATTATTAATGTTTTGCAATTTATAGTCTGATATTCTTTGGAGGAAGACAATAAACGCGAACCAATTCCATAGTGTTGTAAGAAGACAGAGACTGTTTATCTTTAATGCTAAAAGCATGAGACAACATTCACTGTCAGGTTCGACTACTAAGTACTAACTGTGACACACCACAAATGATAACTTAACAATACAAGAATGATTAGCAACAATTAAGAATCAAATTTCAAATACTCAGAAATAAGTAAGGTGGATGTAAGTGCGAAATTATTGGAGCCACTTACATTTTGAAAAATCCCAAGTAGACCAGGAATGCTTGCAGCCTGCAAAGCCCTGGGCTTCACGATCTGTGAATAATAGAGCTCTTCAAGAGGTTTTTCGGAAATTGATAAAATTATGCTTAAAATATTCGAGGGTGATGTGGAATTTACAGTATAACACCACCATAACCGCACAAAACATAGGACAATCCAACCTTCATGCTACTGAAGCATTCCGTTTCAAATTTTTCTCAGCATTCCAGATAATCCTCACCTTGTTGGTTTTCACCGGCACGATGTCTTCCATACTGAGATCCTCTTTGGTAACCGGGCACTTCCCATGGTCCTGCGGCATCACCACCACCGCCACAAAAAATTAGCACAAACAGGATACAGAAACGCGACGCGAGATCTCAGACATAGCTACCGACCTCAATGTAGCGCTCGATGAGCCGCCGCTCGAAGAGGAGCCCCGACTTTTTCGACACCACCGGCTCACCCGGCACATCACCAGAGACTTCGGTAGCAAACGGAGAAGCAACACAAGACGAATTAGCCCCACGGAGAGATGGATCAGAGCTAGGGTTTCGAAAAAAAGGAGGGGGCTGAGACAGGGAAGCTTACTTGCGCAGATCATGGCGGCGGCGACAAAGGAGGAGGCGGAGGGAGAGCGCGAGCGGACCCTCTCAGGCGGCAAGCTCTCCCGCGGTGGCGGTTGCGGCGCGCCGGCGACGGGAGGAGGCGGCGGGGGGCAAGGTTTAGACACTAGGGTTTTAATTCGAGTGGACTGGCAAAATTTGTCTTCTCCGTCAGGAAGCGACTTGACCATTACGAAATTCCAATCATGCCCTTGGAGTGTTTCTTTATTGCTGCTATTGGGCTTTAATCAGGTGGCCCGCCTAGCCCAGGAAGGGTGGCGCTTCGGTCCGTACAATCCAGTGAGCCCAATCGCTACGCCGTGTATAATAATCGGTCGTGTTGCCACGGCGACCCCTCGATTTTGATAGGGATAGAAAATTTTTAAAAAATAAAATAAAAATATGGTAGCTCAATTTTAATAGCGACAGGAATTTTTAAAAAATAAAATTTCAAAAACAAAGAAAAAAAACAAAATATACTACATTTATGACACGATACAAACTACAGTACTAAAGTGTCGCGTGTCAGACTAACGGTGATCACTTCAACATTATTGATATCACACATACATTATGTCGCCTCAGATTGCCGCCCAGCCAGCCCACCCGCGTGTCACCTTTTTTTGTTGCATAAACACCCTCCGCGAATTCTAGAATTACGTTTAGCTCCTTCCACCGGTTATTTTGCAAAAGAGATCTGAGTGCTCGTTTGCGTTGCCGAGCCATCCGATCGAGATCGCGCAGCCAAGCGATAGATCCTTACGCGCTATGGTTTCATCTTTTCGAATCTTTCACGCACTTCGCTTTCCCCGAACGCTCCATCAAGCGATATTGCTGATTGTATTACCGATGTTTGGAAATGATATAATACATAAAACCTTAGGGATAAGAACAACAACAGATAGCAGAACTTCTACTCATAATCTTGTCCTTAAGATTATAGAAAGGGATTTGGATATGGTGGTCTTATCTGGGTATTTGAAATGGTCCTCCAAGCACTTATGTTTGTACCTTTGAGAAATAGAAACAAAACTAATTTACTTTATATTTTTCATGAGATAAACTAGACAACAGAGTGATTTGCGCCACAAATATCACTCATGCACCATTGTTATATGTAGTTCTTGCTTAATTACCTCTTATTGATTAACAATGATACCCACAAGGCCACATTCCAGATTTGTTGTGATTTTACTGCACTAATACATCTTGTCTTATATATACCCATAGCCCTATACACAACGTTTTTTAGTCAAGTTATAACCTCAAATGTATTCTTTTTCTTTCCAGCATCATCGCTGGCATTCTAAAGTTTTGTCCTTACCTCGATATAGATTTGATATAGATTTGAGGTGGATTATCTTCCTTTATAACTAGGGAGAAATCTTGAATTGAAGTCACTAACTGCAAAATGTCATGATCAGCCTTCTGATGGTAGCAAGGTTAGGAAAGGTATATGTGAGATCATGTGATGAAAAATTGGTTGAATGGTGAAATTGGCATTGTAAAGTGACTTTGGTTATAGCATGAGTGGTGCTTGTGCATGTGCTATCTTTGAGATGATTATTATCTGGTGATAGCATGATGGATTTTGTTTGATGCAATGCACTCATGTGAGTGGTTGCATGGATTGATTTTGAGTCAAGTCGTGGACTTGTGCTCGTGCATGGTTTTTGTGTTTATTCATGTGCAGGTATTGCTTGAGGGCTAACGTGGTCGATGACGGGACGGAACTAGGTTCATGGAGGCCGAGGTTCGAGACTAGGTTCGTGGAGGAATCGAGGTCTTGGTGGTCAAGGATGTCGTGCGGAGACGTTCAGCTAGAGAACATGCACATGAAGGTGGGTTAGTCACGTATCTCTGCAGCAGGGGCTTTCATGCGTGCAAGGTTTTGGTTCTGGCCATGTTGGGCCAAGATTGAGATAGATACGAAACTCTTTCCATGTTGGAAGTGGAGTTGTATTCAATCTCTATGTTTTTACTCTGTATAAATATGGGGAGGTGTCCCTTGTTTATTTTTAGGACGCCTTGATGCGTTGTGTTTGAGGGTTTGTACTCTTGTGTTGGAGTACTTTAGACAATGAAATAAAAATCAATCTTCTAGAGAGCTTCTTCTTGTGGTTGTGATTTGCTCTTGGCTTCGACATAGTTGATCAATCGCTTGAAGTTTTTGTTCATCACAGCAATCACGAAGTTCATCACGGAATTCGGTTCTTTGCAAAGGTATCATCTTGTGAAGGTAATATCTTTTGATCCGTAAATCCGATCGGATTGATTCTTATTGGGTTTGATTCGTAATTGAATTTAGTTTCTACAGTTAAAATTTCACATCAATCCAATGGTTAGATCTTTAGTAATTCATGGTCACCCAGATTGATGTCCTGCTCGCCCGACTGCTCGCGTGGTCGCCCAGATTCAGTCATCTTGCAAAGGATATAACTTTAGATCTGTAGATCCGATTGATCTGATTCTTTTTGTGTTAGCTGCAGAATTGAGTCTAGTTTCTACAGTTAAAATTTCACATCAATCCAACGGCTAGATCTTCAAAAAAATTTATTTTAGTGGATATATATTGGTCTGCTCACCCAACTGCTCACGTGCTCGCCCAGATTGTCCTTGTGGTCGCCCAACTGCTCACGTGCTCGCCCAGATTGTCCTTGTGGTCGCCCAACTGTTCACGTGGTCATCCAGACTGGTCTACTGGTCACCCAAGTGGTCTCTTGGTCGCCAGATCGCTTCTCTTGATCGCCCAAGTGCTTTTCTCGGTCGCCTATGCCAAATTGGTCGTCCAAGTGTTCTACTGGTCGCCCAAGTGCCCAAACTGGTCGCCCAAGTGATCTACCGGTCGCTCAGACTGGTCTATTGGTTTCTCAACTACATAAACTGATTTCCAAGCAATTTGAGTTTCAATTGGGGTGTTTGAAAAGTTCAAAATTTTGATTTTAGCTTCCGCGCAATCATTCACCCCCCCTCTGATTGCTACATTAGTATATTCCGATCCTACAAGTGGTATCAGAGCGAGATTAAGGTATGACGTCAGATAAGTATGTTAATCGTCCTCCTATGCTTAATGATTCAAATTTTCCTTATTGGAAAAGTCGCATGCAATCCTATATTGAAGCTCAAGGTAATGATGTTTGGCGCAAAGTTTCTAATACATATGATGTTCCTGATATAGTCACTAATGATAATAAAGCAGACGTTGATTTAAATGCTAAAGCTAAAAACTTGATTTTTTAAGGAATCTCTGAAAAAGAATTTGATCGAAGTTTCTCATTTACGTTCGCACATTCGGTTTGGAAGACATTATGTGACTATCATGAAGGTTCAACTAAGATTAAGAAAGCGCAAAAATATTTACCAAAAGGACTTTTCGATTTTGTAATGAGACCGGTGAATCAATTGATGATCTTTACTCTCGATTTGAAAAATCTTGTGCAATTTGTGTGGTGTTGGAGTTAACAATCCAAAGAGAGAGAATGCTAATAAGATTTTGAGATATCGACTCTGAATGGCGCATGGTTATTCTTGCAATCAATCAAACTGTTGATTTGGACACGTTGACCATGGATGATCTGTATTCTAGGTTGAAAACTTATGAGATGGATTCTTTATCACCTAGAGTCGATAAAACCTCTACACATGCACTTGTTGCTAACCCCAAAGACGTCTTCTCGGATTACCATCTTCGTCTCCTTATGCGCATTAGCTTCTTTTCGGATGAACAGTTTGAGATGCTCCTCAAGAAGATCTTGTGCTTATTTCTTCACGCTACTGTTAATGCACTCAACAATGTGAGGATGAGGAGGCGTGGAGGTACTACTTCAGGTCTTTCAAGCTGCTTTGAGTGTGGTCTTCCGAGCATATCAAAGCAAATTGTCCCAAGTTGAAAAAGAAGGAAGAAAGGAACCAAAGACAACGCACTCAAGACGTACTACTCCTAGGCGTTCCAATTTTCGAAAAGTCGCTAAGAAAGTCTTAGCTGTCTTGGAGGAGTGTGATCTTAGTGATTTGGACTTTGAGAGTGACAATGAGCCACGAGACAAGAAGGAGATCTCGATGATGACTTCACCGGCATGTGCTTTATGGCTAAAAGGGATAGTGACAAGATTCGATTTTGATGAGGTAGGACCTTCTTATGATGAACTTGAGTATGCTATGGTTAAATTAGCTTCGAACTTAAAAAATCTAAGAAGGCTCTCAAAGAAAAAGATCTAGAAATTGATAGTTCCAATTCTGAAATTGCAAGGCTTAGATCTTTGATTCCTGATGATAATGCCTGTAAGTCATGTGACTTAATTCACAATGAGCTTGTTTCACTTAGGAAAGAACATGCTTCTCTGTTAAAGCAAGATAGGGAAAATGAGAAACAAATGAAAAATGCTAGTTGTTCAACCATTGATTTGCATGATTCAAACTTCTTGTTCAAAATGCTCCATCTTTGGAATTGAAGTTGCATGATGCAAATGCTAGAGTTTCTCAAATGATGATGCCTTGCTCACTCATGAAGTTCTTTCTGCTCAAAATGTCAAAAATGAAAGGAATAATGGACGTTCCTCAGAACAATTGTTTAACTCTCTGTCTAGAAAGGTTGATTACTTGGAAAAATCGTTAGAACGTTTCACTAAAGGAAAGAAAAACCTAAACATGATTTTGGATTAATCAAAAGTCAAGCACTCATAACAAAGGTTTAGGTTTTGATTCTTATGCTCATCATAAAACACATGTTCCCACCGTTGTCAAAGTTCTTGAAAGTGGAAAGTTTGAAATTGCAAATGAGCCTAAGAAAATTGTCTTTAAATCTGCTGGAATTTTATCTTCTACTGTGATGAATGCAAATATTGCTTCTACTTCTAAAGTTAAACATTCTGTTAAGTACACTTGTACTCATTGTGGTAGAGATGGACATCTAGTAGATTTTTGCTTTAGGCTAGCCAAACAATGAAGCAAGAAAAAGCTAAGGCTAGGTCTAATTTGAGCACGAGCACGCTTTACTCCTCATTATGTGGCTAAGTTGATGCGGACACCTTTTGTTGCAAGAAACACGAGAAACAAAAAACTGATTTTGTATACAAGTATACTCGTCTTTGTGCCTACTTGTCGTGTGTCTCGGTCTTTGGATTCCTAAATGTCTTTTATCTAACCCCAAGATCTTGAGACATCGACATTGTCTTTTATGAGGTCAGAAAGAGAAAGGAGAACATATGGTTCATAGATTCGGATGTTCAAGACATATGACTGGTGATTCAAAATGGTTCTCCTCCTCACACAAAGTTCGGTGATGAGGTCATCACTTTTGGCGACAATTCAAAGGAAGAATTCTTGGAAGAGGAATTGTGCGAGTCAATGAAAACTTCATTCTCAAGGATGTAGTTTTGGTAAGCAAGCTCAAATATAATTTGCTCTCAGTTTCTCAGTTGCTTGATGAAGACCTTGAGGTAAGATTTCAAAAAAAATCTTGTCGTATATTAGATGTTTCTGAAAATCTAGTATGCAACATCACTCGCATTGGTCGCTTGTTTAAAGGTGATTTTTCGTGTCCATCATCTGCAATGACATGTCTTGTATCTCATGTTTCAAAAGATCTAACTTTTTGGCATCATAGACTTGGTCATATTGGTTTTGATCACCTTTCTTGCATTAGTAAATCAAATTTGCTCAGAGGTTTGCCTGAATTAAAATATGACAAAACAAGTAATTTGACTTGCTCTCCCTGTCAACATGGAAAAATGACTGCATCCAAACATTTTCCTATCACTGCTGTTATGACTAATGCTCTAGGTCAGCTTTTACACATGGATACTGTGGGACCAGCAAGAGTAAAATCTGCAGGAGGTAAGTGGTATGTTCTTGTGATTGTAGATGATTACTCTAGGTACTCTTGGGTATATTTCATGACTACTAAAGATGAAGCTTTTGAATTGTTTCAAGAGTTTGCATTAAGGTTGCTTAAGGAATTGCCCGAAGCACTTAAAGTAATTAGGAGTGATAATGGAGGAGAATTCAAGAACACTCTTTTGCTTCATTCATTACGAACATGGAATTGAGCATCAATTTTCTTCGCCGAGTTCCTCAACAAAATGGTGTTGTTGAGAGGAAAAATCGCACGCTAGTTGAGATGGCTAGGACAATGCTTGATGAATATTCTACTCCTAGGAAGTTTTGGGCTGAAGCTACTTCTACTGCTTGCTACATTTCAAATAGAGTATTTTTGAGAGCAAAGCTTCATAGAACTTCTTATGAACTTCGGTTTGGACGTACTCCTAGCATCTCCCATATGCGTGTTTTTGGTTGCAAATGTTTCATTCTCAAACATGAAAATCTTGATAAGTTTGAATCTAGATGCTCAGATGGATTGTTTCTTGGTTATGCTCTTCATACTCGTGGTTACCGTGTGCTGAATTTAGAAACTAACAAAATTGTTGAGACTTGTGAAGTCACTTTTGATGAGGCTAGTCCTGGTACTAGACCCGAAATTTCAGCAACACAGGTTACTTGCATTTCTGAAAGCATCTTTTTAGAAGAAAGTGATGATGAAGATGAAGATGAAAGTGGTAATCAAGTTGGCAACACGGGTCAGCCAATTCAACCACAGGAAGAAAATCAGCAAGCATCTTCTAAATTCTTCCAACAAACACACATGGTCTTGGACCTCAAGCAACTTCGAAATTTCAGCACCATTGCATATTCAACGAAGACATCCTCTGAGCAGATGATTGGTGAGATAAATGTGCGTGTGCTTCAAACAGTACAATACTAATGCCTCATATGCTCATCTCGCTTTTGTTGCATCTTTTGAACCCTAAGATGTAAGTCACGCTTTATCGATGAGTCTTGGATTAATGCCATGCATGAGGAACTTGAGAATTTTGCGCTAATAAGGTTTGGGTTTTAGTTCCACCTCCTTTAGGTCGAATATCATTGGAACTAAATGGGTTTTAAGAATAAATAAAGTCAAGATGGGGTTGTTATTAGAAACAAAGCTAGATTGGTTGCTCAAGATTTTACTCAAATTGAAGGACTTGATTTTGATGAAACTTTTGCACTGTTGCTAGACTTGAAGCCATTAGAATTTTGTTGGCCTTTCTTTGCATCTAAAGGTTTTAGATTGTATCAAATGGACGTCAAAAGTGCTTTTCTAAATGGTTTTATTTCGAAGAAGTTTATGTCAAACAACCTCCTGGATTTGAAGATCCGAAATACCTGCACCATGTTTTTAAGTTGTCCAAAGCTTTATATGGTTTAAAACAAGCTCCTCGGGCTTGGTATGATAGGCTTAAATCATATTTGCTGGAAAATGATTTTGAAATGGGCAAAGTTGATAAAACCTTGTTTTCTCTCAAGCATGGCAATGATCTGTTACTTGTTCAGATTTATGTGGATGATATCATTTTTGTGGTACTTCTCATGCTCTGCTTGCCAAGTTTTCGATTACACTATGAGCGAAATTTGAGATGAGTATGATGGGTGAGCTCACATACTTTCTCGGGTTTACAAGTCAAGCAAACAAGGCAAGGTATCTTTGTTCACCAAACAAAGTACACAAAAGATCTCCTTCGACGTTTTGAGATGGAATCATGCAAACCAATTTTCACACCTATTAGCACAACAACTACTTTAGATCCGGATGAAGAAGCAGAACTGGTTAATCAAAAGGAGTATCGAAGCATGATTGGATCGCTTCTTTATCTCACTGCTTCAAGACCAGACATACACTTTGCGGTATGTTTATGTGCTCGTTTTCAAGCTTCCCCACGTGCTTCTCATCGACAAGCGGTAAAACGTAGTCTTCGCTATTTACAATCCACTTTAGAGTTTGGCTTATGGTACTCCTCATCATCATGTTTATCACTTAGAGCCTTCTCTGATGCTAATTTTGCGGGTTGTAGAATTAACAGGAAAAGTACCTCTAGAACATGTCATTTTATTGGTACATCTTTAGTTGCTTGGTCATCTAGAAAACAAGTTTACATTGCTCTCTCAACCTCTGAATCTGAATATGTTCTTTCTTCCGCATGTTGTGCTCAAGTGCTTTGGATGATATCAACTTTAAAGGATTTTAGATTAATTATAGATAGTGTTCCACTTTTACGTGATAACACTAGTGCTATTAATATTGCTAAAAATCGATTGCAACATTCTCGAACAAAACATATTGATATTCGCTATCATTTCCTCGAGATCATGTGGAAAAGGGAGATGTTGTGTTGCATTTTGTTGATTCTAATTTGCAAATTGCTGATATTTTCACAAAACCACTTGATGCTTCTCGATTTGCCTTTTTGAGGGGAGAGCTGGGCGTTGTGCATCCCATGAGCTTGTTTTGAGAGGGAGTTTTATGCCAAGTCTGTTACTTAATGAGCTTACTTTATCATATTTCTTTATATATTATGTAATTAAGCTTATGTATGATAATCTAAATTGTGCTACTTGAACTAAAAGTGACATTGTGGAATTCCTTAGTTTAATTGTCTATAGCGCATGCTCTGTGATATCTTCTTCATTATAGGCACGATATTGAATCCTCTTGACAAAGTTGGGCTATGAAGCATGTGTGTTTTTCAGCTTTACTCTTTCATAGACCATTTAATCTCTTTGCATGTTTACAATGGAAGAAAAAGGAATAGAAAAAAGGGCAAGAAGCTTGTCAAAATTATCAAAATATGCAAAAGCTTCAAGATGTATGCTTCAAGCATGTCATTCCCTAAAAGATAAGATGTATGCTACAAGCATGCCATTCCCTAAAAGATAAGATGTATGCTGCAAGCATGCCATTCATTGAAAATAAAAGAAGTATGCTTCAAGCATGCCACATGCAGTTTACTGTTATCAAGATTAAATTGGTCTACTAGATTGGAGTTGAAACTACTTGCTTGCCCTGAGTTGTTAGTTGCTTCATTTTTGGGCCTAGTTTTTCTGCCAAGATTGTGCTTAGTACTTGGCTATAGTTGATTAAATTGAGGTTGAGATGCATGTCACTTCCTAACTTGTTAAATAATATTAAGTTCATGTATTATGCTTATTATGTGATCTATAAGGTTATATGATCAATTAAGCTCATTGGTTCTTGTATTAGCACTCATTTGTTTTTCCTTGCTGAAATCATTGTCAAAGGGGGAGAAGAAAGCTTACACTCAGGGGGAGAAGTAAAATGTTTTACTGTCAAAAGGGAGAAATTTTGGAGTTCACACATAATTTGGTTTCCTTTTAGGGGGAGATTTTTCACTTTGCTTTTTGATCACTTTGCTTTCTGTTTTGAAATGAAATTTCTTAAAATCTATTCTTGTGAGGTGAATGCCAATGTTCAGGTCCAAATGGTGTTGCCAATGTTTTCATCAAGGGGGAGATTGTGAGATCATGTGATGAAAAATTGGTTGAATGGTGAAATTGGCATTGTAAAGTGACTTTGGTTATAGCATGAGTGGTGCTTGTGCATGTGCTATGCTGAGATGATTATTATGCTGGTGATAGCATGATGGATTTTGTTTGATGCAATGCACTCACGTGAGTGGTTGCATGGATTGATTTTGAGTCAAGTCGTGGACTTGTGCTCGTGCACGGTTTTTGTGTTTATTTATGTGCAGGTGTTGCTCGAGGGTGAAAGTGGTCGATGACGGGACCGGAACTAGGTTCATAGAGGAACTGAGGTTCGAGACTAGGTTCAGGGAGGAATCGAGGTCTCGGTGGTCAAGGATGTCGTGCGGGACGTTCGGGCTAGAGAACATGCACATGAAGGTGGTTAGTCACGTATCTTTGCAGCAGTGGAACATTCATGCGTGAAAGGTTTTGGTTCTGGCCATGTTGGACCAAGATTGAGATAGATACGAAACTCTTTCCATGTTGGAAGTGGAGTTGTATTCAATCTCTGTGTTTTTACTCTGTATAAATATGGGGAGGTGTCTCCTGTTTATTTTTAGGACGCGAGCGTTCAGGTTTGAGGGTTTGTACTCTTGTGTTGGAGTACTTTAGACAATGAAATAAAAATCAATTTTCCAGAGAGCTTCTTCTTGCGATTGTGATTTGCTCTTGGCCGACATAGTTGATCAATCGCTTGAAGTTTTTGTTCATCACAGCTATCCACGAAGTTCATCACGGAATTCGGTTCTTTCAAAGGTATCATCTTGCAAAGGTAATATCTTTTGATCCGTAGATCCGATCGGATTGATTCTTATTGGGTTTGATTTGTAATTGAATCTAGTTTCTACAGTTAAAATTTCACATCAATCCAATGGTTAGATCTTTGGTAATTCGTGGTCGTCCAGATTGATGTCCTGCTCGCCCGACTGCTCGCGTGGTCGCCCAGATTCAGTCATCTTGCGAAGGATATAACTTTAGATCTATAGATCTGATTGATCTGATTCTTTTTGTGTTCGCTGCAGAATTGAGTCTAGTTTCTACAGTTAAAAGTTCACATCAATTCAACGGCTAGATCTTTAGGAATTTCTATTTTAATGGATATGTATTGGTCTGTTCGCCCAACTGCTCACGTGCTCGCCCAGATTGTCCTTGTGGTCGCCCAACTGCTCACGTGCTTTCGCCCAGATTGTCCTTGTGGTCACCCAACTGTTCACGCGGTCGTCGAGATGGTCTCTTCGTCGCCTAAGTGGTCTCTTCGTCGCCAGATTGCTCTCTTGATCGCAAGTGCTTTTACGTCGCCTAGTGCCAAACCGGTCGTCCAAGTGTTCTCTTGATCGCCTAAGTGCCCAAACCGTCGCCAAGTGATCTACTGGGTCGCTCAGACCGGTCTATTGGTTTCTCAACTGCATAAACCGATTTCCAAGCAATTTGAGTTTCAATTGGGGTGTTTGAAAAGTTCAAAATTTGATTTTAGCTTCAAGCAATCATTCACCCCCTCTGATTGCTACATTAGTATATTCGATCCTCAAGATACAAATTGATGGTAGCCTTGAAGATAACTGGGTTACCAAGAAGGGGAATTTCTTGGCACTTTGTCTACAAACCTTCTCAAGGGTTGCTTTCTCCAGTTATTGCACCAAAAGCTCATCACAACGATGGTAGTCTGGAGTTGAATCTTGTCCATGTAAGTGGAAGGCTCAGATTATTTTGCTTCTTTGTTGCTTATTGGCTTACAATCCTTGTTCCAGGCAGCAGGCACCTTGGACCTGAAACTTGTCAGTTTGTGTTTTCCTAAAACTACAGCCATCTCTTAACCGCATTCAATCTACTGCTTGGCTTTAAAGATTGTCCAGTTAGGACATTACCTCCACTGATTTGCGACACTCCGTGTTGCAACCACTTTTTGTAGGTAAAACAAGTAGAGATAAGGCCAGTTGGCAATGCTCACAATGGTTGTGACGTTGATAGTGAGTTTCTTCAGGTGGAGGCCCAGCGAGAATGGCAGTGCTCTCTGCTCCCAGAACAAGGCCTTGATAGTTTAATCTACGACAACTTGCAGGAAACTATTGTAGATTTATATCAACAAATTGCACATTAGGGATCTTACATATGGTTTTCTACCAACATTTTGCTATTTAGTTATATAACATTAGATATTTAGCTATTTAGCGTAGATGGATCACTTTAGAAAGGGTAAAAATTCTTTATTTCTTTTATACCACTAGCTAATTTCAATTCCTAAACTAAGTGGAAATCAACCACATTTTGTTATTCAAGGCACCACACTATCAGTCCGCAATCAACAAAATAATAGAGCACAACTCATTGAGAAACTACTTTAGAACGGTAAGAAACTACTTCCTTAACTAAATTAAGACCAACTCTACTCTAAAAAGAAAGGGATGAACGAACAAAAGTTGGAATTATGTTCTTTACGATTGCCAGGCTTCTTGGAGGTGAATGCAGCACCCTTGGGGTGGATGAGTGCATTCATGAGTGATGGCTTGCCGATGTTAGATTTATTGCAGTTAGTTATTGTAGATTTACATTTACAATAAGCACCTTAGGGATCTTGGCAATTCTTACCATATGTTGGATAAGAATCATCAGATAGTTCTATAAGTCTTTTCAACCTTCGCATCATTTCATACGCGCTCCTTTATTTACGACTTCTCATATAGATATCGATTATCCTCACTTTATAATCCGTATTGTTTTGTCATTGATTCGTGGTTAATATTTTTGGTTTCTACTTTATTTCCGGGTGCACTTCTATGCTGCTATTCAAAAAGATGAAATCGGTTGGGTCACCACATACATACAATTAGTATGGTCGTAGTCCTGGATATATCCATTTTCCTACCCCTGCTGTAGAGACACCTCTTTTGGGTGAGTGCCTTTTTCCTGATTAGAGATGACTTTGTTCGGTTCTAAAATGATGATTACCTAATCATTTATTACTGCTTCAGTGTAAATGCAGAGTTACATGGTACATTGTTGTTGGTCACTGATGAGGGTGGTAGAACTGCTTTAAGTTTACTGAACCAACCGGTTGGACTTCTTTCATATTCTAACAAATGACTTCTTTCAGATTCTAGCCAATGCTTTCTTATTAGACATGCTAAGCCTGTAATAGGGAAGCTAGATTTGATGGACCTCTTTCTATGTTTTCTATATTGCTAAAATATCAAAGATATGATTTCGTATAGTTATTTCCTTGAAAAAAAAGATAGGAAGGGTATATGCAGATGCTCCTTCTATAGTTAATGGATTGTATTATTTATTTGCACTAAATTCGTATCAGGTAGATTAGTGAAGAAGTGAGCCAATTGTACTGCACAATTCAGTAATATGGTTCTTTTCTTACCCAGGTTAGTTGTTTAATGAATTTGATTTGGGCATGGGGATATTGCTCAGTTATGACTATATAGAATGCAGCTGGGTAGTTATAAAGTCTATTCCCAGCCAAATATTATAGCACTTCATTCAGATTTGAGAACATACAGGTGACTAAGTACATTGCTTCTGTTATTTCATTTCAATTCTTATGTGTTCTGCATAATTGTGCTGTTTGGGCTATAGATATTGCTGGACTTTTCTCGCTGTAGTTTTATATATATGCAAATTCTATATTAGCCATGCTGCCAATACATAGAAATTTAAATAGCACATCAGTCTGAGATAGCATAGTGTGCTTCCCATCCAAGTAGATAGATATCTAGGAAAAACTTGAAAAAGGCTGTAGCATTGACAGCTCGATAGGTAACAATGGAATAGATGTTGCCCTACCGATCCAAGGTATCCAACGGTTACAACAGTCACAACCATCCCGTGAGATTCAATTTCCCCAATCCCCACATGTCGGCGTATTCCGCCTAACAGGACCCCGTCAATGAACAGGGTTGACTACTCCCAGGATGGAAGTGGTTCGATAAAGGGCGTCTTCGTGGCCAAAAACCCTAATGTCTCTCTACGATGGATCCCGGGGATCAGCAGATCAATGGACACGGTGATGTACCCAGATTCAAGCCCCCAGCACGGGTAACAGCCCTACGTCCTGCTAGATCTTTGTTGAGGAAATGTGGAGGAGGTTACAAGGGCTCTCCTAGTCTTGTGCTTCTTTCTCTATGTCTCTTATGTGCTCTGAGTGTGTTCTCCTTTTCCTCCTTCATGCACCGAGCGCCCTTATATAGACGGGCCAGCTCAGGCAGGTGAGAAGATGACGCTATATTGATCTATGACTCATTAATTACACCCATCATTCGAGCCTTATCTCACTGACCCATGACTCATTTATTGCACTCGTCGTTGTAGCCTTGTCCTTCAAGCCCCATTTAATGCCGCTGCATGGCTTCACCCAGTCCGCCCGGGATATGACACTCCTGCGACGGGTTTGGTGAGAGGCGTCAGAGGGATGGGCCGTCGTCGTGTCGATAGCAGAATCCTCCACAATTAATGGCCCTGACTCAGCATGTCAGGGGAAGGAGACTTCGAGGCGAAGCCTACTCCTTATTCCTTTGGTTGCCTCCGTGGTCTGACAAGGGGGGCCAAACACCCGCTCGCTTGCCAGGCCACCGCTTGAGTCGACGCCCGCCCATGGCGTGATCGCCACTTGCCGCCCGAGGCCACGCGACTCCTCGCCCGGCAGCGGCGTGATCGCCCACGCCGCCAGGCACCACGCTGCTCGCTCGGTGAGCGGCGTAACCGCCACCTTTCGCCGGGGTCACGTGGGCTCTCGCCACGGAGGCGAGCGTGATCGCCCACGCCCGCCAGTGCCATGTTGGACCAGCCGCCTTTTGAGTGCAACCTGCGGTGGAGAGGTACCCGGTGCAAAAGTACACCGAGCAGTAGCCCTCGGGAATGTCTGTATGAACGCGCTAGTCCTTTTTAGTCCTCATTTAATATCGGTGCGTTCCTGGATGGGCCCACCACTTCTGAGCACGCAACCGCCTCGGTCCTCCCCACTTTCGCCGATTTTCTTTGGGACCCGAAGCGTCGCAACTTTTTTGCCTGTTCGCGAATTGTCTTTGTGGGGGGTCTATATATATGCGCGCCCCCACGCAACAATTCACGTTTTTTGATCTTCTCGCGCTTTGCCCTTTGCCCTTTCGTCTTCCTTTGCTCAAAGAACTTTGCTTCTACTTCAATGGCGTAGTCTCTTCTTTCTTCCACCGCTGGCCAGAGCAGGATGGATTTTGTCGCCAAGATGGTGTAAGTTCAAGCGCCTTTGGTTTTGGTGATTGATGTTAATTAACGTTTAATCTCTGTTTAATGACAAACCTAATCTTTATGAGGCTAACATGTTTTATTGAGCATATATTTAGTAGTCTCATATTTGGATGAAAAATGGAAAACCCAAGGTATGTATGCGTATTCTTTCTAGTATTAATGGCATACTTTGGATTCAAGTTGAAGTATGAATATCCCCATTATATTTACCACAAAACGTGCATCATGTTTCCCAATTCATATATTACATGGATGCACATACTTAGGGGGAGTTTGTGATTTAACTTGAAAGTTTCATTGTATTGATCTATTCTTTATTGATACATATACGGATCAAGACAAAGAAACTAAATCCTTGAGTATATATTTGAATTGCCTAGTTATAGTATACTCATGGTAATATAGGATATACTCCAATGCAATCAAATTGAATATGTGCATATTATATCCAAGTCAATTATATCTATGCACATATACATGTGGGGTTTATTCTATAGCTAATGACTTAGAGTAATGATCATTTCCATATAGTTTACACATAATGGATCATTATTTTTCATCAACATGAGTATATGAAAACTTGTGTAGTTAATATATACTCATATCAATTTAAATGAAAATTTAAATTGAGTTCATTTGTCTTGTTAATCATTAAAGAACATTTCATCATGTGTTGATAGTGTTCCTTGATTAATTAAGGACAAATGAATAGCTCTTAAGTATAATGAAGCATGTGTTGCATTATTGAACTTAAGACACATTTATATCATTCAAATTGATTAAGGTTATGCTCAATTGATCTAAAGGCATCCATTATGTGTTAATGGAGTGCAAGAGATAATTGAGATAACCATGCATCTTGGACTAACTATTTTAATGAGTTGTGATTGAGTTAGGTTAAGTCCAAGGATGATTGAGAACGGGATAAAGACGGCATCATGAGGTGATGAGCGTCAAGAGGAGATCCCGAAGACAAAGAAGAGGAGTCGAGTGATGATCCCGGGGGAGTATCAAAGTAAAGATCATAAAGACCCCAAAGGGGATTGTTTGCGTGCGGCGGCGAAGGTATAACTAGATAGGCTAAGGACCTTGTAGTCTTTGAGTCTAGTTTTTATCGCCGTACTATTAAGAGGGGTTGAGTCCTAGCCTGAGCTTCATCATGTGTTGATGATCTCGATCCCGTGTTCACTCTAGCTCGAATCTTATTTGGATTTGATTTTTGCATGGAGCTAACCATTTGGCATGTGTTGCGAATATGTTAAGCTTACGCTTGGTTGTTATCGCATATTGCTCTGATTTGCATGTGTTGCAAATAGGAGAAGCATATGTTTTGGTTTTCACATAAAGCTTTGATTTGCATGTGTTGCAAATAGGATAAGCTATCTGCGTTGGCTTTTGCGTGAAATTCACTTTTGCATGTGTTGCAAATTGTTGAAGCTTCATGTTTTGTTTTTCTTTACAAAACAATCTTTCAAAATCAAAGTGGTTGCTTGGAGCTAAGTTTTGCATGTTGTCAGCGTACTCTACGCTAGGGTACCCTCTCCGTGGTACAAATGCCACGTGGCGGCTTTGGCGATCGGGCGGCGATCACGGCCCCCGACCAGTCTTTACCACGTGGCGCCCGGCAGCAGGTGGCGAATGCATACTTTCGCGCCGGCGATAGCCCACATGGCGTCTGGCGATCGGCGGCGATCACGGCCGCCGGCGGTCTTACCGCGTGGCGCCCGTGGCGGTGGCGGTCGCCTACTACGCCGGCGCCAAATCCCGTGGCGGCTTTGGCGATCGGCGGCGATCACGGCCATCGGCAGTCTGCCGGCCGCGTGGCGCCCGACGGCGGTGGCGTAGCATTCGCCGGCGCCCGGCCGTGGCGGCTTTGGCGATCGGCGGGCTTCGCCCGGCGCCCGATCCACGTGGCGGTCGGCGAGTGGCGGGGCGCCTTGCTTTCGCCCGCCGCAAGGCAAAAAGGTGAAGCGCGGTGGCTTCCTGAAGTCTCCTTCCTGGCCGTCTGCGTGTCGGGCAGCGAACTGCTGTGCAGAGCTCATCGGCGCAAGGGTTTTACGTAACAAGCCCATTCCTCGACACCTCTCACCTACATCATAAAGGGTCCCATCCGGCGAATCGGGCAAAAACGCAGCGAGGCATTTAATGAAATTTGGAGGCAGGGACAAGACGGGAAGGAGCATTAAATGTGTTAAGATCGGCATGATGACCCTCCTTCTACCTACACCGTTAGCCTGGCCTATATAAAGGCACCCGGGTGCATGGGGAAGGAGGACCGGAGGAGAGAGCTCAATCCATCAGATAGGCAACACCCTAGAGCTAGCAGAAGAATTTGTAACCCGAGAACTCTGGACTAACTCAAGACATTCCATAAGAAATTGAGCAGGACGTAAGGCTATTACCCTTCTCACAAGGGGGCCTGAACCTGGGTAAAATCCTCTTGTTCTTCCCAGTTCATAGCCGCCGGAACCCTCCGTGTGGGAGTTTTCTAGGGTTTTCACCCTCTAGGTTAGCCAGCCGCGAAGACGCCCTCCTATCGAACAAAACCGGCTCAGAGACTCGGGACTGTCGGGAGTGGAATCTGGCACACATGTGTTGCAAAAGGAGATAGCTCAAGCATGATTTAGTGTTTATGTGGTTGTATGGAGCTAGAGGCTTGCATGTGTTGCAAGTAGAGAGTTCATACGTGTGATTTGGTTTTGGTTTGGTTGCATGGAACTGGAGAATTGCATGTGTTGCAATTAGAGAGTTCATGCACTTTGATTTGGTGTTGCTTGGAGCTAGACTTTTGCATGTGTTGCAAAGAGTAGTGCTCAAGCATGAAATATGTTTAATGTGTTATTTGCAAGTTAGTTGTGCAAATAACCGAGGTTTATAGTCAGGAATCCAGAGAGCATGTGAGTAGGGCTTGCAGGGTGTTGGCAAGTTGACCGGGTCTCGTGTTGACCTTCACATGGCTAGGGGATTAATCTCATAAACTCTAGTTTGATTTATATCGTTTGCAAATAGATCTTGAGTTGGTTGCAAAATGTGTTTTGCAATTTGGTTGAAATTCTTTGAGCATAAGCCAAGTTGGTGCAAATGTGTTTTTGCACAAGTGTATGATCATGTGTTGATCATCTAATGGCTCAAAGAATGGTGTTTGGTCTTTGGAGAAATATTTTTCAGTGTTGAAAAATCTGGATTTCTTCAAAAGATGGTACGGCAAAAGTGCTTGGTGCGGTAGTACGCATAATCGACTCACTACGCTTATGGGAGCGGTAGTGTCAAGCGCTTTGCACGACCTCTTAGGGCTACTTTGTCATTAGCTTTTCTCCGATCTTATGTTTTCGAAGTCGGTGAGTCCCAGACTACCACACAGTAGCGGTAATATCATAAATGTGGTACTCTGGGTCCTTAGAAGGCGGTAGTATCGGAAATATGACCGTTAGCCGACCGTTGAGGATGCAGTAGGTACTCTGACCCTATGAGGGCTGATAATCTGGGGTTTAGTGATTTTGCTAAAAAAGCCCCCAAACGACTAGTTTTCTTGGTGGGGTTATAAATAGACCCCATGGGGGGCTTGGGCAGATGTTGTTGGCTTTGTGGGAGTTGTGTGCATGTGTTGCTCTTCTCCCTTTGCTTCTTGAGCTTAAGAGTGAGCCCTAATTGCATGTGTGCAATTAGGAAGTGGATTGAGAGCCTCTTGTGTATGTGTTGCACTTGGGGGAGGCCTAGGTGCATGTGTTGCACTAGGTGATCACCAGGAGCGCATGTGTTGTGCTCGGTGAAGTTCAAGCGAAGGATCGGCTTATTACTCTTGGAGGTTGCCGACTCCTAGACTAGGTGTGGTTCGGCGACCACGGCATAGCCGGGAGTTCTTAGTCCGCGCCCCGCTTATGGAGCGGTCAGATGCTCGGTCTTCAAGCCTCTCAACACCAGCGTGTTGGCACGCTCAGCTTGGCCATTGCTCTTGGGATGGGCCACCGAAGCAAAGCATACCTTGGTACCCATCTCGCAGAACTCTAGGAAGGCGTATTTGGTGAACTAAGTGCCGTTGTCGGTGATGATGCGATTAGCAATTCCAAAGCGGTGAAGATCCGTGGATGAACTTGATAGCGGCGGAAGCGTGATGAATACATCTTGCCGGTTTGACCCACTTGGTGAATTTGTCGATGGCGGCGAGCAGTGGGTGAAGCCCGTGGCCGATGGAGCGGGCCGGGATATCGACCCCTGCATCGCGAACGGCCAAGAGAGCGGGATGGTTTGCAGAGCTTAAATTTGGTCGGTGGATTACTGGTGAAGAATTGGCATGCCAGATCTCCTCACCACCGCAAGCATCCCGGAGGGTAGTAGGCTAATAAAATCCTTGGCGGGCAACTTTTGAAACAAGCGTCCGTGGGACATATGGCTCCCAGCGACATGCCTCCATGGATATCGAGGCGAGCGCTCCCTCTTCCCGAGTGATGCACTTGGTAGAATTCCATTTCGCTCCGGTGGTATAGGTCCCCACCTACGAGCATAGCACTTGGCCTTCGTGCAATCTTCTCGGTGAGGCATCATCGCCGGGGATCACTCGGTCTCGCGGGAAGGCTAGGATAGGATCCATCCATGACCTTCCGGTAGAGAGTGACAATCACACGATGATCGCCGGGTACTCGGCTTGGCGAGCTTTTCCACGGGTGCGCGTCGGCGGCGCCGCCTTCCTCCGGTTTAGGGAGGCGTGGGTGCCGCCACCCTCCCTAAATCGGAGGCGCGATAAGCGCCGCCATCTCGCCCGAATCGGAGGTCATGACAATTTGCACCATCGTCCCGGCGGAGATGGGGCGGCGATGGACGGTTGTGATAGTTTTTCTTCAAAGACCCGGCCGGACAGAGGTTCTTGAGGGCCTTGAGCTGCGAGCCCATCGCCAGATGGTTGTCGCGTCGAGGATATGGACATATCCTAATCCTTGAAGTGGCGCTCCATCTTCCACCCCTAAGTCAAAACCTAATCAAAGATATATCACGAAGCGATAAATAGGTTTAACAAGTTAAAGCCTAAATCAACTAGGCTCACTAGTACACTATCTAAATTAAGTCTCTACACTAGAATTGCTAAATTGAACAATCAATTAATACTAAGCAATTCTAATACATTCAAGCAATCAATAATATGCAAAAGGTATATACTTGAAAGTAAAGAGACAAGGGACAACTGATGTTTTTCCGTGGTGTTCGGAGACTTGCCGGTCTCCCCTAGCCCACGTTGAGGCAAGCCCACACTTGGACCTGGCTCCGCCGAGCACCGCCTCTTTCCACTAGTCGTGGTTTTCACGCTCGCGTGAGGCTCAACCCGAACCTTCACAAACTTGCCGGCTTCTCACACCTCGAGAGCTCCCGCGCACGACGCCTACACCGTCTAGGAGTCGGCAACCTCCAAGAGTAACAAGCCGCTCCTTGCTTGAACTTCACCGAGCACAACTAATGCGCTCCCGGTGATCACCAAGTGCAACACATGCACAAGGCCTCACTCAAGTGCAACACATGCACAAGAGCTCACTCAAACCACTCCTAATTGCAACACATGCAATTAGCTTCACTCTTAAGCTCAAGAAGTAAAGGGAGAAGAGCAACACATGCACACAACTCCTACACACAAAACAACACCAAGAACCCCCCTCAAGCCCCCAAGGGGTATTTATAGCCCCCCACAAGAAAACTAGCCGTTGGGGGCAAGATTCCATAAATTCAGAACAGCGTACTACCGCCTCTAAGGGCTGAGTAGCCATGCGTCCAACGGCTCAGAAGGCCACATTTATGAACTACAGCTCTAAGGCGCTGAGTACGATTTCAAGATCTACCGCTCCCACGAGCAGTAGTGCCGCCTTGCCACCACCAAAACACGCATCTGTTAAAAAGCTACTGCGGCAATTTCCGTAGAGTATCAGACTTGGTACTACCCTCAAGCCCCGGTAGTACCGGCCGCAGGAGAAAAACACGATTTAACTCGAAATTCATTTCTCCAAAAACCAAACTTGTTCTTTGAGCCACAAAGATGATCAACACATGATCATACACATGTGCAAAACACATTTGCACCAACTTAGCTCATGCTCAAAGAATTTCAACAAAATTGCAAAAACACATTTCGCAATCAACTCAAAGACTATTTGCAAAACGTATTAAGCAAATCAAACTCGAGTTTATGAGATTAATTCCCCTAGCCATGTGAAGGTCAACACGAGACCCAGTCAACTTGCCAACACCGTTGCAAGCCCTACTCACATGCTCTCGAATTCGGACTCATAAACCTCGGTTTATTCGACAACGAACTTGCAAATAACACAATAAAACCATTTCATGCTTGAGCACTACTCTTTGCAACACATGCAAAAGTCTAGCTCCAAGCAACATCAAATCAGGATGCATGAACTCTCTAATTGCAACACATGCAATTCTCTAGTTCCATGCAACACCAAAACGAAACATCAACTAAAACCAAATCACACGTATGAGCTCTTTACTCGCAACACATGCAAGCCTCTAGCTCCATACAAACGCACAAACATCAAATCATGCTTGAGCTCTCTCCTTTTGCAACACATGCAAAACTTAGCTCCAAGCAACCACACGATTTTATAAAGATTTGTTTTGCGAAACCAAAACATGAAGCTTCAACTAATGCAACACATGCAAAAGTGAGCTCCACGCAAAAGCCAACGCACTAGCTTATCACTTCTTGCAACACATGCAAATCAAAGCATTATGCGAAAACCAAATGCAACCAAGCATAAGTTTAACCCATTCGCAACACATGCCAAATGGTTAACCCATATGCAAAAACCAAATCAAATGGTTTGAGCTCGAGTGAACGCGGAATGAGATCACCAACACATGATGAAGCTCAAGCAAAAGAGACAACCCCTATTAATAGCACGACGATTAAAACCTTAGACTCAAAGACTACAAAGTCCTTAGCCTATCTAATTATACCTTCGCCGCCGTACGCAAGCAATCCCCTTTGGGGTCTTTATGATCATCACTTTGATACTCCCCCGGGATCATCACTCGACTCCACTTCGGGATCCACTCTTGACGCCCATCAACTCATGATGTCGTCCTTGTCCCGTTCTCAATCATCCTTGGACTTAACCTAACTCAATCACAACTCATAGAATAGTTAGTCCAAGATGCATGGTTGTCTCAATTACCTCTTGCACTCCATTAACACATAATGGATGCCTTTAGATCAATTGAGCACAACCTAAATCAATTGAAATGATTTAATTGTGTCTTAAGTACAATAATGCAACTCATGCTTTATTATACTTAAGAACTATTCATTTGTCCTCAATTAATCACAAAACACCATCAACACATGATGAAGTGTTCTTTAATGATTAACAAGACAAATGAACTCAATTTAAATTATCATTTAAATTGATATGAGTATATATT
This sequence comes from Guadua angustifolia, assembly GCA_036346375.1. Taxonomy (NCBI): domain Eukaryota; kingdom Viridiplantae; phylum Streptophyta; class Magnoliopsida; order Poales; family Poaceae; genus Guadua; species Guadua angustifolia. The sequence continues at coordinate 27,977,597 of CM070519.1, forward strand.
AACTACACAAGTTTTCATATACTCATGTTGATGGAAAGTAATGATCCATTATATGTAAATTGTATGGAAATGATCATTACTCTAGATCATCAATTATAGAATACACCCCACATGTATATGTGCATAAATATGATTGACTTGGAGATAATATGCACATATTCAAATTGATCGTATTGGAGTATATCCTATATTACCATGAGTATACTTATAACTAGGCAATTCAATATATACTCAAAGATTTAGTTTCTTTGTCTTGATCCTTATATGTGTTAATAACTAATTGATCAATACAAAGAGACTTTCAAGTTAAACTACAAACTCCCCTAAATATGTGTATCCATGTAATATATGGATTGAGAAACATAATGCACATTTTGTGGTTAATATAACGAGGACTTCATATTTCAACTTGACTCCAAAGTATGCAACTAATATTAGAATGAATATGCAAACATACCTTGGGTTTTCCATTTTTCAATGCGATGAGACTAATCAAAGATATTCTAAATAAACAAGTTAGTCTCGATACAAGATTTGTCATTAAATAACAATATCGCATTAGGGGATAAACTTAATATTAGATTTGTCATTAACACAAGATTAGATTTGTCATTAACACCAAAACCATAACTAATGAAGGTTGAACTTACAAGTGTGTAAAAACCTGAAAGTGTGTTTTGGGGATTTATCAGTCCAGTACTATCGGCCATGGCAGCCCGGTGCTACCGGTAACACCGGTTCTTTGGAGCGGTATGAAAATTGTAGAGAGGGTGTGTCGGGGATTGGATAAACATCATAAGGACTGTTATACCTTGGCAGCCAGTTTTGGCCGACCATGCATGCCCTTGGATAGTATCCCTAAGGAGGACCCTCGGATAGTCTAGCCGATGGGTCCGCCTGACCGGAGTAGGCCCGATGCTCGTCCATGAGCACCCAAGCTCTCCTACAAGCACCCAAACTCGTCCCCGAGCATGCAAACTCGGGAACGTGCAAGGATCGGTCAGAGTTGGGGAAATCCTCGAGTATGATCGAAAGATCATGTTCACCCCACAACGTTTAAGTGGCGATAATTACGCCACGATCTAGGGCCGTTATGCCCACAATGATCAAAACCACAAACCCTAGCAAAAACAAATGAAGAATACGAAGACAATGATTTTTACCCGAAGTTCGGATTCTTGAAGGGAATCCTACGTCTCCGTTGAAGCGGCACTTAGCCGGGGTCTCTTTCAACCCTAATCCTTCCGGTGTTGCACAAATACACTCGCCGGTCTTCACTCCATGTCTCTTTCCTTTCGGAGGCGAGACTTGCCTTCACAAACCTCCGGAACTCACCACACCAAGTATTGGAGGCTCCCGGTGACTCCTTGCCGTCTAGGAGTCCTTCAAACTCTAAGAGTAACAAATACTTCGTGAAATCTTCTTGGAGGATGAAACTTGTGCTCAAGAATGAAAGATGCAAACTCAAGGCACTCAAATCCACTCCTTTCTCTCAAAAGATTCAAATCAAACACTATATTCAAGTGGAGAGAAGGAGATTAGGGCTCAATAGTGTGAGAGTGAGAGCTTGAGAGCTGAAGAATGCAATAATGGAGTTTATGCCCTAGTAGGTGGAGAGTGAGGGCTTAAATTGGTGCTCCAAAATCCAACCGTTATGAGAGAGCTGCGCACAACCCGGAGTATCCGGACATATAACCCAGAGACTCCGGATTGATGAAGAATTAACTCGTACCGAAGGGTTTAACCCAGAGTGTCCGGACTTAAACCCCGGATACTCCGGACTAATTGAGACAGCAACCACCGAGGATGTCAACCCGGAGTGTCCGGACCAAATGTCCGGATACTCCGGCCTGACCCACTCAGCCAGAAGTGTATATTTGACGGAAATGCAATGATTTAAGTTCTTTTGCTATGCAATTTTCTTCCTTTGAGCACAAGTATATCTTAGAAGCGATTTCCTGTCGTATCCCCCTTAATAGTACGGCTATCCTTAGACTCAATTAAATAGAAAATTTACAACTTATGTCTTGATGCCGCCTTTTCAAATTTTAAATACGGTAGGGATCTCCAATCGCTTTCTTATGATGATACCTTCTCGATCTCTGCATGGATTCTCACTTAAACCATTAGTATTATCTAATTATGTAGTCATTAATCACCAAAACCCTCAAAAGGGGCCTAGATGCACTTTCATATTGTATATCTTTTTGAACAATACTATGTGATGGGTTTTTCTTGTCTTTGATGGTTGTAGGACGCTAGATTTTGATCATGGTGAGGTGGAAGATGACCTTGATTAGGCGAGGAGCGTTGGAGATCCAGACAGTCGAGGATCGTCAGAAGATGATCGAAGACAGAGTCGGTGCAAACCTAGAAGACAAGGAATGGATAAAATGCTAGCTAGGAGCTGCTCGGATCAATGAGGGTTATTGAATCGTGGTCTAAATGATAGAGAGTGGGTCTAGTTAGTATACTTTGAAAAGTGTGCAAAAACCCATTATATATATGGGTTTTGGGTTAGCCGTGTATGAGTGAGTGAGTCAATTCTAACCATTGATGGTGATCCTTAGGGTAGAAGGAACTGATCCAAGGATAAAGGGTGACTCAAGAGTAATATAAATAGAGGGGTAGTGGTAGCCTTCCCCCTCTTAAAGGTTTTGAAATTTTTGTACTCCTTTAAGCATTACCCATCTTGTTGTGAGGCTTTGTAAACATCCCTTCAAAAATCCAAAACATTTTTCCTTATGCTTAAATTTCCTTTATGTATTTATATTATATCTTAAATTATGTATTTAAATTCCGCACTTACATTTTTGCAATTTGGATTTGCCTTCCCTTCTACTACATGCTTTTGCTTCTTGTGTCAAGGATGTTGTTTAATGGCTGAATTTTCTTTAGATCATATCTCAATCATTTAGATAATCCATACATCTTTCTTACAAGAAACCGATCTTATGTTCTTAAATGAATGATTCTTGTAGACCATGTTTTTGGAAGTTTGGACTTGTGTTCTTACTTGCAGTGACATGTAGGAGACTATCCAAGATCATTTTGATCACCAAATACTCACGAGCAAGTGTTAGATCAAGTTCTTGAGTTTTGCTCAAACTTGAGGCGTTTTTCCCTCAAAGTGAAAAATATCAGAACTTTGACGTTAATCCTTGCAATTGAAGGTTGGAATGAGTTCCTGACATTTTTAGGAAGACATCTAATAAGTTTCGTGAATTTTTGTCCAATCGATCAAAAGATTACTCAAAATTTGCTTTTGGAGTTCATGCTGTTCTTCCTGCTGTTTTTGAGCCCGATGCTACTGATCTCATCCTAGTGTTACCGGACCCTGGTGCTACCGAACTTACCCGGGTCATACTGGAGCCCGGTGCTACCGATCTTGGTCCAGTGCTACCGGCCTTGCAGAATACTTACTCTACTTCATTTGTTTCTTTTGAGAGTTTTGGTTGAGAACTTGTTTAGACTATTTTGAGTAAGGGAAAATTTTATTGAGATCATTTACCCCTCTCTAATTGTTATCTCAATCCTTCATACTAATTATGTATGTTTTATTTATATGCTAGATAATTAGTTACGGTTTCATTTATATAGTCCTCCTATTGCATGTATGTGTTAATGTGTGTTATGTGCTCATGATGAGGGTTAGCTTAGCTCTTGACTAATTACTTTAGCTCATGTGACTTAAGTTAACTTAATTCATCTTAACTTACATGACTCGTGAGCTGCTCACGAGCTGCTTGAGCTTTTTATCAAGCCAAGCCGAGTTGAATTTCCAGTTCGTTAGCTTAATGAGTCAAGCCACTTTTTTAATGAGTTTGAACGAGCCGAACCGAACTAAGCCGGCTCGATAGCTAGCCCTTGTTGGCAGGGTGCCTTGCTGCGACACTACATCATACTTTCCTTGCATGCAAGAGAAATAGGAAACAACGGAGATGGTAGAAGGTGAAAAATTGAAACAGGAGAGTACATACTTACCGACGCTAAGCCGACGCTCCATCGTGCTGCTTGCTGAGCATGACCGCTACACCGTGCACAATCGTCTTTTCACTTGCCTCACATGGCCATCGACATCACCATATCAGGTGTATGCTGACGTGGAATGTAGAATGGTCTCAACATTAGGGAGTAGCTTGTATATATGTATATTGTTATAGCACTTTTTTCTATATCATGGGAATCTCACTCTAGGGTCTAAGGATTTTAACGATGACTTTATATTTGTTTCCAATGAATAAATAAAATTTAGCTCTTTTTCCATAAATAATTGTGTGTAGCGGATTCTCGCCGGAAGTTGACACTTGCTACCTGTCTTTGATGCTGTTCACATAGACGAACCAACTTCGACGATCTCTACGACTTTGCAAGTTCGATAGAATAAGGTTTGAGCTGCCACGACATGACAGTGTCATGATATGCCTTAGGCCGTACCTAGGGTTAACAGAATTGAAATTAGAAAGCCGCAACGAAATTCATGGTACGGTTTTCGCAAAAACAGCTCGAAAAACCGCTTAAAAACCGTTAAAAACTGAAAAGTTAAAAAAAATAAAAAATAAAAAATCGTAAACCGTAGTTTTATCCTTGTGTGTGATGAGTAATTGTGAGTATTGAGCTTGGATTGATTTGAAATTGAGTTTGATTTGAAGTGAATTCGGTATGAAGCAATTTGAGTATTGGTTGCTTTTCCTAGTGCTACAGCGTGGGGCGGTAATGTCGGACCGATTGGCGTAATTAAGATTGATTAATGATTTTGGGATAATCATTGAAAATATCTTTGTGGGCATTGCTATGTGAAAGGTTTTCCTTATCTTTGATGGTTGCGAGCGGCGGTGCTAGAGTCATGGTGAGGCGAAGGATGACCGGGACTAGGCGAGGCGTGGTCGAACCAGTCGGAAGATCGCGGAAGATGATCGGAGGCGAGTCCGGGCAAGTCAAGAAGACAAAGGAGATGATGCTAGCTAGATGCGCGTGGATCAATGAGGCCGTGGATCGCGGTCTAGTTGATAGGTTAGCGGGTCTAGGTAGTATGCTTTGAAAACCGTGCAAGAAAACCCGGTATGTGTGTGGGTTTTGGGTTAGCCCTGCATGGCTGTGTGAGTGGGTTAATCCTAGCCCTTAGATGAGTGTCCTAGGGTTGAGGGACTCATCCAAGGGTGGTAGGTGGCCCAAAAGTAGTATAAATAGGGGTGGAGGGGTGACCTCCTCCCCTTGAAGGTTGGAGTTGCTCCTTTGAGCTTTGCCCACATGAAGTGAGGCTTTGTAAACCTTCCCACCAGAAATACAAAGAAATTTCTTTACATTATTGTGAATTTAAATTCGCATTTACATTATGTCTTTACTTTACATAATTTAAATTCAGCATTTACGTTCGTATTTACTTTCCGCAATCTACATTCATGCAATTTGGATTTGCCTCCTCCTTCTAAATACTGATCTTGGATGTTTTGAGTGTGTTCATATGGTTTTACATCTCTTTTGCACTCTTTGATTAAGTTGAGATCATCTTTTCTTTCAAGTTCCAGTTCTGTCCAGAACTTGTTCTTCGCACAGCAGTTAGTATTTGATTTTTAGAAAAATCTAGAAAAATCCTTTTTGCGTGATTCTTGCTGAAGATTGTGCGGGACTCCCATATCCATCTGTAGAAAAATTTTGGAGTTCACTTGTTGCACCGTTTGGGCGCCATGAGGTGAAAACCGAGCCTCAAATTTTCTGCTCGAAGTTTCTGACTGTCTGTGTTCATAGATTTATGATGATTTTTCTACATGGTTTTTTGATCTGAAATTTGGTAGAGAGCTTCATGACTCATCTGCTCATAGGGAGAAAATTTCTCATAATTTTTTGAGCAGCAGAAATCCACCAACCTCCTGTTCAAATTAAAGACAGCTTCTGAAAATATCTACTTTTGCTTTTCTAAAAGAGACTTTTGTATCTTGGCTTGATCTCTTTTAGAAAAGAAGTATTTGAATTGATTCCTCTTTATTTGGACACTTGACAACCAGGATTGTGATTGAAAAATCCCTCACATATTTTATGGATATCATCCATGTAAGCTAGGGATACACATAGTTGTCTAGTCGTTCCGGTTTTTGCGGGTTTTGCGAATTTGAGGAGCACCGGTTTTCTTTGGGCGATCTTGTCAAGATTTTGGTTGGAGTATTTTTGGAAAAATTTATTTGCGACCATTCACCCCCCTGTTCGCCATCTCGATCCTTCAAAATAAAAACCTCTTGGTTTGTTCGAAAAACCGCTCGGTTTTCACGAAAAATCAACTCGACCAATTTAATGTTCTTCGAAAACGGTTTTTAACGAAAACCACGGTTTTTCACAAAAAAAACCGCACACATAAATTTTTTCAAAATTTTTTATTTTTTTTATTTTTAAAATTAGAACGGTTTACCGAACGGTTTTGGATCTCGAACCAGAGCGGTAAGATCGAAAACCGCGGTTTTTAAGCGGTTTTCGCTGGTTTTATTAACCTACGGTACCGGATAGACATGGCACGCCGTAGCCTGTTAGGTCCATACCAGATCAACATATCAAGACCCTTAGACCCAACTCATACCTCTGGACATTAATTACCATCCGAGGAATCCCTCCACAGAGTACAGGGCTACACACCTCGTCCGCCCGCCAGTGTATCGACACCTGTGCGCGGCATATATAGGAATACGAATTTACGTTCAATCGAGCTCGCGTCCTACGCCAACCTGCAGCTGGATCTCGCGTCCCGTCGCGCGATGGGAATAATGTGCTGCGCGCAGCCTTATCTCCGCGCCCGTCCCCGCGCGCCCCGCTCCGCACGGCAAACGCGAAGCACCAGAAGATTTTCTGCCCCCCGCGCAGCCAAGGCCGGACACGACGGACACGACCGCGCGGTCCGTGCACGGCCCCGTGTGCCGGCCTGCGTTTCCACCTAGTTGCGCCGGCCGAAGCGACGCGCCACGCTGCTGCCGCGGAATCGCGAGCCCCGCGGGCGGCGTAGGCCGTAGGCCTGTAGCGCTAAAGCGGGGACACCCGGAGCCAGGGCCAGATCGGCGCGGCGCAGCTTTGCGCGGGCACGTATCTTTCACCCCGGGCGGCCTATGTATCTCTGAATGGTTCGATCTCTAACTGCCAACTGGCTAAGCTGCTATTCCTATTCACCTACTTTGTTTTTCCCCCCATTTTGACACTAAATTCGCTGGCTACTTGCGAGCATTATACACGCAGGTTACTGCGCAAAAGTTGCCGCTCTTTGAATCTTGCCCTAGGCCACAATGGGATTAGATTATTTCTTAGGATAATTAGCGAGGCAGATTTAGCCAGATTTTCTCAAGATCCGGAGCTAGCTAAGCCTAAGCGCGTGCATGGCGTTGTGAATTGTGATCGACGCTTGGCGGCATGGCTAGGTTGGAAGATAAGGCTCTGAGACAGGGAGGACCGGAGGAGGCTTTAAGGGACTGATGGGTATTAGTTCCGTTTGGTGGGCGTACTTGTGTAGCCTAAGCTTTGTTGCCTTTGTTCTTGGGTGATCCTTGAATATTGTATTAGAGTTTTTATCATCCTTATAAGGTATCATAAGTTACCATCAAATTACTTCTAAATTCTTGTATCTCTTGAACTTTCGTGCTTTAAACTTTTGATACCGGTTAGTACTAGTGATATGTACATTTTCGTACTTCCTAAGAATGGTAAAAAGTCTTTTATTGTTTTTCTTTGAAAGGATTTATTAACCTTAGCTATATGAAAGAGCGTGGCATTGTATTAGGGTCCATTTCTATTGTTAGTTTCTTCTGTTGTAGGACATTTTCTTTACGGAAATCGCATATAATTTTGAAATTTATCCTCATGTTAAATGCCCACATATATGGGAATATTTGATCTTCTTTTAGGCCAAAATATCTTATCTATTTTGAACTCCAATTTGTTGATGTTTAAGTCCCTTTTGTAATAGACGAAAATTTTTAATTCTAGTAAGAATTTAGCCATTTGAAATTCCAAACTTCACAATTGCTTTTATAAAGACAGAAAAGCACACATTTTCATGTGGTATGACTAAGGCACGCACAATAGTTTATCCCTTGAGGTTGTCTCTAAGACCTCCACCTGAGCTAAATACAATACCAGAGATAACCTTTCTAATACACCGTCTCTAGCACAATCTCTAACACCAATTATTTTTACATTTTTTAAAGTAGGGCCTATATGTTAATTTTTTACTTGCTCCTCCGTTCCCCTCTCATGCCATCTCTCTCCCACCAATTGCACTCCCTCTCCCTCCTCGCCCGATGTTCTTTGCCCTTTCATTGTTGTTCTCTACCCCATTGCCACCCTCTCTGGTGCTCTCTCTAGTGCCATCCGTCGCTCTCCGCCTCAGTACCACCTCCACCATCCTCTCCCTCCTCGCCGCTCCTTGCCCTACTTTCACTGGCCACCAGCTACTATTGTCTCCACCATAGATTCCCGTTGTTGTCCTCTCTCTCACTGCCACCCCTGTCCTCTCCCTCCTTACTACTATCCCCCATTGACTCGTTTAGCCTCTCCCCCACCTCCATGACCTTCTCTAAGCTCACCGCTGTCGACCCTGGCAAGATCTGGCTAGCCCCGACCAGATCCAATCACCGATGAGCCGCATTCGGTGGATCAAGTGACTCTCGAGTCGCCATCACATTCTTCGGTCATCATGGCCGAGCTGGTCGCCGTCGGATCCACATCTAGCCATCATGATCTAGGTGGGGTGCAGGGTATACACTGGCACCACAAAAAAATTGAAAAAAACGCTAGAAGATTACCATTTTAATGGGTTAAATTTGTTTATTGAATTGATATCGATTTTGGTGATTTGAAATTTGTAAGACCTTAAAATTATTTGTACTATACATTTAGCATATTTCAAATATATGTATTGGATTTATAATATAACGAAATCATTATACAAGACTATAGAGTTTGTGCATGTGAGATGTGCACCCTCATTGAATTTTTTTGTCTCGCCAATGCTATCCATGGTCGTGTCCCCTGGTTAGGCCGCGCCACCGCATGGGTCCCACAAACTGCGTGGGCGACGGCGATCTCCTCTCTAATAGCTCATGCAGTCGTCGCTTTGCACATTGGTTCGCGTGCCACAATCATTGTGTGAGGAAATGACAACCTCCATTCTCTCTCCTCTAGGTAGGATTTTGATGATGTGGTATCATCCTCCTATTAAAGCCTGCAAAGTTCCCGCAACGAGAGCCGGTCCACGTGTCCCCTCAGGCCATTTTGCGAAAAACCCCGTATGTTTCTTCAAATTACGAATAGGTCCCTGCAAATTACGAATAGGTGCTTCGTAATTTTACGTGAGAGAAAAAGATTTCCTTTTCTAAATCGCGCTTGGGTCCCTCGTGCTTGCCGCTTTACTTAAAAAACTCCTGTTAAATTCAAATCACGAACAAGCCCTTTTCTAATTTTTTCAAAATAGCGAGACGTGGTCCAAAAGCGTAACATCTCGTGTCCTTGCTCTTACGCCTAGGTCCTTTCTCCGCTTTTCTCGGAAAAAATGTTTTTCGCCACGAGAAAAATGTGTTCACCTCTATCTCTAGACTTTTTCCCTCCGCTCTTTTCGGGAAAAATATTTTCATGCTCTCGCTTTTCCTCGTTTTCCAGAAAAAAATGTTTTTGTGGTCCGCTTTTTCCTTGCTTTTCAAAAAAAATTCGTGGTCTGTTTTTTTCTCCGAGAAAAACACAAATTTGTTTTTTGTTCACATGATGGCGCCAAGTAGCTTAGATCCTTTCTCCATTTTTCCCGAAAAAATGTTTTATGCTCTGTTTTTAGAAAAAATGTTTTTTAGGTGGTCCGCTTTCCTCGCTTTTCAAAAAAAAATTCGTGGTCCGCTTTTTCTTTGAGAAAAACACAAATTTGTTTTTTGCTTCATGCGTAACAAAATTTGTTTTAAGTGATCCGCTTTTTCTCCAAAAAAACATAAATTTGTTGTTTCACGTTCCTTGGCATGCGTCACGCCTTGCGCTTTATTGTCCTAGTAGCTTAGAGACAACTAAGGTGTAACTATTGGACATGCCCTAAACCACGTTGCAAATGGAGTTTAGCTTGGTATTAATTAGAGGAGTTCTTTTATGGTATAGTAAATTCAACATGAATCGTTCATTCTTTTCAATCCAATAGATCATATTAGCTAGAATTTATTTATATTTTCTCTGGTAATAGAATAGTGAAAATACCTTTAACAAATCAACGACTAGATTTGATTTCTACTTCCACTATATACTACCAGCATAATACACTCGTAAAGTTTATATGAGAATTAAGAGTACAAAATTACATATTTTTTGTACAAACTATAAAAAAACTATAGATTTTAGCTTTTATTTCATAAAACTATAGATTTTAGAACAGCTTGTTCCACAAAACTAAAGCTTTCTTGTGCAAATTATCAGAAAACTGCAGATTTTAGTTTCTTTTTCACAAAACTACAGATTTTAGGAAAACTTGTAAAACAAAATTACAGGTTTTAGAATAACTAACAAAACTATAGGTTTTAAAATTAGCCGTTTTTTATAACTCTGACAGTGTGGGCCCACATGGCGGTCTCACACGCCCTCATTTCCTGTTTCAGTCGCACATGAGACTGTCATGTAAGCCTAGACTGTCAGACCCGTTACAAGAAACGGTTAATTTTAAAATCTATAGTATTGTGATACAAGTTCTCATAAAATCTGTAATTTTGTGAAATAGAAACTAAAATCTATAGTTTTCTGATAATTTGTACAAGAAACCTGTAATTTTGTGAAATAAGTTGTTCTAAAATCTATAATTTTATGAAATAGAAAAAAAAATCTGTAGTTTTACAATAGTTTGTAAAAAAAAAGTAGTTTTGTGAAGTTTACTTGAGTATTAATTGACCTGAGCTCGACCCTAGAGGAAAGGTTCAAGGCTTTATACATGTGCCGCCTTTCAATCCGCATCTCACAGCGCCTGCGAAGATCTCCCATCGTCGGGCGCCAGCCGCCAGGGGTAGGAAACAGGTAAAGCGCTCGTAGCCTGCCCCCCGCCGTACGAACTTTCGGTAAAATTGGCACCGGCCGGGCTCATCCTTAAACAGCATCACATGTACGTCGCGTAGGCACTGACGCGAGCGACGACACACCGCTGGTGGAGGCCGACCAGATTCCCATTCGAACAGGGCATGTCGTGCGCTGGTTCGTTCGCGCGCCCGTGCGTGCGTTTTACGCAGGACGGCAGGAGTAGCAGATGGTAGCGTTGTTCTCCGGCCGTGCGCGTAAGTCGTCCGCCTCTTTGCGTGATCGGCGAAACAGCGACGTCGAATGAGTAGTGAACAGATATCGATCGCCTCGATTATGCTTCATGGGTCCATCGGCGCGGCGCTTTATGGCCTGTTTACGTACGAATCGCTGCCTTTTTAGGGTGTGTGCACGTACGCCGCTTAGTTGTGGAACAGTGCGTGCTATATGTCATGGGCATCCAAACGAGAAGACAGCACCTGGCATGGGGGCACCATGGATTGGCTGGGTGGAGATGAAAGCCATGTCTCGAGATTCGTACCATAGAAGCCTGGTACATTTTGGCCCTCTTGGAACCAATTTTGATCGTACAGATTTTAAATTGGAGTCAGCTATCTAAAGAATTTACTATCTGGAGAATCTGTTTGTTCGGTAATCTTGATTATCTATGTTGATTAATGATCGGTGTCAGTGACGGATGAACGGACGAGGGTGGCAGAGGGGCCTCAGGCGAACGGCGAAAGCCCTCGGGCCTACGACAACTCGTGGGGAGGTGGAATCTCCAGAATTTGAGTCAGAATCAACATAATTAGGTGAATGACAGTTTCTGATTTTGTGTACAAATCAATTTTTTATTTTGAGAGAAGCTATCTAGAATCCCCTGTTCGACAGACAATCCATTTTTCTTTTGAGCAGAAACTATGAAAAAGTTGTCGCGAACGAGACCTTATACATTCCTCTTCTCATGCTCCCTAAGCTATGGAGAGATAACTAGGAATGGCAACAAGTCAGGTTGAGTGCGGGTTTTACAAAACCCAACCCGACAAAAACCCGAATTGGAAAACCCGACCCAAACCCGAATACCCTATCGGGTAAAAAACTATACCTGAACCCGACGGATTTGTGTAGTACGAGTGGCAATAGGTCGGGTCAAGTCTAGATTTTGCAAAACCCGACCCGACAAGAAACCCAAACAAAAAAACCCCAGCCGAACCCGGCGAATGCCGATGGGGAATGTCTGATTTTGGGTACCCGATGGGTACCGTGGGTGAAATTAGAACTGAACCCATCTCTTGAATTATCTCGGATGCAGGCCAAAAAACCCACGGGCAAAATTAGAATCTGAACCGATTCGATCGGTGCAAAACCCAGACCACAATGATTTAATTGCCATCCATAGAGATAACTAGAGCAAGGATCTTAAGGTGTGATCCAATATAGCCCAAAAAATGATTGATTTTTGAATGAAACAAATAGCTTTTCTTTAGATCGAGGAAACAAATAGCTAAACATAGCAAATCCCATACCAAAATTTTGTTACTGACTAAATTTTGCGAATCTGCTGAGGAAGTTATAAATATATCATGATGCCCATCAATATACTAAATTAAGGCCGTTAAGACCTTGTAAACGACTATTAAAACGGTAAAGGTCGACCCCTGCCTGTTATGTTTATAGACATTCAAGGTATGTCTTTTTTATCATGTTGTTTGCTCGGTTTAATGGCTGTTAACGTTTAACAAGACCATTTTATTAGGCTGTTTATTTGCGTAAAGTTGCAAGATTACCATATAACATAGAACATTATGACATATATGAAATGAATGCTAGTTTTGATTTTCATTGCCACTTGAGTTGTTCATTTATTTAATTATGATTTTTTAATTACATTCACATTATGTCATTTTTTCTTTATGTCATGTTGTGGATAATTATTGATAACCTGGTAGTTATACTTTGTATGCATGAAAGAAGATAAATTATTTGCTTATTTTATTACTGCAAATATATGTATATTTATCTAAATTTTAAATAGTAAAATCGTTTACAAGACCATTTATAAAACTGTTTTTCGTATAAACACTAAAAGGTGGGATCAATGGTGGAGTGTTTACAAGGATTTCTTTACAACTTTGTATAGCCTAATATAATGCCCTCCTAAATCACGAAGATTGCTTGGCCTAGGAAGCGATTTGAGCAAATGGCGGCTAAACTCAAAATTTTTTTTTCGCGATTTAGTCCTTTTGTAAATTACTTAATAGGTCGCTCAAGGATTTTTGTGAGAGGAAGATTTTTCCTCTAAATTCGTGGTTCGGGTTCCTCGTATGCCATTTTATTTAAAAAGAACCTTCCATTAAATTCAAATCATGAACAAGCCCTTTTCTAATTTTTTAAGGATAGTGAACAGGTCCAAAAGCGTAGCATTCAGGTCCTTGCTCTTTCACGTCTAGGTTCTTTCTCCGCTTTTTCTCGGGAAAAAAATGTTTTTGTCACTAGAAATATATGTGCGCCTTTATCTCTAGACTTTTTCCCACCTCGATTTCCCATCTCGATCTCTAATATTTTTTAAAGCATGTATTATTACTCCGCAGACGTGTCGGTCTCTCGATATTTTTAAAACATGTATTATTACTCCATGAACGTGTAGAGTGTTAAGTTTCGACAAAAGAAGATTGTCATCTCTAATAATTTTTCGCTTCTTTTCCCTCTAGACTTTTCCCCACCTCGCTTTTCTAGCCTTGGTCTCCAATATTTTCCAAATAATTAAATCGAAAGAGATATTTTTACAGCTCTATCCTCTATTTTTTCCCCGTTTCACTCATTATTTTGACGATTTAAAGAATAAAACGCACCGAAAAAGAAATCCCTAAGAAAAAAGAGACACGAGGTTGTTACTGTTTTGTGAGTCTCTAATATTTTTTAAACATGTCCTTTCTCAGCTTTTCCAGAAAAAAAAGTTTTGTCGTCAAATATTTGTGAAATCTATCTCTAGACTTTTTTTCAAATTTCGATTTCCCATCTCGATCTCGATATTTTTAAAACATGTATTATTACTCATGCTAACGCCGATCTCTAATATTTTTTAAAACATGTATTATTACTTCTGCTTAACGCATAGAGTATTAAACTTCGACAAAAAGAAGGTTAACATCTCTAATAATTTTTCGCCCTTTCCTCTAGACTTTTTTCCCATAGGTTTTCAACTCGGCCTCAATATTTTTTCAAATAATTCATTTAAAAGAGATATTTCTACAACTCTATCTCTCTATTTTCCCCTGCTTGCTCATTATTTCGAACGATTTAGAAAATTAAGCAAAGAAAAAAATATTTTTTCTTCAAAAAAAACACCTTGCGACGTGTTATATTACCAGGAAAAATTTCCTAGTAGCCTATATATGACGAGGCTATCATGCATGGCCAACTAGCACGACAGAACCAAGACATGTTTCACAAGGGGGCCCGAGCTATTTGGACGGTGTGAATTTCACAAATCTATGAGTTTTTCTGTGCAAACTATAAAAATAACTACATATTTTAGTTCACATTTTATAAAACTACAAATTTTAGGAGAACTTATGTTACAAAACTACAGATTTTAAAATTGATCGTTCCTCGTAACGGATCTGATAGTGTAGGTCCATATAATAGCCTCACGCGTCTGTATATCCCGTTTCACTCATGTGTGAAGCTCCCATATAGGTCCACACTGTATAAGAGATGATCAATTCTAAAACATGTAGTTTTGTGATACAAATTCTCTTAAAATATGTAGTTTTGTAAAGTAGAAATTAAAACATGTAGTTTTAGATCACTCGATCTGTGCTATACAAGATCGAGAGGAAATGGAGTTGTATATGGTATTCTCATTGGGGATGAAGATGAGTTGAAAAATAAATTAGAGTATGAACTTTCAAGATGAACTGTTCATGAAATTGAATTTTGCATTGAAATCTATCAATATTAGAATAAGAAAGCAATAAAAGTGCTACAAATGTTCATATTTTAAGACCTCCTCATCAGATAAGTTGTTATCTCAATGCATCTATAATGTTTTAATATTCAATTACAAAACTATAACTGGTTGTGTCTTGTAAATGTCGTTGTAGAAATATTTAAAGAGAAGGAAATTTTGAACAATATATACTAATCATGAAAATTCTGTCAAGGCGATGAGGTTTCTGAACCATCTGCGATGAGTATTTCTATAGTAGTGTTAGCTGCATATCACGTTCTTGCGTGAAGATTACTGTGCGGTTAGATATAGGTGCATCTTTCACTCGGCGGGCATTTGGCCGGGAATGAGAATAGGTTCTTGCTTTAGGCATGCATTTATCTTGGCGCCGTCGTCGACGACGTTGCTTCTCAGCTTGAAGGACTGCACGAACTGTGTGTTTCTGCCTTTCTGACAAGTGCCCATAATTCTCTGCAGTTCTATTCGCTATACCACCCAAGGTCGATCCGTGCGGTGTGCATTTGGATAGAAGGATCAAGTTATTCTTCGATTGTTAGAGACTCGACTTCGAGCAGTACAGCAGGCAGGGTACTGTTCCTGCCCAGCTTGCTGCATAAGCGGATATATATCTTGCACGTACTTTACTGCTTTCCATGACGTGCAGCATCTAGTTCTCATGAAATATCTACGAAAAACATATATAGCTTGGTTTGGTATGTGACCAACCTATGGATAGCTGAAGCAAGAATGTCTTTGCGTTTCCCGATTTACTCTTAAAATTTCTGAGACATAGATTTTTGAGGAAATGGTAAATCTTTCTACGTGACTACGCAGATCGCCTTCGATATTTACACTGAAGGTTAAAAAAAATCCGTATAAAGATTTACAAAACTGTTATGAGCACTTACTGAAGGGTAGCTAGGCTCTTAAATTTCACCCAGATATCGACCTCGTATATCACTGGGCATAGAGAAAACATTGAAAGATTTTCCTTTCGTAAGCATTCTTCCAAGGTGCGAGGCATGGCGATGGCGATATGTATCTTAATTACGACACGACCTCTCTGAATGATCATGGATAGTCAGTAAAACATTTCTCTCGGTTGTGTGCTTTTGCAGAGACCGGATTTTTATCCTTTATCTAAAAAAAGTAAAACATTTTCCTCTTTCCTCGCAATTTTTTTAGCGATTTCTCGGTCAAAAGCGAACTAGGAGTAAGGGAAAACTAATCTTGGAGAGACAAGGGCGGTTTAATTGTTCCTGAGGAGCAAAATTACAACACAGAACCTGCACAAAAATAGCTGTCTTGCACATTTCTGTTTTAACTGAGGAAATATTTATCTTTTGAACCATTGTCCTAATTAAGTAATCAGCATGGTTTATTCTTAAATCCAGTTCTTGTCACAAAGTATCCGTCTCTTATGGCCTATAATTAGCCTGGAATTTTTAGTGCTTGGTGATTTTCTTGTTCCTGGCCTTATAAATAGAAGATTTTGCCATTTGCTTGGTCTACGAGCTTGTCAATCTCGTTTCTCGTCTTCCTATTCCATCTTCCTCTCCTGTCTCAGAACCTCCTTTTTACCTTGTCATTAACAAAAGGAGCATTTTTTGGAGCAGAAATTTTCGCAATCCGAGGAACGACTACCGGAGTTTCAGACCAAAGGCGTCCGCCATGCTCGACGACCATTCGTTCCCTGTAAATCTCCTGATCACACATTAGACCAAGTACTGTGAAATTTTTGCAGGTTTCAGGACAGGTGCAAGGTGTTTTATTAGCCCTTTTCGCCGTTCTTTTCCTGCATGGTGTGATGATCCAGCTGTCTTGCCTTCTTGCCAATGCATGTTCTTGATTAGGATTCCATCGAAATGGTAATGGCAATGCTCTGAGTTTGCTAGACCAGCGGGTATGTACGCCGGCACGCATGCCTGCAATAACTGCTAGCCTAGGTGCCTATCATACTAAAGCGAAAAGGCAGGAACCAGATCCAGAAGAAAACTTTCAGCTTTTGGACCTCTTGCAGTACCCAGGGAATCGATGCCTGGACTTTGATGGTTTTTGCTTCTTGATCTCGATAAGCTTTATATCCGCATTGCGCCGCGCAATTTTGATCAGGGCCTCGATTTCTCGCTCAAATTCTCTTATCCTATTAGTTACGTTCCCCCAGAATACGGACCTATACCTCCACTGTTCTTGCCATCTTCAGAGATTGCAAATTGAGCTGTACTCTTGCAAATACAACAGTAGGACATTTGATTACCTTCAAGGACAGATTATAGAAGGATCCTAGAAATGTGTTCTTGTAGGTTATAATATGGATTGGCTTTTGCTTTCTCGATCAAGGATTATGAAGCCTAATAACATTTGCATTCTCCAGGCCTGTAATACATAACTGTTCATGTTAATCAAAGCGAAGCTAAGCTTGGTCTGAAACTGAAGGTGCTGACAAGTTCTTGGTTTCCCTGTGACTCTTTGCAGGAGGGCATCTCGAGCCCCATAGCCGCGCACATCCTCGACTTCTGTGACGACGGCGGCGGCGGCGACCTCTTCGCGGCTGTGAACGCCGCCTCGGACATGTTCACGGCCTCCTCTGAGGACGACTCGTCGTCCACCACGACACCTCCCCTCTGCAGCCACGGCGACAACATGTCGTCGGCCGCGGCTGCGACGGCCTTCTCCCCGTTGCCGTCCTTGGACTCGACCCTCTCGGCCCTCCTCGAGCAAGACCGGCTGCCCGGCCCCGATGCCGAGCTCCTCCACCCCATAGACTACGCGTTTGCGGCGGCCGCGGACGAGACCCAGCCGGAGCAGCAGTTCGGACAGATGGCATTCCCGGTGGCCACTGCGGAGCACCCGGCGCTGCAGACGCAAATGAGCAGAACGGCGTCCGAGCTGATGCAGCTCCCCTCGGGATACAGCGACGAGTGCTTTGCGGCGGCGTTGGCCGGAGGGTACATGGGTCTGGAGGAGACCCTGTGCCAACAGCTGCCTGGTGTAATGCTCTTCGGCGGCGCCGGAGAGGCGGAACAGGGTGCCTATTCGGCAACGACGCAGCACAGGGAGGAAGCGTCTTCGGCAGCGATGGTAACAGTTGCACCGGCATGGTGATGTCCATGATGGGGATTGAGGAGATCGGCGAGTACCGGAGGATGATGGAAGGTGGCGCCGGCGCGCTGGTCGGCACGCACAGCGACGCCGACTCTGCCGCGCCGATGGCGTTCGCCTCACGCCGCCGCCGAAATGCAGGTAGAATTCGGCATTAGCGTTTCTGATTCCAGAACCGGATAATACCGTCAGGAATCACGCGTAAACAGAGCATGATCGTTTCACGGTGGCGCTATGCTAGATGGGAGGAAGCCTAAGCCCTGGACGGCTGCCGGCGACAGAAACCTCGAGCTTGGAGGACACCAGCTTCAAGGGCGCCCGCCTCTCCGTCGAGGAGAGGAAAGAGAAGATCCACAGGTACATCAAGAAGAGAAACAAAAGGAACTTCAGCAAGAAAATCAAGGTGAAGCAAGAAACAAGATCAAAGCACAAGCTTTAACGATTTTCACTCACGGTGTCCATAACCATGACATACTGACAGTACTATGTTCTTGCCAAAAAAATTAAAAAAAAAATGCAGTACGCTTGCAGAAAAACCCTGGCAGACAGCAGGCCTCGCGTCCGCGGGAGGTTTGCGAAGAACGACGACTACTGTGAAGCATCAATGGCAGTTGGTTCGCAGAATGACGAAGATTATGAACAAATTGTAAGTGCTCCAACGTGTGACAACACTATCTTGGTTTCTTGTCGCATTAAAAATTGTTCCTTCGTCCTTAGCTAACAAGTTGGTTTGCTGATTCTTAATTTTCAGGCCGGTGCGAAGGAGAAGACATGCTTGACTCTGATGCCCTGACGCATTTCAGCGGGATGAACTCTTACACGTATAACTACACCATCGAATCCTGGATATAACTCACACAAGACAAACTAAAGCTCTCATTTTGTTTTCCCCTATTTTGTGCAGATTTCAACAGCTCTTTTGCTCTGGTGCCATGGAATAATCTTGTAACTTTTGAAGTGATCAGTCGAAGTTATTGTGGGAATAATCTTGTAATTTTTGAAGTGATCAGTCAAAGTTATTGTAGGGTCGATCTGTTGTGTCAATCTGCCTTTCATTTGTTGCCATTCCTGCAAGTGAATGTGGTAGTTAAGAGTTTGCGGAGGAATAATCTGTATATACAGAGTCATGTACTTGGCTTCTTAATAGAAACACATCTTCAGGGATCATCCATGCTGTTATTCTTTTCTTTTTTGAAGGAAAAGGCAAGAGCTTGCTAATTGACAAGCAAGGATTAAAAGGATAGCGTTTATAAAAAACTTCAACGGCCGAGAAATAATGAAAGCCAAGGAAACCCACAAGAGCAACAAAAAACAAAGACAAATACCAAAAGAAACAAAACAACCCAAAACAACTAGAATCAGAGACTATATCGCACTTTTAGGTTAGCCACAATAAATGTCAAATCTAGGAACTAGAAATCAAAGCATCTCAAAGGTCAGCCGACCACATTGACGTCTCCCGGACGACCAAATCCGGCACTGTTGCACAGAAATGTACATGTTTTGGAAAATCCTATAGTTCCTTTCTTTCCAAAGGTTCCACAGGCCGTATGTAACCAACCCATCGAACTCTTACGCTCGACATGACCACCGACCGGTGGCCACTGCGGAGCACCCGGCGCTGCAGACGCAAATGAGCAGAACGGCGTCCGAGCTGATGCAGCTCCCCTCGGGATACAGCGACGAGTGCTTTGCGGCGGCGTTGGCCGGAGGGTACATGGGTCTGGAGGAGACCCTGTGCCAACAGCTGCCCGGTGCAATGCTCCCCGGCGGCGCCGGAGAGGCGGAACAGGGGTGCCTATTCGGCAACGACGCAGCACAGGGAGGAAGCGTCTTCGGCAGCGATGGTAACAGTTGCACCGGCATGGTGATGTCCATGATGGGGATTGAGGAGATCGGCGAGTACCGGAGGATGATGGAAGGTGGCGCCGGCGCGCTGGTCGGCACGCACAGCGACGCCGACTCCGCCGCGCCGATGGCGTTCGCCTACGCCGCCGCCGAAATGCAGGTAGAATTCGGCATTAGCGTTTCTGATTCCAGAACCGGATAATACCGTCAGGAATCACGCGTAAACAGAGCATGATCGTTTCACGGTGGCGCTATGCTAGATGGGAGGAAGCCTAAGCCCTGGACGGCTGCCGGCGACAGAAACCTCGAGCTTGGAGGACACCAGCTTCAGGGCGCCCGCCTCTCCGTCGAGGAGAGGAAAGAGAAGATCCACAGGTACATCAAGAAGAGAAACAAAAGGAACTTCAGCAAGAAAATCAAGGTGAAGCAAGAAACAAGATCAAAGCACAAGCTTTAACGATTTTCACTCACGGTGTCCATAACCATGACATACTGACAGTACTATGTTCTTGCCAAAAAAATTAAAAAAAAAATGCAGTACGCTTGCAGAAAAACCCTGGCAGACAGCAGGCCTCGCGTCCGCGGGAGGTTTGCGAAGAACGACGACTACTGTGAAGCATCAATGGCAGTTGGCTCGCAGAATGACGAAGATTATGAACAAATTGTAAGTGCTCCAACGTGTGACAACACTATCTTGGTTTCTTGTCGCATTAAAAATTGTTCCTTCGTCCTTAGCTAACAAGTTGGTTTGCCGATTCTTAATTTTCAGGCCGGTGCGAAGGGAGAAGACATGCTTGACTCTGATGCCCTGACGCATTTCAGCGGGATGAACTCTTACACGTATAACTACACCATCGAATCCTGGATATAACTCACACAAGACAAACTAAAGCTCTCATTTTGTTTTCCCCTATTTTGTGCAGATTTCAACAGCTCTTTTGCTCTGGTGCCATGGAATAATCTTGTAACTTTTGAAGTGATCAGTCGAAGTTATTGTGGGAATAATCTTGTAATTTTTGAAGTGATCAGTCAAAGTTATTGTAGGGTCGATCTGTTGTGTCAATCTGCCTTTCATTTGTTGCCATTCCTGCAAGTGAATGTGGTAGTTAAGAGTTTGCGGAGGAATAATCTGTATATACAGAGTCATGTACTTGGCTTCTTAATAGAAACACATCTTCAGGGATCATCCATGCTGTTATTCTTTTCTTTTTTGAAGGAAAAGGCAGGAGCTCTGCCAAATGCATTAAGCAAGGATTAAAAGGATAGCGTTTACAAAAACTTCAACGGCTGAGAAATAATGAAAGCCGAAGGAAACCCACAAGAGCAACAAAAACAAAGACAGCGCCAAAAGAAACAAAACAACCCAAAACAACTAGAACTGTAGACTATACTGCACTTTTAGGTTAGCCACAATAAATGTCGAAACTGCCGGGAACTAGAAATCAAAGCATCTCAAAGGCCGCTGATCTGTTACGTACGTCCCGGACGACCAAATCTGCCACCTGTTGCACCGAGCTGTACATGTTTTGGAAAATCCTACAGTTCCTTTCTTTCCAAAGGTTCCACAGGCCGTATGTAACCAACCCATCGAACTCCTTCTGCCTGGACATGACCACCGAGAGACGAGATTTCTTCCACCATACGGAATTCTCCATGTGAGCTCCCAAAGGTTGGGGAGCACCTAGGTCAATTTGTGTTAGCAGAAGCACTCTCCTCCATACCTGCCTTGCAAAAGGACACATTAGCAGGAGATGTGAAGCAGTCTCTGCTTCAGATCCACAGAGGACACATGAGGTGGAATGAGGCCATCCCCTGACGGCTAATGTGTCCGCCGTGAGGATCCTATTCTGGATGAATAGCCAAGCGAAAAACCTACATTTCCCTTCCGCAGGTGCGTGCCAAATCATCCTGTAGCTGTGATCCGAAGTGGAACCAATGAACTGGGCCTTATATGCCGAGTTCGCTGAATACTCCCCCGTGGAAGTCCACCTCCAGACAATTTGATCCTCCGTTTGAGGCTGTAGCTGTACCTGTCGCACCGCGTGCCAAAGACGAAAAAATTCCTGCAGTTGCTCCTCGTTTGTGAATCTGCGTAAAGGTCGGATCCAAATCCCAGATGTTAGGAGGTCCTTCACTGTGCCTGTTCTTCTTCGCACCAGCTTGAAGCAAGACGACGCCAACTCAGCCGGTGATTTTCCCTGTAACCATATGGATTCCCAGAATTCCGTTGTTTCGCCATTGCCTAATACAATGATGGTGCTTGTAGCGAACAAACTGCAGTCTGAAGCAAAACAGGGGAGCGACGAACCTGACCAAGGCTTGTCTCGATCCTTCCAAGCATACAACAACCATCGCAGTCGAAGCGCCCGACCAAATCTATCCAAGCATTTTTCCCCAAGCCCCCCTAGCAACTTGGGCCTACAAATTTTCTTCCAATTTACGAGACAGTGGCCCCCATTGCATTCCTGTTCTCCTTTCCAGAGGAAACTGCGCCGGATTCTATCGAGTCTCTTTGTGACCCATTTGCTGAGAGGATATACCATTAAGTGGTAGACTGCAAGGGACGTCAAAACAGAGTTTAGAAGCGTCAAACGAGCAGCCCTGGATAACAACTTTTCTTTCCATCCTGCTAGGCGTGCGTGCACCTTGTCAATAAGGGGCTGAAAATAAGATCTTTTGAGCTTCGTCTGTCGGAGAGGGAGACCTAGGTACCTGCAGGGGAACGCTTTTACGCATGCCGGAAAATCCTGTAAAATTGCTTCTAAGTCGAGCACATCACATCTTATGGGGTAGACCTCGCTTTTGTGGACATTGTTGTGAAGATCTGTAGCTCCTCCGAAACAAACTAAAATGTCCTGAAATGCTCGGAGCTCTTCCCTGCGAGGGGATGCAAAGATGGCCACATCATCCGCATATAAGGAGACCCGAGATTTCGCCCAACCGATCGGGATCTCAGAAATGATCCCCACCTCCATAGCCTTGGAGATTAATCTCTGCAAAGGATCCATGGACAAGATGAAAAGCATAGGAGATAACGGATCCCCCTGCCACAGCCCTCTCCTATGTTGGATTTGGGGACCTGGCGCTCCATTGAGGAGAACCTTGGAAGAGGAGGACGCAAGGATCAAGGAAATCCACTCTCTCCAGCGCTGCCCGAAGCCCAGGTGAGCAAGCAGATCGATCAGGAACTCCCAACTGACTGAGTCGAAAGCCTTGGCAATATCCAACTTCAGGAAAAGAGATGGGATCCTCCTCCTGTGCAACTCTGTGATCACATTCTTTGTGTAAAGAAAATTGTCCTGAATTGATCTTTTGCTGATGAACGCACTTTGGCTTTGAGGGACCAAGTCCTGCAGACGAGATGCTAGCCTTCCCGCGAGCACCTTGCAGAAAATCTTCCCTATGCTATGAATGAGGCTGATAGGCCTGAAGTGAGCAATCCGAGAAGCATCCTGCCTCTTAGGAAGCAGCACTATGTTTGCGCAATTCAGCAGCTGCAGATGTCACCCGCTCATACCATGTAGCTGTGAAAAAACCTCCATGAGATCCACGCTAACAATATCCCAGCATGACCTGTAGAAAAGACCTGTGAACCCGTCCGGGCCCGGCGCCTTCTCGGCCGGCATAGAGAACACCGCTTCCCTAACCTTGTGCATGAGGAAGGGTTCCTCGAGCATGCCCAAGTCATGACGTTGGAGGCCCAGAGAGTCCTAATTAAAACGATGAGAACGTTGAATTTTTGTGCCAAGCTGTTGATTGAAGTAGTTGAAAAGCTCTTGCTGCTTGTCCGGAAAGGAATGGACCGTGCCCCTGTCGGTTTCAATAGATTGAATATGATTCTTCCTCCTACGAGCGTTCACCTTGATATGAAAAAATTTTGTGTTAGCATCTCCTTCTTTAATGAATGTCATCCTTGAGCGTTGCCTTATACGACTCCGCTTATATCTAGCAGAAGTTTTCATTCTCCATCAAAAGACCCTTCGGAGTTACATTAAGAATAGCTTTCAAAAACATTACTCAAAAATAAGGGAGAAAACTTAGGCCCTATTTGGAAGCAATGTATTTTCATAGTTTCTAGGCAATACCATAGTTTCTAAGAATACCATGGTATTTTATACCATGAGGTGTTTGGTTACCATGTCAAAAGCTTTGTATTAAAAATCATGGTTTGGTAGATACCATGGTATTTTTGGAGTATTTGAAACTCCACTCCAACCCAAAGTTTTCATGGTTTTGGCTAGCTTCTTGTCTATTTCCACTCAAATACCATGGTTTGTGATGTTGCATCCAAACAGTTGGTAGTTCCAAGAAATACCATGGTTTTAAAGGAGTTTGGTAAAACCATGGTATTCATGATAAAACAATTGCAAATTATAGTATACTAAAACCATAGTTTTGAAATACATTGCTTCCAAACATGACCTTATATAGTGATATGCTAGCAAACTAGGGTGATGTTTGGTTCAAACTAAGGTGGTGTAATGGTAATGGAATCAAATCCCAGGGTTATCCATTCCAGGGTAAGGGAAAACACTATTTATTTGGTTCATTGATGTAACGTCTTCCATTTCCTTAATCTTGTTTGGCTAAGGACAAGTAACCATTTCCTTAATCTTGTTTGGCTAGTGCATGCATGTATACATTTGTAAACTATAGCAAAAAGCAAGTCTACAAAACCACAACCACACAATATGATCCAAAAGACGGCTCGGATCAAAAGGTCCAATCCACCACAGCGATCACCAAGTTCACCAGCGGCAGTACCGATTAAAATTAAAAGCTCTATGGCCTGTATGTGTACAAGACACTGCTTAGCTAATTTAACCACATGATCCTACTTCTGAGTTTCTGATGGAACTTTACAGGTTTGGAGGGTATTCATCTTTGAGATAATCGACTATATTTATTGTTGATATCTATCTATTTCCCATGAAGCGAAACACAAGTTCAATTGTTTAAAATGATCTCCAAGAACACGAGAATGAAGTAGTGTGTCTTTGCATATATTAGGCGAAGCAGTCCAAATCCATAGTGACTTTAGTATTGTACAAGACCTTTGCTTAGCTAATTTAACCACATGATCCTCTTGGTGCAGCGTGCAATAGTGCGAGATCATTCTATACAAAGTGAAAATTAAGCTCGAGAGAACCTACATTGTAATCAAATCCACGAAATCACATCGAGCACACAAATCTGGGTCAGAGCAGACCGAAGCCAAGCGGATTAATCGGACCCGAGTGCTTTAGCTTGGAACCGAGCCGCGTGACTCAAAGGGAAAATCAATACCGATCTTGAGATCTCTTTGAAGTCCGCTGTCCAAAAAAAAAACGATCGGCCGCTTTGAAACCGATCGGTTTGTCTCTGACGAGCGATCTTCACGACAAAGACTCTAGTCGGCAGATTGCAAACAGCAAACACAAATGAGAGTTCACGAGTGATACTTCGTCACGGGTGAGCAAAAAAGGCAGCCATCTGGTGCAGAGGTGGACCCAACAGTATGGCAGGTTGGGCTACTGCCCCACCTACAATTTACAAGACCTCTTATACATAGGTGTGTATATGCTGCATAGCCCAACAAATTTGATCCATAGGTAGGGCATAACCCAATAAATTTATATCTAGGTGTGTATATATTTCAAGTTTGCCCCACCTATAATTTCTTTCTGGGTCCGCCACTGATCTGGTGCTTGAGTTCACGATGGCGATGGCGGCTTCTGAGCCGTGGAGAGCTTCTTCGCTAACCAATAGCACGTGGGCGCTCGGGCGGCGGCGGATGGTCGCGGGGCAGCGCCTCGTGCCGGTGAATAGGGCCCGGCAGCTTGGTCGACGCCGTGAGACACTGGTGGCGAGGCGCCGAGGCGAAGCGATCGGGAAGGCGCGTTTCTAACACGGGCAGTCTGCAGACCGATGGAGGCGGGATGGCGGCGGCGTAGCGCAGAGACGCGTGAGGTCGTGAGGGGAGGGGACGACGAGGGGAATCGGAAAACACTGGCTGGGGAGCGGTAACGAGATTCTGAGGAGCCGTATGTGGTTTGCGCTGTGATTGGTTACAGACTCGACGAACCAAACGTGAACAATGGTATTCGATAGCGCGGGGGATCGTTACGGGCTAAAAAAAGCCGAACCAAACAGCTTCTAGAGTGTTAGATTATTATTCCACAACAGAAATGGAAAATAATTGAAGTGAACATGTATTAGGGATAAATAAATGGTGAAGCCAAGTTGAACTTGATATCAAAGTAATTCATAATAACATGGGCGAGGGCACACAGCAAGTTCTCACCAAACTACACAGTTGAAACTCACCGATACAAACTGGAAGAATTTTCTCAAAGAATGCCAGAGAAATGCAAAATTCCATCTCATAATTCCTACAGTTACTACCAATTTCTAGATAACAATGCACATCCAAAGAAGATATTTGTAAAAAAAATATATGTTAGGGACTATTCCTTTAAATCTTAGAAGTTACATACATCAGAAATACACACAGAAAAATAAGGAACAGCCTAAAACACTGCAGATCATACCACCTTCTAGATAAATAGTTCATGCAAAACGGTCTAAAGCCCTGCAGAACCTACTGTCATCTGGATAAATACTCCTTCAAGCACAAAAGAATGTTGTTTTGGACATCGACACAGTTCCCAAAACGCAACTTTGACCACTATTTTCTATTGTAATATATTTATAAAACATAATAAAATTGTAATATAAATTACAATATTATGAAAGTTCTTTTTGAGACAAAACTAAAGACATCATTTTCATGTGTTCAATCTGAAAGTTGAAAAAAAATATCGATGGGCAAATTTAGAAAGTTTGACCCCACACGACATTCTTTTGTGACCGGAGGGAGTAATGTTTGTAAAAAAGCACCAAACTTAAGCAAATTATACTTTCTTGAAACACATAATGGTTCAAGAATACGCAAAATGCTTATGCAGCATAACTGCAGAAGCATAGGTAGCGTGGATCCATCCTTCGTGCTCAACAGACGAAGAGGTATCTTGAACCATGACTTGGCCTTGGAGTCTTGAACCGTGGTGATCGTCATTCATTTTGCTTGGGTTCATTCAGCTCCGAATTAGGTCCCCAAGGCAAGCGAAGTGATGTTTTCCTCTCTCTTTGATCAGGGATTGCTATATGAAAAGAAGAGTTTGAAAAAGGGAACAGGGTGGTCAAACCGGAACTGATAGAGGGTACTATTCTATTAGTTAGCAATTCCAACTATGAGTTCTTTCTTCCGTGATGAAATGTCAGACACCGGTCCTACATTTTTCTCTGTGGACCGAGGAGAAAGGGAGTTCAGCAGGAAGAGGATTGTATCATGAGAAGCACAGAGCCACAGAGGTCAACCTGCTTCAAATATGGAATATGGATTCTAGCAATGCAACAGAGTTGGTTCCTCATATCAATCCGAATGAATATAGAGGTCAATCTTTGAGGATAGCAAGTTCGAAATTCTGTCTTCTACTGAATAATCCGTGAACAACACAGAATGTGATGCAGTCAGCGATACTGTCCTTACAAACTGAAGCAAAGCATGTGAAGTTCTTGTCCAACATCCTCCTCCAACAAAACGTCAAGAAAACAGGCTCGTCAAGGTAGTACGAATCGTGCTGCTTAACCAAACTCATGAGCAACAAGACCTCCTCCCCATGGTTTGTAAATGAAGCCCTCAGCAAATATAGACCTCCCACTTATGCCGAAACGGTACTCAAAATGTGTGCAGACAGCAGTGCATTCCCTCTTCAAGTTGAACAAGAAGCAGTCATAAGTCTCATTATTCGATATCATCGTCAAGGTCGACAAACCCAGAAATAGTGACCTTCTGAGTCAGATCTAAAGATCTTGATGATGTCTTCAAACAAACCCAGGTTGAATTTCGGTGGGTTAGAATAAACACATACAGCAGGGTATCACCTAAACCAACAATGTGGCAGTCAACTGAAAGAATTCCTGAATAACACATGGCACGTCACTTTGTATGAACAACAACGTAGAGCTTGTCATCCACATCAATCACGTACAGGTTGCGCTCTGGTGATGATGGAATACCATATAGCTTTGATCCCTGATGTGTAAAATGCCATGAATGAGGGTCATCTATATCAGCATTTCCAGGTCTAAATGTGTCTAGACAGCACCACGCCTCCGGTATTTTATCATGGAACGTCAATTTCCCATCTGAAATACTAATTTGATATAGGTGCGAATGATAATCAGCCTGGGAATGAAGTATAGGTTCGCCTAGATCGGCATTTTACAATCCCCATGTACAATATCATCTGAATCTCTTTGATCTTCTAAGAACATCCCGTGGAAGTTGTTAAATACCAACATAACTAAGGTCCTATAGTTAAGAAATTCATTTACAAAGAGTACATCATGCAAGCTGATCTGAAGAAGAATTTTTAAAAATAGTGGATACATCTAGAAATTAAGTAATTAGCTAAAATCCACTAGATACATTGCTATAATCCTATGACACAGAAGTAGCTAGTAACTTAACACCAAGTCATCAGGAGTTACGTAAATTAAAGAAATATTCTCCTTAAACAGGATAATTATTAGTACAAAACTACAATCTCGTATAACATAGTGGCTGAAGTTCTATAGGTAATAAGTATTCTTATTAAAACTATTAGCAACATCATGAATGATGATCTGAAAAGGGATGTTGTACACTTGCAAGACATGAAAATGTTAATACATACGAAAACTAACCGGCCAATTCACTAGATGCCTTGATATGCCACAAAAGTAGCTAGTAACGTAACATTAACACTAAATCGGTAGGAATCCAGTAAAATTCAAACAATTTGGTGGCAGCGGGCCCATACGTGGTGCAAATTCAAATAATGTTGTGACTGAGGTCTCAGGGCCTATACTACTACCACCGTGGACATGACAAAAAGCTATTTTGATCATTCGCTGAAATTTAAATTCAATGGAATCCTGTTGTGTCATGTGTTGGACGGTGAACAGGGTTACTCGGCAAATCGGAGGCTTAGTGATGGGTTGATTGTAATGTGTACTGAGTTGGGTCATATTCCGTTGTGTGAGTGGGTTTTAGTCTTGGGCTGGTCGGAACCCATTTGTAACAGACTCTTGGGCAGGGTATAAAAGACTGCTCAAACATTCTACTATCCCATGGCTCCCTCTCGAATAGAGGTCCTGCCACCTCTAGCGCTGCCCTTCCGCTCCTCCTCCCGCCCCTTCAACCCTGCGATTCTCTCCGGTGAGCCGAGGTTTCAGGTCTTCCTCCGGTCTCGTTCTTCGCCGCCGGTCTCCTGGTTCCCTCAGCTCGGGTTCCTCTTTCGCTCCTGGGTGTTGCGCTCGGTCTGCTCTGCTGTCCACCATGCTTCTTCCTCTCCTCATGGCTCCTTCTTTCTGCTTGTGGTTTTCAAGAGGTTCTCTTTCCGCCTGGATCCTCGCTCGGTTGCTCTCACTCTGCACTCCATCCTTGGAGGTGCTCCTGCCGGCTTCCACGTGTCGCAGGCTTCCAACACTCATTTTCGTTTCTCTGTCGCGTCCAAGAAAGTTGCTCTCTTGGTTCTCAATCTCTCTGGGTCATCTCCTCAAACTTCGATTTGTCTTTCTTCCTTTGGAGGGATGGTGGCCCAAATTGGGTTAAGGATCACCGGTTTTGGCTTCTCGAGGATCAGATGAATTGGACCCTCCCCAAGTCTGCCAGGAAACTCTCTGGTCGTCTTTTTCACTCTCCTGAGATTAGTGACCTCCGCCCTTGTGTTGAGGATGTTAATCTGGATTTCTCTGCCGGCGCCTCGTTTCAACAGGATTGCATTAGGAATTTCAATTCAGTTGCTCATCATGATGCCTCTTCTCCCATTGGATCGTTTTTTCTGTTGGCTCATTTCAGAAGGCACTCATTCAAGCTTCACGCCTCTTCTGCGGCTATTGCATTAAGCTCCATTCTGGGTGGTCCTCTGAAGGGATTTCACGTGGTTATGCTGTCTGGTCGTCATTGTCGGTTTTCGGTGGCTAATGGCCGGATTGGGAGGCATCTTTGTTCTATCAAAAGAATCACGTCTAACCATGTTGATGTTTACTTCTATCCTTGGAGAGATTTTGATCCTGTGTGGCGTGCGGACAAGGACAGGTTTTTTCAGAATTTGAAGGATCAGAGCTTGGATTCCTCCTCCCAGCGCTATTCTCAAGATTCCTCTGGGCCGAAGCCCTCTCAGTCTCTTCAGAAAAGGGTCTCTTTTATGATCAATCGGGATCCCTCTGCGCCGGTCTGTTCAAAATTTTCAGTCTCCCCAAAGTTCATCATCGTAGGGAATCTTGTTTGTCCTATTTCTTCTTCGCCTCTGAGTTCATCCGCATTTCTGCCGTTCTCTATTGGCAGTTGTGTTGACAGTTGTGTTGAGAGAGCAACGGTCTCCTTGTCTGCTTCTCCTCCGATGGCCCTAAGGTTGGGTTCTTCTCCGAATTCAAATTTTCTCACTCATGGCAAAATCCTTTCTCAGCCGTCTCTAAAGATGCGGAGGGTTCCCAAGAGCCTCTCTGACAGTGCCTTAATGTCTTGGCAGGAGGCTGACAGTGCTCTCAGTCTCGGAAATCTCCTCTGGGGTTACATCACCGGCCGCTTCTCATCGTTTTTTGCCAATTTTAACCCTGTTGGCTTCCACTGCTTGGGCTTTGGTCATAGTGCCTTCCTTCGCTCCATGCCCTACAGGTGTTCGCTTGGTTCATCTTCTGGCCATCCGATCAGTTCCCCTTGCAACTCTCGGATTCCTAATCGAGGTGCCTGGAGGGCAAAAGTGTCCGGGTCTTCCCACCACCACTTTTCCTTCTCCCGCGCCCCCATAATCTCTTCCTCATCGCCCTTCTTCCCTCTAGCTCGCCTTGGCTCGAGCACTCCCCTTGGGCGGCCATGGCAAATTTTCATTTTGATCCGGCCAGATTCATCCCGCCGCATGTCCAGGTGGACGAGGGTGGACCCCTGAGATCTGATCGGGCCATTGTTCACGTCAGTGGGAATCCTCCCAGGCTTCATGAGGACTGGGTCCTGGCTGTCGACTAGGATGGTGTCCTTGATCAAGCTCACTATGATGCCTTCTTAATTCAGGTCAGAGACTTCATCGAGGAGGAATTTCATTTCCCGGTTTTGCAGTCCTGCAGATGCATGCTGGGGTTGGGGTTCCTACAGCTTAATTCTATATTCAACCGAGACAGATTGATCAGCATTGGGGACCATTTTGTTGAGGGCGTTAGGGTTCATTTCTTGCACCACGACCGGGGCCTCAATGCTAGGAACGCTCCTTATGCTAGGATTGGGTGGTTCATGCTCCTCGGGTTGCCTTTGGATTTAAGGTCATTTGTTTATCTAGAGCAAGCTTGTGCTGTGTTTGGCCGACTGTTGCACTGGCGGGTTGATAATAGTCTGCTCTCCCATGTCCTGGTTCATTGTCTCTTTGATAGACCTGATGATGTCCCTAGAAGGTTGGTCATTAGGGTGGGTTCGGGTCCTAATGGGGCTGCCTTTTCCTGGACCACTCCTATTGTCATTCTTTCACATGATTTTGCTGATGCTAACCTGTTGCCTGATGAAGATCTGGCTGATGTCAATGCTGGGGTGTTCCCCCCCTTGATTGCCAATCCTCCTCCCGCTGTTGGGGCTCCGGTCTGGGATCTTGCGGCTCATGGTCTCCTCGGTCTGGGCGGGGGCAACCAGGACTGGAACCCACCGGATATCCCCAATCAAATGGCTGTAATTGATCCTCCCGCTCAGGAGCAGCCTGTGGAATTGTTGGATCTTGACTTCCCTGAG
Organism: Guadua angustifolia; assembly: GCA_036346375.1. Classification (NCBI taxonomy): domain Eukaryota; kingdom Viridiplantae; phylum Streptophyta; class Magnoliopsida; order Poales; family Poaceae; genus Guadua; species Guadua angustifolia. Next base: position 28,009,303 of record CM070519.1, read on the forward strand.
GAGGAGTCTTTGGACAGTGAGTTGGACCCGGCTTCTCATGCTTTGTCCCTGGTGGGTGGTTCTTCCCCGGTGCTTGGCCACAACCTGCAGCTTGTCACGCCGTCACCTTACTCTGCTCTTGGTGTTTTCTCCATCCTTCGGGGTGGTTCTGGTCAGAGCGATTTTAGCCTCGCAGTGCCACAGTTTATAAGGAATTTTCATCTCGAGAGGCTCCTCAACTCCTTCCCTCCTGGCCCATGGCTTGTTGCTCCTAGAGTGCCTCCGAGACCGCATGTTCCTCTACTACTGAAGTGGCACAGCTCGTGGCACAGGCGGTTCAATCAAGGTGCCACTGCTCAACCTTCGATCAATGTATCTCTTCCACCCTGCCACAGCAGAATCTCCGTGGTTTATGAGAGGAAAAGAAAGGCGGCAATGGCTTACAACGACGTCAACCCTGAAGATCCTCTCCCCCCCAATTGGATGGATGTTCCGGTTCATAAATGCTTAGCTTCTGCTAGCAGAAGAAGTCTGAGACTGCAAGATAAATATAAGGGGTTGAAGCAACCAAGTGTAGCTTCCCTGTTCAAAAGGGCCAAGTCGTCTACCTGCAAGGGGCGCCCTTCTGTTTCTAAGACGCACGGTAACCTTCAAAGCCCTCAAGTTCTTCAGCATTTCCCCTCCCTTAAGGAAGTTGATGATTTAAGAGGAAATATTCCTATGATCTCTGTCAAGGTTCTTCAAAAGGTTGCGGTGGAAAGTTGCGGCATATCTCTTGAGGAGGTGGATCTCGTGGCGCTTCTCAAAGCTGACAAGACAGAATGAAGATCTTTTCCGCCGTTTTTTGGAGCCCTACAGGAGGGCTGTTCGCCTTAGTTTGTAGCTTTTGTTTCTCTGCTAGGATTTTGTCGGACCCTGCTGGCTTTACTCTCTTCCCTACGAGGTTGTCTGCTTGGTTACTCGTTGGTTTGTGGGACCTGTTCTGTGCTGGTTCTGTTAATCTTTACTGGGTTTGGTCGGTCAAGTTTTTGCTTGGTATGGATTGCTTCTGGCTTCATCTCCGGCCACTTCTAACTGGATGGTCCTCTGGTCTGTCATGGGTTGAGCTCATCCTCCGGCTGCCTGAGTGCAATTTTTTCACCAATATTCCTCAACACTTTTACTATGACTTCTCACTCCCATAGACGTAATTGGGCTATTCTCAACTGAAATGTCAGGGGGCTAAATGATCCGGCCAAATGTCATTTACTTCGCCTCAAAATGTAGGAATCTGCCTGCTCGGTGCTTTCTATTCAGGAAACTAAAAAATCAATGATTAACCACTCGATTCTTAAAAGCTTTGCTCCCAAGCGGTTCAATCAGTTTTCCTTTTCCCCTTCGAATGGGGCTTCCGGTGGCATTTTAATAGCCTGGGTTGGGTCTATTCTTTCGGGCCAGGTCATTTTCAACTTACCTTTTGCTCTTGTGGTTAAATTCACCTCCATTCACAATCACCAATGTTGGACTCTTATTTCTGTCTATGGTCCCTGTGATGGCATTGGCAAATCTCAGTTTTTGAACTGGCTCTCCAATCTTGTCATTCTTGATGATGAGGACTGTATTATCATGGGAGATTTTAATCTATACAGGTCTTCTCACAATAGGAACAAGCCGGGGGGTAGGCTTAATGATGCGCACTTGTTTAACAATATCATTTCCTCCCTTGGTCTCATCGAGCTCCCCCTCAAAGGTTTGAGGTTTACCTGGAGTAACATGCAAATCAATCCCTTATGGGAACAGCTTGATTGGTGCTTCACCTCAACCCACTGGACTCAATCCTTCCCTGCGACGCTTTGGTTACCGCTCTCCAGAACAATGTCTGACCACATTCCTTGTGTTGCTCAGGTTCAAACTTTCATTCCGAAACCCTCCGTCTTCAGATTTGAAAGTTCATGGGTTAATCATCAGGGCTTTTTGGAGTCCGTTCAGCAGGCCTGGCAGTTGTCCAACTCCGGAGAGTTAGATGCGGTTACAAACATCAAATCTAAGTTAGACAATCTTCGGGTGAAGCTTTGTTCTTGGAGGAAGAGTTTGTCTCTTATCAGTAGACAATCTTCTTCGTGTTCCCAGTTCATAGGGGTGCTGGACAAAATCGATCAGAGCAGGCCTCTGCATCTTCATGAATGGAATTTCAGGAGGATTCTTAAGTCCAGGCTTGCCCATTTGTTAAACCTCCAGAACTCTTACTGGAAAAATCGCTGCAAGATCCGATGGGTTCAACTTGGTGATGAGAATACAAAATATTTTCACAGCATGGCTACGGACAGATTTCGCCACAATCTCATTACTTCCCTCTCTCTTCCGAATGGGGATATCATTTATGACCACCAAGCTAAAGCCAATCTGCTTTTTGATATCTTTTCGGCCAGAATGGGTTGCTCTGATGATCCGGCCATGTTGTTCGATCTGCATAATCTGATCACGCCTAGGGATGACCTCCAGTGGATTATTTCCCCCTTCTCTACCCAGGAGATTGATGATGTGGTCCATCAGATCCGCTCTGACAGTGCCCCGAGGCCTGACGGATTCAATGGGAGATTCTATAAGAGTTGCTGGCATATCATCCAACAAGATTTCTACAACCTGTGTCACAGATTTCATGAAGGGGCGATCTCCCTGGCTTCGATTAATCACTCCTTCATCGTCCTGATTCCTAAGTTCAGCAATCCGGAGTCTCCCAATGATTTCAGGCCTATTTCCTTGCTCAACCTTTCGATCAAGCTGATTACAAAGTTGCTTGCCTCCAGGCTCAATTCAATCATGATCAAACTTGTTCATAATAACCAATACGGCTTCATCAAAGGGAGATCCATTCAAGACTGCCTTGCCTGGGCTTATGAATACATTCACCTTTGCCATCGCTCAAAAGAAAAAATTGTGCTCCTCAAGCTTGATTTCGCCAAAGCTTTCGATACTATAGAGCACAATGCTATCATTTCTATGCTCTCGGCTTTGGGCTTCCCTAACACCTGGCTGAGTTGGATGGCCGAGATTCTGGGGTCGGCCTCATCCTCCGTGCTCCTCAATGGCTCTCCTGGGAGGTCTTTTCATTGCAAGAGAGGCGTCAGACAGGGTGATCCCATTTCTCCGTTACTGTTTGCCATTGCCGCGGATCTTCTTCAGTACATCCTAAATGCGGCTAGTCAATCGGGGATCATTTCCTTCCCCGTCACCCTCGGCCATCAAATGGACTTCCCAATTATTCAATATGCCGATGACACCATCATTTTTATTAAAGGCTGCCAGAATGATGTTTTTACAGTCAAATGTCTCTTACAATCCTATTCGGCTGCCACTGGTCTCAAAATTAATTTCTCTAAATTTGCGATGCTTCCTATCAACATGCTAGATTCTGAGGTTGATCTTTTGGCTGGTGTTTTCGGTTGCAAAGTGGAGAAGTTCCCCTTTTCTTATCTTGGTCTGCCGCTGGGTCCTTCCAGGCCTCACATTAAGGACTTCGATTTCCTTGTGAACAGGATTCGCAGAAGGGTCTCTTCGTTTTCTTCCCTTCTTTCTTATGGTGGCAGGCTTCAACTCGTTAATTCGGTTGTATCCCCCATGGCCACGTATGCTATGGTTGTCTTAGAATTCCTGTGGCGGTCATAAACATGGTTGACCAAGCGAGGCGGATCTGTTTATGGGGGAAGAATGAGATCAATGGCTCTTGCAAGTCCTTAGTCAAGTGGGAGAAGGTTTGCAGACCAAAGATGAAAGGTGGTCTGGGTGTTATTAACTTAAGAACTCACAACAATGCCCTTCTTCTCAAATTTCTACATAAATTCTTCAACAGGAAGGATTGTCCTTGGGTTCATTTGGTCTGGTCTGCTCATTATCATTCACTCCTGCCTCAAGTTGCTTCTCTTAGAGGATCATTTTGGTGGAAGGATGTTCTTAATCTCTTGGATCAATTTAGAGGGGTTGCTCATTGTCATGTCGGTCGTGGGGACACGGCTCTTTTCTGGGATGATGTCTGGAACAATATGCACATGAAATCGAAATTCCCTCATTTATTTTCCTTTGTCAGGAACAACCAAACGGATGTGAACTCATTCATTCTCAATCCTGCTATTTCGACTAATTTCCACCTTCCTCTTTCGGACCAGGCTTTTCATGAGCTTCAGAATCTTCATTCCTTAATTCAAGGGGTCAATATCAGTTCTCTTAACAATGATGAGTGGTCCTACATTTGGAAGTCCAATGAGTTTAACCCCAGCAGGTTTTACAAGAGGGTTTTTTCTCACCTTACTGTTCCTGCTCCGATTTCCTGGATTTGGAAGGCGAAGTGTTCCACCAAGCTGAAATTTTTTTCCTGGCTCCTTTGCTGGGACCGCATTAACACCAGGAATCTTCTCAGGAGAAAGAATTGCCCGCTTCCTGCCTTGAACTACAATTGTGTGCTTTGCAATCTTGATGTTGAAGAAACAAGAGACCACCTCTTCTTTCAGTGCCCTTTTAGCATTAGATGCTGGAACGCTCTGCATATTGGCTGGTCTTCGGATGGTGACATCTTTCGTCGAATCTGTGATGCTAGCTCTAATGAGGATGCCCCTTTCTTCATGGATATTTTCATCATCGCCGCTTGGGGGATTTGGAAGCAGCGCAATGATCAAATCTTCAGAACTGTCCCAGTTCACTTTCTCGCGTGGAAGGATTGGTTTCTTGAGGAACTCCGGCTTCAATCTCACCGTGTTAAAGATAATCTTAAGGATTCTTTTCTAGCCTGGGGGCTAAGACTTGTTTAGTTCGTTTTTCCCGTTTTCTCTCCTTTTCCTTTCCTTCTTTCCTTTCGCTTTTGTTCCCCTGTTTCTTTCTTGGGCTGGTTTCTCACCGGCCATTCCTTGTGTTCTCTGTTTGGCGCTTAATTGATTCTCCCACAGAAACCCCTGTGGTTTCGTGTTCAAAAAAAATAAAAGACTGCTCAGGAGAGACTTGTAAGGCAAGCAAGAACAGAATCCTCATTCTCCAGAATTCTCCTTGTTCTATCTTCCCAAAACCTATTCTTCCATCCTGATGTTCATCCCAACCCCTCTCTCGCTTGCAAGACCATCACATTTGGTATTAGAGCCCAGGTTCCGATCTGGCATCTAAGAAGAAGCTGTTGCAGTGGGAGACGAGGATGACTATGGCCCTGACATCGGTGGAGAACCAATTCGAAGGGATCAACATCTTATTGAAGTAAATCCTGGATGATGTTCACGGGGTGACGTTGGAGGTTGGGGAAGTGCGATCAGCGGTGGAGGTGGTTCAAGGAAGAGTGGAGGTATTGGAGGCATGCCCAAATGCAGATCATTGATCGGTACATCCAAGCACTTTGTGGCCAGTTCCAGCCAACCACCTGGGACTGATCGCACCAACAGCTTTGTCAGGGGAGGATATTACATCCAACAACTGCACCCGAGGTCAAGAGAATGTGCAGGAACAGATGAAAGGAATTCTGAGGGCCCCACCACCTCCATTAGCTGTGGGTAAGCAGGACTGGCCTCATGCAGTGCAAGTGTTTGATCCTAGATCTATTGAAGGGAAGGTTACGGGAAATGGGCAAAATTCGGGCACATTATGGCCACCTCGTCAAGCACTGCCCAAGATTGAATGTCCAAGGTTCGATGGGGAAAATCCTAGGCTGTGGAGGGAAAGGTGCGAAACCTATTTTGAGGTGTTGGGAGTTCATCCGGGAATCTGTACTCGGTTGGCAGCACTGAATTTCATTGGAAATGCAGCTTTGTGGTTGCAAAATGCCGAGGCCAAGGGGCAATTTGAGGATTGGGAGGTGCTTTGTGAAGCAGTGGAGAAGAGGTTTGGTAAGAATACGTATCAGCGCTACATGAGTCAGATGATAAAGCTCAAGCAAACTAACAGAGTGGTAGAGTATGTGGAGAGGTTTGAGCAACTGCAGCACCAAATTATGTTGTATAATTCATCACAGGATGATGTGCCCTTTGTGACCCTTTTTTTGGGGGGGCGGGGGGTCTGCAGGAAGAAATACGATCTGCCATCGTGTTGCACAACCCTGAAAATGTAGACACAGCTGTGTCCCTAGCTTTGATACAGGAAGAGGAGTTAGACATGAGGAAGAAGTTCTATCAGAAATCAGACCCTAAGGAGTTTACTCAGGGAGGGAATAAATACTTGGAGAAGCTTAAGACATCCAACAAATTAGAGGAGAACAGGAAGATAGAGAATCACAGAAAAACATTAAGTGGGCGTGCAGATGAAAAGCTAGAGGCACTGCGGATGTATCGCAAAACTAATGGGCTTTGTTTTACTTGTGGAGAGAAGTGGGGAGAAATCATAAGTACCTAGATCAAGTGCCTCTACATGTCATTGAGGAGCTTATCGAAGTACTTCAGCTCCAGTCAGGCTCTGATCTAGAAATGGTTGACACGGAGGAGAGACTTGGGGAGGAATTGCTGTTAATGACTGAACCTCAGGGTAGCATACGGCAAGTAGAACATTGAGGCTGCAAGGTCAAATCGGTAAGCTGGAGATACTCATCCTAGTGGACTCGGGTAGCACATATTCGTTCATCAGTGAGAACTTATTGAACAGTTTGCAACACCCGACGAAGAATATAACACCAGTGAGACTAACCATTGCTGACGGGAGGGCGATGGAATGCAACAAAATGGCAACATCCTTATCTTGGTGGAGGGCATTCTTTCCAACAAGACATTAGAGTGTTGGCATTAGGTAACTATGATATGATTTTAGAGGCTTATTGGCTAAAAGAGCATAGCCCTATGTAGGTACATTGGAGGAACAAATGCATCAAGTTTACACATAACAGCCGTAGAGTGATGCTTCAGGGAATAAGGGAAGATCAACCAAATAGCAAATGTATTGGTGCTGGAACTCAGGGGATTGTTGAGGAGAGGAGCAGTCACTCATCTGGTGTAGCTTCATCAGAATTTAGAAGGGAACCAAAATACAGAACAGGGTGAACAAGAGGAGCACATCCCACAAGTGGTGGCAGAGGTATTGCAAGAGTTTGAACATTTGTTTAAGGAGTCAGTGTAGCTGCCTCCCAGACGTAAATATGACCATTTGATTCCCCTTATCCCTGGTGCACAACTGGTAGATGTCAAACCATATCGGTATTCTCCACAACAGAAAAACGAAATTGAACAACAAGTGGCAGAAATGTTGGCAAAAGGAGTGATACAACAAAGTTCTAGTCCCTTTGCCTCTCTAGTGTTGTTGGTTAAGAAGAAGGACGGGTCCTGGTGTTTTTGTGTGGATTACCGCAAATTAAACGCCATCACGGTTAAAAACAAGCATCCTTTACCAATCATAGATGAGCTATTGGATGAACTGGAGGGTGCTTGTTTGTTTGCGAAACTGGACTTACGATCGGGTTATCACCACATCCGAGTAGCGGTTGGAGAGGAGCATAGATAGCATTTCACACCCATCAAGGACTATATGAGTTCCGGGTACTGCTCTTTGGACTCACAAATGCTCCGGCAACATTCCAAGGTGTGATGAATCAAATTTTTGTCCCTTTTCTGCGTCACTTCGTGCTAGTGTTTGTGGATGATATATTGGTATACAGCCGCACTTTAGAAGAGCATGGGCATCATTTGAAGGAAGTGTTTCATGTTCTGGAACGGCAACAGCTGTTTATTAAGAAGGAGAAGTGCTCATTTGGGCAGCAAAGGTTAGAATATTTAGGACATATCATCACACCAGCAGGTGTTTCTACGAATCAAAACAAGATACAAGCAGTCCTCAATTGGCCAGTGCCCAAGAATGTGAAGGAATTGAGGGGATTTTTGGGGCTTACGGGCTATTACAGAAAGTTCATTCGAAACTATGGAATTTGCAAACCTCTCACAATGTTGCTGAAAAAGGGGGTGTTATTTCAGTGGACAACAATAACTGACAAAGCATTTAAAGTGTTACAACAAGCTTTGGTGCAGGCGCCAATTTTAGCACTGCCAAACTTCTCCAAACCATTTGTGTTAGAAACAGATGCAAGTAATAGTAGCATCGGAGTAGTACTCATGCAAGAAGGGCACCCGATAGCTTTCCTGAGCAAATCCTTGAGTGCAAGAAATCAAGCTTTGTCAGCATATGAAAAGGAGTGCATGGCAATACTATTGGCAATCGCAAAATGGCGTCCCTACTTACAACACTGAGAATTTATCATAAGAACGGATCAGAAGGCGTTGATGCATCTCACTGAATAGAGGTTAACGACGGAAATGCAACACAGGGCGTTTGTGAAGTTGCTTGGGTTGCAATACCAAACACAATACAAGAGGGGAGTACATAATGCTACAGCTGATGCTCTGTCGAGAAAACTGGATATAGCAGAAATACAAGTAGTGTTAGTTTGTGCCCCAGTATGGATCGAGAACCTTGTGGCAGGCTATCAAGATGATGAGGAGACCAAACAGCTACTCACAGAGTTGAGTATAGCTGGATCAAATGATAATGGATATAAATTGCAAGATGGAGTCATTCGCTTTAAGGGCCGCATATGGGTTGGCAACAATGCCTTGGCTTAACGCCACATCCTGCAAGCGTTGCATCACACTAGAATCGGAGGGCAATTAGGAATTCAAGGGACATATCACAAGGTACGTGCTTTGTTTGCATGGCCGAAAATGAAAGATACAGTGCAGCCATATGTCAAGGAATGTGAGATTTGCTAGCAAGCCAAGGTGGAACATGTGAAGTTGTCGGGATTGCTTCAGCCACTGCCAATTCCGATGCAAATATGGGGTGTAATCGGCTTGGATTTCATTGAAGGACTGCCTCAATCTCACAAATACACAACAACATTGGTGATGATAGATAAGTTCTCTAAATATGGCCATTTTTTACCATTGATTCACCCATTCACAGCACATCAAGTAGCACAAGTCCTTTGTGATCATATATACAAATTGCATGGTCTCTCGCAAATAATAATTTCATATAGGGATAAAGTCTTTACAAGTATTTTTTGGCAAGAGCTATTCAGATTATCAAACACTCAATTAAACATGAGTTCAGCCTACCATCCGCAAATGGATGGTCAAACGGAACACCTTAATCAGTGCTTAGAAACCTACTTGAGGTGTTTCGTTCATGCTTGCCCAAAGAAATGGTCAGACTGGTTGTCATTGGCGGAATATTGGTATAATACCACATTTTAGATAGTGGTGAGGAGGTCTCCCCTTGAGATACTTTATGGCCATCCACCTTGGCATTTTGGCATTTCCAATCTCAATGTTGGTGTAGCAACAGATATACAGGATTGGGTGAACCAAAGGGAGCAAATGACTAAGTTGTTAAAGCTGCACTTGGATCGAGCTTGTGTGAGAATGAAGATGAAAGCAGATAAACACAGATCAGAAAGATCTTTTGAAGTGGGTGATAAAGTGTATCTGAAACTGTAGCCTTATGCATAGACTTCTCTTGCAACCCGCAGTAATTAGAAGCTCTGTTTCCGTTTCTATGGGCCATATAGTATTATGGAGAGAATCGGCACAGTGGCTTATAAACTAGATTTACCAGAATGCAGCAAAGTTCATCCAATTGTGCATGTGTTTCAACTGAAGAGATATATTCCTCCATCAATAGCAGTGGACACAATTCAGTCTGTGAATTGTCTAGAGGCTGAAGGCAGTGTGATTCCAGTCGCAGTTTTGAAGAACAGACTTATCAAACAAGGGGACAATGTCATACCTTCAGTCTTGATACAATGGTCAAGCTTACCATCATCACTGGCAACGTGGGAAAATGAATCAGCCATTCGGCTCAAGTTTCCTACAGCACCGACTTGGGGCAAGCCATGACTCAACAGGGGGGAGAATGTCATGTGTCGGACAGTGAACAGGGTTACTCGGCAAATCGGAGGCTTAGCGATGGGTTGAATGTAATGTGTACTGATGTCACGGCCATGGCGCTTCCAAGTTCAGAGCTATCCGGCACGCCGCTTGACAAGGAGGCGGAGCTGGAAGAAGTCGACAAGGGGAGGCAGCAGTGAAGCGATTTCCTTTAAAGAGTATGAACGGCAGAGATTTAAGAAAGTAACGCTTAGTGTTGATCGAGGGGCTTAGCGTCAATGTAGTAATTTGTCGGAAAACACTGTGGCTGTAATTTTGTCGAGTTACCTTGAGGTTTACTGCGTGCTGTAATTTGGAGAGAGTTTAAATACTGGAGTTGGCATGGGGAAGAAGCATGAATGAAAAAGTTGCTTGATTCCTTTTTGCTGTTTCCTCCGTGTTCTTCCTTCCTCCCCTTTTCCCGTTACCTTTTTCTTCGATTTGCTCCAGATCTCACGCCTCGGCAAGAGCTGTTGGCCACGGGATATTACAAGTTGGTATCAGAGCTTGTTGCGATCATCGGGATTCTTCAGACTGGGTTGTAAATTTTTTTCTGGCCGAGGGTTAGGGAACTTGGAGTAGTTCTTGCTGCTTCAATCAATCCCTGTAAAATCCCCAAATCTGGTTAACCCGGTTCGAAATTCTTGATCAGCACCTCTCCTCCGAAGGCCTCCGTTCAGACGCAACTTGTCCTCGCGGCGATGAAGCAAGCATCCGAGCGGGAGGAGGAAAAGTTCACAAGAATCAAGGAAAGCCTCGATCTCCTTTTTGTGCGGATGGAGATCACGGACACCACTCAACAACAGTTGATGACGTGCACGGAACTCACAGCTCGCGCGATCGAGCAGAGTTCGAAGGATCAGCAACTTTTGGCCCGTCAGATGGAAGCAACAGCAAACGCGGTGGCCCGGCTGACGATGGGTAAAGGTGTTGATGAGGGTGGTGGTTCGGTACAACCGCAAGGCGACCGAGCGATCCTAACACCCGCACCTCCAGATCAATGGGCCAGATGCTCGGTGAGCAGCACGTCTGATCCTGCGGGACTTCCGAAGAATCAGTTGCGAGATGCGGGAGGCATTATGCGTGCTCCATTGCCTAAGCTCAATTTTCCAAAGTTCGATGGGGAGAATTCTCGGATTTGGAAAGACAATTGTGTTGAGTATTTCCACATTTTCAATATCCCAGAGGCCTTGTGGATATCAGTGGCCACCATGCATTTTGAAGGCAATGCGGCAAGGTGGTGGCAAGTCTACAAGATACGCAATGAAGTTGGAAGCTGGGAGCAGTTTTTGCAAGCAGTCGAGACTAAATTTGGAGCATTCAACTAGAAGAGATTATTTTCAGAGTTGTTGGAGACTAAGCAGATGGGAACTGTCTCGGACTACAAAACACAGTTCGACGGGTTGATGTATGAATTGTCTATGCACAACCCGTACTATGACGAGGAGTTGTTCATCTCGCATTTTATTCGAGGGCTTAAACCTGAATTGCGTGGTGCAGTGCAAAGTCAAGTTCCTGACACTGTCGATCGAGCAGCCTTACTGGCTCATGTGCAGGAGGTGTTTGACAGGGGAAGGAAATGGAAGAATAAACAAGGATATACCTGGGACACTGAATTTAGTGGCAAAATGGACAGCCACCAACCCAAAGTGAAGATCGGACAAGGGGAATTGTGGAAGGCTCGGCAGTTGAAAGAATACCGACGGGCGAACGGACTGTGTTATCAATGTGGCGAGAAATTTGATGCCAATCATCATCTACATTGCAGAAACAAAGTTTCGGCCCAGTTGAATGCATTGTCCACTGATGATCAAGACCGAACACTGACGAATGAAGTCCTTGACCTATTGGAAATTGATGAACTGAAACACGATGATGCGTATCACCTATCTCTTAATGCCATGTCCGGTGTCGACGAGACTACAACCATCCGATTTTTGGCCTTGGTCAGAAATCAAGTTATGCTCATTCTTTTGGACTCAGGAAGCTCTCACAGCTTTATCCATAAGGGTTTCTTATAGAAAATTGGGTGTGTTCCCCAGGAAACCACGCCGATTGAGGTTCAAGTAGCTAATGGGGTGAAGCTGTCTTGTCATCAAAAGGTAACAGACTTAGTGTGGTGGGCTCAAGGCCATACTTTTCAAACCACTTTCTTAGTGATCGATTTGGGGGCTTTTGATGCTATTCTGGGTATGGACTGGCTAATGGGACAGAGTCCCATGCTGTGTGATTGGCGGAAGAAGGTCATCGAATTTCCTCGACATGGTCGGTCTGTCCGACTACAAGGCATTGATGGTCGGCAGGACGCTGAGTTAAGGATGCTGACAGCCGAACAATTTGATAAATGGGCCAAGGGAAATGATATCTAGGCCATGGTGGTTGTAGAACCTGATGATCAAGCACCTTGTTCGACTCTTCTCCCTGAGATTGCCACTTTAGTGGCACAGTATGATGATGTATTTGCTGAGCCCACCGAGTTACCTCCTAAACGTGAATATGACCACTTTATACCGTTGGTACTAGGGGCTGTCCTGGTCAATGTCCGACCCTATAGATACTCTCCTTTGCACAAGACTGAAATTGAACGCCAAGTCAGGGAGATGCTTGACAAAGGAATCATCACTCAAAGCATGAGTCCATTTGCCTCTCTGGTCTTTCTTGTTCAAAAGAAAGACGGCTCGTGGCGCTTCTGTGTCGATTACCGCCGTCTCAATGACCTTACTATCAAGAACAAATTTCCTATGCCGGTCATAGATGAACTATTGGATGAATTAGCGGGTACTCAGTATTTTTCGAAGTTGGACCTGAGCGCTAGATATCACCAGATTCGTATGAACCCAAAACTGCCTTCAAGACACATCAGGGTTTGTATCAATTTCGGGTGATGCCTTTTGACTTGACGAACGCTCCTGCCATATTCCAGTGCGTTATGAATTCTATTCTCGCTCCATACCTACGGCAGTTTGTATTGGTTTTCATCGACGACATACTTATTTACAGTCCAAACATGATATCTCATGTTGAGCACTTGGACACAGTATTGTCGGTTCTTCGGAAGCATCGTCTTTTTGTGAAGAAAAGTAAGTGTGTTTTTGCTCAGACACAAATTGCTTATTTAGGGCACATCATATCCGATAAAGGTGTTGCCACTGATCCCACAAAAACGCAAGACATGCTTAACTGGCCGACACCAAGATCAGTCACTGAGCTATGCGGTTTTCTGGGTCTCACTGGTTATTACCGGAAGTTTGGCTGTAATTACGGTCTTCTCGCTAAACCTTTGACTGATTTTCTCAAAAAGAAGGCGTTTGAGTGGACTGCTCCAGCTGAGGAAGCTTTTGTTCAGTTGAAACAGGTGATGTCGTCTGCCCCCGTCCTCAAACTTCCTGACATTTTGACCTGAAATTTGTAGTTTTGTGAAATAGTCTCTTAAATCTGTTAATATTTTTATCAAAATATATGTAATTTTATAGAATTTACTTGAGAACAAAGAGTAAGAGATTGACAATAGTTTTGATCCCATCAAATCATACAAGGCTAATCTTGCTAACCAAATAGATTGCTCCCAAGTTGAAGTAAAGGGGAAGGCTGTTAGTGAAATCTTACATCAGGGCAAACCTATGTATGAAATGCTTTTAACAAGCTTCAAGGTCATATACAGAGCACATTAATTTTACAAGAGCCTTAGGGTGTGTTTGGTTGCCTGCATGTCCCTAGCCTGATCCGTACGAGTCATGCGGGCTAATGGACATGCTTAGTAGATGCAAGATGGTCTGTTTGGTTGCCTGCATATGTTGATCCTGGCTGAGCTGAGTAGTTGTTTGGTTGGATGCATGAGGGGGGCGGGGGATGACAGGATGCAAGAGAAGTTGTTTGGTTAGTTGCATCTGGCTGAGGTTGGAGGATGGATGGTATATTCATGATTTTTGGTTTTCACTATTGCTGCCTCCGTTCAGGCTAAGGATCTCGTGGGGATTGCATTGTTGAACTCAAGCTTGACCACGTTGTTCTATTTCTCGTCGTCTAGGTTTTTTCCATAGCAAATTTTCCATTAGGAAATCCTCCGATAGTACTCTTTTGCGTAATAGTATGCGAAAAGTTTTTATTAGATTGTAAGTTTTAACCAGTTCATTGTGGGCTCAGAAGAGTAACATCACAGAATCATGCACCTTACTTCTTACACACTTCTTTGAAGGAAAGAGTACAGCATCTTATCATAGCTTAAGTAAAATAAATACCACATTACATCTGTATTGCATCAGCTGTTGAAAACTAGGCATATTTCATATGCTATGGCATAACAAAGAAAAAGAATGTCCAACAAGGCAAGATATACAAATTATGCAAGACAAAATGACCATTTGAGCATTTCTCAAGGAAAACTTTGAAACCAGGAAACTAGCAGCTTAAATATTGTAATCTAATACAAAAACAACAAATACAATTCACACTAGCTTCTGTGAAACAATGCTGCATTCACACACCTATAGTAGCTCATCAACTGATCAATTTGAAAGGAACATTGATCCTTTAGTTTGGTGTCACTTGCAAGAAGCTTCATTGCTTCACAGAAGAGGGGCACCATCTCCCTATTTGGTGTTTTGACTGCACACTTCACGCCAGGAACATCAACTGCGGCAGTATCACACTAGTTGCTAATTATTTTTCACCGCAACTTGCAGTAGCGAGTTTGGTACTCCAGGAGAGACATTCTGGAACAAAACCATAGGGAGAAGTGTCCAGGCTGTGGCCCCAGGTTGCAGCGTAGGAACCTTAATTATAGGAGGACACCAAGTTTAGTATAGGAAATTGATTTTTTTCAAAAATAAAAAGAAATTTTTAGAATATACATCCTGGAACCTGAAGGGTGTCCACCAGCTGCAAGACCAAAGGTATATTCTTGTTAAATTGAATCATAAATCCATCAAGCACACTATATTATAGTTGTAAAAAGAAATGAATGGTTTTATATGCGATCCTACCAAAATTCGACTCACTATATTATAGTAGTATTCACTACTAAAGCTTAAAACTAGAATATTTAATTATGGGCAGCTTTGGTTAAGAGTGTTTCTATGTTTTCTTCCAATATTTACACAAATCTCAAAGAAATATATATGGGTGTGAAGATTGTAACCAATATTTTACTTTCATTTTTATAGGAAACATTTTGCTGTAAAGACTATCACATTTCTTTTTGGTAAATATCCCCTGTTCTCCCTTTCCATGCAAAATAGAATGCAAATACTAGCTAACCAGCATGGGACACACTCTCAACCAATGGTTTTCTGCCACCTGGAGTCCAATTTAGACTATGGAGTAGCCATGGCCAACCACTGGAGGGTTAGACACTTAGACTTGCCATGAACGAAATCAATCTAGCAAATTAGATAGTAGAAAAAACACAGGTTACTCCCTTACTTGCCCTTTTGGTCACAAGGCTGATTAGAGTGATTAAACTAATAAATATCACAAACCTGCCCAATAATTTGGACCACATATATCCTTGTCACCTCAGAGATTATTATCATTTGACAATTTGTACATGAATTGAGTTATCAACCACTGCTCCCATAGGTACTTGTGTAGAAGGTTAACCTTAATTAGGCCCACTTAATCCCAGCTTTAGTTTGGATCATATATATATGCTTTTCCTTTTTTGATGGGGAAATGTTACCGTATTGCTATTTGGGTAATTATATGCTAAATATATATTTTTTCGAAGATATGATTATAAATCAAATTACTGATGAAGCCAAGGACATACAGAAATTCTTCAATATTTATATATATGAAACTGAAGCCTCAAAAATCACTGTTCAAAAATATGTACTCCCCTTTTTCCAGAGAAAGTGCCATTTGAGATTGAAATGGTGATGAATGGGATAAAGAAAATGGAGGAAAAACTAAGGGAATATAATAATGGATAAGACAACCGTGATCAACTACTAATCAGGACCCATCAGACAAGAAAGTCGAATTAATGTGACCCTGTTGCACTCAAATCAGCAAACTGTAAAGCTTTAGCAGCCCAAATATGAACAAAAATATAGTAGTATCAGAGATGGAGCAAAGGAAGTTGTCTCTTTCTTATTCCAGCAAATTACAATTTTCTTCAAGTTAATCAACAGCTTTTTTATGTACTTGATCCTAATTAACATGATCCTCTGAACCCTTAGATCTCTCTCTTATACCAACAAATAATAGCAACAGAAATAACAATAATTGTAAACAACTAAGAGCAACAATAATAGTAAACACCCTACTGATCTTAGGAAAGAACAACTGGTCTAACTAATCTACTGATTTTGCATGCAAAAACATGAAATAATTACTAGATCTACTGATTTGCTTGAGTAAAAGCCAGATCTACTCGTTAGCCATGCCAAGATGATCGTACAAACCCACATTCCAGCTGACAAGCTCAAACCCAAATCTAAACCAAACCAAACCGAAGAAGGATGGGAGATGGGGAAGGACCAGATAAGGAGAGCTCGAGCAGAGGGGTCGAGAGGAGGGCGGTGAGAGGAGGAGGAGGGAGGTTACCCACAATACTTACCCGCTGTGGTTGCCAGAGAGCTCGAGCGGATGAGTCGAGAGGAGGGACACGAGCAGAGGAGGCGATTGAAGGGACTCGAGCGAAGGGAGGCGACCGGAGGGACTCGAACGGAGGGAGGCGACGGGAGGGAGTAACCCTAGACACGAGTGAGCGGAGGGAGTAACCCGAAGACGCGAGAGAGCAGAGGCTGCATCTCGTGAGTGAGGAGAGACTGCATCTCGCGGGCCTAGACGCGAGAGAAGGCCAAAGACTGCGTTTCTTCGGGCCAAGATGCTGGATGCAAGGTGCATGAGCTGGATCAAAAATTCTTGAACATACAAGAAACCAAACAGTTGCATTAATAGTATAAACTGCATCCACTCATGACATACAGGTACAATGCAGGCAACCAAACAGATCCTTACTGTCCTATGATGCAATATAATTCTCATATTGTTCCTGACTTCCTGTAGAATTACCACGTTACAAATCGGGCTAACGAGTATGCTTAGCAATTCCATAGTTTGTTTTGAGATATAGTAGGAATCTTGGTCCCAGTTGTTCAAATATGTTTAGACTCTATCTCTATGTGAGCTAATATGAATCTATCTCTTTTTGTCTTCTACTATATATTTGACACCCCATTGTGCAAGACAACTAATCTAATAAAGAGAGAGACCAGTTGTACCTCCTTACATTGTGTGTGCTCCTTGTTTGGTGTTCTTTTGGTGCGTCGTGATTGATCAAGGACGCTGACATTGTTTTTTGTCGAAGGTTAGAATTTGACAATAAATTTATGATCATGGGTACCTTCGGTGTTAGAGTCAAGAACGAAGACAGCGGCACACAATGTATACAGGTTTGGGCCCCTGGATGGAGTAATACCCTATGTCCTGTGCGGATGATGCATGTATTTGGTGTATTGAGTACAGAGCGAGTTGTCTAGCCCTAGTTATAATAAATATTGGATCTAAACAATGGCTGGAGTTGACGAGGTGTGGTTCGTCGGCTCTTGGTTGCTCTGCGTCTTGTCAAAACTCTCTCTCTCTTAAGGGTGCTTAGTCCCGACCTTATATAGTCGCGGTAGCACTGCCTTGGTCCAAATCGTATATGATTCAGGATATCGAATCGTAGTGGATGAGGAGTCTATCGTCTTGTTGATTAAAGTAACGTATCCAAGCATTCCTGAATATCAGGAGTACTCAAGTCGGTTTCCTCATATCAGAAAAGTGATCGAGTCCTTCCTAATATGGAATTACCTTCTTCGTGTATATCTTATCCCATAGAATCATGCTTGTGATATCTGGATTTTCTATACGTCGCTAGAACATATTCTTCAAGTATCATGCACATACTCATACCCCATATTTAGATATTCGACAGTAGCTCCCGAACTCTGCCCAACAGAGGGTCTATTCAAGCGCTTGGTCGATTATTGCCAAGTTCTGGTTTAGTCGAGTAATGCCCCGCCGGCTTATAGTCGAATGATTCGAGTAGATTGGGAATCGTTAAGTATCGAGTAGTGATGTTGCCGGGTCGAACACCTTGCCATCAGCCTGTCTTGAGTCCTTGGGTTAGCCACATGTTACTCGATATCGACCTATTGACTCGACTTTGAGTAGAGTTAGAAAATACAAAAAATCTAAACGTTGAATAGTTGAGCATTTATTGCTGTCGTCTGTTACACCAAAATTTGTATTGCGCCATCATTCCGCTTTTCTCACTGATTGAGGTACTGCGCAGCGGGGACCGTTCGCTTGGAGAGAAGGTTTTGGCTTATAAATTTTCAGATCCAGAATTGTACCTGTTCCCCCCTTTTCTCGTTCAGTCTTACTTTTGAAGCTTTCGTCGCGCTCCTTAAACTCTAGCACCACCACCTTCGAAGAATCCATCCCCCATCTTTCTCGATGGTGTCCAACCCTTCTACCAGTGCCGGAGTTCTTTCATCATCACCAGAGAAGAATATCGAGACACCACACAGGTATGTATACCCTGTGGGCCTACAAGGCAGTTCGCAAGGCCCAACCAGCGTAAACTAGGCCAGCCGACTACGAAGGCGGGAGGCACTGGCCGAGAAAGGCGTGAAGAATCGTGACAAATCCTAGTTAAGGAAACCGAGTCGATTAGGCAAGGGATGATTGTAATCCAAACTAATATGAAGTCGAATAGATGTAAAGATATAAACTCCACCTCGAGTCCGAGTAGGACACTCTTTTGTAAACCGCCTCATACTGTTATATAAAGGAGGGGACTAAGAAGAAGATACAAGATCATCGACAAATAAGCTAGCCAATCATAATCCCGAGCACGTGACTAGGATATTATCTCCACCGTGAGAGTCCGAACTCAGATAATTCCGTGTCTTGTGCTACCATCGAAGTTCCCGATCCAGCGCTTAGCTCCTTTTTTAATTATTGCTCAGAATAACCTCGGCGGCCATGCGCCAGTAGGGCTGCGCTTAGGATCGATCTCAAGAAGCTCAATGGCGATCTTCAAGAAAAACATGGCCACCTTCGCGCCGCCCAGCGTTTAAACTTTGAAGTCTGGATTTCATCGCCGATTTATTTTGGTCATCTTTCCTTTCGGATTCGGATCAGTTCCAATCTGGAGGCAATTCTGAGGTTCCCTTAGCCGGACAACCACTCGGATCGGGAACAAGCATGGCCATCTATCCCTGGACGGTAAGCCAGAGTTCTGAACCCCGTCTTGAGCTGGAACTGGCTAATGACGAACCCCGAGTGGTCAAATATGCTAGAAAACCACTCGGATTTAAAGGTCAGTACTACTCATCTTCTTGTTCCTCCGATTCAGAAGATGAGGCGGAAAATTTCCAGAGCTTTCGCGCCGTTTTCGTGATCGAAGAGCTGCGAACGGAATCTCAAGAATAAGGACGCAGCGAACGCTGCAGAGGAAGAGCGTCAACGACAAGAAGGCCGCGCGAGACTCCTTCGTAACAGAGGCCGCAATGTCAATGAAGAAATCTTGCGAGACGAAGATGGGGAACCAATCGGTTTTCCATACTCCTCGCCAGAATATCGCGTTTCCAAGACGCTTCTTGATACTTTAGGACCACCGCTTGGTCTCGACGGCTGGCCGCCCGATCGTAGCCCAAGTTCAAAGCTATGGTGGTGGCGGCGATTCAACAGCACCAGGAGGAGCCAAGGGAAAAGGAGCCATCTCGTACTCGCCTCCTCAACTCATAGGCTGCTAGCAGCAATACGGCTCGTAGTCGTCACAGGCGAGAGCTTCAACGGGGGGAAGACGCTCGACATAGCATCAGCCGGGACCTTCGCATGGATTTAAACGCCAGACGGCGTGACCGAGAACATGAAGAGCGCCGTAGGCGCAGAGATGACTATGAACGTTTTGGCATTGGCCACGGCGACCGAGACGATCGCCGAAATCACCTCCGCCATAATAGAGGGGAAAACGAAGACCACCGAGCTAGATCACCTTGTCGACGTTCTCCACGAAGGCGCAACGACGGTCCTATTGAAGGCATTCGGGCTTTCACCCCTCACCTTCGCCGAGTGGTTTGGCCCGAAGGATTCAATCCAAAGAGCATCACCAAATTTGACGGAGAAAGAGATCTAGAAGCTTGGCTCCAGATTTACTCTCTTGCGATCATGGCTGCCGGGGGCGATCACAATGTGATGGCTAATTACCTCCCAGTCATGCTCACCTCTTCGGCTCAAGCATGGCTCACAGGCCTTCCGGCAAATTCCATAGATTCCTGGGAGGATCTTTGTGAACAATTCATCACCAACTTCCAAGGCACTTACGAGCGGCTTGGAACGCAATGGGACTGCATCACCCGCCAAAAGGATTGAGACGCTCCGAGAATTCATCCGGCGCTTCATGCAAAAGAAGAATACAATCAGGGATATCTCGGAAGTGGCAGTCATTGCGGCATTCCAGAAGGGCGTCAACGACCCCGACCTGATCAAGAAGATGTCTCGAAAGCCGCCGACCACCGTAAGGGAGATGTTCGAGCTGGCGGATCGTTATGCGACGGCCTCAGATGCTTTGGCCGAACGGCAAGATGATCACCCACGACATAAAGATAAGAAGGATTACGCCGAGTCATCAAGACAACGAGATAGGAAGCGAAAGCCTGAAGAAATAGTGGCGCAATGAGCAAGGCGAAGATCGCGCGCCACGCACCGACGACTACGATACGGTGATGGAAGCTATTTGTCCTTTTCATCCAAAAGGTAAACACGCTGCGAAGGATTGCTTCACTTTGAGGAGGTTCGCTAAAGAATCTAGAAAACGACCAACCAGAGGCGAAGCAAAAGATGAAGAGAAGAAAAAACAAGATCCCCCTGAAGATGATGAAGGCGAATATCAAAAGATAGAACGTGAGCTCAACTACATTTACGGAGGATCAATGGCTTACGAGTCAAAGCGAAAGCAAAAACTCACGGCCAGGAACGTTAACGCCGTCATACCAGCGGCTCCCCAGTACCTCAAATGGTCCGAGGTCCCCATCACTTTTGACCGTTCGGATCATCCGGATCACATCCCTTATCCCGGAAGATTTCCGCTGGTGTTGGGCCCGGTGGTGCGCAATGTTAAACTCAAGAGGGTGCTGGTCGACGGAGGGAGTGGACTCAATGTTCTCTTCTCTAAAACTTTCGATGATATGAAGATTCCCCGATCCGAGCTAAAGCGGGGTTCATCACTATTCCATGGAGTAATTCCCGGAACTTCTTCGATCCCACTCGAACAAATCACCTTGCCAGTCACGTTTGGAACCAAGGAGAATTTTCGGACAGAGTACCTCAACTTTGAAGTAGCCGACTTTCAGACGGCATATCATGCCATCTTGGGAAGGCCCGGCTTGGCCAGATTCATGGCCGTGCCTCATTACACTTATCTCGTCCTGAAGATGCCAGGACCAAAGGGCATCATTTCCGTCCGTGGCGATGTCAAGCAGTCGTTCGTCTGCGACAGAGAAAGCTGAGAGATGGCCGAAGCTCAAGACGTGGCCGACGACAGAAAGAAGATCCGGCAGGCAGCCGCACACCAAGAAGACGAAGGAGAAGTACCAGCCAAGAAGCAGGTCAAGACAAGCCTGAGACCTGATGAGGAGACCAAGAAGGTAATCTCGACCCGTCCCAACTCTGCCAGACAGACTCTGACGGACGTGCCTCACCCCCAAATAGGAAGACACACTCGTCACTTTTCTTCGGGCCAACCGGGACATCTTTGCGTGGAAACCATCCGATATGCCCGGCGTCCCCAGGGAGGTGATCGAGCATTCTTTGAATGTTGACAAGAAGGCCAAACCCATCAAGCAACGGCTCCGAAGATTCGCTCAAGACAGGAAAGAAGCCATTAGGGAATAAATCACGAAGCTTTTAGCAGCAGGTTTCATAAAAGAAGTGTACCATCCTGACTGGCTGGCGAACCCAGTGCTTGTTCGCAAAAAGAATAAAAGCTGGCGCATGTGTGTTGATTATACCGATCTCAACAAGGCTTGCCCGAAAGATCCTTTCGGGCTGCCTCGTATAGACCAGGTGGTAGATTCGACGGCGGGCTGTGAACTCCTCAGTTTTCTGGATGCCTACTCAGGATATCACCAGATCAGGCTAAAAGAGGAAGGTTGCATCAAGACTTCGTTCATCACTCTGTTTGGCGCCTTTTGCTACGTCACGATGCCGTTCGGTTTGAAGAACGCTGGCGCAACTTATCAACGCGCAATACAGCGATGTTTTCACTCCCAGATCGGGCGCAACGTGGAAGCATATGTGGATGACGTTGTTGTCAAGTCTCGTGCAAAGGAAGACCTCATATCTGACTTAGATGAAACCTTTGAAAGCCTAAGGGCTTACAAGATGAAGCTCAACCCAGAAAAATGTGTCTTTGGAGTCCCATCTGGGAAATTACTCGGATTCATTGTTTCACAGCGAGGCATCGAGGCGAACCCAGAAAAGATCAATGCAATTCTAAAAATGAAGCCTCCAACCAACCAGAAGGACGTCCAGAAGCTCACCGGATGCATGGTAGCACTCGGCAGGTTCATCTCTCGGCTAGGGTCACGAGGAATGCCCTTCTTCAAACTTCTGAAGAAGCAGGGTAACTTTCAATGGACCACCGAGGCACAGCAGGCTTTCGAAGAACTGAAGAAATTCTTGTCATCTCCACCCGTGCTGGTTCCACCAATGCCCGAAGAACCCCTTTTGCTCTACATTGCCACAACGACTCATGTAGTCAGCGCCGCAATCGTGGCAGAGCGGAAGGAAGAAGGGCAGCTCCAGAAAATCCAAAGGCCAATCTATTTCATCAGCGAGGTGCTGGGAGAATCCAAGGTACGCTACCCGCAGGTACAAAAACTATTGTACGCCGTGTTGCTCGCCTCTCGCAAACTCAAGCACTACTTCCAAGAGCATTCAATTTCGGTGGTCACCACCTTCCCGCTTGGGGACATACTCCACAATCGGGAGGCCACCGGGAGGATTGCAAAATGGGCGGTCGAGCTCGGGGCCTTTGAAATCTCCTTCAGGCCGCGAACGGCAATAAAGTCTCAAATACTTGCCGATTTCACCGCCGAATGGATAGAATTACAAACTCCAACGACCATCGAAGAGCTGGAATACTGGACAATGTATTTCGACGGATCCCTCATGCTAAGCGGCGTAGGAGCCGGCGTGGTCCTCATCTCTCCAACAGGTGAGCGCCTGAAATACGTCCTTCAGATCCACTTCCCGGCGTCAAACAATGCCGCCGAGTACGAGGCACTCATCCACGGGCTTCGCATTGCTATATCCCTTGGTGTCCGGCAGTTAACTATTCGGGGCGACTCCATCAACTACAAAAGGATTGGTCGTGCGTCGAAGACAACATGGCAGCATACTGCCAGGAGGTACGGAAGCTGGAGGACAAGTTCGACGGGCTGGAGCTTATTCATGTGCTCCGCCGTGATAATGAAGCTGCGAGATTTAATTGGCAAGGCCGGGTTCCACTCGGCAACAAGATCGCGTGTGTTTGTCGAAGAGCTCCATAAACCTTCAATAAGCCAAAAGCAGGAACAAGGCAAATCGGAAGTAACACCCATTGAAGAAGAGGTCTTAGTCATCAACGCAGATTGGACGGCCCCTTTTCTCAATTACCTGTTAAGGGATGAACTCCTAGAAGACCGAACAGAGGCAGAACGTATCTCGCGACGTAGCAAGAATTACATGGTAGTAGGAGAAGAATTATTCCGAAAAAGCGCCTCCGGAGTTCTAAGGCGATGCATATCAGAACAAGAAGGAAAAAACCTACTCAGAGAAATCCATTCGGGAATCTGTGGGCATCACGCGGCGTCAAGCACACTGGTGGGCAAGGCATATCGACAAGGCTTCTTCTGGCCGACTGCTGTGACGGATGCGGAGGACATCGTCCGAACCTGTGAAGGATGTCAGTTTTTTGCTCGCCAAATACACGTGCCTACTCAGAAGCTGCAGACAATTCTGATCACTTGGCCGTTTGCAGTCTGGGGGCTCGACATGGTCGGCCCATTGAAGAAGGCTCAAGATGGTTTCACTCACCTCTTTGTCACCGTCGACAAATTCACCAAGTGGATAGAAGCAAAGCCAGTGGCTACAATCACAGCGGCCAAGGTCAAATAATTTTTTCAAGAGATCGTGGTAAGGTTCGGCGTGCCAAACAGGATTACCACGGACAATGGAATTTCTTCTCCTCGGAATTGTCTGCAGCTTCTGAGCAGGTACGTGTATTTGGCGAGCAAAAAACTGGCATCCTTCACAGGTTCGGACGATGTCCTCCGCATCCGTCACAGCAGTCGGCCAGAAGAAGCCTTGTCGATATGCCTTGCCCACCAGTGTGCTTGACGCCGCGTGAGATTAGGGTGACAAGAAGAGTTAACCCTAGCGCCGGAGGTCGCGAGGGAAAAAGATTGGAGAACAAAGGGGCAAGTGGGAACAGTGCAAGACCACTTCATTTGCTCCATATTGATAGGGAAGCGACGCCGACTCTCGCCTCGAGCGGGAAACTGCATCACCCTTCCCAGGTCCTGAAGCCGCCCTAGGGAGCACTTCAGAGTGGGCCGGCGGACACGCACGTCATGCACGATCGCCAACGGCCCAAAAAATTGAATTGGAAAATGGTATGCCCCAAGATGGGCCAAAAGCCAGAAGCCCGTGACACACGGGATTACGGGTACCACCCAAGGAATAACATCCTCTTATGGTATGCCTCATGATAGGCCGTAAGCTGATAACGTTCAGAGAATGAAGTCAGGTACCGTAAAGATGACTCTAAAAGTAGATGCCTACAAGGTATGATGATCGTGTGACCCCAAGAAGGGTGGCGACGGATACCCGACGGGCAGGCTGAGATGCGCTCTGTAAAAGGGCCAAGGGTTATGCGCCCGGATGCGCTAATACCACTCGGTTGAATACAGGTGCGCACAGGAAACATACCAAGTAACGAGTCGGCCTGGTAAACCGGGTCAGAGACAGCTCGGAATAATTGCACAAAGAATTTCGTCGAGTTCTTCGTGACCTCCTCGCCAAGCGACAAGCACTCGGCTAAAAGCACTCGGGAAGACTTGACCGCAGGAAGGCACTCGATCATGAAGCACTTTGGAGACTCTTGTGGGGTATGTATACCCTAGGGGCCTAAAGGCAGAACTGCAAGGCCCAACCAGCGAAACTAGGCCAGCCGACTCTGTATAGGCGAGGCGATCAATGAGCAAGGCGTGAAGAATCAGGACAAATCCTAGTTAAGGAAACCAAGTCGTATTAGGCAAGGGATGATTGTAATCCAAACTAATATGAAGTCGGAATAGATGTAAAGATATAAACTCCACCTCAAGTCCGAGTAGGACTCTCTTTTGTAAACCGCCTCCGCCCTGTTATATAAAGGGAGGGGACGGAAGAAGAAGATACAAGATCATCAGCAAATAAGCTAGCCAATCATAATCCCAGAGCACAGGACTAGGGTATTATCTCCACCGTGAGAGCCCAAACCTGTATAATTCCCGTGTCTTATGCTACCATCGAGTTCCCGATCCAGCGCTTAGCCCCCTTTTAATTATTGCCGGTAACAACCCTCGACACGCGCCCGTTTCCCCCAACGGCAAAGCAGTCTTCGAGGACAAGACCCTCCAAAGGGTGTGGCAAAAATCAGTGATGACGGAGAAGTGGGTTGACTGGGTGGCACGTGGTTAGGGATTTCATCATGCGCCGATCGAGTCCTCTGAAGTGCCAGGACCACTTGGCTGGGGACTACTTCGGGGTCAATGATATCACTAGGGACAATCCTAGAGGTAAGTGTTTGTAGTACTCTTGTCTCCTTTGCTTTAGTCGATGAGTGGTGAACTGACTCGTAGCTTGCCAGATTTGTCGGACTCGGACATCTCCTCCAGGCTGAGCAAGATGTTCCAGGACTCAACCTGGCGCTTGCAGCATTGAGGCATATTCACTCGATAATCCTCGACCAGAGGTAAACATCGTGCCATGGCTCTTAATGCATCGTTCGTGCATCTGTTGGCCAATTTGACATGATACTTCCTTAGGGGCCCAAGTTTGGTGGTGTAGACAAGTTGATTGAAGGAGCCATCGGCTTTGAGGATGACGAGCCAACCCAAGACGACGGTCAGACATCGAGCTCCATCCCCAAGGACGCCGCTCCTCTCTTGAGTGACCCAGCTCCCGCCAACACCTTAGGTGAGGGTGAGGCTGCGCTTGAGCAAGAGGTGGCGGAGCCCCCTCAAACAAAGAGGTCGGTATCTCCCGCATATCATCAATTACCCAAGTGGCCTCGCACTTCGTCATCGAGACCAACCAAACAGGTATCCTCAGTTACTCCCTTGGTTGTTATGAAGTTCTTACTGATGTGATTCAACAGGCGTCAGACAATGATGGGGCCACCTTGGGGGCCGATCTACTGAAGTCGATTGCTTCTGAGCAGACGCCTCCTCGAGTAGGCTCCTTATCAACCAAGCTAGTCCTGTCGAAGGTACCTACCCAGAAAAAGAAGGTTGTGCAAGTGAATCTGCACCTGGCGAAGTATGCCACTTTTCTTTTCACCTCATTACCTATTTTCTTTCGGATATGTCGGGTAGAAGTTTCTTGCAGGAAAGGTGCTATCAATAAAGTCGACACTACCGTAGCTGTCTTGCCATCTCTTAGCACGATCGCCATCATCGCAGCTCCCTCTTCGGCAGCTCCTGTTGAGCGTACCGGCAGTCCTGCTATAGCAATGGCTCCACCTCCTCCGGCTTCACAGGAGACCCTGAAGTTCTGGTCTATCATGAAGTCCCAGATTCGGGTATGTGACCACGAACAACCCTGTCCTGTGTTCTTCTCTATTATTTGCTCTGTTTTTTATGCTTCTTGGCTTCTTTTCATAGTGTGCTGTAGATACCTTGCTTGAGACTGAAGCCTTCTGCGAGCAAGCTTATCAACAAACGGAGCGGCTCTTGGCCATCAATCAACAAGTGATCAAGATGAAAGACGCTGAACTGGAGGTACTCAGGGCTGATTTGAAGGCTGCAAAAGCAGAGGCAGAGAAGCAGAAGGTGGAAGCGAAGAAACTAAAGACGGAGGCAGAAAATTAAAAGCCGAGAAAGCTATTGTCGATACTGCGCTGCCCAAGGCCAAGGTCAGTCGAGATAAGATAGAGGCTAGCAAGAAAGTGCTTGTCGACGATCGAGATCGCCAACCGCAAGAAGTGAGGAGGGGGTCAGAGTGTTATGGGACCCGAGCTGCGTTTTGCTCGAACGAAGGAAGAAAATCGATCTCGGTGATGGTCGGAGCAAGACGACAACGAGCACGAGACAAGGGTTTATACTGGTTCGAGCCCCTGTGAAGGTAATAGCTCTACTCCAGTCGCCTCGCGGCGGTGATTCTTGTTATACGGGTGTACAGAGCAGTGTTTACAACTCAAGACAGTAATGGTGATTCCTAGCTCGAGCTGCTGTGTGTGTTGTCTTCCTGTCCTCCTGGAGCTTGTGTGTCCTTGGTCTTTATACTTCCTCCGCACCCAACGGCCGGGAGAAATCCTCGGGAAGAGGCCTTCGTGCAACTTGAGGGTCGGCAAGAATCGCCTTGACTTGCCAAGACTCTGGTCATCCCCACGACCCGCTCTCTGGTAACTGTCGGTCAAATGCCAGATCCGAAACCCCGGGGCGGGCCAAGGCCTCGAACGAGATCCCGCCCGAGCTCGAGGTCGAACGGGGTCAAGCTCGGTCCACAAAGACTCTAGGCCGAAGCCTCAAGATGTACCAGTCGTGGTCGGGCCTCCCGAGCTTGGGGAATCCGTTGACCGCGTCTTGGCGGTCAAGGAGCACCAGCCCTCGTCCAGCTAGCCCTAGGCTCTAGGTCGGAGGAACTCCTAGGACGACCTCGAGCCTTTATCTCGAGACGGAGGCAACCTTCGCAGGTCCTGGCTCCTTGGCCGAGGTCTCTTGGCCCCGACACCTGGCGACTTCCGGACTTCTCGATGCTGGTACGGATGTGAACGGTTGGCGGGCATCTGGCGGCGTCAAATCGCGGTTGGCACGCCTTTTGAGGCACCGCAGACTGGATTTCGCTTCATCGCGGCTCATAAACCCAGCGCCACATCGTCTGTCGAAAAAACTCTCGCTCTTGCGCCCTTCGTCTTCCAAGTTTTCTCGCCCGAACAAGGTCCTCTTTTTCCCTCCGCATCAAATCACCAAGAATCGCCATGGCCAAGTTAGGAAGGAGCACTCTGTCGGACTCGAGGATGAGGGAGCTCGAGTCCTCGGGCCGCTGGACCTGTTCAGATATGGCTACGGCAACGAGATCGAGCCGCTTCCAAGGACGACGAGATCGTCGCACCGCAGCACTATGCCCTCTTTGGCTTGCGGACCCGGAGAGTGAGTTCGTCGCGAGGGTCCTCTCCAGCCATGCGACATCGAGCTCATCAATCTGTGCCAAACTCCGCTTCTTCTCCTCACCGTCTTTTCCCATCTATGCGAGGGTTCTGGGGATCCTCCCGACCCCTCGCTCTTCTTTCGCAGACTTCAATCTCTTCCGCTCTGGGAAGGACCCCGTGGTCGATGCCTCTACTTCGGCAGAGTCGGGCTCAAGTGGGCCTTCCCCAAGTTCCAACCTCGGGATTCCCTTGGCCCGTGGAGCGAGAGCTGGTTCTACCTGAAGAGGGGCGAGAACGGGACGCTGATGTACGAAGGGACTCCCATCGCCAACCGCAAGAAGGAGACCCCGGAGTCGGACGACCTCGAGGTCGATGAGGAGGCCATCGCCTTATTCATATCGTGCCACGCAGCGGTCTCAACGGCAAAGCGACGCTAACGATTTCTGCGGGAACTGTGTGTCCTCTAGGTGGAGGGAGCACCTGTTCTTCGAGATCCAGGGGGGCGATGATCCGACCCGCGAGGGCACGTCTGGTAAGTCTTCTCGCCTCAAGGTCTGGCTTGTGTACACCCACCGATCTTCTCTTGACAACCGCTTGTCTTGCAAAGGCCGAAAAGAATCTCGGGTCTCTGCCAGATGGTCGAGATGTTTGGGAAGCAAAGACGAAAGTCGCCATCGGCAACCCCGTCCCGAAGAATGTACTCCGCCGAAAGGACGAGGTAGGTCTCCCGACCAAGTGCTCGAGTCTTGTGCCTGCGAGCCCCTTCCTGAGCTTCACTCGCTTCGTAGGCCCACCAGGAGCTGCTGGATATGGCCAGGAGGATGCTCCCGCTGCCTGGCGAGGGCAGGAGCAAGAAAGGGAAGAAACGACCTCCACCAGCCGGACCAAGCCAGTGGGAGGCGAAGAAACGCCATGTCGAGTGGGGGGACCGCGCCACGATAAGGGCCCTTCTAGTCGAGACCCCGAGCTTACGTTTTTCGTGCCTTGCCGTTTGACGAGCTTTCCTTATGCAAAGAACAGAGGGCGCCGCCGCCAGTTCGAGCACTCCGCCCCGGGGCCTCGAAGCCTAACCCCGCCATGACGGTGATGCGGAGCCGCTCGGACCCGAGACCTCGGTCGCGAGGACCGCAGCGCGGTGCCCTCGGCACCGGGCAACAATACCTTCGCCGACCCTCGGAGGAGGAGACAGTGACCTGTAAGCCCCCAAGATCCCGGTCATACGCCTTTGTATCTTTCGGCTTAGCGATGCTTTAATCGCAGACCTTGAGCACCGAGCTCGAAACTTGCCCGTTTTGACGATGGTCATTATCCGTATGCGAGTCCGAGTCCGAGGAGGAGAACACCTTAGCTGGTCTCATGCGCCTTCTTCGCGCCGACGCGACACCGTCGGTCGCCGAGTTCGTCCCTACCGTGAATTCGATCGAGGCTTTGATGATTCGGACGATGAGGAACTCCACCCGCAACCAGGGCGGATTTTGACACCGGCGAGGCCCATGATGCGCTTGTTGCGGCCGACTCTCCGGCGCCACCGAGAGGAGGACGCCAGAGCTGCGGCGCTGCGTTCGAATCGATGCCCCGAGCTCCCGACCACGGCCGCTCCAGCACCGAGGCGGCGCGCCCGTCATGCGAGGTCGAGAGCCCAATGGCGGACGACGCCGCCGCCCCTTGGAGCCGGAGACGGGTGGGGCCCCGACCGTGAGGCGGGTCCAGACCGCTGTCGCGCTTTCCTGGCCGTCAACGAGCCGAACCCACCGGAGGAGGTGACGGACGACCAGGCCGCCCCTAGGGCGGTAACTCAAGATCTCTGCCCGAAGGCCAATGGCGGTCGAGGTCGACCTTGACACTGGTACGGCGGTCGACGAAGAGGAGGAGATCCCCCGCAATCGTGACGACGATCATGAGGAATTTACCCGCTACTGAAGGCCATCTCCGCAAGGTAAGGGTCTTCCTGCGCACCTCGTAGTTTGGAAGTCTGAACTCCTTGTCCCTTCTCATTCCGGGCCTTCGCTTTCGTTGTGAAGGTGATCGACCATGCCTTTCAAGGGCTTCAAGGCCTCCGAGAGCACGCTGACGTGCTTGGGAACCTCCTGAACGCGATCGAGGCGCGGGAGGTCGAGCGCGCCAGGCTCATCAGTACAATCGAGGTCGAGCAAGGGGAGCTCGAGCAGAAGGCCCAGGAGCTCGACGATCTGCGCTAGACGATGAGGGCGCAAGAAGTGACTCATGCGGCGGAGCTCGAGCAGGCCAGGGCCTCCGAACGCGACCATGGATATATGGCCGTGGAGCAAGAACGCGCACGGTCGGCCAAGGCGCTCGAGGTCGAGCGAGCCAAAGTCGGCTCGAGAAGGCCGGCCAGAGCGGCGCCTCCTTCACGGAGGCGTCCACCGAACTCGAGGCCAAGATCCTGGAACTTGAAGAGAAGCTTGGTCATGCCAACAAGGCGGTCGAGGCCGAGCGGGGCAAGGTCGAGGCACTGGAGAAGGCCGCCGCTGAGGTTTCTTCTGTGGTGAAAACGTCCCCCGAGCTCGAGGCCAAGGTCTCGGATCTCGAAGGGAGGCTCGAACGTGCAAAAAGGGCGGCGGCGAGCGCGATGGCCCAACTCCAAGACGAACGGCGCCGAGCTGCGGACGCCTCCACGGTGGCCCTCCAGAGCCAGAGTGAGCTATCGACCCTGAGGGCCAAAGTCGCCGAGCTTGAGCAAGAGAAGCTTGCCCGCGAGATGGCCGACCTGTAAAAAACGTTAAAAAAGCAAGGGATGTATTTAATAGAAACAGATCATTTTTGGTGAACAAAGAAACCTCGCCCCTGTTGTAAACCCGTAGCTTGGGGATACTTGCAAGCCTTTCTTGCTTCGCCTGTTTGCCGTGCCCGTGCCCTGCAGGTCGTGCGCCGGTAGGGTAGTCTTACCCAGCCCCCGTTGGGCCCGAGGTCGAGCGACACGTGCCTTGGGCACAAGACGTAAATACGGACGAGAGGCCACGACCTGCAAAGTTGAGGAACAATTCGCAAAGGAAGAAGAACACGGGGCGAACATCGTTAAGTAGATTAGTGATCTCACGGCCCTTGCGACCATGCGCATTGCCCGACCGTCAAAGCGGCGAGGTTCTTGGCTCGAGCCCGGGCACAGGGGAGAGCTAGATTGCGAAGAGGTTCGGCTTACGTTTAGCTCGTCCGCTGGGGGTGAACATAAAAACCCGCGTCACTTAGAATAGGAGCAGATGCGCTGCGCACGAAGGTCGTGTTCATAAAAAAAGGAAGAGCCGCCGAAAAAAGAAAAGCGGCATCACAAGTGGAAGCAGGTATAAGAGGGCAAAAATGAAAGACCAGCTTTTATTGAAATGTGAGGCATAGAGGTTACACATAAAATTTCTGAAATTGATCTATGTTCCACGAGCTAGAGAGCTCTCTGCCATCGGGCATCGCTAGCCGGTAAGCCCCCGTGCGATCTGTTGAAACAACTCTATAGGGGCCCTCCCACCGCGGGGATAACTTATTGGTGCTGGACGAGCTCTGAATCCGCCTCAGGGCTAGGTCCCCAACAAGGAGCTTCCTAGGTCGTACCGACCGAGACGCATGTCTGCGAAGAGCTTGCAGGTAGTGCGTTGATCGTAGCAGTGCACGGCATCTTACTTCTTCTGCGAGGGTGAGGTCGAGAGACCGTTCGTGCTCGAAGTCGACTTGGTCGACTGCCGACCTCGACAGAGCCCAGTGACCTCGGGAGGCGGGGCGGCCGGTCTGCAAACGAGCCGAAGGGCGTGGACCCCGTGGCTCGGCTTGTGGTGGTACGAATAGACCATAGGACGGTGGGAAGTTCGCCCACCCAGCCTTGCCAGACGGTCGAGCTCATCTGCAACTCGCTTCTTGACGCTCGACAATTTGTCCGCTGGCTCGCTCTATTTGCCCGCTGCTCGGGGGTGGGCCACCGGCGAAGCATATTTTGATGCCGAGTTCCTCGCAAAACTCCCGAACAACTCACCGTAAACCGGGTACCGTTGTCGGTGATAATTTTGCATGGAACCCCATACCGTGACCACGAACAAGCGGAAGAAACGAATCGCCGCCGGGCGATTATGGTCGAGACCGGTTCGCCTCTATCCACTTGGTGAAGGTGTCGACAATGACGAATCAGAACCTCTTCCCCGCTTGCTTGAGGAAAGGGGCCGAGAATGTCCAAATTTCATGTCGAGAAGGGCCAGCGGCGGGATGGTCGGAGCGCGAGGCGGGCCGATGCGACTTCCGGCGTGAAATTGGCATGCTCGGCAAAGCGACGATATCACGAGCATCCTGGCGCCGAAGCCGCATTACCCATGCGGAAGGCCTTCCGACCATTGTCTGACGAAGAGTGCGCCCACGAGGCCTGAGTGAATGTCATGCAGCAGTACTTACCTCCTCCGTGAGAGATGCACCATGTCGACGCCGGGAAACATTGCGTCAGAGAGCTCTCCTCGACAAGCGTGTCTGTGTTCGCCCGGCGCTGATCCGGCTCCTCGGCGGGGTTGGGTGGCAGTCGCCCGCGGAGAGGAAATTGTGAATGGCCTCGCCCAGAGGGAATACCGACCACGGCGCATCATGCCCCTTGGTCGGAAATCGACGACCGAGAGCGCTTCAGGATGAC
Source organism: Guadua angustifolia (assembly GCA_036346375.1). Classification (NCBI taxonomy): domain Eukaryota; kingdom Viridiplantae; phylum Streptophyta; class Magnoliopsida; order Poales; family Poaceae; genus Guadua; species Guadua angustifolia. The sequence goes on from CM070519.1 coordinate 28,042,136, forward strand.
GTCGGGTGGGACATCGTCGGAGGAGGAGCCGAGCTTGGAGAGGAAATCCGACCGAGTTGTCCTTTGGGGATATGCTTGAGCTCCAAGTTCTGGAACCATTTCTCCATCTTGCGCACCTCGGCGAGGTACTTTCGCCATCGAAGTCTCCGAGCATTGGTAGTCCTTGTTGAATCGGTTGATGACGAGCCGAGTCGCCCTTCACGACCAAAGGCGCACACCCAAAGCCTTGCAAGCTCGTAGAAGCCGCCAGAGGGCTTCGTATTCCGCCACATTGTTGGTCGCCGAAGCCAAAACGAATTACGACCTCAACTTGTCACCCCGGGGTAGGATATGATCCCATTTCGAGCGCTTGAAGGACCTCGAGCCGTCGAAGAACATGACCAGTGGCTTCTCCTCTTCGCCCTGGCTCGGAGCGGGCTCGACATCTGCCGACCACGAAGTCGGCGAGCACTTGCGACTTTTATGGTCGTGGCGTGCCACGATCCGGACGCCGAACGCCGCCAGCCCATGGCCCACTTGGCGATTCACCCGCCACCCTCCGGGTTCCTCAGGATGTCCCCGAGCGGGAAGTTGCTCGACACGACCACGGAGTGCGCCTGAAAATAGTGCCGGAGTTTCCGCGAAGCCATGAGGAGAGCGCATACAACACCTTCAGACTGCGGGTAGCGCCTTCGCCGCAGACCTCGCCGACGTAATAGATTGGGTCTTCTTTGAGACCCCTGCTCGCCACTAGGACAAAGATCGACGGCGTGGGCGGTGGCCGCAAGGTAGAGCAGCAACTTCTCACCAGGTTGCGGCGTTGTAAGGAGAGGTGGGGACGACAGATATACCTTCAGGTCGTCGAAGGACCGCTGCGCCTCTGGAGTCCACTCGAAGCCCCCGTGCTTGCGCAGGGTCCGAAAGAATGGGAGCCCACGCTCGCCAAGCCTCGAAATGAACCTGCTGAGGGCGGCCATGCGGCCGGTGAGGCTTTGCACCTGCTTGATCGAGGTCGGGGGCACCATCTTCTCGATCGCCTCGATCTTCTCCGGGTTTGGACCAACCCCCGAGCCCCCGATCATGTAGCCGAGCACCTTACCGGACGCCGCGCCGAACACGCACTTCTCGTGGTTGAGTTTGATATTGTGCTGCTCGGTTGGCGAATGTCTCTCGAGGTCACGAACGTGGTCGCCTTCAGAGAGGCTTTTGACTATAATATCATCCACGTAGACCTCGAGGTTCCGCCCGATCTGCGGCTCGAACGTCCTGGTCATGAGACGCTGAAAAGTGGCCCCCGCATTGCGCAGACCAAATGACATGGTCGTAGCAATAAGTGCCAAACGGCGGATGAAGGTCAGTTTTGCTCTCGTGCCAACCGCTAGCTTGATCTGGTGGTACCGAGTAAGCATCCAAGAAACTCAAAGATCTTGGCATTCGCGGTGGAGTCGACGATCCGTCGATCTTGTGAAGCGGAAGTTGTCCTTCTGACAAGCCGAGTTCAACCCCGTATGGTCGACGACATTCTCCACTTTCCGCCTTTCTTCCGAACGATGACCGGGTTGGCGGCCACTCGAGTAATCAATCTCCTGATGAACCCACCTTCAAAAGCTTGTCAAGGTTCTCCTTGATGACCGCGACCTTCTCCGGAAAAGCGACGCACTTCGGGCGCCTGGTCGGGAGCCGGATCCCACTGCAATTTGTGCTCGATCACCTCCCTCGACGCCAGTATGTCCGCTGGCTCCTGCGAACATACCTCTGTTAGCGCTGAAGGAAGGTGACGAGCTCGAAGTTCTATTTGGAACCCACCGGCCGAGATATGAACGCGCTTGGTCGGGTCGCTCGCCGAAGCAGATGGCCTTTGTTGCTCCACCGGCCGATCGCCGCCTTCCGGCGAGCATTCTTCTCCGCTGCCTCGGGCGCGTTGGGGAGCATGCGAGAGGCCAAAGCCTTGGTCTCGCACTAGCGTCGCTCAGAGGTCGCCTCGCACGGTGATGACACCGCTAGGGCGAGCGACTTCATGCACCGGTGGCCATAGTGGTTGGCGGCCATGAACTTGACCAAGGCGGGCCGCCCGAGGATGGCGTTATGCGGAGGTCACCTCAACCACCTCGAAGGTGACCACGCGGTCGAAGTTGTCCGAGCCGCCAAAGGTGACGGGCAAGACCACCGCCCTGTGGGAATGGTCGAGCTCCCGCACGATCCCGAAGAAGGAATAGCGACGTTTTGACCTTCGATCGGGAATCAGATTCGGTCAAGCGCCCGCCGCAAAGAAGTTAAGAGAGATGTCGCCGTCGACCATGACGCGACCGATCATGTGTTGCTGATGGTCGGGTCACGACTAAGGCGGTCTTCAGTCTCGGGCCATACCGGAGAGCGCCCTCCGGAGAGAAGGTGATGGTGGCCCCACCCACTTGCGGTCGCCCGATGGGCTTCCATGGCGACACTGTAGATGGTTCGAGCGGCAGCCTTGACCTCGCGCCTGGTCTGGTAGGCCGACGAGCCGCCGAAGATGACGTCGATCCGGCGCTCGCCTTTGCCGAACTCCAAATCGAGGTCGTCGTGCTCTGCACCGCATTCACCCGTCGGTGGTCGTGCCCGCCGGGAGCACAGCATTTCTCCCGCCCATCATAGAAAGCGCCCGACTTATTCGCCACGCCTGCAGTCCGCGGTCGTGGCGGCCGCCTGTGGAATAGGCAAAACTTTGCTTGTCAGATCCTGCGTCCCTCACCCCCTAGCGCCGAAAGATCGGTCCGCCGGGTCCGGATCGCTAGCCCTTCTGCTGGGCTGGTTCTTCGCTGGTGAGGTCGAGGTCGACCTTGACGAGGCTTTGAGTCCTCCCAAGCTTGACCTCGACCTCGAGGACCTCGCTACGCCATCCGCCAAACGATCACCATGAGACCTCCGCCGCCTGCGATCGCTCCGCTTTTGAGGCGGTGCTTGGATCGGCGCCTCCGGAGTTGGACGGGCCGGGCTCTGTTTGGTTTAGACCAAGCTTACCTTGGTCGTAGTCGCGTTTCCAGCGTACGGCGTCGTCCGCGTCCGCGTACCGCTCCGCCATGCGAAAAAGCTTGTTGACGCTGAGCCTTGACGTGATCTCCAGGTCCTCGGTGAGGCGTCGATCACGGACCCCGAACTTAAAGGCCTTGATGACGGCCTCATCTGAAATGCTCGGGATCAGGTTCCTCGTGCGGATGAAACGCCGCACGGTCGCGCGAAGCGGCTCGTTCTGCCTCGATGACACGATCCAGTCCTTCTCCCTCCGACGCTCGAATAACTCGAAAGTTGGAGCGAAGGGGTTCTGATCTGCGCCACGACCGAAGGAGCCAAAGCTTACGTTAAAAGCTAGGTCTCTGCGGCGCCGTCCGGGCGGTCGGAAGGTAATTTGCCATCACGAGCTCGTCCCCGGCCGCCAGATAGCGGTCGAGTAGATGGACAAGAACTCGTCCGGGTTTTTGGTCCCGTCGAAGCGCTCGATCAGCGCGGGCTTGAATCGTGCCGGCCATCGTACGCGACGAAGGCCATCGGAGTACGCCATGCAGCCGTAGGCCGGGACAGGTGCACGCCGGTCATGGTCATCGCCGACAAGGTCCTCGCTTTGCGCCGGATTCGAGTCGAGGGCGGTCGGCGGACCGACTGCGGCGGGAACGACCATGGTGTCGAGCACGGGAATCACCTGGTTGGTAGCGCAGGCGGTCCTGAACCCTGCGGCGCCTGGGCGGCATGTCCCGGGAGAGGTCCGCAGACCTGCTACCAGTCGACTCGGTGTGGCTTGGCCCGGTCCGGTCCCTGCCTGGAGCGGTGCCCGTGGGACGCCGGTGCGTCTGCATCAAAGCTTCATCCCGAGCCCGTTGCTCGGGAGCTTGCGCCGGCACGGGAGGCGTTCGACGTGAGCGACGGCGCAGCATGTTATCATTACTCCTCTGGGAGCGGGGTCGAGTGCTGGCTTTTGCCGCGGAGGGACAACCTTGTCGCGACCGACGAGCTCTTCGGCGGGGCTTGGCCAAAGAGCTCCGACTCGCTTATCGGGTCGGCCATGACCCGAGCGAGAAGCGCGAGGCGCCTCGTGGGGGAGTTCTGGCGGCTCAGAAGAAGTGCTGGCCTTCTCCTAGGCCTCCCGCCGGAGAACGGTTATGGCTTGGTTGATGGCAACCTGCACCATCCGGCGAGCGTCTTCAAGGGTGCGCGGATCACGGTCATCCACGCCTCCCTCGGCGCCCTGATCGTCCGCCACCAGAACGTGTTGCTCGAGCGGTGGCGGCGAGGGCGTGAACAGGGACACGGAATCGGAGTCCGTGCCCGAGGAAAACCCGTCGACGAAGTGCGCCATGCTCCTGGGATCCTGGTGTCGTTCCTGCGAAAGAGCAAAACAATCGGGCCCCACGGTGGGCGCCAGCTGTCGACGATCGGGATCGCCAACCGCAAGAAGTGAGGAGGGGGTCAGAGTGTTATGGGACCCGAGCTGCGTTTTGCTCGAACGAAGGAAGAAAATCGATCTCGGTGATGGTCGGAGCAAGACTACAATGAGCACGAGACAAGGGTTTATACTGGTTCGAGCCCCTGTGAAGGTAATAGCTCTACTCCGCCGCCTCATGGCGTGATTCTTGTTATACTGGTGTCTGAGGCGGTGTTTACAACTCAAGACAAGAATGGTGATTCCTAGCTCGAGTCTTGCCGTGTGTGTTGTCTTCCGTCCTCCCCGGAGCTTGTGTGTCCTTGGTCTTTATACTTCCTCCGACTTTAACGGCCGAGAGAAATCCTCGAAGAGGCCTTCGTGCAACTTGAGGGTCGACAAAGAATCGCCGGACTTGCACAAGACTCTGGGTCATCCCCACGACCCGCTATCCGTAATCATCGGTCAAATGCCAGATCCAAAACCCCGGGGCGGGCCAAGGCCTCGAACGAGATCCCGCCCGAGCTCGAGGTCGAGCGGGGTCGAGCTCGGGTCCACAGCACTCTAGGCCGAGCGCCTCAGTATGTACCCAGGTCGTGGTCGGGGCCTCCCGAGCTTGGGGAATCCGTTGACCTCGTGCCGGCCGGTCAAGGAGCACCCAGCCCTCATCAGTGCTCGAGGTCGAAAAGGCTGCAATAGATGCGGCACTTGCTACTTTGCAATTGGAGATGCTCAAGCACATGACCTCATCTGCCCATCTTGCAGCTTCCCACATGCTCAACCTAGTGAAGAGCCACCATCCTGGCCTGGACTTCTCGATACTGGACGAGGGATTCGCATGTGAGGCAAGCAAAGCTGTCGAATACATTAAATTCGTCGAAGATCTTGCTGAGAGGTTCGTGGCCCAGCTGAAACTGTCCCTTACGGGTGACGACGATGACGCCAATTAGGGTCCTTTGGCCTAAACATTGTACTCATCGGCTGAATTTTCCTTTCTGCTCGTGGTCCTGTACGATACTGCTAACTATTTTGCTTGGTTATTGTGCTTTGCCTACTATTCCCTTGCCGATGAAATAGAGTAGCACAAGTAAACGCAAATCTGGTTTAGCACTCATAGACCTTCAGTAATCAATTTTGTTGCCAATCGTATGCTCGATCATTTCTGCAAACAAGGCTAGAAAAACTTTCATCAAATGACTTAGCTCCCAAGCGTGTGCTCGGAGATATCGTATATAACATAAACACTATATAAGTTGGAATAAAACTACATGATTTTTGCAAGTCTTCATTGACCACACAGCTTAAACTTTGTAGCGAACATGAACTTACTTGGCAGTGTATGTAGAATTGACTAGAGGCCTCTTCTCCTACCATTTGCTGAGTTTTAGATGTCTAACAATCTAGTGCTTGTATGCACGTAAGATAGAATTGCTCGTCATCCGATTCAGGTATGGCTACCCTTTGGTTTTGTTCACTGACGTACTAAGCATGCAATCAAATAAATGCATGCAAAAGATCACATGTAAAAGAAATAAAGAGGTTGTGCCTACAGCGCCCCGCTCGAGAGCACTATCGAACAGGAAAAAAGTAGGGTACAGAGTTACCTATAGCCCCCAACTCCTTACTCGATGATATCATCGAGTAGGAAGTAGAGTGATGTAAGCATAAATTCGTGATGTAGCCCTCAACTCCCTACTCGATAGCTGGATCGTGCAAAAAGTGAAGTATCATCATCAAAGATACTTGTTGTGACTTTCAACCCCTTATTCGATTGATGTATCGACCCAAGAGTGGAGCCAAGTAAAGAAAAAATCGAGTGATGTAGCCCCTGACCTTCTGCTCGATGAGTGCATCGAGTAGGGGTAGAGCGTATGCATAAAAAATGCATGATGTAGCCCCCAACTCCCTACTCAATGACTGTATCGAGAAGGGAGTAGAGCATGAGCATCCAAAATAATAGCCCTCGACCATACGCTCAAGCGCATGAGCTCCTGAGTCTATGGGTAAGGCCTAGCATTTTTTTAAAAATCCGAACGGTCGGAGTAAGTGAGTAGTAAAACCCCATTCCAACGGTTGGGTACTGTTGCAAGCATTGCACCCCTTCGGCTTTCACACGGTGTGTCATCCAGTCAACGTCATTGCTTCACCTCTCTTTGTTTCCGTATTTGTGTGGAAGTGCAACAGACACCTTGTGGATTGGGACCGAAGTAGATCTTAATGGAGCTATTGCTACAGTGTGACCCGTTCTTAGAGCTATAAATAGACGAGACTTGTAGTCATCTACCGCACTCCGTTTTCTTTTCTTACTTTTTGCTCATAGCGCTTTAGTTCCTCAACCGCACCCATGGCTTCTACTCCACCATCGTCCCCGTCTCTAGAGATCCTCGGAGAGTCTCCTCTCCTGTTGGGACTGGATTTCCAAATCCAACCCCTCTGTGTATAACTGTACTAGTCCAGGAAAAGCTAGCACACACAGCGAACACAGTGATGATAACATAGACATATCACAAAGTAAATAACAATAATTAAGCAAAAGGGAAATAGCATTGTAAACACATTATTACAAATATGCTAGCCTTACGGCTAAAGTTGGTAAGTAGCAGTGGAAATAAAACAAAAACATCAAAGTGAGCCAAGCCATATGCCCAACAGGCAATCGACTGGGGTGCGCGCCCTAGTAGTCCGGATCGCCTTCATCAAATCCACATGCATAGAATTCATAATCACCTTCAGCTTCAGAAAACTCCTCTGGAAAATTTGGATGTTGCAAAGGTGAGTACACACCGTACTCCGCAAGTCTTGGAAACTTAATGCATGATAACTATATGCACGGCTCAACAATTGAAGGCATAATATGGTTCATTTGCATAAAGCTGAATTTAACTTGAAATAACAATAGTAATTTCATAAAGCAGTATTTGACAAAATGTAAATAAACAAATAATTGAATTTGATGTATAACAATTTCATAGGTTCCAACCACCCGATTGGCTCCAACCGCCAAACCAAAACCCGAGAGTTCCATCCACTCATGGTTTTTCCAAAACCATTATTTTCATTTAAAACCAAAACCAGAAAATCTACAATGTGCTAGCGTACCTCGCCTGCCCTTGACCGTGGGCACGGCTACTTAAGTAGTTTTAACTCTGCAGAGATTGTACACTTTACCCACAAGACATGATCGACTCTTGTTGCTTAACACACTTCCTTAGGTGTGTCGGCAGAGAGATCATGACAAAGCCTTTACAATGTACGACACCGCTACCAACTTCGCCCGCTAAGGTTTCACCATTGTTAGGGTTAAATCCACCCAGTACAGAAGCCCCCTCTTACGCCTTGCGAGTGTCTCCATCCGACACCCACATTCAACCCAATGGCGAAGCTAATAACGATACGCACAAATTACTTAGCCAGGTCGTACCCATATAGACTTGTGGTTGTACGGTAAAGCTCGGTCCAAGGTAACACACGCTTCGGTCCTTAATTGACTAGGGCGGAACTAACACTGAACAAGATCTCGTGCATCACGCACCCACCCAACAACCATCCACCCCGGTCTAAACCATTTTCACTTTATTTCAATTAAATAACATCAATACCAATTGCCATAATTTCACAATTAATTTTGAACAATGATTGAAAGAATTTCCAAAATGGCATAATACCGAAACGCTTAAGCAGGACTAAGCAATACTACCGTCCCAAAATACAATATTTATCCACAAATACAATACTTAATATTTCCTAAGGTGTCAAGGTTGTCACAATTAATGTCAATGAGGGCATAACAAAATTGGAATTTAGCTAAGCATTAAAACTGCATTTAAAGTACTTTACGCAAAATGATAAGCATGCATAGTTTGAAACAAAATATAATTTTCATAAAATTTAGGATCAATATGTTCAAGGAAGACTTGCCTTCAACCCCTCCCGCTAGTGCTACCTCCGCCGGATGATCCGCTTGCGCTTCAACTGCGTTGTCTACACGTAAAACGAGAACAAAAAATAAAACAAATTCAAATAAAATCCAAAAAACAAAATAAGGGCACTGGCAGATAGAGCATGAATTTAGACGAATTTAGAAATTTGAATCGCTCGAATCGGAGTTCGGACGGAGGAGAACGGGCCTTTGGAAGTTTCTCGGGAGAGAAAATCAGAAAATACATAGAAGGTGACACGTGTCGGCTTTTGATTGGCTGGAATTTCGCATTTTCGAAATAAATCAGAAAAAGGAGAAAAGGAAGCCTACTGACATGTGGGGGCCACATGTCAGTGGCTTCGTCTTTCGTGAACCGAGTGCACAGAGGAGTTCACGGTGATGCAAAGACACCCAAGATGAGGTGGCTCGCCACGGGGCGATTGAGATGAGATGGCAGCGACGCCAGAGACATGGGGCGCCACGCTGGCGCTTAATCGGGTCTTTTGGTCAGGCGGGACACGCGGCGTGCATCAGGTGGTGGTTCAGGATCGGACGGCCGAGGGTTGAAGATGCGGCTAGGGGTGGGCATTCGGTTAAATCGGTTTTTTCGGTTCGGTTTTTTCGGTTTTAAAGTATTTCGGTTTTTTGATTCTGAAAACCGAACCGAAACCGAACAGAGGTAAAAACCGAACCGAATTAACCGAACCAAATCGGTTCGGTTAATTCGGTTTTCGATTTAACCGAATTTCCAATGCCACTCATTCGATACATTTCATTGCGATCCGCACACATCAAGAACACAATGAACGCCGGATAGGGACACGCAAACGCCGGACATCAAGAACACGGCGAACGCCAGACAGGAGGAGAGGGGAAGTCAGAGCGAGCAATGAGGATTGGAGGAAGCGCAGAGCAGCCCGAAGCCTTGCCAAGACGGACAATGGGAGTCGGGAAGCGTATGTAGATGACGTCGGCTTGAGGTGGCGTTATTGAGCAAAGTGAATGAGAAAGGCAAATACGACGAGCAAAGCGAGGCCGAGAAGGAAGCGTCGAGGCGTCGCGCCATCGCCGGCTCGAGGCGTCGCGCCATCGCCAGATGCGTCGAGGGCTCGAGGTCTGGGCCCTAACCCCTACGTCTTGGGGGACGGGCGATCTAGGGGCAGGGCCGGAGGATGCGGCGGTCAGCAAGACCACGGCCGTGGCGGCTTGTGGTGGCGGCGGCGCTAGTGAATTGGAGATCAATGGGGAGACGGGATTGAGCCGGCGATTTGGTGAATTGGAGACTGGGGGTCTAGGGCTGGGGGAGATGAGGAATGGAAAATGGAGCCACGAGATGGGCCATATGCGATAAGAAGATTGGGCCGACGGGATTTCATAGAAGCCAGCTTTGAAATTTCGGTTTTTAGGTTTTTTCGGTTTATGAAAAGCAAAAACCGAACCGAAAACCGTAAACCGAATTACGTTAAAATTAAAACCGAACCGAAAACCGAAAACCGAAAAAACCGAATTTTTCGGTTATTTCGGTTCGGTTCGGTTCGGTTTTTCGGTTTCGGTTAAAAAATGCCCACCCCTAGATGCGGCGGGTTGACGTGGCCGCATCCGAAGCGTAGGAGGATGATCGGACGGTGGCGAAGCGGCGGCGCGACGGGGAACGACGTGGCAGCATCCAAGACGTTAACAAGTGATCGGATGGTGGAGAAGCGAGGAGGCAGCGGCTTATCGACGAGACACGTGGCACAGATCTGGGCGACCAGGTGCAGATCGAACGGCGACGAGGTGACGGTGCGGCCGGAGAGACGCGACGCGAAGCGATCTGAGCCGTCAGAGGGAAATTGAACGGCCCCGGCTGGTGGAGGAAGAACGACGGCGGGATGGCGGTGCTCTTCCGCCGGAGACGAAGAAGAAGGCCCGGCGCACGGCGGAATACGGCTGGATCGGATGCGAAACTCGGTGAAACCGACGTAGGGCGACGCAAGGAACTTGATGGTACCAAGAAATGCGGCGGAGACTCACCGGCGGTGGAGAAATCAAAGGCGGAAGTCTTTGGGCACGACTGCGGACTCCAGCGAGGGCGTGTGGGGCAACGGCGGCGCCCCAGCGGGCGAGAAGTAGGGCAACGTGGGCGGCACGAGATGGCAAACCTCGGGAGGGGTGCGGCGCGGGCTTTTACAGCCTCGGGAGGCATAAATAGGCGTGGAAGCCAAGGGCGGCGATTAGGGTTAGGGCTTCATGGGCGGCGGCGACGCGCGGGTGACGTGGCGCAATGCTGGCCATCGATTCGGCGCTGATCGGGCGGCCCACAACGCGCACGGACACGGGCGATTGATGGCCGTTGGATCAAAATCCAACGGTCGAGATTGGCGCTAGCTAGGGTTAGGGCTGCGGCTGAGGTACGACGTGGCGCGATCTCGACCACACGCGAGATGATGATCGGGCGGTCAGCAAGCTCGGTGACACGGGCGGAAGGATGACCGTTGGATCAAGATCCAACGGTGGAGTTTGGTAGGAGCTAGGGTTTGGGGCGGGGACGGCGGGTTGGGCCGGGAAGTGGGCCGGGCGGTGAGGTGAATAGGAACGGCCGTGAGAAGGGAATTCGGCCCGAGAAGAAATAAAGAAAAAGAAAAGGTTTTAGAATTAAGAAATTCCAGAAATTCGGAAAGAAGCAAATAAATCTGAATAAATAGCAAATAAATTCAGAAAAAAACTCAAAAAATACAAAAAAATCCATAAAGCACAAGGAACCCAATAAAAACAGAAAATATTTAGTTTGAAGTATAGATTAATCAAATTAAATCATTTTGCTTTTGGAAAATTCAAATTAAGTTGGAATTAATTCAAATAAAGTGCAACTGGTTCGATTTTGAAATTCCAACACAAAGAAACTCAAATTTGGAATGTTACATCTCCCTATGTCGTTGGTCGCAGTCTCTCTAGGGCAGATCATCATCCTCTCCGATGATGAGGAGGAGATCTACTGGGAGGCCATTGAGAGGAGGTCTGGCCGGAGGAGGAAGATGAGGCCGTCGGAGAAGAAAACGCTGCCATCGAACAAAACGATGCCGCTGCCACCGTCTGGGGAGAAGATGTCACCGATGGAGAAGAAGATGAAGCTGAAGAGGGCGTCATCGACTCGGCCTCCGCTCACGCTCTACAATCTATTGGCGCACTGCCACCCTTGATGACGGAGAGGTCGCCTTCTCTATCAATAAGTGGTCGGGCCTTCGCGTCCTCTTCTGGCCCATACCGAGGGTGAAGGCCTATCCTGGAGACCATCAGCGGCCAGCCCCTGAGGGAGTAGAAGAGGTAGCGCAATGCCTTCGAGGGCAAGTAGCAGCAGGGTACTTGCCTCATATGTAATAGGATAACTTATGTCAGTTAATTTTAATGAACTCGCACTTACCTGAATTTTGGTTGTGAAGCATGGTCCTTACACCACCATAGCGTACAACCATGGGCCACCAATAGAAGTTGGGAATCTATGTAGGTTATGAATCTCCATCAATTATTAAATACTTAGAGCCTATAATAAGGGATTTGTACACGACTTGATACGTTGATTGTATAAGAATAATTTTTCGGTATTAGAGGGAGATAAGTACCATATTAAAGAATACCAGGAAACAGATTGAAATGTCACTAGCATTCAGTCTTTAGACCCACGCACTAAAGAATCCAACTTGAAATTCGGAGAAAAATAAGTCTACAATAAATAGCTAATAATCTATTAATGCTTTCATTGATCATAGGGGAGTGATAAGATTTCATTTACTTGCAGTAAACATACTTGAAAAGAGTGATAATATCCTAGAAGGATATTGAACCCACTCTTGTCTCTCATGATAAGAAGAGGGGGAGGCATCTAGGTGCACAAGACTCAATTCCACGGAGACGTTCATAGAAATAGAGAACCAAACAAGTGAGAATACTACCTAAGATATTAGAAGAAACTCAACCTAATGTTAAAAAAAATCCCTGAAGTGAGCCATTCTAAAGATGGTAACATCCCTAAGGTGATCCATCTTGAAGATGATAACCCCAGCAAATATTTGCGTGTACAATCTAACACTGGGAAGTCAGAATGTCTAGACTCTATCATTGTGGGAAATCATGAGAATCTAGAAGAAATTAATAAAGATTTATCCCTGAAGTGATTCAGAAGAGTTGTATAAGAAAGAGACAACAATTTTCGATATATATTTTGCTTCAAAATTGCTTGATCTAGATCTAGAACCAAAGTCCATGGCATAGTACCAGAAGCACTCAAATAAGGTTAAATGGAAAGAAGTACTTGAGGCAAAATTGCACTCGCTTAATAAGAGAAAAGTATTTAGTCATGTCGACCGGAGACCCCATAAAGTGGTCTATGTAGGATCAAACTGGGCTTTCATCCTGAAGAGAAATTAAAATAACCAGGTGGTGAGATTTAAAATAAGGCTTGTAGCGCAAGGGTTCATGCAGAGACCCGACATCAATTATGATGGAATTTACTCTCCTGTAATGAATGGAATAATGTTTTGATACTTAATATCAATGGCAGTTAGCTTAAAATTATCAATGCAATTGATGGATGTATTGACCGCATATTTATATGGATCATTGGATACAAATATTTATATGAGAGTTTCTGAAAGAGTTAAAATTCTAGATCTTAATAAAGAAAATTGCAACATGTATAGCATTAAACTGCAGATATCGCTATACGGATTAAAATAGTCAAGAAGAATATGGTACAACTAACTAAGTGAGTTCCTCCTCAAGAAGGGATATCCAACAGTTATGATTGTCCCTATATATTCATAAAGAATTCCAATAATAGATTCTGTATCACCTCAGTCTACGTCAATGATCTGAATATTATTGGAACCATAGAGGAGATATAGAAATCAAGATATTACCTTATGACGGATTTTGAGATGGAAGATTTGGGTAAAACCAAATATTGCTTAGGCTTACAATTAGAGCATTTTCTACAAGAAATTTTTGCACACCAGTCTACTTATACCAAGAAGATGTTGGAAATATTTAATATGGACGAATCTCATCCTTTGAAAACTTCCAGATAGTAAGATCCGTTGAAGTGGATAAAGACCCTTTTAGACCAAAGATGGAAAGTAAGGAAGACTTCGGACCTGAAGTCATATACTTAAGCGCCATTGAAGCACTTATGTGTCCTGTGAATTGCATAAGGCATGATATTACATTCATATTAAATTTGCTAGCAAAACATAGTGCAGCCCCAATTAGAAAATATTGGGCTGGTGTCAATATTTTACTTAGATACCTCCAATGTACTCAAGATCTTGGATTGCTTTACCAGAAGAACCAAGACTTAACCATGGTGGGATATACAGATGCAGACTATCTGTCTGATCCACACAATAACAAATCTTATACTGGTTTTGTGTTTCTCTGCGGTGGTACAGTCGTTTCTTGGCGGTCTTTTAAACAGAACTTGGTAGCCACTTCTACCAACCACTCAGAGATTATAGTTTTATATGAAACCTCACATGAGTGTGTTTAGATAAGACATATGATTAACTATTCTAGAAGTCATGTGGTCTTAATACCATCGAGACCCCCACAATTATCATGAAGATAATACTGCTTGTATTGCACAAATATAAATGTGTTATGTGAAAAGCAATATCACGAAGCATATTGCCCATAAACTTTTCTATCCTCGCGAACTCCAGAAGAATGGTAAGGTAAAGATATTGCAAACTAAGTCATGTGAAAATCTAGCAGATTTATTAACTAAGTCTTTGCCAACAACTAGTTTTCAAAGATGTGTGTGACATTGGAATGAGATGACTTAGGGATATACAGAGTTCAGGAGGAGTAAATCCTTGAACCATGATCCTTAACATAATCCTGAAGATTCTAATTTAAATCTAGAAGATTATAAGTTGTACTTTTTCCTTTTATGAGTTTTTCTGAAGTGTTCTCATATAAAAGTTTTTAATGAGACAACTAATGTAGCGCGGAGAGCGAATGCGATGTACTCTTTTCTCCATCCTTTTTTTCATTGGTTTTTTGGTGTAGTTTTTAGTGAGACATATGCATTACATGGTATTTGCATAAGAGGGAGTGTTGAGATATAGCAAAACTCTAAGTCCTACTTGTTTAAATATGTTTGGACTCTATCTCTGTATGGACGAATTCGAATTTATTTTTTATTATCTTCTATTAAATATTTGGCACCTCCTTATAAAAAAAAACTAATCTAATAAAGAGATAGAATAGTTTTACCTTCTTATATTGTATGTGCTCTGTTCATGCTTAGTGTTTTTTTTTATGCATTATGATTGATCACGCACGGCGACACCTTTTATGACTGTTTGAAGATCTGAAATCTAGCCGGGGTTAGGTGGCAACGCCGGTGTAGCTGACTCTGATGGACTGAACATGTCATGTCGTCGTCAAGGGATGCACAAGGCTGGTCATCATGGGCCGCAGCTGACTCGGATAATCGGTATCACCTTCCCAAACTGCCAGCGGTGGCCGTCCTTTGTGAGATCTGTCGATCAGGCAATCGGGTTGGCCGGTCCTTTGATCCCGATTTAGCTTTAACTCTAGATAGTGCTCTTCCTTTTCTCTCTTTTTTTACGAGTTTAGTAGGATATAGAAAGTTGGTAGCCGGTACATGTGTCAAAGTAGATATAGGTTATATTTGGATCTTTGGACTAATTGTTAGCTAACTCCTTAATTAATAATTAGTCCATTAGTTGGTGGGTGGGAGTTAATTTGGACTAAAAGCATGTAACACGCTGGGAAAAGTCTGAAATACCCTCGTCATTACGAGGGGCAGACATGACTTTTCAAAGAAATTAGCTCAACCATTAGTTATGTATCCAAACAGCCTTAGGCTAATTTTAGATGGACTAATTATTAGCTGACTAACAATTAGCTCTAGCCATTAGCTAGCTAATAATTAGCTCTAATCTATTCAAATATGACTATAGATGCATAGAACGAGTGCATGCACGTACTATGTTCCGCGCCTACGCAGGTAGAATTAATCTTTTGTTATGTGCATACTTTTCGACTATCCACATGACCACATGGATGAATGGATCGCTATGTTGTTGTTAATGTGTACAGGCTCTTTATCTAAGGATAAGATCGTAGTAAAGGAAACAAATTGGTCAATCGCTTTGTACAAAAGTTCAGCTGGTTTGATTTGATCAGGTGCTTAAATAGTGCTGTGCGTTCGTCACTGCAATCGCGAACTCGCGGCACACCATCGTATCCTGAACGGATATGCGTGCCATATCGATCATGCGCGTAAAGCGTCTCGATGCAGTCATCTGTTTGTCTTTCCCTCCCTACTTTTTTTTAATAAATTCTTTACTGAATATGGTACTAGTATATAGTGTGTCATAGAAATCAATCTAAACATTGATTTGTTAAAAGTATTTTACTGTTTTACTATCGAAGAAAGTATAAAAAACATTCCCTCACAAATAATTGTCATTTTGGATATTAACATAGTCTCTAAAACACAAATTTAACCACTAATTTATATTATAATATATTTATAAAACCTAATAAAATTATAATATTATGAAAGTATTTTTGAGACAAATCTATGCACATGATTTTCATGTAACCAATTTAAATATTTAAAAAGATATTCAATTAACAATCAAAATTTCAAAAGTTTGACTGTTCTTATATCTAAAATAACAACTATTTTGTAACCGGAAGGAGTACTATCTAATCTGATTCATTAAATAGAAAAGAATGAATTGTACATGTTGAATTTAGTGTAAATAAAAGCGCTGTCTTTTTTTGGGTTCTAAAGAAGAGTGACGCTGTATATCTTGGTCTAATGGTCTTCACTAACCTCGTTGCTTTAGTTAGTGCTTGAGCTTTAACGTAACCAACAGATAAAGAGTATCACATACGTGTCATTGCAAGCTTTTTTTTTTGGCGACGTGGACGGCCAAAGATTTAGCACGTGGATGTCTAAAATGTACAAACAGCCATCGATATCTGAACGGACAAAGAGGTTGTAAGGCGCGGCATGCACGCACCTGACGGCATCCCGATAAAATTCTCGCGTTTCAAACAGGCCGCAGAATCCACGCACGCAGATCTGATGGCTTACGACCAGCACTTGACACAGCATGGAACTAAACGCCCTGCTCGTGAACGGCCTAGTTAAGAAGATGGTCTGAGCAGAGGTAATTTAGCCGCGGCCTCAAGGGGCATCGATCGATCAGATCTCGCCCAACTCGACGACAGATCGATCCTCGGTGTACTTGCGACGGCAGAAAAAACACATTGTTCATGCGGCATTTCACCGGCCGGCCGCACGTACAGCTGAGCGAGCGGCAGCACATGGCCACGTTCCACACCGCATGTTTCTTCACCCTGTACGCACGCATCGATCATCTACTAGCACGCCGTGCCGACCTCGACATCCACCAGGCCACCTACGAGAACTAAAGCAGGCCGACGGCATCACTTACGTACGTCGTCCGGATATGATCCGACACGAGCCAGCCGCGCCGACCCTATCGCTCCTTTGCTGCCAACTTTTGCGCCTTGTGTAATAATTTTATGCCCTTTTTACACTGAGATATATGTTACCAACCGATCGAGCAAGCTCGGCCCTCCGACCGTAATTTTCTTAAGTACAATGTCAAAAAAAGTATATTTATCTTAAGAAAAACCACAAAAGAGTATATTTGATTGTCCTCTAAAACATTTTTTTAGAACTCCCGGATCTTTATCTTATACAATAATCTGGTGCTAAATAATGGTCTAGCATTTGTTCCTCTTGTATGATCTTTGCTTTGGATGAGTTGGTTTGATGCTTATGTTCTTAATGACTACCCATTGTAGCTTTATATGGTGCCCCTTGTTCTTCTCAAAAAGAATTCAGAATCCTAATCCTATTCGCATAGAAATCTTTTTTTTAAAAAAAAATTAGCCAAGAGTACTGACATTTGTTAAAAAGAAGAACAACAACTGAGCAACAAAAATATACTTATACCCACATATGCACATACACATGCACAAATGTGCTGCACATAGCTCCCACACTTACCCGCATCGAGCCACGCTCGAACGCAACCGGGTACTCGCATAACCAACCACCGAGCTATTCCACACGTGGAAATCTTTATAGCATATCTCTCAAGTAGTCCTTGAAAAATATAAGATACAGAGTCGCTATACTTCAACACTTTCTATACACGAGATGCCACCTACGGCTAGCTACGGATGTAGCTAACCCTAAAGCATATATGATTCTCGATATTATCCCTAGCTCTTTGACTGCAGGATGACAATGGAAAAGATGTCTGAAATGTGCTTTTGCCCAGAGTATTCTCACGATCGATCGTACATAGTGGATGCCGGAGTGAGTGCTGGTGGGCCCGGCCGGTGACAGCGACACGTAGGAATCCATCCATCCATCCAAGCTACATAAGCAGCAACTGAGAGCTTCGTCTTTGCATCAACGGCTTGTTCGGTTCAGAACACCTCTAGAGAGGCAGACGAGAAGAGAAGCAGAGTGCAAGCGGTGCCGTGGCTGCGAGAGCTGTGTGAGGGGAGCAGCGTGGGAGAGGTTGGGAGCTAGCAAACTTGTGGTGGTCAAGGATGGTGTTTCTGCCGGGGTTGTACGGCGGCAGCCGGAGGAGGATCCACGCGAAGAGCAGGGCCGGCGGCGGCGCGGCGCGGCGGTCGGCAGCGCCGGTGAGGCAGCTGTTCTGGAGGCTGAGGTCTAAGTGGAGGAACACCGTGCAGCGCCCGAGGAGGACCGCGGTGAGATTCGGGTATGACCTGCAGAGCTACTTCCAGAACTTCGACGACAGCCTCGTCTCCGGACATCGATGCTAGGGATTTTTCGTTCCTTCTTATATGTTTTGTTTAGTGGCCTCCTTGCATGCTGGAGAAGTGGAGATAATTTTCGGTGATTAGCTAGCTCCTCTTTTGCAGAAGATAGGAGACTTGCTTCTTCTGTTTAAGTCTGTATCTACCATTAAACGAGGCAGTATATATGCTTCAATCAGCTGTCAGAATGGAAAGGCTTTTGTATATTCTGTTCTAGCTGTGATATGACTATAGTATGCCCGCGACACACTATAATTGGGATCCTATAAGATATAACTTGTGCTTTGTTTGGTTACTGAAAGCTATTGAAGCAAAATCGATCAAAGAAGTCGGGAGGAGATTCCCTGCGGTTTTGCTTTGTTGCAGGCTTTTTGAGAGGCCAGTAAAAGAGCGGTGAGAACGGTGTTGAAAAGAATCCTGGATGAGATGGTAAAGGACACCGAAGTATCGGTAGTTCTTGGGATCAATTCACCTCAATAAAAACAATATCTATGACGGTATTGCGTGAAACTTCTTGTTGATGTGAGTCAAATTTGAGTTAAGTCGAAATAGAATTTGGCTGTAATTTGTACTATAAATAAATAATGTGGGATTTTGTAAGATAATATAAAATTATTCCTAAATTCCACCTACACTTTACATGTATCAGGGTCAACTTAACCCATCACTAGCAACCCCAACTAACCCTAGCCCATGACTCACCTGTGGCTGCCATAGATCCAACCCCAATCATTGCCATCTTCATCTACCACCGTCTTCAACCGAGTCGCCGCTGCTACTCGTGTGCAGATTCACCGCCACTACCGCATGTGGGATATCTTGCCGCGCTACCCCTCCACTGTGCGAGCAAGTGGATCTCGCCAAAAGGGAGCCCACGTACAAGTGTGTGGATTGCCCGAGGGTGTGTACAAGGGAGAAAGTAGGCCCGCAAGTATCTTGTGACTCACACTTGAGGGACAAGAGAGGAGGTGCCACAGAGAGAAAGCGAACATAAAATAGAAAAGAGAGAGAGAGAAAGGAGAGATTTGCTACTTAGCTAGGTGCACACGTATGTGTACCAAACGTGCTATATCTGTGATTTATGTTGACATTGATGTATGAAGGATTGCTGTGATGGTGAGAGGTACACACGGCATGGGTTTGTGATTGGCATTGCTTGGATTGTTTGAAAGAGATGACTCGTGATGAGATTGAAGCTGCGAGGAAGAAAGAGGAGGAAGCCGCGATACAGGCAGCTGAAGAGAAGAGGAAGGCAATTGTGGAGTTGACTTCTTCGCTAGCCATACTAGGTAATGTGAGAATCGTATTCTTAGCGACAACTATGATTGGTCTAAGGGCAGATGTAGGTTCATCTGAGTTGAAGTTGGAGTTGATGCTGAATGACGTAAAGTTGGAAGGGAGCAATAGTTATCTAAGTTGGTCTAGAAGGGCTAGGCTAATTCTGAGGATGAAAAAGGTGACGCACTACTTGCAATGAAACTTGTGTTGAGCCTGTAGACAAGGTGAGCATGGATTAGAGGATGTGGAACATAACCAACTCTATGGTGGTGACTTGGTTGCTGACATTGATGTCTTTATATATCACTTGGATGGTGGAAACGATACAGAATGCAGCGGAGATGTAGAAGATGCTGAACAATATGTACTCTGGGTAGGCAATGTGATGATGATGATGGAGGTTCAGGACAAGTATAGGCCCTAAAGTAGGGGGAGAAGACCGTCCAGAGGTATGCTAGTGACTTATAGCAATTGCAGGCAGATTTGGATCACTACAATCTATTATAGTTGACATGTGTTAGTGATGTTGAGGTTGGCGGATTGTGGCTGCAATATAGGCGGGTCATACAATTTCTGAAGGGGTTGAACCCAAAATTTTTAGAGTAGGAGAGCTACCATGTTTTACTTGACGAACTTGCGTACTTAGAGGAGGCTATTTCAACTATGGTGCAAGAAGAAGTTCGACTACGAGTGATGAGGAGTAACAATCCAGTTGGATCTGTCTATAACATACCTTACGACAGGGAGTGCTACAACTATAGGGTAAGGGCACACCTGAATTGTGCTTGTCCCCTTTCATGGTATGTGGAGGCTAAGCTGAGGATCGTAGCAATCGTGGCGACCGTGGAGCCTAGGGAGGTGATCAAGGTCGAGGTGGAGATCGAGGTAGGGGTAGGGGTGGCCCTAGGGGCAATGTGGCCATGGCGGATGAAAGCATGCATGTTACTCTGACAAGCAAGCAAGCTATGCAATGGGAATAATGGCAAAGAGGCAAATCATTAGTGACTCCTCAAGATTCCGTGATAGCAACTACCACCTCCTTTGCTAATTTTGCCAACTACAGGCAAAGGTACTTTGGCACAAGCACTTACATATACGTATAAGCACTCTCACAATGATAGGATCATAGATTTAAGGCATTGATGAATGCAACATGTCTCATGAATTGCATGCCATCTCAAATACTTGAGATGAAGTTTCTAGTTGAACTTCTTTTGGGTCAACGGGAGTTCAAGATGCCCCCTAAGGTGTTTTGTTGTGTGTACTTTATACGGGATCACTGACCAACGGTTGACAAGCTAGATCCTTAAGTAGTGAAGTGTATATTTGTAGGGCATTTATCAAGTCGGAAGGGACATAGATGCTAAAAACCCAATTGAGAGAAAATTATTTGTATGGATGTGAATTTCCAGGAGTTCAAGTTGTACTACATAAATAGCAGTGATCTTGGTCAATTTTTGGAGTTCTCACACCTATCACTGAAGGTGACAATTGAGAGGCGGAGAACAATGAATGTGTTAGTTGAGGGGAAAAAGTTATTGTGGGGACAATTCCATGCCTGAGCCTTAGCATAACAGAATGTGCGAGAGATGTGACAACCCTAAAAGAACCGAAGGTGTATCGTTGAAGATGCTTTCAGATATAAGGGGAGAAACAGCTGGCACCTGATTCATCAGCCTAGCAACCACTACTTAAGGAGCAACAACATCATGAACAACTACAATCTGAATAACCAGCTATTCCAGTCTTGAATCCCTTCTCAAATCTATCCATCAAGTTCCTTGCCCCCCTAGGACGAGTGGTAATGTTCTCTCTTATCTCTCTTGTTTAGAGTTACCTCTTGCACAATGTAGGGCAATTAGAGCTAATGCCAAAAAACCTATGCCCCGATATGGCTTTGGGTATGATATTACAAATTTCATCTCATATTCTTATATCTCACTTGAGTAAAAAGCATTCATTGCATCTCTCTAGACAATGCATGTTTCAAAGGATTAGCAAGTTGCTAAGTTAGGTCCTAAATGGAAGGATGTCATGAAAGAGGAGCCTGGTGCACTTTAGAAAAACAATACGTGGAATCTTGTTCCACTTCCAGCAAGAAAGAGAGCAGTGGGATGCAAATGGGTTTTTACGCCGAAACAAACTCTCGAAGACAAGGTGGTTAGATTCAAGACGAGGTTGGTTACAAAAGGTTATAGTCAAACGTATGTGATAGACTATAATGAGACTTCTATACCAGTAGCGAAGATGAGCATAGTAAGAATGTTGATTTCTCGTGTTATTAATTTTGGGTGGTCTTTGCACCAGTTGAATGTAAAGAATACATTTCTACGTAGATATTTACAAGAGGAGGTGTATGTGGAGATGCCACCTATCTTCGAGGATAAGGAAACCGCTGGCAAGGTGTGTAAAATTAAGAAATTTTTATATGGCCTATATCAGTCTCCATGAACATGGTTTGATGATTCAGACGTGCACTTTGTGGTATAGGCTATTTTAAGTACAATAGGGACTATACGATATTTTACAAGTTTAGAGAATCACATATCAGAATACTGAAAGTCTATATTGATGATATTGTGACCACGAGAGATGATAGCGAAGAAATCAAGTGCCTTAAGGAGAGACTAGGATAAGTATTTGAGGTAAAGGATCTTAGACCACTTTTATACTTTTGTGGAATTGAGATCGCTCGATTTTTAAAAGGGATAGTTCTCTTTAAGTATGTCCTTATCTGTTGGTAGAAACATGTATACTTGGGTATTACCCTATTGCTAGGAATTAAACTTTGTGCCGAGCCTGGTGACCATTTATTAAGTAAGCTTATTGTAACATCTCAATTTTTAGCTTATAATGATTTGATATTGCTAATTATAGTTTTTGTGATTTTTTTGAATTTTTAATTCATTTGGATTTAATTAATATTTTTGAAATAGGCTTGTTGCAATTAATATTTAAATATGTGCAAAGTTTATATAAATTTTTTCAAAAATATTTTATCTAGGTTCTAAATGTCTCAAAGCATTTTTGGATTTTTTTGGGATTTTCTGATATCTTTGCTATTTGTTTAGGGTTAATTGATTTTCTGAATTTATTTTTATTGGGAAATGCTTGTATTTTTATTCTAGCTATTTGACCGAATTTTTGTCAGCTTGGCTCTATCTGGCCCATGTCCTCGAGAGGTCAAACCATTCCTGTTTCCCATGGTTGGCCTAGTTCTCTAGCCCACACCCTTTGCTTCGAGTCCCGGTCGATGCTGAGCGAATCCTCGTGTTTGAAGCAATCTTCATTGCTGTCTCCGATACGAGCTCCTACGCCGTTGGTCATCCCGAGAATCGCCAGAGTCAGTCACGCCTTTCCCCATGTCGCTGGAGCTTGAGGAGCAACTGTCACATCGAGATTTCTCATCTGAGCCACCAAAGTCGTTGCCTCCTTCTTGCTCACCACTCCGCTAACATTGAGGTCATCGTTGAGGCCCTCTCATTGCCGTCTTCCTTTTGCACCATCTTACTCAGCGCCAGTAGCCCTCTGCTGCCCGATCTTAGTGTCGGCCAAAACCCTAGTGGTCTGACGTGGCAGCCACGTTGGGTTGGTTGGCCGGGTGTGCCAGTGGGAGCCATGTCAGCAGGGCTGAGTCAGCACCGTTGGTCCCATCTATTAGTTGGTGCGACCCTGCGCCAATCATTGGAGTTGTGGATTCGGTCTACTGTGGTATGCTTGGGTTCCGTGGACCTGGTCCATGGACTTGGGCCCACATGTTAGTCTTTGGGTGATTTTTTAATTTATTTTTATTCAAGAAAATAGATCGTTGACGTTAGTATGACATCAATAATTGATTTTTCAATAGAAAAATAATTCAAAAATTTAGAATTTCTATTTTTTGGTATTTTCTTTTATTTGAATCTTTCGAGGACCCGTTCTTCTTCATACGAGCTCCGATTGAGGCGATTTAAGTTTCTAAAAATTTATAAAATCAAGATTTATATTTGATTTTTAAAGATTATTTACTCTCTAGTTTGTATTTATTTGGTGTTTCTCTCTCGATTTACGTAGGCGTTGAAGTGCCTGGATCGTTCAAGGGTAAAGCATTGACTCAAACTCAAGGTTCAAATCAATAATAGGAGATATTCGAAGGCAAGTTGTGCTTCGATCATGTAAAACCCAATTTTATAAATGTTATATTGTTTTAAATTATTGCATTTTATTTTATGTTTAAAATTGTTTTCAATTAATTTGGAAACTAGCTATTCAACCCAATTGGATTATGTCTACCATGTCATTTATATACCATGATTATTTGTCACCCTAGGATGGATAATTATTAGTTGGTTGCTAATAGATGCTAACGTGAGTTTATTAGAACGTGGTTAGTATACTTAGCCATGCAACAGGTTATTGATATCATTTTAAAATTGCATATTCAATTTGACTAATAGAATATGTTTATGAAAAGGGTGTGTTATGTATTGTCATACAATGATGTTGAGTTGTTGATAGCATGTGTTGCATGATGATCAACTGGGGCGATAAATGATTTAGATTGAAGTAAGTGGTAAGAGGCTGTGAGCCGTGGTGGGCATATGTGGTATTGGGTTGGTGTATTGATATGTGAGTGGGAGTGATGTAAGTGATTGGAAGTCTTGTCTCGGTCAATTAAGGACTTAACCTTGCAAGCCATTGAACTGGGCTAATCATGCAACTAATGTCTATTATGGGTCAGACCTAACTCAGTAAGTTACCGAGTCTTAATATGGAATGTCTTAGATGAAAAGACCAAACTGCATGCGCAGTCAAGGAAGGATGTGTGTGCAATGGCCTCAAATCTTGATCAAGGATTATTCCTAATCCAACGATAAGTCCCTTCTATTTCTTTGTTCTATGTGAGGTGAAAAATAGTGTTAGGCTTATTAGGAGGGTAAGTTCGGACAGAGTTCCTGAAATATTTTATTACGATCTTCTTAACCACACGTTGATGGTTACGTGACATTGCATGGCAGTATAAGTTTGATCATGTCTTGTGTTGGTAAATTGTATAACCTCTACAGAGTGTAAATCTATTCAGATAGTCGTGTCCCCGGTTATGGACAATATTCGGGAATTTCAGTCAATGGTTATATTTTATGATATAAAACTTAAGAATGGAGACTGTGTGCCATTAGAAGTTTTGGAAGATGTTTAGGGCTATGTGCTAGTTTATTTTTGAGAAATGCCTGAAAGTTATTTATTATTGTTATTTGTTGTACTATTATTTTAATATATTTATTGTATTCATTTGTAAATAGTGCTTTAGTTCAAAATAACCATATCGGCTATTCATTTGGAATAAGCCTTGTGTATAATTATACTAGACTTGTATTCTGTGCATAATTTATTGGGTGCTTTATGTACTCATCCTTGTCATAGTAAAATCACCAATTGAAAAGGAGTCTACAACTGCTCTTGAGGAGGAGTGCTAGGACGAGGCTAGTTTTTAGGGTGCAAATATTGTCAATTGCCTGTAGCATATTGAAGGGTTATTTACTATGTTTTTATTATGCTACAGTTTTATCTTTTATAGTTGAGTCTGCATGATATAATTATGTAAAGTCAAATATAAGGCAAATCAATTATCTTATAGTTAATAAATAAAGTCTTTTATTATGTTTTCGTTGTATATGATTGTGATATTAATCTATATTGCTACTGTGTGTACTAGCGTGATCTTGAACTAGTGCAGTATAAAAAGAAAGTCAGGATCTGCATATTGGGGTCCCGACACTTATCAAAGGCTGGTTAGGCTTTTCATATATTTGTATTACACAAGACCTGAGATTTCATATGCAATAAGTGTAACAAGTCGATATATGCATAATTCTAGAACAGGGTATATAGAAGCCGTCTATTGGATCCTATAATATTTGAAGAGTAGCTCTATATAAGGTTTAGTCTAGAAAGAACTAGTAATAGAATGTGGAAGGATTCAGGCTACCAACAACGAATGCCGAGTCACAGCACTATGACAGGCCCGCGGATGACACAAACTTAGGGCCTGTTTGTTTTTGCTTTTGATTCTGGATTCTGGTCTCAAAAGCAGAATAAAAAAAATAGCTCGATTATAGAATTCGATTATCACAATCCAGCTCACTCATATACACTAGAATCCACAATCCACTTTATATATGCTTTTGGATTTTATCTTTTAAAGAATCAGTTTCTCTACAACTAAAATCCAGAATCAGCTTTTAAAAAAATCCAAAGTAAAAACAAACAGACCTTTATTGGACCTCTGCGTTGGGTATGGGCCAAACTTGGACAATGAGCTCCAAGGACACCGGTGACGAGGTTCGGACCATCCCCAGACTCACAGCACATTATAAGAGCCCGAATTGTGTTACTTAATCTTGTTGCATGAAAAGTTTATTTTTTTAGAACGGTTTATGTGTTTTTGTGTTATTCTATTTTCTTGGAATTCATTTGGATTTTTTTTCGAAATTAAAAATAATTTTATACAAAATAGAATTAAACAAAAGAATACCACCCAGTGAATAAATTATCTCAACACAATTGATTCAAAATAAAAGTTTACAAATTTATTAAAAATATTTGAATTTGAATCGTGCTCTCTAAACACTCCAATACCACTTTGAATTTAGAAGATAAAAAAGAGAAAATGAAATAAAAACCATCCCGAATTTTCGGCGTTTGGGGTTTTATGTCCTAGAGAGGCCATCGTTTTTCGGCCTGACTCTAACCCGGACGGGCCCTCATTTGACAAGCCCATGACTGACTCCACGAGCCCACTGCCCACCTCCTCGACCCCGACCAGTCGTCTCGTCTCTGACACGTCTACCTCAGGGCTCCTTCTCTTTTGCGCCCCGCCTCTCCTTTCCCTCACCGCCGTGGACGCGCAAGGCCGACACCGGATAACCCCGCAGTACGGCTCCGCCACTGAACCGCACCGCGCCGCGGCGGCGGAGGCAGCCGAACCCCTAGGCTCCAGTCCTAATCCTAGCTCCCACACCCGCCCCGGAGGAGGCTGCGACGGCGGCGTCGGCGGGATGCTGTTCCAGGTGGGAGGGCAGGGCGCGCGGCCCACCTTCTTCGAGATGTCCGCGGCGCAGCAGCTCCCGGCCAGCCTCCGCGCCGCGCTTACCTACTCGCTCGGGGTATGTAAAACCTCGCCTCCCACGGTCCCACCCCCTTAGCTCGTTTTCTCCCCCCGGTTCGATCCAAATTGCTCAGGTCATCGATCCGGTTTGGTTGACTTCGTAGCTTGTAATCGGGCCACACGTGTGGGATTTTTATAGAATGATGTCGCTTCGCACAGTGCATTGCGTGATCTAGCTTGGATATGATTGTAGGAATGTAGGGTGCTGGTTCTGCCTGTGTTTTGATTTGTTTGATTGATTCTGTGCTAGTTTTACTGGATGTAGGCTACGTTAACGGTAACGGAGTGTAATTAATCAGGTCTAGCTTAGTTATACTCAATTTTGCAACTGGAGAAGTTGCTTCTGCTGCTGCTGAAAGCTAGTATCACTGTTTTTTTAGGTTTTTTGACTAGCTGCAATGAGTAGGAGTGAATCAATAGCTGTGCGTGGAATAGTGACATTTAGCTCTCATTTTTTTTTGAGAGGGGCATTGAGCTCACATGATGCTGGTCTGTATGCTAGGGAAACAGTGTTAGCTGGGTCCTCATGTGTATGTTTGAGGATGACAGGAACTTATTATTTGCATCTGACTGAACATTGCACTTGAATTAGCATGCTGGTTAGCTTGAGTGGGTCACCTTGAAGGCTGAGCGTTTTCTCCCTACAACATTCGTGGAACCTATCATCAATGCATTGGACTTGAGATATAGTTGCAAATAAGCCCACATTACAATGCTGAAAATACTCCATACAGTGGCCAGAAAATACCCAAGAACATTCCAAGCAGCAGGACTCAGAATATGAAAATCTGACTATGCACCCTTAGTACATCAACAGCTGATGCATAATTGCGTGGTTGTTGGCTTTGTAGTGATTCGATTGCTTTATGTTGATAGACATCTTAACATTCTTTGGTTTCCTACTTGTGCATATAGCCATATACTATTCCTTCTTGTACTTGTTGCTATTTGCTTTATGTCGATGGATTTAAGAAAATCACTCATGCTTTTATATTTGATCTTAGGAAACTATGCTTTGCTTCCTTTTTGCTTGCATAACTATGCAGGTTCTTACACTTAAATGCATAAAATCTTTTACAGCATCCGGTCGAAAAAACTTGTTTGAGGATGTATAGCACATAGCACTATAGCAGGATAGGAAATTTACCTAGGGCTTTATTCGGATAGACAAGGCAAAATAGGTGTTTCACAAGCGGTTAAGTATGCTTTTACTAGGGGCTGTTTGGGAAAAGATGCCTAGATATTGAAATGATTAGTGTTATGTAGTGTATATACAACTTTTGGCTAAAGCAACAAAGATTTTTGTGACCAGAGGTAGTCCTTTTTTCAATCGATGCTTTCTCTCCTGTGCTGAACTTATCACTGTCTATGTATTTAATTGTAATTTATCATATAGATCGCTGATCAACCTATACTTGCAGGTGTTTGCACTAAGAAGACCATTTTTGCATAAAGTTTTAGATTATGAAGATGAATTCTTTGCTTTGTTAATGGCTGTCCTTGAGTCCCACAGTCTACGAACAACAGGTTGGTAATCCAGTACCATAAGGCTCTTTTACCTTAAAAAATTAACTCTGTTCATGACCTTCATATTTTCATAATGCTGATCTTGAGCTAAATATTTTCTCTAGTAAAATCAGCAAGGTACACATTCTGAGGAAGAAATTTCATAAACTGCTCCATGATATGATGTTTAAATAAGGCTACCCATCCTTTCATCACTCTCTCAATCTCATATCCTATGCCGCTATGCATCAACATTACTGGTAATTCAGACCAGTAGAGTCTACTGGTGGTTGCCACTGCTTTTCTTGCCTATTATGACTAAACAATGGAGTAATGAACTGTTTGGTTTGAGGATTAGCCTCATCCTGGAATCACCAAACGCTACAAAATCTTTTTTTGGTTAGTGAATGGAACCGGCCGATCCTACAAGTTTTGTTTGGTTACAGAATGCAATGACCCCACGTTAGGACTAACTCATTCCACAAGTAGAAGAAATACTAGTACTTGTGGAATGTGGTCAACTGGTCATTCCACAAATTTTGTTGGATGTCCTTATCCTAGCATGGTTGCATTCCCCAAACTTTACAGCGCACTAGTGTGGCTAGTTCTTTCATACATCCAATCGCAGTTGTTTTTTTAGGTTAACTGTCATGGATGTTTCCTTTCAGATGGTTCCTTTTCAGAGTCATTATATGGTCTCAGGCGGAGGCCTGTTAAGGTTTCAGTAAAGAAAAGTAGTTCTGGTTCAGAACCCAACGATGAGGCCTATGATTCTGCACTAAGGAAGCGCCAGAAGATCCTCTCTGTTGTCTTTTCGGTACGGTGTCCTATAGCAGAGTTAAATTTCCACTATTTGCTGCATGTTTCTGTTGGCTTTGTCTGTCTTGTTGGGGAAGCATAACTTGTGCTGACTTGGATACTTCTATAAGCAACTACCATTATTCTATTAAAGCTTACCAAATTAGTACCTCTCATAATCACACCTGTTAAATTTGGTATCTCGTGAGCTGAACTCCTAGAAACAAAACTCACCACATGTTAACCCCTCACGTGAATCTGGTATGTACTGTGAGTTGGTCTTTTCTTGATTAAATCTTCTAGCTCAAAGCTGGGAATTTCTGCTTTTATGATACACTTCCCTGAGTTTCCTCAATAGTTAATGTACAGCTGCATAGATTATGCCACTGTCAAATGCAATCATCAGTGTTACTCAGACACCTGTGTCCAAATTTTTTTGCCGAATTGGACCCCTTGAATCCGAGTCAGATTCCGATACTCGTGTTCGATTCCGAGTAGCATGTCTTGTGTCCAAAAATTTTTGCCGAATCAGTCACCCCGAATCCGAGTCGAATTCCGACTCCCGTGTCCGTGTCCAAATAACACTGGCAATCATCTATAATTTTATATTTGTCTTAGTATATGTGTATTGATATAGACAAATATGTACTACTAAGATAAGTAGGTTATATATGTGTATTGATATAGACAAATTTTCCCTTTATGTAATGATGAAATTTCTCGGTTTTGGATTATTTCATCTCTATGCTAAACTGTTGTAAATATCCATATAGGTTGTTTTGCCATATTTCAAGTCAAAGTTACAGTCCATATATAACAAAGAAAGGGAAGACAGGTTGCAGGCAAGCCTTTGGAGTCAGGGTGAGGTTAGATTCGATGAAACTGGCTTTGTATCAGATCAAGGGGAGACTTCTCATGCGCTGGGAGAAAGTACAACTGGAGAAGTGTCAAATATGACACGTCTTAAGAAGAATTTTGCGGCACTAATAGGTGTTTGCTACCCATGGATTCATGCGACCAATGAAGGTTCATCCACTACTCATATGCCTCAAAATCTTGTATAGATCATAAGTTATTTCCAGTTTTGTTTTGTTGCTATTGATTTTAGAGAGTATAACATTCATATTAGTATATTACTCTTGTATAAGGCCAATAAAAGAATGCCAATCAGTTATCATTTCTCAATTTGTTTTGTATAACTTGTTCTTTTTCTTAGCTCAATCCTTTTAGCTTGCAGTGTGAGTGATTGCTTTGTTCTATTTGTCCAGCTTAAACAGAAATCCATTTTCATCTACCTAAGCAAAATAATTGTGCACTGCTGATCTGATTGTTTCATCAGGTGGGTAACATAAATTTAACTTATCAGGTCCTATATTGTTTTGCAGGTCTCTCCTTTGCTTACCAGTTGCTGTATTTGTTGGACGCTACTGCATTTTATAGTCCAGCCCTTCATGTGCTTGGGCTCCATGTTTGTCGTGCTACTGGGCAAGAGCTGGTAAACACTCACCAATTTGTGTTAGGGCATTTATTATTTGTTAGCATATTCATACATTAGCTTATCCCAAATCTTATTAGATGATACAGGCATCATTTCTACTTTGTTCTTTCGTCCATTGGGTTTTCCTTTCCAGTGACTTTCCATTTTTAATCAAATGAAGCATTAATGAGATGACGAGATGCATTTTTGTTTCCTTTTTTCAGATATGGTTATTTTGCTAACATGTTGTCTCTTGCATTTTCTTGACGAAGTAGATGGATTCATCTTCTAGGATATCAAGGATTAGAAATCGTGAACTTGAGAGACTTCGTGGTCCTCCGTGGTTGAAGGTGGGAGATAACTGTCACTACTCAATAGTGTAATTGTTTTCAAATTTGAATTGTCAAGTCATGACTCATAATTAGAACATTTTTATATGATCCCTGCAGACTGTGCAAAGGGTGTTCCTTAACTGTATGTACACAACTCTAGATTATGCACAAACTGGTTTAATTGCTTCAGTCTTCTTTTTCAAGGTCAGTTCTCCAGTTTATTCTGAGCAGAGTTCAATTTTCTGCCCTAGGAATCCAGGACCTTTTAAGGTTCTCTCTCTTGTATAGATTAATTATTCTCTCCACAACCAGACTGTTTAGGTTGAAAACCCAAAACTTTCTGTCATAAATACTTCCTAAAAGGCACCCAATTGGCATTTGGCAATCAACTTGTCGAATTTAACATAAGTTGAAGATATGGTTGTCCTTGCATCTGTTGATCTGTAAATTTCGGCAGTTCTCCCTGTGATGCAGTATGACGTAAAACATGATTCCACTGTATAATTGCACTTAATGTTCTCTCTCTGCTGATCTTATCTAGATGATGGAGTGGTGGTATCAATCTGCTGAGGAAAGAATGTCAGCTCCAACTGTATATCCCCCACCCCCTCCTCCACCGCTACCGAAGGTATATATGTTGTATGCTTGTCTGCAAAAAGCTACTACCATACTCTGAATATCAATCTGTGACAACATGTTGAACATAAATTTTGGTTTTGTAACTATGCTAAGCTATGTTGTTGGCTCTATGGTGCACATTTATGGCCTCAGTACTTGTTTATGATTACAATTTGATATGGGCCTCTATTGTTTCATCAGGTTGCTGAAGATGGTCTCCCCTTGCCACCTGACAGGACACTCTGCCCCCTATGCTGCCAGAAGCGCACTAACCCCTCTGTTCTTTCTGTTTCTGGTTTTGTATTCTGCTACAGTTGCATATTTAAGTCTTTATCTCAGGTAGGTCATGCCATTCTACTATACCAGTCATTGCAAGTGGTTCGTTTGTTTATCATTTGCTAATATGACATTTTTCTTCACTACAGCATAAACGGTGTCCTGTCACATTGATGCCTGCCACTGTTGAACAAATCAGGCGCCTTTTCCATGATTTGTAGTTTGAATAGGAAACACTTTCTGCTTCCCCAAGATCAGGAGGAAGGCAGCTATACAGGATCATACTTCACAGCCATCCGTTTTTGTCGAAAACCATGAGGAACTCAGTTTGGATCTCTCCTCAGTATCAAGATATGGTCACCGTAGATGCTGTTGATTCTTCTCCCTTTAGGAAATTTTATGTTCATACACCCCTTGTACTTTCTTCTGTTGTCTGTTGAAAACTTGAAATTACATGGCAAAACAAGCTCTACTCAAGAGATTTAGATACTGATGTATAATTACTATATTAGGTGATTACTGAGCTGACTTATTTACATGGAGCGACAGAAAAAAAACAGTTTCCCACCGATGACATGACCCACCGTCATGGCAATTCGAAGTCATGTAAATGTTATATTTGCCCTCTATATCTTTGTAAAACTTGGACGGAATTCTCAGAAAACCCTGTTATTCTGTTTAATCCTACATTGTTTTGCCACTCACACCTCCCTGGCTCCCTTTAAGGATATCATTCTGTTTGAGCGTTGCCCTTTTTGCTTTCTTATAACACCCTGTGAAATTGTACCGTTCTGTATGCAGTTTCTGGTAAGGAAAACAGCTGGGCCTTTTGGGCCGAAAGCCATGTAGAATCAACTTGGGCGAAGCCCAGGTAAAACCGCATGCCTCGTACACGCATGTCGGATACTTCCGAGTTCCAGTTCCCATAGGCAAACCTTCTTCCCCTCCCTTTCTCCAGTTTTTGGCGTTACTCTGCCCTACGACTTATTTATTTTTTTTAATGAAATTGTAAATCTAGTCTGTTCTTAATTGTGAAAGTACTTAATTGCGAAAGTCCTGACACATTACTTACTACGGTTTAAGATCATAGGAGGACACCTGCTATGGTATCTAAGAATGCAGTAGATGTTTGTTTGTACAGGAACATGGTATCTACCTTTCACGGTTCAGTATACTATAGATTTACAATTTCATTTGATGGAACCAAACTTAAAAAAATAAAGAGAGGTGTTTTTTTTTTGACATTTGTATAAATATTAAAGTATGAATAAAAGATAGATGATAATTATTTATCTTTTTATTTATTTTATTAAATTTTGTGTAATCTATATTAAAAGAAAAGGCATTGCAGTACTCTAAAAACAAATTGGGCCAAAGGAAAAAAAGAAAACGCCTACGGTCTCTCTCCCCTCGCTTCGGCTCTCCGATTCATTTCTCCCGCAAAAACGTCGAAAAGCGGCGGCGTGACATGGCGGCGGCGACCCCGGAAGTGGCGGCCGAGGGCGGCGCGGTCGCGGCAAAGGCGCCGCACAAGCTGCATAGGCAGTGGACCTTCTGGTACGACATCCAGTCCAAGCCCAAGCCCGGTGCCGCCTGGGGCACCTCCCTCCGCAAGGCCTACACCTTCGGCACCGTCGAGGAGTTCTGGTGGTACGTAAGCTGCGGCCCCCTCCTCCTCTCCTGCGTCCTTGCCGATCCGTTCGGATCTGGTCTAGATGCAGTAGTTTCTGTGCGCGTGGTTGTGCGGTGGGTGTTTTTGGTGGAGTAGATCGGGTTCTAGGTTACCTTAAGCCAACAAATCCTATAATGATTAGATGGTAATTTGATTAGGTTATGTTGATAATATGATTGACTGCTATTTCCGTCAGATTTACTGATTTGGTTACTGCCGTGCGCCGATGATGGATTACTTATGGCCGATTTTTTTTAGTATAAGTTGTGTCCTGATATTTAGGGAGGATCTGGACGGCTGTTGTCAATAATTGTTCGAAGGTAACGCTGGAATGAACTATATCAATTGTTTCTGTAGTTGATTAGGGATTATTTTCGTTGTTAGCAATAAAGAAAAATATAATCCCGTAAAATTTTAAAAACAGCTGCTAATTATGTTAAAAGTTTGCTCATGAAATTGTTACTTTGAACCAGCTGTTGATACTTCAACTCGTCTTTTTTAGCAAGCCATGTAGTTTTTATACATAAAAGTGTCTTTTCTAACTCCCATGTATTGTTTGGCATTCGCACTTTTTGGTTAGTAAAAAATATGGGAATTGGGCAACGTCTGAGAGACTATCTAACGTATGTACACAAGATATCATTGCTGTTTAGTTTAGACCTTGCATGGGTCCTTATCTGCGTCTCACAATGGAAAAAAGGGTTAGTTTTTTTTGTACTTAAAATTTTTAACATTTCTCTGTGAGTACACACATACCCGTAAGTCCCTTAACATATTGTGATATTTCAAAAGAGTAGATGTATCAATACATCCACGAGGTGTATTATGCTGGAACTTGGAAGTTAAATTTCTGTTTTGTTATGGTAATTTTTTATTGCAGTCACCATTCCTTCCTATTTTGTCTTGGATGTTATTGTCTTTGATTGTCCTACATATGCTCTGAAGTTCTTTTTTAACTTGTCTCCATTGTTTCTTGCTGCAGTTTGTATGATCAGATTTTCCGTCCAAGTAAGTTGACAGGAAATGCTGATTTTCATTTATTCAAGGCTGGGGTAGAACCAAAGTGGGAAGACCCAGAGTGTGCAAATGGGGGCAAATGGACAGTGCCATGTAGCAGGAAGGCCACCCTTGATACCATGTGGCTTGAAACAGTATGTTTCTCTAACTTAAATATTTGATTTGATCAGAACCTTGGAAGTGTTTTAGAGATCTAGCATCTGTTGCTTGATCTGGCTTCCAAAGTTTCTGCCCATGGAATACTTCTGACTAACTTTTTAAATGTGCAGTTGATGGCTCTGATTGGAGAGCAGTTTGATGAAAGCGAGGAAATTTGTGGAGTTGTTGCTAGTGTCCGCCAGAGACAGGATAAGCTTGCATTATGGACTAAGACTGCTAGCAATGAAGCTGTTCAGGTTGGTTTTGAAAAACTGTTTATAATGTATATGTTTCACTGCGGATGTTTTATTTTATGCATTTTAATGTTTTTGCTTTAAATCTTGATAAAGTGAGAAATTAATAATGTGTAGCCCAGTGCTTTCTCACTGCCTCTAGAGTTTACATGCAGCAAGTTTTATGCTGTTATGATGTCCTCTAGAATAGCACTTTTTTTATCTAGTTTCTCCACACCACTTGATTTGTTAAAGTCATCCATGTACAAGTATTTGCAATATCATTACAACAACTAGGTGGCAGGCTGGAATTTTCTACAACTTGTTATCATCCTTCTCAGTTCCCATATCTTGGTTGATACTAGTACTTGTCTGTTTGTTTTATTGGAATATGGCTGCCATAATGAATTTTTCATTACTTAACAAAAGATGCAAAATTATTTTCTTACTGATCAAGGTCATAATATCTCTTGAAGGGAGAATTATTTAGTTCGATTTGAGTCAATGATATTTAGCTGTGCAGGGATAGGACAGCCTATTATGTGGGCAACCCTATAGTATGTGATGCTGCACCAAGATGATTACTTGGTGTCTGCACTATGTAATTTGGTTCAAAAGTAGATGCTTGTGATGACCATATGTTACATTGATGCACCGTATAGACTATATATTTACAGAAAATTCACGATATGCCACTGAATAACTACCTGATTCACTATATGCTACTCATTGTGAGGCTGACATATTGGGTTAGGGCCCACATGTTAGTGATCTATGCATTGATGAGCATTGGAAGAAGATGCTCTTAAGCTTTTCCTCTAAGAGAAGCAGTAAAGCAAACACTTAGTTATTCCTAAGGCACATAACAATTCAGGATATTTTTATTCAGTATGTAAGGCAACATCATCATGTGTGATTTCTTCTGTTTTTTTACAATATAACTAGACAAAGTTTTAGGAGTTCTGTTTCTTTCCAATGCATGCATATACACACTGTTGTGTGCGCGACTACGGAGATCGTAGTGATGCACGGAACGTCGAACAAGAGACTTCGGACGGCGTTTAGATGGCGCCGTCGGAAGCTAAGCCGCACGGCTTGGCCGTGCTGCGCGTGAACAGAGGAAGAGATGAGAGGCAACAGAAATAATCTATTGCTTGCCTTTATTTCTTCTTGACCTGGCTATTTATATAGCCAAAGCTAAACATGGAAATATCCTTAATTAGACTCTGAAACAGACTCAATTACTTGTAATCTACTCCAACTCTAACTTTGAAAAATAAAGATATCAGACTTTCCTAAACAACCAACTTAACCTGCCAAACCTGCTTGTCAGGTTCGGGCACGTCGTGAGAAGTGCTGGCCGAACCTGACATCTCCCCCCTCCTCCGCAAACAGCTCGTCCTCGAGCTGAAAATCAGGGTATAATTGCTGAAATTTGGTGACATGCTCCCACGTCGCTTGTGTAGGTGGTAAATCTTTCCATTGGATTAAGACCTGGCGAAGGCCGCGGACCACTCGACCTCGCAATGCGCGGTCAGGGACCTGAAGCACACGTCCATGCACCATAGGAGGCAATTTAGCTATGTCTTGCGGGGGAGTCCCATGAAACTTCTTAAGGAGACCAACATGGAACACATCATGAATGCGAGTTCCAGGTGGTAATCGAAGCCGATAAGCCACGGACCCAATACGTTGCACAATCTGATATGGCCCATAGAAACGAGGACTAAGCTTGCCCGAAGTCATTTGTGGTAAAGATGCAGCCGGTCGTTGAGAGAGACGTAGCCAAACCCAATCATTGATGCCAAATTGGACATCCCGATGGTTTTGGTTGTAATAAGCAGCTGCAGAAGCCTGAGCTTGGAGCAGTCGATCGCGCACCTCTTGGAGAAATTCATCCCTGTCTGTCATTTGAGCGTCAACTGCCGGGGAACGTGCTTCCCCCTTAACATAAGAACGAAGAGTAGGTGGATCCCAGCCATAAACCACTCGAAAAGGAGTCGTCTTCAAAGATGACTGATAAGACGTGTTGTAGCAATATTCCGCCCATGGAAGCCAACGAATCCATTGTTTCTGGCGGTCGCCAGTGAAGCATCTCAGATACATGGCGATAATTTTATTGGTGACTTCAGATTGACCATCCGATTGTGGGTGATATGCCGAACTCATATTGAGACTAACACCTGCTAGCTGAAATAGCTCTTGCCAAAAGACACTAGTAAACACAACATCACGATCAGTCACTATGGATGTTGGTATACCATGTAATTTCACAATATGATCAAAGAAAGTCCTGCCCACTGGCGTTGCCGTATAAGGATGTGCCAAGGGAATAAAATGAGCCGCCTTGGAGAAACGATCAACCACTGTTAAGATAACTGTTTTGCCCCCGGATTTAGGTAGCCCTTCAATAAAATCCATAGCAATATCAGACCAAACCATTTGTGGTACGGCGAGGGGTTGCAACAATCCGCCCGGATGAAGATGTTCAGTCTTGTTGCGCTGGCAGATGGTACAATCGCGGATGAAGTTCTGGATTATCCGCGAATCCTGTGAATATGAAAGTCGAACGAACTCGAGTAAGAGTCTTCTGGACCCCTTCATGGCCGGCTTGATGACAACTAGCCACAATGGTCAGAACGAAGACTGAAGATGACGGCACAAAGATACGGTCCTTGTATAAGATTAGCCCATCACGAACTGACCAGGGCGCATTCAGGCGTCCCTCTTGTATGTCGACCAGTGTAGATGCCCAACTCGGCTCCAAGGGCAAAGTCTAGCGAAGCTCATTGAACAGGGATAGAGAAGGTATTGATAGTGCATGCAGAGAAATATCAGAACTGTCGCCATCCCGTCGAGACAGTGCATCTGCCACCGCATTCAAGCGGCCTGGGCGATACTCTACGGAGAAATCAAATCCCACTAATTTACTCACCCATTGATGTTGAGGAATTGTAGACAATCGTTGATCCAGCAGGAATTTCAAGCTGTAGTGGTCAGTACGGACAATGAAGGAACGGCCCCGGACATAAGGCGCCAATGTCGCCTTTGCTTGAACCAAATTCGATGAGCTCTCGTTCATAGGCCGCCAACTTGATATGGCGCGCTGCGACAGGGCGACTGTAGAAAGCAATAGGTCCCGTATCTTGATGTAGAACAGCACCAAAACCCGATCCTGAAGCATCACAATAATAATGAATGGACGACTAAAGTCGGGTAGTCAAAGACGAGGGCCGAAGCGAGGGCTTGTTTGAGGGCTTGAAGGCATGGTCAAGCCGTACTCCACACAAATGATTCCTTCCAGAAGAGGCGAGTTAGGGTGCTGCAATGGCCCCAGAATCGCAATAAAACGCCGATAGTATCTGCCAAACCCAAAAAGGCACGAACCGCTCGAACTGTGGTCGGGTTCGGCCAATCTTCCACTGCTGCCACCTTCTGTTTATCCATGGAAACACCCTCAACCGAAATGACATGGCCGAGATATGCCACTGAAGACGTACCAAAAGAGCATTTGGATCGCTTTAAAACAAGGCCATGCTTGATTAGTTCCTGTAATACTAGACGAACATGGCAGAGGTGCTCGGCCCAAGAGTTACTGTAAATAAGGATATCATCAAAGAAAACCAACACAAAACGGCGTAGGAAGGGACCAAGGACATCATTCATCAATGCTTGAAACGTTGCTGGTGCATTGGAAAGGCCAAAGGGAAGAACTAGAAATTCGAAGTGGCCATGGTGTGTACGAAAAGCTGTCTTGTGTATATCCTGAGGGTGCATGCGTACCTGGTGGTACCCGGAACGGAGATCCAACTTTGTGAAGAAACGAGCTCCCTTCAATTCATCTAGCAGTTCTTCGACGACTGGTATAGGAAATTTATCCTTGATGGTCTTATCGTTCAAGGCACGATAATCAACGCAGAATCTCCAAGAGTTGTCCTTCTTTTTGACCAACAATACGGGTGCAGAGAACGCCGACGTACTGACACGAATGATGCCTTGGCGAAGCATCTCAGTACATTGTATCTCGAGCTCATCTTTTTGCAATTGGGGTAATTAGGGACGACCGCCATCGTGATCGGTGCCTTGGACTAGATGAATGCGATGGTCATATGCCCGCGACGGAGGCAGTCCGGCGGGCTGGGCAAATACCTCCTTATGCTGATCCAATAAAGCATCCATGAGGTTCTCCGTTCCAATAGCCCATGCAGCCATGGTGAGATGTCGGTTGGTGGTTCCCTGCAGAGTGACTTGGTGATTTTCATGCCAAAACGTCATGGTGAGATGTTGAAAATCCCAAGTAATGGGTCCCAATGTGAGTAGCCATTGAATACCAAGAACAAGATCAACTCCCGGAATCGGTAGCGCAAAGCAATCCAGGTGGAAAACAGAAGAACCAATTTGGATGGGAACTCGGCGACACGCTCCGCTGCTCGAAAGATGCTCCCCATTGGCTACTGCAACCCGTATGGGGTTAGTGGGCGGCTCCAGCATAAGACCGCATTGAGCCACGGCATCTTCAGAAATAAAATTATGGGTGGACCTTGAGTCTACCAGAGCCACAAGCTGACGATTGCCGATACGTACCGGAAGCCGCATGGTTCGGCTTGCATCAATTCCAGTGAGGGCCAGAAGAGAGATGGACAGCGTATCATCCTTGTCGTCACCAGGATACTCAGAATCCGGCACCGCCTCCAGGCTGAAGAGTTGTTGGCAAACATGGCCAGGAGCATACTTGTCGTCGCAATTATAGCAGAGTCCCTTGAGACGACGTTCTTCCATTTGTGCACGTGTCAGCTTCCGAATTAAACGACCCCCTGCCAGTCCGGTGTCACCCTCTTTGGTGACCGCAACAGTAGAGGCCGACGATCCTGTGGGAGCTGCGCCGAGCTTGGAGCCACCGGTTTTGGATGTTGTCTTGGGTCCCGGCCGTGGCTCGCTGAAGTCTTGGAGGCGCTTGTGAGCCCGAGCTAAGCTCATGGCCATCGCGAGGGTCTGTGGAGCAGCGAGACCCACAGCGATGGCTATCCTTTCCTTGAGTCCTGCGACAAACATATCGATCTTCTGGTCTTGGCGCAGATTGGCTCGAGGGAGAAGCGACTCGAATTCCTTTTGATATTGCGCCACCGTTCCTGATTGGTGGAGCTGTTTGATCTCCAGCAGGTGGTTACGGCGGGTCGGCGGGCCGAAACGGAGGTTGAGGCCATCCTTGAATTGCTCCCATGTCGGCTCACCGGACTCTTCTTCCTGAAGTACGTACCACTGTTGGGGCTCTCCCCTGAGGTGGTATGCCGCCGTGCGAACCTTCTCCTCCTCCAGCGTGGACTGTCCTTTGAAGAAGAGTGCGCACGTATTGAGCCAGTACAGAGGATCGCCCCCCCCTCGTAGATAGGAAACTCCCAGCGATGGTGTTTGGGGGTCCGTCCTTCCGCCACAGGTCTGCCGCCGCCAGGTCCACCGCCCCCTCCAGGACCGCTGCCGCCCCACCCGCCAAAGCCACCAGGGCCGCCGCCACTGGTCGCCGCCCGCCTGCATCGCCGCCGCCGCCGCGCGGCGGAAGCCGTTGAAGTGGGCGGTCGAGGAACTAGGATCTCGAAGAGGTGGCGCGACGTAGGTAACTTCCCCCGGAATTTTGTCGGCCAAACTGTTGTCCATCTTGCCCTCTCCTGTTGCTGCGGTGACAAGATCATCAAACTTGGCGATACGGGAATCATGCTGATCCAGCCGCGTATTGATCGTGGCGATGAGCGCTGAGTGACTATCTTGCACCATGGATATGCCTTCAAGCTTCTTGAGGACATCCTGCAGCATTGTTTTGATCGTTGAGTCTTCAGGATGTTCACCACCGCCGCCGGACATGATGCTCGCAGCGATTGGCTCTGATACCAAGATGTTGTGTGCGCGACTACGGAGATCGTAGTGATGCACGGAACGTCGAACAAGAGACTTTGGACGGCGTTTAGATGGCGCCGTCGGAAGCTAAGCCGCACGGCTTGGCGTCTTCTTGGCGTGAACAGAGGAAGAGATGAGAGGCAACAGAAATAATCTATTGCTTGCCTTTATTTCTTCTTGACCTGGCTATTTATATAGCCAAAGCTAAACATGGAAATATCCTTAATTAGACTCTGAAACAGACTCAATTACTTGTAATCTACTCCAACTCTAACTTTGAAAAATAAAGATATCAGACTTTCCTAAACAACCAACTTAACCTGCCAAACCTGCTTGTCAGGTTCGGGCACGTCGTGAGAAGTGCTGGCCGAACCTGACACACACACACAGTGTAAGCCATCTGCTATGCATAGCACGGAGTCCCCTGGCTACAACTTTTAAAAAATTGCTGTTTAATCATATTTAGATGATTAGCTCTCTGTTCTGAGTTGACCCTTTTCTTTATCATACAGGTAAACATTGGCAAGAAATGGAAGGAAATTATTGACTACAATGATAAGATGGTCTACAGCTTCCATGTATGCCTTCGTACTCTGTTTATATTATCTCAAAATAGCATTGTCTGTGTTAGGCACTTGTAAAAAAGATCAAAGTATGTGCACGCTCACTCTATTTGGATGTCACTGGTATGCAGGATGACTCCAGAAAGGAGAAACCAAGCAGAGGTGGACGATACAACGTGTAAGGTGCGCATCACGAGGATCAAAGCTTGGATAGTGGCCGTGTAGTGTTGCGAGATCGGCGGCTATTTTCAATACAACCTCAGCTAGTTTTATTCTGGGCAATTTTCTGATCTATTATGTTGCTTTGCTCTCTGATAGCTTGTGGTAAAAGATACAGAGATTTTGAAGATGTTGTATGCCACTTAATTTTCTTCGTAATATGCCTTGATTTTAACAACCCTGAGGAGCCATGACATTTTGAGATGCTTATAGGACATTCATGCTGGATGCCGTTCAATATTTGCCCTTTCCCGCAACGTTAATCTATTGGCTTTCCCCAGCACATTTGTGGGCGTTTGAAAATCCGACAAAAGGATTTGAGATTTCTGATTCGAAGTACACAATTAACGCTATTTTACCTAGACGTCGAACCGAGTTAATATAATTGGTTCCACGAACAATTTTCTCTGGCTGTTCCATCTTTTTATGTTTTGCCCAAGATATAACGCTAAGATAGAAGGTGTCTAACATTTATATTTTGTACTATTCACATCTGAGCCAATGAAACATGAGCTCTGAGAAAGAGGGACATTGTGTGTCGGCGTGCTCTTACACTTGTCCCCAGGGAGCAACAAGTTTGCTCTTTTAGTTCCTGCACAGGCATCACAGGACTGGATTTCATCCCATTTGGCCTCTCCTACCATCTGCCATTTATACACGTTCTGACTTCGTTCTCACACGGCCACCTCCCATCTCTCACCATCCCGCGCCAGAAACGGTGAGGCGTCACCGCAAACCACCCACACATCGAC
Organism: Guadua angustifolia; assembly: GCA_036346375.1. Lineage (NCBI taxonomy): Eukaryota > Viridiplantae > Streptophyta > Magnoliopsida > Poales > Poaceae > Guadua > Guadua angustifolia. Next base: position 28,084,182 of record CM070519.1, read on the forward strand.
GTCTCAATCCACCGCTTGCTTCACCCACGGCCTTCCTAGTTCACCTGTTGGTTTCCGTCCCAGCGAAACACGCGTTTTTTGCTTCAAGAACACTGCGAGTCCGCGACACATTTCCCTCGCACCTACGAGCGGCGCCGCAAGCCGCCTTGCGTTCCAAGCGATCGATCGAGCCATGCTGTGCTTGTCATGCGTCTGCCTGCCTTGGCTTGTGCTCTAATCAAACCCGGACTCCCCAACGCACGGTTGGTGAGGGACGACGCCACCTTACCGCGCGCGCCTCACCGCAGCTATATCACCTAGCCTCCGCCTCGTCCACGTCCCTTCACCGATACCTCACCCCTCCACCGCCCGCTGTCGCACGCCGCCATGGACACCGACCCGGTTACAGGTGGCCTCGTCGCCGGCTCGCACCAGCGCGACGAGCTGCACGTCATGCGCAGCCACGAAGAGGTATCTCTCTTCTCTCTCTCTCTGTCGGGTATGTTTCAGCCATCGTTTGCGTTGGCACCTGGCGGTGTCGCTGACCGATCAGTGGTGTGGTGGCTGCTGCGGTGCATGCGCAGCCGAAGGCGAAGGTCCGGAGCGCCGACGTGAAGACGTGCCGCGTGTGCGGCGACGAGGTCGGGGCGAGGGAGGACGGCCAGCCGTTCGTCGCGTGCGCCGAGTGCGGCTTCCCGGTCTGCAAGCCGTGCTACGAGTATGAGCGCAGCGAGGGGACGCAGTGCTGTCCGCAGTGCAACACCCGCTACAAGCGTCAGAAAGGTCAGTTCACTGGTCCACAAGTCATAACTCACAAGCATATTTCAGCTTTGGATTCTCTAGAAGCTGATTCTATATTATGGTTGTAGAGAAGTAGATTCTCTAAAAGCTAGAATCCAATTGTGGATTCTAATGTATATGGGTGGATTAGATTGTGAGAATCGGATTCTAGAATCAAACTGTTTGTTTTTAATTCTGCTTTTAGGATCAGAACCCAGAATCAAAAGCTGAAACAAACAGACCCTAATTAAATATAGGTGTTTGCTAAATAGCATTCAAGTGTTTTTTTTGTCGGCCGGTGAGTACTTTTTTTTCATTAGATGTTGCTTTATAATCCACCTTATGTTTTATCATTTCGACTTTAAGTTTTTCTCGGGGTGAACAACATGATTAGGGAATAATCAAAACATCACTGGGATGTTTTGTTCCTAAAAATCATCCAAATTTTGGAACATTGGATCTTCTTCGAGATTGGTGTGATTGATGAAACGGGGACGCATACATTAAACATATTCTATTTGATCAGTTTTTGAACCCAGACCTGTTAGGATTTTGTAGTACAGAATACAGATCTTTTTTTTCTCGACCAATGCTATTCCTCGCTACAGAGTGTGCCCTATCCGAGAGAGAGGGCCTTTTTTTGTTCGAAGAACAAAATAGAGGCCGGATAATTTAAATAGAACATAAACATGCGGTTTTGGGAGTTTGATCCAACGGCTCGTAGATTGGATTCGTAGGGTCAAAATTTGGTTGATTTTTTAGGAAAAACATCCGAGTGATTCCTAGACACACTCCATAATCAATTTGTTTGTAGTCAACGGAAATGGTAACATACATAAACAAAGCTTTTTATAGATTTTTTGTTTGTTGTGTTCTTTATAGTTTGTTATGTTCATCTTTTTTTTATCCTTGTCTAGATCTAAAGACTAAAAAAATTGAGTACTACACACCTCCTTAAATATACCGGATACACTTGACAGAAAAGAAAAATTGCGTGATCTTGCAGGGTGCCCGAGAGTGGAGGGGGACGAAGAAGACGGCATGGACGATTTTGAAGAGGAGTTCCAGACCAAGAGCCCCAAGAAGCCTCACGAGCCTGTTCAATTCGACGTTTACTCGGTGAGATTTGAATGCTTACGGGTTCACCTGGATCGGCACATTTCTGAAACATTGCGTGGTGCTCTGAACTGTGAACTGAGGCGAAACTTGTCATTGCAGGAGAACGGGGAGCAGCCGGCGCAGAAGTGGCGGCCGGGCGGCCCTGCGCTGTCCTCCTTCACCGGAAGCGGTCCGTGCAAAACAAAATCCCACGAACCCTTCTTTTTTTACTGCTCCAATATACATTTGATCTTAGCATGCTTAAGAGATTCATCTGAAGACGAGTATGGTGTGCGATTTGCAGTGGCCGGTAAGGATCTTGAGGCGGAGAGGGAGATGGAGGGGAGCATGGAGTGGAAGGACAGGATTGACAAGTGGAAGGCCAAGCAGGAGAAGAGGGGGAAGCTCAACCGCGACGACAGCGACGACGACGACAAGAACGACGACGAGTACATGCTGTAAGCTCCACGTTCTAACGTGCTGATTCAGTTCTCGCCACTAAATTCGATTTGAATTGGATTGGTAACTAACGTGGACGTGGTGTTTCGCGCCAAAATCAATGCGCAGGCTGGCGGAGGCGCGTCAGCCGCTGTGGCGCAAGGTGCCGATCCCGTCGAGCATGATCAACCCGTACCGCATCGTGATCGTGCTCCGCCTCGTGGTGCTCTGCTTCTTCCTCAAGTTCCGTATCACGACGCCGGCCATGGACGCGGTGCCGCTGTGGCTGGCGTCCGTCATCTGCGAGCTCTGGTTCGCGCTCTCCTGGATCCTGGACCAGCTGCCCAAGTGGTCGCCGGTGACCCGCGAGACCTACCTGGACCGCCTCGCCCTCCGGTATGACCGCGACGGCGAGCCGTGCCGGCTGGCGCCCATCGACTTCTTCGTCAGCACGGTGGACCCGCTCAAGGAGCCTCCCATCATCACGGCCAACACCGTGCTGTCCATCCTCGCCGTGGACTACCCCGTCGACCGCGTCAGCTGCTACGTGTCCGACGACGGCGCATCCATGCTCCTCTTCGACACGCTCTCCGAGACCGCCGAGTTCGCGCGCCGCTGGGTGCCCTTCTGCAAGAAGTTCACCATCGAGCCCCGCGCCCCGGAGTTCTACTTCTCCCAGAAGATCGACTACCTCAAGGACAAGGTCCAGCCCACCTTCGTCAAGGAACGGAGAGCCATGAAGAGGGAGTACGAGGAGTTCAAGGTGCGGATCAACGCGCTGGTGTCGAAGGCGCAGAAGAAGCCGGAGGAGGGGTGGGTGATGCAGGACGGAACGCCGTGGCCGGGGAACAACACGCGCGATCACCCGGGAATGATCCAGGTGTACCTCGGCAGCCAGGGCGCGCTGGACGTGGAGGGGAACGAGCTTCCGCGGCTGGTGTACGTCTCCCGTGAGAAGCGGCCGGGGTACAACCACCACAAGAAGGCCGGCGCCATGAACTCGCTGGTGCGCGTGTCCGCCGTGCTCACCAACGCGCCATTCATCCTCAACCTCGATTGCGACCACTACGTGAACAACAGCAAGGCCGTGCGGGAGGCCATGTGCTTCCTCATGGACCCGCAGCTCGGGAAGAAGCTCTGCTACGTACAGTTCCCGCAGCGTTTCGACGGCATCGACCGCCACGATCGTTACGCCAACCGCAACGTCGTCTTCTTCGACGTAAGCCACCTCTTAACGTATTCCTCTCTCCTGGCACACCGGTGAGGAGGGCCTGAGCTGATGATGGTGCACTCTGTCGTTGCAGATCAACATGAAGGGGCTGGACGGGATCCAGGGGCCGGTGTACGTGGGGACGGGGTGCGTGTTCAACCGGCAGGCGTTGTACGGGTACGACCCGCCGCGGCCGGAGAAGAGGCCCAAGATGACGTGCGACTGCTGGCCGTCGTGGTGCTGCTGCTGCTGCTGCTTCGGGGGCGGGAAGCGCGGCAAGTCGCGCAAGGACAAGAAGGGCGGCGGCGAGGGCGGCGTGGACGAGCCGCGGCGCGGGCTGCTCGGGTTCTACAAGAAGCGGGGCAAAAAGGACAAGCTCGGCGGCGGCGCCCCAAAGAAGGCGGCGTACCGGAAGCAGCAGCGCGGGTTCGAGCTGGAGGAGATCGAGGAGGGGCTGGAAGGGTACGAGGAGCTGGAGCGCTCGTCGCTCATGTCGCAGAAGAGCTTCGAGAAGCGGTTCGGGCAGTCGCCGGTGTTCATCGCCTCCACGCTCGTCGAGGACGGAGGCCTCCCGCAGGGCGCCGCCGCCGAGCCCGCCGCGCTCATCAAGGAAGCCATCCACGTAATCAGCTGCGGCTACGAGGAAAAGACCGAGTGGGGCAAGGAGGTAATTTATTAAGAAAATTATGACAAAAAATACCGTAAACTTTTGCACCAGCCGGGAATCGAACCCGGGTCTGTACCGTGGCAGGGTACTATTCTACCACTAGACCACTGGTGCTGCTTGATACCGTGATCTGTGGCAAAATTATATTAGTTTCTGAGTTTCATTTCGGGTGTGGTCCTGGTGCGTGCAGATCGGGTGGATCTACGGGTCGGTGACGGAGGACATCCTGACGGGGTTCAAGATGCACTGTCGCGGGTGGAAGTCGGTGTACTGCACGCCGCCGCGCGCCGCGTTCAAGGGGTCGGCGCCGATCAACCTGTCGGACCGGCTGCACCAAGTGCTCCGGTGGGCGCTGGGCTCTGTGGAGATTTTCATGAGCCGCCACTGCCCGCTCTGGTACGCCTATGGCGGCCGTCTCAAGTGGCTCGAGCGCTTCGCCTACACCAACACCATCGTCTACCCCTTCACTTCCATCCCCCTCGTCGCCTACTGCACCATCCCCGCCGTCTGCCTCCTCACTGGCAAGTTCATCATCCCCACGGTAAGTCATCGTTATCGAACGCCTACTGTACATAGCCTGACGTGAGCGCAAAGCAAGTATTAATGGTCATGGATGTACGTGTGCGTGCAGCTGAACAACCTCGCGAGTATCTGGTTCATCGCGCTGTTCCTGTCCATCATTGCGACGGGGGTGCTGGAGCTGCGGTGGAGCGGGGTGAGCATCGAGGACTGGTGGCGCAACGAGCAGTTCTGGGTGATCGGCGGCGTGTCGGCGCACTTGTTCGCGGTGTTCCAAGGCTTGCTCAAGGTTCTGGGCGGCGTGGACACCAACTTCACCGTCACCTCCAAGGGGGCCGCCGACGAGACCGATGTCTTCGGCGAGCTCTACCTCTTCAAGTGGACCACCCTGCTGGTGCCCCCCACCACACTCATCATCATCAACATGGTCGGCATCGTCGCCGGCGTCTCCGACGCTGTCAACAACGGCTACGGCTCCTGGGGCCCGCTCTTTGGCAAGCTATTCTTCTCCTTCTGGGTGATCCTCCACCTCTACCCCTTCCTCAAGGGGCTCATGGGGAGGCAGAACCGGACGCCCACCATCGTCGTGCTCTGGTCCATCCTCCTCGCCTCCATCTTCTCCCTCGTCTGGGTCAGGATCGACCCCTTCATCCCCAAGCCCAAGGGGCCTATCCTTAAGCCGTGCGGAGTCGAGTGTTAAGCTTGTTCTTCTTGCTTGCACTATTGCGTGCGCACGCGTTCGTTCGATCGTGCGCTCGCACTATTGGGACTTCATTTCATATTTCGACTTGTTTTGTACAAGTTTTGTGAGTGAGATAAAGTGTTAATTGGGGGTAGAACTGTTATGGACACTACTCGGATTAAAGGACATTATTTTGGGTGTCATTAAACATGGTGGAAAGTAGGGTTGACTATGAAACTATTATCAAGCTTCTTTCAAAATTAACATAATTTGACTTAAAATCATTTTATTTACAATTTAAATAGTTATTTCAAATTTGAGCTAACGAGCCACTATCGAGCCAAGTCTCGTTAATATTTTTTCCCTTCAAATAGACTCATTTCAATTCAAAACTATAAACTATTGTAATCAAAGAATTTTTGGTTCAAGCTTTAATGAGCCTTTTTTGAGCAGCCACATGCATGGCCTTATCCGGGAGTCCGCCCATACAAGACGTAGTCCACCGCTCGCTGCTGCTGGGCCGCACAACGTTGCGAAGCGAGTAGCAGGTGGCACGGCGCGGCCTCGGTTGCCCACGGCGGACACCACGGCGGCGTCCATTAAACTTCACCTTAGAACAACCACGTCAGATGTCCCTGGTACAAATTCGAGCTTTCGCTTTGGAAATTAACCCACGAACGTGGACGTTTACAAGGAGCAAATTAACCTAGCAAATGGAGACCCATATTCCCATATCTGTACAAAAAAAAAACATGTTAGAGAGTTGTTTCTATGCTTTTCTTTTTTAAGTTGTACAAACATTAAAATATGAATGAATATAGTCGATGATTACTTATCGTCTTCGCTTGTGTAACTTGTACCGTAAGGAAAAGCATAAAAGCACAGCTCAACATGAACATGTTAATGTACAAATGCTACTAAGTAACGCAACACGTCATTTCTTTGTTAAAAAAAAACGCGTCATTTCTGCGAGTGAGTCAGGTCGCCGATCGCCCAGAACGCCCAGTCCAAGGTCGATCTTCGGCTAGCGGAGAGCTCCTGCGCGACGCTTCGCATGGTCGGCCGGGCCTCGGGGTTCGCCCGCCCGCACGACAGAGCCACGACGAAGGCGAACACAACTTGCCGGGCCAGCTGCGAGGTGGGAGGGTCCAGGCTCTGGCCCGCCACATCCTTGAGCAGCAGCAGCAGCGACGACTCGCCGCCACTCTGCTCCTCGGACGACGACAGCGACGCGACTCCAGAGAGCGTATGAGCCCCGCCCGGGTACCTGCCCATTAGGATCTCCATTGCCACCACGCCGAAGCTGTAAACGTCGAACTTAGTCGTCACCCTCATGTTCGCGAGCTCTGCAGCAAGAACGTGCCAATGCCAATGTGAGCATGCAGAAATGGATGATTCGGTCACTGTGCCATTGCAATATTTGTATAGTACCTGGTGCCGTGTAGCCGTAGGACCCTGAGATGCTTGTGCAGTTGGAGCGTCCGGGGGCGAGGAACCTCGCCGTGACGAAGTCCGACACACGCGGCTCGTAGTCGGGGTCCAGCAGGACGTTGTTGACCAAGACGTCGCGGTGGATCATCGGCGGCGAGCAGTCGTGGTGCAGGCAGGCCAGAGAGTGCGCCACGCCCCTGATTGCCCTTAGCCTCGCCGGCCAGTCGAACCTGTCGTAGCCGTCGCTGCCGCGCCCATATACAGCACTGTCCTGAGGCTGCCCCTCTTCATGAGCTCATAGACCAGGTACATTACCATATCGAAAAATAACCAAGATTTTTCATTATTGTTTTGTCATGGCATGGAAGGAAAGAAGAGATTAGAAAGTAATCCAGACTTACTATTGTAGGCTTGCTATTTAAAAGGCATGTAACATGTTGTAAAGGCAAGTAGAGGATGATTTATTCATTTTCAAGTTATTCCATAGATAGCTCTTTATTAGAGGAGCTTAAGGAGCATGTCGAAGCAGATGCCAAGGAGCACACAATCTGAATTGCTGACTTTACTTCTTAGCGTGGAAGCTTCATCGTCAACTCAACTCCTCGGGGGAGGTGCTGTCGATGTGATGATATCAAAGAACGAAAGCAGCATCTTCCATTGCTCACACGGAGCAACTATGTCGCGTGATCATTGAAGATGCGCATCAACCTATAGGTACAAGGTGTGTGGGATGCCGTGATGAACAACAACGTTGACGATCGAAAGGATAGGATGGCCCTCATTGGCATTTATCAAAGTGTACCAAGGACGTTCTTCTGATGTTGGCTAAGAAGGATTCTGCCAAGGATGTGTGGGAGAAGCTTAGGGCGATGCACATGGGCACCGATCATGCTAAGGAGGCGAAGATCCAAACCTCCAGGAGCGATTTTGAGGTGATTCGCATGAAGGAAAATGAGTCAGTGGATGATTTCGCTATGAAGCTGACAACGATCGCCAATGGTATCTGAGCATTGGGTGAGCAAACAGAGGAGATCACCATCGTTTGCAAATTTCTCCGCGTAGTTCCGGCGAAATTTTTACCAATCGTTACGTCGATCGAGCAATTCAGTGATCTAAAGACCATATCCGTTGAGGAGTTGATCGGCCGCCTCAAAGCCATTAAGAAGAGGGTTTGAAGCTACAACAACAAGGAAGAGCAGCAGCATCTATTGCTTACGCACTTGAAGTGGATGGCAAATATGATGAAGAACAAGGGAGAGGAATCTTCCTCCAGCTTGAAGAGATGCGGCGGTAACGGTAGCGATAGCCATGGTCACGAAAAAGGACATGATCGTGACCTCAGGCATGGCAAGGGTGGCCACGATGACACCTCACCATCAGGAAATGTCAACCGTAGGTCTAGAGATGGCAAGGATAAAAGCAAGATTAAGTGGGTTTACTGCAATGTTTATGGCTACTATGGATCTGAGTGATGTAAACCTCGTCGTAATCATGATCGGGATGAGGAAGTTAATCTCACTTGAGCAATTGATGATGACCCTACCCTATTTCTTTCCGTGTGCATTCAGAAGGCATGTGACATGGTGCTGATGAATAAGGAGAAGGTGACACCAATGCTACGCATCGATGGCAAGATACATCCTATACCCAATGAGTGGGTACCTAGACAACGACGCCAGCAACCACATGATGGGGCAGTGGTCTGTACTCAATGAGCTAGATGAAAGTATCCACGGACAAGTCCGATTTGGTGATGGATCCACAGTGGAGATCAAGGGAAAGGATCAATCTATAGGTACAAGGTGTACTCTCCGAGGTATACTTCATATCAAGTCTTTGCAATAACATTGTAAGCCTTGGGCAGTTTGCAAAAGATGGTTGTAAGGTGGTATTATACTATGCACGGTTGTGGTTCTATGAGAACAGCGGTAGACTTCTCATGAACGTAAAAAGATACAAAAATATGATGTACAAGATTCAGCTAAAGATAGTAAGCCCTGTATGTCTCACAGCCAATTTGGAGGATCCTGCATGGCAGTGGTATATGTGGTTGGGGCATGTGAATTTTCATGCTAAAGCAATTGATAGAGAAGGAGATGGTGCTAGGGTTAGCGAAGATCGACCACCCAATACAACTATGTGAAGGATGAGGTGCGATAACCTCAAGCCAACCAAATGGGCACAGAATTCGGGTTTGGCCATTTGGTCGAATTCATTAATCCAATCCTCCTTGGCAAACCACCGGAAAGGATCGAAATCCCTGATGATTCTTACCTGCTGGCACATATGGCTCGAGCGTAGTCGTCGCATCTTCAAGAATGAACTCTTGCCACCTCGAAGGATCCTAGAGTTGCTAAAAGACGAGGTGCAATCGTGGAAAGTGGTGAGCGCAAAGGCATTAGAAGCAATGCTGCTCTAACCCTGGCCATTCTCCAATCTCCTTTCGTCATTCTCTAACCTGGCCGGCCTTCTTTGGCACAACTTCTAGACTGGTTTTTTCTTAAAAGAAACCATAAGCTGTGCCAAATAACTGGCTTCTATTTTATTTTAGCTTTTGTCCAAACTCAAGATTATTTGTGAAGAGAAATAGAAGTTTCTGGAAGAGCAAATTTACAGTGGATAACATGGGTAGTAAATAGTGGCAGTAGAAATTAGATCTTGATGTACATTTTTTAGGGGTATTACGGATTTTTGATCCTTTGCTACGTTACTCGTTAATCGTTATCGTTGACCTTCATTTTTTGCCGCCGCTGCCCTTTATTGCATCACTCATTATCGTTGCCCTCCTTTTTCTACCACCACCATCACCAGTCCGGTCCTGTCGACGCCACAGCCTCTGCTTTCCTATTGGTGCCCTCCTGGATTGTAACTACATCGCAGCTCGTGCCCTTCCACCTAATTCGTGACAACACCGTGGTCTCGCCTAACACATCGAGCGCTCTATCCTATGTGGCATATGAAGCAGTTTTGAATTTTACACAAAAGTATAAAAAATACATGTATGTTCAAAATTAAAAAATTGCTAATTACAATACTATCACCATATGTGTTAGGGTTTGTGTCGAATATGTGTACGAGTAGGATTACAATTGGACTCTGTGTTGTAATAGGCAGGGGGAGATAGAGTAGGAGTCGGACTCTATGTCCTTGTCCCTATATAAAGGGTGCGACCACAGTGTAACAGAGAAACGACTAACAATAGTAGCATAGGCAAAGAAAGGCGTGGCTCTTTGTGGCCGTGCTCCATGTAGCCGTATCTTTGCGGTATTGTTGATTGGGGAGGAGCGCCCATAATCGAGCCCATGCAGATGTAGGCGCAAGCCGAACTGCGTTACCAAACATCGTGTCTCCTTATGTCGTTTTGATCTTACATTGGTATCGGCCTTATTTTTCCTAACAAGTGGTATCAGAGCTGAGGTTGCAATGAGTAAGATCAAGGGGGAGACACGAGGTTCATGCTCGATGGGCGCCAGGAAAATTACTCAATCTGGTGCAAGGTGGAGCATGGCGGCGATCGGCGTTTCGGTCGGTGGAGTCGAACACTTCAGGCGGGGGGCTTGAACTGTTCGATGGACTACGATTGGCGAGATTGATCGAGCGTGATAATCGGGCCAACATCGTGGTCGGCGAGGTTGTTATAAGCGGCGACTTGGCGCTCTCGATCGAATCTGCGAGATCGGGCGGCGGGAAGCGATGATGCGACCGGATGTTACAGGATAAACATCATGACACGGCGAGTAATTATTGTGCCATGGATGTTGTGCAAGTGTGACATGAAGTTTTAGCGAAGATTGGCGAGGATTCAACGTGCGGCGATGCACTCTGGTCGGCCTTGCGCTGGCCGGTCGGCCGGGATCTCGAACATCGGCCGATTGTGCCTTCGTGGTACCTGGAAGGCCGAGCGGCGTCGGAAGCGGCGGCAGCGGCGGCGCTTCTTCTTCGCGATGAGCAAGAACGGCGTCTTGAGGCATCGGTGCATTGCAGCGGTAGCGTGAAGCGAGCAGCGTGGAAGCGGCGGCGTGGAAGCGGCGACATCTGGCGAGGTCCCACGGTCCCACCGGAGAAATTGCATCACGAACACCGGAGAAATTGCATGCGGTAGCGTGGAAGCGGCGCCTCATTACATGCACATCTGCGAGGTCCCACCGTGGCACTTGCATGGCGTCTTCGTTAGGCGGACATCTTTGCATCTGCGAGGCTCGCGATGCCGGCTCGTGTTGGTTTCGATCCGGCTCGCGATGCTTGAGCGAACGCGCGGGACGACGATGATCTGGCGGCGCGTGTTTGACTCTGGCGAGGCGACGGCGCAAAAAGGAAACCAAGGCTCGGCTTTCCGTGGCCGAGAAGGAATCGGATCTGGAAGAAAAATCAACTCTGTTGGTTTTTTGTTGTTTCGGTCTCGGTTGTGGATTCCGATTTGGATGGCAGGCCAGGGACCTAGGCTGCACTATATATTCAAAGCCAATGAAGCTAAAGGAGAAACAATCCAAGGTGTAGAAGAGGATTTTTCAGGAGAGAAAAATTCAGATCTGCACAAGAAGCAATAAATTTGTTTTGGCGCAGTTTGAGAACAAGGCATGAGATGTAGGTTACGAAGGATAGGTGCTCGGGAAGGTTGTTGGTGGTTTGACCGAAGAGGTCAAACATGCTAGTGATAAGCGAAGTCGAGATCGATCTATGCCAGAGGTGAGAGGATCAAGCGGTCATGTCAATGATCTGTTCAAGGTGGAGAACGGATTAGGCGGCGAGATTGGGGATCTGCTACTGAGGCAAACAGATCGGGCGGTACAAAGCGTGGTCGGTAGGATTGAGCCGACAAAAGGAAGGAACAAGCAGTCTTGATGTGGCAATGGCTAAAGATGACTCGAAAAGCAACGCAGAATGCAAGGGAAGTTCATGTTCGGTGCGAGAATCTTGTTGTAAGTGGAGTCATGGAGGAGCCAAAGTTCACGAGGATAGCATTATGCGTTCGAGGCGGTGGAGTGCAAGCCAAGTCGGACTCATCGGGTGGCTTGGCGTGAGCTACAAAGGCGGCAACCGAGTCCTGCACGCGGGTTCGGCGTGAACAGGGGCGACTTCAAGGTGACGGACCATATTCGTCAAGGTGGAGTTTGTTAGGGTTTGTGTCGAATATGTGTGCAGTAGGATTACAATTGGACTCGTGTTGTAATAGGCGGGGAGATAGAGTAGGAGTCGGACTCTATGTCCTTGTCCCTATATAAAGGTGCGACCACAGTGTAACAGAGAACGACTAACAATAGTAGCATAGGCAAAGAAGGGGCGTGGCTCTTTGTGGCCGTGCTCCATGTAGCCGTATCTTTGCGGTATTGTTGATTGGGGAGGCGCCCATAATCAGAGCCCCGCAGATGTAGGCGCAAGCCGAACTGCGTTACCAAACATCGTGTCTCCTTATGTCGTTCTGATCTTACATTGGTATCGGCCTTGTTTTTCCTAGATTGTTGGGTTTAATCCCACATCGGTAATTGATTGTGGGGGAGCACAACATATAAGATGGGGCATCCCTCACCCATCAGGCTAGTCTTTTGGGTTGAGTTGGGCCAGGACCTTGGTTGTGGCTCTGGTTGGGCCAATGAATGTGGGAGACCTGGGCCGAGACCAGGTGTTGGTCTCGGAGGGAGCCGGATCACTGCGGGCCATGAGATGGCAGAAGCGCAGCGGCTCCAACAAGTGGTATCAGAGCCCAAGGTTTGAAAACCGGAACGTCTCCAGGGTCGCACGGTTGTGGGGGAGCCTTGAAAACAAGTCTCGGGGTGACATGGGTTTGATGTCACGGGGGAGATTGTTGGGCCCGATGTGTGATGGGGGAGATTGTTGGGTTTAATCCCACATCGGTAATTGATTGTGGGGGAGCACAACATATAAGATGGGGCATCCCTCACCCATCAGGCTAGTCTTTTGGGTTGAGTTGGGCCAGGACCTTGGTTGTGGCTCTGGTTGGGCCAATGAATGTGGGAGACCTGGGCCGAGACCAAGTGTTGGTCTCGGGGGGAGCCGGATCACTGCGGGCCATGAAATGGCAGGAGCGCAGCGGATCTTAACAATATGATTTTTACTGCCAATATTATCAGTGGAAGTATAACTAAATTCTAACTAATCTGATCTATTAGATCAAATAGAATGGATGGCTAATATTCAATATTGTGTATCGTAAAAGTGCTCTTCTGGAAAGTAGCTTTTCAAGACAGCCAGCTAATAACTGGCTTTTACATAAGCCCAAACCGTACCAAAGGAGTACCTAGTTTTTAAACTCAGTCTAGGCGCTTGTAAATATGTTCTGTTTTCTTCTCCTATTAATATAACCCAGCCCTGCTGTATATTTCAAAGACAGAGAAATATATATGCTCAGTTAAAGATCGACCATAGATCAGCAAGAACTACATTACTACAAGCATCTAATGTGGCTGTGGCCCAACTTCTTTCCACCGTATACAAGACATGACATACTGGCATCATGCCACTGAAATTTCTGTGTGCCTACCTGTTGATGGGTAAGAAACATGGTCTCACTCGAAAAGCTGGGCTTAGTGACATTAACTTTGCCAAAGGACGTGACAAGATTGCCCATGGAATGGTGAAAACTGAAAACCCATGGGTTTGGAATGTTTTCTTGTTAAATAGCACTCATTTCAATTGATGGAATCATTTTACCTTCTCTCCTTATATTTGAGTACTCTATAGGCCAAAAAAAATGATTGCTCCACCAAAAAAACACTCGAGTGTCACTTAGCAATTCTTTTTTTTCAGAGGATATAATTTCCTTCTGGTAGTCGAAGAATGAATGGAGCAATCAACACAAGTAAAGACTTTTTGGCTTATGACTTAAAAGCCTCCTAGTCCGGTTTATATAAATTTCCTTGCGGTAGTAGACTAGTAGTAGAATGGAGCAATCAATGACAAGCAATGGCTTTCTGCTTAGACTTACGAAGTCTTCTTGTCCAGTTTATAGACGGCCTAAACGAAAAATCTTAACACCTGGCCCGCCTATCTTTTCCGGTCCTCCTAAAACGCAATTCTCGTTTCTTGTCTCGGCCAATTTCAATCAGGCCCTAGAATCGGAGGGCCAATTTTCTTGATCTCCTAGCCCAATAGACACCGAATAAGTTTTCTTCCCTTGAGATTGCAATAAAGAGTGAAATACTTTTTGATGAACGAAACAAAGAAATATTTCTTAGGAATTTTATGTGCTAGAGCGTTTTATAGGATTGTTCTAGGAATTTCTACAGAATTCCCCCAATGGATTTTTGTCTGGATACATAAAATTTGTTACGTACCACTACCAATGGCAGAACTAGGAAACTTTCGATTGGAGTGTACACTTTATACGTATAACTCTAAAATTTTATACAATGGTTTCGTAGTATTATAAATTGAACACATATATTTGAAATTTGCTATTAATACAATACAAACAGTTCTGAGGTCTTAAAAATCTCAAACCACCATATACAAAACCAACTCAATCAACAAATTTAATCTATTGATTTTTTTTTCAAATTTGTGGGGCCTAGATCCGCCCTGATTACTACGTATGAAGCTTGAAACAGAAAGTAAACAGCGTTGGCTTGTATCGGATGATCGTGCAAAATGAACGTATAACCATCAAAATATGTTTTGTGCGGACAGTGCAAAACGGATCATTTAATTTGTCCAAGAAACCATCGCTAAAAGATAATGGGTGAATTGAAGGCGGCCACCAACCAGTGGACAACACTGAACAGTCGTACAGATGGAGCAGTCAGTATACCAACGGCATTTACGATATGAGATATATGTACCCCAACGCTACAAAAATATCACATCATCTGAATGTTTACTTTTTCTCTCGAGCGTTGTAACACCTCTTGTAACTCTTCTATTTCCTTTCTCTTCCCCCTCTAATCACAAACATACGGATCCGTACTAGCAATGTTCTCTTTGGCGTTGGTACCTCGAGGTCCTCGACTAGCATCGGTTCCAGGAATCTTTCGCTTAGCATCATCCTCTTCAGTGTGTGATACCGAGATACCAAGTTATTCTCTCTTTTTTGGTGCAACTAAAAATACACATTGCAGATGCTCTAAGATCATGTTTAGTCAAGAACACACATTGCAGATATCCTAAGAGCATGTTTAGTCAAGAACACACATTGCCGATGCTCTAAGAGCATGTTTAGTTTGACTTTTTGGCAGATACCAAGCATGATATGGCTTGCTAGTACTGGTACTGACTAAATGTTGAATGTACCAAGGAAAAGAGATAGCAGCGGTGCTTGGTTTTTCTCCAGTACCAAGCGAAGCAAAAGATCCTTGGGCCCACTTGAAGGTGAGATAAAAAGAGATGATATCTATACCTATAGATATAAATTTTGTTGGAGAGCACCCGCCGACGCCCACCACGAGTTGCATAGCACTGTAGAAACGACAGCCATTTGTATAGTGCTATGCTACAGTACTTTTAAATTTTGTTTCTTTTTTTTATAAAAAATCTACATCGTTTTTTCTTTTTTTTTTTAGAATTTTTGTTTTATTTTTTAGGATTTGTTTCCTTTTTAAAATTTTTTTTAGGATTTGTTTCCTTTTTTAAAATTTTTAGGATTTGTTTCCTTTTTTTAGAATTTTTGTTTTCTTTTTTAGAATTTCTCTCGAGCGTTATAACACCTCTTGTAACTCTTTTATTTCCTTTCTCTTCCCCCTCTAATCACAAACATACGGATCCGTACTAGTAATGTTCTCTTTGGCGCGGAAATTTTTGTATTTTATACAAAAAATGAGCCGTATTTACAGAAATATACAACATTCTCGCGTATTTACAAAAATCTCCATCAATTTCGCGATGTGAAAAAGCGAAACCTCAATTTCGCAAACTCAGATTGCGAAATCAGTGATTTCGCGTTTTCAAAATGCGAAATTGAGGTATTTCGCAATTTCAAAAATCGAAATCCGGTATTTGCAATTTGAAATTGCGAAATTGAAGTGGTTTTGCAGTTTGAAATTGCGAAATTGGACTATACCTCCCGGGTAGAATCAGCGACCACGTATAAAAATAAAATAGGACTCTAACGACGTCAAAAAATTTTGAAATTTTTTATGGAGGTTTCTGATAAATCAGTGATATTACCATAAAAATTTCAAATGATTTTAAGATCTGGGGAATTTTTTAAAATTCAAACAATACAACTATCCTGATAAAACGCTGGCCGACAAGTTTGAACCGAATGAAAAATGAAACAAACCACGTTAGAAAATTTTAAATTTTTTTGTGCATGGTTATGATGCATCACTAATGTTCCCATAAAATTTTCATATAATGATCAAGCTCTATGAATTTTTAAAAATTCAGACAGTGCTAGTGTCCGATATGGCAAAATTCAGACAGTAGCACTCTCTGAATTTTTAGAAATTTATAAAGCTTGATAAAAATTTTATGAAAACATTAGTGATGCATCATAACCATGGACAAAAAATTTCAAAATTTTATAGTCGACAACAACTCATGTTATGAACACTTAAATTATTTGTTGAACATATATAAGAGCACATACACCGAAAGTTCAGATGATGAAATAAGCAACAGATTATATTATATTACAAGGGCATTACAACAGTGACGAAATTGCTTGACGAACTAACTAACGAAAGCACTGTTTGTCATGGTGGAATAAATGATCGTTCCGCCTATCTGGGTACAGCCAGAATGATGTCCCACATTTTCTGCATATTACCTGACCCGTGTTAAATTTACGATTTGTCATCGGACACCGCTCAATCCCTACTATGAAAGAACTCCATGGGGATCCGGTGCACCCAAATTGTCGCCGAATGGGTGGCCTATGCCGTCGTCTCGGTGTATAAGACATAATTTTTGGTCTTTTTATGTGGATTTACGCCTCCCATATGGGCATGTCATCTCGATTCGGCGTCCCTATGTTAATACCACGGGTTCCGGATGGTCTGCATAGCAACGTCAAGGATTTGTTGCGTGGTGCGGACCTCGGCCGGCTGCTTCCCCTTGTCCCTTGTTCTTCGAGAGGAGGAACCCTCTTGCACCTCTGGTGTGTTGGATGGTGGTGGCAGGGAATCTCACGGGCGATCATCGCGCGCCGAAAGCACCGATCGAACGGATTCCTATGAGCTGCGTCCTTCCTTTCCCTTGCTATAAATCCTTTGCGATGGCATTGTAATGTTCACAACAACAGAGAGCGTGATGGCAAGGCAAGGCAAACAGAGAGCTCGGAGACGTTCACAATCGGAGCGAACTACAAGATTATGGAAGGTCCAACACGAAACCATATCCCGCGACTAGGCGCACACAACATGGGAGGCCAAGGGCACCAGTTGCAAGGTGACATGGGCGCTGGTGATCACGGTGGACGGTTTGCGAAAATGCAAATTATGTAAACAACCTGGACACGATCGTACGAGGTGCCCCAATCCACCCAGTATGTAGTCATTTGGCTTTGATTATGTGTGAAATGTTCTCTGCCCCCCAATGTATCATGTCAAATCACTCTTGTGTTGCCAAATTTGAAATAAATCGATGCCAGCTTTATCTGAAGTTGTCTTTCTTAATTTATTGTATCTACTAGTCTTGTCAAGTCACTCATGTGTTGTCATCTTCAGAATATCTGATGATGCGGCTTCTCTTAAGTCATCGAGATTTTTAATTGTAGCTCGCAGATAATGTCAAATCACCCATGTCTTGTTAAATCAGACGCTTTCTCGAGTGGGCGAATAGGCAGCGACACCTACGACCTTCGCAATGCGATGTGACAATGAGCTACTTTCATCTTTCTCAAAGTGATTCGACAATACTCTGCAGACCACCAGCGACATAGCATTACCCATCTCGGTAAACAGAGGGTGACAGTCGTGCGACTTTTCGGCAAGGGTGACACATCGTGCGACCTTTGTGAGAGGGTGACAGTCGTCGACTTTTCTCATAAGGTTTCAGTCATGCGGCTTTGATGATGAGTGACACGTCGTGCGGCTTTTCTCAAAGGGTGACAAGTCATGCGACTTTTCTTAGAAAGTGACAAGTTGTGCGGCTTTGATGATGGGTGACACGTCGTGCGACTTTTCATAGAGGATGCCGGGCCATCAAAATGGACAAGTCTTTGTAATTGTGTGGAGTAACCCTCACCACCACTATAAAAGCAGGGCGAGGGTAGACATCCAACACATCCAAACCAGCAATAAGCGTCGGTGAATCTACACAAATTAGGGCACAATGTCGTTCTATCGTCGCCTCTTGACAGCGAAGTCATCACGCCTCAATATCCGGATGCGATCTGGGGTGCCCTTGGCCGAGGATGAATGGTGCGGCTACTTCAACTGGGTGGACCCGGAGACGTACCACCCACATCTCAAACTTCCTGTATGGGATAACTGGGGGGAGCAACCCTCTCCGTGGTGCCACTACCGCCCAGAAAAGCCAGACCCCAAGTACGCCTACGGTGTTATTCAACGACCAAAGCGGGTATATTACATTGACTGCAGGGCACGCTTCCGGTTGTCCAAGGATAAGCCCAACACACACCTCCTGCACCATATAGTAGAGTGCGAGCGAAAGCAGGCAGCGTCTCCGCATGTCTCCGCTTAACAGCCAACACACCGAGGTGCAAGAGGTTCCTCCTCTCGAAGAAGAAGGGATAAGGGAAGCGATCGGTAGAGGTCCGCAACATGCAACAAATCCTTGACGCGTTCGCGAGACCATCCGGAACCCGGTGGTATTAGCATAGGGACGCCGAATCGAGATGACATGCCCATATGGGAGGCGAAATTCACATAAAAGACCAAAAATTATGTCTTATACACCGAGACGTCGCCATAGGCCACCCATTCGGCGACAATTGGGTGCACTTCGGATCCCCATGGAGTTCTTTCATAGTAGGGATTGAGCGGTGTCCGATGACAAATCGTAAATTTAACACGGGTCAGGTAATATGCAGAAAATATGGGACATCATTTTCTTTGTACCAGATAAGCGAACGATCATTTATTCCACCATGACAAACAGTGCTTTCGTTAGTTAGTTCGTAAAGCAATTTCTTCACTGTTGTAATGCCCTTGTAATATAATATAATCTGTTGCTTATTTTATCATCTGAACTTTCGGTGTATGTGCTCTTATATATGTTCAACAAATAATTTAAGTGTTCATAACATGAGTTGTTGTCGACTATTAAATTTTGAAATTTTTTGTCTATGATTATGATGCATCACTAATGTTCTCTTAAAATTTTTATCAAGCTTTATAAATTTTTAAAAATTCAGACAGTGCTACTGTCTGAATTTTGTCATATCAGACACTAGCACTGTCTGAATTTTTAAAAATTCATAGAGCTTGATCATTATATGAAAATTTTATGGGAACATTAGTGATGCATCATAACCATGCACAAAAAAATTTAAAATTTTCTAACGTGGTTTGTTTCATTTTTCATTCGGTTCAAACTTGTCGGCCAGCGTTTTATCAGGACAGTTGTATTGTTTGAATTTTAAAAAATTCTCCAGATCTTAAAATCATTTGAAAGTTTTATGGTAATATCACTGATTTATCAGGAACCTGCATAAAAAATTTCAAAATTTTTTGACATCGTTAGAGTCCTATTTTATTTTTATACGTGGTCGCTGATTCTACCCGGGAGGTACAGTCCAATTTCGCAATTTCAAACTGCAAAACCACTTCAATTTCGCAATTTCAAACTGCAAATACCGGATTTCAGTTTTTGAAATTGCAAAATACCTCATTTTCGCATTTTGAAAACGCGAAATCACTGATTTCGCAATCTGAGTTTGCGAAATTGAGGTTTCGCTTTTTCACATCGCGAAATTGACGGAGATTTTTGTAAATACGCGAGAATGTTGTATATTTCTGTAAATACGGCTTGTTTTTTGTATAAAATACAAAAATTTCCCTTTGGCGCTGGTACCTCGAGGTCCTCGACTAGCATCGGTTCCAGGAATCTTTCGCTTAGGGCATCTGCAATGGTTAAAGATAATTGATCTCTATAGTAAGATCCATGTCATCTATATACCATACTATAGTAAACCCTTGCAATAGTGAATCTATATAGATGTTTATAGCTATTTTTAATTAATAGAGTGCTCTCTCTTTTTCTTCATTTAATTAATAGACAATCTACAGGTCTATAGATAGCAGCGCTCTCTCTCTTCATTTAATTGTTTGCCACATAGGATAGATGCTGATATGGATTTTTTATAAATAGCTGACTAGGCACTATTACGGATGCCCTTAGAGCATCTCCAATGGTACTAGCTATAAGAAATGTCCATGTCATCTATAGATAGCATATAGACAACATCTCCAATGGATTAGCTATAGCATTGTCTATAAAATTAAATATTAGCCCACATGTAATAGGTAATAAGTGCCTTGGAATCAGTTATAGCCTGGCTATACATTAGTAGCCGGTCTATATCCCTCTCCTTATTTTTTCTCTTCCACCTAAGCAAAATACTGAGATGGCATCCTTATAACTAGCTGAAGTGGCACCATTGGAGATACCCTTAGGCCATTCACAATGAAAGTTTCATTCTCATTAAATGATATGACACATTATCATTTTTGGTGACATGGCAAGGTAATTATGAAGAGAGAGATAGAGAGAGTTTCATGGGAGGTGAGAGTTTCATCTAAATGAAACTCAGGATACACGGTTACCTAGATAAAAGCTGATATGACACTCTTGGAAACTGAGAAATGAAACTATGCACTGGGAATGGCCTTAGCATCATCCTCTTCAGTGTGTGATACCGAGATACCAAGTTATTCTCTTTTTGTTTGGTGCAACTAAAAACACACATTGCAGATGCTTTAAGATCATGTTTAGTCAAGAACACACATAAAAGACGCCCTAAGAGCATGTTTAGTTTGACTTTTTGGCCGGTACCAAGCATGATATGGCTTGCTAGTACTGGTCCTAACTAAATGTTGAATGTACCAAGGAAAAGAGCTAGCAGCGCCGCAGCGGTGCTTGGTTTTTCTCCAGTACCAAGCGAAGCAAAAGATCCTTGGGCCCACTTGTAGGTGATATTAGGGGGGAGAGAGAGAGAGAGAGGGAGCGGAGTGAGATAAAAAGAGATGATATCTATATCTATAGATATAAATATTGTTGGAGAGCATCCGCCGACGCCCACCACGAGTTGCATGAGCACTGTAGAAACGGCAGCCGTTTCTACAGTGCTATGCTACAGTACTTTTTGTTTTTTTAGTAAAAAATCTACATCGTTTTTTCTTTTTTCTTTTAGAATTTTTGTTTTCTTTTTTAGGATTTGTTTCCTTTTTTAAAATTTGATGCATATGAATGCGAGTCTATTGATGGGGTCGTCCGTGACAATACGCAAGAGCTTTATCTAGTAATATATAATCTTGGAGAGATTCACAGCAACCCAACATGTGGCCGTCCAACACCATCGAAACTACAGTGCCACATCTACAGTATTTTTTCCTTCTTTAGTTTCCTCACTCACTGTTACAATTTTCTATTTTTTGAAGTTTTTTCTTTAGTTCCCTCTCTTTTGAAATTTTTTTCGAGGGGTTATTTTTTAAAAGAAAATTTTATCCCTCTCTATTAAAATTGAGGGATCACCTGCAAAAACGCGCGGAATTCTACTAGTTGTTTTAGAGAAATTTTATAGTTAATAACATAGGTAGTAAATAGAATAGTAGAAATCAGATCTAACTGTACATTTCTCATGATATTGTGGACTTTGGATGCCCGTTTTTTCCCTGTTGCTAACCTCCTTATTCATCTATTGCTAGCCTCTTTTTCCCCCACCGCCGCCCTTCTGCAGTAAGAACGTGGGGCTGAGCACGAGCTCACTCAAGCTACACTTGCAAAAGGCGCACAAGCATCTATTCGCAGGTAGCATGGACAGTGCCATGACAATGGAGGTCCAGAAGTCGCTCCTGATCAGTTGCGGTGGGAGCCTGAGCCCTTCGCAGAAGCTGACTAGGGCGTTTGCTAATGAGCCTAGCTTCTGATCTGTTTTCTGTTTGTACTATTATCATGACAATGTGATGTATATCGATGCACGCGGTTGTAATTTAGTGATAGATGCATCAAGCAGACCAAATTTTAGAGTGTTGAGAGAATGAGTGTAGGTGTGAATGTGATACCAAGAAGTGTTCAAATCACAAGTGCAAACACCCATGATGTTATCATACGAATGTTCAGGCTTCGAGGGCGCAATAACAAGAAATAAAATTGCCGTCCTTTCTATGTATTGTGTAATATGCAGAAATCACCAGTGAAATTATCATTTTTGGACATCCTCGCCATGACCTAAGATATAGCCGCGGCCCCGATGGACAGTCGTGAAGTGGAGCACCTTGAGCCAGGTCGTGCCACACTTGGGGAAGTGGTGAGGAATATGTCGTTGTCGCGGGCCAAGAATTGGCGCTGCGTGACCATGGTGTCGAGCCGTCCATCATCGTAGCGCTACTTTCCTTCTCTTTTTTCAAATTAATTATGTGGGAATATATAACACTGCATGTCACACCAAATAAAAAATAGATAATTACACTACTACCCTTTATATGATTTTTGCTACCAATATTACCATAGAAAGTATAACTAAATCCTAACTAATCTGATTCGTTATATCAAATAGAATAGACAGCTAATATTCAATATTGTGTATCGTAAAATAGCTCTTTATTTAACAGTAGAATCGCTTTGGAGGGAGAACGGAGTACAGGACACTAAAGGAGAAAAAATACGCTTGGTACCTATATGGTGTGGTATATTCCGTATATTGAACCCCATAGGGTTCCCGGCCGCTCGACATGGCCATGTCAAATTCGGGCCGCGCGCCCTCACACCACTTTGTGCATGCTCGCCCGTGTGTACGGCTTGCTCGTCCGTGAACCACGTCACCCAGTTTTCGCCGCCGTTTGTACAGCTTATATATTTTACCACAATCTGTAGGTAGAAGTGCCCACGTGACGTAGCGGTAACTTGCTTCTTTGTTGGCTTGAGGTCGTGGGTTTGACACCCAGGCGCGCGTGCGAGCGTCGCCCAACCATATTTTTGCTTCTTGACGTGTGGCATAGGCGTGTGGATTTTTGCGGAAGGCCCCCCGAAAGTTGGCAAAATTACATCTAGGTCCTTTTTTTGCAGAAATGACTCTTCTAAAATTGTTTTTTGCGTGCAACCCTGAATAGTCCAAAATTGCAGCTAGAGGAACGCAAAGTTCTGTAGTTGATTTATTTTTTTGCATAGAGCCCTATAAAAATTTTAGAATTACAACTGGATCTAATTTTTTTGGCAAGAGCCCCCGGGTGGAAATTTTGTGATTTATATTTTTTTGTGAATTCTCTGAATAAACCGAAATAACATCCAAATCCCGAAGAAAAGGCGTTTTTCCCGGTTAGGTCGCCCAAATCTTTATAAAATTACATATTAATCCATTTTTACGTGAAAAGCCTCCCTAAGCTCCGACGATTTTTATCACTTAGTGTATATGGGCCGGCGTGCCGTGTCCACGCACCTAGTTTTTTAATGTTGCATGGCATAGGTTATCCACACTGTAAATACCCAGACGGTGAGCTTTAGACTTTAGTTATGTGCAGCCTTTTGACTTAAAACTAGCCGTCCTTGCTGTTTCTCTGTCCTTAGTTCCATGTGCTTGCCGCTACTCTCTCTCTCTCTCGATTTATTCAAGTGCCTAGGTAGCAGATCATGTGCCCGTACTGATGAAGTGCTAGTTCCTTTGACTTGAGGCTATCTGTGTTCCTTTTCCAGCGTAAAACTGTTGACTGTACGCTATGTATCGGGTCTGATCTCTAGGGTGAAAATCGAATCAAGTTCTCATTTTTTTTGATTTTTTTTAAAATTAACATAATCGTAAAACTGTTGACTGTACGCTATGTATCGGGTCTGATCTCTAGGGTGAAAATCGAATCAAGTTCTCATTTTTTTTTAAATTAACATAATTTGATTTAATATTATTTTATCTATAATTTAGATATACTTTTAGAATTGAGCTAACGAGTCAAGCCGAGCTGAGCCAGAGCAAAATCTAATTTAATTCGAAATTGACTCATTTCAATATTTAACCAATGAATAAGTATAATTGAAACAATTTTAAACCAAGCTAACAAACCCCACCACCGATTTTTTTTTTTTTCAGCCCTACTGATCTCGCTGCCAGAGTACCAGGAACCGAGGGCCGAGGATTAGGATTGAAGAGTCCATTTTGTTCCCGAGTTGATGCATGCATGCATGCGCTACCATGCTGCCGTTTGCCATGTCGGCGTACTGATGCTGAGTTCATGGGATCTGTCCAGCGACTTTTTAAGTTTGAAGGTAGCGTTGATAAACTTAAGTCTATGTTTTCGGCGAACGAAAGCACCTCTGTGATGAGAAGATAGCTAGGTCGATAGCAAGCAAATTATTGAGTTGATAGCAGTATGAAACCGTAAGAGATTGGCTTGACATGTAATCAGATAACGAAGAAGGCAATAAAACAGGCTGTTGACAGGTGTGCATAAAATTTCAACGGGAACTTTTGCACTGTACTCATGAGCTAGGAATGTACCAACGTCGTTTGATCATGGATTCATGGCGAATAGTATACTAGACAAGTGGGAATCCATTTGTATGTTGTCGCGATGTGTAGGACCAGAGCCTGCTGAACTTACGGCAAAATAAATATGAGACATGATTAAGTATAGACTTTATTGCTATGGAAATACACTACTACAGGATTGTCCATCAGAATCGGTTCTTTTTTATCATTACAGTCAGTTCTAGTAGCGATACAAAATCTTTAGATAGTGATGAGAAGGAACTACCACAGTCGGTTTTAGCCCGATTGTGATAGTCTCATCACAATTGGTTCTTTTAAGAAACCGATTGTGACGATATGGTCATAAGAATCGGTTCTTATGTGGAACCGATACATATATACATGTATATCTATATATGTACATATATATACATTTATATATATAGATATACATGTATATACATATATAATTAATATTGTTTACATATGGACTAGTATGATGCTTTAGGATTTTTAAACCTGTCGTTCTCCGATATAACTTCTAACCAGTACCACTGTCATAAGTGATCTCATATATAGTTAAGTGCTTTGATGTCTAAGCTTCTCTGGGGTATATTGATCTTCTGTAAAACAGAAATTAGTGCACTAATTTAAGTTTTAAAATTTGTATGCAAAAGGCTAAGTGTATTATTATGCATGTACATATACATTAGGGAAAAGATGTGAGCCGCCGACCACAATCAGTATATGCTGCATGACGTAGAAGTCACACAGGTTATCATTGCCCTGTTGATGACACTGTGAAGAGAGAAAGAATTTAACACACGAAGATTACATATCAAAAAATTAATCGTATATATGTTTGGCACTTGAACCTTGAAGCGCTTATACTCCAGCTATTTGCCCTTTTTGTCATCGTGTGTCCTTCTTCATCGACGTAGGCCGAGAAACCCCTACATATATTGGAGAAATGTCATTGAGTCAAAAAAAATAAATGTAGTTAAATTCAGAAAGTATTAGGTTATAGTAATGTACTTATTGCTCCAAAGGAGTCTTGATTGCGTAGGCCATCTGTCGGGGATTGGATAATTTCCATAAAGACCATTATACCCCAGTAGCCGGTTTTCAGCCGATCATGCATGCCCTTAGATGGTGTCCCCAAGGAGGATCCTCGGATGGACCAGCTGGTGGGTTCGCCCCGACCATGCTTAGGTTCGTCCCGAGCATGCACCATAGATCCTCGAGCATGCTTGCTCGGAGGTGCGCAACGGTCGGTCAGAGTTGAGGGAAAATCCCGAGCGTGATTAAGAGGTCGTGCTCGGCCTATAATGACGACGTAGAGGTAATTACGCTACGGTTTAAGTCCATTATGTCACGATCTGAGCTCATCATGTTCATAACATGACACGGCGAGAATCAAGGGTATAGTTGCAACCTTGGTTAATGCAGTAATGGCGTATTATTCGGCGGTAGTTATTTCAATCGTCTATAAAACCCCACTGATAGATCGGTATAAAGACAGAGATAGACATAGACACACAGACACATAAACATGCAGCATCAAGAAGTACGCACACAAGCTTTCCTGTAAGAATTCGAGCAATAGTAAGATCACTGGACGTAGGGTTATTATCTCTATCAAGAGAGGCCCGAACCAATATAAAAGTCTCTTGTCCCTTGTCCTTTCGAGCATCGCAACCTGGTAGTATTCTTCGGACGCAAACCCTTCACGGAAAAGGGCCTTGGTTAATCCCTCAATCAAAAAGTAAGCTCGGCGGGAAACTTATTTTTCAAACGTCGACACCATCGGTCTCTTCTTGATCGCGTTAAAAATGCAGACCGTGTTTTCACTTAGTACGAGGACGAGTAGAACCCAATAGTTGCTTATTAAACGATATCCAGTGCAAGGAAATAAGTTTACATACGGTTTAAATACGCACAAGTAATTGAAGGGTAAAGTACTACTTACTCCTCGTGGTACGGAAATAGAATGAAGTCCCTCTTCGACTCAGTATTCAATACCTCCTTGATGTAGTCCGCAACGAAGTCCGGTTGCAGTCTAGCCATGATCGCAGGCACAAGCTCAAGGTCGACAAAATATGGGGCTACTTCTTAGAGATATTTTGATAGTAAAAATGTTGAACTGGTAAATAATTCTCATAACATATACTCCTTTTGTCCAAGTTTGCAGGGTATAATTTTTAAATGATCTTGTCCATAAATATATATTGTATTTCATATTTTAGTGCTAAAAATTAGCGTGACTTAATTCCTCTTTATACTCCTCATAAATGTTCAGATTTACTGATATTCTCTAAATGCATGCATTGAATACAGTGATAAAAGACAATAATTAGGATAATATATCATATCCAATATCACTTTGTCTATGTGCCCTATAAACATGTAGGGAGGGAGTACATTTTAAGAGGTACACCCGACATTTGCAAAAAGGTACGGGCCGGTTGACCCCCCAGCCAACAGATGTCTCAGCCATCGGCGAAGCATGGCACAAATTAGCAGAGCTACTCTGCTACTGACATCCCTCTTCAGAGCGCAACCAATGCGAATGCACATCAGCTGCTACCAATGACCTATAGACGGTGCCGACATATTTATTTGGGAAGATGGAGCAGTGCAACGCACGAATAAAAGTGAACAGTCAACAGGAGGGGCGCGCTTACTCTGCCAGCCCGACCCAAACAAGTCCAAACCGCACGCGGTTCGCTGGCTCCCGGAGTCCCCGCTCGCGAAAACCGGCGACCAGTGATCCACAGGTTAGATCGCTGGCTGCGCGATTGGCCGCCGGAATTTCCTCCCTGGAAGCGAGAGAGCGAGCGAGCGAGCGCCCTGGTTGGGAAATTGGACCACCTTTGGAAGCGGCGCACACCGGCTAGGCGTATCGGCGTGGGCCAGGCTTGCCATGTGCCGCACGGCTGGTCGTTCTCGCGTTCAGACTCAGAGATCGACGGCACACGCTCGCACACGGCCCCGAACGTCGTACGGCGCGCGCGTCCACCGGCACGTCGCGGCGCGGCTCCACCCCGGCCCCGTACGATGGGGACTCTCGGCTAACCTTAGCTAGCTGGCGAAACTGGCCGTAGTTGCCGTGCTTATGGCTTACTGTATATGCATATGCATGCGTGCCTGTGTACAGCGCGAGTACGATATTTTTGTGCACTGAACAGCGGTGTTGATTTTTATAATAACTACTCTATCCAGTCAGAAACAGCGGTAGTTGTGAGGGGCGAAGAAAAGCCTTATGACACAGAGGCTGGCACGAAAAATCCATATAAAATATATTTAAAAAATCAGTAAAATTATATATTGGTCTAATAAGATGTGGCCTAGCCTGAGGCTTGGACTTAAGCTGGCCCCGCCCCTGATTGTTGTTTTGAATATTGACACGGTCTTCAAAATTGAGTTTTGACCACTAATTTTTATAGTAATATATTTAAAAAATCTAATAAAACTATAATATTATGAAAATATGTTTCGAGACGAATCTATACATATAATTTTTATTCATCCAATCTAAATATTTAAAAAATATATCAATAGCTAAAATTTTAAAAAAAACGACCACACATATCCCAAACCGACAAGTTTTCGTGAACCTGAGAGAGTATTTGGTTTACATTCTTGTTAAAATAATAAAATGTGTATAGATCTTTAATGCTATTTTCTCTCTTTTACCTCTATTTATTTTCTTCTCTTTCTCAGGCATTATACATGAATTATCACACAAACAAGTCTATCTCATAATTCCAAAGATATTTAATTGAAAGATATTTTATTTATTCTCTTTAGTGTCCTTCTCTATCTTAAAGCTTCCTTAATCTATTTCCTCCATCGAAATATGTAAAAATGGACAGAGAGAATACCAGCCGTGCGGTCAGATGAAGTAGATGTATGCACACTCAATCTGGTCACATATGAGTTGCAGCAATATTGATACGGACCCTAGTGTTTATACTAATTTGCAATATAGTGCAACTCGACATGGCACTGTTTCACAACAAAAAGAAAAGAACGAATTTAGTTAGGCTGAGGGGGAGGAGAGGGAGGCCGGTCAAGTCCAAGGAGGCCGGTCATGTGTGGTTGAGGTGCATGTAGGGAAGGCTAGCGTGACCCAATGGCCAAAGGTGTGCGACGGGGGCACCGGGAAGGAGACGGCCGAGTGTGTGGTCACATGGGCAGCCCGGTGTGCGTGACCTGAGCCGCGTCAGCGAGTGCAAGGGCACAACACTCTGGAGAGTGCAATGCGTGCTTGGCTCGGTGCCGCGCTGTTTGTTTAGGTTTAAATTTTTTTAGTTTATAGCTTAAAGTTAGTTTTTTTTTACTTAAACAGTTTAAAAGCTAATGATTTTTGTACGTAATAAAAGTAGATAATTTTATCTAATTTTAATATTATTAATCTAAAACCAACTATCAATAAGTTAAAAAAGTTTTTCTTCAGTAGCTTTTAATTTTTAGTTATATAGAGGTTTATGACTTTTAAAAAGCTTAGATAACAAGTTACTTATTTGTTTAGTTTTTAGCTTTTTTAACTTTTAAAGTTAGTTTTTTTTTAGCTTAAACAGTTTAAAAACTAAAAGTTTCTGTACATGATAGAGGTGGATAATTTTATTTAACTTTAGTATTATTAGTCTAAAACCAATCATTAATAAGCTAAAAAAGTTTTTCTCCAATGATTTTTAACTTTTAGTTATATAGAGGCTTATGTCTTTTAAAAAACTCAGATAACAAGCTATTCATTTGTTTAGCTTTTAGCTTTTTTAACTTTTAAATCGATAACAAAACTCAAACAAACGGACCATGGTGCCAGCTCAGAAACGCACGGGGAACAAGCTGTCTGAGCCAGGAGCGAGATGGGCCAGAGGAAACCAAGCTAGAATGATCTGGAGACTAGTCCGTGCATGGAAACGAGCCAGGAGATCACAATAAGGAAATATTTTTACGTTGGTTCGGTTATTATTTCCTTTTGATAGGTTTCCTGTTAATTCCTTTTCCATGTACGACTCTTTCCCATGTAGAGTCCTCAACGTGTACATTGTTTTTGTTCCCCCTTGGGCTGCGTCCGAAACACGAAAGGGGCAGCGTATATGTTGTGTTACGAGTTTTGAGTTTGAGTCGATCGATCTCTTTCTTTGAGTCAAAGTCGTACACCTTTTCTAGGTGGAGTTTAGTCGAATACAGGGTTTATGTTCGTGACTTTGGCCGTATAAGGCTGAGGCCCTTAGGCCATTTAATAGAGCGAACTATTTTTGGCGTGAGGAAAATATATACCAGAAAATAGCTGGTGGTTTTGGCGCGCGGCCATGTCCTGCGAGTGTTCTTGAGGTTTCTCATCTGGGGTTTATTTTTCTACTGGTGCAAGTCAAGACTCAAGAGCGAATCGTTCGTAAAATTGTCCGCGGAGTCTATATGATTCAAGCCTTTAATTCGTGCTCATCTATTTGACCACGTGTGGAGTTAGGATTTGGGGGTTGCACCTGTTCGATGAGTCCTGCTGTCTACGTACAGAACCAAACCAAGTTCAATTTCTTGCCGTTCTGCCAACCAAAAGGGAGTATTTGCTGCTGCATATAGGAGGGCTTCGTGGTGAAGTGCTACCACTACAATTAGGGACGGATCTACAGTATATAAACATAGCGTTAAGTGACACTGACCTCTCCTATCTAAGATACATAATTTTTTTAGTATATAAGTATATAATCTTTTTATTACAAATTATAAATTAGTATTACAAGTTCGTCTTGACACCGAGACAACCCAGTGATAGCCTTTCCTAAATCTGCTGCTGATGGTAACTAGATCCCCTAATCCAATATTTTTTATGCTACCGTGTGGAATAGGAGAGCAAGTAGCATCCTACCATGAAAATCTGGTCATCCATACGCATCGACCGGACGTTGGTCCGCGTCAAATATTCTGCCCTGTAATTGTCAGGTGTCTAGAGGCAGGGAAAACTGGAAAAGCTCTCTTCGGTGTTGCGGTCGGCACTGCACTTTGTTCTGTCAACTAGAGCGTGCCGTACGTGCACGCTCTTATTACGCGTTGGACTGGATCTGGCTAAGTAGTCCCACGGTACGTCCGATTAAAATCAGGTGGTCTAGATCAACTAAAAGTACTGCACAATTTCACTTTAGCAAAATATTATTCATCACACTGTATCAAAATATTGTTTATCTCGTTTTCAGCTGATCCAGACTGTCCGATGCTTCGATCGGACAGTCCGTGTCCGTGAGGACTGCTTAAGTTGAGACTCCCCGTAAGGACTGCACCGGATCTCTCTCCTTGCACGTTAAGCAAAACTAGTACATCTACGGAGACAACGAATCCAAGACTCCAATCGCTTGATGTGACCGGAGAAGCACGCAATTCTATGGTGATGTTTGTATGGCTGTAACTTTTATAGGCAACTTTTAGTTGGACTATATAGTTGAAGGACTATACGGCTGAATGGCTAGATTGAAGAGGATTAGTATTTGTTAGTCTAGTTTTTTGGTTTTAATGTGAGGGGGTATGGATCGAGAATGAGGGTGAGAGGGATGAGGTGGATTAGTATTTAATAGTCTAGTTTTTTGTTTTTAGTGTGAGGGGGTATGAATCAAGAATGATGGTGAGAGGGATAAGGTTTGAGATTTTATATTTGGTATAAGGGGATAATTTTCTTCAACTCTAGTGGCAAAGTCAGAATCTCATCCCATCAAAGCCGTGGAAAGCTACCCTAAATCAGTTTTTAGTTTTCAGCTTCTCTCTAGTACAAGCACTACTACAGGAATGTATATCACAATCGATTCTTTTTCGTCATCACAGTTGATTTTGATGGTAACAAAAAGTTATTAGACAATGATGAGGAGGCACCATTACAGTTAATTTTCGCGCCGATTGTGATAAAAACATCGTCACAATCGGTTATGAGAAAGAACAGATTATGATGAGGAGGTGTGTTGTTTCTCATTCATGCATTATCCCAAAAATAGCACAGATTATACACAGTATACACATATCATATTCATAATATATGTAAAACACAAATATTTTACAATGAACATATCATATTTGTTCACAATGCTAGCACAAACATGTTTAATAGTCAGTACACATATCACATTCATATGATATAATATTGTTTACATATGGTATAGTAAGAGCATGTCAGGTCTCTAATCCTATCGTCCGCCGTTACAACTTCTGTCCAGTACCACTATCATAAGTGGTCTTGTAATTTCAGCATATTTATAAATAAGCACTCTCGAACGAGAAATGTAGATTACACAACATAAACTCTAATATTCATCATATTACAGTAACAATAATTCTAGATGAACACGATAGTATTACAAAGATAATTAAATGGATGTGTGTTTGTCAAATAAAGGGTAAAATCTAATAGGATACACACAATTCTAGTGCACCCTAAACTCTCTTTGCGACATATCGAATTACTTAGTGCAAAATTGAATGGATTTTAAGGAACGCTCACCTTTTAAAGAAAACAAAAATAAGAGTAAATTGAAGGGAAATCTCCTCAAATTAGGGCTTCAACTTTACCCTCTTAACACCTAACATCGAGGATTTTATAATTTCTCACCCAAGTATTGCTTCCAACCAGAATATATTGTGTTTTTAGGGTGATAGCGATTTTTTTGCCTCTGAAACAACAATAGATAAGAGTTCAGCCCGATCGGGTATAAACAACCTAGCGAGTGATGTTTCATGGTAGGAATCGATTGTGATGTGCTCAGTATTACATCACAATCGGTTCTAACCTAAAAATCAATTGTGATTATTATTAACACACTCTCTGAAATCATTTATCACAATCAGTTTTTTCTAAAAAGTTAAGAATCAATCAAGATAAAGCGATAGTATTGTACCATTCTATAATAATGAAGTGAACTGCAGCTTATAATTTTCCACGCTTTGATTCACTGATCGATTGCTAGTCCAAAGTGAAGTGGACGTAGCTAGCTAGCTAGCCTACCCTGGAATTGAATTGGAGATTCACCTCCCCCGATGAACACGGTCGATAGTATGGTAAAACTAGAATGGAGAAATGTAGGTCAGTTCAGCCAGTGCGCGATGCTAGTTGCTGAAAGAGTAGTCCATTCACGCCTAACCTGCTTAGTGCACCTTAATACAGAAGTAAGCAGGTCAAAGCCAACGACAAAAAGATCACAAACAGGTCGTCAGGGCGTTTTGTCGTCATGCGTTACTACAAACAAGCCAAGTGATTAACAAATCACACTTTTTTCTGGGTAAGGTAGCTAATCATAATGGCAGAACGATGACTAAAATTTAGAATGTACTAACGAGACAATGCCAACATAAGAAAAACGCTAAACGTACGAAGAAAACGCTCGACACATGTAGGAACTTTGTATGCAAAGTGTTCCATGAAATGCTAACGTAACTTGTGAGACGCGCGTGACTCATCCAATCCACTTTTGTGTACATATGTTAGCGAGACTCAGAAGCCATCACCCCGCCCCCGCCGACGCCGGGGCAGTGCTAAAGCAGGCTAAATACCTGCAAAAATGTATTCTAGTTTTTTTTCACTTCTATTAAGGTATATTTATAAAAAAAACTGTATTACCCTTTTCATTATATCTTTAGATTGTATGTTTTACTATAATTTATGACAATAAATGATATTTAAAATAGTTAAATGAGAGGGGTATAAAAAAATAGTAAAAAGTCATTGAAACTCTAGAATAATATGTATTTAGAAATAAAATTTAAAAGCTGGAATATCATGTATTCGAAAAAGGGGTATAACTGAATTCTCTAGCTTAATCCGGTCACTAAGAAATTTGTCCTTGTTTTATCTACATTTTGTCCGCGCCTCACTCAAAACTGTAGACGAGCTGCAGCACACCATGCATGCACTGCCAATTTATGCAAGTCAATGCACGGCAGCGAACCGGTAGCGTGGCGCATAATCTGTATCATGCGCAGGCACAGGCTGTCGGCCGGGTACTACTCGGCCGAAAAAACGCCTAAAAAATAAGGGGCTGATTACTGTTTATATCTTAATGGATATCTCTTACAATATTTTTATTCTACATTTGTAATATTTTTTATCGACGCTTGTAATATCCGTTTACTAAAGCGTATTTTACTGTTTATCGAAAAAAAATATTTTACACGGTATAAAGAAATATTGCATGAGTTTGAAAATCAATGTTACCAGTATCGTGGCGCATAATCTGTATCATGCGCAGGCACAGGCTGTCGGCCGGCTACTACTTGCCCGAAAAAACGGCCCAAAAAATCACTGCCCTCCCCTCCTTCCATTTATTTATTCATTCATCCCGCTTTCCCACCCGCACCACCAAACCCCACATGCCTCGGTCAACCCACCCCATTGACCGCCGCGCCGCAAGCTGAGGCTGAGCGCTTGCTCGCTCCAGTGCTCCTCCACTCCCCGTGCCTCCCCTTCCCAACCGCACGGCGCGCCCCGTCCCGCCAATGCAGAAGCCATCCGCCGCCGGCGCGCGCTTCCTCCTCCTTCTCGTCTTCCTCGCCGCCGCCGGCGATGCGGCGACGCCGTCGCAGGCCGACGCGCTGCTGGCCTGGAAGGCCAGCCTCGGCGACCCGGCCGCGCTGTCCGGCTGGACCCGGGCCGCGCCGGTGTGCGCCTGGCGCGGCGTGGGATGCGACGCTGCCGGCCGCGTCGCGAAGCTCCGGCTCCGGAACCTCAACCTCAGCGGCAGCCTCGACGCGTTCGACCCCGCGGCGTTCCCGGGCCTCGCCGAGCTCGACCTCAACGGCAACAACCTCGGCGGCGCCATCCCGGCTAACATCTCGCGGCTGCGCTCGCTCGCCTCGCTCGACCTCGGCAGCAACGGGTTCAACGGCTCCATCCCGCCGCAGCTCGGCGACGTCTCCGGCCTGGTGGAGCTGCGCCTCTACAACAACAACCTCGCCGGCGCCATCCCGCACCAGCTCAGCAGGCTCCCCAAGATCGCGCATTTCGACCTGGGGTCCAACTTCTTGACCAACCCGGATTACCGTAGGTTCTCGCCGATGCCCACCGTCAGGTTCCTCTCGCTCTACCTCAACTTCCTCAACGGCAGCTTCCCGGAGGTCGTCCTCAAGAGCGGCAGCGTCACCTACCTCGACCTGTCGCAGAACACTCTCTCCGGGCCCATACCGGACTCGCTGCCGGAGAACCTCCCCAACCTGATGTACCTCAACTTGTCCTACAATGAGTTCTCCGGGAGGGTACCGGCGTCGCTGGCAAAGCTGACAAATCTCCAGGACCTGCGGATTGGCAACAACAATCTGACCAGCGGCGTCCCGGATTTCCTCGGCTCGATGTCCCAGTTGAGAGTTCTTGAACTAGGCGGCAACACGCTCGGCGGGCCGATCCCGCCGGTTCTTGGCCAGCTACGGATGCTGCAGCGACTCGACATTAAGGACGCTGGGTTGGTTTCCACTCTACCACCCCAGCTTGGTAACCTTAGCAATCTCAGTTTTATGGACTTGTCCCTGAACCAGCTCTCCGGTGGCTTGCCACCGGCGTTCTCTGGGATGCGCAAAATGCGGGAGTTTGGCATTTCCTCGAACAAGCTCACCGGTGAGATCCCCTCGGCTTTGTTCACGAGCTGGCCGGATCTCATATCGTTCCAAGTGCAGAACAACTCGTTTACCGGGAAGATACCGCCGGAGCTCGGCAAGGCAACCAAGTTGAAATTCTTGTACCTCTTCAGCAACAACCTTACTGGCTCTATCCCGGCGGAGCTCGGCGAGTTGGTGAACTTGACAGAGATGGATTTATCAGTGAACTCGCTCAATGGGCCGATCCGCAGCTCGTTTGGTAACCTCACGCAGCT
This sequence comes from Guadua angustifolia, assembly GCA_036346375.1. NCBI lineage: Eukaryota > Viridiplantae > Streptophyta > Magnoliopsida > Poales > Poaceae > Guadua > Guadua angustifolia. The sequence goes on from CM070519.1 coordinate 28,119,366, forward strand.
CACGAGGTTGGCGCTCTTCTTCAATGAGCTCTCCGGCGCGATCCCGCCGGAGATTGGCAACATGACGGCGTTGCAAACCTTGGACGTCAACACCAACTATTTGGAAGGCGAGCTGCCTGCCACCATCTCATCGCTCAGGAATCTCCAAACCCTTGCCTTGTTCGATAACAAGTTTAATGGCACCATCCCGCCGGACCTAGGAAAGGGGCTGGCGTTGTCCGACGTGAGCTTCGCGAACAACAGCTTCTCTGGTGAGCTGCCGCAGAACCTGTGCCATGGCTTCGCGCTGAAGAACTTCACGGCGAACGACAACAACTTCAGCGGCACGCTGCCACCGTGCCTGAAGAACTGCACGGAGCTGTACCGGGTGCGGCTGGAGTGGAACCACTTCACCGGCGACATATCGGAGGTGTTTGGTGTTCACCCCAGCTTGGACTACTTGGACGTCTCTCGGAACAAACTGACCGGCCGGCTATCGTCTGATTGGGGGCAATGCATCAACGTCACACGCCTGCACATGGACGGTAATCACATATCAGGCGGCATTCCGGTGGCATTCGGGAGTATGACAAGCTTGCAGGACCTTAGCTTGGCTGAAAACAATCTAACAGGACGTATTCCAGCCGAGTTGGGTCATCTCAGGCTTTTGTTCAACCTCAACCTGAGCCATAACTCCATTTCAGGGCCAATTCCGGCAAATTTGGGCAACAGTTCCAAACTGCAGAAGGTTGATTTGTCTGGGAACTTGCTTACTGGGACGATACCAGTGGGCATTGGTAAGCTCGGTTTTCTAACATTTCTTGCTTTGAGCAAGAACAAGTTGTCAGGGCAGATCCCAAGTGAGCTCGGTAATCTGGTTCAGCTGCAGATCATGCTTGATTTGAGCAGCAATTCGTTGTCTGGTGTGATCCCCTCAAATCTCGAGAAGCTGATAAATTTGCAGAAACTGAATCTATCCCACAACGAGCTCAGCGGTTCAATCCCAGCGGCATTTTCTCGCATGTCAAGCCTTGAAACAGTTGATTTCTCTTACAATCGACTCACTGGCAAGCTACCATCAGGGAATGCTTTCCAGAACGCTTCGGCTGATGCATACATTGGGAACCTGGGGCTCTGTGGTAGTGTGCAAGGCCTACCTCCTTGTGAACCCAGTTCTAGCAGTTCCTTTTCAGGACATCGCAAGAGAATAGTCGTTGCAACAGTTGTGTCAATAGTTGGAGTTGTGTTAGTTGTAGGCTTTGTAGCCATTGCTACTTGCCTCATAGTGATACGCAGAAGAATTCCTAGTGAGCAGAAAGTGCTGGAGGCTAACACCAATGATGCTTATGAGTCCATGATCTGGGAAAAGGAGGGCAAGTTCACATTCTTTGACATAATGAATGCCACAGATAACTTCAATGAAACCTTTTGCATTGGTAAAGGAGGGTTTGGAAGCGTGTACAGGGCCGAGCTCCCCAGCGGGCAGGTCGTGGCTGTGAAGCGGTTCCATGTTGCTGAAACAGGTGACATACCAGATATGAACAAAAAGAGCTTTGAGAATGAGGTTAAGGCGCTGACAGAAGTCCGCCACCGGAACATTGTCAAGCTTCATGGCTTCTGCACGACTGGCAATTACTTGTACCTGGTGTATGAGTACCTAGAAAGGGGCAGCTTGGGGAAGACATTGTATGGGGAGGAAGGTAAAAAGAAGCTGGATTGGGGCATGAGGGTGAAGGTGGTCCAGGGGGTTGCTCATGCCCTGGCCTACTTGCATCATGACTGCAACCCACCCATTGTTCACCGCGACATCACCGTTAACAATATCCTTCTTGAATCAGAAATGGAGCCGCGGTTGTCTGATTTTGGCACTGCGAAGTTGCTCGGGTCTGCTTCCACAAACTGGACTTCTGTAGCAGGATCATATGGTTACATGGCTCCAGGTATATATCAGGCCTTTTTGTTGGGTTAAACTTGCATCTTCTTCTTATGCTAACACTTTGCAATGAGACTATTAAATATTAAACCTAATTTGAACTGCGATGGACTTTAGCGATACCAAGACCCCTCTTGGTACTGTTGAAAATTTATGCTATGCTCGCAAATAAGAGAGAAAATTTATGTAGTACTGTGACAAATTATATTTCTGATATTTTCATTCACATACGATGGGAAACTAGCTCATTGAATTCAGTTAACAACTTTCCTGCAAAATTAAATGGCTGATTGGCATTTCTATCCACAAAAGGAGACTTTCATTAGTATTAAAGAATTAACTACTCAGAAGAAGTGGCAGCAGCCTCTCTACGCATGTGTAGCTTGGATAGATTACCATATATGCCCAAGTTCCACAAAATTCACACACTCTACTAGCCAATGTCAAATGGTGTAGCACACTAACATATGTCAGCTCTGATCGTACTTTTGCAGAATTGGCATACACAATGAGGGTCACGGAGAAATGTGATGCCTATAGCTTTGGAGTTGTTGCTCTGGAGGTGATGATGGGAAAGCATCCTGGTGACCTTCTAACCTCTCTGCCAGCTATCTCCTCTTCACAAGAAGATGATTTACTGCTCAAGGACATACTAGATCAGCGGTTGGATCCTCCAACGGCACAGCTTGCGGAAGAAGTTGTGTTCATTGTGAGAATTGCGCTTGCTTGCACCAGGGCAAATCCTGAATCGAGGCCTTCCATGCGATCTGTAGCGCAAGAGTTATCAGCACATACTCAGGCCTGCCTTTCTGAACCATTCCGACTGATCACAATAAGCAAGCTAACCGACTACCAGAAGTAATCTACACGTATCAAGAAGATTCAACATGTAAAGTCTTGGAGCCTCTTTGAGTTTTCAGTTTTTATTCAAGGAGAGTCATTGGCAAAGCATATAGCACAATTGTCAACAGTGAACCTTTTATTGTTTCTTTGTCACCCATACTAATGAAGTGTATCTTCGTGTTTAGTTCTGAGAACAGCTAAATATGTAATTGTCAGAGAGAAAAGAATAGCAACAAGCCGCAAAAGGCTAGTGTCATTCATAAACCTGCATTTACCCACTGTCGTTTCCCTTCCAACTTGGCATACACAAAAATTTTCAGAAATATTAGACTTTATTTAGTGCCCCTAGAAAATTAAAAACAAAAGAGCATATATTCTGACAGTATCACTGTCAGAATTTAAAACAAATACGCAGGTTTGATAATGATCTGAAAATTTTACAGAGTCATTATCATTGCCACAGGACCTCACATAAAAATTTTCAAAATTTTTTTAACAATCTTGTATAAATTTTTCTAAATTTTTTGAATTTGAATTCTACCGTTTTACTGAGCGGTTTCAAAAGCCAAACCGGCTCAATACATTCGATTTTCGCAATTTTTGAGTGATTTTCATTGATTTTGTGAACCATGTGCACGCCAGGTGTCATGACCATGTTTCTCATTGGGGTGTCACTTTTTACTGGAAGCAGGATACACTCCCGACAAGGAGGCTGAACCTTAGAAGCAGCAGGGTAAGAACAGGAGTTGAACATTCCTTTCTCCAATGAAAGAAAGAAAAAGGAGAAACAAGGATGCTGAAATCTGCTTTAAAACGATTGTTCAAAACGACTCAGTGCAATAAAGAACATCATGCTTGAGTTGATATGATGAAAAATGGAAAGTGAAAGTCTGCAATGGCAGGCCTAAAGCTTCTTCTGTCTACAGATATTTATAGGTTACAGCTTCTTTACAACACGCCCCTGGTCAGCGCTCTCTACTTAGAATGTCTAAAGGTAAAACTGTCTTTCACTCCTGATTTTCTTTTTGCCCAATAGACAAGCATTCCGTTCAAAAAGGAGGAGAAGAAGAAGAAGATTCATTCCGTTTAAAAAAAAAGAAGGAAGCGGCGCTCTCATTAAACAATGATAATCATCCTTGTAGGGAAGAGAAAAAAGGAGACTTCAACTGCTGTGTTGGCTGCTTTTTGTGGAAGAAGGTAGTTTCCTCTCTACCTTGTACAAATTCCATCGAAGACTGAACCTCAAGTAGAAAATATTACAAGAAAAACAAAGGGAAAGGAGGAGCACTAGGTACAATCAAACTGGAGAAGAAAAGTTTAAAGTGAACTAGAACCTAAAAGAAGTCGGTATATTTGGGGTTTCCTCCAAATTTCAGGGAAAAAAAGGTTTTGGCAAGCCAACTGGGCTGGCCCGGCCCATGTGGCCAGGCCAACCCAGTCGGCCCAGTTGACGGAGGAAAAGAGGGGCAGGTAGTGTGCTGCCTTGCGCCTCGACCGAGCAGAAAAACAGCAGAAGAAGGGTCATGCGGATCGGGAGGAGGCGGCGGCTTCGCTTGCATTGCACAGATCTGAAGGCATCGGCGACATCACTCGCATCGCCTGTCACTTTGCCTGCGGCAACTGCGCGCAACCGGTGTGGCGTTCGTTGCTCTTCATCACCTCCCTGAGACCCTTTATATGCTGCCGGCTGGTTCTCTTGATGAGATCATTCCAATCCTCATCTTTGATCCGAATCCACTTAATCTGGTTGGAGCTTGTTGAAAATCAAACACCAAAACAAGAACACGCGAGACACAGAATTTTACGTGGAAAACCCTTGCGGGAAAAAACCACAGGCGTTAATCAGCGATCTCACTATTTTGGAGAATTGAGTACAAATGTTAGGGTTTACAAATAAGGCACACCCTTAATGCTGCATACAAGAGGTATTTATAGATGGAAAAGGCGACTCGAGTCTAAACGGGCTATACCGAATATACGGGCCAAAGGCGTCCCTAAAGCCCAAAAGGAAATTCAGATCAAAAGCCAACAAACTCCACCTTGAGATGAATTCCCTCTTGAAACAAAAGAATCATCACTGAACTCCCTTTAATAATAAATATCACCGGCACCAAAAGTTTCTAGGACTCAAACTGTAACTCCAACTAAGTTGGAGCATAGCTCAAATTTAATGGCATGAATTGACTTTGTCATCATATCAGCGGGATTATCATGGGTACACTTATCTTGGATATTTTGATGTCGCCTTGAGTAATAACATCTCAAATGTAATAATATCTCACATCAATGTGCTTTGTTTTTTCATGATACATCTGATCCTTTGTGAGGCAAATAGCACTTTGGTTGTCACAAAATAAAGTAACACAAGAAGTAACTCCGCTGAGCTCAGTGTACAAACCTCTCAACCAAATAGCTTCTTTACATGCTTCAGAAATAGCTATATATTCAGCTTCAGTAGTTGAAAGTGCAATAGTAGCCTGTAAACTTTCTTTTTAACTGATAGCACAACTATCAATAGTGAAAACATAACCTGTAAGAGACCTCCTCTTATTTAAATCACCAGCATAGTCAGAATCAACATAACCAACAAGTCAATCTCCAGATTTTCCAAACTACAAACAAGCATTAGAAGTACCACACAAATATCTGAAAATCCACTGAACAGTTTTCCAATGCTCTTTGCGAGGATTAGCCATGTATCTACTAACAATACTTAGTGCATGAGATAAATCAGGACGAGAACAAGTCATGGCATACATAAGAGAACCAATTGCATTGGAATATGGGACTCTAGACATGTATTCAATATCATCATTTGACTCTGGACATAAAGCTGAAGATAATCTGAAATGTGCAGCTAAAAGAGTACTCACTGGTTTTGCATCATGCATATTAAAGTGACGAAGGATTTTCTCAATATAATCTTGCTGACTAAGGTATAATGTACCAGATTTTCTGGCTCTAATAATTTCCATGCCAAGGATTTTCTTTGCTGCACCTAAGTCCTTCATCTCAAATTCTTTACTCAATTGTGCCTTCAGTTTAGGTATTTCTGACTTATCTTTTGCAGTAATCAACATATCATCAACATAAAGAAGTAAATATATAGTTGAACCATTAACAATCTTCAAGTAAACACAGCTATCATAATTAGACCGCTTAAAACCATAAGAAAGTATAAATGAGTCAAATTTCTTGTACTATTGTCTAGGGGATTGTTTCAAGTCATAAAGAGATTTCTTTAATCTACAAACAAGATGTTCTTTTTCAGGAATAACAAATCCTTCAGGTTAGTCCATATAAATATCTTCCTATAACTCTCCATGCAAGAATTCAGTTTTAACATTTAATTGCTCAATTTCATAGTCATGCATGGCAACAATGCTAAGTAGAGTGTGAATAGAATTGTGTTTCACAACAGGAGAAAACACATCATTGAAATCAATACCTGGAATCTGGCTATAGCCTTTAGCAACTAACCTTGCTTTATAACTTGTTGGATCAGCAGAAGAAATGCCTTCCTTTCTTTGGAAAATCCATTTACAACGAACAGTCTTCTTATCTTTAGGCAATTTTATTAAATCACAAGTATCATTCCTTTCAAGTGACTATCTCATCTTGCATAACGGTCATCCAATTTTTGCAATCAGCAGAAGTAATAGCCTCAACATAATTAGAAGGTTCTGCATTACTTTCAATTTCTTCTGCAACACTTAAAGCATAAGAAGCAATATCACATTCTTTAATAAACCTTTTAGGTGGATTAATAGACCTCCTAGGTCTATCAGTAGCAATAGAATATTGTGGAGGCTACACAACTGGAGAAGAATGCTGAATAATATGTGGATCATCAATAATAGGTGTATCTTGAACATCAATACTATTATTTTCTAGTTATATTCTGAATCAATAATGTGCTCCACCTGCATACTAGTTTTTCTTGTTTCTCGATAGGAACATTTGTATCCAATTTATCATTTAACATAACAGATTCATTAAAAATAACATTTCTACTAATAACAACCTTTTGTGTTTGAGGATTCCACAGTTTATAGCCTTTAAGACCAGATTTATAACCAAGAAAGATGTACTTAATAGCTCTAGGCTCTAATTTACCATTATCAACGTGAGTATAAGCAGTGCAACCAAAAACTCTCAATTGTGAATAATCATTTGGAGAACTAGACCATACCTCAATTGAAGTTTTCTTATTAATAGCAATGGAGGGTGATCGATTAATAAGATAACAAGCAGTGAAAGCAGCCTTAACCCAAAAACGCCTATGCAAACCAACATTAGACAATATACAACGGGCCTTTGAGATGATAGTTCTGTTCATACGTTCAGCTACACCATTTTGCTATGGAGTATGAGGAACAGTGTAGTGACGCATAATACCTTTAGATTGCAATATGAATTAAATTCATCAGAACAGAATTCCATCCCATTATCAATGCGAAGTTTCTTTACCTTCTTTTCAGTTTGCCTTTCAATCATAACCTTCCACTCTTTAAATGTTGAAAATACTTCTGATTTATGCTTCAAAAAATAAGGCCAAACTTTTCTAGAATAATCATCAATGATTGTTAACACATAATGAGTACCTCTAAAAGAAGTTTTACGAGATGACCCCCATAAATCAGAATGCACATAATCAAGAATACCTTCTGTAGTATGAACAGAAGTGTTAAATTTCACCCTTCTATGCTTACCAAATATACAATGCTCATAGAAATCCAATTTTTCACCATTGTATCCATCAAGAAGTCCTCTCTTACTCAATACTACCAAACCTTGTTCACTCATATATCCAAGACGCTTATGCCAAAGATTAGTAATATCAGATAATAAGTGTGAAGAAACAAAAGCATCATTTATAGTTGTAGTGCTTTGTAGACGATATAAATTGGCAGATTTCAAATCTCCTTTCATAACAATAAGAGAACCTTTTGATACCTTTAAAATTCCATTATCACCGGAATACTTATATCCTTTAGAGTCAAGAGTACTCAAAGAAATGAGATTCTTTGTCATACTTGGAACGTGCCTCACATCTATCAAAGTTCTGATAATGCCATCATGCATCTTGATTTGAACTGATCCAATGCCAACAATAGGACGTGGTGAATCATCACCCATCCTAACAGAACCAGCATCTTTAACAGATTTATAAGTGATGAACCAATCTTTATTAATGCATATATGAAAAGAAGCAGCTGAATCAATAATCCATTCATCACCACTACTTGCGCATCCAGCAAAAGCAACAAGGATCTCACCATCAGAACTACTATCAGCAGAAGCAACAGAAGCTTTACCTTCCTCATCAGTTTTACCTTTTTGCTTGTAGGTGCCTTTTTGCTTGTAGGTGCCGTTTCTTTTCTCTTTGTTCTTTAACTTGTAATATTCAGATATGTCATGATTATTTTTCTTACAATATCTGCAAAATTTTTCTTTACCTCTTGACTTAGGACGGCTTCTGTAAGTGCTTGAACTTCTGCCTCTATATCCATTATTTGATTTCTTTTCTTTTGTCCGTCTATGAACAGACAAAGCTTCACCATGTGAACTGGAACTTTCAGAAGACACCATTAATTTCATCTTTTCTTTTGCATGTAAGGCCTCACAAACTTCAGCAACGGTTAATGTGTCACGGCTATATAAAATAGTGTCTCTAAAATTTGAAAATGATGGAGGTAGGAAACACAAAAGAATAAGGCTTAGATCCTCATCATCAAATTTTACCTTCATGAATTCAAGATCAGACACAATCTCCTTAAAAGCCGGTAGGTGATTCAACACGGAACCACCCTCTTGCAATTTATGCGAAAATAGTTTTATCTTCACATGTATTTTGCTAATAAGATCATTGGACATGCAAATTGATTCCAACTTTAACCATAAAGCACATGCAGATTTCTCCTGCAAAACCTCTTGCAAAATATTATTTGATAAATAAAGATAAATTTGAGATAAAGCCTTACAGTCATTCCTTTTTCCTTCATTTGTCCAGGTCTTTTGATCTTTATTTCCAAATTTATCAAGCGCATCATCGAGATCAGTATGCGCCAGAATAACTCTCATTTTGATTTGCCATAGAGAAAACCTGATATCACGGTCTAGCAGTAGAATATCATACTTCAACGAGGCCATAATACAAAGAAATATTCTTAAGTTCTTAAAAAAAACTTCCTGGTGTGATGTGAGGCCTGACAATTTCTCTAAATGTGCTTGGCAAAAATATGCTAGAACAGAAGTTAGAACACAAAGAGCCAACAGAAGCCGAAACAGGTGCCAAATGGATTAAATCCGATTGAAGGAAGAACTGAAGTTCGATCTGAAGTCCTGACCCCTGTCTTCTTGTCTCCTTCACGTGTCTTCTTGTCTCGGTTGCTTCACAACTCTCTTCGGTCCAAAAGAAATCCGTTCGGGATTGAAGACTGTGGTCGAAGTGCTGTCGAGGGCGCGTTGGTGGGCGACTACGTCATGCGGAGAGCCGGCCAGGATTTGTGGCCAGGTGAGCCGCCGGGGCAGAGGCCGAGATCGACGGCAAGGCGACGCTGGACGGAGGTGCACGGGGCGAAGCCAGCCGTGCAGGGAAGACAGCGGGTTGGCGCTCGAGCGAAGATGGCCGGCTGATGGCGGCGCCGAGTGATGGCGAGACGGCAATGGCCGGCGACGGCCGACGACGACCGGAGAGACGACGGGTCGGTGGTGCGAAGCGTCGGCGCTGGCGGCGTGCGACGAAGACCGAGCGGCGCGTCGGCTGCTCGAGGAAGATCGTGCCGGTGCACGAGAAGAAGACTGGCGTCGAGCATGTTGGCTGGACGGTGACGGACGGCAGCGCGTCGGGATGCAGCACGTCGGATGGTGGTGATGGGTCGGCTGGCGGCGCGTCGGCGAGAAGCAGCCGAACCGATCTGGAAGATGAATAGTCGTCGATCCGATCTGGTGACCTTTTTTTTCTCGTGATTGATTGTTGCTTTGATACCACTTGTTGAAAATCAATCACCAAAACAAAAATACGCGAGATGCAGAATTTTACGTGGAAAGTCTTTGCGGAAAAAAACCACGGACACCAATCAGCGATCTCACTATTTTGGAAAATTGAGTACAAATGCTAGGATTTACAAATGAGACACACCCTTAATGCTGCATATAAGAAGTATTTATAGATGGAAGAGGCAACTCGAATCTAAACGGGCTATATTGAACATACGGGCCAAAAGTGTCCCTAAAACCCAAAAGAAAATTCGGATCAAAACCCAACAGAGTTCTTGTCTTGTGCTTCTAGTAATCTCTGGTTCTTTCTGGCTGTGGAAGATCGCATTCGCGTATAACCTTAGTTGAATCATGACTTGATCTTGCAGCCTAGGGTTTGCTTGATGACTAAGGAAGCTACACTAGACTAGAACATCCGGTTGCGCAGACTTCTTGCTACCCTCTTGATCTGGTTGCTCGTGGTCTTTTGGCTTGGTTGTGCTAGTAGCTGATCTGTGTGATTTGCCTCCTGCTATTTCGGTCGATCCATCCCTTTGGCCGATGGATGATTCTGTGGCTTTGTGTGGTGGTAGCTACATCTCGGGTTCCCTGGTGAAGTGCCTCACTTTGGGGACAGCGGCTTTGTGTCTCCAAAACACTCGTCTATGACATCTGTGGCATTTGTAGTCTTTCTTTTATTCATTTCTCCTGCATCACATCGGGGATATATCTATATTAATTTCTTCCAGCTCCTCGTGATTTCTCACAATGATGGAGTTTGGATGTTCTGACTTCCCAGCGTGGAATTGTGCGCGCAAATATACACTGGGGTTATCATCTTTAGGATGAATCACTTCAGAGATGTAACCATCTCCAGGATAGCTCACTTCAGGGATTTTGAGTTTCTTCTACTATCACAGGTAGTGTTCTCATTTGTTCGATTCTCTACTTCTGCGGACGTCTCTGTGTAATCGAGTCCCGTGCACCTGGAGGTCTCCCCCTCTTCTTATCATAAGGGTCAAGAGTAGGTTCAATATCTTTCTAGGGTATTTTCACTCTTTTAGGTGCATATACTACAGGTATATGAGATCTTTCACTCCCTTATGATCAGTGAAGGCATTTGGCAGATTATTAGTTTATTTATTACAGATTTATTATCTTTCGAACTTCAAGTTTGGTCTCTCTAGTGCGTTGATCTAAGGACTCGACATTCTCTAATGTGGTACTTATCTCCCCTAATGCCGAAAAATGTCCTTAGTATAATTAGCGTACCAAACCGTGTACTGATCCCCTGTTATAGGCACTAGGTATTTTAGTACATGACGGAGATTCATAACCTACATAGATCCTCAACTTCTAGTGAGGTCCTATGGTTGTACGCTGTGGTGGAGAGATTGACATGTATACAACACAGCCAGATTTTCGCAGATGGGAAATACTTAATTCTTTTCCACGTACTATCTGCAATGGGGAAATTTCGTAATGTGCAGTTGGTCTGAGTTAAATTATTACCGCAGTATGCAACACTGCGTGGCCCCAACAACTGGTGGGAAGCCAACTATTCTACAAGAGCGACCAAGCAATATGCTTTGTTCTTTTTAATATAATGACTCTGCAAGGCCATTTTAAGTGTGGACATTAAGTACAAAATGCTCTGTATTAATTCTGAGTGCCATATAATAATCATTAAATGCTTTGAGATAAACTTGTCAGTATTGCCCCTTCAAATAGACTTGATCATTTCTTCTAGAAAATAGACTCTTAACTTAATAATTTAGGCAATTAATCTTGGTAGAAGAATGGTTCCTAGTAGATAAGAGACCTACATAGGATCATAAAGTAAAAGCATCTCCCAGTAACATAAAACTTCTTAGAAGGGGCTCGACAGGGGTTGAACAGGTCCATAGATATCACTTTGAATTTTCTCCAGAAAATTCAGTGATTCCTCCTTAACTTTTTTAGGTAAGAAGATCTAAGTATGAGCTTTCCTTTAGCACATTAAAGGCATAAGAAAACTTCAGGTCTAGGAAAGTCTTTATGCTATGGTCAGCAGAATTATAATTATTCTTCTCATAATATTCAACTCAAGATAACCCAGTCGATATGCTAGATCTTAAATATTTTTGGGTTTTCATCGCAACACAAATTTTAGATTTTATATATGCATAGTATATTTGGAGGATCATGAATAAAGTTTTTCAACCACACATTAAACTTAATCATGAGTAGATATTTTATACCATCCTCATTCTTTGTCTCCATATAAAAATGATTCAGACCAATGTCTTTAAAACTTAAGGGAGTACGACTAGACTTAGGGTATAATATGGCATTCTTCCAATGCCAACTGTGAGACTATCGCTTCTGGCGATAGTCATAATATTTTAAATTCACTTAGTGTGGTACAATTGTCTTCTAGACAGATTTTTTTCCTTCGCTATTTGATTATATACTTTGTTCTATATTAGAGGTATGATTTATCAATCAAACAATTGTTCCATAGGAACAAATTGTAGAATATAGAACAAACATATCACAATTAAACAAATATCTGGGAAATATCAATTTATTCAATTTTGAATGATAATCGCTCAACAGGAGCGTAGACCAAATGTTCATTCAGGAACAAAGCTAAACTGATGAGGAGACTTATAAGGAATATGTGACATCGACTAGTAAAGTGAAGGAATACTTAGGAGGCTAATCCAGGTCTCCTTATGAGTCATATTTGTCCTTCTGGGACACCTTGAACTTTATAATTTCAAGAACCATATTATCACACTTCTCAGCACTCGTGTCAACAACATGTTGAACGGTGAAGTATGATTCAACATTATTTACCCCGGTCTTATTTATTTTCCAGTGGATTTTGTATAAAGGACTACCACATGCTTCGGGATGCAATAGTTGTATGACCAATGGTCAATGCATTCATACCTAAACCAGGGTTATTCAAGGTTTGCAGCCTTACTTCTAGAAGTCCCTGGCCCTTTATCTTTACTTTTTTACTATGAATTTCCTCTTCCCCTTATCCCCTTTATTCCATTTTGCCCTTTCTGCGGCCACAGTTATTGCTAGCCTACCGAGCATTTGCATGTACTTCGGGAACTGCAAGACTCCCATTAGGAATTACATAATGATTCTTCATCAGGAGTTCATTATGTCTTTCTGCTTCTAGCAAAAAGCATATAAGCTCAAAGTACTTCTGGTACTAAGCATGACGATACTATTACAGCAGTATCCTCATATTGGGGTAGAAGGTGTATATCCTGAAAGCACGGGAGGATCCATTCATGTTGTGCTTTTGGCAACGGGAGGGATCTTTGTTGGTTATATATTTTTCCTTTAGGGAATTCAATAATACCAGCTAGATATCTTCCATCAACTATTTGGCGTTCAGGTTCGTATGAAGATGGTGCCTCAGGAGGTGCAGATCTGTACATCTGGTAGCTTTGGGAAGAGTAGGGGTACCAGCTTCAGACTGGGAATACAGTAGCTCCAAAAGATCGAGCTATCAAATTAATCTTAGTATTTATTGCCCACGTAAGGTAATTGTTGCCGTTCAAGGCAAGCTTGATAAATTTCCTCTTTGCGATGTCTAATATATCCTATTCTATTTATGCAAAATGACTTTTACTACTGGTAAAATCATTATATTGCATGCACACTCTTCAATCAGTAAAACTTGGTCTATATCTATTCAGTAGATAATTATCTAAAGTTTTTCAGAATTTTCCTATCAATTTTCATGGTATTCTACTAATTATTCAGCAATTTTCAGAATTATTATGTAACACAAAAATAAATTTCATCATATATCAATATGGGATTATGCTAGGACAATAAATCCAGAGATATGGAACTTTCAATATGCTCCATGAAATTTTCCTAGCAATTTTTTTCATACTTTTCTGCTAATCATTAAGTAATTTTTAGAATTACCGATTAACAGAAAAATAACTTCAATACGAAATAATCATGGCATAATACTAAGAAAATTAATCTAGAGACATTAAAATCACTATGCAATCTGAAATTTTCTAGAATTTCTCTAGACTTTTTCATGTTTTTTGTTAATTTCCAAGTAATTTTTAGAATTACTGAAAATAGGAAATAATATGTCTGGCACATATAAACATGAAAAACATGCGCGGGTGCACGTGCAGCTAAGGTGGGCCACTACCAAGCGCGGCTACCGGTGTGCGTGGAGCACGAGGCGGTGAACCATGGGCATGGAAATCAACGGATCTGTGGCTACCAAGCGCAGCTACCAATTGCTTGACGCACAAGCACATGTGCAGAGGCGCTGCTCAACAACGAAGAATGATTAAAGTATTGAATGAACTAGTAGTGATTGCGAATCTGTGACGTTCTATCTTCCTGCTGACTGCGTGTACGTGGGCTAAAGAATACATAATGGGCTGGAGCATTGGTTGTACCGTAGCATAACTGTGCCAAGTACTAGCTACACCCCTATTGCTAGAGAATAGGAAAAAAAAAAGAATTGGCAGGAATACTTCTTCAGTTAATGCCAAACTCGCCATAACTTATATAAATCCAATCCTTTAGATCTTTTGCATACTTTGATCAGTACAAATGAAAATTGCAACCCGCAAGGAGTTAAAGCGAAATAGCATTGCGAACCATACCCAAAATCCAAAGCCAAATGTGTTGGAACAGCCAAAGATTAACACAAACAATTTTACACTTAAACACATACGAGAACACTTTGCGACTACTCATGCCTTTTGTATTTTCTCTATTGACTGCTTTATGCGTTACCATGTAACTGACTCATGCAATTGATTCGGCCATCACGTAACCTCCATGCACAACTAGCTTCGCATCCGAGTCTCACGGTTCCTTCACGACCGGCAGCCCGCATCTGCACGCAGCAACAGCCACTCGCCCATGTCACTGAGACTCTGCCTGCTCTCACCAGCTCGACGCTCCAACGTCCGTGGCTGCCAACTACGTACATGACCCGTACACATACGCACTAACAGTAAAACTAACTAGCTAACACACGCACACATTCATGCAGACCACACAAATCAAGATTACTGCTAACAAAATGCAGGAACTACAAAGTAATACAGCCACTGGTCTGGAAGTTCTTTATGATCTTCCTTCCTCTCATAGTCATCTCTTGAGCTATTTGAACATGATATGTTCAAAGGAAAGCCACAAAGTCCAAAATTATTGTTGTAAATTGAAGGATCGTCTAGGACCTGAAGTTGACATCCTGTTGATCTCACCTGATAAGCGATTGTTTAAGAGATTCAAAGAACCAAACTTACCTCGCAGTGAAATCTCCTGATAATTAACAGATTTCACATACTTGAAGGAATAGCACCTGGAATGATTACACGAGAAGTCGAGAGACTCCAGAAGCTCCAACCGAACAATGGACTACCACCTGAAAGATCATTTCTAGACAGGTTAAAAACCGGAGACCATGAAGGCTTGTTAACTCTGTACAAATGTCGAGGACAAAGCCTTAGCTCTGTTGGCAAGGCCGTAAGATCTGTAAAACTATCAGAGTTGTTTTATGAGAACTCTTGCACAACCAAAATGTTGCACAGAGGTGCCTTTATATAGGACTTTGATTATTGTCAGTTTTGTAATAGTACACGGATTACTCTTGCCGTATTACAGCAGGTTTACAGAACCCGACTCAGACTCAAATCGATTACAATGGAAAGCCGAACCGGATACAACTCGGCTTCTCTAATTGCTTTACAGATCCGAACTGGTTTTCCTAACATCCCCCCTCAATCACAACTTGCTAGGACTTAAGTTGAGATTGAATTTAAGTCTTCTGAATGTATCAACCGGTAGTGCCTTAGTGAGAATATCGGCAAGCTGATCATGTGTACTAATGAACCGGATGTCCAAAGCCTTCTGTGCTACTCGCTCTCGAACGAAATGAAAGTCAATTTCGATGTGCTTTGTTCTGGCATGAAAAACTGGATTAGCTAATAGATATGTCGCCCCCAAGTTGTCACACCATAGAATTGGCGCTCGTTTTTGCACAATCCCAAGTTCTTTCAGAACTGACTTTCCAGATGATTTTGGATGTAGCGTTGGCCAGCGCCTTATATTCGGACTCACTGCTGGACTGAGAAACGGTAGCTTGTTTTCTGGCGCTCCACGAGACAAGGTTTGCTCCCAGAAAGACAGCAAATCCCCCAGTTGATCGCCGATCATCTATGCACCGACCCGATCGGCGTCGGAAAAACCAGCGATCGACATAGAAGCTGTTGTGATGTAACCCGAACCGTCTGCTGGTTGTCTTTGCAAATAGCGAAGATCCTCTTATTGCTCCCGGTGTGTATCGGTTGGTGTTTGCAGATATTGGCACACCTTGTTGTCTGAATACGCAATGTCAGGCCTAGTGATAGTAAGGTATTGAAGAGCCCGATCGTATGCTTGATACTTTGTGGCTTCAACTTCGCATGAGGGTTTCCGTTGTCTTGGACGATTTTCGGCGGACATAGGTGTAGTAACTGGTTTACACAACGTCATATTTGTCTTGTAAATGTGTCTTTGATTTCTTCTTTGTTGAGATAGAATGATCCCCCCTGGATCGGGTCTGACTTCAATTCCAAGGAAGAAGTGAAGAGGACCTAGATCCTTGATAGCAAAGTCCTGATGAAGCTGATGAAGAAGGCGTGTGACTGCATGATCAGAGGAACTAACAATCACCAGGTCATCAACATAAATAAGAATGTACATGGTGAGCCCTGATGCATGAAGAATGAATAGCGAAGTGTCAGCCTTGGAAATTTTGAAACCAAGGGCATGTAGTTTGGAGCTGAGCTTTTGATACCAAGCGCGCGGAGCCTGTTTCAGACCATAGAGCGCTTTGTTGAGTTTGCAGATGTAGTGAGGTTTCGAAGCATCTTCAAAACCGGGTGGCTGACGAATATAGACATCTTCACTGAGATCACCATGTAAAAAGGCATTCTTCACATCAGCTTGTCGAAGACACCAGCCTTGAGAGACGGCAACTGACAGAACAAGTCGTACTGTTGCTGGTTTGACAACTGGGCTAAACGTGTCATCATAGTCAATGCCTGGTCGTTGACGAAACCCCTTCGCTACAAGCCGAGCTTTGAAGCGCTCGATGGAGCCATCAGCATGATGTTTGATTTTGAAGACCCATTTGCAATCCACAATGTTACGTCCAGGTGCAGGTGGAACGAGGTGCCATGTATTATTCTTCATGAGTGCATGAAACTCTTCAGTCATGGCAGATTTCCATTGTGGATGTTGGAGTGCGTCAACATGAGACACTGGTTCAGTTGGTGCGACTGCAAGAGCAGCAAACTTTCTGCTGCGGGGGTCGTAGCGAATAGTGCCATCATGAACCTCCTTAGGCTTGCGAATGCGATTTTGCAATCTTGTGACCGGTTTGGTCGGAGACACCAATTGTTGCGGCGAGGATGCAGAAGCTGTGAGCGGAGAGCTCTGCGGCAGATCAGACTGGTCGTCAGGTATCGACGAAGCGTCACCACTTTCCGCTGTGTCCTGCACATCATCATTCTGGGCAAGAGCAATATTAGTATGTTCAATGGAGGTATTTGTCAAGACCTCAGACTGGTTATTCTCAGCAGGAGGTGGAGGTGTCAGAGGCCAAGGAAGAAGAGCAGTTTCAGTGAGCAATGGTTTTGGTGTGGAAGCTTGTTTAGAAGAGGCAAACGGAAAAACATGCTCATCAAATGCAACGTCTCTGGAGATGTACATGCGCCCAGATGGGATATGATAGCACTTAAACCCTTTGTGCATCATGCTATACCCAATTAAGGAAGACACGTTGTGCGGACCGGTATTGAAGTTTTCGATTGTTGTATGGTCGGAGGTTGGGCCAGCATGCACAGCCGAATGTCCGAAGATGCCTATAGGTTGGTTCCTCATTGTAGAGACGCTGAATTGGTGTAGAGTTTTGAATGGTGCGGGAGGGAAGGCGATTAATGAGATAACAGGCGGTTAAGAAGGCCTCATCCCAAAATCGCAGGGGAACAGATGAGTGTGCCAACAGAGCTAAGCCGGTTTCGACAATGTGTCGATGTTTTCGCTCAGCGGTACCGTTCTGTTGGTGTGTATGTGGACATGAAACTCGGTGAATAACTCCTAACTGTTTGAAGAAGGAGTTAAGCCGTTGATACTCCCCTCCCCAGTCACTTTGAAAATAGATAATTTTCTTGTTGAGAGACCTCTCTACTTGATTTTGGAACTGAATAAAGGCCTGATGAGCATCAGACTTGTGTTTTAACAAATAAAGCCAAGTGAACTTACTAAAGGCATCAACAAAGCTAACATAGTATTTAAATCCTTTGGAGGATGGAAGGGCAGGGCCCCAAACATCAGAGTACACAAGCTCAAGAGGTGCAGAAGCAACTGAAGTGGAATTAGGAAAAGGTAATTGATGACTTTTAGCCATTTGACATGCATTACACACTGTTGCTACAGGCTCTTTATTGGACAACGGTAAGCTATAAGACTGAATAATTTTATTGACAATAGCTGATGTAGGGTGTCCTAGACGTGTATGCCACTGCTCTTGTGAAGGTGAAGCATGATATGCTCTTTTATTCGACGCTTGATACTGAATCATCGGAATAGGATAGAGTCCTTCCTGACTCCTGCCTTTAAGAAGAGGAATCTTGGTTGCTCGATCCTTGACAACAAAGAAATCAGGATGAAACTCGAAAAAGACATTATTGTCACGAGTAAAACAATGCACTGACAACAAATTTTTGGAAGCTTGTGGTGAATGGAGGATATTATGAAGTTTCAGAATTTTGTTTGGTGTATTAAGCTGAGAATTTCCAATATGAAGTATTGACATACCTGAGCCATTGGCCGTGTGGATCTGCTCCTTTCCATGATATTGGTCGCGTGTAGTGAGACGGTCAAGATCATTTGTTATATGATCCGTCGCACCGGTATCGCTGTACCAATTCATATCAGTTTGGTAGCCACCATTGCCCTGTCGCGTGAAGAGGGCAGCATGATTGTCTTCAGCTTCATATGAGTGATCAAAAGCGGTGCGGCGGACGACAACATGTCGGTTTTAGAGCGATCGTGAGACGGGTCATCTGCCATTGTTTGAGTTACTGTTGTTGCTTGGATTACTGTTGTTGTGCTGAGTAAACCCTCTGCTGCCATTGCTTCGTCCTCGATTCCAGCCGCCACTTCCATAGCGTCCACCACCACGGTAGTTGTTCTGACTATTGCGACCTCCATTATTGCCTCGGCTGGTGAAGTTTGCTGAGACACCCCCTTCATTCTGCAGACCATGGGTTCGCGCCTCAAGCCGTGCTTCATAGCTGACAAGGTTTTTGTAGAACTCGCTAAGTGACAAAGGTTCACTCAGCGACATTCTTGCGGTGACTGTGGTTACTAGAGAATCGTATTCACTGTCAAGACCAGCAAGA
Organism: Guadua angustifolia; assembly: GCA_036346375.1. Classification (NCBI taxonomy): domain Eukaryota; kingdom Viridiplantae; phylum Streptophyta; class Magnoliopsida; order Poales; family Poaceae; genus Guadua; species Guadua angustifolia. Next base: position 28,138,545 of record CM070519.1, read on the forward strand.
AGATAGGCAATGACTTCTTCATCTAGAAGTGGCTTCCCGGCGGCAGCAAGAGTATCGGCCAAAGCTTTCGCCTTATGGAAGTAATCTGCTGTAGTGTTATCTTTCTTTTGTAGATGAGAAAGTTGCATACGAATTTCAACCATACTGGCATTGGTTTGCACAGCAAACAATCTTTCCAAGGTACTTCAAACTTCATGAGCTGTGGAGAGTAGAATCACCTGAGAAAGCACCTCCCTTGATAGAGATGAGTTGATGGCACCCATAACTGTTTGATCCTGCTGCATCCAGTGCAGATATTCAGGATTTGGAGCTTGCGTTGCACCATTGTTGTCCGTAATGGTGATTAGCTTTGGGGGACAGGGAATTGTCCCATTAATATAGCCAAGGAAGCCATGACTGATCAGGAACGGCATAATTTGTGCCTTCCAGAGAAGATAATTGTCACGCCCAAGTTTCTCACTGATGAACTGGGCGAAATTGGGCGCAGAGTATCTACCGATAAATTCGGTTTTGGTGGCTTCTGAGGTATTGGACGTCATGGATCCTGTCGACATGACGACAATACTGCTGCTCTCTTGATGCGAAGACAGATGGATCTTGGATTGGCTCTGATACCATGTAAAACTATCAGAGGTGTTTTATGAGAACTCTTGCACAACCAAAACGTTGCACAGAGGTGCCTTTATATAGGACTTTGATTATTGTCAGTTTTGTAATAGTACACGGATTACTCTTGCCGTATTACAGCAGGTTTACAGAACCCGACTCAGACTCAAATCAATTACAATGGAAAGCCGAACCGGATACAACTCGGCTTCTCTAATTGCTTTACAGATCCGAACTGGTTTTCCTAACAAGATCATAAGCTGTAGGAAAGTCACCTGATAGGGAATTACTTGACAAATCAACTCCTGTCATCAATTCAATCGTTACAGTGAAATTTAACTTTAGTCCCTTCCAGAACATGTCAATGCGACCCTGGTACCTCTGAACTCCCTGTGCTGGCAAACTGAATTCAGTTATTGGCTGCGTCATGGATATATGTTAATTTGACAAAAGTTCTCGGGATGGATCCTATGAAACTGTTTTTGGCCGTGTCAAGTAGTTGAAGTTGTGAAGCTATGATAGCTCCGACGGAATAATTAGAGCGAAATTGTTTGATCGAATGCTAAGAATTCTTAGAAATGGAACAGTTGTTCCAATCCAAGAGGGAATATCACCAAAGAAGTTATTATCCCGAAGATCTAGCGTAACTAGACTTCTACACTTCTCTATGATAGATGGAAAAGCTCCAGTGAAACTATACCAGTCAAATCCATGAATTCCAAAGCATGTATGTTCCAAATTGATGCAATTGGCCGACAAATATTAAAGCTTGTGAGATAGGAAAGTCACAGGAGAAGGCATTGGCCGACAAATCCATGAATTGCAAAGCATGCATGTTCCACCAGCAGCCAGGGGCGGACCCAAGGGGCTCTAGCCCCGCCTATAGCCGGACAAGCACTCATGTACTATTACTGTTTCCTTGCTGTATTGTGAATTGATGCGATTTTCGATTCCCTATTTGATGTTATTTTGTTGTACTTTAATATTAAAGTATGTTAGCTATCCTAAAATTCTTAAGTAGCATATCTTTAAGTTGTTTGATAAAATACTTATGGATATAATTAACATCTATAACATATTTGTAAAACTAGGTACTTGAATATAGAAAATAAATTATGGCGCCAGCTCAAGAGAGGAGGCATACATACGGGGGTCTAAGGGTAAGTAAGATTACAAGAGCCTTGCCACAGTTGCTTGTCGGTCTTTACAATACAATTTATAGGATTTTAGCTGCATCAACTTACCTAAGACTAGTTCTTCGCCAACCACTGCCTTAACTCATCAGCCCCCTCCCTCTATTTTTGTTTTAGGTCCGCCACTGCTCCCACCCAACTGGTTTCTTGCTAGATCCAAGAATTGAAGAGAAGTCAAGCTACAGAATGTTGCACTGACATCGCCACTGAACTGAATAGTTGTAACATCCTAATTTTTGGCTTTTTATCTATTGAATATTATTTTATTGCATTTATGGTTTTTGTGAATTTTCTGGATTTAATTCGGACTTTCGGAAATTTGCTGAATTATTTTAATCTAAAGTATATTGTCTTTTGTTAAAAGATTAATTATAAATGAATAAATTCAAAATAAAGTTGTGTCAGAAATATTTTATTAAGCGCATAAGGTCTCAAAGTATTCTCTGGGAATTTTTCCTGGTGTTTAAGGGGGTTCAAATAAATCATATACATCTGGGTATTTTAAGGAAGTATGGGAAAAACATGTTATGTGTCCGGTTGGAAATCAGCCCGGCCGGCCGAAGGAAATCCCGCTCGTTACGCGTCTCGATGGAACTCGGATAGCCGGCCGATGGAAAAGGACCGCGCGTGGCTGCATCGGGCGGGAAAGCGACGATCATGTGAGTTGAACTCGCCAGCGCAACGCCGATCCGAATCCTCGCGAGGTCTTCGATGGTTCGGGCGGGAAAAACATCGCGCGGGAGGACGGCGCGTGGCCGTTTCGAACTCGTTGGCGAGGGCGTTGGAATCGGCAAGGTGCGGAGACTTTCCGGGCGGGAGCACAGCAATGCATGGCTGATTCAAAATCGTGCGGCTGGGATTCGGGCGCCGACCGAAGAAGCTGCTCGAAGATAGCGCGCGGAAAAAAAAGGGAAAGTCTCCAGCGTGGCGTCGAATTTGGTAGGGCTTCGGAGTCCTCTTCCGCGCGGGATATGGACACCTGGGACTATATAATCGAGCATGTGGGCAACGCCAGAACCAAACGACCGAGGGGAAAAAAAAAGACGCGAGCAATCGAGCGTCAGAAAAATCGGAAGTGCTGTCGGCCGAGTTCTCGCGAGGAACAGCGGGCGTCGCCAGTAGATTTTCAAGCGCGCGCTGCCGAGTTATCGCTGAGGCCGTCGTCTTCGTCTCCGGTGAATTTAAGCCGCCGTCGCTTCGTTGCCGATCGAGAACTTCACCAGCCGTCGGATCGTAATCAAGCGTACGGAATTTGTCCACGTCACTGCGAAATCGGTAAGCGTCTTAGATTAAATATCAATCGTTGGATTCAAGTCGGACGGTTGATATTAGGCCACGTAGTAGATTTACCCGTAACCGTTAGATTGAGTTCATTAGTCTAGATTTCGCCACGTTTTGTCCGTACAAGCCGGGGCAGGAAAATTCAGATTTTCTTTATAAAAATAATTCGGAAAGATTTAGAATTTCTAATTCTAGAGTTTAGTCTATTTTCACAAAATCTAAATGTTATAACTTTTGCATATGAACTCCGATTTGGGTGATTCAAACACCTGAAAGATTTATAAACTCAAGATATATTTAATAGGGGTTTTTATTTGAATTTTCGAGTTCATTTGCTATTTGTTCTTGGTGTTTATTTGCTATTTGGTTTTGGTTTTTATTTTCTTTCTCTCTCGATTCGCGTAGACGTTGAATTGTGCGAAGCTTCGGAAGGATTTCTCGGCTTCGAATTATTTCGGACCGAGCGAGGAGCTTAACGAAGGCAAGTTATGCTTTGATCATGTTGCACCCATAAACTAGATTGCATGCTATTTTGATTTACCGTATCACATGTTATTTTATGTGTATAAATGATTTCAACCTAAATTTGGGACTAGTTATCGTACCCTTTGAATTATACCCTACCTTGCTAGTTGTATGCCATGATCCACTTGTCACCCTAGGTTGGTTAATTATAGTTGGTTAAATAGAAAATCAACATGGGTGGTTAGACCGAATTAGAGATGCTTAGCCCTGCCACGTCATCACATGCTCTTGGAATATTGTTTATTAATCTTGACTAATGGAATATGGAACTATGATAATAATTTGTGGGTCATGTGTGGTCGCACAAAGAGATTGAGTTGTTGTGACAATGAGTCACGCGAGCGATGTTGATTTGTGAAAAGCACGTGGTGTTTGGTAATCAATTGGGGTGGGAAAAATGATTTAAACCGAGGCAAGTGGCAAGATTGTTTACGGTGGGCCAAGAGTGGCAATTAGGCGATCGCATTTGGTTTTAATGGGCCAAGAGTGGCAATTAGGCGATCGCATTTGGTTTTAATGGGCCAAGAGTGGCAATTGGGCGGTCGCATTTGGTGGGCCAAGAGTGGCAATTGGGCGGTCGTATTTGGTTTTATGATGAACTTTTGGTTAGTCTTGCCTCGGTCAACTAAGGGTTAGACTTTTGCAAAATAAAACTTGGGATGGATGGCAGGTTGCTATGAAATGTTGAATCTTGACTTAGGACCGGAAAACTTGGTTTACTTGAGAATCACTGAATCTATTACTTGTTACTATTTGTTTCTTGTCTTTTTAATCTATTAATGTATGTGTTTCAAATCTTTGCTTTCGCTTATGAACCATAAGCCTTCCTTTGGAATAAGCCTGCATATAGTTATAATAGAAATGCATTCTGTGCACAACTTGTTGAGTACGTGTTGGTGTACTCACCCTTGCTTAACAACCAACAACAGTGGAGGAATCATCTTCAATATTGGAGAAGGACTTTCAGGTGGACGCGTGTCACTAGGCCAATCCTTGTCAGTCGCCTGTGGTGTGCTGATGGGACATCTACGTTTTCTACTACTTTCCGCTGCATTTGTCTTATTGATCTTATTATTACCTTACAAGGCTAAATAATGTAAGTGATCATAAGATCATACACTAGTTACATTCAATCAATAAAGTCCTATTATTCTTATCGTTGTGTATGATATGATGCTTACCGATGTTAAGCTGTGTGCACTAGCGTTTGATCCTGGAACTAGTGCGAAAAAACACAGTGGATTCGAATGGTTGGATTCGGGTCCTTACAATAGTTCCCGGAAGCATCCAAGTATTCCAGACTAGTGTGGACTCCAAATGCCTCTGAGATGTCACCGGTGAAACGGTTCTGCTCTAGTTGCACATAGTACAGCCCCGTGCAATTCCTCATGCAACGTGCCATTGAAGTTGTTGTCGTTCACCGTGAAGTTCTATAAAATAAGACCATCGGAGAGGTGGTGCGGCAACTCACCCGATAAGCTGTTGTTTGCAAACTTGACGTCGATCAAGTTCACCCAACGGCCAAGGCCCGCTGGGATGGTGCCGTTGAACTGGTTGTTGAACAAGCCGATGTATTGGAGATTCCTGATAGCTGAGATGGTGACAGGCAGCTCGCCTTCAAATTCGTTATTGTTGAGGTCCAAGACTTGCAATGCGGCCATGCTGCCAATCTCCGGCAGCAAGCGGTTGAAGAGCTGGTTGATAGACAGCTCCAGATAATTGAGACTGCTAAGGTTACCCAGCTGCGGCGGCACAGTGGAAACCAAGCCGGCGTGCTTTATGTCGAGCTGCTGCAGCATCTGGAGCCGCCCAATAACCTGTTAGTTTTAATTTTGGAAGAGTAGTCCGATCCGAATTAAATAAGGAAAAGAATCGTTTTTCGATTCAGTTTATTGAATCATATTCTGATTCTTAAGGTTTGGACATAAATTCCTTGGTAGTGATGAGTTGTTTGTAAGCAATAAGCAAGATAAGAAAAAAAGAGAGTAAGAAAACAAGAAAAGATGGTAGTTGTGTCGTACTGTCAAAATATTTGTGTTCGTAAGTTCTTATACCAGATTTTTTGCCATTGTACATGTGTGCTGATCCGAACTAAAACCAATAATTGGTATCAGAATGGGGTTCTAATCTTTGCGCCGTGCTTGCTCCGAGGGAGGGCGCCGTGTTGAGCGAGATCCGACAGCACATCAAGTGCGGATGCAACAGTGCATTTGGCTCCAAAAGGAGGGGACGACAAGGTACAAAGCTGTCTTCAAGGTATGCATTGTACACAATATATGGTGTACGTAAGAGATTATATTGCACGAGAAGATAAAAAGCTGCTGCGTTTGCCAAGATGAATCTGGGATGTTAAGAATATCTATTCATCATCTTGAGTTAAGTAAGTTGAGTACAAGATATTGAGGAGATGTGTTCATCATTCTGTGTTTAGTAAATGTTGGGTAAGTCATATTTGAGGCCGATTGCCTCAACAAGTTAGAGTTTGAGCTGGTTGATATTACAAAATTAAGAGGGTGAATGCTAGTTTTAATTTTGAAAGAGAGGTCCGATCTGAATCAAACAAGAAAAAGAGTACTTTTCCAATTTGGCTCGTTGAATTCTATTCTGATTTTTAGAACTGTAGGTTTGGATATAAATTCTTAGATAGTTCTGAGTTTTTTTATAAGCAAGAAGCAAGATGAGAAAGAAAGAAAGAGGGCAAGAGAACAAATAAATGTGCTAGTTGCGTAGCACCGTTAAAATATTGGTGTTTGTGAGTTCTTGTACTAGATTTTTTTGCCATAGTACGTCTATGCTGATTGGTATTAGAGAAGGCTTCTAATCTTTGTACCGTACTTGCCCCGGGTTAGGACACCATTGCTGCATGTTGGGACAGGCTATCGTCGTTGAGCTATACAGTGTTAAGTGAGATCTGTCAACGCATCAAGCGTGGATGCAACGGTGCATTTGGCTCCATGAGGAAGAGACGATGAGGTAGCAAGTCATCTTCAATGTACACATTATACATAATGTGTGGTGTACGTGTGTGTATGTTTTCAGGTCATTGTGTTAATGTCCCATATGTGTGTGAGTACTTGTGTGAGTATGTCCAAGTGCTCACGTATGTAAAACACTAGTTTGAGTCTCCGTGTCGTCAAAGTTGTGTCACGAGCGGGGAGAATCGGCATGAGGAGATGATGTACAATAAGTTGTCTCATTGGTGGCAAAGAGATGACAACGATAATATGGAGGCCATTGTTGTAAGAAGAGCTGAGGTCATCAAGGCCGAAGTTACCAACAAGCTGTGTCACTAACGATGAAAAGATGATAGTAAAGATGTAGCGGTGAAGGGTAAAGGAGGTGTGTCTCCTCAATACCTGCTATTGGCAAGCGTAATTAACAACCTATGTGATAAGATGGCATTGATTGCCATTTGTATGTCTCGTCGAGAAGGTGATTAAAGCTACATGTTTTCATATCAGTTATGTCTATGAGATACTAGTATGATCATGGGAGTTTTTGTGCAAGTTGTGTCTACAAGATAAACGTGTGCGAGTTCCTTTAGAGATGTCATGTACTTTAGAAGAGATCATGTTGCACGAGAAGATCAAAAGGAAACTGCTGCATGTATCAAGACTAGCATAATGCCCGTGCTAACGCTACGGCGATATTTAGTAATACAATTCAAATAAGCATGAAGTTGATTACAAACAAGATATGCAGTTAAGTACAGAATAGTTTAAAAAATTGCGAACTGACACAAACAAATAGTTTGCAATGCTTTTTTACTAAAAGGTTTGAAACAAATATCTTCTAGTTGTTACCTTGTCTCTGACTTGACATGTATCAAGGAGGCGGCCATTTATGTAGTCCCATAGACGAACCTAAATAAATAAATGAAACAACGTCATGAGAAACTTTAGAAAAGCTTGTTGAAACAACATGTCAGTATTCCAAAATGAATATGTACATACAGTTGAATCACCGCCTTCAGATAATAGAAAGCTTGGGCATTCTAAAACGTGTGTGAAGGCAATGCATGATACAAAGCTGCCTGAGTAGTCACAACAATTATCAAATACATTAACTAATACATTGCAACATTTAGCTCTGAAACTACAACAACCGGGATCATGATTAATAAAATTCAAGGTCCTGTAGATATTGCAGGAACTTGAAAACTGTGTAAAATAAAGAACAACGATGACATTGTATAATGAACATACTCTGTATGTCCAAGAAAGGCTAATATTTGCAAATCTATATCTCTCATCCTAATATATGAAAGAATCACTAATCCAAATATGCATGTGTGATGCATTTCATAACTGCATAGTTTCAATATGTACACTCTTTTTTAGAACCGGAAGAGTTTCAATATGTGGGCTTTCAGCTAATATACATGCTTCTTTCAGTTTTGTGAATCTCACACACAACAAAGTGATGAACCAACTTGCATTTACTCCTAAAATAAATTTAAAAACACGGGCTCGATCTAAGCTTCATCCATACACATACAAAAACCAAGTTTCCGATCCTTTGCATAGCCAATCTGTACTGGACCTGGAAGAAAACCATCCATATTTCATCCATTTTGCATACCATCTGGCATCTGCCTGATCATGATGGTCTCAATGTCCCTATACATTGATCGCAAAAAAAGTACTTCATGTTTGCATAATTCGATTAAAATTATTATTTTTGAATTATCTGTTCTCTATTTTAATATGACCCTGTCTTTATGGTGTGTCTACCATGGCAAAGTTCATCAGTTGTCTTAAGCCTCTAAGGGGGAAAAAAGCAATGCATATACATATTAGCTATCATATGTCTCGATCAACACACACAATCCCAAAAATATAAGAGATTAATCAGGTTGGAAACAGAGGAATTGTCCAGAGGATATGGCTCCCCATTCACCATGGTGAAAGGGTTCATCTCAAGAAATGAGAAATCCAAGTCTGCAAAAAAGAGCAGATTCTTGTGAATACGACAAGTAAAAAATGCTACCAACAAACAAAACAAAATTACTACAAATGGCAATAGCAAGCAAATTTCCTCCAAATCTACAGTACCTTGGACGACAGCAAACACTGCTTTAATGAAATCACCAATCTTTCCACGCACCTGATGTTCAAACGGAGAATGCAACAATTATGAACATGCAAGAAAAAAGATCAACTGTGTGAGGTAAGGAGGCCTGAATAGCCCCAATAGATCATAAACAACTCGATTCATCAAGCACATAAAGGATAAAGCGTTAACTGGTGTTTGAATTTCATAACAAAACTACCTCAACTCCCAGCCGCTCCTTCACAAACTCCTTGACTTGAGCAATATCTAGGTTGAGGGCCACAAGACCACTCTTCCCACGCTTCCCAAACAGCATGTCGGGCTTCACGACCAACTTTGTGTTTAACAGCCATGGCTGCTGGTTAACAAGCTCCGCCAAATCCGTTGATTGTGTAACCTTTCAATAAGCAAGTCACAAAAAATCATTCCAACTAATATTGTCAAACACCAAATAACAAGACGCTACGCCAAATAAGAACATACTGAAATCACCCAGAGTACAAATTATCTCATTCAAACAGGTCAATTTGAATTGTGCCTACTGGCAGCTACTGCCTACCCTTAACGATTCCAAAAGTAACAAAAGAAATGATCTTTTTGTTCCTATTATTTATTTTAGATGAACTCACACTACGTCAGGACAAGGTTCTATTCTAGGGTTACTTAATTACTCAAATCGCCAAGAAACAATAAGCTTAGTGTCACTGTCATCGCCCTACGGATCCAGGTGATGAAATAACTAAATGATTTACATATACCTGAACAAACAAATCACGTAGCGAAACAAAACTTCAGATCTAACTAAAAGAGCAACAGTCTTGCAAGATTCGTACCTAATACAACTGCCAGTATCAAACAGCAGCAACCATTGATCACATTGCGCATAAAATAAAAATAAAAAATGCACCTCTACAAGCTACTTCCAAAATACCAAACCAAGACACTTCCCCGTCATGAAACTATCAACCCCCAATGTTAAATCGCTTCTTTACACGATCTCTAGCCAGATCCCCATTCTAATACCAACAAAAATAATTATATTTTCTCCAGAAAAAAATCCTAAATAACGAAACATTTGGTCCTAAAATTTACAAATGTCAGCACATCACTGGCTAGCAGCTCATAAAAATCGGATCTTTACGCTCTTCTAGCCCGAAACCACACGCGCCCAGATCAAGCACGGCCGCCAAAAAAGTTAAGATCCGCCGGAAAAAAAAGTCGTAGATCAAGAAATCTTGACACAGGCGGAGAGGATCTGGAGGTCGATGCTGTGGAGGCGCTTGAGGAGCGGAGCGGGCTTTAGGCCAAGCGACGGGCGGGGAGGAGGAGGCGGGCGGCGCGATCGAGGCGGGAGGAGGAGGCCGGCGGGCGGCCTTGATCGGTCTTGAGGGAGGGAGGAGGAGGCGGGGGGCGGGCGCGATTGCACGAATGGGGAAGGAGGGGGCTTGGCAGCGATCGAGGCGGGGAGGAGGGAGCAGTTCTTGCGATTAGTCATTGACAGAAGATTAGAAGATGAACCAGTTGATTAGGGCCATTAGATTTGATGAAGTGCTCTGAGAAAACATATTAGCGCTTGATTTTGAGGAAGGGGGTTTTTTGGGTGTGTGAATACTGTGTGGATGTAGAAAAGAATCAACTGGTGAATTATAAAGGGGTATAGATGAGTCCAGAACGTTAAGAAGATGTGTTTGCCATCCTAAGTTGAGTTCATGGTTGATGTGTTCAGGACATTGAGGAGATGTGCTCATCGTCCAGAGTCATGTCCATCAAAGATGAAAGCAAGACATTGAGCAGATGTATTCGTCGTATTGAGTTAAGTAAGTTGAGTATAAAATATTTAGGAGATGTGTTTGCCATCATGTATCTAGTAAAAATTGGGTACGTTGTAGTTGAGACTGGCTGTCTCAACAAGCTAGAGTTTAGAACTAGTTGATGTTACAAAATTAAGGAGATGAATGTTAGTTTTAATTTTGGAAGAGAAGTTCGATCCGAATCAAACAAGTAAAAGAATCCTTTTCCATTTTGATTTGTTGAATCCTATTCTGATTCTTAGAACCATAGATTCGGATATAAATTTCTAGGTAGTCCTAAGTTTTTTCTTTATAAGTAAGAAAGAAGACGAGAAAGAAAGAAAAATGCCAAGAAAACAAGAAAGATGCTTATTGTGTCGCACCGTAAAAATATTTGTATTTATGAATTCTTATATTAGGTTTTTGCCATTATACATGTGTGATGATTCGAACTAAAACCAATATAACCGGCGGGATTGATCCATTGAGCGGGTTGCCGCCAAGTTCAAGAACTCTCAATTGAGACACCAAGCAAGGAACTCCAGGACGTCGCCAGTCAGATTGTTGGTGCCAATCAACAGGTCTTAGGCTTTGTCAGCTTTGCCAGCGATGCTGGTACCCTCCTGGAGAACGCATTGACTGCCAAGTTGAGGTACATCATGTTGGGCAGGCTATCCAGCAGTGATTCCAGTATGGGCCCGGAGAGAGTTCTGCGACAGGTCGAGGTAGATGACATTGCTGCTCTTGAGGATGACCTCTGGAAGGCTGCCGTTGAGGAAGTTGAGGTAGAGCTAGAGGAACCTGACGGGAGGCTTCGGCGAGAACCTGTGGTAATCCAGGTTGGTCAGGTGGTGGGACCCTAGGTCGACTTGCACGATCTTGAGGAGCCTGCTGACACTACTACAGAACGAGACATCACTATCACTGTATCTGTGTCGGTTCTTAAGTTTTTCGAAAAAAACGATTGTGATAAGTAACTTCGGAGGGGTGTTAGTAATAATCACTATCGGTTATGAGATTATAAGTGATTGTGATGTAGCACTGGACACATCCGAATCGGTTCTCTACTAAAAAGTGATAGTGATGTACTGCGGTCATCACTATCGGTTCTTTCATAGAAGTGATAGTGATGATCACATGATCATCACTATCACTTCTATGAAAAGAACCGACATCTTGATGACCTACACATCACTATCACTTTTAGTAGAGAACCGATTCTGATGTGCACATGGTTATCACTATCGGTTCTTTTTATAGAAGTGATAGTGATGACCGTGCACATCACTATCGCTGTTGAAAAGAACCGATTCGATCGCTCGTGCTCATTACTAAAGGATGGTCGTGCACATCACTATCGCTTTTGAAAAGAACTGATTCGATGTGCCTCGCTAGGTTATATATACCACTCGCTCTGAACTCTTCTCTGTTGTTGCTCGAGAGGAGATTTCTCCGCCGCCACCCGAGAAAATAGCTCATATTGTGTGGTTGGAAGCAATACTTGAGTGAGAAAATTTGAAGTCCTCATGGGTGGGTATTAAGAGGGCAAAATTGAAACCCTATCTTGATGAGATTTCCCTCTTTTTGCCCTCTTTTGCGGTTTTCTTCAAAATGTGTACGTGCTTTCAGATTTCACACTCTTTATTTGACAAGCACTCTTTATTTTATGAAAAGTTTTGCAGTATCTGAAATATGTTTCGCAAAATTTCTAATAATTTCAACAATGTATGACAAAGTTATGGCATTTTCTCTCTTTGATGAAATCTGAAAATTCGAGAACTTGCGATGTCCGAAAAGGAATAGTGCAATAAACTACATCGATGTCGGTTTTATTAAAAAAGTGATCTTGACGACTAACATCGTTGTTCTATTAGAAAAGTGATGATCAAGCATCGATGTCGGTTTTATTAAAAAAGTGATCTTGATGATGAAGCTATCGATATTGGTTTTCTTAAAAGAGTGATACTAATGATGAAGCATCAGTATCGGTTTTATTAAAAGAGTGATACTAATGACTAACATCAGGGTTCTATTAGAAAAGTGATGATAAAGCATCAGTATCGGTTTTATTAAAAAAGTGATACTAATGGTGAAGCATCAGTATCGGTTTTCTCAAAAGAGTGATACTAATGATTAAGCATCAGTATCGGTTTTCTTAAAAGAGTGATACTAATGATAAAGCATCAGTATCGGTTTTATTAAAAAAGTGATACTAATGACTAACATCAGGGTTCTATTAGAAAAGTGATGATAAAGCATCAGTATCGGTTTTATTAAAAAAAGTGATACTAATGGTGAAGCATCAGTATTGGTTTTCTTAAAAGAGTGATACTAATGATAAAGCATCAGTATCGGTTTTATTAAAAAAGTGATACTAATGACTAACATCAGGGTTCTATTAGAAAAGTGATGATAAAGTATCAGTATCGGTTTTCTTAAAAGAGTGATACTAATGATGAAGCATCAGTATCGGTTTTCTTAAAAGAGTGATACTAATGACTGAGTACTAGTTTTCGGCCAAAATGCACTGAGTGAAAATTGGTCCAAGCGACGTCGCAAAATTTTCAAATTTTTTTTGTAGGTTCCTGACACACCACAGATGTTCTTATAAAAATTTCAGGTGATTATCAGATCTGTGGAATTTTTAAAAATTCAAAAAGTGATACTATGTAGATGAAACGTAGATCGGCAAGTTTGAACCGGATGACAAATAGTACAAACGACGTTAGAAACTTTTGAATTTTTTTTTGCAGATTCCTGAAATACTTTTGATATTTATGTAAAAATTTCAGATGATTATAAAATTTTAGGAATTTTTAAAAATTCAAAAACAGAGAGAGTTGAAAACTAGTACTTTGAATGTCAGAATTTTTATAAATTCCTGGAGAAATATTTTGAGTTGAAAATTTTACATAAGAATCCTTAGCTCAAAAAAATTTGAAAAACAAAATTTAAAAAAGTTATAAAAATATTTGAATTGCCTGATAAATCCTTAGCTCAAATGAATTGATTTTTGAAATATAATACAACAAATTAAGTTTAGTGCTTATTGCATTGATAGATTTTATTGAGCAAACCAAGAAAGTTGCATTTTTTTGAAAATTTTATATAATGGTACTGAGGAAGTTATTAATCTTTCATAAAAATTTTAGATAATTATCACACTCGACAAAATTTAGCAAAATCTAACAAATTTACTGTCCCAATTATGTCCATTCTGTTTTTGATTTTTTGAATATAACAAATGATGTTAAATTATTTTGAAATTTTTTTTATATGATCCCAAACAACAAATGATGGTCCCATAATTTTTTCAGATGATTATCAGGCTTTTAAATTTTTTAAAAAATCTGACAGTTTTTTTACCCAAATTTTAAAAAATCTCAAAAAATTTGTTTTTCACCAAATTTTCATGTAACAAGACTTTGTTAAGGGTTATTGGACCCATTCCGTTCAAATCCGGCCAACAAATTTGAAAATCCAGATTAAAAACTCGAAATTTCGGCGAAATTTGCCCGAATTTCGCCGAAAATCCCGAAAATACTGTAGCAGTTACTGTAGCAAATCAATTTTTTTAAATTTTGAATTCGGCCGGTAGATATAAATTGGGGTCCGAAAACCGAAATTTCGGCGAAATTTCACCGAAATTCGGCGGTTTTTGGATCCCTGGCGGATACTGATAATCCTTCGGTCTAACCCTAGCTTATTCATCCATTCGCGCGCGCGGGCAGCCGACGCCCCGCCGCCACGCCTGCCCGCCCCGACATCACAGACGGTTTTAATTTGAACTAATATTCCATTTGCAATAATTAAAAAGAACGGCCGAAACAGATTCAAAACTTCGGAGGCCGTTTTGAGGCCCTAAGCGACCTTTTTTGGAATTCGTCGTCACAAGCATACTCAAGACAAACCAAAGAGGATCCGACCATCTGATTTACGAGCCAAAAGAACGCCCCGATCGGAGTTACGAGTCAAAAGTTATGACTATTTTGACAAAAAGTGCTCGTATTTCTTATTTGCAAACTAGAATCGGTGCCCAAAAGAATATAATCGGAGAGCTCATCATGTGATGATTCCGGAAAGCTCAAGAACACCAAAATCGAAGGTACGAGTCAAAAGTTATGGTGTTTTTACAAGTACCGTGAATAGTAATGACACATATATTGCAAGCATCATTAATAGTCAAAAGTATGAAAAATAAATTTGAAAGCTTTATCGGTGTTCAGGGTGCTTCACGGGGTTAAAAGCAGGAGGGAGACATAATATGTCAGATGTTATCATACCACCTTTAAAATACTGGATCTTATAAGAACTCTGAAGTTAAGCGTGCTTAGACGAGAGTAGTAATAGGATGGGTGATCTCCTGAGAAGACCACACGTGTGGTGTTAAAAATGTCTAGGAAGATCACACGAGTGGTAATTAGACGAGAGTAGTATTAGTGGTATTAGGATGGATGACATCCTAGGAAATCTCTGTTAATTTAGTGTTTTTAAATCACCAGCTAGAACAGTGTTTTAAATCACTTTTCTTAAAGAACCGATTCTGATGAGGGGGTCATCAGAATCACTTCCCTTAAAAAACCGATTATGATGAGGGAGTCATCACAATCACTTCCCTTAAAGAACCGATTCTGATGACGTTTTATCACGATCGGGTCAAAACCGATTCTGATAGCTCCACCTCATCACTATCTAAAGACATCGTATCGCCACTAAAACCGATTCTAATGCTAAAAAAGAACCGATTCTGATGTGCCGTTCTGTAGTAGTGTGAGCTGGTGCGGGATTAGAGGTAACTACTAGGCCGGTCCGATACTGATTTATTGTACTTTTTGTCTGAACCGTGTCGGGTCGCGACGGTTTGTCGTACCTGCCATGCCATGCCGTGCCTCCCGGCTCACCTTTGACGAGCCTAGGCACAGCCTATTTGTGCTTGTTTCATGCCGTACCATCCTAAACCCGGCCTATTTGTACTATTGTGACGAGAGAAAAAGAAATCAGAGATGCATAAAATTGAGGCAGTGGACACAAATATTATGAGAAAAGAAACTAAATTTTATTTATTCTTGAACAGTTAAAGAGAGTGAGGGAGATTTATTGAACATGGACGAGAAAGGGGGCAATGGATGAGAAAGAGAGTGAGAGAGATGGGCGAGAGGGAGAGAGACTGAGAGTGATGGGTGAGAAAGAGAGCTAAGAGAGATTGAAAGGGATGGACGAGATAGAGCAGCTTCTTACACCGTCTCTTAATCTTTCTTAGCTCTCTCTCTCCTCTCTTGCTTGTCTCTCAGGTGTCGGCGGCAGGGGTGGTGTCCATGTTGCTGGGTGTATCTATGGTGTTCATACTCTGCGGTTCGGTGACCTTCATGTTGTGCTTCTTCCTCATATCCTAGATCATTGGGCTCAGTACGGCCCATGCTACAATATCATGCCGGGTCGTGAAGCCCATCGTTCCCAGTTCTCGAACTCGGCACGGCCCGTACTACAGTATCGTGCCAGCACGGCATAGCCCATATTGTGTCTGGCTAGTCTTTGGATCAGACCGTGCCTATCATGTCTCGGGCCAGCCTAAAAATGCCTGGCCCGAGTGCCCACCTGTCTGCGGGATGGGGCCGGCGAGGTTGTTGTTGTAGAGACCCAGATCCACCAGGCCAGAGAGGTCACGCTAGCTGTGGCGGGATGGAGCCGTTGAACCCGTTGCTGCTGAGGTCCAGCGAGGCGAGCGAGTGCAGCCGCAAGATGCTGTCCAGGATGGCGCCATCGGCGTTATTGCCATTGAGGTCAAGCTCGGTGAGGCCTTGGAACGCCGCGGGGTCGAGCGCGTCCAGGCGTCCATTGAGGTTGGAGTTAGGCTCCAAACTTGGAAACACATGATCTAGATCATTTCGTTCACACTCTAGTCAAGATTAGCTTTTGTTAAAAGAAACATGTGAGGGAAAACAAGGTAGGCCATTGCGAAAGGAACGTGACAAACTTGGCACGCGTACGTTCTAATGGTTGACCCTACATCAAGGGAACTCATGTATACCACCTCCGTCTAAACTGATGTTTTTAAAACGTGTGTGGTTCAACTTTTAAAACTTGACGAAATTGGCTCCACCACATCGTAATATGTTAGCATTTGCCTTGGCATACTCAAAAATCATGGTTTGGTTATAAAATGCTCTAAAACTGTGGTCATTTATCACAACACATTGTGGCCATCAAAAAATATTATCTAAGCAAATAGGAAAGAGAAGGTGCACAAAATGTCTAATTTTCCCTTAGTACAAAGCTGTAAATGAATTAAAATATGTCTCCCCTCTTCCCATGCCCTTGTAACATCCCAAAATTTCCATTTTTGACTAAAATTAATTTAGAATTTCATTTCAGATTTTTGTGAGATTTTTCTAGAATGATCATGGATTTTTTAAATGCAATTCTCAATTTTCTGAATTTAAAATTATTTGTGGTTCTTAATTAGAGGTTATCGTGAGCTAAAATATTTTATTTGAATTCCATCGTAGGGTCGACCATCGCCACCTACAAGTCAGCAAAGGATCTCGAAAAAGATCCTTCTGCCATGGCTGAAGGGCAAGCATACGAAGGAGCACCAGTAGACTACTTGCCCCTTCCCCTTCTAGGGGCATAAGGAAAGCCTCTGTAGTAAACTGAGGGGGTGACTGATCCCTATAGTAGCCCTCTCGAAGCACTAGAAGAGGGGACCTTCGAAGGAAGAATGACCAAGGAGAGATGCGCACAGAAGATGAGGCATGCCAGGGCCACCATGCTAAAAGGCTAGTGGAGGAGGAAAGGACCATAAGACCACTATGATCCTACTTCTGTAGAGATATTGTTGTAATTTCACCCCCCACCAGCAAGGGCACTATAAATAGCCCTCGACTCATGTACGCAAGAAGAGGAGGAAAAATATATAAAATCAACTGCCCCTATGATTACTTGTTACCATTTCCCGCACCTAGGAACCCAATGTATACCCTCTCTGAAGGGGGTAA
Organism: Guadua angustifolia; assembly: GCA_036346375.1. Lineage (NCBI taxonomy): Eukaryota > Viridiplantae > Streptophyta > Magnoliopsida > Poales > Poaceae > Guadua > Guadua angustifolia. The sequence goes on from CM070519.1 coordinate 28,155,987, forward strand.
GTTTGGTGCCCTCTTTTTATATTGTTTGGTCTATGCCATAATAGTTGCACCGTCTATGGGGATCGAGCAGGTGAGATGGCATCAACAAGAAAAAGGAACACCACCCTGCGTCATTTCACCGCCGAAATGGCAGCGGTAGTGATGATTTGTAAAGTACCTTGGGCAAAGTGCAACTGAGCTCTAGCAGCGTCGATGGCAGCGACTTGCCAGGTCACTTTGGCACAATGATTGCCATAGGCTTGGTGAAACATTTAGGCCCCAACAATTTTTCTTGAGGCTATGAAAAATAGGTTGGTCCTATGAAAAGGTGAAATCATTGAGCTATAAGAAATTTGGAACATCAAGAAAATAGCAAGGTATAAAATTGTAAGGACCCTTGCCTAGCTTTTTGCTGATCTAGGTGTTTGGAGAAAAGATCGGATTATTAGTGTAGGTGTCATGCTATTAAGAGGAACCTTTGGTTAGTAGCTTGAAAATGATCAAGTTTCATGGCTCAAATACATGCTCATATATTGGTAATATGTTTTATGCAAGATTTCCTTTCAAAAAGCTTTGAAAACTACATAGCCAACATTACCGACCATCTTGAAGCATACTGCCATAGGTGTGGTAGTACCGACCCCAGAGGCCGGTAGTTATGTTACAAGAACATTTTTTTGGGATGTCCCTAGGCTAGCACTACCGACCTACTTGGGGGCAGTATTGCCGCAAGTGCGATAGTACCTGCCCAAGTGGCCGTTAGTTATTTTTTAGAACCATGTGTATTTGGGTCTTTCCCATGGCCGGCACTATCACCCATCTAGGAGTGGTACTACCGCAGGTGCGGTAATACCACCCCTAGTGATCGATAATTATTTTTCAGAACCGTGTGGTTTTGGGGTCTTTTCCACAAGCGGCACTACCGCCCATCTGGGAGTAGTACTACCTCAAGTGTAGTAGTACCGGCCCAGATGAACGGTAGTTCTTTTTTAGAGAGGGTCTAAGATGTGCATTTTTAGTCTCTAAGGCTAGAACTACCGATCCTACATAGGTGGCAATGTTAGGGGGTATCGCAGCAACAGCTAGTATCTGCTGCATTTAATGCTTCAATCGACCGTTTGGTGAAGGTTTTGGTCGACCTCAACCTAGGAACCGAAGTGCTCCCTCAAGGGACTCCATGGTCTCCTAGGCTATCTCAGCCACTAGCTTGTTACCCTCACGCTCCGAGGTGACTTCCACTTTAAGCAAGGTGTTGGCCTCCTCGAGGGTCTGCACCCTCATACCTCCAAGGCAAAACGCTCCCAAAGTAGGGTTTCCACTTCAGCCTGCTTCGTGTTCACTTGCCCTTGAACCTCATCATACTCCCGACGGAAATCCTTTTGTGGGGCCTGAGAAAGCATCAAGTCCTTCGAAGAGAGACCAATAATATATATACATATAATATATATTTTTCATATATAGATATTCTATTCTATATCTACGTGTAGTCTACGCGCCAGCTAATTAACGTATACTAGCCAAGCCCAATTAACACAGACCGACAGAGCCATTCAATAGTCCACGCAACGAAACGGTCCTCCAACTAGTAAATGACTAATAAATGCTATTTCTTGTTTGTGCATGAATCTTTCTTTTCTTGATTTAGCCATAACTTTCAAATGAGACTGATTTTAGTCTTAAAATTTTATAAGGTTGTAAAATCTCACATCCTCTATGTAGGGTAATTTTTTGAGAATTTTTTTAAATATGTACATATGTTTTTCATGTATTTTTTAAAACATGAGATATGTTGCCTTTTACTATTAAAACAAATAATATGTTACTAGCTATTACACAATATGTTACTATACTAAAATGAAGTGTACAAACAGAACTAAATTCTTATTTTGATAGTTTACTTTATTTCAGTATAGTAACATCTTGTGTAATATCAAGTAACATGTTATTTTCTAAATAGTAAAAGATAACATATCATGTGTAAACCACTTCTATCGTGTAAAATCCATAAAAACCACATGTAAAAGTTTCAAAAAATTATCAAAATATTATCATACATAGGGGAGGTGATATTTTATAGCCTTGTAAATTTTGAAGACCAAAATCAATTTTAGCTGAAAGATATGAAAAAGATAAATTCGATTAAATAGTGTTTTTTAATTATTTAGTGCCTTGTCAATTTATATCATTCAAATGTAATTGAGTTTTGTCTTTAAATTTTACAGAGTTGTAGAAACTCACCTCCCCTATGTATGGTAATTTTTGAGAAATTTTCAAATATTTTTACTGTAGGGCCGATAATAGAACTTAATCCTTATTCATGAAAACTAAATGTACAAGTTTTTAAAAATTCTTAAAAAATCACCATACATAGAAAACATGAGATTCTACAACTTTGTAAACATTGAAGTCCAAAATCAATATCACCTAAAAGATATGAAAAAGGCAAATTCGGCTAAATAGTGGTTTTTTACTGTTTAGCGCATTGTCAATTTTGAAAATTTTCAAACATTTTACTATAGGGATGACAAATAGAACTAAATTCTTGTTATAATAGTTTACTTCATTTTAGTGCAGTAACATCTTGAGTAATAGAGAGTAAAATGCTATTTTCTAGATAGTAAAAGACAACATATCCTGTGTAAACTATGTTTATTATGTAAAATCTATAAAAACCACATGTAAAAGTTTTAAAAAATTCTTAGAAAAATATTATATGTAGTGGCGGTGAGATTCTATAACCCTATAAAATTTAAAGATCAAAATTAATCTCAGCTGAAAGATATCAAAAAGACAAATTTGACTGGACAGTGATTTTTCATTGTTGAGCACTTTGTCGATTTCATATCTTTAAAATGCAAATTATTTTGGCCTTCAAATTTTACAGAGTTATAGAAGCTCTACTTCTCTATGTATGATAATTTTTTGAAAATTTTTCAAATATTTTACCATAGGGCCAACAAACAGAACTAAATTTTTGTTCATAAAAATGACATGTACATGTTTTAGAAAATTCTAAAAAACTTACATACATAGGGTAGATGAGATTCTATATCTCTATAAAATTTAAATACTAAAATAAATCTCAGCTGAAATATACAAAAAAGATAAATTCAGTTGAATAGTGATTTTTCACTGTTTAGCGCTTTATCAATTTCATATCTTTCAAATGTGATTGAGTTTGGTATTCAAATTTTACAAGATTATAGAATCTCACCTCCCCGATGTATGATAATTTTTGGAAACTTATACATATAGTTTTCATGGATTTTACATGATAAGGGCGGTTTGCACATGATATAGTGACATCATGTGTAATAGCGAGTAATATGTTATTTTATAGATAGTAAAAGTTAATATATCCAGTGTTTTGTAAAATTCATGAAAATCACACAAAAATTCTCAAAAAATACCATACATAGGGGAGGTAATATTCTACAATGTGTAAAATCTGAAGATAAAAATCATCCTCATTTGAAAGTTATAGCTATATTTAAAAAAAGATTCATGTACAAATAAGAAGTAATATTTATTAGTCATTTACTATTAGACTATTCTGTTACATAGGGTGGCCACATTACTGATTGGCGTACGTAAATGGTTTGCACGCGCTTCTGCCTTGTTTTTGCATGACGTCGGGCTACGTGGGATGATGGGTTATGACCAACATATGGAATAGCCTAATCTGCATGCAAGCACAGATTACCCTCGGTGCGTTGGCCTCTAACAATTGTAACATGATAGGTAGGGACATGTTCCAAAAAAGCTACCCCACATCCACCGTGGCAGCAGCGTGCCAACTCGTTGAAGATAGCACAACCGATTTTTTAAATAATATTTTTAATGAAAAATTACAGAAATAATATGCTAAAAAATTTCATAACTACCCAGTTGTCACTATTTGAATTCGCGAGTGAGAGTAAGTCACCGTTTGAACTGGCGACTGATTCTCTGTCGCCAGTTGGAATGGTGACAGAGAGCTGTCGCCAATGGTTTGGCTCTCTGTCGCCATTCCAATTGGCGGTAGAGAGCGTTAAATCAGCAGCCCCCAGCCTTCGGCCTCAGATCTACCGACCGAAGCAAAAAAAACTGAGCGTATAGTAGAAAAGAAGAAAGGAGAGGGAGGAGAAGGAGGATGAGGAGGAGGGGGAAGAGGAGGTAGAAGAGGAAGAAAATTCGCCATCTGTGTAGGTAAACTTTTTATGAGTATTTTAAATTTAAATTTAGTAAAATGTAATTTAGTGATCAGATTAAACAGATTGGTACATAATTAGGTTTGTAGAGTAATGAGTATTTAGATAGACGATATAGGGACCGGATTAATTAGGGTTGTAAGTAATTAGTCCTGTAGAGTAGTAATAGTTATTTATGTACATGACTTAGAGACCAAATTAATTAATTTTGTAAGTAATTAGGTGTGTAGACTGGCAATAGTTTTTTTACATTGATTAGTTGGTGATCGGATTATTTAGGTATGTAAGTTATTAGCTGTAGAGAGTAATAATAGTTATGGACATAAAAAACTGTGTGAATTATGCGAGATACTATTTAGTTAAAAATTAATGTTGGTATGGTTGCAGTAGTTATTTGAAGTAGTGTAGAGTACATCATCATGGTATGTAGATGTAGAAGTATGGATAGGTTGAGAATTTGAAAAGTGATAGTGTTATATTGTTATGCACATACTGAAAATTCGTGAAATAGTTGACAGGTATAGATGAACAAGTATAATTTAGAATACACTATGGAGAAGAGGTTCCACATATAGGTGTACAAGGGGTGGAACTTAGTCATTTTTCAAGTGTTGTGGCTGGCTTGTCACATACCGGCGAGCGTTCATGGAGCACGGTTATGAGATGTTTGTACCACATATTCTCACTGGATCGTGAATTTCATGACCTTAACCTGCACAGAGTAGGATATCAGAGACGGGATTGCATATACTGAGAGTTAGTAGAACTGAAGGGGCCGAAGTCCTGGACCTCATATGTAAGATTGGCGATTTAGAAAGGTTGACCATTGGTGTTGTTGGCGCAAGCATTTCAGAAAACCAATGCCAGCCATGCGACATAGGAGAAGGTTGTTAGTGATGAACTGGAGGAAGTTGAGGAGAGCAGCAGAACTGAAGAACGCTTAGTGAGGTAGGAAGTAAGCTCGAGTCATGAGGGTGTGCAAGGCGAGGAAGTTGATGTTCCAATGCCCGATGTGCAGGTACCAATGGGTGTGGCAGAAGAGGGAGAATATATTGAATCGTTGGTTCAAGTGATGGAGGCAGAGAGCCAGGAATATGAGGCTTTGAGTAATGATGAAGATGATGAAGAGCATTTCCCTGTGACAGGCCCTTGTACGGCTTGCTAGAAGTACTCATGGACAGGCTCTTGACTAGCTCACATATCTATCGGGACATTTGTAGCAACGGCGGAAGCCTAGGACCATAAGAGGGGTCGCACGACATAGGGGCGCCAGCTAGTTTTTTCTTTCATGCCTCATGTACTAATCAGATATTGTATTTTAACGCACAAGCACTTGACCGAAGGGGACCAACGCTTCTACTCTTTCTTAACTTATGTACCATTCAGATATATTCTTTTGCTTTTAATGGTTATGTAGTAGGCAACATATCCGGTGCAACCCCCCCTCCGTGAAACCACGGTGCAACTGAACTAAAAAAAGTTTCAAAAAATTCTGAAAAAAATCATGGATGTACATCTCAACTTACCCCACCTACATATAAAATTTCATGATCAAATTCATCCTATACTAGCGGTTACAAAAAAACAAGCAGCAAAATGAATAGTGATGAACAGTAAAAATCACCGCTCATGCTAAATTTGTCTTTTTGTAACTGCTAGTATAAGATGAATTTGATCATGAAATTTTATATGTAGGTGGGGTAAGTTGAGATGTACATCCATGATTTTTTTCAGAATTTTTTGAAACTTTTTTTAGTTCAGTTGCACCGTGGTTTCACCGGGAGGGGTGATTGCACAGGATATTTTTCCTATGTAGTACGCAGATATGATCTTTTGCTTGCTTAGCTACGACATATTAGTTTTGCCCAATAGCTATGTTAGGATGATTGGGCAATACACACATCAGCTTTCTTAGTGCAATTTGACAATATGCTGCCAGCACCTTTTACAGTCCGATTCAACAACACTCTGTACACCGCGAAGTGACAAAATACTGCCCATCTTAGATTGACGGACAACACACTGCCTATCTTAGAGTGAAATAACAACATGCTGCAGCCCACCGCTTTCTTAGACCAAAATGACAACACGCTGCAGCTAGCTTTTTCACACCAAAGTGACGTATAAAACCACCAGCCACCCAAGCAGCCTTTCTTCCTTACCCCAACCTCCACTCCATTGCAATAACAGATAGAGAAGGAAGCTCAAGCCATGGGAAGGTAGATGGGGAAGACTAGGTTGGAGAACACCTCGAGACCTTGACCCTTCATGGTTTAGAGGCCGCAACCCTTACCTCGAGAGTACTACAATCTACGATCTGCTAGACCCTAATCCCCACCTCAGATTTTTCCCATTCGAACAAGGACTCGTACACCCTCCAAGATCAAATTTACGAAGGCCAACCACTCCTCTCTCTGAACTGACCAAAATGCAAGCACAACCTTAACACCGTTGTGCAAGTTACTAATGCTAGGGATCCGAACCCAGGACGTCGTTTCTACCGATGCCCTCTATTCATGGTAACCGCTACAACTCTTACTTATCATTCGGCTCATATCTCGCTATATGACATATACTCTTACTTGTTGATCACAGATTGCAAATTTACTGAGTGGATGGACCCACTGTATCCCATACATGCCCAATGCTACATCCATTACTTGGTGTATCGCCTCGAAGAAATGGAAGAGGAGCTCACAGAGGTCAAGAAGGAGAACGAATAGCTTCGTAGGCAGAACTTGGAGCTCCAGACCCAAAATGACGACATACGGTGTCAGAGACTTAGGGAGAGGAACAATGAGGAGGTCATCCATCTCGGCAACGACTACCACACTTACTGCTACTGCGGTAATGCCAGCTATATTTGTGCTTCCCACTACTGCGACCAGCAGCCCCGTTTACACCGTTCTAACGATCAACACTCCATGTGAGTTCCTTATGGTTACCCATTAGAACCTTAATGTTCTTCTCCCTTAAAATGTACTCCATCCCACTTTTTTACAATTCCAAAAGGCACACTAGTATCGTAAGTTTATCCATGTTCGTGGCTGCTCTGTGCCACCATTTGTACCGTCCCAACTGTATGCGCCATCTAATCACCATTTATTATGAAATGCTATGTTTCATTCATTTTGTTTTTTCCGAACTTTATAGATGCAACGACAGTTATGCTCTACTTATTCTTGTTCTTTTGACTTGTTATGCTCTATTTATTCTTCTTCTTTTCATGTGCTGATGCAGTTTAGTCTTTCAAAATAGATTCCATATGATACTAAATTCCATCTCGGGTCATAAAATAGTGTCCATAATTCTCTTTTACATTTAAGATTGTAATTGGTTTGCTTTTCTGCTTGTCCTATATCAAATACCGATAATTTTGTTGTGTTTGTGACTCAAATCTCAACTACACATCTCTGCTTGATACGAAAAATTTAGTGCACATTTCCAAACTTGTAATAATTTTTATACAAAATATTAGCAATGCCAGCTTCTTTTCTCCTCCTCCTCTGTTATGAAACTAAATGCAAGACTCTCTATCACCATTCCAACTAGTGATAGAGGGTTAGTTGCCCTTTCATCTGGCAACAGAGACTCAGCTACATGTGAATTGAAACGGTGACTAACTTGCTCACCAGTTGAATGCACGATAGGCAAGTATTTTTGCTATTTTTTGGCATATTATTTCAATAATTTCCATTAAAAAAATATTATTTTTAAAAAATTCCATCACAGCCTACTGGTGAACCTTGAAGTCAACAGGACAAAGCGGACCCGCAAAAAAAATTTCGTGGAGGAGGTATGCAAATTTAACTCTATGCATCCCCACTCCGATAGATGCAACGTGTGCATCTTGTTAATCTCAATCATTCATTTAATTTCTCACTCCACCCCACCCTTGATTTCTCACTCCTCCAATTAATGACATTGTTGGTGAGGTGGGGTTGAGATTTAGTTAGATGGACACGTGGCATCTATAGAAGTAGGGGTGCACATGATTAAATTTATATACCTCTTTCACAGAATTTGTTTCCCTCAGGTAGACTGACACTACGACAGGCGAAGAGCTCCCTACAGTAGCGACAACATTGCCTGCAGCATAAGCAACCACCTTGCTAGCTATAGTGATAACATAGTCAAAACCGGCCCATAAACAAGACATGAACATGCGACCACTCACCTGGCACATCGCATCCAGGAGTCAAGGGCATGTCGGTAGACCTTGACTACTCGCTCACCCCTCCACCTAGAGAGGGAGTGCTATCCCTAGACTCATGCACAATGTCCACCACGAAGTCAACCTCCCTCCAGTAGACCCCCGAAGGCGTCGGTCCCCTTAAGGGCCGAGGTGTCGCCAGGTGAAGGGGGTCACCAAACAGCCGAAGCATTTTGCAGGAGGAGTGACATCCCCACGCCCCTAAGGCTATTCACAATAGGAGTTTCATTTTTATTAAATGACATGACACATCATCATATTTGGTGACATGGCAAGATAATTATGAAGAGAGAGATAGAGAGAGTTTCATAGGAGGTGAGAGAGTTTTATCTAGATGAAACCTAAGATACACGGTTACTTAGATAAAAACTGATGTGACACTCTTAGAAACTGAGAAATGAAATTATACACTGAAAATGGCCTAATGTCACCCAGACAACTAGATTCAACCCCACCAGCCAAACAGATGGTGTTAGCGCCACGAGGAGCCATGGCATGCAAGGGCACCACCGCAACCGGCTCATTTAGCTCATCGTGGGGTTGCGTCCTCCTCTTATCCTAGTCAAGGTCATCGTGCTCCCGTAGGCACACTCTGCGACCAACACATACCCGATTCACGCGTGAGCCACACAACATTTACCACGCTGGTTGTGCTTCTCTGAGCTATATGGACCAAGGAACCCCTTCCACCGCCTGCACCGTCTCATCCACAATTAGGATTGCGACATGATGAAAAGGCTCAGTCAAAAACAACACCAATAACCCACCCTGCGAAACCATCCCAACCTTACCTTTCACCTCCTCAATCAAGATCGACTAGAGACCATCAGTAGACTCCCCCAAACAAAGATCACAACCTACAGATAACGGCCAAAGACGGAGCATGCAAAGCTCTTTGGCCAAATCCTGCATGCTTATACGTAAGGTCAAGCCCTTCAGAAGCGTCAACTGAGCCTGCTTGCCACGATCATCACTACCTCAGGCAATTGGATAAGCTCAATGTTCCCGCCGCAAAAATGTAACCCCTCCGAAGCAAGGAGATCATAGTAAAATCACTTCTTGATTCAATCGGTCTCCCACCGAATCTTCGAGGCAGGGGGTGGGCATGTATTTTTAATGCAAGGGCTTCACCTAGAAGTTCACACTTCAAAAGTTGAGCACAACGTCACTGCTCTTCTTCTTCTTCTTCAGCTAACGCCGCACATCATGCAGATACACAAAGAGCCTCCCACTTCTATCGGTCTGCAACGAACGCATAGCCCACTTGAACACGCTCAAGTAGGCTGTGGAGTTTGGGGTAAGTTGAGCTAGCTCCACACCGTATATCCCAGCACCTCTACAAGCAGAGGCGTCGAAGGAATCCGAAGACCTGCATCGAAGAAGGTGGCAAAAATGACTGCCTTGTCCTTATGTGGAGCAGGTAAGATGGCGTCAGTAAGGACATCACCACCCCCATGCTTGGAAGTTGCCCATCCACAACAAGTGTGGAAAGGTATCGGTCCATTACAGGTCGTTAGAATAAACTGCTTCCGACCCCCCTGGTAGCGCCCTTGCCCCTCTTCGCCATGTGGATTGCAAGCAAGAGACTATCGACGTGCACAGGAGCAAGCAAGTCAACTGCCTGTGAAAATGAAGAGACATGACAAGAACAGAAAGAGGAACCAAAATAGCAATGTCCCCCTAATTAAGCCCATGACTCACCCCAATTTATAGATCACCGAGTGCCTCAGGCTCACCAAATGGCAAGACCACGACCCGCGGCACGACACGTAACTAAACACATAAATGAAAAGGTGAGAAGATCAAAAATCGCACCCACCAAATTTTCACTTCCCGCCCAATCTAAATTTCAAGGCTTGAATGGCGGCCAACACTCAAGTCAAGTTAGGATGCGTCTGGTTTATCCTTCACCATGCCGAAGGGGACAGGTGTCTACACCCTTTGAGACAAGTGACGCGGTTTAGGCCAAGGTGAAGAAAACCCTCGACCATGAGGGTCAACTATCGTAGGGCTGGCCAACGCTCCCTAAAGGCAAGCAAAGGATCTCGAAAAAAAAGACCTTTCGACCATGGTAGAAGGGCTGCATATGAAGGGGCACCAACAGATTGCTCACTCCCTTCCCTTAGGAGAGCATAAGGAAGGCCTCGACAGTAAACCAAAGGAGGTACCTTTGAAACACGAACGACCAAGGAGGGATGTGCACAGAAGATGAGGCACACTAGGGCCACCATACTAAAAGGTTTGCTAGTAGAGGAGGAAAGGACCATATAACCCTTATGATCCTACGACCTCTGTAAAGATACTGTTATAATTTCACCCCTCTCCCCACTACCATCCCACCAATAGGGGCACTATAAATAGCTCCTAGCTCATGTACTCAAGAAGAGGAGAAAAAAAGATATAAAATCAACTACCCCTACATTTCCTTGTTGTGATTCCCCACACCAAGGGACCCCACTTATACCCTCTCCAAATGGGGTAAGTTCAGGGCCATCTTTTTATACTGTTTAGTGTGTAGCCACAACAAATTCAAAATGCTTTATTTGGAATCAGATTTCTTTTAGAATTTTTTAGTAAATTTGATATTTTTCGGATTAAGTATGAAAGGGCAATTTGGGCATATGAGATATCGATCCTATCTCCAAAACACAGAAGGATAGTATTTTTAATTAGTACAGTGTGATATGGCAAACGGCCACCATTTTGTAGTGTGTTGTAGCGGATCCACGATTTCGGAGTGTCCTCAAGCAGGTGCTAACATTTTACAATGTCATGTTGCCAATTTTGCCTTAAAACTGTGACCACTAATGCAAAGTATAACAAGTATGAATATATTTTTATTTATATTAGTTGTGAAAGTTTTAAAACATTGATTGGACAACATCTATTCGAAAACAAAGGGATTTATCAGAAAAAAATAATGGTCAAACATGTGTATTGGACGTTGTCAATATTTGAAATTACAAGTATAAGAGAATGAATGGAGTACATTCCTACAAAAACTGACCACTATGTGGCATCTTCTGCATAATGTTATGATGCATTACATGACATCAACAAAACAGAAGACTGGCCTCTAGCTTTCCAGATCAAAGCAGTAACTGACTTCTACTTTCCATGAGAAATGGGGAGGGAAAAAGTTGGCCATTGCAAAGCAAAGTAAGGAACTTGGCATACTTTCATTCTTCTGTAGGTACTAAATGTAGAAAACACAGCTACAGATATTGATCAGTGTTTACTTTTGAAAGAAACTTATCAGTATACGACAGCTTTTGCACAATCCTATATTGCATGCCATCAACGAAGAAGAAAATAGCAGACCTCCAGGTCCCAAAGGAAAAGAGCATCCCAAACCATAGCCAGAATCCAAAAACAACTCCAGCAATCACACAGTAGGACAGCCATTGGACGTCACAGTCTCTACCATTTCTCTCATCCGATGCAAGTGAAGTATTTTCACATGAGATAGTCAAGGGAGGGCCACAGAGCCCAGAATTGTTGCTGTAGATCGATGGGTCAGTGAGGGTTTGAAGTTGATTCCCAGTGGGTATCTTTCCTGATAAATGATTGTTCGAGAAATTCAATATACCAAGAGATAGTAAATTACTCATGCTTGGAGGAATGGCTCCTGACAGCTCATTCGAAGAGAGGTCAAGGGACTCAAGCAATTTCAAACTACCAATGTTTTCAGGGATGGCACATGACAGATGATTTCTTGACAAGTTCAGAAATCGAAGGCCTTGGAGGTTAGTTAACTCTTCAGGGATGCACTGAGACAGTGAATTGCCTGACAAGTCGATACCCGTCATCAATTGAATAGTTCTTTGGAAAATTATGTCCTGGCCCTTCCAGATTATGTCGATCCTATCTTGATAAGTAGAGCCGTCTAACGATGCAGAATTAGACACAATTTTTGGATGCATCATGGAAGTTAAGTTGCCAAAAGCCCTGGGAATTAATCCTGTCAAACTATTGTGTGCCATGTCTAGCAGTTGAAGTTGTGAAAGCTGCGACAACTCCGAAGGAATTTCACCACTGAAATTGTTCGATCTAAGGCTAAGGATTTTCAACGATGGAACCCCACTCCCAATCCAAGGAGGAATATCACCAAAAAACTTGTTGTTCCCAATATCTAAGGTGGCCAGAGAGCTGCATCCCTCTAGGACTGATGGAAAGACTCCGGTAAAGCCATTACCGGCAAGATGAACCGATTCAAGAGAACAATTGTAGCCTGTGGCTGCAGGGATTTCACCTGAGAAGGAATTGTTGGACAAGTCCATGAACTGCAGAGACTGCATGTTCCACCAGCAGTCGGGCAGCTCCCCGGTCAGCCGGTTGTTCGAGAGGTCCAGTATCTGAAGGGAGAGCAGCCTGCAGAAGGCCGTACCGCCGGAGCTGTTGGAGGAGTTGCTGTTCAGCTTCAGCACGTTGAGGCTCTCCGGCACGACGGCAGCGCCGTCGTAGAGCCTCCGTGCCGGCCGGCCGGAGAAGTCCACGTCGTCGTCGTCGAGGTACATGCTCGTCGCCCGCTGAGGCGAAGATAGTAGCAGGAGACAGAGGAAGAGGCACATGAGCGGGGTTTGGGAGGCTTGTGCGTGCTCTGCCATGGCTGGATTTGCGTGGAGGTCGCAAGGCCAGTTCTTGGTTTGGAGGCCACTTGCAAGACGTATTTCTTGGCAGGGACAGTGGGAGATGGTTGACGACGACCACGGAGTCGCCGTCGCTGTGGAATTTTGAGCGCGATGAGCATGTTTCACACGGCAAAAATGGTGGACCAACCCGGAAGCCAAGACACTGCGATGACTCAGGAAACTGAGAGGTGCGACCACCGAGCGACGTGCCAGAATCCCAGTGTCTCCCTGTGACGGCAACTCGGCCCTAGACGGCCGAATTTCTTTTTCGTTCTGCCAATCTGGCCCAAAAGGGCCTAAATAGGTTGGGCTTCCCGCTTCCAAAGGGCCCATGTCTTCTGGCGCGTGAGGGCGGCTGGGTGGGATCAGCTGGATCATAGGAGGGAGCAGCATCGAGAAGACGTCGTTTCTGGTTCACATCCCGACATGCGAAGAATGATTTCTTTCGAGAAATATTCGACGGCCAGCGATGCGTTCGATTCCATGCATGATTCCCTCAATAGCGATTGGATTGTCTTGCGCGGAATTCTGTCTGGGAGCCGAGTAATCTACGATCAAGTTCCTAGCGCTCTCTGTGTCTGTTTCTCCCACCACTAGTCGCTTTCTTCCCATTTTTTTTACGGAGCACTCGTCCGCGGAGTTCAAGCTACTTGCCGCCGCACGCGCACCCCCAACACCTTCCTTCCCTCTGCCCTCACTCCCAATCCAGTCCTTGCAAAAACACACTCAAAAAAGAAATTTTCAACTCGATTTGGAGAAAAAAATTGAAGACAAGAAATTTCAATTCGGAAGAATTTAAATAAAAAATTGAAATTAGGGAAGTGTCACCTAGGAAATTTCAAAATCGAAAAGTTTCAACTCCGAAAATTTCTAATCGAGAAATTTTAACTAGAAAAATTTTAAATCGGGAAGTTTTAGCTCGGAAAATTTCTAATCGGGATGTTTCAACTATGAAAATTTCAAATCGAAAGTTTAAGCGCGAAAAATTTCAAATATGGAAGTTTCAATTCGAAAAAATCAAATCAAGGAATTTTTGCTCCTGACTTTTTTTTTATCTGGGAATTTTTAACTCTGCTTTCGTATAAAAATCATCTCTATTCAAAAGAATAAAGATCAAATCGGGAAAATAAACCCTATAGCGTCGCTCGCTCCTCATCGGCCGCACAAGCTCCTAAAGGCAGAAGAGTGAAGATGGGACCCCGGCGAGGTATCAACATACATATAGCGGCAACACGTGGCACCCGTACAGTGGCTGCGGCCACCTTGAGCTCACTCGGAGAGTGGCGTCCTCTTAAGCTCGTGCAGACAGTTACGCATAGGCGGCGACGACCATCTCAAGTTTACGCAGGCGGTAGTAGTGAAATATGAAAGGGTGAGTGTGACTATCTCCAGCGGTATCCCTTCAGCCTCCAAATTTCTTCACAGACAGATCCCAAGCACTCCAACGAATTCCCTTCACAGTTCCATCGGAAGGGATTTGGAGAGAGAATCTCTGATAGGAATGAAGGGAATGAATATGGGAAAGAAAATAAGGAAAGGGAAGAGAATGAAGGGAAATTGTTAGAGATAGTCTGAGAAAAAGAGTAGTTTGGTGTGTGACGTCAGTGGGAGCCACTAGTATGAGGGGGCTATTTTTGTCCATGAAAATCATTGTACACTTCCTCACGTTCACACATAACGTGTTCCACGTCTTCTCTATATTCGACATGTGTAGCAGGGAGAAGCTTCGATATTTGAACACGAACTAACCGACAAGCAACACTTGTTGTGTACTGAGTGCGTCTCTTTGCCGGGAACACTGAGGGTAATAATAAATTAATTAGCATTTTCGGTTTTTTTTTTCAATTAACAGGAGGACGTATATGCACATACACCCATCACACACATTTCCATTAATTTGGCTGCTTAAGATACACATTGCGGCTTGCACGAGCTTGCGGTAACATGGCGACCGAGTTAAGCCGATGCCCGCTCCGGCGTGACCACGCGTGTTGAGATCATGCATGTGATATATCTTAACGTGCACGGAACAACTTTATTGCAAGATTTCGCAGAAGGAATTTCATTGAAAAGGCATATCCGGCTAAGACACCATTCGCGAGTGTAGTCCTGCACTCTGCTCGTTTGGTTCACTCCTACAGTACGCAGTGCCCAGCCCACTACAGTATTACTCTCTCAACTCAAATTTATAAGGTTTAGTTTTTTAATGGTCTTATTTATAAATATAAGACGTATTTCACGTTTCAATACAAAATTACGATGAAGTTTCCTATATACTCCTAATAAATATATATCTTTACTTTATATTCTCTATATGCATGTATTGATTATAGTGCTTAGTGATAATAATTAGAGATAATCTAATTATTTTTATTATCTTCTTAGTTTACTCTGTCAGTCTAAAAATATAAGGCGCATTTTGACTTTGCACAAGGATTACGGTTGCGTTGAAATTGAAAAAGATACGAAAGAAAATGACTTAGATGTCTCCACATAATTGTTTTGAAAGATGAGATATATGCTTTGTGTGATTGTTAGGGCATCTCCAATGGTACTAGCTATAAGAAAAATATCCATGTCATCTATAGATAGCATATAGACAACCTCTCCAATAAATTAGCTATAGCATTGTCTATAAAATTAAATATTGGCCCACATGTAATAGATAATAAGTGCCTTGGAAGCAGTTATAGCCTGACTATACATTAGTAGCCAGTCTATATCTCTCTTCATTTTTTCTCTTCCACCTAAGCAAAATGCTGAGATGGCACGCTTATAGCTAGTTGAAGTGGCACCATTGAAGATGGCCTTAATGAATAAATGCATATGATTGAGAGATAATAAATAGGGATATAGAAAGAAAGATCTTATTAAATCTACATGCAAACCTTATATCTATGGATAAGACTATTTAAAGATAAACCTTATAAACTTGAATGAATGGTGTATATGCCAAGAAACAAATAGATCTTACAAAACTTGACGAAATACTTGTCAAGGGCATCCTGGTAATTAAACAGTAGCGTGTATGTAGTACGTACTAGGTCTGTTTGGAGTAAAGGACTTCAATGAGAGAGCAGAAATAAAGGACAAGCCTGCCTACAAAATTTAATGCAGTGATCATAAGTAGATTCTCAGAGCAACAATGCAGCTAGCCCAGCAGCAGCAGCCATTGATGTGAGCTCGCTTTAGCCAACACCCAACAACAACGCAGCCGGCCATGGACAGCGGCGAGGGGGAGTACACGCAGGACGGCTCCGTCGACCTCCGAGGCAACCCAGTCCTCCGCTCCAAGCGCGGCGGCTGGACCGCCTGCACCTTCATCGTAGGTACGCACTATACAAGATTTCGTTGCGGCGTATATGTTTAATCTTCGATCTGAGCCATTCCACTTCTTGTTCGTCGTCATGTTTGCAGTGTACGAGCTGTTCGAGAGGATGGCGTACTACGGGATCGCGTCGAATCTGGTGTTCTACCTGACGGACAGGCTGCACCAGGGCACCGTGGAGGCGGCCAACAACGTCACCAACTGGTCCGGCACCGTCTTCCTCACGCCCCTCCTTGGGGCCTTCGTCGCCGACACCTACCTCGGCCGCTACTGGACCTTTGTCGCCGGCTCTGTCATCTACCTCGTGGTACTCCGTCCATCCAAACTTTTAAGGCATATTTTTTAATAGTTTTATCCAGTGGCGGATCTAGAAAAAAATTATAAATAGGGCAAGTTTGAAATATATATATACTTAGATACAAATTTGTTGGGCTATGCTTTACCTATAGGCCAAATTTGTTGGGCTATACAGTATATACACACTTAGCTATAAGAAACCTTATAAATTGTAGGTGAGACAGCAGCCCAACCTGCCATACTGTTGGATCCGCCCCTGGTTTTATCTATAAGTATAGAATGCATCTTATATTATAACATAAATTTAGTACTATATTTTCTTTATACCTCTAATAAATATCCACCTTTACTTTTTATTTTGTACATATATTTACCGAATATGGTGCTTAGTGATAATAATTATAAATAATTTAATGATTTTTAATATCTTCTTAATCTATATGTTAAAAAAATATATCTTGTAAATTTAGACAAATAGGATACAATCGGTTCGCAATTAATTACATGTTTATCTGCCTACTCCCCAGCTTCTTTGGTGAAAAAGCAGGCCACGCGCTTCTTCTAAAAATTAGTACTCCTTTCGGGTTATTCCTACTTAGTTAATTACTGAGTTACTAGCGCTAATTTTCATTGTTGCAGTAGTCTCGTGACAGGATGAAATTTTTAATCATAGTAAATACTAATAATTATGTAATTAAAGAAGTAGTAAAATGGACCATCAAATTCCAGACGTAGGAAGGACGCTAGATAAAACTTCTCCAGGCCAGGTAAGCAATCAGTCCGGAAGGGGCTATTTGGTTTGATGATAAATTTATCCTACTAAATCTTTACCAAAATTTTGTTATTAAATTGGCACTAATATTTTGACCAAAATTTAGTAAGAAAATAAATTAGAGAGTCAAGTGAGAAGAAAATATTCCCAAAGTTTAGTACCAAATAAAATATTCACTAAATTTGATCAACGCTATCAAATTTAATAAGTAACATCGGCGAACTTCGTCCAGGTATGGTTCGCACTTGAAGGCCGAAAAAAACTAGTTTGTTTGTCTGGCTTAGCCAAGTAGAGAGACAACACAGCAAAACCTAGAAGATAAATAGGGAACATAGTTCTTTGTGTAACCGCCGCTGCCGCTCTCCGGATGCTCGGCGATGCTCGCCGTAAGGCCGTGCCGCTCTCGCCAGACTAGCGACACTTCACGCAAGGCTGACCAGCATCCAATGTAATCATTGGAATCCATCCAAATTAGATCTGACAAAAATGGTGTCACAGCACGGTTGTACGTACCCTTTTGTTTCTATCTATATTAAGAATAGCAGAGCTTTTGCTGAATTTTTCAAAGAAAACAAAAAACAAACACAAAATGGAGTCATCAGGAAGCAACAAACCAACAACCATGAGGTGATGAGATCTTGTCCTGTGGCCGCAGGATAAGGGTTCAAACATATCATACGGACACTAGGTACAAGGATTTGTTGGATTCTTGTTGCGACTTTAAGGCCATTCCCATTTCAATCATGAGGCAGATTCTCTCTCTCTCTCTCTCTCTCTCTCTCTTGTATTGATGAGAAAAAGAATAAAAATTGCAGATCTGGACATATGTGTTTGGTTCTCCTGTGCTTCGGACACACCCTGCCGAATCACAACTCAAGCAAGACCCAACCCAAAGCCTGGTCCATGTTTGAATAACAATTCAAGCTTGGCCCAACCCAAGCCTGATCCATGTTGATTGTTGGGAATTCCCACGGTTCAAAATGTTGTGCTCTTGTTCTATTGATTCACTTGTTTGCAACTGGATAGTGAAGGTGGGGTAGAACAAGGGTGCATTTTGGTCTTTTTTTTCACTGTTGACTGTTGAAACTTGAGAGTGGTATGGAGAATTAGAGACCTATGTTTCCGGTGGCAAATACAACAGCACGTGAACTCGGATGCCACAACCAACATTTCGCAAACTCATAGATATGTTCCCATTCGAATATTATTTGTTTATTCGAAATTCAAACAGAAATTTGGAGATCTGATAAAGAATTGGATGCACCAAGCATGTGTTTTCAAATTTGATCCATATACAATTCAATTTTCTTGTGAGCCGAGCAACGCCCGGTTGGTGAGCGCGAGCGGGACTCGCCAACGCTGGCTCGCGCGGCGCCAGATGCAAACGGGTGTGTGCGTGTGTGTGAGGTGTGCGTTTACACTTGTAGTTCGGCAGTTGTTCTCCTTCTTTAGTGAATGCCAGAGCTCTTGGCCAAATTTAAAAAAAAAACAATTCAATTTTCTTATGCCTGAATTACTGAAACAAACGCAGGGCATGCTGCTGCTCACCCTGTCGGTCTCCGTGCCATCACTGAAGCCGCCACCCTGCGACGGCGCCACCTGTCCACGAGCCTCGGCGCTTCAGCTGGGCGTCTACTTCGGCGGGCTGTACACCATCGCGCTGGGCCACGGCGGCACGAAGCCCAACATCTCCACCATTGGCGCCGATCAGTTCGACGACTTCGACTCGGCGGAGAAGCTGCACAAGCTCTCCTTCTTCAACTGGTGGATGTTCACCATCTTCCTGGGCATCCTCTTCTCCACCACCGTCCTCGTCTACCTCCAGGACAACGTCAGCTGGTCGGTCGGCTACGGCGTGCCGACGCTCGGGCTGGTGGCCTCCGTCGCTGTCTTCCTCGCCGGCACGCCGCTGTACCGACACAAGGTGCCGCAGGGCAGCCCTTTCGCGAGGATGGGCAAGGTGCTCGCCGCGGCCATGTGGAAGTGTGGCGTCGCCCTGCCTGCCGACGCAAAGGAGCTGCACGAGCTGGAGCTGGAGCACTACACGAGCAGGAGGAGGTTCCGCATGGACGCTACCGACTCCATGCGGTTTCTGAACAAGGCGGCGGTTAAGCTTCACGGCGACGGCGAGTCGGCGTCGGCGTCGAGGCCCGGGTGGACGCTATGCACGGTGACTCAGGTGGAGGAGACGAAGCAGATCGTCAAGCTCGTGCCGCTGCTCGCCACCATGGTCGTGCCGTGCACGCTCGTGGCTCAGGCGGGCACGCTCTTCGTCAAGCAGGGCGCGACGCTGGACCGGCACCTCGTTCGCGGGCGCGGCAAGTTCCAGGTGCCACCGGCGAGCCTGGGCGCGTTCGTCACGCTAACCATGCTCGTCTGCGTCGTGCTCTACGACCGCGTCCTCGTCCCCGCCGTCCGGAGGCGCACCAAGAACCCGAGGGGGATCACGCTGCTGCAGCGGATCGGCGCCGGGCTGCTACTCCAGGTTGTGACGATGGCGACCACGGCGGTGATCGAGAGCCGGAGGCTGAGCTTCGCGAGGAGCCATGGGCTGGACGCCACCCGCAGTGAGCTGCCCCTGACGGTCTTCATACTGCTGCCGCAGTTCGTGCTCATGGGGGCCGCCGACGCGTTCCTGGTGGTGGGCCAGATCGAGTTCTTCTACGACCAGGCACCGGAGAGCATGAAGAGCCTCGGCACGGCCATGGGCCTGACGGCGTATAGCGCCGGCAACGTACTCAGCAGCGCCATCCTCACGCTCGTCGAGCGCGTCACGCGAGAGAGGGGGCATCCCTGGGTGACCAACAACCTCAACGCCTCGCGCCTCGACTACTACTACGCGTTACTGACCGTCCTTGGCGCGGTGAATCTCTCGGTGTTCGTAGCGCTGAGCTGCAGGTACTCGTACCGCGCGGAGTCGACGGAGACCATCGACGTCGCCGCGATGGACTTGCAGGGTGGCACGGCAAGGGTTCATTCAGAGCCAGAGCCAATGGCATGAAAACCTTGCATAATTTGATCAATTGGTTGGTATTGATCATTGAAGTCATCGCGTACTGTATCTTCCATGACTATCTCTGAATGAACACATGCATCCATTGGATGGATGAATGGCCGTTTTTAAAAAGGAGGAGGATGAATGTCTAAATTTTGAGCGTCTTTTAGCATCAGAATAGTACGCTCCCTAGGCACTTTTCCTCACTTTATTTAGAAAATTATGTGAAGGGTTCCAGTTCAACGAGGAAAAGCGAACGATTTTTTTGAAGTACAGTCGACTAGAGAGGGTGAATATTAACTAAATAAAAATTAGTTAAATGAAAATTTTCCCCTAAAAAACCAAGACAAAACCCCAAAAGATTATATGAAAGCAGAAAAATTAATTTTTAAAAAACTCAGCCCGAAATCGGCACTAATGCAATGTAGGAGGCAATAGTACGATGAACAGTAAAATTAGGGGAATGAATAGTAAAATCAGCACGATTTCAAAACCAAAATCGGTATATCTCTTTATTGATTGATCCAAACCCTATGAAATTTTGTATATATGCACCTTTTTAAGAATGTTAGGAACATATTCAATAATTCTATTGTAAAAATTGACATCAAAGTTCCTATCGTTTTCAAATTTATCGAAGATTGTACCAAAACTAGGTTAAAACCCAATTCTTCACCCTGTGCTTGCTTTTAGGAATTTGATGATGAAGATGACTTTAGATGACCTCCCACATGTCACAGCAAGTAAGAACTCCAACGAGATTACCCCCAAAAGCTCAAGAACACAATCTACCATAAATCCTTCTCTATCAAGTCAAAAACTGATTTTTTTTATAATCTCTTGATAAACAAGTAAGAGCTTGCCTAGATGATTGTGATATGATTTCTAGATAATATATTCATCAATCACTCATCCTTGGCAACACAAGATCAAAAAAAGAAGAAGCCAAGCAAGAAAGACAAAAACTCAAGAAGAAGATCAAAACAAAAGGCATGACTTGAGCATAAATTTTGATTTCATTCAAATCATGAAGTGGATTACAGAGCCTCTCGTATAAGGGCAAAGCTCTTAAAAAACACTCAAACACACAAGAAAACCAAAATATTGTAGAAACCCTAACTTTATCTCAAGTTCTCTCGAAGGGTTTCATCTTTCACCTCCCTCTACATGTCCTTACATAGAGAAGGCAACTCTAACCCTAAAATCTAGACACACAAGTGGATACCATCTATATTTACATAAACACACATAACGGTTTTTACACTCACATAAACACGCTTCTTAAATCGATCTTCATGACACCTAATTCTCTCTACGAACCTGAATTTGCGTCTACGTCCACTTTGACTTGATCTAAACCACTTAGGTCTCTACCGCGGTTTTCTAAACTGCCTCAATCTCAGGTAATGAGCAAATTACCAATTTGCCCTATGACCAGTTGTTTCCTTCCACTCAAAGTATCACCCATACTTCATCATCAACTATGTGGCCCTAATGACTTTCCGCTAAGCCTCTCACACATCTGGACTCCCCCGAATCATCCTTGCTTGTAAATAGGCCTAAGTCACTTGATGCACCACATATCCTTGTTTGCTTCACAATGACGCCACCAACTTTCTTGACTATTCTGGATCTCAACTCCTCCCTGAGCCTAGTCTTGGTCTATACTGTTGCCTACCAAGTCTATTTCCAGTAGCTCACGTTTCCTCTCCTTGTCTTTCCTGTTTGTAGCCACTTCCTATCCTTAGTCATCTTTTGGCATTCCTTGACCATTCTGGATATCAACTCTCCTAGCCTAGTCCTAGTCCTAGTCCTAGTCTCCTATGCCTCACTATAATCTAGCTCCGAAGTCTTGCAACCAACATAGACAAGTAAACCGTCACGTAGGATTATTCACAAAATACGCAACTAACAATCATATAATTCAAACACAATCACAAACTTGCTGACAAAGTCGGTACTACCGCCAGTCTGAGGCTGGTAGTATCGCCCTGGCCGACACCAATTTACACACTCTAAAAGATAACTACGCCAACTTGGACCCGGTAGTACCGTAACCCTGGTACTACCGCTCTTACACAACCGGTAGTGCCACTCACACTTAACTCAGAGAAACACCAATCTATAAAATAACTACCACCTACTAAGGGCCGGTAGTACCGCCTAGTCAACACTACCACCTCTCGAGGCCCGATAACGCCGTCTGGCTAGCACCACCGCTACTCCAAGATCGGTAGTGCCACTCATCTTGGCTGCACATCAAATTACTTCAAATTCAAAGCAAATTGAAATCAAACTCAAACTTGACCACCACAGGCTCAACCATAGTCAATACTCATCATCAACATGGGTAGACCACCATATGGTCTCTTAGTTTTTAATTTAAAAAACTATTTTTCAAACTCGAGCCAGAGCTGAGAGAGATAAAATTGACTTTTTTTCTCAAGTTTTTGCGTTGTACTCATTCTAGAAGTACCACACGGGAGGGGTGTTACAGACAGGGTCCATCAAGCGCTGCCTCTTGACCTCCTCGGTAGGACTATTGATGACACCTCTGAAATGGCTGTTGGTGGCATCGTCTTGTTAGCCAGCATCCTTGATGTTTCACTCTGATACCTTTTCTTGTGCGTGTAGTAACCTCTTGGATCAAAGTAGAGTATTTTTTATAAACAATACGAGTGTGTATGGTCTCAAGAACAAAGAGAGGATGAGCCTCATAGAGAGAATCAAAATAACAACGTTGATGAGTCTCGTCGAGAGAATCAAAATAACAGTGTTGAAGCAACTATGACGAGAGAAAAATATTTGATGAAGCTAACCGAAATTTTTTTAAACACGACCTTAAAGAAGTACAAAGAACTATTGCTCTCTCACAACCTCTCATGCCTTTTATCCCTCAAATCCTTGTGTTGTACAAGAATCTAGTGCTAAAGAATAATCTAGTCTCTAATTCTATCGCACATCTTTCGCTTTGGATGAGTTGGTTTGTGGCTTCTTGATTGCTTGGATTCTACATACCACCTTATGGGTTTATATAGTCCTTTTAGTTCTACTCCAAAGTAAGTAGGAATGCTGTTTTGAAAGATAGTAGAAATCATAATCCTATTATAATTCATCTAACACATATTTCTAAATCTTAAAAGATTAGATATAAGTCACAATAATTAACAATCTCCACTTTGACTCTTATCCGTTGAAATCGTCATGCTCCTCCAAAAACTCGCTCCAAGTCAGTTTCGTATTTTTTTTTTGTTTTTCTACACCTTTGGGAGTGCCCCCACTACAGGGTTTATGCACATCATTGTAATATGTGTCGGTGTTTGGGCATAGCTTTCGGAACTCTCGACCTAAGAGATAGCTTTCTAAACCCTCCACCCGAGAGCTTTTTCTTTGTGTAGTTTAGTGTCAAGACCCTCACTTTTTGGCGTGGAATACCAAGAAGGTCTTATATGCACAATATACTAGTCCCATGATCAGCGGCTAGTATGCATATTTTACAACATTGTTATCACACCCATACACAAGTTCATAATTCATTAACAAAACATAGTTCATACAATATGGCCTAGAGGCCAAATTTAAAATGCATCGAAAGATACATAGTCCAATAGTACGTATTTGCCCAAAATATCACAGGCAACTGACAAGGAGTAAACCCTCAAAAACTCATCATTGTAATCCCCGTAACCTGCATCAAATTATGCGTTGTTTGGGACTTCGCTCTCTTCATCCATTGAATCAATAATTTAAGCAAGATTGAGTATTTTTGTACTTTGCAAGACTTGAAGTATCACAAATATATAATAAATGCAGGCTATATCAATAGATGGCTACTGAGGTTAATTGCGTAAAGCGAAGATTGAAATATGAACATCAAGTAGTAGATTGTAAACAGAATTTGTAAGAGTGAGCTTGACAAATATGTAAATAACAAGTAAGAACAACATAAATGTAACAACTCACAATCATTTATTATTGTGAGTATCAAACCATTCCCTTGCCATCTTTTGACATAATATCTGAAACTTTCGACATAATATCTGAAACAATCTTTCACAAAATTTCTCATGCGATCACTTTTACGAAAATTCAAAATCTTCTAACTAATGTCAGTACACTAAGTTTTCTATGACCATGAGAATGACTTTTCAAAAAGTTTTACACTATGTAGAGACGTACATCTTCACCCACAAGTCATGACTAACTCTTATTGCTAAGTTGTTAACATACTTCCTTTAGTGTGCGGTAGAGAGATCATGACATAACCGTTATATTACTTAGACCTACTTTGCACCAGCCCGATGATGACAAACCCTTACTATGGTGATAGAAGATATTTGTATAATTACTATACGACTAATGGTTATACACTCCATTGTCCCACTTCTCCTCATAGTAAAGAGTACACAATTATATCGGTATGTGTTATTCCCAACACTTCGGTGAGGGCACCCCTTTGAGCAATTCATATTAGAAAGTCCGTACTATTTCGGCATTTCAACAGGCAATGTTAGACCTATGTAACTTAATAGGTTAAGGTTATCCTACACTAGCACTTATGGTTGCACTACTTTTCTTGGGTTATATAATGCTACGTTCGGTCTTTAATCTGACCCGGACGTGAACACTCCCTAACACTATGTGCAAGTCCTATGCATATCCGGCTATTGCCATATCTCATCCGCGTCAAACTATAGTTTTATTTTAAATTTTTATAACCAAATGCTAGCAGCTACTTATTCTAATCATGCCCCAAGTATTTCTATTTATCGAACAAATGACATAACCATTCACTTATTCGCCCAAGACTAAAGCATGGCTAAACATTTGATATTATTACACGAATATGCCCATTGACATTAGATACTACCTAAACCCTTAAGTTATGGTTTTCCAAGGATGACATGAATGTATTCATTAAGGAAATTCTATGAAATGATGGTTATATCTACCAATACTTAGAATATAGCAATTTTACTGGAATTAAATACATGCATACATAAATTGATAAAAACAACATAAGCTAAGTGAAATATTGGGATCAACATGATCAAAGCAGGTGTTTGCCTTGCTCGTTGAGTTCAGTGGTGAAGTCGGGGCAAATGGTTGCAGCTTCAGGAATGTCGATATCTATAAGCAATTCAACGTAAAGCAATAACACGAAGTAAAAGAGTCAATAACATCAAACTCCAAGTAAACTACAAAAACAGAAGGCTCTAGATTTATAAATATTATTAGAAAGTGGCTTCTCCATTTTTAAGGTTCTTTTATATAAGTTAAGTTTTATTAAATTTTAAATTAGGACAAAGGTCATACTTAATTAGCAATAGATGCAACTAGTGTTCAACTGCAAATATTTTTTTATAGAGATAGTGGCTCTATTTTTTAGAAGGTTATAGGAGGTGGTTTCACATATTGTTAATTTGTTTGCACAAGTTATTGATATTTGAACAATGCATATATTGAATAATAATCCTATTTGGAGTTAAATTCAAACTAAGTCCAAATTCAAATATTTTTGTAGATGAAGTGCTTATGGTCTCTGGAATTTTTATAAATTTGTTTCAAATTTGGAGTTAGTTTGTGAAAATTCTTTATAGTGCATATTCTATGTTTCATTCAATTTTTAAATTCAAACTCCTAAATAGATGTCAAAAATTGAATAAATTTGTACTCATGATTTTAGATGAATTTAGAGACTAGTTTGACCTTTGTCCTAATTATATGCACTTGAAGTTTGAATGTGCTAAAAATCATCAAAAATAGGAAAATATGTCTTCGTATAGAGAAGACGCATTTCTGTTTTTTTAATTTCTCTTAAATTCCGGTCTCTAACACATGGGTCTCACATGTCAATGACTCATCTATATATAAATAACGAATTGATTTGATTTTATTTCCTTTAATTAACCTTGGGCCCATATGTCAGTGTTGTGAGAATAAAAAACCAGGTTTAAATAGAACACCTGACAGGGTTGGTCGGTTGGCAATGGCGCAGGAGAGAGGGCATGACTAACTGATAGGGCCCACTTGTTAGTGAGAGGAAATAGAGCCCGTAGAGGAGTGCTCACCGGTGGCAAGGGTGGGGGCGATGTGGCTTAGGCGAGGGTCCAGGGGGCTTGAGGGGACCGAGGGGAGTCTGAGGCACTGGTCGATGGTAGACAAAGATCACCGGAGTGGACTACTGGTGGTGAGATGTTGCGGTGAGCATGGCTATGCATAGAAGGACATTAGATGGTGCTTAAGCTCAGGAAAGAGAGGGGAACACTCCATAGGGTACAAGGGTCCCATTTTGATACCTTGTTGTGGCAATGGTTCACCGGGTACCTCTATCACCGATCGTCGACCATGTGGAAGAAGGGGTTGGGGGCAGCGGTGTTTCGGGTGAACTTAGTGGCAACAAAGAGGGGGAATGAGTTCAGGGGACCGAGAGGCTCATGAAATTAGAAGAATGGCTTGTTGTGGTGCCCTAATTGTATTTTGGGCCAACTTGAAGCTTACCATCAATGGGCAGCTTCGAAAAGTGATCATGCATGAGTAAGAGGCAATGGCGAGGATCGAGTGAGCTTAAATAGCGACGGGGAAAGGTTCGATGACAATACCCGTGAGTGGGTTCAACAGACAAGGGAGAATGGCATTAACCGGTAGCTCGCAGGGATTCCCAGTTGGTTGGCATGTGTGCAAGCTGAAGCAGAGCAGAGCAGAGCATGGTGGAAATGATAGCATCAACGGGCGGGCAACATGGAGCTAGGCGTGCATGAGTGGACAAGGTAGTGGAACAAGTACTGCACTATCGACATAGATGTTGCCATGGTAGAGCTCTGGTGAGGAGGAAGGATGCCACGATAGAGGGACGACACAATGTGGCGATGATGGCCAGACATGGCATGATGAGTTGACAAGATGCGCTGCCATGGCAAGGACTTGAGCTCTGATTTGTTGCTGTCGGCGTACTCTGCGCTGGGGTACCCTCTCCGCTGCACAAAAGCAGTCAACACGGCGGTCAACATGACATACCCACGTGGCGCCCGGCGAGCAGGTGGGCGAGCACGCCTTGCTCGCCCGGCGGTAAGTCCACGTGGCGCCCGACGAGCGGGTGGCGAAAGCACGCTTTCGCCGGCCAGAAGTCCACGTGGCGCCCGGCGGTGGGCGAAAGCACGCTCGCCGCCGGGCGTCCACGGCGCCCGCGGCGGTGGCGAAAGCACGCCACGCCGCCCGGCGGTCGGTCCACGTGGCGCCCGGCGGCGGTGGGCGAAGCACGCCGCCGCCGCCCGGCGGTCCGTCCACGTGGCACCCGGCGAGCAAAGTGGGCGAAGCACGCCCGCCGCCCGCCGCAAAGACAAAGGTGGTGCGAGGTGGCTTCACCTCGAAGGCTCCTTCCTGTCGTCGCTTCGAGTGGCGGGACAGCGGTGTCGACTCACAACTGCAAGGATTTTCGCTATAAGCCCATTCTCTCGACGCCTCACCAACCCGTTAAGAAGGGGTCACATCCCGGCGACCAGCGGCCATGCGTCGGCATTTAATGAGGCCGGAGGAACGAGACAAAGACGGAAGGGGTAATAAATGTATGAAGATAAGCATGATGACCCTCCTTGGTACCTGCCCCGGCTGGCCTGACCTATATAAGGGCCCTCGGGTGCATGGGAAAAAGGGGTCGAAGGTTGAAAAACGAGCAAGCAAGAGCTCTGTAGCATAGTCTAAGAGAGAACTTGTAACCTGAGAGCTTTGTACTAGCTTTGCACACTCTATAAACCAATCGAGCAGGAAGTAAGGCTATTACCCAAGGCAAAGGGGGCCTGAACCTGGGTAAAATCTTTGTGTCATCCCTAGTTCATAGGCGCCGGAGTCCCTCGCGTGGGAGTCTCTAGGGTTTTCACCCTCTAGGTTTAGCCACCAAGACGCCTCCTTCCAACCAAACCCATCAGACTCCGGCCTGTCAAAGTAAATACACCGATAGGGGCGCGCCAGGTAGGGGGCTAGTGGTTGGCTTCTCCAGCCAACTCCCCGGCGAACTTTGGTGTTCTTTGTTCCGCGGCGACGATCCGAAGATGGCGGATCTCAAGATCGTAATATCGCGGGGCAAGCGACGACCAAGGCGCCTCCGGTCATCGCCGGCTGAGGGACCGCCTCTCACCGCCCGCAAGGCGGCGCTTCTTGTTCCCTTGAAGCGGGGAGCAGCCCGTGCGCCGCAGTCGGCCTTGGAGGCGACCACTCGCCTGTAACTTGCACGCGCCCGTGCTTTTCTCGACCACCCTCCGGAGTTCACGGAGACTCCGCCACTCCGTGGTGCGAGCATCGCCGCCTCGGACGCGCCCGGCTTAAGGTAGGGCCCCGCCGGTCAGTATCGGTCGTACCTTGACGCTTAAGGCGCATGTGAGCACTCCTGTGCCTCCACCGCCCTAACGAGAAAGGCCCCGCCAGTGGGCGGGGTCAAGGAAAGGGCGCCCGAAGACGGGTCCCTGCCTCGAGGAACCGTGGGGACCTACGCCTCATCTTGACGAGAGCCACGGCAGCAGGTGATGACCTTTCGTGGTTGCTCGCCGCGCCACCCGACCAAGAACGCCGCCATGATAGCGGGTAGCGGCTAACGATGAGAGTCCCCGTGGCTCTCATTCTCGCCAAGGAGGAGGTTCACCCTCCGACTCTCAAGGCCGCCTCGGCCCCATGAACGGTCTCCGGACCAGCTCCCGATGAGCGGCTCGGCTCCCTCTGGCGTCGGTGCCGAGCCTTTTCCTTGGCTACGCCAGCTGCGTGGCGTGGCGGGATAGGTTCCGCCCGTGCCATAGAAAAATATGACGGCACCACCAACCCGCAGGAGTTCCTCCAAATCTACATAACGATGGTGCGGGCAACAAGCGGATCTGAAAAGGTCATGGCTAACTACCTCCCAACAGCCTTTAACAGGCTCTGCCCGCCTCTGTCAAGCAATCTCCCGAGGATCGGTGCACTCGTGGGGAAGTTGTGCGACCTTTTCGCCGCCAACTTTCGTGGCTCTTTTGCGCAGCGGCGTGAGGACGACCTCCACGCCTAGAGCAAGAGAAGGGGAGTCGCCGCGACTTCATCCGGTGGTTCGCCATCGCCGCAACACAATCCCCACATCTTCGAGCAATCGGTCGCCATCGCCAGAGGGGCGACGCGATCAAGAAGATGAAGGAGAAGATGGCCACCAGCACCATCGGCTCCACCTCCGAAGCTCTTCTCCCTCGCACATAAGTGTGCGCGTGAGCGAGGCGAAGCGCTACCGCCCCAAGGGTGGCCAAGGCAAGGACGAGGCCGGGACCTCGAAGGGTTCCGGCCGTGCAGGCAAGAAGGCGCGGAAGCGCGAGGCGGGAGAAACCAGGCAAGTCCTGGCCGCCGAGCGTGACGACGAAGAAGATCCCGCGCCTCGGAAGCGCAACCGCCGCGACCGGCGCGATGATCGCCGTGAGCGGCGTGACGACCGTCGTGACCGGCGTAACGATCGCCGCGATCGCCGCGATGACCGCCGCGGTTGTGGGAACGACCGCCGCGACCAAAAGGAGGGCGAGCCCTACTGCCCGATACATAAAACCAATACCCATGACCTAGACAATTGTCGGGCCGTGGACAAGATGGTGGAGAAGCGGCTCAAGGAACGCCGCCCCGACGATGATCAAGATGAAGATCCCCCGCTGGCCTTCTAGCATGCCGATCACGTGGTGGCCTATATCCATGGTGGTTCGTCCACCTTCCCCTCCAACGCCGCTTACAAACGGCTGCAGAGAGAAGTGTGTGCCACCACATCAAATTCGGGGGCGGGTCGAATGCTGAGGTGGTCTAAGCAAACGCTCACCTTTAGTCAGGCTGACCATCCCGAGGGCGCCAACGGCCTGGGGCATCTCCCGGTCGTAGTGTCGCCCACCGTTCGAAACGTGCGGCTCACCCGCGTGCTGGTGGACGGAGGGAGTTCTATCAACCTCCCCGTCCTCCTCGGTGTTCTGGCGCCAGATCCTTGGCGGCAGATCTGCGCCGAGCTCGCCCTTCTTCGGGGTAGCCCCAGAGGCTGGTTTGATGCCCCTGGGTCAGGTGCGCCTCCCCGTCACCTTCGGGGAGAGGGACAACTATCACACCGAAGTTGGTGGATTTTGAGGTCGCCGACTTCGACCTCCCTATAATGCCATACTCGTAGGCAAGCGCTGGCCTAGTTCATGGCGCCACCCACTACGCTGCACATGGTGGTGAAGATGCCGGGCCCGCCGCCCCACTGTGATCGGGTGGATAAGGCCAAGGCCTTGCGCTGCTCTGGTCGCGCAGACTCGCCGGTGCCACTGCGCCGCACTCAGACGCCACTTCCTCGAGCCCTCAGCCCGGGACCAGCCTCGCTCGCTCTGCGGTGAGGTCAAAGTGGTCGCTTCGAGCGGGGCGAACCCCGAAGATCGTCAACATTGGCGCCAACCTCGGCGCCAAATAGGAAGACACGCTGTCACCTTCCTCGCCTAACTCCGACGTGTTCGCCGGCAACCGTCCGACATGACTGGGTCCCTGTGGAGGTGATCGAGCACCGATTGGCGACGCCTCCCGGCGCGTCCCGGTCCGGCAGAAGGTCCGGAGGCAGGCACCCGAGCGCCAAGATGCCATTCGGAGGAGGTAGAGAAGTCATGGAGCGCAGGATTGTCCAAGAGGTCTCTCATCTGAGTGGCTCGCCAACCCCGTGCTCGCCAAGAAGTCCAACTGAAATGGCGATGTGTGTCGATTTCACCGACCTCAACAAGGCTCGCCTGGGATCCAGACTTCGCCGCGAGTCGACCTCATTGTTGACTCCACGGTGGGTGCGAAGGTCTTGCTTTGGACGCCAGACCGGTACCACCAGATTAGCATGGCACTCAAGATGAAGAGAAGACCTTTTGTAATTTTACGGTGTCTACCGTTATGTAAGAATGGCTTTTGGTTTAAAAATGCTGGTTCCACTTACCAACGTGCCATGCACATTACCTTCCGCCCCCAGATAGGGCGAAATCTTGAGGTTTACGTTGATGATTTAGTTGTAAAGATCAAAGAGAGTGAAGAACTGATCCAAGACCTAGAGGAAACCTTTGCTAACCTCCGAAAGAATTGCCTGAAACTCAACCCGGAGAAATGCGTGTTCGGTGTGCCCTCCGGCAAGCTATTGGGCTTCCTGGTGTCCAGCCGGGGCATTGAAGCCAACCCTGACAAGATATCAGCCATCGAACACATGAAGCCGCCGGCACGACTCAAGCAAGTTCAATGCCCGGCGGCCGCTCGCCTCCTCGGGCGATTCATTGCCCTACCGAGAAAAAAAGCTTGCCTCTGTTTAAGCCAAGAAGACGAACCACTTCGAGTGGATCAAGAAGCCTGTATATGCTTGAAGAGTTGAAGCAAGATTTCTCCTCTCCCCGTCTGGTTTCCCCAGCGGGTGAGCCGCTGTTCTTTACATAGCCGCCACCCCGAGGTGGTGAGCGCGTGCTGATTATGAGAGAGAAGGCGCCCAAAGGCCGTGTACTACATCGAAGGTGCCGCACGGCAGAGACCCGACACCAAGAGCTCAAGATGTCAGACGCAATCTGGTGGCGTCTAGGAAGCTGCGCCATTATTTCCAAGGACGGGAAATTACCGTGGTCACGGCCTACCCTCTGCGAGAGATCCTCCACAACCGAGAAGCAGAGGGTCGGATTGCAAATGGGCGGTGGAACTGGGGAATTCAACCTCACCAGACCCGCACCGCCATCAAAAGTCGAGTCAAGGCGGAGTTCGCCGAATGGACCCCGCCACCTGAGCCGAGCTCCGCGCCTCTCCTCGACCTTATTCTTCGACGGCCCTTCAGTTGGAGGGCGCGGGCTGGGTTGTCTGGTCTCCCCGACCGCGACATCCTCCAAGATGTGGTCGCCCTCGAGTTCAAAGCCACAAACAATATAGCCGAGTATGAGGGCTCACGCTGGCGAGGTTGCGATCGCTTGGCGTTGGGCATACTGGCGCTCTCAAGTCAAGGAGACTCCTCACGGGTCATCAATCAAGTGCGGAAGGAGTTCCAATGTTCGACCCCACCATGGCGTGTACCGCGAGGTCCCAAAATGGAATGTCACTTTGAAGGTTTGGGATATATCCATGTCCCCGGCCGACAATCACCTCGCGGACGGGCTTTCGCAGCTCACGCCCTCAAGGGCTTCGCTCGGCCGAGTTTGAAGAAAGGCTATCGCGACCGCCCATCGCGCCCCGATCTGTGGGGACGATGGTGCCATTGCCGCAGCCCCCGCTCAGAGGGGACGACAAAGAAGGTTCAGGCCTCCGGCCAAGCGGAGAGGCGGTGCATGCCATGGCCCCCACCGGGGAAAGACACAGGTTCGCCGCCCCCCCAGTCCGGAGGAAGTTGGCGGTCGCCGAGGCGCGCCAGGAAAAGCTTGGCTCAGCGGAGTACCCAGGCGAGCACCGAGTGGTCGCCGCGCTTGGTCAGGAAGATCGGTGGATGGATTCTATCCTAGCCTTCCTGCGTGACCAGGTGATCCCCGACGATGATGCCTCAGCTGAGAAGATTGCACGCAAAGCCAAATGCTATACCCTGGTAGGTGGGGACCTATATCGCCAGGGCAGAAACAGAGTTCTACTGAAGTGCATCACTCGGGAAGAGGGGAGCAACCTGCTCTCTGATATCCATGGAGGCGCAAAGGGAGCCATATGTCCGCCGAACGCCGGGTCAGAAAGCGCTTCGCCAGGATTTTATTGGCCTCATCGTCCTCCGTGATGCTTGCGGTGGTGAGGACATGTGAAGCTTGTCAGTTCTTCGCCAGGCAAATCCACCGATCAGCCCAGGCTCTGCAAACCATCCCGCTCTCTTGGCCGTTTGCGGTCCGGGGCCGGATATCCCGGTCCGCTCAGCGGCCACGGGGGGCTTCACCCACCTCTTTGTCGCCATCGATAAGTTTACGGCGGGTTGAGGCCGAGGCGCGTGCCATCACGCCATTTGCCGCCGCCAAGTTTATGCACCGGATCTTCGCCCGCTTTGGAGTCGCCAATCGCATCATCACCGGCTAACGGACCCAGCTTCACCAAAGGACTTTCCGGAATTTCTGCGATGAAATGGGCACCAAGGTATGTTTTGCTTCGTGGCCCATCCCATGAGCAACGGCAAGCGTAACGCGCCAACGCTTGGTGGCCAAGGGTCTCAAGACAAGAGCGCTTTGATCGGCTTCACAAAAGGGCGCGGTGGGCGGAAGAGCTCCCGACAAGGTTTGTGGTCGCCCGCACCACACCCAAGACCACGGCTAAACGCCTTTCTTCCCCGTGTACGGGCGGAGGTCGTTTCCCCTCCGAGTCGCCGCCGTTCCCAGCAGCTGCCTCGGTGTTCAACGAGGAAGACCAAGAGGATCTACGGCGAGAAGATGTCAACCTTTTGAGGAGGTGCGGATCGCTGCTCTCCGCGCCTCCGCTACCAAAGAAAGTCTCAGCGGTACCACGCCACCCGGTCTCTGAGAGAACATCGGCAGAGGGCGACCGGTCTTGCTGTGAAGACCAGACGATGTCGGGTTGTATAAACTGCCTCCCGATGGGAAGGCCCTTTAAGGTGGTTCAATATCTCGCCCGGCGGTCCGGTTGGCCACCGAGGACGGCGAAGAACTCGATTTAATTCCTATAACATAGAGTTGTTATGAAATTCTATCCTTGAAGGACTTAGGTGCCCATTGCCGCCGCCTTGGCCACCATGAGGTAGGATTCTCCCTTGGTCGGTTGGTGGCTTCCGCGTTAGTAAGGTTGTTGCCTAGAAGGCTTTTAATTTACCGTTATTTGTCCCTTTCTGTGCCCTTAGCGACAAGTTTTTTGCATGAATGTCGCTGGTTCCGTATGTTTGCTAAATCCTTGGTGATCTACTGGGTCACTTGGTGTCCGTGTCCAACAAAGACGGGTGACCAGGAGGCGGGCTGGATGCGGTGCTCAAACGCGGCTCGCGACGCCGGATGGCTCTTCAAGCACCATTGGTTGTCACCGCGAGCATCGTTAGTCTAGTACCCCTCCCGGAAGCCCGCAGCTTTGACGCACAGCACCATGGTTCGATCTCCAAAAAAAAATCGCAAGGACTTAGGAATCAAGAAGGGACCGGGGCTCATTCCATGCGGGGACCCTATATCGTTCGGTTTTATTTTGCATATGCCTACTCATTCTGTTAGTAGTTGTGCACCAAGGCATGGAGTCACCGCCTTATTGCATGAAAACTCCAAGCCTCTTCATGGTCACCCAGGAGCTCGGGGCCGGCCGCCTTGTTCGCCGTGGTCGCCTGAATCTTCTTCGCGGCCGCCCAGACGCTTGGGGGCTGGTCGCCCCGAATCTTCTTCGTGGCCGCCCAGACGCTTAGGGGCTGGTCGCCCCGAATCTTCTTCGTGGCCGCCCAGGCGCATGGGGGCTGGTCGCCCGAAGGCTCGTGGCTGGTCGCCTAGCGCTTGAGGTGGTCGCCGAGATGCTTACCGGTCGCCCATCCGCTCGAAGTTGGGCACCAGCTAGCGCACAAGCCAGATAAGTGTTTTAAGTGACACTTCTATTTGTTTGCTTATGCGTATGATGAAATTGATCAAATTATGCATGGTTATCATAGACATCGCAAACCTGGCGACTCCTTGGTGATAAAAAGGAAAGTCTTCAGTGTGAGCGTCTAGTGAGGTTAAGTGACCAGAGTGTAAGCTTGGCACGGTACTCAAACACGGCTCGTACACCTCGGGTTGGCTCTCAGAAGCACCGCTGGTTGTCACCATTGAATGCCGCAGGTCCAAGACCACTCCTGGGACCTTATCATCTTATGCGCCACATTGGGGTACAGTTCTAAGAGATCACGAGGATTTAAGTTCCAGAAAGGTTTGAGCTAGTGACAACCCTGCATAAAACCCTAACGGCAAATTACTTTGTGCTTAAGCACGGGCTATGGCGCCCCAAAGCCGTCTTTGCCTAAGTTCTGTGCGACTTATACGCATTGTGCTTACATTTGTGGTTTGTTGCATACTACCTTTACAGGAATTCTGGGACATTGTCTGAACTCAAAAACCTAACTGGCGCCTCAACTGAGTTTCAAGTTGGTCGCCTAGCGGTTCCAGCACGCAATATCAAATAAGCACAGCAAACACGCATGAAGGTAAAACCAAGAAACATCCATTACAGCTGAAATTGATTAAAATGTTCATACAGGCGAATGTAGCCGATCGGCAAAAGAAATAAAAACAAAAAAGCGAGGCGAGGCCTGCCCTTCACTCGCCGCCCACGCCGATGTCGCCGACGTTTCTTCCTCCGCCACCGGGTGGAGATATTCATGACCGCCTCGCACATGCAGCTTGTCCGCCAAGTATTCGGCGGCCGCTTATCGCGTGCCTCCGCTGGCGGCGTCCCCGATGCCGCCTCCATTGCCGCCATCGGGTCGAGGAGGCGTCGCGGCTAGCTCAAAGACGCCAAAGACGAAACTTGCGCCACCGCCGCAACCTCTTGCCCTCCCCGTGGAGCGTGCGGCTAGGGCGGCGGCAATCTCGAGTGCCTCCGCGGCTGGGTTGGTCGCAGAGGCGTCTCGCAGGCGGTGTCTTGGAGGGCATTCCGGCGCCACGCCCAAAGGTTCCAGGCATCTTCTGATGCGCAGGAAAGCTCCCTTGAGCATGGTGGTGAGGTTGCGCTTGAGGCGGTCACCAGACTCGAGGCCCTCAAGCCCGGCCCTCTCCGCCCAGCTGCATGGTGGCTGTGGCTCGCGGTGGCACTTTCTTGCGCCATCATCGCGTCCGCCCTCACCCGCTCCCGCGTCAACTCGTCGATTGCCCCCGTCAGCTGCCTCGCCGTCCGGGCTCCGTGTCCGGCGGCCGTGGCGAGGAGTGCGCCGAGTGTGCTGTGTAGATTGCCGAGCTCTGTGAAAAGCTCAGCATGACGAACGGCAGGCGTGGCGACGGTGTGGGAGGCGAGTGGGCGGGGGGCGTCGGTGTCAGCGCCCTGCCGGATCCAGGCGGCGGCGGCGGCGGCGCTGGCGGGGTCTCCGCCGCCTCTGCAGTGCAAGTGGCGCTGCCCCTTGAGGCATCTCGAGGGCCGCCTGGCGCCGCCCTTGCCGAAAGCCGCCCAGGGACCTCGAGCCCGCTTTGTCGAGTGGCGGCATGGGTCCCGTGGCGAAGGTGGTGGCGCCAGAGAGGTGAGATCGGCGCCACAAGAGGAGTCGAGAAGGGAAGATGAGGAGACCGACGCCAGGCGGTTGGCGCCTGCTGCCGCTGAGCCGGCCTTTGATTGGCACCGGGCGGCGATGGTGGGCGCCGGTGGTGGAGATGCCGACGCCGAAGCCGCGCGCCGGTGCGGTCGGTTCTGCGATTGGGACAGCCGGTGTGGCCGCCCCATGTGGGATCCCCGCCGCCCTTGGGCTGGTGGCGGCGGAAGTTTCGCCCGCGTGGCGGGCCTTCTTCGCACCCAGACTTGAGGTGTCCGGGATGAGTGGTCGCTTGCCCGCGGCCCGATCAACAGGAGGAGATGCGTCCCTGATCGTCAGGGGGGCGCGCGGCGGCACCACGGCGAGGCCGGTGGAGTCCATGGGCGGCAAAGAACTCGACGATCTCGGCGCCCGCAGTTCCAAATCGGCGAGTGGTCGGGCCGATGAGGGAAGTCCAGCCGGCGGAATCGGCGGCATAAGCCCGAGAGCCACTGGCGATCGTGGCCCATCCGTGTTTCGCTACCGCCAAGATTAAAAAGCAACACGGAATCTTTGGTAGGAAGCGACTCAAAAGGAGCGCGAATACGAAAAAAAGCCAAAAGGTAGCAAAGAAGACTTACGGTACCGGAAGGTACGGGTGATGTCGTTGTCGTCTGTATTGCCACGCCGGCGAATACGGCGATGAAGGGGCTCAATCTTCGGGATACGAAATCCCTGACGATCAGCGCCCCTGTTAACCCGGCGTCCCGCAGGTTGTTGATGCGGGCCGCCATTGCCAGGAGCTCCGCCGTCTCTTCGACGGGCGAGTTCCAGTTCTCGGTGGCCGCCGCTGGCTCGGCGGGCACCTCCAGCCCGACTCATTGCTGTCATTGGCGATAGCCATTCGTCAGGCCAGCCTTCCAGTTTGAGCGGGGCTGGAAGGGAATGTAGCGAGCTGCCATCCCATCCCGGAGGCGGAAGTGGCAGCTCCCCAGCAGTTCGCCGTCGGAGGAGGCACGGCAGAGGAAGAAATACCGAAAGAGTGGAAGGTTTGGCATCACCCCCATGAACATTTCACAGAGGTGTGCGAAGACAACGAGGAAAAGAATGGAGTTGGGGGTGAGATGAAGGTGATGGATTTCGTAGAAGTGGAGGACGGTGAGGAAAAAGTCGAGAAAAAGCGGACGAGACTCGCCATGATGCCCCACACGAAGATGATGATCTCGCTCGGCGGGCATCAAGGGCGTGGGGGTCCTGCCCGAATGGAGAGGGCCCTCCCGTGAGGGTGGAGTCTCCCACCGTAGGAGTCCACCGTGGAAGCAGAAAGGAAGGCGAGCCCGAAGCCATGAGAGCGAAGGGCAAAAGGCCGAGGGACTTAAAGCAAGAAGGTCAAGAATCGAAAGTTAGGGGTGCGCAAGGAAGAAGAAGGCGTAAAACCACTTGATTCAGATGAACCTATATATGCGCCCCTGCACCGACGGTTCGCGAAGGGGCAAGATCGTGCGTCGCCTCGGGTCCCGAGAAAAATCTACAGATACGCGGGGGGAACCGAGGCGGTCGTATCCTCATGAGTGGTGGCCCCACCCAAGAGCCCGCTAAGCATTTAATGAAGGTTCTAAAGTAAGATTTGGTACGCGCTCTGGCGGGCCCGGCTACTGCCGGCGATTGCATTGGGTACCTTCTCCGCCGACAAAGCGCCAACACGGCGGTCAACATGACAGACCCACGTGGCGCCCGGCGAAGGGTGGCGAAAGCACGCCGCCGCCCGGCGGTAAGTCCACGTGGCGCCGGCGAAGGGTGGGCGAAAGACGCCTGCCGCCGGCGGTCGGTCCACGTGGCGCCCGGCGAGCCGGCGAAGACGCCGCCGCCGCCGGCGGTCGGTCCACGTGGCGCCGGGCGAGCGGTGTGGCGAAGACGCCGCCGCCTGGCGGTCGATCCACGTGGCGCCGGCGAGCGTGGGCGAGCACGCCTGCCGCCCCGCCGCAAGAAAAAGGTGGTGCGAGGTGGTTTCACCTCGAAGCTCCTTCCCCGTCTCGCTTCAGGCGGCAGATAGCGTGTCGAACTGTCAACCGCAAGGATTTCGCCATAAGCCCATTCCTCCGACGCTCACCAACCCGCCAAGAAGGGGTCACATCCCAAGCGGACCAGCGGCCATGCGTCCGGCATTTAATGAGGCCGAGGAACAGACAGCACGGAAGGGGTAATAAATGTATGAAGATAAGCATGATGACCCTCCTTGGTACCGCCCGCTAGCGACCTATATAAGGGCCCTCGGTGCATGGGGAAAAGGGGTCGAAGGTTGAAAACGAGCAAGCAAGAGCTCCGTAGCATAGTCTAAGAGAGAACTTGTAACCTGAGAGCTTTGTACTAGCTTTGCACACTCTATAAACCAATCGAGCAGGAAGTAAGGCTATTACCCAAGGCAAAGGGGGCTGAACCTGGGTAAAATCTTTGTGTCATCCCTAGTTCATATGCGCCGAGTCCTCGGCGGGGAGTCTCTAGGTTTTCACCCTCTAGGTTTAGCCACCAAAGACGCCTCCTTCCGAACCAAACCCGGCTCAGAGACTCGGCCTGTCAAAGTGAATACGCCGACAGTTGCTATGGCAGGATTCGAGCAGCCGGACATGGTGCAAAGAGAAAAGAGAAGGGGGAGGCTGGCTAACCATTGGGGCCAGATGGGGTGGCCGAGGCCACGGGCAGAGAGGGTGGCCGAGCTGGTGACCAATCCAGGAAAGCACTTCGCCAGGCTTCCATCTTCCCAAAGAGAATACGGTTCAAAAGAAAATGCTTTCCAAAAACAAGTTTTTCTTATTTTTGATTTTGAGTTTCATTTTATAGACCAAGCTCCTCTCATTTATTTGAGCAACAAATTGGTCTATATTTTGTACAAATTTTTGTGAAGGATTCTAGTGAGCTAGTTATACTACCATAAAAATTTTAGATGATGTTCAAACTTGTACAATTTTATAGAATTCTAACAAGGCTACCATGTCAATTAAGTCGTTTCTGTTTTTTTTATTTTATCAAGGTACTAAATTAGGTACAATTATTTTGAAAATTTTATTGAATAGACCTGAGATTCTGAATATGATATCATAAAATTTTAAGATCATGATCATGCTAGAGAAGTTTTATAAAAATATGATAGAGTCTCTGTTTCCTTTTCTATGCAGCTGATTTTGATTTTTCTTAAATATTAAACAGATTCAAAATTTTCTAAAACTTTCAGGAGGTAATCTAGAGGTCATATAGAATTTAAATAAATTATATTCAGATGTTACCATGATTAAAGATTTGAAAGTTGAATTTCATAACCCTCTTTTAGGTTATTGAAAGTTCTTTTTATTTATGCAAAAAAATCCAAAACTCTAAAAAATGCTATGAATCCAAATGCAAACCAAATTCATAACATATATACAAATTTCACTTCTATTAGATT
The DNA here is from genome assembly GCA_036346375.1 of Guadua angustifolia. NCBI lineage: Eukaryota > Viridiplantae > Streptophyta > Magnoliopsida > Poales > Poaceae > Guadua > Guadua angustifolia. The sequence continues at coordinate 28,195,933 of CM070519.1, forward strand.
TTGGGATGTTACATTTAGTTAACCACACATCCTGTTCTTATATCCTTACATGCCACAGGTTTGTACCGCCTTCAAGCTTCACTTGCTCGTTGGTACCGCCTGGTTGTTCCATCAAGTTTTCTTCCTTCCAACAGCTCACACATTCGCCTTTGCACCTACTAGATTTTGCAACAACCATTGAAGTTTCGTAAATAACTGTAGTTGATATCTGATTACGTACTGTTGACGATACTATTTACTTCTCCTTATCAGAATTTTTTCAGACCTCCCATTGGTTACCCTTGCTTTAGGTTTTCCTATCAATTGTTATCATTCATTGCTCCAGATACTTATCATGATTACCTCACCTTGGGAACTAATTTGCATGACTCCACCTCAAAATGATGCTTCATAACCTTCAAGTTCAAGTGGCCTCACATATATTATATTCTTCTTTAAGCCGGGAATATACAAAACTTCTGTCAATTTGTGATATGTTCAATTATACATCTTCAGTATAGCTGTTCCCACCATAATAATTGCATATTGCTTCCAATCAGCCAAGCGAATAATTCCATGAACCGAGCGTAGAGATCATTTGTCAAATATCTTTCTTGCGTGAACATATATGGAAGCAACAACCTGAATTAAATATCAATCTATGAGAAGTATCTAACTAACTGATGATAAGCACATTTGAATCATATTTTGCTACTGTCATTGAGCATACACCTTTTATTTATTTCAAACTCAGACAATTATTTATCATATGACCTTCCTCATCAGATAGCATACACGTGTGCCCTTGCTTTTTGCTCTTCTTCTTTATATAACTCTTGCTTTTGGCTGCCATACCTATTGTAGCCAATACTTGATCATCCAAGAATGAAATTTCTATGGCTTTTTTAAGGAATGTGCCTCTAATAAATATGTAACTGCTTCATTGAAGTTGAGAGTATATTTTTACAAGAATATTCATCACCAATCACTCCTAAGACTCCTTAATTTTTTCATCAACACTAGTCAGTTGCATGATAAGTTTATTGAAGACATTGAGATAGTCAATAAACCGTGTACCTTCTTTCATACGCAACATGAACAGTTGTCACTTTAGCACTCACCAGTTGTTAGCGACTTTCTCATATACAATTCTTCTAAGTGTTTCCAGTATGACAACCTTGTCATTTTTCTTAATTTTTTCATCCGCACTAGTCAATTGTGTATTAAGTTTATCGAAGACATTGAGATAGTCAACGAACCATATACCTTCCTTCATATGCTTGAATAGTTATCGCTTTAGTACCCATTAGTTTGACACTGACTTTACTATATACAATTCTCCTTGATTACCTAGTACTTTATCTCATTGAAAAGATATAGACGTATTGTACTTATAGCCTTTTGCTTCATCACTTTTTAGTTTTTAGCATACATCTTTTGCAGTTTATCCCCTTCAAGAGCAGTGATTAACTCTTGCTAAATAAGGACATCCTTCACCATATATTGCCACATGCTGAAGTTTCCTCCATCATCAATTCTCTACTTGATTCCACATCATCGAAATCAATCTTGATTTTGTTCCAACTGACACTTTACCAACATTCTCATAAATCTGATTAATCCAGCGTTGATTATGATACTATTTGTTACACTCTGATACATTTTCTTATGCGTAACATCCCCTCAGATCAAATCAGGTTTTGTGAGATAAGATATGGGTACGCACGGTCTTAAGAACAAAGAAGATGAATCTCATAGAGAGAACCAAAATAATGATGCTGAAGCAATCACGACAAAAAAAAAAGATTTAGCAAAGCCGGCCGCACAGACGCTGAAGCAACCACGACAAAAGAAAGATTTGGCAAAGCCGGCCGCACATTCTTTGAGTACAACCTCAAAAGAGTACAAGTGATTGTTGCTCTCTCACAACCTCTCGAACCTTTTATAATTCTCGGATTCTTACTCTATTCAAGAATCTAGTGATAAAAAACAACCTTGACTCTAATTTCCTCTTGTACCTTTTGCCTTGGATAAGTTGATTTGTGATTCTTTTTTGTTTATCTCGTACCTTTTACTTTGGATAAGTTGGTTTATGACTTTTTTATTACTTGGATTCTCAATGACCACACTTTGTGATTATATAGATCTATTAATCCTCCTCCAAAAATAAATAGGAATTATACTCTAAAATAAAGTAAAAACGCTTATCATATTAAGATTCATCTATCATACATTCCTAAATCCTAAAAGACTATATATAAGTCATTGTAGCAGCGGGCTGCAGAATCTTCCGTTGTTCCTTCTCCTGCCAGTTCTTTTGCCTCACGTACGCGTAGAGTTCAACTGCGGAGGGATGGTAAAAATTCTCACGGTTCTGCGACTGCCTCCATCCACAGCAGTTGAAGCAAAAGGCGCCAAGGAAACTGAAACGCCAAAGGAGATTGGACCAAATGGGGCGTGTAATATTGTTGCGTCTAAACAGCCCGGGAATTCAAACAATCAAACCCATGTGTAACCGTCCAGTGGGCTGGGCTGACAAGTTCTAAAGGATTTTTACGGTACTTTCTGTTCCCAAATGTGACTGTAGTATAGATTAAATGGAATTGCTAACCACTATTCAGGTATTTTTTTTAAAAGAAGAAGAACTCTTTAGACCTTAATTTAGTAGATCCTAATTTTAAAGGCCTAATTTAGTTCGTGCTCAAGGGTATCGCCGACGCGTTCCCGGTGGTGGAGCAGATCGAGTTCTTCTACTACCAGGTGTCGGAGAGCATGAAGAGCCTGGGCGGCCGCCGAATTCTACATACCCTCTTTAGAGACACTTATTTTTTGGCATAACAGCGGCGAATGTACACGCCCTCAAAACATGTCTAAAGGAATAAGAAACTTTGTTGTACGGTGAGCTACTTTTTAGACATGTGGTTTCGTGGGCGGTTGCTTGCTAAAAGCCTAATTTTGCAATTGATAATTTCACTTGCTGTCTACAAAACTAGACTTGAACTCTCGATGCTTGCAGAGACCATAGAGACAAAGGGAAGTGACTTGACACATCTCCTTTGCGAGGATATAGCAACCCACTGAGTAGAGGGCGCTTGATGCACGTCACCGAGAGTCAGCGATTGTGAGGGCATGGCGAGGATGTCGAGTGAATGTCAAAGAGCTAGCGAGGGCCCATGCGTGTGGCAATGGACAATCCACTGTGGCGATGACGAGCAGATTGTAAAGATAGAATAGCGTGAGTTGGCGAGTGACTAATTGGCTGAATAAACTGACCATGACAACAAATAGACAATATAAATCCCTCTTCCGATATATGATTTTTGAAAGGTGCTTCAATGCTTTCTTTGTTGACAGTTGCATAAATATTAAAGCATGAAGAAATGATAGATGGTGATTATTTACTTTTTCGTTTGCTTCAAGATTTGTGCAACTTGTATTGGAAGGAAAGCATTGAAGCTAATATGTCAGTGAGTTGAAAGAAACAATGGCCGGTTTGTTTGACTGATTAGTATTAACTTGTTTATATATTTCAAAAAGTTTAATAAGCGAATGTTGCACAAGTACTTCTAAAATGATGAACTACTAGTAGTAACACTCGAACAGATAAAATACAACACAAACTGTTTAATATTTTTGTCTCAATTTAACCTAATTTTTTAAACCCATACTCTAATTTTATTGAATTCGCCACTGGGCACAGCCATGGGTCTGACGGCGTACACAGCACCGGCAACGTGCTCAGCAGCGTCGTCCTCGCGCTCATCGAGCACGAGAGGGGGAGTCCTGGTGACCAACGAGGCAACGACCTCAATTCCTCGCGCCTGACTACCACTACGCATTCAGCACGGCGAACCTCTCAGCGTTCCGGCGCTGAGCTGCTACTCCCCGGGTGGAGTCGCCTGAGATGATTGACGTCGCCATGGTGGACGTGCAAGGCTGCACGGCAAGGGTTCATTCCGAGCCAGAGCCAACGGCACGAGAAGCTTGCATATATTTTGTGAGACTTTTTACTGCCTCTAAGAGGTATTAAAATTTACCTTGAATTAATATTAAGAGATGACAAAAGTTTAATGGGTTAAAAATGCCAACTTTTAGTATTTCGTGGTACTAGCTTAATATAAATTTTGGTATCTTGATAAAGATCTCTACATCCCTGGATAGTTTTGAAATTTATATGAGGAAATTTGCCAAGACTACAATATAAATAGTTTTGAAGTCTTAAAAATCCTAAACTATCGAAATTGAAGCCAATTCAATCAATAAATTTAGTATATTGAAGAGATGACCTTAGTGTTTCTTAAGTTTTTAGGGGTGCTGAGGCATACCCGGTATCCTCTCTAGATCCACCCCTTTTTAGATGATAGTAAAATTTACATTGAACTAGTGTAAGGTTCAGTTCTTGATGTAGTTCTGGATTGGCTGGTTGTTTGGTACAACTCAGTAAATTGTGGGTTGCTCTGTCAGTTTCTTTCCATTTCCGGTACTCCTTATTCTATAACCCGAACTCTGTTAGTTTCCACAAGTAATGGAAAATCGGGTAGAACCGGGGTAAAAATACAAGTAATCAATTAACGTACAATGTATTGCGTATCAGTACCTGTATACTACCTTTCTTTTAACCCCTTTTGCAGTGAACAACTGATGCAGTAGCGTTGTGCGTGAACATGATTCAGTTACGCGCACGGGCCACAGGTTGCGCGCGCCTGTGCCGCTGAGCTACGCGCGCCCGTACCATCACCGTCGCTGGGCCGTGAACCCCCACCCCAAGACGAGAAAATTGAATATATGCCACCACAAAGATGAGCTCATGCCCAAATACCATCATGGTCCTGAATCACTTTAAAAAGCCCCTCAAAACGAGGCCTGCTCGCCCACGACGCCATTCCGCCCATTTTGCTGCGCCCGAAATCGCTTATTCCCATTTTGCCCCTCAGTCAAACGGTGCTCTCGTCACTCTCTTGACTGAGTAGACCCAGGCGAGGAGGAGAACTCACCGAGAAGCTTCTTAGGAGTCATCTTCTTGGCGGCGACGAGGGCGACGGCGAGCTGCGCAGAGGCAAACTCAAGGCGATGTCGCAGAGGAGCATGTCGGTCCATTCTGGTGTGAGGGGCGCTTCTTCGATGCTGCAATACGGCCCTAGTGGGCTGCCGCTTGTGGATTGCCCTAGGTGCGGCGATTGTATTTTGGAGCTCGTGTCCCGATCGAAGAAGAACCCAGGAAGGACTTTTTTCAAATGTCGGAGGAATGAGCAAGAGGTCAGTCCAATTCATGGCTTTGTCGTGATTTTTTATTGGTATTTTAGGGTTTGTGAGAGAGATCGGTTTGTGGCTTAATGTGGTTGTTTTGGTGATGACAGATCCCTGGGAGGTGTTTATTTTACATGTGGCGTGAGCAATATGCTGAATTCATCGCAAACGCAGCTGTTACCGAAGGCCTGAATGATCCAATCGATGAAGAAAGGGCATGTACTGATTGCTTCAATGTGGATTGTAGGATGCAGAAACGTGTTAACCATGTTGTTGATAAGAACATGTTAAAGTTGCTCCGGATGTGTCGATTCTTGTTGTGAGCAATGTTCTTATTGCAGCATTGGTTTTGTTGGGTGTGGCTGTGATGCTAGTTAAGTGAGTTATGTTAGTTAAGTAACTGGGTTGTGAAGATTGAACTACTGTGTGAACTCTGAACTAGTTAATGTAGTATTGAAGTATTGAACAAAGATTGCTTGTTTTGCTAATGAGAGATCTGTTTATTTTACATGTTGAAGGAGCATGTACTGATTGAACTGGAGAAAATTGAATCTGAACTGCCCATGTTTATATGGAACAAAGACATGTAAACTCCACACTTCTTGTTTGTAATATCACACACAACACTATAAGCACAGGCTGTTATGAACTGGACAGGAATTCGGTCTGACTCTTGCATGACCTAACTGTGTGCATCCTCAGTAACAGAACTCATGACCTCAAGCAGGAACAATCAGAACAAGGTCATCCAATCTTTCTTGAACAAAATATAGATATTAGATTGCAAAGAGACTACAGACTTCATGTCTATTCGAGAGAGAGAGTTTGCAAAGAGACTACAAACTTCATGACTACAGACAAAATATTGGTTTGCAAGCACATCATTTACACCAACAGATTAACATCTTCAATAGACTGATTGTATCTGACTCCCACTAGCCCTTACTCATATCTATTTAGAAAGTTCAATAGATATGGAACAAAAGACATTCTACACACATTCCACAAGGACTCAATCCTGCTTTTTCTTTTTCTTCGGGGTTATCTTCTTCCTGGGTTGGGTCTTTTTCTTCGGGGTCATCTTCTTTTTAGGAGTAGTCTGAGATGTTTTTTTAGGAGTAGTCTGAGATGCCTGTGTAGGGGTAGGCTCAGTGGATGTGTTGCTCAGCCCACTGTGCATGCTGCAAAAGACAGTTGAAATAAGTTCAGATCATGGATTTGCAAATGGCTTGGAATATATTCATGGCATACCTTCTTGTGAGCACTCCAGGGCTGTCATGCACAGTGGTTTGTTTATTAGAGGTGCTGCCGGTGCTGACATACACTTTGCTCCTGCTCTTTCTCTTCCTACAACAGCTCATGCATTACAAAACAGTTGAAAAAATTAGTGGACAACAGCTCATGCATTACAAAGCATTTGATAAGCATAATCTTACCTTTTCTTAGTACCATTTAGTGGACACTTGTAGCTTGCTTGTCTATGACCAACCTCCCCACATCTCTTACACTTCATTGGGCCTCTGATCATTGTCCTCTCTTTTCCCTGCTTGGCACCAGAGCTGCTGCCACCTTCAAGAAAACCTTTCATCCTGAGCTTTCTTTGCCTTCCAACTCTCCTTTTGCCCAGTGGTGCTCCTACTTCATGTAATAGATCTACCTTTGGCCATTGTGCCTTGTCAGTCATGGGTTCTATGCGGCCAGCATATGCATCCTTAAATTTGGCAACAGTATAGTAGTCATGCACATAGTCTTCCATGTTATACACCCTATGGGTAGTGATACTTGCAAGTGCATGGTCACAAGGCTTGCCAGTATGCTGCCACTCAAGGCAAGTACATTGATGTTCATACTCTTTGACCACATGCCTCTCACCAGTTCTATTGTCCCAAACCTCTGCAGCTACCCTATCTGCTTTGACTACTCTTATGTGTCCTAGGCCTCTAGTTCTTGCCTTTAGATGAACTATCACTGCAGGAAGTATCCTGCCATCCAACCTAGCAGCAATCCTCTTTCTTTTTTCCCAAAGAACCATTACCATTTCCCTTAGCTTGTCTGCAAGGTCAATAACAGGGAGGTCCTTGATGTCCCTGATCCAATTATTAAAACATTCGGCCAAGTTATTATTGATGTAGTCACATTTCACCTCTGTGTTGAATGTACACCTCATCCACTTCAAGCTATGCCATTTATTCAAGTACTCAGATACCCTAGGACATTGATGATGAATTAATTCCATATGTTTATCATGCATATCTACCCTGTATGCCCTTGCTGCAGGGTACATTTCACTAAAAGTGCCACCATGAAATTGCTTTACAAAGTTTTGCATTAGATGCCTAAAACACTCCCTCTTCTCTGCATGAGGGAATACCTTGCAAATAGCGTTTTCTAAGCCTTTACATGCATCTGTACATATGGCCAACAGGGGAAGTTCTCCTAATGCCTTGTCAAGCTGAGTCATCCACCAAGTCCAATTATCTTCGCCGTAATCAAAGAACCCAAAAGCTACAGGGTACATTCAGTTATGGCCATCCAAAGCTGTAGCAGCAGCCAACTGACCATTCCACCTTCCATTAAGGGCAGTGCTATCAATGCTAAGGTATGGTCTACACCCACTGACAAACCCCTCAATGCATGGTCTCAGTGCACCAAAAAACCTATGGAAATACACATTTCCATCTACACATCTAGTGCCTATCTCTACAACACTTCCAGGTGACCTCTGCCTTCCATCTATAAAGCAACTGAAATGAATCCTCCCAACTACCATACATTTCCTTAAGAGCTCTTTGTTGCCGCTTCCAAACAGTGTCATAAGATATGGGTCTGTGGTATTGACCTTCTAGTTTTTTTGCAAGTCCCCAGCACCAAGAGTAGGGTTACCTCTAAGAATAGGAACAACCCTTTGGGCGACCCATGCTTGAGTTGTTGTAGTTCCGCTAACTTTGCTGCTAGAAGCGCATGTGTGCCTCCCTTTCAATACTGACACCTGCAATAAAGGCATACAAACTCATTAGATACATAAATAACATGTTTGCATAGAAATAATAAAAGGTTGATACCATTATCGTTTTCATATCATTTCTCCTGCGTCCAACAATCCTCCAAGGACAACCTTCAACTTTGCAGTACCCTTTGAATCTTGCCTTATCAGTTTTTTGAATCCCCAACTCAAACTCCTGATTTATTGCAAACTGCCTGACAGCTAGCCTGAACTCTTCCATGCATGGATATAGGGTGCCTAGTTCCATTTCGGGGTGGTCCTTGTCATAGGAAATACACACTTCTTCTGACATGGAGTCATCAACAACAATGGCAGCATCTTGGAGACACTGTCGAGCATCAGTTGAGTTTCTAGATCCTCCACCTGCACTTTGCCCCTCATCAGTCCTTACCCTCTCATCATTGCTTCTCCCCTCATCAGTCCTTACCCTATCATTCCCATCATCATTGCTTCTATCATCATTGCTTCTCCTTGTATCCTCCTCTCTAAGAGCAACTCCAACCCAAACCCCTATATTTGCCCCCTAAATCACTCATTTAGGGGTGGTATAAAAATTAGGGGTACTCTATATCAAATTTGTCTCTAACCCATACTCCCTATTACTCACCCCTATTATTTATCTACACATTATTATTACTTTGCACCCATGAACTATTATTTTAAAATGAATAAAAAAATGCCAAAGAAAATAATAGGGGCAAAGAGAAGCCCCCTAGATGTAGGGGTGAGAGAGTACCTCCCTAAAATAGGGGTTTATAATAGGGGTAGGGTTGGAGCTTATATTTTTCTAAGTCTCCTTATAATTTAGGATAGGGGGAGGTTTAGGGGGTGGGTTGGGGTTGCTCTTAATCCCAGTAGAACATACAACTGATCCTCAGTCATCTGTTCTATTCTACCTTCCTCATCTTGCGATTCTTGAATCCTTACATTATCCCAGTCAAATGCCTCTCAAACTCCAACACTTGATACACCAGTACCACTACCAAACACTGAGGCCCATGCATCACGACTGCCCATTGCATCTACATTACTAGCCATTGCATCTGCATCACCTGCCTCTTCTTCACCACCACTACCCAACACTTCATCAGGTGACCAAGCTACTGTACAATCTAGCCATGCATCTATTCTAGCATTCCTCCCCTTCCTCCCGCTCTTGCGGTTCATCTCGCCGAGCTCACCGGTATCCCGCGAGAATCACTACGCTAGGGTTTCATGCACGGGGTCTGTGCAATCGACAAACCACGGTGCAACCCAACTAAAAAAAATTTCAAAAAATTCTGAAAAAAATCATGTATGTACATCTCAGCTTACCCCATCTACATATAAAATTTCATGATCAAATTCGTCCTGTGCTAAGAGTTACAAAAAAAAACAAACTTGATCATGAACAGGAATAGTTCCTGTTCATGATCAAGTTTGTCTTTTTTATTACTCTTAGCACAGGACGAATTTGATCATGAAATTTTATATGTAGATGGAGTAAGCTTAGATTTACATCCATGATTTTTTTCAGAATTTTTTGAAACTTTTTCTAGTTGGGTTGCACCGTGGTTGCACGAACTGTCTGATTGCACAGGATATGTTCCCTTCATGCACAGAACAAAAGAAGAAGAGAACCAACAAATCAAACCAAGAGAAACCCTAGCGGGCAGGATGACCCTCCTCACAGGGGGAAACATGGTCTCACCTTCGCAAATCGGTGCCGCCGCCACTCCGACAAGCTCCATGTGCGGGGAGGAGACGAAGCTCGAGGAGGGGGTCCTCCGATTTCGGGCGCAGCAAAATGGGAATAAGCGATTAGGGTTGGGTGAGATCTCTGGTTGGGTCGTTTGACTGAGGGGCAAAATGGGAATAAGCGATTTCGGGCACAGCAAAATGGGCGGAATGGCGTCGTGGGCGAGCAGGCCTCGTTTTGAGGGGCTTTTTAAAGTGATCCAGGACCATGATGGCATTTGGGCACGGACTCATCTTTGCGGTGGCATATATTCAATTTTCTCCCCCAAGACGCGCGCTAGGAAAAGCACCGCCTGGGCAGAGCGTCCACATCTGGGCCCACAAACTGGTAGAATTCCCGCACATTGGCCCCACATATCTCGCTTTTTATTAGTTTTCGCAAACGGAAATTTGATGTTTGGATTAGAGGTATTTTATTAAAATATTTTAAGATCTAGTTTAAATTTGAACTAAATCTCAAAACCTTTCAAAGAATTACCACTCATCCAAACATGGCCTAAATTGTTAATTGCTACATGTGAAATGTGAATTCTTAATTTTTGAATCAGTGTGAGGTTTCCTAAAAAATACTCCCTTCGGTACAAATATTTGTCATTTTGAATATAGGTGTAGTTAAATTTTTAAAACTTTGACTGTCAATATCTTTTAAATATTTAAATTGGATACATTAAATTCATGTGTGTAGATTTTTCTTGAAAAATTACTTTTACAATATTATAATTTTATTGGAGTATATTATAATAGAAATTAGTAATCAAAGCTGTGTTTTAAAGACAACAAATTTAACCTATTGAAGAGACAATATTGTAGGGTTTTTGAAATTTTTGGAGGTGTTAGAGCATATCTGACACCCTAGATACACTCTTAGAGCCGAGGACGGCGAAGCTGAAGTGGACAGGGGCAAGGAAGTTAAACTACCGAAGGTAAACAGCCTAGGGATGGAACCGATTGGCAGTGCACTGACACACTGTGTAGCGGATAGGTCATAGGTGCGATGACAGGTGGGTCCAAGAGGCAGGAGACTTTTGCTGCTCCTCTTCCCCAAAATGGGCCTGAAGTCTAGATTAAATCTGACGAATGGTTGACTTTCTTTTGATTCACTTTCAAGGGTAGTATTAAATTTTTTTCTTAAATCCATGACTTTTTTTTTTCCAACAAGGGTATTATGGAATTATCGGTCCAACCTAAACTAACCCTAACACGGTCACGCAAACTAGCTACTCCGTCGAGCCAAAAATACATGTTGTTTTGGACATTGATATGTATCCAAAACGTAATCGTTGCTCCCTAATTTCTATTGTGATATAATTATAACACAAATAAAATTACAATATACTTTTTGAGATAAATCTATACATATAATTTTTCATATATCTAATCTAAATAGTTAAAAAGACATCAATAATAAAAGCTATAAAAGTTTGTATGTATCCGAAAACAACGTGCATACCTGACTGGACGAAGTATTGTCTTGCACACCACCACCATGGAGTCATGGACACATGATTATTCTAATGATCACTTTTGGCGCATGGCATAAGGTCTAGGGGGATCCGCACTGTAGCCATCATGAGTCATGACTCCCACTAAACACCGTAGCTCTTCTTCGTCAACTCTCTCCATGCAGCAACAGGATTTAGAATTACTAATTTGCCTACATGTGTCCTTTGGAATAATCATCCTCAAAGGAATTTTACGCCCACGTGCTTGGCGGTGGAGTGCAGCCAAATGCTAACTCAGCATCGCTCTTCTTCACTTAATGCATCTTTAATAGTGTTATTTTAGCTGTTTCTTAGTCAAGATTTCAAATATCGTTTCGGATCATATCTCAGAGGTGACTAGCCGAAATTTGAACAAAATTCAAAAAGTAAATTTGAAATCTGATAAATTTGAAATAGAAATTTGAAAACAAATATAAAATCTGGTAAATTTCCAAATTTGAAACCGAAATTTAAAAGCAAATTTAAAATTCAGTAGTTGAAATTTTCAAAAAGCAAATTTGTTCCCGCGCTAGCTCGCCAGCTGCTGTGCTCCCTAGGCAAGATATTGCCGGCTCATGCACTCATTGGGTACGATAGCTCCTTCCACAGTAAGAAGATGATCAAATCTATAAATACGTTCATGAGTGCGCTAAATTTGTAAAACAAATCTCGAAAAGGCATAATCCAAAGCATGGGACGGTGTTGACTAGGAGGACGTTTCCATGCCTCGACCTATGATCGATGTGACATTGCGAGCGTGTGACGCTAGCTACGCTATGATAGGCTCTATTTGACAGAGCTTCAGATCTCAGTTTTACTTAAGATAGCTTGTAGATTAAAATAAAGTGAATTAAATTTATATCTTTAGTCTAAAATATAAACAAGGTGATCCATCTAAAAACTCTTAAAGTACCAACAGCTCCGGCTCGATCCACGGATTGGTGGAGTTAAGAATACACAACTCCACCAGATCTATGGATTTGATAGAGCTGAAGCTGTACCAAACACACCCTAAGGTTTATAAGGTATAATTTTTTTAGTGTATAGATTAAAATAATATTAACACTAACTAGATTACCTTTAATTATTATCACTAAACACTATATTTAATATATACATGTAGAGAATATGAAGTAAAAATTTATATTTATTAGGGGTATCTAGAAAATATCACACTAATTTGTAGATAAGATCATTAAAAATACGTCTTATAAATTTTAACTAAGGGAATAATTTGTACCGTTGCTACACCAAATGATCGCGAGCTATTGACGTTGTAAATCTCTTTGTATCACACACTATAAATTGCATCGTAGCTTTCTCGGAGTACTTCGGAATTGCACCACACCTATCCTGTAGAGTCGCTCGTTGAGATTTGAGAAACACCGTTCTTTTTGTCAATTGCGGACGCGTGCAAACGCGCAGCAAACACCGTTCTCTTTGTCAATAAATTAAAACTAGACGGCGTTGGAGGCACCGGCTAGGGTTTTGGAGGGAGCGGAGGATTGCAGGCGAGCGGATCAAGCGAGGCGCGCATGAACGCGCGAGCTCGGCGCGAGGGAGACGTGGAACAATAGCGCGTTTTGCTGCGAGCGCGGGAGAATTGATCTGGACCGTCCGCCGAGATCTGCGCGATCCGGTGGCGACGTAAGATCCGGGAGCGTAGGATTCCGATCGGACGGTCGCAACACGAGATATGTACGGGACGCGCTGGGAGGCCGGGGAATAGATAAGATATTCTGTGAAACATTCAATTTCCACGTACACCACCAAAAGTAGAAGACCGACAGAAGTACAGGATCTCCCAAGTCCCAAGTGAGCCCGTTCAATTCAAACAATAGCGATTTTTCCACACAGCACGACAATCGGCTTCCATAGTCGCGCTGGTTAAATTAATCCTTGGGGTCAATGTTAAATTATTTTAACATAATATGGTACATGTAAATTACAGAATGATTCTTATAATAAAAATATCGGCGTACTTTACGCTAGGATACCCTCTCCGCCACAGACAAGTAAGACCACGTGGCGGCCTGACGAGCAGGCGGGCGATCAGGCCCCACTCGCCGATACATGGCAGCCTGGCGAGCGGGCGGGCGACCAGACCCTTCTCGCCGGGCGGCGGTCCACGTGGCGGCTCGACGTGGCGGCTCGGCGAAGCGGTGGGCGATCAGGCCCTCTCGTCGGGCGGTCGGCCCACGTGGCGGTCTGGGCGAAGCGGGCGGCGACGTGCCCTTCGCTGAGCGGCCGGCCCACGTGGCGGCCTGGCGAGTAGGCGGGCGATCAGACCCCACTCGCCGGGCGACCGGCCCAAGCGGGGCCACGCGGGCGACAAAAAGGATGAGAAGGAGGCTTCGCCTCGAAGTCTCCTTCCTCTGACACGTTGTGTCAGAGCCATTGATTGCGAAGAGTATTGTTGTCGACACGACGACGGCATATCCCTCTGATGCCTCACACCTAAACCGTCGCAGGAAGGTCGCATCCCAAACGGACCAGGCGAAGCCATACAGCGGCACGGAGAATGAGACTTGGGGGACATGACTGCAGTGATGGGTGTAATAAATGAATCGTAGATCAGTATGATGTCACCTTCTCACCTGCCCGAGCCAGCCTAGTCTATATAAGGGAGCTCTGGTGCATGGAAGAGGGGGGGACAGACCAAGAGGAGAAACCAAGACTTAGAGAGAGAAAACAGAAGGAGAACGAACAGAAAAAAGCATTGTAACCAGCTCAATATACATCAACAAAGATCTACCAGGACGTAGGGCTGTTACCCGCACTAGGGGCCCGAACCTGGGTACATCGGTGTGTTATTTAATCTATTGACCCCCGGATCCCTCGTGTAAGAGCTATTAGGGTGTCCGACCGCGAAGATGCCCTCTACCGAACCTTAATCTCCGTCCTAGGAGAAACCCTGTCCGTCGACAGGGTCCTGTCCGGCGAAATACGCCGACAAAAAAGGTATATATGTGATAGTTGTTAGACTAAAAGATTAAGAATTATGGGGTTTAAAATCTCTCTCCTCTCTCTTCCAAATATTTAGTTGTGTACTACTTAGTGTTATTAAGCATACTGTTACAGGAGGAATTACTTCTAAGCATCAGTTTTCATACATGTATTACTGCAATTAGAATAAATGGTGAATTACTGGCTACATGTATTAAAGCGCTGAGTTACAGTGAAGTTTTAAATACTGAAACTGCTTGTTTTAAATGCTAAAACTCCTTCCTTTTAATTGGTAACTCCTTTGAAGTTAATACATGTATTTGAAAACTGCAGCTTCTCTCCTTGGCTATAAAAGAAGTCTGTTCCTGTACATCAAAAACAGAGGAACCTCTCTCTTTGGCTATAAAAGGAGGAGGATCCTCCTGTACTCTGTACATCAAGTGCATAGGAAAAAAAACACAAAAAGGAATAGTATACGCATCAAAGAAAATAACAGAAACTTCTTTGACCATTGAGAGAAGTATAAAGATTAAGAAGAAAGAGAGGAGAGAAAAATTGATATGCAAGGCATTGCTAATATGTCTCAAGGTGGATTTATGCTTTTGCAAATATAAAGGAAGATTTATGCTTCTGCACATATAAAAGTTACTATTCGGTTTAATTAAATTGTGCTAAACAATCTTATAGCTTTCGCACTTTTGTTTAGAGTCAATACTTACTGCAGCAATACAGCTGATACATTACACACTGACTGATTGACTGACACTCACATCAACACATGTGTACAGTCGGAGTTTGAAAACTTTGAGATCATGAACAAGGTTAACCAACTGACGCTCTAGCACTATCACAAAAAAAAGTTATCATAGGCGGTTAAAAACGTTATTACAAACAGTTTTTTTAACAGTATGTAAGTATGTGTCAATTGTAATTAATACGACGTATCACAGACGGTTTCTGTGAAAAACTTATCATAAAAATTCTTGATACAAATCATCGACTATCACAGATGATTTGTATTAATAACTGTCTATGATAATAGGCTATTACAGATATGAACTATCTGTGATCCACGTTTATTTCTTCCTCTCTTGGAAGAACTTCTATGATTAGTATTTATTGTTGAAAATTTTCTAATAACTGTATATGATAATAGGTTATTACAGATATGAACAATCTGTGATCCATATTTATTTCTTCCTCTCTTGGAAGAACTTCTATTATTAGTGTTTGTTGTTGAAAATTTTCTTCTCAGATATTTTCGCAATGACATTTATAAGGCACAATCAATTATTTTGTAATTGTATATCTAAAAATCCAAGATGCTTCAAGAAAAACAGTTTGTCTAATCAAGATCATCTTAAAGTATGAATCTTCGTAACACTTTCATCTACTTTCTTATTCTAATATTGATGGATCCAAAGCAAAATCCAAATTTCATCCACAGTTTGTCCTAAAAGCTGTCATACTCTGATTTATCTTCCACTTCATCCTCATCCCTGAATGAGAATACAGAAGCAGTCTATTTTCATTTTGGTCTTATATAGGAACATGATTATTTTGATGGTTCTCTATTTAATGAACTCCTATTGGGCTATGAATTTCTCCCTCAAAAAATTCTCTTCGATCTTTGGTTATCCCAAACGGTTTATATTATGAATCGTCTATGAAGTATCACATGTCATAAATGGTTTGTGGTACAAACCGTCTATAAGTATTATAGACGGTTCGTAGAACGAACCGTTTGTGTTATAGTTTATCATAGACGATTTTTAGTATATCATATAATTTTGACGGTCATTTATTTAGATTTTTTTCTAAGTACATTGAATTTAATACGGATAATTTATTTTTGGATCTAATATATTAGATTAATTAGTATTTATTTATATTTCCTCAATATTAAAATAGAAAAAATAATCTCAATAAATCAGATTTTTACTACCACCTTACACTATTAATACAACTAGGATAGTTTGCGTGGTGTAATACGCCGCGTGCGTTATTTTTTTCGTAGAAACAATTTCGTTTGTTTTCATCGGTGTTTTTTTAATCATTGAGAAAATACGCGAAATGGTTGAAAGAATACGAATGCATTCGCGATTGCACTAAATCGAAAGATCCTTTTCGCGGAAAATAACCGGAATGATCCAAACGGCACCGCGTTTTTTCGGTATTTATTTAGGGTTCTTTCACGAAAGATTCGCGATTTTTCTGAACCAGAAGGTCCTCTTCGTAAAAAACCGTTGGAAGAACTTACACGTAATTACGTATTTTTTGAGGGACCTACACGTGGAAAGGAAAAACCAAGGCGAGCCGAGCTGGCTGTGCGTTTTTTTTCGCGGAAACAATTTTGTTTTTTTCGTCGGTTTTTTTTAAATCGTCGAAGAAACACGAGAAACGATTAAACGGACACAAGCGCATCCGCGTTTACGCTAAACCGAAAGGTCTTTTTCATGAAAAATAGTCGAAATGATCCAAACGGCACTACTTTTTTTGTATCTACTACGTTTTTTTATCTATCTAAGGTCCTCTGACGAAAGATCCGTATTTTTTCTGAACCAGAAGGTCCTCCTCGCAAAAAAACATGAAGAGGACCTATACGTAATTATGGATTTTTCAAGAGGCCTAAAAGCGAAAAAATTATTTTGAGCCGAGCTGACCGATCGAGCCGAGTCGCACGAGCGGCCGCGAATTCTCCCGGAAATAAGGAAGGGACTAGAATAGTTTGCGCGGCGTAATACGCCGCATGTGTTATTTTTTTCGTAGAAACAATTTCGTTTGTTTTCATCGGTGTTTTTTTGCATAGCGTAATACGCTGCGTGCGTTATTTTTTTCGTAGAAACAATTTCGTTTGTTTTCATCGGTGTTTTTTTAAAATAATTGAGAAAACACGTGAAATGATTGAAAGAATACGAACGCATTCGTGCAAATCGAAAGATCCTTTTCGTGGAAAATAACCGGAATGATCCAAACGGCACAACGTTTTTTTTGGTATTTATTTAGGGTTCTTTCACGAAAGATTCGCGATTTTTCTGAATCAGAAGATCCTCTTCGTAAAAACCGTTGGAAGAATCTACACGTAATTACGTATTTTTTTAGAGATCTACACGTGGAAAGGAAAAACCGAGTCGAGCCGAGCTGGCTGTGCGTTTTTTTCGCGGAAACAATTTCGTTTTTTTAGTCGTTTTTTTAAATTGTCGAGAAAACGCGAGAAACGGTGAAAAGGACACAAGCGTATTCGCGTTTGCGCTTGTCGGTGTACTTTGCACCGGGGTACCCTCTCCGCTGTAGAAGTAATAGGCCCAGAAAGTGGCCTAACCCAGTTTAAAACCCACGTGGCCCCGGCGGTCTGGCGATCACGCCGTGCTTTCGCCGGGCGAAGGCTTCAGCGTGGCGCCAAGCGAGCAACTGGCGAGCATGCCTCGCCACGGGGCTAGGGGCCCACGTGGCCCCTCTCCCGCGAGCGAGCGCTCTGGCGATCACGCCGCTCACGGGCGAGGAGTCGCGTGGCCCCGGCGGCGATCTGGCGATCACGCCACCGCTCGCCCGCGAAAGCGACAGCGTGGCGGCGACGAAGCGGGTGTTTGACCCCTTGTCAGGCCACGAAGGCAACCAAAGGAATGAGGGGAAGGCTTCGTCTCGAAGTTTCCCTCCCCTGGTACCTCGTGTCAGGATCATTAATTGTGAAGGATTCAGCTTTCGACACGACGACGGCTCATCCCTCTGACGCCGCTTACCAACCCGTCGTAGGGGCGTCCTGTCCCGGACGGACCGGGCGAGACCTCTCATCGATATTAAATGAGGTTCGAAGGACAAGACCACGAGGCGTACTTAATAAATGCGTCGTGGGTCGACGTGGAAGCTGGAATGATGGATGTAATTAATGTGTTGTAGATAAGTATAGCGCCACCTTCTCTCCTGCTCATGGTGACCTGTCTATATAAAGGCATTCTGGTGCATGAAAAAGGGGGCCGGTCGGCTAAAGCAGAAAGCATAGAAGAACACTCTTATAACCATTTCCCCATTTTCTCAACGAAGAACCAGTAGGACGTAGGGCTATTACTCACACCGAGGGCCTGAACCTGGGTAAATCGCTGTGTCCATCGGCTACCGATTCCCGGAATCCATCGTCGAGAGACATTAGGGTTTCCAGCTACGAAAATACCCTCTACCGAACCATAATTTCCGTCCAAGGGGTAATCCATTCTGTTCATCGGCGGAATCTTGTCAGGCGAAAGACGCCGACAGTGCTAAACCGAAAGGTTTTTTTCGTGAAAAATAGTCGGAATGATCCAAACGGCACTATTTTTTTGTATCTACTACGTTTTTTTATCTATCTAGAGTCCTCTCACGAAAGATCCGCGTTTTTTCTGAATCAGAAGGTCCTCGTAAAAAAACACGAAAAAGACCTATACGTAATTATGAATTTTTCGAGAGGTCTAAAAGCGAAAAAAAAATTTGAGCCGAGTTGACCGGCCATGCCGGCTCGGCTCAAACTCACGAACGGCTGTGAATTCTCCCGGAAATAGGGAAGGGATGATGATACACAATAAAATTTACTTTAATTCGTCATGCCATCTAGCCGCATGGAAGCCGAGTTTCGAACAAGTTGCGTAACGCACGCTGCATTATTATCGTCGCGGGACCGCGAGTTAATAGGCAGCCTCCTCTGCGAAGCACGGATTTTTCTTGCCACGCTGACCGGATGACTGATCGGCCACGTGCAGTGCGGTCGCTGCCGTACATCACCCTCGACGTCGACTTGCGGTAGTAGCTAGTTGTAGGCGTCGCGGTACCGCACAAAAGATGCGCTGCAAGTCCACGCTAACGCCTTAATTTCTACGAGATACTCCTACGCAGTCAGAGGCAGCCCGTTAATTTCGTCCTGTCAGCAAAAAAAAAAAAATACACCACGTTAATTCCTCGGTGGTAAAATTGCAATACTAGCGGGTGTGCGGAGGCTAATCCATGGGATATATATAATGATACATATCAGTTATCTATAGGACTGTTTGGTTGTCTGATTCCACGTGAAAAGATTTGTGAGAGTCAGGGAACCAGCGTTTGGTTGCTCGTTGTATCGTGTGAGTCTGCATCCACGTATGCAAGATGGTTGTTTGGTTGCCTACGCGTGGTGCGGAGCTAGACCAGCACGATGCACAAAGCATTCGCAGTCAGGCTCATAGGAAACGAGCTTCATGACCGTTTCCCCAGAGCCAGGCTTGGGCGATGCAGGCTCCTGCGGCTAGACTCGTGCGAGACGGCAACCAAATAGCCCTTATAAGACTATGCCACGTAGAATTTTAGGTGACATGGAGGAAAGAGGAAGCAATTGTCTACTATTTAACAGACGATCTTATAGACGACTTTCTATTTTGTATACAATTATAGAGACAATCTGTTAATTGGATGAGAGATTATTACAGACAACTATATAGACGATTTATTGTATGAATTATTTTTAGTGCTGTCTATAGTTAACATAAAGATATATTATAGACAGTTACTATTTATACCACTGTACATACTTTAACGAGGTAATTCCACTGCTACCTTTACAGGTGGCCGTTGAGGAAGCTGCAGGGGGGAAAAAAGCTAGTTCACAGACCGAATTTCATAATGCCCACCTAAGGTTTTCACTCACTTGCGTCCATTCCATCGCTCCAACGTTTCTTCAACGTCATCACCGCTCTACTTCTTCCTTCGTGAGTTCCGCCCACCTCCATCTCTGTCTCCACCGCCGTTGGCCGGCAGCCATCGCTGTCACGTGAGAAGAAGCAAGTAGTGGAAGCTTGATCGCCATTATCGTCGCTTGAGAAGAAGCTTGTGGCTGGAGCTCGTCTGCCGTTGCCAGGGTGCTTGTTTCGGTTCCACTTTCTAATCTGGCTTCCAGGGCGTTCATATCATCGGTACACAACGGCCGCATGCACATAAAGTTAGACAAAACGTGGCAAAGTTAATCTTTAATACAGAAAAAAAATAAAACTAAGGAGGTGTTTGGATTACAAGTATTTTATTTTATTGAAGTATTTTATGGAAAAAAGAGTACCCGAATTATACGCGCACCGTATGCTTCAACAACGTGAAAACAATGCGGAAATGATGATGCAAGAGTTAGCTCATTTGTATGTGTGCACTTGCATTCGGTCACGATGACGTACGGAGATGAACTGACATATATGCGATTGCATTAGAAGGTTAGTGGTTAATCATGGAGTAGACTTCAGTTGGAACGAGCTGTCACGTCATTTCCTTATGTTACTGCCAATTTCACTGACTCCTCGCTCCGTGATCTACTCGGAAGAAGACACTTAGAGAAGGAAAATTGTGTCGTGGTTCCAGTCTTAACTAGTGCATGTAGCACTCCCGTTTCAACCTTGTAGGCAAATTACACGTTATTTTGGCATTGACATGGTCCGCAAAACACAACTTTAATCACTAATTTTATTTAATATAGCTATAATATCTAATAAAATTATAGTACCATGACAATACTTTTTAAAACAAATGTATACATATGATTTTAATATATCCAATCTAAATATTAAAATAATATCGTAAGGCTAAAGTAAAATTGGGTATCTACACAACTGCGGAAGAGGATATTACAAGCGGTTCAAAACCGCTTTTAGAACCGCTTGTAAGCAACCGCGAGTGATACTTCCGTCAGTATCACAAGCGGTTTTATAACCGCTTGTAGAAGTCACTTCAAAAGAGAAATAATATTGTGAGGAGTAGGATTCGAACCCACGACCTCCTCACCCCTCCTCGTGACCCACGTCTTACCCATCTAGCCAACCCACCCACGCGTGCTCTCTGATAGAGTAGGGCATGCATTCCTTTTATTATTTCAAAAACTGGGCTTCTACAAGCGGTTGGGGACACGAACCCCTTCTAGAGCCGACTCTAGAAGGGGTTCATGTCCCCAACCGCTTCTAGAGCTCTAGAAGGGGTTCGGGACACGAACCGCTTCTAGAGCTAGGGCTCTAGAAGGGGTTCGTGTCTAGAACCGCTTCTAGAGACACCATTCGGTCCGTTGCTTATGAACCGCTTGTGGTGCAGAGAGCACAAGCGGTGCGTAACTAACCGCTTGTAATAAGGCGCTTGTGAAGGTCGATTTTGTAGTAGTGCTAGCTGATATCGGTTAAAATAAAGAATTTTATTTGCAAGAGATAGAGGCTGATACGGTTCATGGTTTGTAACTGATCAAAGAAGGATACGATTAGCCTACATGCTATAAAAGGGGACCTAAGGCGAGTCGAAGAAACCAACCAACACAATCAAAGAACTCAGATATATTTTTATTTACTTTCTATTGATTAGGAGTAGTTTTTGTAATTTAGAATATCTCTTTGTAATTCGTTTTTGATCAATAAAGTTCAGCATAGCTGATTACTGATCATCTTCGATTACGCCAAGTTATGACAGATTTGTTTTATGCCGATCTTGTTGCACATTGCCCTTTTTTTTTGGAAAAACAGATTTCTATCTTTCATCTAATCGGCTATAAAAGCTGTTTAGATCTACCTTGCTAATTATATCATCAAATCAGCTTAAAATACTTATTTTTGATCAATCTTATCGATTGAGGATCAAATCGGCTGACACGCCATGAATCCAAACTTAAACCAGGTGTTTGTGTGTGTTGAGAACATTGGCTCTTTTTCGGTACTAACACACTTTTGACACGCCTGATGTGACAAGATGTCTTCTTCAAAAAAGTCAATTCCCCATCCGATTTAAGCGTTGATTTAACTCCAAAACAACGTAAAGACATCAAGGATCTGAAGGCCGCGCTCGAGGAGATGATATTGAATTGCTGTTAGAAGACTCGACATGGTGTTATTCAAAAGACAGCTCTGCCGACAGTCAATTTCTTTGACAATATTGAGGCCGCTGTTGCATCGGACAATAGGCTGGTAAGTCAATACATGCCTACGCAAGATGAATTATCCAATAAAATTAATCAATACGTGCATCATGCTTTGGTAAACCAATCATCGGCTCTAGTAACGACCCTCAAGCTGATGATAGCTAACAGTGTCAAAGCCGTGGTTCAAGAACTAGCGTCGCCTGGAAATTTGCTAGATTCCATGTAGGCTCTGTCAAACTACCCGATCTACTCAGTAGCACTGGTTACGCAGAGTCTTGGACCAATAGCTGATCCTAATCCATTGGCTCCAAATTTGACTATGATGCCAATCCAGCCGACCATAATCTTTCCACAAGACCCTCGCGCAAGTGGGGTTGCTCATTATCAAGCTTATACCGATGGTGCTAAGTTGGACCTCCAGACTAGCTTACCATCATTGGATCCCTTTTATATTTATCCACAATCGATTTCATAGCCAATTGAACCCCCCTCCACACATCCACAAAACACGAGCCGATTTCACAGAGGAATCCGGCCCTATACAGAGCTGTAACCTACTTGAAACCATTCATTCTGCTACCAGATCCGATGCTAAAAAACTGACCATCAGCTATGAACAACCTTGTCAGCCTCCATCATATCAATTGCAATATTAACCCAAGCCTGCACTCGGGGTGTAGCATGCTAGTTATTATCGTAATTAACAAGCCCCTAACCCACCATCGGCCAATACAACCAATTGGGCTGATCAAATAGCCATGGTGCTATAGGATCAATTTGGTACACAGTCGAAGGGAAGGATAACTGGCTATCAAAAGCCATATCCCGACTATATTTATCCGATTTTGTATACTAATAATTTCAAAGTCCTTGATTTTGCCAAGTTTTTGGGAGATGATTCTACCACCACCTTGGAGCACATCGGGTGATTTATTGTACAATGTGGTGAAGCGGCCCACTCCGATGGCTTGAGGGTAAAATTGTTTCATCGTCTTTTGTCAGGGGCAATGTATACATGGTTCACCACATTACCACTAAATTCAGTTAATTCGTGGATCGACGATCCCACGAATACTTTTTTGTGGGAGTTTAGAACTTAGAATCTCATATTTGAGTTATGTCCAACAAAAGTTTGGAGAATCGGTCAGTGATTACATTAAATGATTTAGGGAAATCAGAAATTGGTGTTTTAGTGTTACCTTACCCGATAATCAGTTAGCTGATTTACCATTCCAAGGACTAGTACCCTAGTTGAAGGAAAAGTCAGCGTGCAAGAATTTACTGATTTAACTCATTCATTACATCGGGTATCAGCTCAAGAAAACCATTTTGCTGATAATAGAAGCTTTAAGGATAAATTCAAGAATAAGAAGGATAAGGAAAAAGCCAAAGTCAACTTCACTGAGTATGACTCAAATGATTCATCTAAAGATGACGAGGCTGAAATAAATATAGTATAATGGGTTAAAGGGCCTATAAAGTCTTTAGTCCCTTCATGGCTTAAGTCGACCAAGAATAAGTCGAAAGTAAAGTATGCTTTTGACATCTCGAAGTGTGATCGTATTTTGATTTACTTCTACAAGAAAAGATAATACGGTTGCTTGAAGGGCATGTTCTATCATTGGTTGATGATATTAAAAAGCATAGGTATTGCAAGTGGTATCATTCTTTTTCCATAATACTGATGATTGCAATATTTTTCATCAGCAGATACAATCAGCTATAGAAGATGACTGACTAAAATTTGCAGAAGAACCAACATCAACTGGATGTTAATCCCTTTCCGATCAACATGGTTCATTGCTCTGAACAGAGGCCAGAGCCAACAATTGCTGCAACATCCAAAGGAAAGGCACATGTGTTGGCATCCACGAAAGTGGCATGCCAAGTTGACATGCAGACGAGCTTTGATGGCCATGAGACCTTAAAGATTACAGTCAGTTCAATTCAAATAGAAACCAATCGTTAAGGGCAATGCTCAAAAACCGTCAAGCCAAAGGGGGAGTTACAAATTGGCAAATGATATAAGGTTGAGAGAGTGTTGCTAGCATGTAAGATGATATAGAAGCCTACGTTCTCCCATTTATTGGCTAAGTAGGAAAGAAGAAACGAAAGGCCACGACACAACTTTCCGTGTCGGCCAAACAATATGTATTGGCTGGATAACCTTGAAAAAGCTCACCAGTGATGCCTGTTTTGGTAATTCTGTTGGGACAGGGGATCAGCTCTGTCATCACCATACACATGTCCGATGGAGCATTACTCGTGTCAAGGTGACAAGTAGCGATAGTCACTAAAGTAGGATATTTGGGCTGATTCAGAACCATCCAAGTAAAGGCATAAATGTGAGATCGGTCCAAGAAAGAATTCTTAGGCCAATCCAAGAACAAAGGTCGCCAAATGAAGTGTCCAACTTTGTGGCAGGTATGGGTCTGGCAGGAAAAATACATAAGACGATCGAACCAAAGTCGAGATGGTGTTCTCTAGGTTTAAGATGATCATAAAGAAGAAGGCTTCAGTGACTAAGGACCCAAGAGATACGGAAGGCCGAGTAAGAAAAACAACGGGATCAGACTTCTAACGAGCTTCGACTAATGAAAATTGGTAAAAAAGAATGGAGAAGGAAAGAATCAGTCGAAGATGAGTCTGACTCAGCCTACGATTCAGATTCCCCAATGATTCACGATGATTCTCCACCTTCGATGGATATCCATATGGTGTTCACGTTACCTGCTAAGTTTAGGACAAGCACGACATCGACTAAGGAATCTCTTGCTCAATTATGTTTGGGAGCCAATGATACAATCTTTGAAAAACCACAAGAAGATCATCAGCACCTGAAGCCATTATACCCAAAAGGGCATATTAATGGTAAGCCAATACTAAGAATGTTGGTTGATGGATCAGCAACTGTTAACCTGATGCCCTACACAACATGCAAAAAATTGGGTAAATCCAATAAAGATCTTATTAATACTAACATATTTTAAATGACTTTAACAGAGATCCTACTGAAGCCAAGGGTGCCATGGTTATGGATTGGCAGAAAAACATCGATGACCGTATTTTTCGTAGTCGACGCTAAACGAAATTACACCATACTATTGGGGAGAGATTGGATCTATACTAATAGAATGGAGATGAGGTTGAAGTGGTACAAGTTGACACATCGACTCACATAGCTATGGCTAGCTTGGAGGCAAATTGGCAACATGATGAAGCTGAATGCATATCGAATAGAGCCTTAGACGATTGTGATTTTATCTGCATTAACAAAACTAGGCTCATCCTGATCAACATAAGGTCGAGTGTGTTTGATCAGACAGGTGAGGTTTTATGCCGATGGAGCCCAAATCGGTAATAAGAGCTTTATAAGATAAAATACAAAGCTATCTGCAAACAATAGATAACTATGAGGCCATAGAAGACTTTCAAGAAGTTGAGAAATTAAGCTAAGGTTTCACTTGACTGATTTGTTAGATGAAGTCGACATAGGCGATGGTGATAGAAAAAGACCAACCTTTATCAGTTCAAAATTATCTGTAGAATACAAAGAAAAGTTGGTCAAGATATTGAGAAATTATAAAGATTGTTTTGTTTGGGAGTACTATGAGATGCCTAGTTTAAACCGACAGTTAGTTGAGCATTGTCTACCAATAAAATTAGGTTATAGGCTATTTAAACAATCTCCTAGATGATTTAATCAAGCCATGTATGACAAAATAAAAAAAGAGATTAAGCGATTAGTAGAAACAAAATTTATCAGTCCTTACCGATATACTGAGTGTATTTCTAATATTGTTCCTGTAATGAAGAAAAATGGTAAACTCAAGATGTGTGTTGATTTCAGATATTTAAATAAAGCTACACCCAACGATGAATACCCAATGTCTATGGGCGATATGCTTATCGATGTTGCATTAGGAAATAAGATTATTAGTTTTCTTGATGATAATGCTAGATATAATCATATATTTGTGGCGAAAGCTGATATCCATAAGACAGCCTTCAGGTGCCCTAGGTTTGTTTGAGTGGGTGGTTATGATGTTCGACTTGAAAAATATTGGAGCAACATATCAACGAGCTATGAATTTGATTTTCCATGAGTTAATCGGCCATATCATGGAGATCCATATTGATGATGTTGTTGTGAAGTCCAAGAAAGATTTCAAGCATCTAGGTGATTTAGAAATGGTATTCAAGAAGACTAGGGCGCATGATTTGAAGATGAATCCGTACAAGTACGCTTTGGTGTATCGGTTGGACAGTTCTTAGGGTTTATGATCTATGAAAGAGGAATTAAAGTTAACCAAGAAAGGGTCAAAGCTATAGTCGATACTAAACCACCAGCTTACAAAAAGGATCTACAAAAGTTGATTGATAAGATTAATTATTTATGGTATTTATTTCAAACTTGTCTAGCCGTATCAATGCATTTACCTCATTGCCAAAATTGAAGTGTGATCAAGAATTTGTATGGGGAGCCAATCAACAAAAAAATTTTGAAAATATAAATGGGTATTTGTCCAAGGCTCTAGTATTAGCTATGCCTCAGATAGGGATACCATTTAAACTCTATATATTGGCAGAAGAGGTAACAATTGGAGCTGCCTTGGGGCAAGAAATCGATGGTAAAGAGAGGGTTATTTTTTCTTTAAACTACTATTAATTGATGTAGAGACTAGGTACCTTCCTATAGAAAACCTTACTTGTCATTATATTTTGCTTTCACCAAATTAATATATTATATATTATCATCGGTGTGTAAAGTTGTCTATAGGACCGATGTTATAAAATACATGCTATTTGCTCTAATTTTGAGAGGTCAATTTGGGAAGTGGGCTTATGTGCTCATTGAGTTTGATCTAACATACGAATCAGCTAAAGCAGTCAAAGGGCAAACCATTGCTGATTTTACAAGAGGGTATAAAACAAACACGAATGCTAATCTAGTATCCGTTGCGACTTGGCACTTTTTTTTGATGGATCAGTATGTAGAGAATGTGATGGAATCGGCATAGTACTAATATCACCAAGAGGGCATAGTTTTGAGTTTGTATTCAGAATAATTTACAAATGCTCAAACAATCAAGTCGACTACGAAGCTTTACTAAGAGGCCTACAGTTTTTTTTTGCTCGATACTATTGGTGTTGATTCTGTTGAGGCTTATGGTGACATTTTGTTAGTGGTTCAACAAATTAAAGGTGAATATAATTGTCATGATAAAGTTTTGGTTAAATACTTAGATAAATGCCTCGAGAATATCGGCTCATTCAATTTTTTTTATCCATCATGTACCTTATGAAACGAATAGCAATGCCAACAATTTAGCTCAACAAGCATCAGGTTATAAGATGTTTGGCTGATTTGGGAATTTTGAGCCGATAGATAAGGCAATACTTAACATTGAAATCATGTGCACTGATATAAATGACGGGTGGAAAAAAGTTAATTATTTATCCAATCCATGAAAATCCACAAATCAAAAAATTAAGAGACAAACCCTAAAATATGTCTTGCTTAATAATGCACTTTATTATAAAACTTTGAAGGGTTTATTGTTGAGATGCCTTGGGACTGAAGAGGCTAAAGTAGCTATGGGTGAAGTACATAAAGGTATTTGTGGATCCCATCCACAAAATAAAATAGCTATTGAAGCGTACTGGATATTTCTGGCCGACAATGTTGAAAGAATCTCTCAAATATTACAGGGATACCAAACTTATCAGAAATTTGATAATATACAATTAACTCCAGCATAGGCTTTACACTCAATTATCAAGCCTTGACCATTCAGAGGATGGGGAATAGATGTAATCGGACAAATATTTCCTGCGTCAAATAAAGGACACAAGTATATTTTGGTTGTGACTGATTATTTTTCTAAATGGGTTGAAGCGAAATTTCTCAAGAAAGTAACTTGTGCTGAAGCAATCGGATTTGTTATGGAACATGTTTTCCATCAGTTTGGGATTCCTCAAACTATTACGACCGATGAAGGTACTGTGTTTATGTTCGATGAGTTTCAAGGTTTTGCTCAAAGTCTAGAGATCAAGTTATTAAATTCATCATCTTATTATGCACAAGCCAATTGTGTCAAGCTGAGTCGCCAAATAAAATATTGACCAAGCTGATCAAAAGAAAGATTGAGAAAAAACCAAGAAATTGGTATGTAACATTATCAGAGTCTTTATGGGCCTATCGGATTGCTTTCTATAGGGTGATAAATTAAGCTTTCACCTTATTAGTTAGTTTATGGACAAGAAGCTATGCTGCCATTAGAAATTAATATTGATTCGGTTAGGATAGCTAGGCAAAATGAATTATCGGCTCAAGATTATAAGGATTTAATGATCAATAATTTAGACGACTTTGTAGAGTTACATTTATATACGATGGATTGGCTATAGAAAAATAAGGCAAGAATTGCAAGAGCTTATAATTAAAAAGTAATGCTAAAATCATTCTATGAAGTTGATATAGTATGGAAAACTATGTTGTCCATCGGCTCTAGGGATAGCCAATTTGGTAAATGGTCTCCAACTTGGGAAGGACCGTATAAGGTTCATCGACTTGTGAATCGTAATTCTTATATCCTGGAAACACTAGAAGAGATGGTATTTCCTAAGGTCTGAATGGCAAACATTTGAAAAAGTATCACCCTAAGTGTTGTAATTAATTCTGACTATGAGATGTAATGATAAATAAATTATAGACGATGACAAATATCACACTTGGCATAAAGGAAATAAGATTTAAAGCATAAATTGGTTGAATAGTTGATTATAAATATTTTATAGAACATTCAAGGCATTATTTCAAAAAGCACAGGCTAATTACAGACATTCATCACATTCCAATTACAGACATTCATCACATTGTTCATAGACAAAGTACAGTCGATCCCAACCAAAATTTAGATGTGATTCACCCCAAGGCCCTATAGCATAGCAGCGGCTTTAGCTACGGTCTGCTCCATGTCGTTAAGGATTCTTTCATCCTCTGTTGTTGTGCTAAGCACAGGAGCAACCTTGGCCGATTGCTTCTTGACCGATGCTATGGCCAAGTCAATGTTGACATTTTGGGCTTTTAGAGCCGATGAAAATGTCAGATGTCCTTGTGCTTCAACTAAGGAATCATTGATTTTCACTAATTCTGCCTTAAGAGACTTTTTAGCCAATTCTAGCTTTTGCATCATTTCCTTGGTGGCCTTGTGGGTTTTCATCTCTCAATCGTATTTGGCTTTTTGCTATTTAGTATCGGCTATCATTTCATCCAAAACCTTTTGGTTCTTGTGTTGGGCCTCTCGACGATCAAGCCTAGAATTGGTCGCATGCACTACTTTTCTCTCATAAAGTTGGCATATGTTTAGCAGTATGGCTATGGCTTCCTATTGGAGATCGGCTTGTACCGGAACTATAGCACCCCTAAGTGATAGCATCTAGGCCCCCTAAGTTCTTTATTTAGTATTAATGATATGGTGTTGATGTTGATGACTATAAGTTAATAATTTCTAAGTTATGAAAAATATTATGTAGAGCATCAGGAAGTCTACTGATATGACAAGGTTAAGGTTTCTTGTTTCTAGTTTTTAGCTTGGGAGATGATTCAAGCCAAGTAGCTAGGGTTATTTTAGTTTGGCCGTACTATGAAGGGGGACTGTGCACTGGCTAGTAAAGTGGTTCACAATGCTAAGACAAATTAGAGCTACTTAGAGTTAAAAAAATTGCTATTTTATCTGTCCTTGGATCAAAAATCCCTCCTTTAGCCTAAATATCTTCCCAGACAAAAGTTCAGTTCTTATTCCTTAAAGTCCAGAATAACCTTAGCCAGAAACCTTCTTTCGTCGGACCAATCCTTTTAAGTCCGGCGCTAAAAGACTTACACCCTAACCGAGTGTTTTCCTTTCACACCGGACCGATTTTCGCCTTCTCTTTCTTTAGTCCGGCGCAGTTGTAATTCTCTCGGTTAGTGCTTCCTTGTCCCAAAAAGTCCGCAAGATAAAACTTTGTGAAATCTTATTCGTGGCGGACCAAATATATTAGTCCGGGATACTTGATAAAATTCTCAAATCCTCACCGGATTATATTTTTCAGTCTGTGGCGAAAGTTCTTTTTTGATAAGAAGCAAACCGAGCGCACACCATTCACGCTGGACCAAATTTCCTAACTCTAAAATATCAGTCCAGCGCAAAAGCGTTTCTCTCGGTAAAGGCTTTTTGTCTTAGTTGAAAAATCCGTTAGCATACTATCCTTGAAATACATCTACGATGGACCAAATTACTTGGTCCGGCGCAAGTGTATTTCTCTCGTTGCTTTGACGGACCAAATCTTTCTTTCTTCCTACGTACGACGGACCAAAATTTTCGATCCGGCGTAAATAGCCAAAATTGGTCCGGGGGTACATAGGATCAGTATCGCTAGATTATTTTGGTAAGTCTGTGGCAAACGTGTTTTAGCTGAATTTTGACACTCTGACACGTTACAACGGTCACAGTGATAGGTGTAACGGCTATTTCCTGTCCAAATGCCTATATAAGCATTTCCTGAGCCATCTACCATATAACTTTTTGATCTCCTTGACATCTTAGCATCCTTTGAGCATTCATTCCTTCAAGGAGACTGAGCTTCACTCTAAACTCTTAAAAACTTCACTTTGTTACGTTTTTAGCTCCAAACTTAAGTCTAGTTGTGCTGTTGCGAGTGAACCAAGAGACAGGGCTTTTGCAGGTTCTATTACTCTTTGGTCTTAGTGATCCTAGATGGCTTGGAGGCTGTGAAGGTGCGAACTATCCAAAGGTGTTTGTGGAAGGCCACCTTGTTATGAGAGGTTTGGAACTCACCTCACCGGAGTGGTGGAAGAGTTACCTGAGTGGAGACCAAAGCTACTGTGCTAGCTTTGGAGGAGCTATACTTTGAGAGAAGTGCTCTAACGTGGAGTAGGAGAGTGGCTCCGAACTATGGGATAAATTCCTGTCTCTTTTGTGCTCTTTCTTACTGTTGAGTTATTTTCGCTGCTGATGTTGCTGGTGCTTTTACATTCTGTTATCCTACTATGATTAGCTATCCTTTTTAAGTAAGCAATTCATCTCGTAACTAAGAAGTTAAAATTTTAAAAAGTTGCCTATTCACCCCCCCTCTAGGCCAACTTGATCCTTCACTAAGCAGCTGGGCATTCTCTAGTAATTCAGCCGACAGGTAAAGATCAACTTGAAGAAATTTTCAAGTTTCTCTTTCATGCCTGGAGCTGACACCACCTTGGCTAACGTGTCCTTGAAAATAGCTAAGACCTTCTGAATTTCCTTCGAGAAACTATTTGTGGCCACATTGTCTTTGTCTTCTAAATCCGACCAGTCGAATCCCAGCATGTTGGTGAGGGATTCGGTTGGCTTATTGGTGGGCTTAGCAGCAGAGTTTGTTGCACCCTGGGAGGCATGAGCTTGAGGCATTAGCTACGACAGGGGAGGAGGAAAATCGTTTCCCGTAGATGGTAAATCGGCTAAAGTGTTAGGGATAAAGGCAGGTGTAGAAAGTGAAGGCTACAAGCACTACTGCATAATGGTACAACACTATCACTTCATCTTGGTCGGTTCCCATCTTTTTAAGAAAAAACGATAGTGATAGATGATTCGGCGGGGGTGTAATAATATGGTGGGGAATCATCATAATCGGTCCCACGTCAGAACCGATATTGATGTGTGATGCACATCACAATCGGTTCTGATCTAAGAACCGATTTTGATGTTTCACTTTTTGCTATCAGTTTCTAGCTCTTCCTCACTCCTTCATTTATCACTCTTCCTCACTCAACCTACCGCTCCCTCCCATGATGCTGCCCCCTACCCCACACCACCGGCCCCGCACTCTGCTACTCCCCTCCCACTTCGTTGCCCCTGATCCCCCACGCCGTCACCCCTGCCGTTGCCCTCGACCCCCCACACCGCCCCATACCCCTGCCCCCTTCCCCCACCCACCCGACCCCGCCGCCCCTACCCTCGCTCCTCCTTGGCACTGCCGTCTCCACTCCCTGTGCTACTACCTTCTCCTCTCATGCGCCTCGCCCCCTCACTCGGCCATGCCCCTCTCCTACCCCACTATCTCTGCCACCGTCTGCCATTCATCCTAGTGCGCCTCTCCCTCTATGTGCTGTCGCCGAGTAGGGAGACTGGATCCGGTGGCCACCACCATCGAGTACATACATACATGATCTAGACTCTAGTAGAATGGATAGGGGATGGCTATAGGTAGAGTTGCACCTATTGGTGATGGTGCCACCCGCTCCTCTCCTATCCAACTCTCCCCTTCCTTTCCCTACAGTAGCAGCTCTCCCTCTTTCAGTCCTGTCATGATGTTGTTGCCTCTATCGTTGGTGAGGATACGTCTGTTCTTTGTGGGTGTCTTCGTCTACATCGACAACACCTCCCAACACTTCACAGACAAAAGCCCCTACAACCCTGTGGTAGGGCTGCTTTTTTTAACTTGTCTGCATGCGTGAGCAGACTTATTGCCTTTGTTGTTCATAGTGCCTGCATCATGCCCTACCTAATTGTTTGTTATGAATGATCTGCTTATTTTCATATTGTAGTTGCTCTTTTAAATGCTCACATATCATGAAGTCTTTTCACCATTGGTTTGTGCCTCTAGGGCTACCTTTAGGCTCTTTGATGCTCTCTAAACTATCACTTTTTATCCTAGAGGTAAGTAGCAATGGAGGTTTAAGCCCTATTTTTATGTGCAACTAGACCGGTTTAGATGAAATAACTAGACTGGTTTGTACATGGAAAGGTACTATTTTCTGTGCCATTCCTCCTTTTGTACATTCCAGTTTTCGTGGGTTCTTAAACCATAGGCAAGAGGGCGCTAACATGGTGAGCATCTCTTGTTGATTTGCTTATAAGTTATTATTACCTCGTTATCTTGTATTTTAAGATCTCTTAGCTATCTTACTCTAAGCCTTGGTTTTTATTAATAGAAATCATTTCTATAGGTGCCAACATTGTTTCTAAATGTACAACCAGTTCAACATATTCTTGATGTGTATTACATCTTGTCCATTATCTCAAATGTCTTATGCGCTCTTGGAAGTCGATTCTCTGTCAAAATGTCACTAGATGATTAATTTGTCCTGTGTGGTCATAGAAGTTAGATCCAAATTTGTCCTACAGCCCGTCGTGTTCTAAATCCTTCGTTCCCACTGAGGACATCCATTTCCAGGTAGTATTTGTTGCTATGAAGTGTTATGTGATTTTTCTATTAGTTCTTTGGAGTGAGAATTTGTTAGAACTTGAAACCTTATATTTCTTTTAAAAAAATTCTCTATTTTCCTTGCATATCATGCATTTCACCCAAAATTATTTCATTTTAGATGTCTACTGTGAAAAAAGGGGCTACACAAGAAATTGATGCTGAGAAGCGAGGTCGTAATTCTATTGCTCATAAGTTGTTCCAACTTCCAGACTTCCAATAGTATGTCTTTTGTGTGCGTGCATGTTTTGCAGGATGCCAAGTACGCTCATTCAGTCACTCAAATTTGATTGCGGTGACATTGGTTGCTAACTATAGTTTTCTCATTTTTTTTGTAGGTTATACTGCTGGACCATTTCAATGCAATTAAGTCACCGTTGCGTCATTGTTTGGTTAGTAGTTGGAATGTGGTTATCTTCAGAGAAGATGATACAATTATGTGCTTGTTTAACAAGAAACAAATGCCCGTCCCATGTCTTTGATTGCCATAGTAATAAAGTATTAGTTCTGAGTATCCATATATAACAACTCTTTCCACGATGGTGTCAACCAGTGTCAATGAACAGAGCAGTTGCTCCTATTAGTGAGTGTCTTCAAGTTTTACCACTTGTATAGTTACCTTATAAATAATTCAACTCATATATTAGAGCAAGCTGCCAGTTTTCAATATTCATTATTGATCATTTTCAATTAGAACCAAATTATCTACTTAACATATGTAGTTAGATTGCTAGCAAAGATGGTTGGTGTGTGGCCTAATAGTATTTTTGTGCCATGAGCATTTGGCATATCTTGCTCTCTAGCCTCTGCTGTCTGATGGCCTGCAAATCTGGAATTTATTTTTATAGTTGTTGTATCACCTTGGTTTTGTATTTCCTTTAATGCTTTAATTTGGTACTATATATTGCACATGTGGATAATGGGACATAAATATTTTCACTAGACTAATGATGACTAGGTATTTACACAATATTTAAGTGTTGTCATCCAGATTTTATTTTCTATTAGTTTATGATTCATAATGCCTTCAATGATGAAATTAGGGTTAACGAGCAGCAATTTGCTATCTTTCTATGTTGTAATCATCAGTTATATATATGTGTGTAGTTTACAGGGTTTCTTATGCATTAGCTTTACTAATTTTACATTGCCATTTATGCTCATCTGGATAATAGAATTAGTTTATCTATTATATGCATATAGGTATGAATTTGACACTGCAGTATCCCTAATTCATCTGTTTATCAGGACTAGCTCCTATGCGTAACACAAGCATGTCTCAATTGTATGATGAACCATCTAGATAAATGCATAGATCTGTGTTGGATTCTTAGGAACCATGAGTACTAGTTGTACGAATTTCTAGTGTAATGTGTGTGCCATTGCCAATTAAGATTGAAATAGTGAAGCTATGTTTGTACCCACTCCTAAATTATCATATAGTGCCTGCTATTAGATGGTAAAATAAAGCTAAAGGTGTGATGGACACCACAACACAATTGGTTATGAGCTAAGAACTGATTGTGATAACGTCATATCTCTATCGGACGAAAACCGACTGTGATAGCATCTCCTTATAACTATCTAACGACTTTGTATTTCCACCAAAACTGACCTAGATGATGAAAAGAACTGATTATAATATTTATTTTTGTAGTAGGAAGAGATATCAAAGAAATCTGTTAGCCGATTCATTTAGTTGGATTTAAACTCGGCTTAAAAAGTGCTTTACCTGGCCTGTGCCCGAGCCATGTGGAGAACTTTCACCTAACTATTCTTGGAGTGGGTGCCCCTAAAAGTCAAGACCTTCATATTTGATCGGCCACACTTCTTTTTTGTTGGAAAATCGGCTACAAGTGTTAGTTCATACAAAGTAATAGAAAATGTGAAGTATAGCCAATGTTCATAGACTTACTAGGTTGTTTATCATAATCGGAGAGGGAGGGAGATTGGATTCCTAGAGAACTCGATGAGTAACCTACCAAAGCTTTTCCAACTGTGGGGTGTGGTCATTTATTGGATTGACCGATGCCCGATGACTTAGTGGGCTTCTTCCCTGCTGCATTAGTCTACAAAATAATAGAACATCCGATCAGTGGAGTTCGAGAGTATTTGAGGATTATCAAACAAAAGTCTACTTTAGCCGATACCTCGCTTGTAATGTAAACAAAACTCGTGTTAGTATAGTTCGATGAACTAGCATCATTGCTAGAACTTGAGCTGCTACTAGCGAAGTTAGTTGTCATTGGCTCTGCGGGTAGATTTGGAAAAAAATTCAGAAATAACTGCCGTTATGGTCTGCTCCGCTGAATATAATACCACACAAATGGCCGACCACCATATGGTGAAACTCCCTGCTCTCCAAGTATGCAAGAAGAAATGTGGCAGATCTTAAACATAAATATCATCGCTCATGTGTAAAGCGATGGCAGCCCCTGATGCACGGCGAATACAATCACTTGGTCAAAGCCGATCAAATAATTGAAAGTTTAGGGGGACTTGTCCAGAACCTAGTTGTCTTGAATAAATGGATGGATGGTAAAGCTCATAAGATGGCTGGTAAGTCTAATTCTTGGCATGTAAGCCGATGAACAATACGCTCGGAGAGAGAAAAATCTTATATAATCAAGGGTTTCTTCAATCATGTCATTACTATCGGCTGTCTGGTGAAGAAAGGATGGACATGGATAAATGTTGGCACTTCCATAGCTAAAAAGGTCACGCTGACAGAAATCCTCATTATCAAGCTAAAATAAGAAGGCCAGGTATTTTCATACTCTGATAGGTGTAATCTTGGCCTCATTACTAGAGTAGAGAATAAACCTTTTAACGAATGATGGGCTATTTCTGTATTTGGTTTCCCGATCTTCTGAAGTTTCCTTAAGAGGAAAGGGGGTCATTTTGGATGAGTCAATTTTGAATGGTCGATTAAACAGACAATAAAGTCAGGCCTGAATAAATCATAACGGGCCACCCACATTGCCTATCATGTATGACCCCATTCTCATGAAAAGCCGACTGCATATCACATGCATCATCTAATAGACTACCCCTAGAAACATTTTCCCTAATGCAAGCCATGACCCTCCACTAACTTTTCAGTTATGACTTGATATACTTGAGTGGGTTCAAGAGAAACGCAATAGAATAAGAATTGGTTGAGCCACATATTCAGAAATACCACATGTTCCTTGTCGGACACTGGGCCAATTCCTTTGCTATTGCTAATATACTTGTTCCAACCTTTCCCTTGGTGTGGATTAGTTTGTGCTGAGGTTTGGCACTAAAAGCCGATATTTGGTTCCATTTGGCCTCAAACAACAGAGCTGTGCTGCATCTAAGAGTGTTGGACCAATCAGACCCATCCTAAACATGAAGGCATTAAATGTGTCCAACCAGAAGTAGAACGCCGTGGCCACCAAAGGCTCATTGGCTTCAGAATCAGCAAAAGATAAGGCAAGACACTCCGATATTTCCATCCACTCCCACACAAGCATTTTTGTGCTGCTGGTCGATTATATCAATCTCGCCAACTCTTGAATGTCATTGGTCAAACCCTAAAACTCTTACTCTATCCATCTATATTATACGTAGGGCACACAATGAAAGACGAAGAATTTCTTGTTCTATGATGGCCGACGGGTTGAGATTCCCTATCGGACCTAAGCAATATTGACTTTTGGGTATGGGAATGAGTATCTGTTGAGGATCCATATTCTCTAAGCCAATTGGAAAAAGTTTGTCAAGCCGATGGGAGCTACAGTGCTGGAGTCTAAAGTCCAAAAGAAGGGTTAAGCCGATGATGATGGAGTCAAAAGTCAAGAGCCATGAAAATGACGGAAGTGAATAGTGGTATTTATAGAGGGTAAACCCAGTGGTATTTGACGGGTAATTTCTTCGAAGTTTCGAGAATATTTAATGAGAGAAATTGCACGGTCACACGTTTTACAGTATAAAAATGGAGCAGTTATCGAAGACGGTGGTGAAGATAATGTAAAAATTCATGATTAACCTAATGAAGAAGATTTTTAGAAGATTAACATCTCCTAAAATTTGAGGGGATACGTTAGCACCGAAATTTGGCAAGGTATATGACCAATTTGTAAGGCTAACTTAAAATTGGGTATCTAGCCGATATTGGTTCAAATAAGAAATTTTATCTACAAGGGATAGAGACCGATATGATTCATAGTTTATGACGGATCGAAGAATGATACGATCCATCTACAAGCTATAAAAGGGGACATGAGGCGAGTCGAAAAAACCAACCAACACAATCAAACAACTTGCATCTATTTTTATTTACTTTCTGTTGATTAGGAGTAGTTTTTGTAATTTAAAATCTCTCTTTGTAATTCGTTCTTAATTAATAAAGTCGTGCATCACCGATTGTTGATCATCTTCGATTGCGCCAAGTTTTGTTTTATACCGATCTTGTTGCACATCATCTTTTTCGGGAAAAAAGATCTCTATCTATCATCTAATTGGTCGTAAAAGCTGTTTAGATTTACCTTGCTAATTATATCATCAAATCGGATTAAAATACTTATTTTTGATCTGCTGATTGTAGGATCAAATCGGCTGGCACGCCACGAACCCAAACTTAAACCCAGCGTTTACATGTGTTAAAACCGACTAGCTCTTTTTCGACGCCAAACATATATAGAATATGGGCCTGTTTGGGGGAGCTGTGCTTCAGCTTTGGGCCAAAAGCTCCCCCAAACAGGATGGCTTCAAAGCAGCTGGGAAGCTAAGGGCCTGTTTGTTTCAGCTTTGGATTCTCTAAAAGCTGATTCTGGATTGTGGTTGTAGAGAAGCTGATTCTGGAATCCAAAAGCACATATG
This sequence comes from Guadua angustifolia, assembly GCA_036346375.1. Lineage (NCBI taxonomy): Eukaryota > Viridiplantae > Streptophyta > Magnoliopsida > Poales > Poaceae > Guadua > Guadua angustifolia. Next base: position 28,234,292 of record CM070519.1, read on the forward strand.
AAGTGGATTGTAGATTCTAGTGTATATGGGGGATGGATTGTGAGAATCGATTCTAGAATCAGTTGTTTGTTTCGATTACGCTTTTAGGACCGAATCCGTAATCGGTTAAAACAAAGCAGACCCTAAGCCACAGAAGCACCCCAAAAGTCAAGTCAGCCGAGGATCGAGGAGCTTTTCACTGTGGCTTCGCTTGACCACCTCCTATCTCGGCCGCTCTGCCTTATCAACCTTCGCCACCCCATCTTGCCGCCTCCACATCATCTCCCCACTCGAGATATCAACAGATTGCTATGTTGTTACCTCCTCGCTAGGTTGGCCCCCAAAAGCTACAACAACAGAATGCATACTTGCCAAACAAAGATAACAAGAAAAGCCACACCTTGACTACCATACCGCTTCTGATTTCAAAGAAACCAAAAAACGACTTTTTCAAATTTCAAGTTCCCCAAACAAGCCTATATATTTCAGCCGACAAAAAGGCTAGCTGCGAGATCAAATTCTAGAAAATTCGGGAAAATTGCATATATGCCCCAAAGTTAAGTGGCCCTCGTTATTTTGCCCCGAAGTTAGATGACCTCGTTATTTTACCCCATAGTTTGTGTGCCCCCTTGTTTTTTTACCCTTTTTTTACTTTTCTGAGTTTTCTTTTTCTTTTCTAATTTCTTATCATTTAGAGAGACGATTTTGCCCCTCCTCTAATCTAATCGCTACAGTGGGTATGTATCAATTAAATGCATTTGTTATAATTTAATTTGGAGAAGTATCAATTCATCGCTACAGTGGGTATGTATCAACAATTAATCGCTACAGTAGGTATGTATCAATTAATCGCTACAGTGGGTATGTATCAATTAAATCGTGATCCTGTAGCGATTAGATTAGCTGCAGCGATTAGATTAGAGGAGGGGCAAAATCGTCTATCTAAATGATAAGAAATTAGAAAAGAAAAAGAAAACCCAGAAAAGTAAAAAAAGGGTAAAAAAACAAGGGGGCACACAAACTATGAGGCAAAATAATGAGGTCATCTAACTTCGGGGCAAAATAACGAGGGCCACTTAACTTTGGGGCATATATGCAATTTTCTCAAAAATTCACGTACGTACAACTCACGTCATACGTCGTCGATATGTCGATCTTTGATAATTTAAGGCCGACCGTTTGGATGTCACGCAGGTCAAACCATCCAAAATCCACTTGGCCATCGGTGGATCAGGTTAAGTAGATGCATAATCACAGCCCATCAGTACGCAGCTAGTTGAAACATCATGTAGACGAGGATTGGTGAAAGCAGCCAATGCACCAAATCAGCCGCAACACAGTATACAAATGATAATTCCCACTTGCATGATATTTTGGAGGCAGCTTTGGTCTCCGACGGACTGCTTGTCTTCAGGGCCACGAGGCAACAACCAATACAAAATGTACACATAGATAGGCGCATGACTCAACTTATAAACAACTATTAAGCGTACATTTGTGCTAAATTAGTGCACATGATTCAATATTAGCCGCCATAGAATTAGTACACGCTGCCTGCTCTCACTTTGTTATACTACTGCCTCGATTGGAAGTATACCAGTACAGTAGTGCAGCGGAGTAGAAAAAGGGTAATCAACATTGTCCAACTTGCCGACTCCCATCAATGACAGCAGCACAAAGCGCTGGCAAATTCTTACATGAGCTAAATATACTATGGTTTTGCGAGTACTTTATTTGGGCCCTAGTGGGATCTGATTCTTTATCTCGAATCCTGCAAGCTTGACCCCGAGAATCACGGTCAAAACTCGTGCGTTGTGACTAGGGTTTGGCGTTCAGATTTTTCGGCTAATCCGATTCTATTTATTTGGTAAATAAAACATTTGGTTTTTAATAGTTGATCAATGAATCTACAGACAAAAAAAGAAAGAAAGAATAGGAACCTAATTAACCAAATTAATTCAGTTTGATTTATTCAGTGTTTCAGTAAACTGAACACAACACAACACTCACTAAAAATAGAATCAGACCTAGATCTTGACCTCTCTGATCTCCACCTAAGCCTTCTTCCCCTTGTTGGCTCCTCTCCTTGGTGGTGGCACTTCCCTAGGCAGTAGCTCCTCTGGCGGCGCTCCTCCCTTTTTGTGGGTCCACCATCACTTGGCAGTAGCGCTCCCCCGATAGCATTGCTTCCCTTTAGGTGCACTTCCCATGGCGTTGCTTTTTGCAACTGCATGTCACCTTGGGTCCGAGAGAGAGAGAGAGAGAGAGAGAGAGAGAGGCGTGGGGGAACTCATGCGATTATAGTGTTTTTTTTCGATAAAGGAAGTTTTATTAATCTCAGTAAATTACATCAAGGAGATACAATTATACTAAGAAGTCTTCTGGCTTCTACATAGCTAGGGTGTACACAGCCAAACACACACACACAAGAAAAGACAAAGGAACCGACGCGGCAAACTACATCACGCAATATTGTCTTCAAGGCTATCCACCATCATAGCAACACTTGGACCGCGATAAAAGCTCTCCAATGACAACGCCTCCAAGAAGGACTCGATACGCACACGCACCGCCATTGCCATGATCCAACCAGTGAAGGCCAGACCAAAGATTTTCACCTCGGAGAGTAAATCCTCAGACTACAAAATAATGCCTTCAACAAGGCCATTGCTAGGCACAACCAACTAAGGTCGACCTAGGATTTCTCCACAAGTCGGCATCAAGATCCCATGATTGCAACCACCCTCAGTTCGAGCTAGTGCCGCCATACCACTTAATCTTAGCCAATAGCAACGGCCACCTTCTCAAGGCCAGACAAACAATTTTTAGATGTTCGATTCTACGATGACAGATTCGCGAGCTAGCCAATAGGCACACGATCATCAAGTCCATAGAGTGTATCTAAAAAATGAGTTGTGTCGCCTAAGAAAGCGAATCCGCGAATCGATGCTAAGATGACATAGGTCAAAAGAAATGTATGAACAACGCTAGTAAGAGATGAAGACACTGAAGCGAAGAGTAGTCACCTAGATCGTCCATCATCCACAAGTTGCCGAAGCCAGCCACCAGCATCGGTGTTGGCAACAACAAGTGAGGGGATCCTTGATCATAATGACAGCACACTGCTTAGAGAACCTGCCCTCTCTCACCATCTCGTCGAGCAATCGGCCGCCGTTGCAGAGCTCTATGATGAGGTAGAACTTGTCAGCATCCTCGAAGACGGCCTTGAGCATGACAACGCCGGGGTGGCCCGAAAGGTGCTGCATAATCTCTGCCTCGCGGTGGACTGTCTCCTCGCCGTTCTTGGGCAGCGCCTGCTCAGCGTAAGCACGCATTCTCTCCATCCTTGAATCCTCCAAACCTACAACAGCAGCAGGCTGTAACTGAGAATACCATGTGGAACTCCCAAGGCAGGGATTACGGTCTGTAGACACAGCATTGCTGGCATCAAGAAGCTGTCCGCAGTGGGAACAAATGTCGCCCCCGAGCCGCTTCTTCATGAAGCAGTTATCAGCGCATTTGAAGTTCAGAACCAAGTCAATATCCACAATCTCATCAAGAATCTCAGCTTGCAAATGAGTCCGTGAGACCCCATCAAGGATGAATCCAGTTTCACCCCTGTAGTATCCCTCCTCAAGACGCTTCGTCAGCAATCCAAATATGATGTCCTCTGGCACAAGCTTCCCTTCATTCACCGAATTAGCAATCTTCTTGTAGAGCGCGGAGGTGGGGTTGATCTCCTGCCTGATGAGCGTGCCCATGGAGATGTACGGCACGGCGAGCACTTCCCGGCGCTTGGGCGTCGGCTGATTCAAGGGCCGAGGTGGCCCATCACGACCCACTGCCGCGCCTGGGGCCCCCGCCGCCGGGCAGGACTCTCAACCGGCGCCAACGCTGGGCTCGCCACCGCCGCCTCCTCCTCCTCCTCCTCCTCTCCTCCTCCTCCCACTCGGACCAAGACGCCTCGTCGTCGTCCTCCACCACAGCCGCCCGTGGCCGCTAGCCCCGGTGCGGGAGCGCGCCACAGGGCGCAGCGCGGGAGAGGGATCGGCGGCGCCGGCTAGCCGAAGGAGGCCGGCCATTTCTGAGGAGGAGGCGGTGGCGGCTAGGGTTTCATCCGCAGAAACTATCTCCTCCAAAGCTCATTCTATCTGCTCTCTTCATGCGATTATAGTGTAGGAGTAGTTAAGTGGGCCTTGCGCCTTGATCACTGGTAGAGTCGTAGGGACACGGTAAGATGTGGGTCTTAGGGCATGTACAGTGGTATAGACAGCAGCTGTCTATATTATATCTCCATATCATCTATAGACAGCACTAGAAATAACTCATACAATGGATTGTCTATATAGTTGTCTGTAATGGTCTCTTATCCAATTAATAGACTGTCTATATAATGGTACATACAATAGAAAGTCATGTCTATAAGACCGTCTCATTAAATAGTAGAGCAATGACTTTCTCTCTCCTCCACATCATCTAAAATCCTAGGTGACGTGGTCTTACAGACAACTGACATGTACCATTGTACATGCCCTTAGACGCTACTAGCAACAGACACATCATAGCACAGTTACATATTAGTTTTTTTTTTCTGTAATCGGTTTTTGAGAAGAGAATCGAACCAAACAAAGAAAACCGACAGAGAGGAAAGAACCAAGTATTTCAGTTTTTTTTTTGTTCGATTCAATTCAACAGTTTGGTTTTGGTAAAAAAAAAATGCCCACCCTCTAGCTGCGAGGTTTCCATCCTCCAACCAATCCAAGGCACGGCTGCAAAGGTGGACTTATCAATTCTTTGATCTTAGTTTACCTGAGCAAGTCCAAAGAGTCGTTTGACAACTGAGATCGCAGCGCCGTCCTAGCTAGAAAACATCCAAGATGCAGCAATGGTCTAAATGTTGAATATTGACAAACAACTTTACATCCGCGTGCATGCTACGACGAGTGAGCGAGCACCTCCATCAACCACCGTCGGATTAGGCGGGAAAAAGCGAAGAGCTGGACGTGCATGGCAGTGTGCTCACACGCCTTTCACCCGCACTTTCTGCCTAGCCGCGGCGAAGCCACGGCGGCAATGCCAAAACGGCCTCGCCGAATCGCGTCCCTTCCACACGCGGACGGCGAATATAACGCGCCTCACGTGCGTACAGATCGTGCTTTCCAGCTCCGTCATGCGCTGTCTGGACCTACTACCCACTGCCACTGGCAACAACGTACGCGTGCGCGCGGTTCCGCGCCGCGCGGGGGGGAGAGCTGTGCGGCTTCCATTGGACGCGCGGCGGCGACCTCTGTTCGCCCAACTCTCCGTGAATAAGTGGGAAGACCGCGCCGCTGTAGGGCTGTGGTTAGGCCTAGTTAGTTCATCAGGTGGCATACTGGCATGGCGCGTGACGACATCCACCATTTGCCTTGGCCCTCAACGTAGGCCTCACTTAGCTTGGACCGGTCGCGTGGCTGAAAACTCACGATTGCACATGTGATCGATCGGGTGTCCTGTGCCCTCTTTTGCTGTGTCCAAATCTCGACGACACATAGGTCCCAGTGATAACTTTTATGGAACGTTACTGGCCGTGAGAATCAGATTCTAATCACTGGCCAGAGGCTCGCCCTGGAAACCAATGCCAGTTATAATGGTTGACTTTTCGGTTTTCGCGGTATTACGGTAAGGTCTTAAAAAACTACCGCAGTTATTCCTAACTATCGTGGAATCTATCATTCGCCACTTTTTTGTTTTAAAAAACCTAAATAAATATATAATATAAATCACCTCCAAATAAATAATAAACCAATGATACTTTATAAGTTATTAATATTTTTATAATAAGCATATGAGTCAAGTCTGGAATCAACAAATATGCTAATACATGTCAGACTATAACTGATAACTATATCATAATATTTTTAATAACAAGTACTTAATTACTTAAAAAATATGAATGTCGTATTATTGAAAAAGAGAAATATGAGGTATTTTACTAGGTTTTCTCATAGTTCAAGCTTATAAGAAATATAATATAAATTTGCAGTTGGTGGCAGCGATCCGTTCTTCCTAGCCCTCCCTCTCCCCGCCATATCTCCAATAATGGCCGGTCATTATAGCTAATTATTCTTTACTGATTTACAGCTAGCCATATCTCTCTAAATATGGCTGATTATTATAGCAAAATCCCTAATTATTGTTGGTAATTAATAGCCGGCTAATCATTCCTTTTGTGGCAGCGGTTCGTTCTTCCTAGCCCCCCCAATATCTCCAATAATGGCTGATCATTATAGGTAATTATTCTTTCCTAATTTACAGCCAGTCATATCTCTCTAAATATGGCTGATTATTATAGCAAAATTCCTGATTATTGCTGGTAATTAATAGCCGGCCAATCATTCCTTTTGTACTCTATATATGTTGTACAGTTTTCACAGAATCAATCAAAAGAATTGATTTAAGATCTCCTATGTCGTATCACATGGCGAAATGAACTCGATTTAATCGATCAATAAGTGACGGACCGACATATATGGCCACGAGGCGCAGGAGGCCGAGTGCCGCCGTTAGTAGTAACTGCGGCCAGAAGGACAGCCAGAGCACAACGCCCACCGGGTGCCGTGACCCCAGCGCTGGCCAGTTGGACGTGAACAAAGCTTATGACACTTCGGCGCGGTTGCCCGGCGACACCGGTGGGACGTCGTCGGCGGTGAGAGTCATTGGCATACTCTTTGGAGATAAACGGGTTGATCCAGCTGAACGTAGCGAGAGAGAGGAACGATGCGGCGGCGCACGACGTGGCGGTCGCCTCGGCGCTGGTGTTTTTTTGGTTCACCTTCATGGGCTCCGGCATCATAACTGGTGAAGCCAATGATGGCTAGGTACGCTAGAAGCATAGAGACGAGTAGGCCGGCAAAGGCGAGAGGGTCATCTGGGAAGAGCAGCGAACCGTCGAAGTGGAGAAGGGCGCGGCGCCGAGGGTGGTGGCGATCCAGAAGACGCGGAGGTGCAAAGGCTGGGTGGCGGCGGTGGCCCCTTTCTTCGAGGCGACTGACCACGCGGCCATAGCATGCACGACGAAATGGACAGCAAGGAAGACGGACTCCACAGCGTGCGCTGCGGGTATGGCGAGAGGAAGAGGAACGCGAGCTGGTAATATAAATTACAAAAAGGGATAAAAATGATTGATTGATTTTTTAGATTGGTAATATATATTGCTACGTATAATATATTTGATTTTAATTCATATCGGAGAAGAAACCATAAAAAATTTTGTAATCGGGAGAAATAGATATTTGATCTTGTAGCACAATTTTCTTTTATTACTTGATCTTTATGTTTCGTTACCAATTTTATTTTTCGTAGCAACGCACGAGTATTGATCTAGTAAGAAATATATTTGGACCTTCTAGTAATGCGGGGTTTCCAAATAGGCACACTGTTTTGGTTTACGGATAAACTATGTAGGTTTGAAGTAAAAAAAAAAACTATAGGTATGGCTAGCAATAGAACACTGCTTTTTAAGTCTTTGCTGATGGTTGTGTGTGCAAAAAAAAAAAAAACTGTGGTCCAAACGTTTTGGCTCGCCAAGCTAGTCAGTCCAACCCACGTCCCCAGCCTTGCCACTTGTTGATTGCGAAGTCAGGAACCGGGATTATAAATGGGCATAGATCTCACAAAACGGACCGGCCTGGAGTAGTACTGCTCGTCAGTCGTCACCCCCCATATATCTCTCCACCCTCCCTCAAACACAGAGGTTCGATCAAGAGCTCGGAGAGGCCTTCCATGGCGGAGAGGCTGGAGACCGGAGGCGGCGGCAACGAGTACACCCAGGACGGCACGGTGGACCTCCGCGGGAACCCGATCCTCCGGTCCAAGCGAGGGGGGTGGAAAGCCTGCTCCTTCGTTGTAGGTAAGGAAAGAAGCATCTAAGTTTTAAGTCCTTTTATTACCTCTCTATTTGTCTTAATGTTCCATGCATGTAACTTTGGCCTCGTGACCCATGTGTTCTCCAGGGACGACTCATGTTGATTACTCCTAGCTAGAGACAGATGCTCGTGTAGTCGTGTGAGTTTAAAACCTGTAGATTTTCTCTGCTGGCCATGTGCATATACGGTAGAGGAAGGGTCTGTTTGGTCATATCAGTTTTTAAGCGGTTTTTAGTATAAGTTGAAAGTCACATATTATAAAAAGCTAAAAGCTAGGTTAAGCCTCTTTTGCAGCTTGTTGTTGAGGGAAATTAGCTATTTGTTAAACTGTCTCTTATAAAAAAGCTACAACTGATTTTTAGCTTAAAAATAGCTTTTCGGAAAAGTTAAGCCCCCCAAATAGGAGTAAGGTTGCCAAAGTTTAGTGCTACACACGGTTTTACCGAACTGAAAAAACCACACTGAACCAATCAACTTGATTTGACCGGTTTAGGGTATTCGGTACGGTATGGCAAAAATCTGATTTTTGGTATACGATTTTTTCAGTAAAAATCGTGAGTAAACCGAAATAAACCAAATACTATAATAAAAAATACACAAATAATTAGATAAAGTAATGGTCAAGTGTGTATAAAGCATTATTTGACATAAAAAAATTATCACTTAGGTTTGCCAAAGTAATGGTCAAAGGTATGTAATAATTTTTACTAACATATAACTAGATAAAGTAATAATCAAAGATGTATATTAGAAACCATATCGATGTCCAAAATGACAAGTAAAAAAGAACAATGCACGTTAGTTTGGTAAATATGGTATTTACTGATGCCAAACCAAAATATTATGGTATTTATCGATACTAAACTAAAGTTCTATTTGGTATTGTATTTCAATTACCGTATTTAAAAAAACTGTATTTATCGAACAATATTTACCAAATATAACGTATACATAGCCCTACCAAAGTTTATTATAATTTTTTGTCAAACTTGTCTAAAGTTAGGTCATCAAAATTGGAGCTACACTTTGGCTAGTAAAATGGAATCTTGCTATACTTTTTTTTGAGTCATTGGTGTATAGGACCTAATTGGTAGAAAAGGGAATTAATCCTAACACAGGTATGGCTACAAACCACACCGACATCTAACTCGGTCAAATTTATTTAGTCAAACTTATTTAATTTAAATTGTGGCAAAGTATGATAAAATTTGGTTACAGACTAAACAGACCCGAAATCACGAAAATGGTTTGGCGGGATCGGGTGGCTGAACCGGCCAGAACAACCCGAGTTGTTTAGCAATTAACCATTGGAACGCTTGGCGATTACAGCATAATCTTCCCATAATCTCCATATGTATTTATGTTGTGTCTGAACCAATTTTTTTTCCTACTACTGTCGTTTCAACTTTCAACCATCTCTCGACTTTAAGTGGCACTGTCCTCTGTACACACTCTGTTGGCAGATCTATACAAGCCTCAGTGAGAACAGTTTCTTGTAGTGCAAAAGGTCACGTAGTTCAGGCCCACTGAATTTATACTAGGTTGGTAGATGATAGATAGATCGGTGGTTGCTCTATATTGAAGGAGCTCAATAAAAGTGCATGGTGCATATGGCACTACTAGTCCTATGGAAGGATCTTTGGGTGATTGAAAAAAAAAAAAGAGTTAAAGGAAGAGCTGTCGTTTCAATTGTAGTTTAGGATTGAAACAAAATAGCGATAGTACTAGTTAGTTTAGATTCTTAGTAGTAGTATCACTTTAATTAGGTAGCAGTTTGCCCCTAATCATTTGTGCCATCATATGGGCAAGCAACGACGTCTGTGCTATAGGCCAAAGTGTGCCGAGGAATAGCCCAAGCAATTGTTTGGGATGGTTGTCCTGTCTTCTTGGTGTGGCACATAGGGGTTGGAATTAACCTTGCAATAATCGACTCAGGGACCAACTTCTGATTATTCTTGGCGGACGTTGTTAAACGGGCAAGTCCAATTATACGTTTGGGGTGGTTGCCTTGTATTGTTCATGACAACAGACATAAACAGTAGTATATTAGTTGTCTGTTTCCAATTATTTCAACCAAAGCTGATTCAAGTGTGCTATGAAACATTTTGTTCATGGGACTGGTTCTGTGGTTCACACGATCAACTTGTTCAGAGAAATTTTTTGTAGGGAAAAAAATTACATATCGCCTTAATGGTTGTGTGATTGTTATATATGGTTCAGTACGAAATGCTGCGGTCAGGAGACATGAGTCATGACAGTTGAAAGATGTGCGTAAGGTTGGACCCAACTACGGGAAGAAATAGTCGTAGTGTTATTTATATATTCAAGCCATCTCTTTCGTGTGTAAACAATACCTTTTGCAGCTATCTAGCCGGTCCCTTCTGATTCTCTCAAGCTTAATAAATACTCATGTATATTGTGTAAGAATTTCTTCAATCATATAGGCTACTCCCTCCGTCCAAATCTATAACGCATTTCTTCTTAACACATAGACTAAGAAGATATTAAAAATGACTAGATTACCTATAGTTATTATTACTAAGCACAATATTCAATACATGCATGTAGAGAATACAAAGTAAAGATAGATATTTATTAGAGGTATATAGAAAACATCATATTGATTCCGCATTGGAATATAAGATACACCCTATATTTATAGCTATGACAGCTCAAAAAGGCATATCTTAGGCCATTCCTAGTGGGAGTTTCAACTGAGTTTCATTCTCATTAAATGACATGACACATCATTATGTTTGGTGACATGGCAAAGTAATTATGAAGAGGAAGATAGAGAGAGTTTCATAAGAGGTGAGAGAGTTTTATCTAGATGAAACCTGAGATATACGGTTACCTAGATAAAACTGATGTGACACTCTTGGAAAGTGAGAAATGAAACTATGCACTGGGAATAAACTTGGACAGGGGAGTATATTATATCCACTTCATTAATTAAAGCAATTATCCAAACAGACAACGAGGATGGTCTTATCTCCGTATTATTCTGCGTTCCCTTTGCTCTGTGGCTCATAAATTAAGGGTTATCTATTTGTAATGTAATTTAGAAATAGCAAATCCACACAAAATTTCTTATGTAGCATTGGACACTTGCGCCATCTAACCGGCCATTTTCTACCAGATTTCTATGATGTAAAAACCCTCTGTACTTTGTTTCCCCTGTGCAGTGTACGAGGTGTTCGAGAGGATGGCCTACTACGGCATCTCGTCGAACCTGGTGCTGTACCTGACGACGAAGCTGCACCAGGGCACGGTGTCGTCGGCGAACAACGTCACCAACTGGGTCGGCACCGTCTGGATGACGCCCATCGTCGGCGCCTACATCGCCGACGCGCACCTTGGCCGCTACCGCACCTTCATGGTCGCCTCTGTCATCTACCTCATCGTAAGTCGCCGCCGCCGGCGTCCACTCTGCCTTCGTCTCGACGTCGTTTATTCTGTGACTGATGGTATGATACATGCGCTGCGTTTTGGTCGTTTTCTGTTAGCTCGAACGTTAGCTGTTGTTCTCAATGTGCTAGTCGTAAATGCCATGTCGAAAACGTAAGTGGAAAGGGAGATGAGCAAAAGGACGGATTGGGAAAGCGTTAGAATTCAGAATATCCACTTGTCCGGAGCAAATCCTTGGATTCTGGGAATAAACTAGCGGAGCATCAGTAGAGCACCGCTACCGGCCAGGGGGCAAACACAACGGTCGGTCGAGGGAGGCTGGCGTATGTTCTATATATATATATATATATATATATATAAAAGATAAAATGGATATGACAACTAGTTAACTGCAATTCAGTATTGAAACTTCTCATACGAGCTAGTACTACGCACTTATTACTTGCCTATCACAAGTATAATATACGTATGTTCTTGGTTGGTGAAACTGTACATAGATTGTATTACTTCGTCCGGTCACAAATAACTATCATTTTAGACAGCGATATGGTCTCTAAAATACAGCTTTGATCATTACTTTCTATTATAATATATTTATAAAACATAATAAAATTATAATATTGTAACAGTACTTTTGGAGACAAATCTACACATATGATTTTCGTGTATCCAATTTGCATATTTAAATAGATATTGATAGTCAAAGTTTCGAAAGTTTAATTATACCTATATTCAAAACAACTATTTGTTATCGAAGGAGTACCAATTAAGGAGAAGAAAATGTGAAAAGACTAAGGCATGAAGATATGAATATCTATCAGCTCGACCAGTGAACCTTGAACGTGACGCTTGCAGCAGCATCTTTGAGTGGATCCATTGAAAACAAAATGCAGTCCATATCCGAAGGCTTATCTGACCATCTAGATGGTGTGTACCCACCATTGGCAAGGAATCTTTCTCGAAGGCAAGAAAAACAGGGCATGGAATCTTTCTCGAAGGCAAGTAAGTAAAACAATAGCTATCAGAATAAGAGCGACATGTGCCTGAAAAGAAAGGTCAATGCAAATCTGTGGACTTGGAAGTAGCGGATAGTTGAAAGTTTATTCATGTCTAGCTAAGTCAAAGAATTGGTATTCGTTTGTAGAAAGCTGTTCTATAACACCTCCAAATCGACCGCATAGAGAGCATACTACAACCCTCAACTAGATTAAAAAAAATCAACTAGATTAAAAAAAAATCACATGAAATTTTTTAACCATCCGTCGCTTCAAAACTAATGCAAAATAGTGTTCTTTGTTGATATTTTCTGGAATTTAAAAAAAAAAGTTGAGATTTCTGGAAAAAGTCTAGGTTGGCCGTAGTACAAACCCACATAAGCCTACCAAAACTTGAGGAATTTTAGCCCAAGACGGCAAGACCAGCAATTTAGCCCAACACTACGCAGCCAATCTTCTAAATTTTGTCCATTATTATCTGAAGTTTTGTGCTCCCTTTCAAAAAAAAAAAAAATAAAGTTTTCTTTTCCATTCTGCAAATGCATAGTGAGTTAATCATGAATAGGAACTGCTTCCACCAAGGGTACGAGCTAGACCATTTAACTCAGTTGCTCACAATTCAGCCCACTTTTGTTTTCACAGTTATTTCCTTTTTCCCAAGCCACTCATTTGTTATCCCCATCTCTCTCTCGCTAGCACCCTCCTGTGATCCCCTGCAACCCTCTACTAGTGAGCTGTAGTAACATTCCTACGATGAGATCTAACTAAGCCACCACCAATAGAGCCTTCTGCCAAGCTTGACCCACTTTGCACAGTCACACGAGCCGTCCCATCCATCCCATTGCCTATGCTCCTATCCTCATTTCTGCGCAGGCCCATCTCTACCCCTTCCCATTCAGGGATGGCAATCAAACCCGCGGATTTAGGTACCCGCGGATTTTGCACTCGATCGGATCGGGTTCGGGTTTTAATTTTTACCTGTGGATTCTTCGGGTCGGGTACCCGAGATGGATTTGAGTTCTAATTTTCACTCGCGGGTACCCATCGAGTACCCAAAATACCGACATATCTTGGCGGATACGGGACATGGGTATCCCAATGACCAGGGAAAACGAATGGGCCGCCTCGGCCCGAAGCCATCGGAGGCCCCACTCAAGGATGCCCGGTTTTCGACCAATCCGACCCCGAAAAGCGGCCCGACTCGCGCCACAGGTCAGGCGCCCTTCAAGCTACAGCTTAGACGACCCACAAGATAGTCCGACCAGCAGGTCGGACCGCTTGAGAGTTCGGTCGAGCTCGAGGCCGTTTTCTGGAGATCGACGTCGAGATCATCGAGCCGCGCCTCGATCTGGTCACCTACCCATTGGTACAACACCTCAAAGATGACCACCAAGGCGGAGACCCTTTCCCGAGGCAGCAGGTGGCCAAAGACAAGCGCCGAACTCATCAACCGGTCATGAACAGTGGAGGGACGCGTACCCTCCCGAGGCGATTCCCGAAGCCAGGCGTCTCAACGTCAGCATGTGACTGGTGCGCAGAGGGTAGGTACGCCGTTTCCCGGCAACATGGAGCGCTCCGCCACTCTCTGTATCCACCGACCCAGCGTGGGGCATGCGACCACCCGTCAGGCATCAAATCCAAGGACCAGACGCCAAGGTTGAAGACCAAACTCCCAGACGTAGGGCACCCCATCCTTCTTTTTCCAGACTCCCATGTAACCTACTTCCCCAAACTATATAAGGGGAAGCAGGACCCTCCGGAGAAGGGGAGTTCAATCGATAGCAACGCTTAGGAGTTCGGACGCTCTTACGGCCAAAAAACTCCTAGCGCACATAGCCATTTCAACCCACTTCCACGCGCAAGGCGCTCGAGGCCTGACCTCGTCCCCTGCTTGTAATACGGTGCAATCCCCTGCATTAGGAGCAATATACGATCACACCATGAACTGGAGTAGGGATTTTCAGCCCGAACCAGTATAAATCTTGGACCCCCATTGGTCTAACCATTCAGGGAGCGGGATCGCGCGGCCCTCTAGACTTACAAATTTATTTGCCGGTTTCACGAAACACCGACAGTTGGCGCGCCAGGTAGGGGCCTCGCGCGTCATCAGCGTCTCCGGATTCCCATACGCCTCCCTGATGGCTCCTTTCATCAGCGACAACGCGCTCGCACCGGGGAGCTGGATCCGTTTCGGCTCCTTCGACTTCGTCGCCTCCGCGGCGGGAGAGCTTGTCCTTGCTCCCGCCACTACCCAGGACTAGGCCCCACCGGCGCTGGGCCCGTCACTGCGCTCGGCAATCTTGGCTCGAGGCCCCGCGAACCTCGGCCGGAACCCGCCGGCGTCGCCGCCTTTAGCGGTGGCCCGTCTTGAACCCATCGCGGCGGCGCTGCCCTCCTGACGCTCACATTTCGTGGCAATGACCGACTACGCGCCGGCCTCCGTCCACGATATACTGGAGAGCTCCTCCGACCACGACTCTAGTTCAGACACAGAGCACGCTTCGGAGGAACCGTACTCTCGCGAGTGCAATATGGCCGGCGTAACCGAGCAGCCAGCCGCGACTTCCCCGAGCCAAGAGGACCACCTCCAGCGCACCGAGGCGCAAGAGGTGGCCCACTAGCAGGAACGAGTCGGGCATCCCCAAGTCCGCCACGCCGAGCTCCACCAGCAGCACCAGGAGCTGGAGGCCCAAACGGCCAGGCTTGGCAAAGCATAGGCCGACCCGGGGCCGAGCCGACTCGCACCCCCACAAGCACCAGGTGGCGCACGTGCGCGTGCATGCCAGGTACACCAGCAACTGGCTGAAGGGCCGGACGTCGTCCCCTACTTCCCCCTTCCGAGCCAAAACTTCGCCGCGGCCGCTATGCTGCTCCGCGGCATCCCCGAGCCGAACGAGCCCGAGGCTAGGGCCACTTACCAGCACCTCCGGGAGCTGGTAGAGCGTGCGGCCGTACATCACGTGCCAGCCTCCGGCTCTCACCACTCGGGGTCCCACTCGGGCCTCCAGAGCCTGGCTTACCGAAGTCCGGCGAAGACCGCGCCGTAGCTGGAGCAGCCTCAGGCCTCCTACACTCCAGCGTGCCAGCGCCTCGGCCGCAACCACGACTACCGCGATACCCTCGGCGCTTTAAAAGGATTTGGGCATGCGGCCCGATCCCGGTCGCGGACACGGCCGGCGCCAAGAATCGCAGCCTCAAGCCCGGATGGCGGGGCGCGAGCATTCTCACGGAGATCCGGCGGGGGATTTCGCCGGTTCGGCGCCACAACATAGCCAAATACACGGGCGACAAACCCGGTGTATGATCGAAGACTACTGGCTCTTTCTTAGACGGCGGCGAATCTTGATGCTCTTTTTATCATTCAGTACCTCCCCATTTACCTAGCGGACTTGGCTCAAGCCTGGCTCGAGTACTTACCCACGGGGACCATCAGGAACTGGGCCGATCTAAAGAACGTCTTCGTCGGAAATTTCCAGGGCACGTATAAGCGCCCCGGGAACTCCTGGGACCTGAAGAGCTGCAAACAGCAGCCGGGGGAAACGCTCCGGGACTACATTCGGCGCTTCTCCCAACAATGTAATGAACTCCCCGACATTAGTGACGCCGACGTCATTGGGGCGTTCATTTATGGCACTACATGCAAGGCCTTGGTGCATAAGTTGGGTTGCATCAAACCCAGAACCACCAAGGAACTGCTGGACATCGCCACCAACCACGCCTCCGGCGAGGAGGCCGTGGGGGTCATCTTCGATAAGGGGAAGGCCAAACGAGAGTCCGACGCCGAACCTGCCGCCCCCTCCGACCGCTCCGACAAATGAAGACGGAAGGGAAAGCAGGCCCGCGAGGGCCACATGGTCGCGGCCACTGACCGCCCTGCCAAGCAGCAAGTGCGACAGGTGCCCGACCACTTCGAAAAGTTGATGGAGAGCCCATGTCCGAATCATGGGTATCCCATCAAACACAAGTACCGGGACTGCGAGGTCCTGAAGCGCTTCCTCTCTGGGAACCCCACGCAACCGCGGGGCAAAGGGAAGAAGCGGGACCCAGCGCCAGAGGCCGAGGAGCAAAAGGCGGACGACGGGTTCCCGGAGCCCGACGGATGCCTTATGATCTTCGGCGGCCCGGCGAGCTACGCCGACAAACGACGGCAGAAGCTTGCCTATCGCGAGGTACACGCGGTGACCCCCGCCGTAGCCAAGTACCTCCGATGGTCGAAGTCCCTGATCACCTTTGATCGGACGGACCACCCTGACCACATCCCGCAACCGGAAAGGTACCCACTTGTCGTCGATCCCATCGTGGGGCCAAAGTGCCTTACCAAGGTGCTCATGGACGGCGGCAGCGGTCTCAACATCATGTACATTGAGACGCTCGACGCCCTGGGGGTCCCTCGCTCGACCTTGCGGCCGAGCAAGGCGCCCTTCCATGGTGTCATCCCGGGCCAACAGGCCTACCCGCTCGGGCAGGCCGACTTGCCCGTCACCTTCGGGGGACCTGAAAACTTCCGCACTGAAAACCTCACCTTTGAGGTTGTGGAGTTCGCAGGCTCCTATCACGCTATCTTGGGGAGGCCGTGTTACGCCAAATTCATGGCGGTCCCCAACTATGCATATCTGAAGCTAAAAATTCTGGGGCCACGGGGGGTGATCACCGTGGCCTCGTCCTTCCAGCTTGCTTTCAACTGCGAGCGAAGCAGTTGCGAGCTAGCTTCGGCGGTCATCGCATCCGCCGAGCTCGATAAATACCGGAGGGAAACCTTCGGGTCCGCCACTGGCTCCAGCAAGTCGCGGCATGGATCCTTCGAGTCCGTCGAGGACACGAAGGGGGTCGCGGTCGACCCCGAGGACCCAACCAAGACCGTGCGGGTGGGAGCCGCTCTCCCTGCCAAATAGGAAGGCGCGCTCGTCGACTTCCTCCGCGCGAATCGAGATGTCTTTGCATGGAAGACCTCCGACATGCTGGGCATCCCGAGGGAAGTCGCCGAGCACACCCTCAATATCCGACCTGGTGCAAGGCCGGTCGCCCAACGCTTGCGCCGCTTCGACGAAGAAAAGCGCAGGCTCATAGGGGAGGAGGTAGCCAAGCTTTTGGAGGCAGGGTTTATAAAAGAGGTGCGCCACCCCGAGTGGCTTGCAAACCCCGTCCTTGTAAAAAAGAAGTCCGGACAATGGAGAATGTGTGTTGACTACACGAGCCTGAACAAGGCATGCCCCAAGGACCCTTTTCCTTTGCCTCGGATCGACCAAGTCGTCGACTCCACCGCGGGGTGCGAATCACTGTCTTTTCTGGATGCCTACTCGGGCTACCACCAGATTGCGATGAAAGAGTCCAACCAGCTCGCGACCTCCTTCATCACACCGTTCAGCTCGTTCTGTTACGTAACGATGCCTTTTGGTCTGAAAAACGCGGGCGCTACATACCAGTGATGTATGTACACCTGTTTTAACGATCAAATTGGCCGTAACATCGAGATATACGTAGACGACATCGTCGTCAAAACTGAAAGGGCCGGCGGCCTCATCGCCGACTTAGAAGAGACCTTTGCGAACCTCAGGCGGTTCCGCATAAAGCTCAACCCCGAGAAATGCGTCTTCGGGGTGCCAAAAGGGAAGTTGCTCGGCTTCATCATTTCCGAGCGCGCCATCGAAGCCAACCCGGTAAAAATCTCTGCGATCATGAAGATGGGCCCGATCGCCGACCTAAAGGGCATCCAAAAGCTGACAGGGTGCCAGCCGCCTTGAGCCGCTTCATGTCGCGCATCGGCGAATGCGGGATGCCGCTCTACAAGTTGCTCAAGAAGTCCGATCAGTTCAGCTGGACACAGGAAGCACAGGAAGCCCTCGACCGATTGAAGGTTTTTCTGACCTCACCCCCGGTCTTAGCTGGCCCGGCGCCAGGCGAACTATTGCTCCTTTACATTGCCGCCACGACCCAAGTCGTAAGCGTGGCACTCGTCGTGGAGCGGGCGGAAGAAGGCTGTGCGCTCAAAGTGCAGCGGTCGGTTTATTTCGTCGGCGAAGTACTCTCCGAATCTAAAACCCAGTACCCGCAAGTGCAGAAGTTGCTCTACGCTATGCTCATTGCGAAGAGGAAGCTAATCCACTACTTCAGCCAGCATTCCGTCTCCGTGGTAACTTTCTCGCCGCTAGGCGAGATCGTCCGCAACCGCGACGCCTCCGGAAGAATAGCCAAGTGGGCACTCGAGCTCAACGGCCACGACATTTCGTTCGTCCCCAGGACAGCAATCAAGTCGCAGATCCTGGCGGACTTCGTCGCTGAGTGGACCGAAGCCCAGGCACCACCGGTGCTTGAAGATCCCGAGTACTGGACGATGTACTTCGACGGGTCCTATACGAAGAACGGAGCGGGTACTAGAGTCGTTATCATCTCTCCGCTCGGCAACAAGCTCCAGTATGCCATCCGGCTACTCTTCGACGCTACCAACAACATCGCCGAGTACGAAGCCCTCATCAACGGTCTCCGGATCGCAGCCGACCTCGGCGCGCGGCGGCTTTACGTACACGGCGACTCCAAGCTGGTGGTCGACCAGGTCATGAAGGCCCGCGAACCGCGGACCCCGCATGGCGACATCTTCGCCGTGAAGTCATAAGCTTGAAGAGAGGTTTAAGGGGTTCGAGCTCTACCACAGCTACCGACGATACAACGGTGAGGCCGATTACCTTGCCAACCTCGCCTCCAGCAAAGGACCGGTTCCATCCGGGATCTTCGTCCACGACCTCCACCAGCCATCCGTCCGACTAGACCCGGCGGCCGAACGGGCGTTTAACTCGCCCGACTCGGCTGCACCGATCGCCGAACGATCGGACGTGGCCCCATTCGAGTCAGGTCAAGATGTACTAATGGCGGACCCCGACTGGAGGAAACCCTTTGTTGAACGTTTGATGGACGGATCACTCCCCGCCGACCCGACCGAGGCCCGGCGCCTCGCTCGGTGGGCGAAGTCATTCGCCCTGGTCGGCAAAGACCTCTACAAGAGGAGCCCCTCTGGGGTCCTCCAGAAGTGCATCCTGGCCGACCAAGGGAAGGAGTTGCTGCTTGATATCCACGGTGGGGTGTGCGGTCACCACGCCGCGCCACGGTCCCTCGTGGGAAAAGCCTTCCGGCAAGGTTTCTACTGGCCAACCGCCGTGGCCGACACTGAGCAAATTGTTCGCACTTGCGAAGGGTGCCAGTTTTTTGCCCGACAAACACATCTGCCTGCACAAGCCCTCCAGACGATCCCCATCACATGGCCGTTCGCGGTCTGGGGACTCGACCTGCTCGGACCCTTTAAAAAGGCACCCGGGGGCTTCACCCACCTTTTTGTCGCGGTGGACAAGTTCACCAAATGGATAGAGGCGAAACCGGTCGCCTCCATCACATCAGTGCAGGCGGCCAACTTCTTCCGCGGCATCGTTTACCGATTTGGAGTCCCGAACTCCATCATCACCGATAACGGTACACAGTTCACGGGGAAGGAATTCCTCGAGTTCTGCGATGATTTCAATATCCGTGTCGATTGGGCAGCCGTGGCCCATCCGCAGACCAACGGCCAAGCCGAGAGTGCGAACGACATGATCCTTCAAGGGCTTAAGCCGCGGATCTTCAGCCGACTGAAGAAATTCGCAGGACGATGGGCAGCCGAGCTGCCCTCCATCCTTTGGAGCCTACGAACTACGCCAACCCAGTCGACCGGGTTTACGCCATTCTTCCTGGTGTTCGGCGCCGAAGCCGTCCTACCAACCGACCTGGAATACGGCGCCCCAAGACTACAGGCCTTCGACGAGGCACGGGGGCTCGACTCGTAGCAAGACGCCGTCGACCAGCTCGATGAGGCGCGCGATGTCGCCGTCCTGCGGTCGGCCAAGTACCAGCAAACGTTGCGGCGATATCGGAGTCGTCAGATCCGTGGTCGGGCCTTCAACGTTGGCGACTTGGTCCTGCGCCAGGTTCAGTCCAACAAAGGTAGACACAAGCTTTCACCCCCGTGGGAGGGCCCCTTCACCATCGTGGAAGTTATCCGGCCCGGCACCTACCGACTCAAAGATACCAACGGCGATGTCCTTTCGAACGCCTGGAACATCGAAAAACTCAGGCGGTTCTACCCGTGAGGTTTTCCCTTGGCCCCCCGACCTACGTACGAACGGTTGTGGCGAATACAAGGGAAGGGAATATGAAGACCAAAACACTGAGCGAAACAAGATTTTCCACAGAAGGCATTATATTCCTAGGGAGAACACATGTACATATTACAGAAAAGAAACATGAATAACAACGAGCCTACTTCTACAGCTATGCTGTCCAAAGGCAAAAAAGAGTGCAAAAATTTGCAAAACAAGGATCGGGGCGCGGTGACCAAAAAGCGACGCCCCAGCGCCGGAGTTGCCTCGCCTGCACGACGAGTTCAGGGGTGAGCGCGCGGCGGACTCCTACTCCGAAGGACCGGGTCCCCAGAAGGAGCCACCCCTCCCAGAGCTTCCGCTGTCCTCGGCCTCATCATTTGAGACCTCCAGGTGCAGCCGTCCCGCCACTGCTTCCGCCGCCTCCCGTACCCTGGCTCGCGCCTGGGCCGGCTCGCCTTCAATCCGGGCGACGGTCACCACCGGGTCAAAGGAGGCGCACCGGCTGGCGCAGCAGGCCAGCACATACTCCGCCGCCAGATCATGGCCTTCGCCCTTCACGGCGGGAGGCCTCAGCGAGCATGGGGCAGTCCTCCAGGCCTCGGCCTGGGTGAGCCAAAGGCGTCTTCTTAACAGTCTTGATCTTGGCGCTCCTCCAAACAAGCACCCCAGAGGCCCTGTGCCTGCCCATGCTATCATAAGCAGGGTGGAGCATGGAGAGAAGTACCGCGCGCGTAGAGTCAAGCTCCTCACGTGCTCGGGCCGCCTCCACCTCAGCGGCCTGGGCACGTGACCGCAGGGCCGCTGCTTCATCTTTGGCAGCCTGAACACGAGCCCGCAGAGCCGACGCCTCCGTCTCCAAGGCGGCGGAGGACGCCACGTGGGAGGCCAGGGAGGCATGCGACCTCGCTAACGCATCCACCATGCTGGCCGCCCACGCCCTCATCGTCAAGAGGTTGCCCTGCTCCACCGGAGGGGCGCTGGCGGTAGCCCCGGCGGCGACCACCGGCTCCGCTCTACCCGAGTCGGACTTGCTAAGAGCGAGGGCGAAAGACCGCCGTCAGCCTTGAAACACCAGAATTCCACCAAAAATAGCCAAACAATGACTTACGCAGGGAGGTTCGGATGTAAAAGGCGGCGAAGGTAGATTGAGCCCGCCCTCGCATGGCCATGAGGAACTCGTCACTTGAGGCCTCTTGGGGACCGAACCCCGGGGGCTCGCCTCCGCCGGACGCTTGCCGGCCCACTCATCATCGCCGCCACCGCTCGCCATCGCACCCGCTCAAGCTTTTTCGGAGACAAACTCAGAAGGCGAAGAAGGCGAAGAAGGGGAGGCGCTATGGCTGGGGAGAGCTACCGTCGCCCCCCGTATCCCGTATTTATAGGAGCAAGACAGGGCGGCCTAAGCAGTCGCCGCCTCGCGTGCCCCGCCATGCGTCCCGTCGTACCCACGGCTCCACACAAGGATATGACGGTCATTAAAATCCCACTTCGCATTAAATGGCGACAGGACGGCACGAGGGCGAAAAGACGCTGCCTCACGCAGAGACGGCGCGACCCTTCGGTTTTCGCCCCTGGAACGGACCGGCCACGTGGATAGACTGCCACGTCTTCAGGATTCGCGCCCACTCGCAAGAGTCGGCGACCCGACTGAGCCTTGGGCCACGCCCCAAGGCAGCAACTCTCCCGACTCGAGCGCTACGGCCTACGCCCCAGCGGCTACGGTCGCCAAGTGATGCTTCACGGAAGAGGGCGGTGCCCGCGCAGGACAACCGGTGGTCGGACGAGAACGCTCGGCACTCCAATCCACGCACGAAAGGCCCCTACGGTTCCCGAGTGCTAGGATCGCTCAAATCGGCGCGCGTTGCAAAGAAGAAAACGCGACCAATGGAACTACAAGATCGACCAACGTGCCAAGTTCGGATGTCCAGAATATGTACAAACATTACACCACAAAAGTAAACGTCAGGTGCCAGCTCTTGGGGAGTCCCCTAACTAGACGGTGCCAGCTCCGGGACAGGAGCCCCAAAAAAAGATAAGACACTCTACTCTCGGTTTCCCTCACGCTTACGTTAAAATCCAGTGCTGCGTGCCGACCACAATTTGGTCCCCACACACCGCTCGGGGGCTCGGGGGATAACGTCACTCACACAGTCGCACGGGTCGGTGACCCGATCGGCTGTCAGGATCCCCCCAGCGGTAACCCTCTCGACCTAGGCATCACGGCCTACGCCCCAGTAGCTACGACCGCTGAGTGGTGCCTCGCGGAAGAAGGAAGTGCCCGTATGGGACGATCCATAGTCGGTCGGGAACACTCCTTTCCCGTTCGAAGTGTGAGTAGACATTTTTTTTTGCCCCCAGGGTTTCGTCCCTACCTTCTTCGCGCTTTCCTTGAAAAAATTAAACACGCCAACCTACGCCCAAACAACCCCCGCGGTTTCTAGGGCTATGTTCGCTGAGTACCCACCAGCACAAGGAAACGCGAAGGGCCAGCTCGAACTTACAGATGGCACAGAAACGAGCCCCAATCCATTACACATCAAAGTTTTTACATCTTTAAAAAAGTGTTTAACTTCATTCATATTCCCCGTGGAGGATGCCCTGCGGCGATATCCGGTCGGCGATCGCCCGGGCATGCGGTTCGACCTGGAGCGCGAAGTGGTCGACCTCCTCATCAGTCCGATTCCTAGCGATCCCGCTACTGATATTGTCCAGGTCAAGACCATTGTAGAAGGACATGGTGCAGACAAGCGCAGAGGAGGCCCCAAGGGCGGCACTTTTGCTCACCGAGCTCTCGACGTGCCCCGGCACACGAGCCCGGCTTCGATCATGCGAACTTGTGCCCACATGCGGCCTGACCACTCGATCATGCACAGACGGCCGATCTTCCCGGGGCGCCAAATCGGCGGCCACTCGACCGGCCATCCTCCGCCACCTGTCGCGCCATCTGGGCCGCCTCCTTCGCCGCGACTACCGCATCACGCTCCTTCACCGCCAACTTCTGCGCTTCCGTGACCTCACGGAGATTCTTCTGCAGCTCTGAAGATCAAAGCAGAATCAAAAAACGCGCCTGACGGACGGCACCTTCAAAATTAACCAAGACGCCGATCCCTTACCAGCCGAGGAGTCCATCATAGCGCGGAGCTTGGTCCGGTTCTCCTCATGAAGTTTTTTCGCCACAACCACTTCTTCCTGAGCGGCGTCCCTGGCATTACTGGCCTCCGCCAGGGAGGACTCTAGCTCGGATACCCTCGCCCTCAAGGCCTGGTTCGTTCGGCGCTCCTCATGCAAGACCTCGGCAACCTGATCCAGCGCCTGGCGGGCCTCTTTTGTCTCCAACTGCTCGCGTGCCACGGCCTCCCGAGCCTCGCGCAGCTCGAAGCCCAGCTTGTCGCGATCCTTTTCTGCGGCCATCCTCTGGCTGTACAGGTGCCGAAGGAACCCGGATTTATCATCAGACCGCTCCCGCAGACGCTGCAAAACGCCGACGTCCCGTCAACCCATGGCAAAATTCACCGAAAATTGAGATGAAGGGTCCTTAAGTTTGGCTTACCGCGCTGGCCAGATCGATCCCTCCGGTGACTGCGTCCAGGGCCTTGCCGGAGGACTCAAGGAGACGGTCCAGACCCACCCGGATCTGGTCCATTTCAGCCCTGGCTCACCGAGAGTCCTCCCGCAGGGACTCCCATTCCTCGATCTCTGCCTTGTCATCCAGAACATACAATGGCCTGCCAGACGGATCACTGCCCGGCCAGACCAATGTAGGCAGGGGCGGTCGAGGGGGCTCACCCGCGGCCACCTCGGCAACCTGCGCCGGCGGTGGAACGTCTGCCGCCACCGTCGACGGGTCGGGGGCGAACATCGCCGGCGCTTGGGCCGTCCCATCCAGTGAATCCCTGAGCGGCGACGGCGGCATCGCCCCTAGCGTCAAAACCACCCCGGAGGGCGACCCTCCCGCGGCCGGCGGTGGAAGGTCTTCCTCGCCTTCGTCAGCCCCTGACTGCGGCGCCGGATCGCTGATAGCTACCGGAGTCTCGTGGTGCGCCGGCCCCGCCAACGGCTCCGGTACATCCTCGGGCGTAACACCCGGGGCGACGACGGCCGCGGGCGTGGCCATCGACGCCGTTTCCGCTGGTCGCTCCAAATTGGCCGGCGCTTCCTCGACTCCCACCAGTAGTAGGGACGGCGCCGGTCCAGGCGGGGCCGCTGCCAAATCCGCCATCGCCATCAAACTTTCCCCCGTAAAGGTCCTGAGCGCGGCAACCGGTCAGAAGTAGCTCAGATAAAACTAGCACGGCGCGGCCCAGGGGCAAAAAGCACTAACCGCGTTGAGCGGGTGCCGTACAGACGCGCCCTCTTCGCTGGCCTCCCTGGCCGAGACAAGTCGCCCCTCCGTTCCTCCAGGGGTGCCTCGGCCGGGGGTACTATCACTTGGGGCACCGCGACGGCAGCGTCCGTATCAACGCCTCCATACGAGCCGTACGGATCGTCGGGGACGCTACTATCGCTGGAGGACGACCCCGCACCAACCACGGAAAGGACGGTCGAGTCGGAGACTTCCTCGCCGCGCGCGCTTCGCCCCGCGTTCTTGCCTCTTCTCCATCCTCCTTCCCTCCCTCCGCTCTTTACGGGCGGACTCCTGTAGTGCGGCCCTCTCGCGGGCTGCGGCCCTCATCGCCTTTTCCCCCGGCAGCCACGCCCGGGAAGATGCCCCGGCTAGGCCCTAGAGAGTACGAGGGCACCATTCAGACCAAAGTACAGAGGGTTTAAAAAAAAGAAAAAAAGAAAAAGGGGGGGAGGGGAAGGACGAAGAAAGAGAGAACCGCCCGAAATTACCAAGTCCAGGGGGTTTTCCGCCGAAAAGGGCTCAGGGGCGCCACCCGCCGCCACGGTGATCTCCGGATCAAAACGACAGCCATCCGAGCTTCGACCTCTGCTTCAGGAAGGTCGGAACGGTCCATCCTCATGGGATCAGACGCTCCCTCGTACGCGAACATGGGGTGCGGCCTATCCATGAGAGGCTGCATGCGCCTCGCCATGAACGCACGAACAACGACCTCACCGGTCAAGCCTCGCCTCCTCTGAGCCTTGATCCGCTCAAGAATCACCTCCATTTTCCTCTTCACCCTCTCATCGGGACCCCAGTTCCACTTCGGCACCGCCTCAGGACACTGGCCGGTGAAGGCCGGGGCGCTATTCCCCAAGTTACGAGCATAGAACCACTCAGAGTGCCACCCCCGGTTCGATGTGGATAGCTTCACCTCAATATACTCCACCGCGCGGTTGGAGCGCAGTTGGATGGCGGCGCCGCCGATTGGCGCCAGCGATGCGTCGGCCGACTGCTTGTTCTTCCACGACCGCACTTGGAAGAAGTACTTCTAGAGGGCCCAGTGAGGCTCAATCCCCAAAAATGCCTCACACAACGTAATGAAAACCGCCATATGAAGCACACCGTTGGGATTCAGATGATGTACCTCCACCTTGTAATGATGGAGGAGCCCGCGAACGAACGGATGAAGAGGGAGCCCCAACCCGCGTTCAAAGAATGTCGCGGACACGACGACCTCATCACCACTCGGCTCCGGGATCGCGGCCCCTGTCGACACCCTCCACTGCGAGACGTCCCGCGAAGGGAGGAACCGCTTCTTCTCCAAGCCAAGGGCACGGGCGGGAAGAATAGAGCACTCCGGCCACGACATCTCCGACGAAATCGGCGAACGAGGAAGGGGCGGAAGCGAAGGACTCCTTCCCTGAATCTTTTCCTCTTTTCCTCTTTCTGGTTCTTTCGCAGGCGAAGCAAAGGAAATGGGGGTAGGATCGGTCCTGCCGACTCCCCCGCCGAACCTATAAAGGCCCAACCGGACGCCGACCGGACAAGCGTCGGCCAGACAAACAAACGCCTCAAGTGAAACGGCGTGCGCTTCATTCTCCTGACCGCCACGCCGGTACAACGGTACGCCGCTTCGATTCCCGACTCCCTTCGCATTCAATCCTGACAGGGCAATGGCCAGGTGAAAGGACCTTGCACCGGGCAACGCGTCGCGCGACCCCTCGTGCTCCGCTTCCGGACCGGGTGAATCACCCTGTAACAGGTAAAGGGCCCACCAGGCCGCTACGGTCTCAAGAGCCACAAAAAAGGCTTAACAACTCACGCCTAGGGCCAAGTCAAAACGTTGTGGGTTCCAAAGGCCTAATCTGCCAAGTGGACTCAAACGCCGCCCCGACGGAAAATCGAGCAAGGGACGAGGATGAGGGCGAGCCCCCAGCAGGGCCTCTAGTTGGGACTGCGGACGACCCAATCGCCCCGAATCGTATCCGAGACCATACTTCACACTCTCCCGCGGAGCCCATCGATGGGTGGCAGCCCGCTGCGCTCCAGGTTGGCGAACGACCCGGGGTCCGATACGGGATCGAGTAAAGAAAGGTTCTCATAGGTCGCCCCCAGAGGGCCGGGCGCCCACGCCGGGATAACGCTCGCTCGAAATGATCCCTATTTCTGGGGAATCACCAGGACCCACTCGGATTACCCGTTATTAGCTCGCGCGAGCACGGCGTTCAAACCGACATATGGTAAACGCGCGGCGGCTCACCCTCCAGTCCCACACCGCGACGGGCGTACATGTGGGATGACGGAGACAACGCTCCTCGTAACATCACGAAAATTCAATAAAGTGAAAATGAATATTTTAAATTTGAAAATATTTATTTCGAGTTTCTTAGCATTATTGAATTTTATTTGAATTTCCTTTGGAGTTTTGCATTGCATGAAAAATCAGAGAATTGATGAATGGATAAGGATAGAAAGATAAAAGATAAAAGTAAAAATTTAGAAAATTGCCATGAGAACCACGATCCTTCAATTAAATCATTTTAGCGACAAATGAAATTCAATGTCAAGATCACCTCGTGGTTCGGTTAACCCCCAACCGGTTCCGACCCGCCCGGGGGCTTGGGGGCTCCATCCACCGGCGAACAGGGCTCCATCCACCGGCCAAGACGCCGAGTCGATCAAAACGTCGGGCGATCGGTAGCGGCAAAACACCCGATTCGCTCAAGGTGCGTAATCCGACCACATCGGCAGTCTACCTTCAGACGGATTGCACCACCTCTGCGCCTAGGGATAACCCCCCAACCGGGTCTCCGACCCGCCAGGCTCGGTTTCATCTGACCGGATGCGCCACATACATCTGCCAGGTTTACCTTATTTCATCGTGCAGTGCAGAATCCTAATAGCGCAAAACACATAAATATTGAGGATTGGCAGAAGCTTATGCTGTTCATAGTAAAATGTATAACCCTTGCAACTAAGGATTAATCTAACCAATTTTAGCATCTTGAATTCGTAAATTAAGATTAATAAATTCATAAAGAGCAATCCCTGTTTCCTTATCAGAGTTTATTTGTTTTTGCTATCTATTCTTGCGTTCTTATTGAAGTTTATTGCTTTGCTTTATTTTCCGTTGTTCGACGTGTAGACCCGACGTCTCTAGTTTAAATAAGTAAATAAATAATCATCCGCAATTCTCGTCCTCATCGTAGCGTCAATTAAGCAAGGCAAGCATCCTTGACCATATTGATCCAGTATTTTATATTCCTTTTGTGCATCAAATTGTTTTATGCATCGCGTTTACTTTATGTAAAGTGCTATTTTGTGGATTGGTAGTTATACTGTTGTCTCGAGAATCTCCTTTGATGATTATGAACATGTGAACCGTGATAACCATAGATTGAAGATAGACATTGCTAATGTCATTTTGGGTATATCTGAGCATATTTAACTCCTTAGCCATGCTTTAGAGTCAAGAATGTACATGATCAAATCAATATTTGTTTCAAAACATTGAAAATGGCACTTTGATTAAAACCCCAAATAAAACTATATGTTGATGCGCGATTATTGGCAATAGCGGTTGTCTTGCACGAACTTGCCGTAGTGTAGGGTGGAGTGTCGCCTGCATGGGT
Source organism: Guadua angustifolia (assembly GCA_036346375.1). Classification (NCBI taxonomy): domain Eukaryota; kingdom Viridiplantae; phylum Streptophyta; class Magnoliopsida; order Poales; family Poaceae; genus Guadua; species Guadua angustifolia. The sequence goes on from CM070519.1 coordinate 28,262,663, forward strand.
TTAAGGACCGAGCAATGGGGCGCTATTGATCCGAGATTTCGTGCAACCACAAGGGTGAGGATGGGTTAGCCATAGCTTATTAAGTTATTTAGACATGGCTTTGCTCATTGGTAGGCGGGGAGCTAGCGGAGGCATTCCGTGCGGATTGCTTGTGAGGGGCTTCCATGCGGTTCGTATGGGTAATTGCTGGCGCTTGGTAACGGTGCATGCCATGCCATGGACAGAGACGTGGTGTTGAGTGTGATAAATGTGGATCCACGGCTTGGGTGAGTGTCTCTGTTTTTGAGGCGAGGGTTAACGTCCGGCTGGATCAAAGTCATGTCTAGGTAATGAGCGGTTATGTATGGTCTTCTTGGACGACACACCTAAGGAAGTGTGTCGGGCAAGGTTGATCATTCCTTGTGGGTAAAGTTGTACACCTCTGCAGAGTTTAAATCTAATTGATTAGCAGCCATGATCATGAGCACTTGGTGATTTCATTCCAATGCTAGATGTTTTATTATTTCTCAAATGGGTTGGTATCATTTGTTTTGCAAAATGTGATTTATGTCAAAGGGCCACATTGATGGAATTTCGGGAATGTGAATGATTAAATCGCTCACGTCATGGAGGATTGTGAGTGTTATTATGCTTTACTTATTTGTTATCAATCAATCAAATGCTCTTACAAATTCCGTTTGCAAATAACTTGATTTACAAATTCAAATTCGCTTTATGCAAATTAATTGTAGAAACCTTTCCTTTGAAGTGGCCTGCATGTATGGTAGGCTTTGCTCAAGTCTTCTTTGAGTATGTAAAATACTCACCCTTGCCTAATTATATTGTAGGTGGTTTAAGCGAAGCTTCGGAGTTGTCCATCGTAAGTTGCGGATTTTTCTTATATTATATTCTATCAAGTTTATGCAGTCGGTTACTGCGGGATTGGATGGGTAAACCACAAGGCTTGCTTTTTTTTGCTATATTTCTACGAGTTGTAATTATTATTTGTATTATCGTTTCGCTTAATTATTAAAATGTGTGGTTGTGATTCCCAATTGTTGTAAACATGTGAGTGCTAGCTCTTGATCGAGAATAGCACGTAATCACATGGAGGTTCTGTTCATCCATACAGGGTCTCCAGAGTTAGTATCGAGCTATCTCGGACCGTAGGATAAACTTTAGATAGAATGGTCGTTGGTATTAGAATGAGCAAATTCAAAATGTTAGTTTCAAAAGATGTTCTATTTGCAAAATGTAGACTCGCTATTCTTTCCTTATTCCCAAGATTCTATTCTTACCCTCTCATCATTTGAATTTTCAAACAAACTCTTCTTCTCTCAAAAAGAAATCCTTGTCATGGTTTATCTTAGCTCTTGATTACGAAGATGTTCAAGAGATGTCCTTTGTCATTCCTCATGCTAACTAGAAGAAGGCGCAATGTATGCCAACATCTCAAGGAAGTCGGTCAACGCTTCGCCATTTCGACAAAGCGAAGCACAACTTGAAGATGCTACTTCACAAAGAAGCAACTTCACTCACGGAAAGGCGAAGATTAGAATATCTTCGATCTAGCTTAAGATAAGAAACCATTTCGCATAGCATATTGTTCGCTTTAGTTATATAGAGCGATTTATGTTGTCGTTATGTCTCTTGCTACTTGAAATTGGTTACATTTAGAATGTCGGGATTGATTTATGTGTAACTTGACCATTATGGTTAAAGCTTCATAATAAATGGTCCTTATGTATGAATCTGAAAACTCAACCCATAGGATAAATACAAAATCATGAAATAGTTTATCTCTTCTTTCCATAGGATTTCTCACATGTGTAATCATTATTGGCATTAACCTTTCACAAAATCAAGTCTCATCCAGATTAATGTCTGGTCCCCATTGCTACTCTTAGCTTTGCTTGAAATCACACTACTCATATATAGACCAAGCTAAGATCTTACCATATTAGTAAACACCAAACTAACTTAAAACTTGCTTTAGGCTAATTAAAAACCAAATCTTTTCCCATAATAATTTCTAGCCATGCCTCAAAACTCACCTCATTATTTTGCCTAAATTATATCTTTGTGAGTTTAAGTTAGAATCGGAAAAGTTCTATGCTTCGAGAATGTAAACATTAGAATGATCGTCAAAAGGAAAAGCTGAAAAAATTGAAAACTCTATTTCCTAAAAGAAGTATAAAAGAGCATCATTAGTTGTGTACATATTCTTTTCCATCTGTAGGATTTAGTTTCTCTGTCTATATATACTATCCTCTTGTTGGATATCACATATACCCGTTTCCCCTTGTAGAACTTTCTTTCTGCGAGTCTTAAATTATTCTCTCTAGAAGTGTTTCGCTCCTTATCTTTACGCTTAATGAAAACCACCAACAAATCTTTTTGAAATAATTTGAGGAAGCAAATCAACAATGTCATGACATCTATATCGGCAACTTGAAGAAAATAGATGTGACAAGCATCACAACTTCTCCGACTTCATCGAAGCCTCGGAAGACTAACACAACAAGTGGTGCGAAGATTAAAAGAAAACTAAATCATTGAATAGTCTACTTTGGGAGATAACGATATCACGAGTTACACATTATTCTAGCTATATAGTAAACTGTTATGCTTAAATACATAGGGCGATGAAAAAAACCTTAGATACCCTTCCTACATACTAAGCAAAATATATGCATATTACTTCGGTTATCGAAGTTCTGTTGTTTGTCTTTAAGTATTGCTTTGGTTACTCTCGTGAATCCAATCAAGTCGATCGGCACCGACAAATGACGTGGTGGTTTACTCAAAATACGCCAGCAGACGCGCTCGCGCACACCCGTCGATCAAAGCCGCATCTGTGAGCAAGGGAACCCCCCAACCGGGTCTCCAACCCGCTCGGGGGCTCGGGGGCTCCATCCACCGGATGCGCTCGCGCGCACCCGGTCAAGGCCGACCAATCAAGTCGGTCGGGCACCGACAGCCGGGGCAGCCGGCCGACCTATTCTAAATATGAAGCCCAACCGCGTCAGTACGACGCATTTGGTCGGAATCCACCGACCGAGTTAAACCCCCCAACCGGTTCTCCGACCCGCCTGGGGGCTCGGGGGCTATTGACGGATACCCGGGACATGGGTATCCCAGCCGCCTGTGGAAAACGACGGGGCGCCTCGGCCCGAAGCTTCGACCGAGGCCCCACTCAAGGATGCCCGATTTTCGACCAATCCGACCCCGAAAAGCGGCCCGACTCGCGCCACAGGTCAGGCGCCCTTCAAGCTACAGCTTAGACGACCCACAAGATAGTTCGACCAGTAGGTCGGACCGCTCGAGAGTTCTGGTCAGGCTCAGGCCATTTTTACCGGAGATCAGACGTCAGATCATCGAGAGCCGGCCTCCGTCCTGGTCATCTACCCCGTTGGTACAACACCTCAGCATGACCGCCCGAAGGCAGGAGACCCTTTCCCGAGGCAGCAGGTGGCCAAAGACAAGCGCTGAACTCATCGACCGGTCATGAACAGTGGAGGGACGCGTACCCTCCCGAGGCGATTCCCCGGCCATGCGCCTCAACGCCAAGATGTGATCGTGCGCAGAGGCGTGTACGCCGCTTCCGGCAACATGGAGCGCTCCGCCACTCTCTGTATCCACCGACCCAGCGTGGGGCATGCGACCACCCGTCAGGCATCAAATCCAAGGACTAGACGCCAAGGTTGAAGACCAAACTCCCAGACGTAGGGCACCCCATCCTTCTTTTTCCAGACTCCCATGTAACCTACTTCCCCAAGCTATATAAGGGGAAGCAGGACCCTCCGGAGAAGGGGAGTTCAATCGATAGCAACGCTTAGGAGTTCGGATGCTCTTATGGCCAAAAAACTCCTAGCGCACATAGCCATTTCAACCCACTTCCACGCGACAAGGCGCTCGAGGCCTGACCTCGTCCCCTGCTTGTAATACGATGCAATCCCCTGCATTAGGAGCAATATACGATCACACCACGAACTGGAGTAGGGATTTTCAGCCCGAACCAGTATAAATCTTGGACCTCCATTGGTCTAACCATTCAGGGAGCGGGATCGCGCGGCCCCTAGACTTATAAATTTACTTACCGGTTTCACGAAACACCAACACATACCCATCGGGTACTCACCGGGTTCGACTCAGGTTTTTTAATTCGGGTTTCTTGTCAGGTCGGGTTTTGCAAAATCCACACCCGACCCGACTTATTGCAACCCGTACTACACAAACTTGTCGGGTACCCGCCGGGTTCGAGTTCGGGTATAGTTTTTTACCCGATAGAGTATTCGGACTCGGGTCGGGTTTTCCAATTTTGGGTTTTTTATCAGGTCAGATTTTGTAAACCCACACCCGACCCGACCCGTTGCCATCCCTATTCCCCTCCATCCCTGGTGCCTCGCTAACACCCGGAGCCAACCATCACCAATACTCGCTCCTCTCCTCTACTTTCTTGCTGCTCACTCCTCTAGATTCACCCCATCCCTGCTTAGAATCTGCTACACTTCATCACTTGCTTCATAGATTTGAGGCCTTTATTGATTGCCATGGTGTCCACCTCCCACCTTGTCGATGTTCTCAATGACCTCATAACTAGGATAACAAATCGATAGAAGGGGGACCTGTATTGGTGATAGGACTAAGGGGCCCTAGCATTATACGAGGTGGTGGAGAGGAAGAGCCGTAATGGATGAGCAGTTGCGCTTGAGGAGATCAAGACCCACCGACGTCGTGGCACTTGGTTATCTTCCTCCTCGTCTGAGCTCGCATGCTCGCTTGCCAGCCGGCATCTGCTCCTCTCGGTTGATTGTTGTGGGTATTTTCTAAATTTTTTGCGGCACTCTTTCTCAATTGTTGTATGAACTGTTTCAATCTGTTTGCAATGTATCCTTTTGAAAAGTTGGGTTGAGTTGTTTTTGTTGCAAGGGGTTGTGATTTGTTGCTCATGGTCATCTTTTTTTTTTTGGTTACAGTAGAGACTATCGTTCTCAATTTGTTGTGAATATTTATTTTCATTGTTGCACGAGCAGCAATTTTAAAATGTTGCCACTATTATTTTCAAATGTTACCGTGTTGTATGTTATAAATTTTTTGTTTGTGAATTCTGATCTTGTTTTAGTATTTTGCAAAGTCACATATTTTCATGGATATTACACATTTTGTGAGAAGATGATTTCTTTTTTTCTTTTTTTCTCTCGATTTTATCTAATATTATAATGCATTTTGTTGTATATGGCAATTACAATTGTTGTACAGGTAGTTCACTACCGACGCATATGATAGAAACGTCCGGACGCTAATGGCCCATCATGAACGAACTCGTTCAAACATATACTCACGTCTTCTTAATTTGTCCGGTAATGATTGCGCAGGGCATGACTCTGCTGACCACGGTGGTGTCACTGCCGTCGCTGAAGCCGCCGAGGTGCGGCGCCGGCACGGTGGACCCGAACTGCGAGCAGAAGGCGTCGAGCCTCCAGCTGGGCGTGTTCTTCCTGTCCCTGTACATCCTGGCCGTCGGCACGGGCGGCACCAAGCCCAACATCTCCACCATCGGCGCCGACCAGTTCGACGACCACGACCCGCGGGAGCGGCGGCACAAGCTCTCCTTCTTCAACTGGTGGATGTTCAGCATCTTCTTCGGCACGCTCTTTGCCAACACCGTCCTCGTCTACATCCAGGACAACGTCGGCTGGACCGTCGGCTACGCTCTCCCCACGCTCGGCCTCGCCGTCTCCATCGCCATCTTCACCGCCGGCACGCCCTTCTACCGCCACAAGCCCACCTCCGAGAGCTCCTTCGCCAAGATGGCCAGGGTTATCGTCGCCGCCGCCCGCAAGTGCACCGTCGCCTCGCCGGTCGACCCCCGTGACCTGCACGAGCTCGACCCCGAGCACTACGCCAAGAAGAAGACGTCTCCCCTCCCGTACACGCCACACGTGAGGTGCAGTGCTCATGTCAAAACTACACTTGATGGTCCCGCGTGCGTAAATTGACACGTACGTACGGCGTCTCATATTGGATCTTCTTCGCCATTGTTGGGTGCAGCGCGCTGAGCAAAGCGGCGGTGAAGACCGGGAGCACGTCGCGGTGGTCACTGAGCACGGTGACGCAGGTGGAGGAGACGAAGCAAATGCTCAAGATGCTGCCGGTGCTGGCCATCACGTTCGTGCCGAGCGCGATGATGGCGCAGATCAACACGCTGTTCGTAAAGCAGGGCACGACGCTGGACCGGCACGTCGGCCCGCACTTCGAGATCCCGCCGGCGAGCCTGCAGGGGTTCGTGACCATCTCCATGCTGGTCGCCGTCGTGCTCTACGACCGCCTCTTCATGCCCCTCATGCAACGGCTGACCAAGAACCCGCGCGGCATCTCGCTGCTCCAGCGGATGGGAGTCGGGCTTGTCATCCACATCATCATCATGGGCATCGCGTCAGTGACGGAGCGGCACAGGCTGGCGGTGGCGCACGAGCACGGCATTTACGACAGCAAGGGCACGACGATCCCGCTCACAATCTTCGTTCTGCTTCCGCAGTTCGTGCTCATGGGCGTGGCCGACGCGTTCCTGGAGGTGGCCAAGATCGAGTTCTTCTACGACCAGGCACCCGAGGGCATGAAGAGCCTCGGCACTTCGTACTCCATGACCAGCCTCGGCATCGGCAACTTCCTCAGCAGCCTGCTTCTGTCGACGGTGTCGCACGTCACGCGGCGGCACGGCCGCCCCGGGTGGATCCTCAACAACCTCAACGCCTCGCGGCTGGACCACTACTACGCCTTCTTCGCCGTGCTCAACTGCGCCAACCTCGTCGTCTTCCTAGTCGTGTGCCGGCTCTACGTGTACAACGCCGAGGTCGCCCGCGTCGTCGACGGGGAGCAGCTGCAGCGGGAGGTGGCGATGCAGCAGTCATCTGCTGCCGTTGGCACGGTCGACGATAGGCGATAGGGGACTGCCATATGTGTAACTAGATCTGCATGTACACTGCGATCTATCGATGTAATCAAGGAACACTAACACTGGCTTTGGCTTCTCTTTGAAACATGTAAGCCGGTTCAAAACCTTAAATCTATTGGTAAACCGATCAAATTAAAAAAAAATTACGCCATGTAAATCGGTCGAAAATCAATGAAAATTACTTAAAAAATCAACCATAAGAAAATTTCAATTCACCTATCGATTTTTGTTGAAAATAAATCAACCGATTTTCGAGAAAACCTATCGATTTTTTTTTATTTTTTCCAAACCATTTGATTTCGAAACCCTACAGTTTTTGGTGATTTTTGCAATAAATCACTACTGTCCGATCTTTGATTTTTAAATTCGATTCGGTTTTGTAAATCCTCGTGGAGAGGCTTGTATGGTTAGTTTTTTATCGGCTCATGATTCCATCACTTATACCGCTAGAGATTGCCGACCAGCCAGTGAACCACCTGTCACTTTGCAAATTTGCGAAAAAACCCTCCGTTTCTTTGAAATTACGGATAGGTCCTTCACGATTTTTTGTGAGGCGAAAATAATTTTTTTTCTTCGCGTTTAGGTCCTTGGCGCGGTGTTTTACGGGAAAACCTCCTATTAAGTTCAAATCGCGAACAGGCCCTTTTCTAATTTTTCAAGATAGCGAACAGGTCCAAAAAAATAACGATTAGGTCCCTGCTTCTCACGTTCAGGTCCTTTCTCCGTTTTTCCCGGAAAAAATATTTTCGTCACCCAAAAAAACCCAGAAAAAATGTTTTGGCCACCCAAAAAACCCGGGAAAAATGTTTTCTCCACAAAAAAACACAGATTTGTTGAAAAAAAACCGGAAAAAATGTTTTCGCCACAAAAAAAACACAGATTCGTTGAAGGTTTATAACAGTTTATGGATTTGTCAAAGGGTCATAACCACGGGTTTTTTTAAAAAAAAATTGTAGATTCGTCCGAAGAATTATAGCGACCCATAGATTCGCCGGCAGTCCTAACGACCCATTTTTTTAACAAACGCAAAAAACCAAAAAACCAGATTCGTTGAAGGTTTATAGCGGTTCATGGATTCGCCCACGAGTCTGAGCAGCCTTTTTAAAAAGGAAATACATAAAAAAAAACCGCCGCACTTTTCTTTTTAAAAAAAACACAGATTCAACCGCAATTTTCTAAATAAAACACGCATCGACAAAAAAAACTCGGATTCGTCGAAGGTTTATAACAACTTGTGTATTTGCCAACGGGTCATAACCGTGAGTTTTTTTTTTTAAAAAAAGTAGATTCGTCCAAAGATTTATAGCGACCCATGGATTCGCCGGCGGATCCGACCCATTTTTTTTAACAGACAAAAAAAACAAAAAAAACACGTATTCAACCGTAATTTCCTAAATAAAACACGCATCGACAAAAAAAACACGGATTCGTCGAAGGTTTATAACAACTTATGGATTTGCCAATAGGTCATAACCACGGGTTTTTTAGAAAAAACGCAGATTCGTCTAGAGATTTATAAGCCGCAGTTTTCTAAAAAAAATAGATTCCTTGAAGGTTTATAGCTGACAACCTATTTTTTTAAACATGTATGAAAACCGAAAATACGACCCCCATGGATTTGCCGACGGGTCCTATCAACTCTACAGAACGGCGCAGCGTAGCGCGCTATTATTGCTAGTTATTATCAAACTGGATAGCACAGACAGGTTTAGAGGTAATGCAGCAAGTTAGATAAATCCAATAACTCCATCTGGGTCAACGGAGAGATTGACTTCAGTCCACTCAACCTCCTCTTAGTGATCCATTTCGAGTTTCATGCAAAATTCACTTGAGTTTCTGTTGGCGTTAAAAACTTGAAGTAGGGTTTGTTGGCAGCAACACACCAGATGAATACCGGTTTTTGCAGTTCAAGGCGTGCCAACCGATTTGATCCTGCAATTGGTAAAGAAAAACCAAGATATGCTCAAATCCGATCTAACAGAACAATCGGCTTAGATCTAATCAGCTAAAAAGCTGATCAAATCAAGAGTAATGATAATTCTAATTAGCCTGATTAGGGCTAATCAGAAGGTAAAGGTAGATCTTTTCCAAAAAAGGCGATACGCAACAAGATTGGAGAAAATCAGGCCTAATTGGCGTAACCGAAGATGATTAACAATCGGCGATGTGTAACTTTATTGATCAAATCGAATTACAACATAATCTAAATTATAGAGACTACTCCTAGTCGATAGAAAAGTAAAAATAATGTGATTGTTGATTGGATTGTGTTGTTCTTTTCTCGCTTGCCCGTGACCATCTTTTATAGCTATCGGCCGATCATATCCTTTTCCAACACACTGCAAAAGCTTGATCCATATCGGCCTTAATCCGGACTGTTATTCCTAAAAATATCAATCATAACCAAAAATCTTGAGTATCTTTCTATATCGGATATCAGTTATAATATGTCAACCCTTAACCTAACAATTTTGACCAACCCTGCCAAATCTTGATGGAAACATATGCCCCCATTTTTGAGAGATAACTTGTTATCTTCCAAAAATCTTAGCCATCGACTTATGTGATATCGGCTTGACTTGATATCTTTACCAGTAACCATCGCATTAATGGTACCGTAAAAATCTTGATATACGTATTGTGTGTTTTAACTGGACGCGTCTCTTCGAAATCCTTGCCGTCGTTTCACCATTTTACCCCCTTATAAATATGTGGTCCCCACACTATCATTCTCAGCGCTCAAACTCTTTGAGCGTCTGACATCAGCTTCTTTACTACGGTTGACAAGTCCTTCAGTGATCCAGTCTCCACCAGTCCTCCTCAATCAGCTTCTGCTAAGATCAGCTGAATGGATCTCAGCCAGGTACTCATTCCGATGCCTGAAAGAAACAACCGGTACTACATAGGTCTGGTAGGAAATTTAGACTCCGACATAGTCATAAAAGAAGAAATTCCTCGTCTCCTATTATTGGCTACCGGATATAACATAGAGGGGTGGAGCAAGAGCTTTAGGACTTGGCTAACAACATTTAAGGGATGGAAGAGTTTGTATAATCGAGTAGCGGCCCAAAAGAGAGAGATATGGGAGAGAATGGGGATAGCCGAGTGCCTCTCTCTTTCTTTAGCCGATCCAGAGGCCAATGAGCCCTTAGTAACAACGGCTTGTTATTTCTGGCCAGATACTTTAAACGCTTTTATATTCCGAACCGGTCTTGTCGGCCCAACTCTCCTAGATGTGGCCTAATTGTGCTGCCTGAGGCCTGACGGGAAACAAATTTCGGCTTACAACACCAAACCAAAGTTCAAGCTCATCAGATTAAGGGTGAAGGATGGAGCAAGTACATAAGCAGTAACAACAAAGTTAGTGGGCCAGTATCGGACGAGAAGCATGTAGCCTTCCTCAACCTCTGGCTGGATAGATACCTCTTCCGTGGAGCTTCTCTTGGATTGACCCAAGTGTATCAGATTATAGCAGAGCAGCTGGTAGAGGACATGGGCTAGCCCTAGAAAAAATGCTGCTAGGGGCAATGTATTAGATGATGTATATTATAAGGAGTCGGTTATTCACAGCCTTTGCTAGTTTCACCGTTGGCAACACAGGAGGAGCATTTTGGTTCATTCAGATCTGGCTATATTGTCTGTTCAGCCAATTTTTTTGCTTTGAACCCAGCTGAAAACACAACATTTCCGCAGGAGGATACCCCAGATAATGTAGTGCCTCAATTTAGAGCCAGCCGATCATATGGCGAAAGGTTCATAATATGCTCAGGGAATGAGACAAAAGTCACACTTGTCGGCTCAAGGAAGTATTTGTCATTCCTCTTACAGCTTTACAGTAAAGACTTCAAACAATAAGATTTCTTATTGGCTAGCCGATGGCCCACGCGATAGTGCCACACACTGTTACCAACTGTATTTGTCATATTAAAATAGTACATTTTTTTGCTTAGGCCATCTTTCATTTTTAGGATAAATAATACTAGCATAACTTGTTTGATACGCAATTTCTTATTGGCTGTGAAACTAACGCACTGTCACCAGTTGTATTTGTCGCATGAAAGTTTTAGATTTTTAGTTTTTAACATGTTTTGTTTTTAGGATACAGAATAGAACAACTAGTTTGAGATGGAGTTTCTTATTGGCTGTGAAAGTGATTATATGGAGGAGAAAGGGTAGGGCATGGTGTGAAGGGGAGCTAATGGTTTGGGTAAAAATGGGTTAAGTGGGTTGGTTTTTAGTTTGGGTTAGCTTTGGATTAGTGCGAATGGGCTAAGGCATTTAATGGTTTGGTGTGAGTTGGGTTTGTAGTGCAAAGGGCTCGGTTTGGTTTTGCGTGGATTCTAAATTTTTGGATTCTAAATGGTCTCAACCCGTGAGCATAAGCTGAGTGCCACACTTCAAGTCCTTGCGCCATCCAAACAAATATCATCTTGCTTGCGCTTACCCGCCACCACCCTCTTCTCCTTGGTTCACCAACCCTTTCCTGTCGCCATCCTCTTCTTCCCGACTCTCTTGATATTTTTTATTTTTCTTAATTATATGTATTTGTCTCCTTTTCCCTTTTTACCATTTTTAATTTATGGAATTTCTCTAATTTGTTTGAATTTTTGAAAAAAAAATCAAGGGCATTTTTGGTCAATTTCATAATTATTAATTTATTTTAGATTAGATTACATTTAGTATTAAAAAAATAAAATAACTTAGTTGGGAAAAAAACATATTAGGGAAACGGGTTGGAGGTGGGTTGAAATTGATTGGGAAAGTGGTATGAAGCCATATTAAGAAAGGCAACGTATTATGTGCACACAGGTTTTCTCGTGTACACACCATGCACACCAACTAAAAAAAGTTATGAAAAATTTTGAAAAAAATTATAGATGTACCTTATAGATTACTCTACCTATGTATAAAATTGTTGGTTCAAATTCATTATATATCAAGAGTTATAAAAAAGAGAAAATTCTGACAAATTTAAATTATTTAAACTTGTCAGAATTTTCTCTTTTTTGTAACTCTCGATATATAATGAAATTGATCTTGAAACTTCATATATAGGTAGAGTAATCTATGAAGTACATCTACATTTATTTTAGAATTTTTCATGACTTTTTTTAGTTGGTGTACACGGTGTGTACACGGAAGGACCTGTGTGCATAGGATACGTTGCCATTAAGAAATGGGTTGGTTTGGTTTGGGTTAAGTGTCACATGGGTTGGATTGGTTTGAGTCCTAAGAAATGATTAGTGGATTAGATTGGTTTAAGATAGTGCAGCTTGTTATTATGGATTAGATTGGAAATGGGTTGGATTCTTGACCATTAGTAGGCATGCTACATGACATCGTCAATGTAGGAACCTTTTTATTTTCTTAAAATAATAATTGACTTTTTTATACTCATATTTTTTTGTGCTAGTGTTATTCTATGTAGTTCGTATGTGTTTGTACTTAATTTAAGGGTTTTTAAAAAAAACATATCTGAGACACCGTCTTATCGATCAATGTGTTTGTACTTAATTTAACGTTTTTTTTAAAAAAAAAACATATCTAAGACACTGTCTTATCGATCATCTTGTTGCATCCATCAATAGACCTATGAGGCTGTGACTAATCAACTCCGTGCCTCGGTGTATAGCACTTGTTTTAGCACGTGTGTATATGTGTTTTCCTAGATCATCTCCCTGTCGATAGCTAGCTACCTTCTTGATAGAAAATTTTGATGGGTTTAAAAGGTTTGTCGATTTTTTTAAAAACAAATTAGTCAGTAACTCTAGCATTCGTTTAGAGGGAATGAGCACCCAAATGAATCAAGGATTCCATCCTAAGTGGGCTGAGGGGCTACACCCTCTTTTTGTCAGCCGAGCTAGACTTGGTTCTCAAGGTTTGTCAATTTTAAAATGAGTAACATAATTTTATGTGAGTTTGTTATTATTATTTTGACCAGGTAATAGAACGACGCCATGTTAAGGACAGTAAATGTAAGAGGAAAGCAAAATGTTCATAATCCATATTTTTTTCTATTTTACAAACAAATCAAAAAGTTTGAATATTAGTTTTAGGGATGGCATTTCGGTACAATCACATGTTAAAAGTTGGTAAATTATAATTCAACATTTCCTATTTCATGTACTGGGAGGTGAGAAAAAAATAATGAGCTATTATTAAGGAGAAGTGCAGGCTTAAAAAAGCAACGCAAAACACATAAAAATAGAAAAGGAATAAACTATGCCATTTATCTTAAGAATCTGTGTGTCATCTTCATCCCCAAATTAATTTATGCTCTTGATACAGATGATAGTGGCGACAGTGGCTGGTGGCCCGGTGACACTACATGTCATACCTCAGAAATTTCTTCACATTAGAAAGCTGTTATGTTTGTCCAAAAATATATCCTCTTACTCGGTGCCACTACATGTCATACCTCAGAAATTTCTTCACATTAGAAAGTTGTTATGTTTGTCCCAAAAAATATCCTCTTACCAATGCTCCACCAGTAGTCTCTTCTTAATCATATAAAAAGAGAGGTGTTTTCATGTTTTTCTTTTTAACAGTTGCACAAATATTAAAGTATGAATGAAGGGTAGATAGTGATCGCTTACCTCTTCATTTGCTTTAAGATTGGTGCAACTTGTATTAGAAGAAAAATCATTAAAGTACTTCTCGAAAGAGATAAACAATCATAGTTAGGCATAAGGCATGGCTAATATTGATGTAACTGCATAATGGAGCCGATTTCTCTAGATACAAAATCATAGAAGAGGATATGAGCATGAGGATGGACGAAAGCTGATTTTTTGTCAAACGGAAAAAAGTTGTTTTGTGTGCATCCTCAGTTAGAAAAAAAATGATAATTATATCAGGATAGACAATTCCAAATTAAAAATTCATTTACAAATGCAGAAAGCAAAACACACGAAAAGCTTAGCAATCTATTCATAGTACCGATCAATAATTTTAAGTAGCACTGTTTATCTAAGGAAACTGGTAATTTTGCTGTTACTGATTGATGTCCTCTTGTGAAGAAACAGGAAAGACTCTTTCTTACCTTACCATGATGTGGACTGCCGCCCAAAATTCAGCCAATCATACATCTGGACTTGGCAGAGCATTGCACAATTGATGTCTTAAGAAGCTTGATAGGGAACATTCAGATAATTACGATATGTTGACTCCCACAAAATTTTATCAAACATAATATGAGACCATATGGAGATCAACCTATGAATGTATAATGAGTATTTGACATTTGTTAGGTTTTTGTCGATTTGTGCGAATTTTATCAAACATAATGTGAGACCATATGAAGGTCAATCTATAGATGTATGATGAGTATTGATATTTATTAGGCTTTTATCCATTTGTGCGAGTTTGTTTTAGGTTTAAAAAATTGAATTTGCAATTTTGGGCTACTGTTGGTGTGCTGTTGGTCTGACCGGCCTTATGTTGGCAGATAGACCGGCTCAGTGTGCTTGAGCAATGCACTTAATTGGGAATTGACTAGTGTTGATTACATGCATGTTGCATGTTATGTTAAGCAATGCTATGTGATATTTTGTTTGTTTGAGATAGTTGTAGGATTTCAGAGCTAGGTCATAGTGAGGCGGAGGAGACCGTGACTAGGCTAGGAAAACTGAGGTCCAAACAGCCAAGATGACGCCAGAATATAACTAAAGCCAAGGAGTTGCTGCAAGCCAGGATGACAAGTGAATGGATGAGATGCTAACTTGAGCCCTACTCGTGAGAAAGAGGATCGTTGGATCAAGGGTTCACGAGTGGAGTAGTGATCAAGGGTTCACGCTTTGAGAAATATGTAAGTGTATAGTTAAAACCCATTATATCATTGGGTTGCAGGTTAGCCCATGCATGAGTAAGGGAGTGACTCAACTCTTGGTAAGGTTTCTTAAAGGCCAAGAAGATCATATAAGGATGGAGATTGCTCCTAGTGTGGTATAAATAGAGGAGTGGAGGGATGTCTCCATGCCAAGTCTTATAGAAGGGTTTTTAGTTTTCTTGTGCTTCTTTGAGCATTGTCCATCATGTACTGTGGCTTTGTAACCATCCCTTTCTAAGCAATACAAGGTCAAAGTTCATTTATATTCTGAAATTTATTTTATTTCTTACATTGTTTGCTTGGTTCTTTCATGCAACTTGAGCTTTGCTTTCCCTCCTACTTGTTATATTTCTATTGGATTTAATACGTATAAGATGTTGAGTAATTTATCTAGAATTTTTTCCTACCTAGCAAGATCCATTAGAACTCCTTGCTCAAGTTGTGCTTGCAACATCATGTTTTGGAGATAAAAGCACCGTGTTTGATGCAGTTTGAACCTTTTGCATAAAAGGTTGAGACCTTGTGCTTATTCTTGTAATTTCTTTTGGAATCATAGTTCTAAGGCTATTTTCTAGTCATGGTTCAAGTTTCATCAAGTTTGGATAGATAAAACTTGAGTTATTGAGATTTCCTCGTGGTCGTATTTATGAAATTTCTGCTTTTGTGCAACATAGATATTGAGCTAGATAGGTCTACCATTTGGGCTTTATTTTGAAATTCTTTTTGAAATTATGATGCTGAGGACCTCATCTTACCATGTTTCAAGTTTCATCAATTTTGGATGAGTAGATCTAGAGTTATTAATGTTTTTTGATGGTCAAGTTTGATATTTCTTCTCATCTGAGTTGCTAAAATTCTTGCTCTATTCATCTTATTTTTGGATTACTTGAACATAGTATTTGCACCATAGCACTAGTGTTTTTGAAGAGATTCTTGAAGGAGAAATTTTGTTTGACTCCTATTCAACCCCCCTTGTGTCTAGTCACCTGTTTCGGTCTTTCATGGACTTATCCATAAGGCTATAGAGAATTCGAAGTCAAACTATGAGAAAAGAGTAAACTCCATTTTGAGTTGCAAAACAGCATGGCACTAGCAACAATAAGCTAAACTCCCTTTTCTTTTTGAATGCCACCTACTAGTGATCCAAACTTTTGAAAACCACCTAACAAACTCCATCTTATAACATAGGAGGAAAACATAAGTGATTAACAGTCACAAACCAAAAATCTGAAACACGCAAGGCTAATGATACTAAAAGACCTTCATCACCTTAGTTATCCACATGGTATTTTTCTTGACCCTATTGTATTTCAACTCTAATATTTCTAATAAATAAAAATAAACAATAAACCATCATATCATAATTTTGTTCAGTCAATCCTTTACAATCTTGCAGCACCAGAAAGTGAATCAGAAAATCCAATTTGTATGTTTGAAAGGACATGGAAATCAGAATATGTAACATCCTCAAATTTGACTATATTTGAATTTTATAATTCAATTTGAATTTTTGAGAATTTCTGGAATTTATTTGGATTTATTTGATTTTTTGGAAATTAGTTCTTCTCTGGAAATTAATTTAATAATGAGAAGTTTTAATAAGATTTAAATGGAAATATTTTATTTGAGTTCAAAATGTCTTAAAATATTTTCTAGAATTTTTCTAGAATTTTTCTGATATTTTTGGAGCCTCAAATAATTTAAATGAATATTCAGAATTATTTTTATTCGAAAAACCTTTGAAATTCGGAGGAACAGTAACGGGCCGAGCCCACTACTGTGCGCACCGAAGAAACCCTAGCGTCGCTTTCATTTCCACCGTTCGATCGTAATCGTGTGATCGCGAGTCACCCGCGTCATTTCATTTTCCTCACTGTTGGATCTTCATCCCACGCGACGAGAGGAGGCCACGCCGCTTCGCTTCGCCTCCCATGCGTTGTCACGCCGCCATTGCTTCCGGTGGGAAACCGTCGCATTTACTCGACGGTGAGTGACTCCGCCGCTTCGCTTGCTAGCCCAGGGTATAAAGCACCTCGTCCCGCACTCGTCGAGCCCTTTCACGCACACCGAGAACCATCGTAGCCTCTCGACGCGTTTCGCCGGTTCCGTGACAATCCGCCGCCGTTGTGCCATCTCCGGTGACTCTCCGTCGCATCTCAGACACCGGAGTAAAGCCCGCCACACCGCGCGCCAAGGACTACTTCACCTCGCCGAACTCCACCCAAACGCCGTCGCTGGGTCTTCTTCTTCATCTCCGTGAAGACCTTCACGCCGCCGCCGAAGTTTCGATCAACGCCGTCCGACGGATTTGCATCGAACGCCGAGGTTAGTCCACGAGCCCTTCACATTAGAGACCAAAGACAAGAATGGTTTAGATCTTAGCCGAGAAAATGAAATGGAGGGTTAGATTTAGTGCCACGTGCTTAAAAGGATTGCCCACGTGTGCTTGTAAGTTGCGTTAGCTAATGGCCGTAGGATTTGTATCGAACGACCGAGAATTAGCCACGTAGTCCTAGCAACAGTAAACCCCATCTTCAAAAGTTAGCCATTGGATCCGAATCGTATGGTTGATAATGTGCCACGTAGCCTCATTGACTGTAGTTATGGAATCGGAAATATTAAATGTTTATTTCGAATTAATCTGAGCCGTAGATTTCGAATTGAGCGGGCCGGATTTCACCGCGCACCGAGCCAGTCTCGTGCAGACGCATGTTGCGCGAGTACCGAGGCGTCAGAGCCGTCGTCGCAGTCGACGTCACCCGGATTTTGTTAGCCGTTGGATCTTGGTCCAAGGGTCGTTACGCCGCCACGCGTCGGCGTCGCGAGAGAGGATCAAAGTGTCGGTGGCGATCTTGGCCGCTTGGCCGATCGCATCGAATCTTGACGCATGACCGGAGTAATTAAATCGGTAATGGATTATTCTTCGCCGTTAGATCTTGATCTAGTGGACGATATTGTACCACGGTCACCACCGGAATAAACCGAGCGAACCGCTATTTAAATCTCGCCGCTTATTTTCGATCCGACGGTTGAGAATTGATCAACCTCTCGGTTGATACTTTCGCCGCGTGTCACGCCAGATGATTGACACGTGTCGTCGCGGCCGACGCCGGCGGTAGACGCCATCGATGGGCCCACTTGTCGAGCTGGCTAGGGGTTTTGCTGACGTCACCGAGACGTCATGCTGACGTCATAAATCAGGATTTTTCCGTATAAAAATAAATAAATAAATTCGGTTTATTCTTTTTAATTTATTTTAAATTTCAAATGTTTATAACTTATGTGTTTTAACTCCGATTTGAGTGATTCCAATTTCTAAAAATTTGTAAAATCAAGATCTATTTATTGGTGAATTTTATTGAAATCTTAGAGTTGAATTTGCTCTCTAGAAAATGTATTTATTGTGTGTATGTATATGATTTGGTAGACGTTGATTTGTTGGAGAACTTTGAGGGAGAATTTTTAGAGCAAGACCCAACTTCAGGACAAGACCAGCAACTTTTTGAAGGCAAGTTATGCTTTGACCATGTTGCTCTTAATTTTTGAAATGTACTTTGTTTTAAACTATGCATGCTAATTCAACTAAAAATGACTTTAATTATTTTGGGTGAATTAGCTATCCAACCAGATTGTTTATGCCACCTTGATATCATTTGTATGCCATGATTCCTTGTTAACCTAAGTTGGGTAAATCTAGTTGGTTGAAGATATATATTGTGCCAACACGGGAGGCTAGACCGTGAATAGTTGCTTAGTCATGCTTACTACGTGAATGATATTCTTAAATACAAACGTAACCTTGACTAAATATTATGGAATGACTTGTGAATAAAGTGGAATGCTGTTGGTAATGGTGTTGGACTGTAGAAACCTGTGTGGTTCTACATGAAAGACGATTACGGGCATGTGTTGCACCGTTGAATAACCTGGGGTGGAATTGATTTAGACTGGGGCAAGTGGACCGAGGCTTCGTGCCAGGTGGGCCTTCGTGGCAATTGGGGGGTTTGAGTGTTGTGAGGGCTGTGTGCCAATTTGAGAGAAGGAAGTCTTGCCTTGGTCAGTTAAGGACCTTACCTTACAAGCCTTTGACCTGAGTCTCTCGTACAACCACATGTCCGAATGGGAAGACCTAGCTTAGTAGGGTTCGATGTCTTACCTTTGATACCTCGGGGTGGCGCTTACGGGGTAATCAGACGGGAGCGTGCGTGCTTCGCTTGGTACCCTATCCAACGGTGTTCGTCATCCTATACTTGACTCGAGTGAGGGAAGTGATAGTGAAGGCAACACGGAGAGGTTCTTAGGCTAAGATAGAAGTCTCCTAAATGCTTTGTTACGGTTAATCACCTTTGTGGTGTGCGATCAGATCTTGTGGGTAAAGTGTACAACCTCTGCAGAGTGTTAAACTGTTTGAATAGCCGAGTCCACTAGATTGGACAATGCTCGGGGATTACAGTCAAGGGGTAGTGTTTGAAAATAAAATGGGTGGGGGCTGTGTGCCAAAGAAATGTGACTAGAGACTGTGTGTCCAAAAAGATGAGAAATACAATTTGAGAAATATAGTAATTATACGGCTTTGATGCTTTCAATCTAACTAAATATTAGTTTAAAATAATGTTGCAAAAGCAAATTAACCAATCGAGCCTTTCCTTTGAAATGAGCCATGCATATAGTATATAGATGTGCATTTTGTGCATAACTTGTTGAGTACGGTGTGTACTCACCCTTGCGGACAAACCTACCAGAAGAAGAGTCTACGCCTGCCTATGAAGAAGGGTTCGTTGAAGGGCCGGAGAACTAGGGAAGCAAGCTTCAGTCGGAGCGTCTGTGGCGATGGATGAGTCATCACGAAGTTTTACTTTCATTGCTATTTATCGCTTACTTTGAATAATGTAAGCCTGCGTGGCGACTATTGTAAGGTTGACCATAAGGTCGTACACTCGCTTATATACATGTTTGAAATACTTATTTAATATTCCGCTGTGTATGATGTGATATTATACCCTGTTAAGCCTGTGTGCACTAGCGCAATCCTGGACTAGTGCAGAGTACACAGAGTGTCCGAAGTTGAAAATTCGGGGCACGACAGAATAACAACATGCAACAACTATCGAATTGTTTAAGTAAAAGACACGAGCAAGTTCATGTAAAATACATGAGCAAAAGATGTGGGTATAAGAATAATAGTAGGCAACAGCAATCCAATTGTTCATGTTGCTGTTTCAGATCTATGCCTTTAAAATACCACAAGGTTTAACCCACTATCGCATTTATTTGTGTCTTAAAAGCATCAGTTCATATAGTAAAGTACATTTAAAATATAGAAACAATTTTTTTAAAAAAAGTTAACATCACTGCTATCGTCAAATTAGAACAGTCAAGGGAATAGATAAACAAGCCAACAATTTATTAAGGTGTACTCTTCGAAAGTCTATTTCCTGATTAAAAGGAAAATTGTCGTCATGAACAAATAAAGAAAGTTTGTATTGTTAGCAAGTTAATACATAATCAATAAAAACATGGATTCATCTTTATCTCAAAGAGTTGGTGCAGGTGTGGAGAGCTTACTATGATCTTGTTGTCTCCTAATCAATTTGATGAGTTGATGTAGGTAGTGTGCTCAATAGCAAGGAAGAAGCTGAAGAATAGAAGGAACCTGTAGAAAAACACCCATTCAACGAGGATAGTAAGAGAAATTCCTTCACAATCTTGCAAATATTTTTTATTTTGGAAAATAAAATCCCCAGTTACTAACAAAAATAGTACTTAACTCGAAATAAGAGTAAGCATATAAATTGTCAAACAAACAAAAAAATCAATAAATTAAACCATATTGGGATTTGGGATGCATAGAACATAGTATTTAAAACTTGGTGGACTTAAGACGAAGGCTATTGATATAATGAATGAAAATAAAAGGAAAGCCAATACCAAGATAATTAGTGAAAGCAGGACTATGTCTACCCCTATAAAGATAATTTACTGATGTTGTGCCATGCATGCTCCCAACTATTTGGCAAAGCATCAGTGTACTCCTTTGTGAGTATTGTTGTAATATTGCGTACAAAAGAAAGCATTACATCTAGTTTATACCAGCTTCAACATTATCTGAATGTGAGAAAATTAAAGAATAAGTTGAAAGACCATGTGGAGGTCTATCCTTGTGTGTGATGAGTAATTGACAAGTTTTGAGCTTGGTTTGATTTGAATTGGTTTTTCGATTTGAAGCAATTTGAGTGTTGGTTGCTTTTCCCAGTGCTACCGGCCTGGGGACGGTAGCACCGGACTTTTGAGCAAAATTATGATTGATTAATAATTTTGGGATAATCATTGAATATCTTTGTGGGCATTGCTATGTGAAAAGTTTTTCCTTGTCTTTGATGGTTGCAGAGCGACGGCGCTAGATCATGGTGAGACGGAGAATGACCGAGACTAGGCGAGGAGCGTCAGAGGTCCAGACGATCGGGAGATCACTGAAAGATGATTGGAGACGGAGTCCGGGCAAGCCAAGAAGATAAGGAAAGGAGGATATGCTAGCTAAACGCCGCACGGATCAAGGAAGGCCGTCGGATTGCAGTCTAGTTGATAGGTTAGCGGGTCTAGGTAGCATGCTTTGAAAACCGTGCAAGATAACCCGTTTTGTGTGTGGGTTTTGGGTTAGCCTTTGCATGGCTGTGTAAGTGGGTTAATCCTAACCCTTAGATGAGTGCTCTAGAATTGAGGGACTCATCCAAGGGTGGTAGGTGGCCTAAGAGTAGTACAAATAGGGGTGGAGGGGTAGCCTCCTCCCCTTGAAGGTTGTAGAGATTTTTGTGCTCCTTTGAGCTTTGCCCACCTTATTGTGAGGCTTTGTAAATCTCCTCCTTCCAGAAATGCAAATCTTTTCATTCATGCTTAAATTTACATTACGCATTTACTTTATGTCTTAAATTCAGCATTTAAATTCTTGCAATTTACTTTCTTGCAATTTGAATTTACCTCCCCTCCTTCTAAATACTGCTGATCTTAGATGTCTTGAGTGTGTTCATATGGTTTTACATCTCTTTTGCACTTTAGGATAGACTAGAGATCAAGTTTTCTATCAAGTTGCATCTCTGTCCAGAATTTATTCTTCGCGTAGCAGTCATTTTTTGATTTTTATAAAAATATAGAAAAAATATTTTTGAGTGATTCTTATTGCAAAAGGTGCGGGAATCTTATATCCATCTGTAGAAAAATTTTAGTGTCCATTGGTTGCACCGTTTAGGCGCCATGAGGTGAAAATCGAGCCCTAAACTTTCTGTTCAAAGTTTCTGACAGTCTGTGATATTTGATTTTTTATTATTTTTATACAAGGATTTTTGAGGTGATATTTGGTGGAGTGTTTTAGGATGAATTTTATCATAATAATAAAAATTCTCAAAATTTCTAGAGCACCATAAGTTCACAAACCACCTGCTCCAAGTGAGGACAGTTTCTGAAAATTCTGCTTTGGCTTTTCTGAAAGTGACTTTTGTGATTTGGCTCAATCTCCTTTATAAAAGTAAGAGTTGAATTGATTCCTTTTGTTTTGGATACTTGACAACCAGTATTGTGACTCAAAAATCTCCATATATTCCATGGTTCTCATCCATGCAAGCTAGAGGTACACAGTTGTCAAGTCATTCGGGTCTTTCATAATTTCTTTTGCGTGATCTTTTCAAGGTCTTAGTTGGAGTATTTTGTGGGAAAAATTTTGTTTGTGACTATTCACCCCCTCCTCTGTTCTCCATCTCAATCCTTCATAAGTATTGGTTTGTTTCTTTATTTGTGTGTTATGACATCAAAATTGTTGCACCCAAATTGCTTTAAGAAAACTATAAAGTTTGATGGCCTACATAAACTCTATTCTATCTATTTTTCATAAATCTCAATAAAAGAGTAATGTGGAGAAACAATATCATACATCTTAACAACCAGGAGCATTTTAGTACCCAAAGACTACTTTCCTCTCAGAATCTATTTTCTTTGCAAATTGGTTCTTCCATCAGTTGTTGTATGTTGAGAAACGGAACACGTGAGTGTGGGTGAACACCGGCCATTTTACAGGGTCAACGTCCACAAGAGAGTTGACATGAGGGGGTTTATACATGTTCAGGTGCTAATGTAGGTGCCCTACTCTTGTCAGTGTGCTCCTAGGCAGGTTGTAGAGGGGGGGTACCTTCTTATCCGGGTTCCCTAATGGCACACTAGTTGGTATCTCTTGTATTCAAGGAGATTTCAAGTTACAAGGAGTTATAATGAGCCTTTATAGGTGCTTAACCTATTACACAAATACTATCCTACCCATAGACGGGTGACTTAAGCATGGGCACCTTCGTTATTCTAGGGAGATGGTAGTGGATCCCATGTCAACGTTCTGTAAGGGTAGAACTTAGTTTCTGGGGTCCAAGACATGGACCCTCTTTCGGGGGCTGACGTCATGAGGACCATTGGACTTGGTGGCCCCACTCATCACTCGATGCCAAGCAAGGTGAGGGTGCCTCTATTTCTCAATGTGTGCTTACAAGGGCACCCTCACGGACCGAGAGTTGAGCCTCATGCCCTATGGACATGAACAAGGCAAAGCACCCTAGAGAACTGGGACCACTCCACACACCCTCTTTAGAGAATTAGCAAGGTTTGATGGGTGTCCCTCAACACCCCGCACCATGTACCCCCTTTTAGAGGGTCAGTGGGGTATGGGGTCTTCCTTAACACTCCCCACCATGCGCCACCTTCTAAGGGCTGGTTGGGTACGATGGGATCTTCCCTCAGCACTAGCCCTCTCATCACTTAGACACCTTAGCGGGTGGGCAAAGATGGTACTAGGTATCATTATGCTTGTTGAGCCAAAACACCCATCTCTCATTCACATAGGTGACCCGAGCCGATGTTGTAGGTTGGTCCCTTGTAGGCCTCACAGCGTTGGCTAGGCATGCACACACCATCAATGCCAAAGCCTAGCCTAGCCAAGGGTTGGCTAGTGCACTTTGGGAGTGTTTGGAGCTCAGGGACTACCCCATGTTGTGGGCACTGCAAGCAAGTGCATGTTGGGGAGGTACTACTACCCCAGCTCGGCCCTAGACTCAATCAAGCGTTTATGCCAACACCCGAATAGTGTTTGGCTCCTAACCCAATCGAGCGCTCATACTAGAGCTTTATTGTGCCTCCCACTTGAGGCTAGAGATAGCAATCTTACCAAATTACTTGTGTACCCGCGGGGTAAAAACCCTAATAGAGATGAGTATGTTCCTTTTTTGTTTACTGCGGGTATGTTTATGGGGCCAAACTTTGCCCAATGGACAAATAGGTATGGGTATGGGGGAGCTCCACCTATACCTATATTTTGCTTGATTACCCACCACCTTCTACTAACATGTGGGCTACAATAGACCGTAATGGGCGATTTGTGATGTGTGTAATGACAGATGAATTATTTCTATTTTAATTGTTGAACTTGAGTATGTGTGATGACTAATGAACTATTTTCATTTTAATTGTTGAACTTGAGCATGTGTGCGTCCTTTGTTTGCACATGTTATTTTAATTCTTATTACCATGTGCATTTGAAATTTTGAATCCACATAATATAGCTGATTTCTATAATTTCATCAAAAGGATTGTATCAGTAAGTACAATAGCTCATTAGCTCCTAGTACCATTTGGCTGGAAGGATTGTTGATTGTGGTAGGTAAACAGGTATGCCTGTGGGTATCGGGTACCTACAGGTGATAGTTATGGATAAGGTTCTTTGCCCGCCACCCCTTACGAGTATACATGTGGATGAGATTTTGGCTGGTGAACATGGGTATGGGTGAGCACTACCCGTGCCCGTCACACCCGATTGCCATCCCTACTTGAGGTTCGCCCCTTGAAGCACTAGGGATGATCTGAGGCCCTGTTTGGTATGGCTGTAGCTTTTCTAAAAAGCAGCTTTCGGCTGAGCTGTATGGCTGAAGGACTGTAAGGCTGGGCTAAAGAGGTTTTGTGTTTGGTAGTCTGGCTTTTAGTATAGCTTTTAGGTGCGAGGGATGCGGATTAGGAATGAGGGTTAGAGGGGTGTGGTTTGGGATTTTATACTTTGTAGGAAGGGGTAATTTTTTTACTCTGTTGGCAAAGTTAGAACTCAACCCACTGAAGGTGGGGAAGCTACCCTAGACCCACTGTTAGCTTTAATCTTCTTCTAGTACAAACGGGCTGTTGGCTTTTGGCTTGTAACTATAAAAATGCCAGTATTTGGAATAGCTTTCGGCTTCTAGAGGGAAGAAGTTGAAATTGAAGTGTCCTAAACAGGGCCTAAGTTGTCTCCTGGGGAGGAAAAGAAAAAACAAAGGGAGTAACGAGCGAAGCCCAATTCTCCTTCACCCCATGTATTCTTCTCCTCCCTTTTGATCTCCTCCAACCACAAGGCGATCGGGGATAAGGAGTGTGCTGCTAACGCTCGAGCCTACATCGACGACGTGTTGGGGCACCATCGCCATCTCTACTTTGTGCCAAAGGGCGGAGGACGCTGCTGAGGCCTGCACCGAGGAGCAGGCAAGGACGTCGCTGCCAACTCGACCCATACTAAGCAGTAGGTGACATGCCACCGCCTACTCGGCCTCACACTCAGGGCTGATTAAGTGCCATTTCTGGCTAGATCCACATTAGAGGGTGGGCAAAAAAGGTGGCTCGTGGCTTGGTCCAGCGACCTGGATGGGTGAGATGTCATCCACAGGGACCGCTGCTTGCCATCTCGATCCGCCCTTGGGAGGAAGGGATGCATCGCCCCAACATGACCCCGTCGGAGTATAAGGGGTCATGCAAATCTGAGGCCACACACCGCCAAGACGTCATCGTAGGTCTCAGCTGCCCGATCTGTGCATGAGAGCTTGGCTTCCCTAGGCCACGCTAGGGAGGGACGACCACCTCCTGCTTGATTTGCAACGAGGGAGGGAAGGGGGCACTACCGCCCCTTGGACCCAAGCTAGGAGTGTGCTTGTAGTGTGGCCGTAAACCTAGCGAAAGCACGAGGGAGCTATCGCAAGTCAAACTCATGGACTAGGCGCACCGCGAGGGTGCGATGTCGGTCGGGCCCATGGTAACCCTGCACCTTGCTTAGCTACATCCATCGGTGAGGATTCTAAGTCCTAAATTTTATTTTGCATTTGTTAGGGTATGTGTGCTCCTAGGCGTCAGCTCCAGCGTTGAGTTGTAATCCAAGGCTTTTATTTCCGCCAGCAACCTATGCACACATGTATGCACATATGCTCCACCAGGAGCTCGGGCAACCTTTTGACAAGCGTTGGCGATAACTCCTATGAGCACCTGAGCTAGCTATTTAGGCTTAGCACCAGGCCAGGAATACATTGCGCAAGCACGTGTGACTCTGAGCACAAGCTCTAGTGCTCGGTTTCACTTGGTATCCACATGTCGTCCCATGGCAAACCCTCAACCACTTACATTTCTTCCTTTCTTCGTTTTAGGATCTCGTAGGCACATGATTGAGCCATCTTGGTGTGGGATTGATGACGAGCCAGGGATCACACCGCATTGATGGCTAAGCCTACAGAAAAATGATTCTACTCCATGGTCCTTTCTTCACTATTCTCAATGGCTCAGTTGTGCTAATAGGGCTACATCCTTGCTTGTAGGTGACCACCCACAAGATGCCCTTTCCAACAAGGCCCTTGATAGGGAGGACCTTCGCACTAGGGATGAGCGTAAGCTCAATTTACTAGTTTATTGATAATCTTGGAAGGGTTTACATCAATAAAAGATAGGTGACATTGCGGCGTACAAAGGAGATAAATGTAAAACTTCTTGAGCTTGTCCGCATTCTATGTTATGCTTGAGCGGTCGACACCCTAAGCATTCTATGTATGCTTTATGTGTACAAAGAAGTAGTCGAATGAAATCAGACAATTGGTCAATACGACAAAGAATCTTGAGGAGTTTACAACAAAGGCAAGAAGAAAGAAAAAAAGCCCTGCAAGTCCAAAAGCAAATCCAAGAGTAAAAAGCCATCAATGAAAAGCTCAAAGGAAGTGCTGGCTGTTGATGACAAAGAGCCTTAGAGTTCTAAGTCATACTCTGATCAGAGTAACAAACACCCTTCTCGAAAAACGAACAAGCCAAAATAGTGTCCTCTCCATAGGAAAGAGGGACATGACCTTTGAAAGTACAAAGTTTTTCAAAGGAAACTCAAAGACTATTATTCTGATAAAGAGCCACTTAACACTATCATAGAAATAGGAGAGGCAAGTGGTAAAAGGTAACCTGAAAATGACGAGGAAATGCCATATTAGGACATGAGCATACGATCAACCATATCTTCAGGGTTCATCAATATATATACGAGCCTAATCGGTGGCTCAAAGCTGTCAAATATGAGATGTTAGGTCCGAAAGGTGCCATCACAATCTGTTTTAGTAAGAAGATGGTGCTCATGCAACCGCAAATCCCTCGAGCTAGTGGACTAGATCCAAACTCATGAAGTTAGCAATGTGCAACACTTGTTGAAACATTCAAAACCAAAAATTGAGCTAAAGCTAAATGAACAAGTTAAGAAGGTGCCCCTTGATCCAGTCAAGCCCTCCAATACTATTCGCATAGGGGTCGAGCTAGATCCACAATAGGACTGACGTGCTCCGGGCAAATGCAGATGTATTGATGTGGTAAGCATCCGTCATGCTTGTTGTCCCTAGGGAGGTGATCGAGCATAGGATAGCACTTCATCTTGATAAGAAGCCAGTCAAGTAAAAGTTGTGACACTTCACCCCCCCCCCCAACCGACAAGAAGCTAGCTAGTCGGAACTTGACATGCTACTTAAAGTAGGGTTCATAAGAGAAGTTGACCACTCCAAGTGGTTGGCCAATCCTATAATTGATAGGAAGCCTAATGGTAAATGAAGAATGTGTATGGACTTTACTGATTTAAATAAAACTTGTCTAAAGGATGATTTCCACTTCCATGAATAGATCAATTAGTTTATTCTACTACTGTTGTTGTGTCTTTTCAACGCCTTATGCAAAAGACCTTCGATCTCCAATTAGGCAAAACTTTTGAAGCCTATGTTGATAACCTAGCCTTGAAAAAACATAGGCGTTGAGGCCATATTTCAAACTTGCTATAAACCTTTGAAAATTGCATCTGACATCACTTAAAGCTCAATCCTAAGAAACACGTGTTCGGGGTCTCATTGGGAATGTTACTTGGATTTCTTGTTTCTACTCAAGTCATGGAAGCTAATCTTGAGAAAATAATGACCGTTGCTCAGATGTGCCCACCAACGCAAAAAAGAAGTATAAAAATTCACAGACCATGTGGCAGCACTATGCCGCTTTGTAGCACACTTAGGAGAAAAATGACTACCCTTTAGGAAACATGAGGGTTTTGAGGGGGCAAAAGAAGCAAACAAGGCATTCACAATTAGTGCAGTACTAGTCACTAAATGCAATAATATTCAGTGACCAGTATATTATGTAAATAAGGTTTTACGCGAAGCTAAGTAGCCCTACCCTTCCTTATGCCCTCCTCATGTCTTCGAGGAAGTTAATGCATTGTTTCTAGGCACATAAGATTACTATACCATTGATGTTTCCCTTAGGAGATGTCTTCCAAAATTGGTAATTAGTGGGACACATTGCTAAATGGTCGATTGAGCTTGAGGAATTTGACCTCCATTTTATGTCCCGAACAGCCATCAAATCCCAAATCTTGGCAGAATTTGTCACCGAATGGACTAACCCTATGCCAATTCAAGGTCCCAATATGAGTCCCATGATCAATAGACTATGTACTTTGACAAATCTTTAGCACTAAATGGCTTAGGGGTTAGGGTGGCCTTGGTTTAACCATTTGGAGAAACCTTAAAATACGCTATCTAGTTAAGTTTCCCTATGACAAACAATGTTGCGAGTAAATGTTTACTAGTTGGCATTCGAGCAGCTAAAGTGCTCAGGATTCACCAACTACTCATGCAAGGTGATTCTCTATTAGTTGCAAATCAGGTCAAAAAAGAGTACCAATACTCTAGTCCTACCATGTCCCAATATTTGTCGAAAGTTCGAAAGCTTGAAAGGCACTTTTTTGGTCTCGAAGTACAATACATTCCTCGAAAGGATTATTTCCTTGCTAGCCAATTAGCTCGAATGGCTTCTTCCAGATCGCCTGTACTGCAGGGAGTTTTCTTGGAACAACTCCAATAACCCTCTTTGATCAAGGAACTAGAAACATATCTGAGTGACAGTTTATCCTTGCAATATGAGGATACGTGGATGTACCCCATCTACGAGTATATTCAAAATGGCACAATACCTGGTGATGATGTAGAAGCTGATCAAATATCCCAAAAAGGCCAAGATGTATATCTTAGTCAAGGGAATCCTTTATAAAAGAGGTGCTCAAGTAGTACTCATGCGATGCATATCACAAAAGGAGGGTTAAATCTCCTCAATGAAGTATACATAGGCATCTGTGGGGCTCATGCCTCATACAAAATGTTGGTTAGGAAAGCTTTTCAACAAGGTTTTTATTGGCCAACCACCCTCTATGACGCTAAAGATCTTGTCCTTAAATGTGTACCATGTCAATTCCATAGTAGGCAAATACACCAATGGACTCAAGCTCTGCAAATATGTTGGGAAGTCCATACCATTACCAGTAGAGTAACAGACTAACAGGTGATATACCCTTTTTCTTAGTCTTTGGTGCGGATGCCATGCTTCAACCAAAGCTAAAGATTGTATCAACAAGGGTTGAAATCTTCAATGACGAAGATCAAGAACAACACCAAGTTGATGATATCAACCTGCTTAAAAGAGGAGGAACAAAACTTTAATCTGATCAGCTATCTACAAACAAGCTTTAGGAAAGTACTACGAACGTAAGGTCCAACCTCACATCCTTGCTGTAGGTGACTTGGTTTTGAAAAAGATCCATAGCCAGTATAATCAGAACAAACTTTCCCTAAGTGGGAAGGTCCTTACCCAATAGTCAAAGTCACTTTACTGGACTCAATACAATTAGCCATGGAGGACTGCAGAATTGTATCCAACTTTTGGAGCATATACCAGTTAAGCAAGTTCTATGTGAATCCTTGTCTATTTTCAATATAGTTGATGTTATCATTTTTTTAGTCAATTAAGAGTTCATTCATTGACCAC
Organism: Guadua angustifolia; assembly: GCA_036346375.1. Taxonomy (NCBI): domain Eukaryota; kingdom Viridiplantae; phylum Streptophyta; class Magnoliopsida; order Poales; family Poaceae; genus Guadua; species Guadua angustifolia. The sequence goes on from CM070519.1 coordinate 28,292,572, forward strand.
TACAAACATTTGGTATACATTACACCGATTGGAGAAAGGTGACATCACCTAGTTGAAGTTCGTCCTTTCTGCAAATGATCTTTCCCCACTAGCAAGAGCTTCCTAGCGTCAATTCATCTCTAACTCATGTTACCAATGCAAAGAATACTAAACTCAAATAGCGATCAAGAGTACTCAGACAGATTCTTTTTTTATTGTTTCCTTAGTACATTGTTTTTAACTAAGCAAGTAGTTGGGGCTAGGGGACGTTGTGCTTACTACATTCATTTTTGTTCTTAGAAAGTTATTAACTATTCAGAGCAAGAAGTTTGCAAGATTACTAAAGCTTATATTACAATCATTAAGTTTTTTACAAATTACAATCACATTTACTTAAAACAAGACTACTCTTCAGAACCACCAGACTGCTGACTATTTAATAGGGACGTGGCCTGCATATCCTCAACAATTGTCTTCTCGGTTGGCCTAGGTTCTTCCGTGAATATTTTGGCCTCTTCTTGAGTACATCCAAATTTTACTTTGATTAGGAGAACGTTAAGGTTGCTGTCAGCGAGCTTGAGTTTTGCCAAGTCAAACACACTTCATTCTCAATAGTGCATGCATTGACTTGGCCTGGTTGTTATTTAGAGTAGAAACTGGCTCCTGGATGGTCCTAACTTGTTGACTAAGGTAGTTAACATGCTCGACTAGATTGTGACTTGGAGGTTGAACCTCCATAGAACCGAGAGATTTCAGAACTTGCCACCTTTAAAATTCGTTTTTTCGGTATTTGACACCCTGGTCCACTGTCATAGACTCAGATAGACCCATATGTCATACACAGAAGTTGAAAGGCACACGAATTGGGTGTCATTTTCTGAAATTTCACCCATAGAACCACGGCCACTAAGCATGCTGTTCAGAAGTTAGACATTATCTTGTAAGCTAACTTGTGTTGCTTTTGTCTACTTTTTATTGGCTGCAAGCTCTTATTGGAGTTCCTGGTTTTCTGCCTGCTGTTCTATATGAGTAGGCAAAGGAGTTAGCCAAGTAAAGGGTAATTGGTCAGGAAAAATCCCCTTACCTTGGATACGACTCTTGAACACTTGTTTTTCATCTATGTGGTAGACAATGCATTCATACAATGCTCCTCCCACATTTTGATGCTCGTCTTTTTCATTGACTAGTCAGTTAAACTCTTTGATCACCAAGATTTTTATTGAAGCTGTAATTGGAGTTTCTCCATTTTTTGGCCTTTCTCTTTACATAAGAAAAGAAAAACATAAGAAAAGGGAAAACACAATCAAAGACAAAATAAAGACCAAATATGTTATTTACCTTTGATAGGCCTATGTAACTTGTAGGCTACAGAGTTGGATTCCTCCAAATACTTAAGAAGAGTTTCCTTCTATGATGCCATTACTGTACAATCTTTCTCTGTGTTAAGTTCAACTACAAGGACCTTGCTATCACTTTTTAACCTATAAGGTACACAGGGATAAATTTGTTGCAATATTCGAAAGAATATAAAGTACTCGGAAGAGTGACTTACCACCTCTCTACTTGCTCACACAGAAAATCTTGTTCTTCCTTTATTTTGACCAGTCGTTTGATCCATTCTCCAACCATGGCGATGGTCTCAACCGATCCCTATAAAGGATTATGGGAAATAAATGAGAAAACAAAAGATAAAAGTAAAAAAAGACTTGAAAAGTACTTACATCAATCACCTAACAGACCTTACAGTAGTCACCTAGTGGACCATTAACCAATTCAGGTGGCTTAGGATCGTGGAACTTCTGAAGGTGGCCGACCTTTCCTCACCAACTTTTTTGTAAGCATTCATCATCAAAGATGTGTTCCCAATTGGGGATATTTTTGGGAAGGGGGACTCGATCATGTGATCTCCAAGATGAACTCCATCTTTGGAACTCCAAAGAATTCTGAGAAGAAACAATCTGCTCCCTCGCTTTCTTCTTTAGCATCAGTTTTGGGAAGTTGTGGAGGAGGAGCTACCACCTCTATTTCTCCTATTTGAGGGTTCTGGGCAGAGCTCCCCTCAGTTATTTTTCCAACTGTCACCGAAACTTCGACCGGGTCTATGGTTTGGACATTTAGTTCTTCTAGGACCTAGTCAATCAGCTAGATGATCGAGTCCTCTTCTGCTTTAGTATTATACTCCATTATCACTGAAATAATTAGAGCTTTGGCCACCCTAGTCTCCTCGGGAGAAGCAGCCGTCTCTTCTGAAGCTTGCTCGAGGGTTGAGGCAATAGGACCACTTGGAACATTACTTTCTGAGCGAGTGATCGTGGTACTTTCTTGAACCTCTTTCGAGTGTTTGACCAAACTAAAAAAAGGGGGAGGGAATTAGATGCTGAATAAAAAAGGGAGGTAAGTAAAAATATTGATTGATTGTTTGTACATACCTAGGTTTTTCAACTTTACCTTGAATTTGGAGGGCATTATGCCCAGAGCACTTGAACTGCTCTTTTTGTTCTTTTTCTCAGCTACTTTCACCAATTGAGAGCTTTTTGTAGTACTCTTTAAGTGGCCTCCTGCTTCAATAATGGGGTTGTGACCAAATAGTGCCCAACCTTGACAGTTTGAGTATCTTTAATCAGTGTAAGTCTTTCATCTACCAATCCTACCATAGGCTTATCAAAACTAGTTTCCTCAACCACTGGAGAGCTTGGGCTACCAACCTAAATGGATTTTGGTGGCACTACAATAGCCTTCACAAAAGAAACAAAATCTTCCCAACTCTCTTTTTGACACTTTTTTCACAATGGCACAGGGAGGGGAACCGCAAAATGTTATTGCATCATAATGAAAAGGTACCACTACTACTGCATCGCCTCATCCATGACCCCCATCATCGCCGGGTCCGAGAGCCAAGAAGATAATATTATCACCGCCGCCCAAATTCAACCGCAAGAAGGATAATATTATCACTACCGTTAAAACTTCAATCGGCAAAGTGATAAGAATAGTATCAATTTCGCAGAATGGAGGTAATATCATTGCGGTTTGATAGAGAACCGCAATGATAAGAATATATCACCGCCGGTTTATATGTAAAACCGTAGTGATTTATTATTGCCGGTTCTATAGTAAAACCGTAGTGATAAGACCATTTTCACCGGCGGTTTTACTATAGAACCGCAAGTGATATTATCGTTCCCCATTATTAGTTCGACATGTAACATAAGAAACATTGTAATTTATCTCGCATGTAAAATATGAAAGCATAATTAGTTAAAAAAAGTAACATATGAAAGCATAATTAGTTAAAAAATGTAACATATGAAAGCATAATTAGTTAAAAACAGAATATATGAAAGCAAATTTGTAATTTGCGGGATATGTATAATTAAAATAATATTACAAAACATAATTTGTCCATCATTACATATTTAGTCCTAATTATAATAGTCTAATGGCGCCAAGCCCTATATCCAAAACTCGCTGCCGCCGCCTCCTCCTCCTCGTCGCCGAGTCGCCACTTGATGTGCGGCGATGCTCGCCCTCCTTCTCATCCAAATCCGATTCGGTCGCTGGAGTTGGTCTTGCCCCAACGCCGCAGCCTCGCCACTGCCGCCGCTGCTGCCCTCCTCCTCCTCAGTGCCCCTCTTCCTCCTCCTCCGCCTCCACCTCCTCCTCCTCCTTCTTGTCCTCCTCCTTCTAGCGACGGAGTGGGGCTTTGCCCAACACGCACGCTTCTTGGGGTGCCATTCTTGCAACAAGAGTACGACAGTGGGGGTTGCCATTCATGCAACAATAGTGGCATTATATAGCAATAGTTGGCGAGAGGAATGTGAAGCGCAACAAGAGTGGATTGTGAATGGGAAGGGCAACAGTTGGCGAGAGAATGTGAAGCGCAACGGTTGGCGCAGCAGAGAATGGGCAAGCGCAGCAGCAGAGAGAAAGGGCATGCGCGACGCGGGAGGTGGAACGTTCGAGTATCACTGCCGGTTTGTATTTCCAACCGGCAGTGATATTTAAAGTTTACTGCCGGTTCGTATATTCAACCGGCAGTGATATGTATTTTCCCGCGCAACGCATTTTTTGGCGCGTAGTATGACCTTATCATCGCCGTTACTGCGAACCCAGCGATAAGGTATTTTCCGCGTAATATGACCTTATCACTGCCGGTTCTTCGCAGAGCCGGCAGTGATAAGCTATTTATATAGCAAGCTTCACCGACCGACTATTTCCTACGAAAGCGTAAGAGAGGAGCGCTTTGCTCGAGTGTATTTTTCCGGAGAGGTGTCGCCAAATTTTGTGTCAAGATTTTGTTTATATTTTTCATCGAATCGACATCTTCTCCGAATCGAAAGCGTAACAAAGAGGAGTCAGTATTATCTTGGCGAAGTTGTCACTTTGAAAAATTGTATTAAAATTTTTCGAGGTTACTTGACTTGATGTATGTTATATTTGTCGTAAAATTTTACTTTACTTGAGTGCTATAGACATTGATAATTGCTGATTGTGCGCAGAACAGCTTTATGCTCAGATCGCTCAAATTAAGATCTAGCTAAATAATTGAATAAATTATAATTCATATTGTAGTGGATGTTTGAGTAATAAAATTGCTAGATGGACAATTATGCATAATTGTAATTAATTTAATTAATGAAAATTTGTTATATGGATTTTGAATAGTACAGATTGCTAGATGATCAATTATAAATAGTGAGAATTGCTAGTTGAATATTTAAATAATGGGAAATGGTAGATGGATTTTGCAATAATGAAAGTTGGAACATAAATAATTATTTAGAAATATATCCTTATATTCAATTATATGCTTGTTTGTTGTAGATTAATTTAATTTAATAGGTAGCGCTACATAACAAAATGAAATGAAGAAATCTTGTAAATAATTAAAAATGCTAGATGGATATTTAAATAGTGAAAAAGGTTTGATGTATTATATAGGCAAAATTGCTAGATGTATTTGTAAAACTAATCATTTACAATTATATTGTTATTTGCAAGAAATTCATATCCATTTTAGTGATGTAGTGGATGTTTAAGTAAGAAAAATTGCTAGATGGACAATTATGCATAATTGTAATTAATTTAATTAATGAAAAATTGTTCATATACTGAAATGTAGTTTGATATAATTAATCGAGATGGACCGAAGGTGGATGTATGACACGGACCGTCGTGGTGCGTAGTTCTTTAATGGTGTGACTTGTTTTCGAATGCGCGTCATGCGGCACACAAGTCGAGAAACCCGCGGACTATATGTGTTGTCCATGCGTTGATTGCAAAAATGAGAAGATGTTTTGTAACATAGAGTCGATACGTGCACACTTGCTTCGAAGGGGTTTCAAGGTCGGCTATACTGTTGGATCGAGCACGGTGAAGATGATATTGTACATGAAGGGCAACACATTGATGAAGATGATATTGTACATGAAGGGCAACACATTGATGGAGATGACGGAGACAACGATATGACGGCGGTGGAAGATGCGTTCGTTGATACCCACAAAGATGATCTAGATCAAATGTTTGCGTGATGGGGAGGGACTTCACGAGTGAAAGGGAGTTTCAAAAGTTCCAACAGATGGTAGAGGACTCTACAACGCCATTGTACCCGGCCGCAAGGAGGAGCACGTAAAGTCGCATACCGTGCTTTCACTCATCGCAGCTTGAAGGCAAGCAATGGTTGGTCCGATAAGAGCTTTATCGAGTAAGTTATGTCTCTTGGGGACTTGCTTCCAGAGGGTAACGTGTTGCCTTCAACTACGCACTGTGCCAAGCAGTTGTCCGCCTGCTGGGACCGGAAGTACAAAGAATACACGATGTCCAAACGATTGCATATTGTATCACAATGAGTTTGCGACATGGATGCTCGTGTTGTTTGCAAAGCAAAGCGGTATAAGGGCAACGACGACGATATCGAGAACGAAGATGTCGGGTGAGGCGAAGAAGAAGAGGTGTCCCCGTAAGGTGGTGTGGTATTTCCTATAATCCCCGCTTGAAGCGATTGTTTGCGAACAAAAGGCATGCCCAATTGTTACGATGGCACGCCAAGAGCGTAAGAAGGATGGAATGCTCAGACACCTGCCGATTCGTGCAATGGAGGAACATCGACGTAAAATATAAGAAGCGCTTTGCATATGATGTGAGGAATATAAGGTTCGGTTGAGTACGATGGGATGAATCCTTTTGGCAACATGAGTAGTCGCCACAAAGACTTGGTCGGTGACTTTATGCATCTACAACCTTCCTCCTTGGCTTTGCATGAAGCGAAAGTACATTATGATGCCACTATTGATCCAAGGGCCGAGTAATCGACAATGATATCGATGTGTACCTCAAACCATTGGTTGAAGATCTTCTAATATTGTGGACCGATGGTGTATGTGTATGGGATGAGTATAAAAGAGAAAACTTTATCCTACGGTATTATTGTTTGTAACCATTAATGATTATCTCGCTTGGCAACTGTCGGGCCGACGACAAAAGGCTTCAACGGATGCGCCCAAAGGCTCGGATGATACAACTAGCCGGTGGTCAAGAACAATGAAAAATGGCTTACATGCGCATCGTGGTTCCTCCGTAGGATCACCCATACCGCAATAATAAGAGAGCATTTGACGGGACAAAGGAGACCGCTTAGCTCAAGAATTAGATCGGGAAATGATATTTGCCATTTGTAAAGGACCTTACAATTATTCACGGAAAGGGAGCCAGAAGACATCTATTCCGACTTCCGGGATAAGGCTCCTTTGTGGAAAAAGAAATCAATATTTTGGATCCTACCTTATTGGCAAGACTGGAAGTTCGACACGCAATCGACGCTATGCACATAGAGAAGAACGTGTGTGATAGCTTGCTTGGTATCTTCATCGACATACCTAGCAAAACGAAAGATACACTTCAAGCAAGGATGGACCTCAAGATATGAAATCGAGGAAGGAGCTGATCACGAAGAAATGGATACAGTAAAAAGTACCTTCCCGCACCTACTACACTTTGAGCAAGAAAGAGAAAATTAGCGTTATAATGCTTGCACGAAATTAAAGTTCCGTCTCGTTACTCGCTAACATAAAGAGACTAGTCTCAATGAAAGACTTAAAGTTAATTGGTATGAAGTCTCACGATTGCCACGTGATGATGACACAGATGCTTCCAATTGCAATTAGGGGTTTCGCGCCAGAAAGTCCGAGACCCAATTATCAAGTTGTGTTCATTCTTCAACGCGATTTCACGAAGGCCATCGATCCATTAATACTAGACAAGCCGCAGAAGACGTGGTTCACACTGCGTGCTTGAGATGTGTTTCTCCATCTTTTTGATATTATGGTCCATCTCATTGTTCACATTGTGAAAGAGATACGAATTCTTGGTCCCGTATTTCTACACCGATGTACCCTTCGAGAGATTCATGGGGTTATAAAGAAATATGTTCAGAATCAAATCGACCTAAGGTCAGATTACCGATGGCTAGGGAACCGAGGAGGTCATTGAGTTCTGCGTCGATTATATGGATCTCAAACCGATTGGTGTGCTCAGATCTCGGCATGAGGGAAGGCTACAGGAAAGGGACACTAGGCGAGAAATCAAGACGTATTAGCAATCTAGCTGCATTTACACAAGCACATTTCGCAGCTTTTGGGACAATTAGTTGTGGTGGCCCCATATGTCGACATGCACAAGAACGTATATCCAAAACAAACCCTGTGGAGGTCGAGGGTTGGCTCGCGAGAGATCACAGAGATAATTTCGCGATTGGTTGTGTAGACACATGATGCGACGGAGACAGATCGCACTCGCTTGAAATTGTTGGCTCAGTGGACCGCTAACTACAATTCGGACATTCCAAGGATACGACATAAATGGTTTTACATTTTATACAAGAGCGCAAGATAAAAAGAGCACCAATCAAAATAGCGGTATCCGTATAGATGCCTATGACAAAGAATGAAAATAGGCAAACCTACTACGGATTCATAGAAGAGATTTGGGAGCTTGACTATGGTCCTTGAAGGTCCCTCTCTTCGGTGCCAATGGGTCGACTTCCTGGCGGCGTGAATATCGACAAGTACAAGATCACTACCGTGGACCTCAAACTCGCTTGATCACAGAGAAGAACCATTCATACTTGCTAATTCTATTACACAAATCTTCTTTATAATCGGCTCGCTAACAAGGAGCGCCACGTGGTTATTCAAGGAAAAAGAAGGATTGTCGGAGTTGAGAATGTTGTCGACGAGGAAGAGTACAACCAATTCGATGAGCTTCCCCTTTGGAGAGGACGTTGACCTAAGTACCATGGAAGACAAAGGATTTGTTACATACATACGCCGCGATCATAACGAAGGTCGAGTCGTAGCTTAGTTGTAGTAATGAAATGTATGCTTTCTTTTGTATGAACGGCATGTTTATTTTCTCATATGTAACAATTAATGTAATATATGCAATAATGGAAATTGAGGTTATGCTTTTTTTGATCAAATTGAAAGTTTTATCAAGATTTGGATTTTTGTGATTTTGATCGCACTTGAATTTGTTCGAATTTGACAAAGATTTGGTGCAATCACCGTGCAATCCAACTAAGAAAAGTTTCCAAAATTCTGAAACAAAATCATGGATGTACATCTCATCTTACCCCATCTACATATAAAATTTCATGATCAAATTCGTCCAATATTAATAGTAATAAAAAGACAAATTTTAATGTAATATGGGCAAAGAGCTTATCACTTTGCCGGTTGTACAATGGACCGCAAGAGTATTCTGACTATCACCGCCGGTTGTACAATGGACCGGCAGAGATTCCACTATCACCGCCGGTTGTACAATGGACCGGCGGATATCTATCACCGCCGTTGGTATGACCAACCGCAAAGTGATATTCCACCACTATAAATAGAAACGCCGCGCTTCCTCTCATTTACCTTAGCCCTAGCCCGCGCCCTCATCTCGATTTTACAGCATTGCCGCCTCGAGCTCCCGACGCCGCCGTTTCGGACCACCGCCGTCGGTTCGCGTCGAGCTCCCGCCGCCGCCGACTCGAGCCGCCGCCGCCTCGCTTCGCCTCGGACCGCCGTCGCCTCGACTCAGATTCGCCCGCGTCTCCTCCCCACTCCGCTTTCACCTCCCCACCGCCTCCCGCCGTCGCCTCGACCTCCCCACTGCCTCCCCGCCGTCGCTTTGGTACTGCTCTTGCGATGTCGAATGTGGTTGTGCAGATGTGAATGTGCGATGTGAATGTGAATGTGCATGTGATTGTGAATGTGATTGTGAATGTTTCAGATGTGCATGTGCAGATGCTAAGGGCCACCAATTCATTTGGCTTGGGGACCTAGCATGTGGGTATAGTGTTCAAGGAGGATTTGGGACTGCAATAGACAATTTGTGACAACTAATCTCAGATTTTCAAGGCTCGCTTGTTGCTCTGTGATGAACTAGGGTAAAAGTATGACCGTAACATTTATCTCTCTGCTTTTAGGCCTTGAACTCAGACACCTGTTATTTTCTCAATCATATTTTCTCATCAAGACTTGTTATGCTAGCTCCTCGTGTTCGATGCTATTAGAGTCTGTCTCAATCATATTTTACATCATATTGATTAGTTTGAATCGAATCGATACTTACTCATTAATTCTGATTAGTTTGATATTTGCTCGCCTCGATTAATATATTCTAGTTCTTGCGCCAACTAAGGTGGTAAGAGTTCAAGGCTTAATGCATAGAATAAATTGTTAGCCGATTCGTGATTGTAGTAAAGATTCTAATCTTTACTCTAACCCTAAATCTGAGAGCACCATATTCATTTTATTGTCTTTGAGACAAGAGGGTATAATTCATATTATGTATGACTTAACCATGCTTATCGTTGTCTTGTTTATGTCATACATCTTGTTTGTGAATTATATATTTTCATATATATGCTTAAGAGGAATAATGAACAAAGTCTTGCATGCACCATTGTATTGCTACTTGATTCAACAAAATGTCAAGCAAAATTTTCTTCTTATGCATCCGCCCAAAGAAGATTCTATTATGGCTAAGATTATTCTCATGTTCTACTAGTGGGATGTAAACATATAGGCATTTCTTTTCTTTTCCTTTTTTCTGCAAGGAACATATTGGCATACCTTTATAATGCAATCTGGGTTGCCTCCAAATTGTGGATGATGCTTGTGAGTTGGCATTTGGCCTTCCATGTCTTGTGAGTTATGAGCTAGTCCAAATGCTTTGAGTTAGAAACTTAGACTTGGTTCCGAATTCATTATTAAACTCATATTCATGACTTATTGAAAATTGTGATGTCCAAGCATTGGGGTGGTGCTTTGTCATCACCGATCTTTACATATATGTGTTCATGGATAGCTACATGCTATGGAAGACTAACAATTATTACTAAGGTAAGGTTGTCACAAATTAGTCTATTACTCGTCCCTTGTGGCGAGGAGGGCCTTTGGGCAACCCGACATCTGAGAACACTCAAAATAAACAAGTTGAGCTTTATGCTAGTTGCCTTGTGAATTCACATCTCGCACATGTGCTTGTTTTGATCATTTTGCTCTGTGGTTATTTATATTGCAGCCAAAAGTAAACTTTAATTTGGTGCTTTCTATATCTTCTTGAAAGATGTATACATGTGTTGTAAATATTTGTTTCAGAAAGATGTATACATGTGTTGTAAATATTTGTTTTGTGCCACTAATTGTAATAGTAAGTAGTTGTAGTTCATTTAGTTAATAGTTGTGCCACTAATTGTAATAGTAAGCAGCTTGTATGAAATTTCAAGATTCATTATATCTGAGAGTTACAAAAAGAAAAGTCCCACAAGTTTATAGAGTTTAAACTTGCTGAATTTTCTTCTTTGTAACTCTCGATATATAATGAATTTGATCCTACAATTTTATGTGTATGTATATTTTGTTGACTGAAAAATGTATGTGTTTAATGAAAAATTTCATGTTCTGCAAGATGATAGAACATGAAATTTTTCATTGGAAAAGTTGGACACGCAGATCTATGATCAATGAAGAAGAGGAGCGGAGGAAGCCTATGGACAAGGGTACGCTGAAGAAGATTGTCCAAAGAACTAAGTCCTAAGTCCATTTCTTCATTGAGCATGTCTCCTCATGGCTTCGCTTTTCCAATGAAAAATTTGACGCCTCGTGACATCCATGCTTCTTGAACTTGCAGGGCTTATTTTTTTAAAATCATTTTAGTGTGGAATATATTCTTAAGAATATATGAATTTTTTCATATTATTTTTTCATTTCGAGATGTATATGTATCATGTGATTTTTTTCTCATGTATAAGTATCATTTTAAAGTTACATGTGCACATGTTTGTAGCATGAGGTCACAACATCACTTATTCCTCTCAACTCTAGCAAATTACCATCGTTTGAATTCACAAGTTTGATGTCATGTAGCAACCATAAATGAATGCAATATAATTAACCCAATAACATTTTGGATTGCTAGGAATGGCCTCGAATCAGGGACAAGTGCCAGAGGGAGTTCGGCCCTCGAATGTAGACGAAGTAGGAGTGGGTAGCCCAAGTGGCTACTTGAACCTACAAGATATTGGTATGGAGCAAGCTGACGCCACTGCCATGGACCAAGCTGACGCCACTGCCATGGACCAAGCTGACGCGACTAACATGGGCGAGGTAAAGTATTAGTACGTTGTGATTCCCAAAATATTGTAGGGTCATACGACTAATAACAAGATCCAATTGTAGGCTCAAACGTCTGGTGAACAAAGGCCGCGCGCAGGTCGTGGTCCGAGCAAGATGCCTAAGGGCGTTCACAACATAGTCCAGCTCTCGGAAGTCGGGAACTCGCTATACCACACAATAAGAAGGCCAGACAGACAACTGCATGGAGTACTTGTTAGGGATAACGTGCCCATCATCTATAGATCATGGACCGCCAAGGTGATCGATGGGTGGTTCCCGATGACCAAGGACTCGCTATGGGGCAAGCTAAAACACGATTCCATTTCCCCAAGGGTCAGAGTTGGTTGCAAAGAAACGTGCACTAAGTATCATGTGCACATGCTGGAAGAATTGGAAGACTCACCTGAATAAGAACTATGTGAAGAAGAATGTCACGCCAAATTTTAACACGTTTCCAAATATAAGGGAATTTTGGAAGGACTTTGTGGAGTACAGAATTTCAAGAAGCCTGCATAAAGGAGTCGAAGAACAAGGCTAACGCGATAAGAATATGTACCTCACACACTAGGCAATCGTGGCTACGTGAAGAAAATACTGATGGGATAGCCGCGAACAAGAGCTAACCTCAAGGGCGCATTCTCGCGACGGCCGAGTTCATCGCACGATCAAAGCACCGTTGTTTGGGAGGGGGCTTGCCTCGAAGATGGCAGCTTGAGCTTCAGGAGCGATAGAGCCCGGAGGTGTCGCAGAAAATATCGATGCTCACGTGGAGTCTTCCCAAGGGCTTTTCAAGCCACAAAGGAGAATGATGAGCCGATCGCTTTCCTGGGTAACAAGGAGCATCCCGGCGCACTCCGAGGAGTTGGTTTGGTGCCGTGGAAAGAAGGCTTCCCACTAACGATCGTCGCATAAGCGGTCGAAAAGACTAAGAGAAGATGAACTGCAAACGCCAATACAACTTGTCAGTGGCAAGAGCGCTAGATGAAGAGAGAGCGGCCGATCAAGTTGTGGAGCAAGCAAGACAGAAAGCTCTCACCACGACCGCCACTCGATGACGACCCTCGGAACCTCGACACGGTGTTCTTAAGAGCAACAAGGCCCACAATGATTCCTAGAGAGCATCGACTCCATTTTCCAAAGGATGACATCACGTAACCGACACCGCAAAGCCGCATTTGTCCGCACATGGCATTACCATCAAGGTGGCTGATGGCGGGGCTTGGCCATGCACCTCCTCGCAGTTCTCGTGACCGCCACCCAATACCACTGGATTCGCCAGGTCGGCGTAGACAAGTAGTCCGACAATATCGCAAAATGGAGGTAGAGATTCTGGCGAGGACGGAAAAAACAAACTTGGAGAAAACGTGCATGGCTTCTCGCGTGGCGCAAGAGCTTGATTATGTTCGCTCGGACGATGAGGCCGATAACGACGACGATGATGATGAGCCGCACTTCCACACGCAGACTGCCGCCACGAAAAGTGCAACTCCTCCGCCGCACCGCTAGGACAAGTCCAACTCCTCCGCCGCACCATCCACAAAAGGACCAACTCCTCCGCGGCACCACCAGAAAAGTCCAACTCCTCCGCCAAGACCATCCGAAAAAGTCCAACTCCTCCTCCCAAGACCACCAGAAAAGTCCAACTCCTCACCAAGACATAAGAAGAGTCGAACATCAAGACCATCTCGAAGTCCGTGATCGCCTTGTACCAAATCTCGGTCATCTGTGAAGGCAAGACAACCTCGTAAGAAATTACCGCCGATATGATCAAGAAGAACGCAAAGAGCAAACGAAGGTCGAGGTAACATCTCACTTCCAAAAGGTGCCATCACCCGAGAAGACTAAAGTCGATGCTAATGCGCAGGAGTTTTTTCGAGTATGGCAAAAGCCAAAGAGACAGGCGGGCTTCAACCTTCGAAATGTGGGACTACGGCGCATCTCCGTAAAGCAAAACTTGAAGATGGCTAGTGCCGAGGCGCCGATGTCGCAAGCTCAAAAAGATGTCACGAACAACGCCGTAATTACGAGCTAGGTCTAACTCGAAGTACATTATGGGGCAACCGCTGCTCCACCAAAAGATTTAGAGAACCTAACAACAAAATTGCGGCGCGTCCCATCAAGATACATGCAAGCAGTGCTAAGAGGGTATGTGGGCGATCCCAAAGAAATACAAAGATTCGGATTTTCACAATGGGGATGGCATGCTCGTTAGAGTTCTGTGAATTGTATATGTTGTACCGCCAGATGCTCGGATGCGCCATCGGGTCGATCGTGGACTTTGTAAGTCTCTATTTATATTATTGTATATTCTTCTACCGCTCAATCAGATGTCTAACTTTTTTTACATATGTAGAATGGAGATACAGCTTATGTGCAAAAAATAAGGATGAAGATTTAGGATTTCTCGATCCGGGGCTTGTTAACGAGAAACTCGTTCGTGATAACCCAAAGTTTGTTGAAGACTATTTATTTAAGACTTTCTTCAAGCTGAGAAAGAAAACCTCCGTACTTGTACCCTATAACTTTAAGTACGTATTACCCTACTTCTAATATTGTTTTACTATTTTTATGCGTGACACGGTGTGGGACTAATAGGTCAGGTTAACATATATGTCTAGTTATCACCGGGTCCTCCTCGTCATCGAAGTTAGAAGCTAGCGGGGTTTATGTCTTGGACTCGTTGAGAAAAGAACTTCGTGAGTATGAACATAATTTTTGGAATATGTGAATGTAAACTCGATCGCTATGCTATTGCTCTAGTAATATTTTATTCTATTGTATTTAAGGTTAATTACTATTTAAAATCATTCACAGCAAGATTCACACGGTATTGCAAGAAAGGTGGTCCGATCTTCCCTACAGACAACTTTCAAAATAATAACAGACTTTCCATGCATGAGACAGACCAGTGGAAATAGTTTATAAAGATACTACGTATGTACAAATTTACATTCAATTGTCACGAAGATCGCTTACTATAACGGCCATGGTATATAATTACACATTCATGCCTACTTTTCTTTCATTTAACATCTATCATCATTAATTAAATTTCTTTTCTTCAATAACAAATACCCAAGCCGAGAACCAATCGCCATCACGAAAGAAATTTTAGCAATTCAAGAGCATATCATTTGATTCATTGACTAACAGTGTCATCGATCCAAAGGGCGAGTTCCACGACAAAGCTTCGATCTAAAGTGAACGAGATGTACTCACACTACATTTGTGAATGACTATTAATTGTAAAAACTAAATATTGTGATGCTTTAATATATTTTAATTATGATCTAACGACGCTTTATATACTATATATTTGAAGGCAACATATCATGTGCACACAGTTTTCAAGTGTACACATCGTGCACACCAACTAATAAAAGTCACGAAAACTACGAAAAAATTTGTAGATGTACTTCATAGATTATTTATATGTATAAAATTGCGGTTCAATTAATACATATGAGGTCTTACAAAAAGAGTTTTGTAAGACCTCATATGTATTGAATTTGAACCCGCAATTTTATACACAGTAGAGTAATCTATGAAGTACATCTACAAATTTTTTCGTATTCGTTTGTCATTGCCGGTTCGTTCAGAACCGGCAAGGATATACATGATCACCGCCGGTTCGTCAGATAAGCCGGCAGAGATATATATATATCATCGCCGGATTCTAGGTTGAACCGGCAGAGATAGTTGAGTATCACTGCCGGATGCTAGTGTAAACCGGCAGAGATAGTCTAATATCACTGCCGGTTGTATAATGAACCGGCAATGATATCTATTATCACTGCCGGTTCCTAAGCCGGCAGTGATAACCCCGAGTATCACTACCGACCAATGACTGCCGGCGCCCATAACCGGCAGTAATGGCGTGGACGAACCGGCAGTGATGACCTATTCTGTAGTAGTGTACCTCCGAGTGTAGAACTTTCCTCTTAGGTTCCACCACTATTTTTCCCTTTTCCTTCTCCTTGGCAATCACCGGACAAGATTGGATAAATGGAGAGGTCAGAAGTAAAGAAATAGTGGATCCTTCGCTTGACATGTTATTTTGTCTTTATAAGATGGTATTTTTTACTCGAAGGGACTAGATTGTCCTCTTCCGAGTCTTCTTCCGTAGAGCCCAGGTTGACATCACTGTCGTTGAAGGACTTTGCACATCTATGAGCTATGCAAAGGGAAATAAAAAATTTTAGTGATTGAAACTTCAAGTATCGATCACCCAAATTAAAATTGATTGAACAAGATTACTGTCGGTGTTTCGTATAACCGGCAAGTAAATTTGTAAGTATAGGGGCCGCGCGTTCCCTCTCCTTGAATGGTTAGACTAAAGGAGTCCAAGATGTATACTGGTTCGGGCCGAATATCCCTACGCCCGCCTCGTGGTGGTGGTTTTGTATTGCTTGGGGTGCGAGAGAGTACACAGGATTACAAGCGGGGGGCTAAGGACAGGCCCTTAGCGCTCGTCCGAGTGGAGGAGGCATGGAGTGTTCGTCTGTGTGTTTAACTTGGTCGATCGCTCGAGATCGTACATGTTCGCTTAAGGTGGATGGCTCGTCTCCCTCCCTGAGAGTCCTATCCTCTTTATACAGCCAGAGGGAGCATGTTACACAGGAGCATACAAAGGAAAAGTAGGGGTGAGCTACGCCCGGGAGTCCCGGTCTTCAGTCTTGGTGACTGTCAGGCTCCTGTTCGTCCCACGCCGGGGTTGGTAGACACAGTGAGCGCCGCTCCGTCGGGAAGGGGCGCACCTGCCTCCTGTGCGCCTGTCAGATGCTGACGTCGCCACGCTGCGCTCTAGTGTCGCCTCGGGAGGGTGCGCGTCTCTCCACTGTGTGTGATAGGGTGAAGGGACGGGCGCTTGACTAAGGCAGCCTCCTGACCACCTTGGGAAGGAGCCACCTGCCCCATCGTGACCGTCGCGTCCACGGGGCAGGTGACCAACTTGAGGCTGACCGGCGACGTGGCGAAGGTTACTGAGTCGGAACTCGTCAGGGCCCCGACTTGAGGCCAGGTCGGAGGCTACAGGGGCGCCCGACCCGGGGCCAGGTCGGGGGCTACGGGGGCGTCCGACCCGAGGCCAGGTCGGAGCACCCTTGGCGGGCTTGGTCGAGGCTGAGGATCCTCCATGACCCGATTGAGGCCTTCGACCGGAGCTGGGCCTAAGATGGCCCATTTAGTGTTCCGGCCAATATTCAGTGATAATCCCATCTGTGAGGGGCAGAGACTTTGGTAATACCCTCCCTAGCATTCTGCACCGCTGCCAATCTGGACCCCGCGCCCAGATGACTGAGAGAAGAACGATCTTGAAATAGATGTATATTTTGCTGTGGGGTACCCCTGGTATGAGTATTCGTCAATTACCTTTGACGAGGACTGGGAAAATCTCTGACAAGTCAACGTGTGGTCAAAGGGGCCCTTGGCTCCAGACATTGCAGCGAAGGCCCTCGACCATGACCTAGCGGCGCTCGTTCCCACACGACCTTGAGCTCGGGCGGTGGGGTCCCGTTCCCGCTCGGCCTCGACCTTGGCTTAGGGCGGCGCCTACTCGGCCGTTACTAAGACTGGTAGTTAGGCGCAAAGGCGACGTGGGCGGCATTTCGAGCGCATCTGAGACCACCTTCAATGCGCACGAGACCACTACTCTGGGAATCTCGCCCGTCCGTTACAGGCAGCATCCAGGAGGATATAAGATCTCGCAAGGCATGCGTATAGTGGGGGACTCTAGCGATAGACCAGTACACAATCAGAGCATCCAAGCTCGAGTTGAATCCATCAGACTCATCATTAGTGAATTCCTCCACCACAGAGACGATCGACGAGAGTCAAGACCCTCGCGGGGGCTCGAACCAGTATAATCTGTTGTCCCTTGCTCGTTGACGTCTTCCTACGACCTACACCCGCACCATTGTTGAGCGAAGTGCTTTCTGGGTCCCTCATTCACATTCACCCCGTTTTCACCTTTGCGGTCAGGCGATCCCGATCATCGACAACCTTCAATTGAACATTCCTCTTATTGATAAGAATGACAACCATAATTTTAGGGATCCCATCCTGGTTCGTGGGTTCTGTCGATGTTCAAGAACTAGGATCTCTACACCAAGCTTATGAATTAAAACTGATTGTAACCCTCCGTGAAGACAGATTACAAAAAAGATGGACAAGAGATTACCTCTTATTAACCAAGCAGCGTAATAGAGTATTGTCGACGATTCAGGAACTGGTCCCCCGCCGAGCTTACTTGTTGAATGAGGGAACAACCTAAGACCCCTTTTTCGCGAGGGGTATAGCGTCTAAGGGCCTGCCGAGCTACGGATCGAGGTGGTCGGGACAATCACAGCGAACAGGGAGGCTTTTTTGATTTGGTTCAGGCCTCTCGCAGGGGAGATAACAACCCTACGTCCAGTGATGACACTAACTTCTTGAGGATGCATTACAATGTGCTTGCTCGGGGAGCCCTGGGAGGTTCTAAGGACTATCCTCCGGACCACCAGCAACAAGCTCTATGTATGAAGAAAACAGGTAATGAAGTCACCCCTTGAACCCTTCGTGCGAGAAGGTATTTATAGGGGGTTACAAGCGACACAACATTTATTACAGAGGGGCGCGACACTGTTCCGGACGTGGGTGGTGCTATTCCCTTGCTTCCCGCCGGGCACGGCGCGATGTGGGTACAGTGGGCGCAGATCGCGGACGTGTAGACCGCGGGCATGCAGATTGTGGGCGCGCAGACCTTCGAGCCGCCGCATAATTAATGCCACGTCGTCTTCATGGACTGCGTCTGGCTTTTGGGCGAAGCCCGAGGTCCCTCTGGCAGACCGGGTCGTCTGATCGCGAACTCCCGAGCAGGCATGCTCGGGGGCGAGCTCGACGGAGGACGGGGGTCGGCCCGGAGGTCGGGCGACCCGAAGATCTTTCTTGGGGACGACGTCCGAGCATGGGCATGCTCGGAGGCCACCGGGATACAATGGTCGGCTGCTGGAATTTTTCAATCCCCGACAGCTAGCCCCCGAGATTTAAGGGGGAAGTTGCTCGACCGGGCCTTCGCCTTAAGCCTCCAGACTTACAGGGAGGATTGGGACTTCAGCAAAAAAGTTACCGCAAGGCCCGAGCAACACTCTCTCGAAGAAGAATCTTGCAAAGAAGAACTATCGCGCATCCGAGCAAAGACTCGGGGAGAAGGATCTCGCAATAAGAACTATCATGCGGCATCCAAGCGGTACCGGTTCGGGAGAAGGATCTTGCAACAAGAACTATCGCAAAGATCCGAGCGTACCGCTCGGAGAACATCCGAGCAAAGCTTGCTCGGGAGAAGAATCTCGCAGTCAAGAACCATCGCGCATCCGAGCAAAGTGACGCTCGGGAGAAGAATCTCGCAGTGAAGAACCATCGCGCATCCGAAAGCAAGCTGCTCGGGAGAAGAATCTCGCAGCGAAGAACTATCGCGCATCCGGCAAAGACCGGCTCGGGAGAAGGATCTCGCAGTCAAGAACCATCGCGCATCCGAAAGGCCGCGGCTCGGAGAAGGATTCGCAGCGAAGAACCATCGCGACATCCGAAAGCGCCGGCTCGGGAGAAGGATCTCGCAGCGAAGAACCATCGCGATCCGGAAAGGCCGGCTCGGGAGAAGGATCTCGCAGTCAAGAACCATCGCGATCCGGCGGCGCCGGCCGGGAGAAGGATCTCGCAGCCAAGAACCATCGCGATCCGAGCAGCGCTGCTCGGAGAACATCCGGCAAAGGCTTGCTCGGGAGAAGAATTCGCAGCGAAGAACCATCGCGGCATCCGAGCGGCGCTAGCTCGGGAGAAGAATTCGCAGTCAAGAACCATCGCGATCCGGCGTGCAGCGGCTCGGGAGAAGGATCTCGCAGTCAAGAACCATCGCGACATCCGAGCAAAGCCGGCCGGGGAGAAGGATTCGCAGCGAAGAACTACTGTGGCATCCGAGCAGCGCTGGCTCGGGGAGAAGGATCTCGCAGCGAAGAACCATCGCGCATCCGAGCAAATACGGCCGGGAGAAGGATTCGCAGCGAAGAACCATCGCGGATCCGGCGGCGCCGCTCGGGAGAAGGATCTCGCAGCGAAGAACCATCGCGCATCCGAAAGGCCGCTCGGGAGAAGGATCTCGCAGTCAAGAACCATCGCGGCATTCGAGCGCGGCTCGGGGAGAAGGATCTCGCAGTCAAGAACTATCGCGTATTCGAAAGCGCGCCGCTTGGGGAGAAGGATCTCGCAGTCAAGAACTATCGCGCATCCGAAAGCAAAGGCGGCTCGGGAGAAGGATCTCGCAGTCAAGAACTATCGCAGATCCGAAAGGCGGCTCTCGGGAGAACATCCGAGCGCGCTGCTCGAGGAGAAGGATCTCGCAGTCAAGAACTACTGTGGCATCCAAGCAAATACCGCTCGGGAGAAGGATCTCGCAATAAGAACTATCTGCGGCATTCGAAAGCAAATACTCGGGAGAAGGATCCGTGAGCGAAGAACTATTGCGATTCGAAAGCAAATACTGCTTGGGGAGAAGGATCGAGTAGCGAAGAACTACTGCGGCATCCGAGCAAATACTGCTCGAGGAGAAGGATCTTCAACGAAGAACTATCTGCGGCATCCGAGCAAAGCAGCTCGACTCGGGAGAAGGATCTCGCAGTCAAGAACTATCAGTCTATCCGGCAAATAAGCTAGCTCGGGAGAAGGATCTCGCAGTCAAGAACTATCGCGAAGATCCGAAAGCGGCTGCTCGGGAGAAGGATCTCGCGGTGAAGAACTATTGCGGCATCCGAGCAGCGTTGGCTCGGTGAGAAGAAACTCGCGCCCGAGCGAAGGACGTGCTCGGTGTGGAACATCGACAGCCCCCGAGCGAAACGTGTGCTCGGGGGAAGAGACTCGCGCCCGAGCGAAGGACGTGCTCGACGTGGAACATCAACAGCCCCCGAGTGAAACGCGTGCTCGGGGGAAGAGACTCGCGCCCGAGCGAAGGATGTGCTCGGCGCGGAACATCGACAGCCCCGAAGCAAAACGCGTGCTCGGGGGAAGAGACTCGCGCCCGAGCGAAGGACGTGCTCGGCGAGGAACATGGACCCTGTGTGGCCTTCCGGATCAGTCACACCGGCCACGCCTTCGCCGGTGAAGCACACGTCGCCGCCCTCCACGTCGCCGAAGACGCAGAGGTCTTGATTGACTTGAGAATTCGGCATCCTCAGGGATTCCTCGCGAAAGGACTCAGTCGATCCCCACGGATAGTGTCAGCTGTCGACGATTCGGGAACCGGTCCCCCGCCGAGCTTACTTGTTGAATGAGGGATCAACCTAAGACCCCTTTTTCGCGAGGGGTATAGCGTCTGAGGGCCTGCCGAGCTACGGATCGAGGTGGTCGGGACAATCACAGCGAACAGGGAGGCTTTTTTGATCTGGTTCGGGCCTCTCGCAGGGGAGATAACAACCCTACGTCCAGTGATGGCACTAACTTCTTGAGGATGCATTACAATGTGCTTGCTCGGGGAGCCCTGGGAGGTTCTAAGGACTATCCTCCGGACCACCAGCAACAAGCTCTATGTATGAGGAAAATAGGGAATGAAGTCGCCCCTTGAACCCTTCGTGCGAGAAGGTATTTATAGGGGGTTACAAGCAACACAACATTTATTACAGAGGGGCGCGCTACTGTTCCGGACGTGGGTGGTGCTGTTCCCTTGCTTCCCACCGGGCACGGCGCGACGTGGGTATAGTGGGCGCAGATCGCGGGCACGCAGACCGCAGGCGTGCAGATTGTGGGTGCGCAGACCTTCCAGCCACTGCGTAATTAATGCCACGTCGTCTTCGTGGATCGCGCCTGCTTTTGGGCGGCCCGAGGTCCTTCGCAGATCGGTCGTCGTCGCGACTCGAGCAGTGCATGCTCGGGGGCGAGCTCGACAGAGGACGGGGGTCGGGCCGGAGGTCGGGCGACCCGAAGATCTTTCTTGGGGACGACGTCCGAGCATGGGCATGCTCGGAGGCCGCCGGGATACAATGGTCGGCTGCTGGAATTTCCCAATCCCCGACAAGTATAATTGTTATAGAGTCTAAATACTAGATGTTAGATTGGCTATTGATCATGCTAATGCTTCATGTCTCCTGACGGTACAAATAGCCTCCCTATTTATACATAATGAAGAGGTGACAATTGGGATTCAGAAAGGTGTCGTACGACCGAAAGGTGTCTTCCCGTCAAGTGATACCTACTTACCAAATGGTGCCTTTTCGGGATAACTTCCGAGTAGTTATTCACTAATGTCAGAAAAAACCATCCGCACAATACACAGTATGCAGAGATAACTACCTTTCCCAACTAGTATAACTAGTTGGGACTAGTGTTTTACTAGTTGGGGATGACCAACATAACTCAAAGTACAGGACATGTCAGCATACTGATCTGAGATGTAATCAAGTAACTAAACATGTTTCTTATTTATGGGATTTTCTTTATAAGTTGCAGGTCGAAAAATTGCGTATGGCCTTTAATCCTTGTCAGGCTCCTTCTCACAAATATTCTTGATTCAATTTAAATTTCGGTTGGAGGCAAGTTTACGTAAAAAAAGATGAGTAAGAAGATTACAAAAAATATGGACAAGTGATTGCCTCTAATTAACCAAGCAGCGCAATAGAGTATAATTGTTACAGAGTCTAAATACTAGATGTTAGATTGGCTATTGATCATGCTAATGCTTCATGTTCCCTGACGGTACAAATGGCCTCCCTGTTTATACATAATGAAGAGATGACAGTTGTGTTTCAGAAAGGTGTCGTACGATCGAAAGGTGTCTTCCCGTCAAGTGGTGCCTTCTTACCAAATGGTGCCTTTTCAGGATAATTTCCGAGTAGTTATTCACTAATGTCAGAAAAAACCATCTGGATAACTTCTGAATAGTTATTCACTAATGTCAGAAAAAACCATCCGCACAGTACACGTATGCAGAGATAACTACCTTTCCCAACGAGTATAACTAGTTGGGACGGGTGTTTTACTAGTCGGGGAAGACCAGCATAACTCAAAGTACAGGACATGTCAGCATACTGATCTGAGACGTAATCAAGTAACTAAACATGGTTCTTCTTTATGGGATTTTCTTTATAAGTTGCAGGTCGAAAAATAGCGTATGGCCTTTAATCCTCACCAGGCTCCTTCTCACAAATATTTTTGACTCAATTAGCAATTTCGGTTAGAGGCAAGTCTACATAAAAAAAGATGAGTAAGAATTTGCTCGAAAAGAAAATACTTCAAGTAGATGTAGTTCAAAAATACTTACCATCTCGATAATTTCTAGTCAAATCATTCACCCTAGTATATTTCCACATGGAGTGTTCTAGTTCTTCAAAAGGTTGACCCAACGCATGATGAAATCATTTACCACATGTTATCAGTCAGCCCCTGCTCCCTAAGAAGGATGATGGTCTTTACAAAGGGAGCAATCTGACTGCGACCATTCGAAGTCGTATCCCATAACTTCTTTTCCTTTGCTACCTTGCACTCGAAGTGCAATCGACCAACCTTGGTGATGGTCAAATAAAACTACCTTTTCTTCCATGTAGACCAAGAGGACTTGGTATACAAAAGGATATATTCCTTTGCCTTCCCATCATGAAGGCATAAGGAACAACTTCCAGCAATATTCTTGACATTTTTCGACATGCTATAATAGTATTTGAAAAGGTTCAGATCTGTAGGGATCCCCATGTACGCTTTGCTAAGGTAGATGAAGACACTTAGCATTATGATAGATTTAGGTGCCAAATTCACCAGTGCTATCTAAAAAATGTTCGAGCACAGTTGCCAGGAATGGACGCGATGGCAGTCGAAAACCACACTCACAATCCTGCCTTTCTTGCCTGATGGGAAGTGTTGCTCTACCGCTTCTTCCACTTCACCAAACCCCGATCTGGAACTTTGCCTTGAGATTCCAATGTATGGATCTTCTTACTACTCATCTCCAATTCTGTCTAGTTTGAATACGTTGCCATTGCTTCAGATCTAATATGGATCTAGGAATCTTTTGTGGTGATTTGAGATTGGAAAATACCATGAACAAGAAGAGCGCTTAGAGAAGTGAATATATTTAGGGGTGATGTAAAAATCTAGTGTTACCCCTGGGTCTTATTTATAACTGCATATCATCGGAGAATAGATCAAGGCAACACAATGGTTGGTTTTCCTTGGGAACTGTTCTTAGAGGACAATAATCCATGCAACCATTCGCCACATTTTCCATTTGTGCAGTAATTAAGTAAAATAATTTTCTGAATCAATACCTCCAAATTCTTCACAAGTAAGATCCTTTCCCTCGAAATTGGGGGGCTAGATGATGAGAATTAAATAATCCACACTAAATAGCTTGCTGCCAATGGTAGCTGTCAAAACATGATTTAGTCAAATAGCTTTCACATTTACCCCCCGGTTGGAGAAGAATATGCTCAAATCATATTGGGCATTGACCACTCCCAGTTGGAGTTATCTGTGAACACATATGTGGGCCCAAGCCTCCAACCAGAGAGCAAATCACTGTAATTGACTGCTGTCGATGTACTTTGCACCGGGGTACCCTCTCCGCCGTAGAAGTAATAGGCCCAGAAAGTGGCCTGGCCCAATTTAAAGCCCACGTGGCCCCCGACGAAAGCGGCCTGGCGATCACGCCGCTCGCGGGCGAAGCGTTCATGTGGCACCCGGCGGGCAGCTCGGCGAAGCACGCCGCGCTCACGGGCGAGAAGCCCACGTGGCCCCGGCGAAAGCGATCTGGCGATCACGCCTTACTCATTGGCGAAGCGACCAGCGTGGTGCCTTGGCGGGCAGCTTGGCAGCACGCCTGCCACGGGCGAGGAGTCCGCGAGTCTCGGCGAGTAGTCCGGCGACATACCGCCACGCAGCAGCGACAGCGCGGCTCGACGAATGGCGGGCGTTGGGCCCCCTTGTCAGGCCACGAAGGCAACCAAAGGAATGAGGAGGAGGCTTCCTCGGTTTCCCTCCCCGCACCTCGCCGGTCATTAATCAGAAGGATTCAGCTTTCGACACGACGATGGCTCATCCTTCTGACGCCTCTTACCAACCCGTCGTAGGGGCGTTCTGTCCCGGGCGGACCGGGCGAGGCCTCTCACCGACATTAAATGAGGTTGGAAGGACAAGGGCCACGGAGGCGTGCTTAATAAATGAGTCGTGGGTCGACGTGGAAGCTGGAATGATGGATGTAATTAATGTATTGTAGATAAGTATAGTGCCACCTTCTCTCCTACTCGGGGTGGCCCGTCTATATAAGGGTGCCCTGGTGCATGAAGAAGGGGGCCGGTCGGCTAGAGCAAAAAACATAGAGAAGCAGACACTGAAGAACACCCTTGTAAACGCTTCCCTATTTTTCTCAACGAAGAGCTAGCAGGACGTAGGGCTATTACCCACACTAGGGACCTGAACCTGGGTAAATCATTGTGTCCACCAGCCTGCTGATGCCCGGAATCCATCGTCGAGTGACATTAGGGTTTCTAGCCACAAAGATGCCCTCTACCGAACCATAATTTTCGTCTAAGGAGTAGACACCCTGTTAGCGGAATCTTGTCAGGCGAACTACGTTGACAACTGCATATAGTGGTAGATAAAGAAACTATACATCCTTGTAACATCGGTGTAACCACGCATGTTTGTCCTCTATCTATGACAATAAACATTCAACAATTATCCATGGAGTATAGGAGTATATCGCTAACAACACTTGCTCCACACAAGCGGATGGCTAAAACAACGAGGTGCCTATTCATTGACGCCAATCACCACCCCTTCAATGCTATTTAAGAAGGATATTACACAACCGAAAAAGGGGAGAGATCGCAAGACATTACTCACTATAATCTTAGACATCCCATTGCAATGGAATGCAAGAACAGGGAGTAGAGTTGTTATTCTCTCCAGGAGGCCTGATCCTGTCTAAAGCCTCTATCTCCTCTGTGTAATCTTGTGTGTTGAGTCTTATACGTAGTATTTCATAAGATCGACAATAATTAGTCGAGATTTTTTTGTATTTAAAAAATCAACGAGGCATTTGTGTTGTAGTTGTACCCACGAGGATTACAAAATTACTATCAACAACTCAAGTCAAATAGTATTTCTATCTATTGTTGAATGGATTTCGTGCCATAAATGAACTAGGATAATCAACTAGTATATAAGATAAACATTAAACGGTACGGGAAACAAATTCCAAAAGCTAATTAGTTCCTTGGCAATTACAATTGCGCTGGTATTCGGCTAGTTAGAGCATCTCCAACAGTGCCTAAAATCCATTCCTAAAATCTGATTTTGGGTTTGATTGAAAAAAAATGTACTCTAACAGTTCCTCTTTCTAGCTCCCTAAATTTTCACACTCCCAAAATAAGAACCTAGCGCCCTCATTTTTACACGCAGTGTTCGCGCTCCCAATCAGCATTTGGCGCCCCTCCCGCGCCAATTCGACGCCAAGAAGCTTTCTTCGCGCCATCCTCTCCTCGAGCTCGAAGGACGGGAAGCACTTGTTGCACGCCTTGCACTCAGACACGAACTCCCGCCGCGCTGCCGATCGAGCGCCGGCCGCGAACTTGGCCTCCTTGTCCGCCACCGCCGAAGTCAAGATCCCGAGCCGGCGACTCGACGGGCGCAGGCCCGTGGCGAGGAGCATGAGGCAGAAGCGCCATATCCTCCTCCTCCTGGGACGCACCGACGCTGCCTCGCTGGCGCCGGACCATGACGTGGATCCCTCCGTGGCGGCGGACGACGACCCGGCGGCGGCGATCGCTGCGCGGCCAAGGCCGCCGCTTCTCGCGCTTCCCCGACGACGATCCGCCGCCAGGCGAAGCGCCAGGCGCAAGGCGTCGCGTCGGCAGCGTCTTGGCCTCTTCTTGGACGCCGCCCATGTTCTGTCCCTCACGCATGTGCGTGGTAAACAAGAAGGGAGGAGAATACAAGGTGGAGTCGTGGAAGTGGGAAGGAAGGTTGGTGATGCTGCCACAAGGTGTGGTGTGTGCACGTACCGCCGCCGATAATAAAGTGGATGTCAACAAGGCCGGATGGAGAAGGTCCGAGGTTGATGGAGAAGGTTGGTTGATATATGGTCAGACGTCAATACTCATAAGATACAATCCTCAATTTGATCTTATCTCTCCCTCTCTTCTTCCAATTCAAAGATGTTTTTTAGAGAAAATATGGGAACTGTTGGAGAACAAAGTATTTTGTAGACTCAAAAACTTTTGGGAAGGTCCCAATCTAAAGATATTGGGAGTCTAAATATTAGGAACTGTTGGAGATGCTCTTAACCTGGACACCGTGGCATGTAGTATTATTCTCTACTCAACCCAAATTGTTAAATTATTACCAATCTAATTAAAATATAGTCTACTAAATTTGCATAAAAAAATCCTTAATAGGGGTGGCAACGGGGGCATTCCCTGCCGGGGAGTGCCTCCCCGTTCCCGTCCCCGTCCCCGTCCCTGTTCCCCATCTCGGGAGAGAAAATCCTTCCGTCTCCATCCCCGTTCGGGTATCGGGGTCTCGTCGGGGACCTATATCCGCGAAAATTTCACACAAGAGAAGAGCTCTTATAGCCATTTTAACTCTAAAATCATATCAACAAACAAGGAAAAAAAAGAATGCATGCATTCATTAAAGATTATGTTGTCCTGTTTGAAAATGCGAATACGATGGGCTAAAGAATATATTTGCAATCTAACAACTAAATTGGACTAAACTAAATTCGGATCCCCAACCGGATCCCCGCGGGGAAAATAATTTCCCATCCCCGTTCCCGCCATCCCCAACGGTAGAATAATTTTTTCCGTTTTCATCCCCACGAAAAACGATTTTTTTTCATACCTATCACCTAATAAAGAAATTCCCGACCGAGGATCGGAAACGGGTCTCATTGCCACCCCTAGTCCCGTCACCTAAAACCGGAAGGGCAAGTTGACACCAAAATCTGGCCCATGGAAACAGAAAAACCCCAAAAGTCCCAGGGACAGAAGAAAGGCCTCCGTCCCACAATTCCCCTCGTGACCCCACCCCTCCACGCGCCCTAAAATACAACCCCCAAACCTCCTACGCCTGCGCCCCCTCCCAAATCTCTCCACCCCGGAAGCCGAAATCCCCAATTCCCCTCGCTCTCCCTCCCACCTCCCGCACGCGAGCGCGAGAGAATCCGAGCGCGGAGGCGGATGGAGTCGGACCAGGGCAAGCTCTTCATCGGCGGCATCTCGTGGGAGACGACGGAGGAGAAGCTGAGCGAGCACTTCTCCGCCTACGGCGAGGTCTCCCAGGCTGCCGTCATGCGCGACAAGCTAACCGGCCGCCCCCGCGGCTTCGGCTTCGTCGTCTTCGCCGACCCCGCCGCCGTCGACGCCGCGCTCCAAGAGCCCCACACCCTCGACGGCCGCACGGTACCGACCCCTCCCTCCCTTCGTCGTTCGTTCCCAACCCAGTAACCCACCCCACTCCAAACCCTAACGGGATACTCGCGTGGAATATTCGCTTCGGTCGCGTTCTGATTTACCCCGCCGCCGTGGGGCAGGGGGCGTACGTGTGCGCGACGAGGATTATCTCTCAAGTGTGGGCGTCTTTGTTGTGCTGTTTTGCCTCAGGTCGATGTGAAGCGGGCGCTTTCGCGGGAGGAGCAGCAGGCCTCGAAGGTGGCGAACCCTAACGCGGGGAGGCATGCTGGCGGCGGCGGCGGCGGTGGGGATGCTGGTGGTGCTCGGACGAAGAAGATCTTCGTTGGTGGGCTTCCTTCCAGTCTGACGGAGGATGAGTTCCGACACTACTTCCAGACCTACGGGGTTGTCACTGATGTCGTTGTGATGTATGACCAAAACACGCAGCGCCCCCGGGGGTTTGGGTTCGTCACCTTTGACTCGGAGGATGCGGTTGACCGTGTGCTGCACAAGACCTTCCATGACCTGAGCGGGAAGATGGTGGAGGTGAAGCGCGCGCTACCTCGGGAGGCAAACCCTGGCTCTGGTGGTGGGCGTTCCATGGGGGGTGGGGGTTTTCATAGTAACAATGGCCCTAACTCCAACGCTGGCAGCTATGATGGCAGAGGTGATGCTAGCAGATATGGGCAGGCACAGCAGGGTAGTGGTGGCTATCCGGGTTATGGTGCAGGAGGTTACAGTGCTGGTGCAACTGGATATGGGTATGGACATGCTAACCCTGGCACTGCATATGGAAATTATGGGGCTGCAGGATATGGAGGTGTTCCTGCTGCGTATGGTGGGCCTTATGGCAATCCAAATGCAGCTGGTTCTGGTTACCAAGGTGGTCCTCCAGGCACAAATAGAGGACCTTGGGGCAGTCAAGCTCCATCTGGTTACGGCACTGGGAGTTATGGTGGCAATGCAGGCTATGGTGCTTGGAACAGCTCTTCTGCTGGTGGCAATGCGCCCACTAGTCAAGCCCCTGGTGCAGCTGCAGGCTATGGGAACCAGGGCTATGGGTATGGTGGGTATGGAGGAGATGGGTCATATGGTAATCATGGAGGATACGGGGCTTATGGAGGACGTGGAGATGGTGCTGGCAATCCTGCTACTGGTGGAGCATCTGGGTATGGTGCTGGATATGGAAGTGGGAATGGCAACTCTGGATATTCGAATGCTTGGACTGATCCTTCACAAGGTGGAGGATTTGGGGGTTCAGTCAATGGAGCTTCTGATGGCCAATCAAATTATGGCAGCGGTTATGGTGCTGTGCAATCTAGGGTTGCTCAGTGAGAGTGGTCATTAGAGCATCGATGAAATCAACCTGCACATCTGCGCAGTCTTATGTATGATTGTGTTACTCTGGCCTCTCTTATTGCTCTTGTCCTCCTGAAGATCGCCTATTTGCTGGTTAAATCAGTATTTCTCCGGGTTGGAATGCTTGAACCTTTTGTGGCTTACTACTAGAACTTTTAGTCAATAAGTAGTTATTGTATGGAGTAGCAGTACTTCAGAATGCTTTATTTTAAGTTAAGCTTATCCTTCGGTGTGCTTTGTCATGAGTGGAGTTTCAGGTTGCTTTATCTCTAGTTTTAAAGCTAGAGTAGCTTCACTGCTTATGGACAAAATTATCTAGTTGTATCTCTATTCTACAGAATCATATATTTGTGTTTGACGGTAGTATTTATGCTCTACCTCTATTGTGCTAAATCTGAAATGTTATCTTTGGTGGTTGTGTTGATCTCTGGTGCTGTGCTTGCTTATCTGCTCTAGCTCACCTTGGAGTTAAGGTGTTATGACACGTTATTCTTTTACATTGATGGTTTGCAACAGATGCCAATCCTGAAACTTCTATGCAGTGATAGAGGTTCGATACAATAGCTGCTTGTAACAGTCTATATTCAAGTGTAGTGCAAATGTGCAATTGTTTTTATGTCACCGGAATGTTACATCCTTCGAGTATATGATGAAGCTTCGAGTATGTTTCTGATATTTGGTATATAGATGGATAAACAAGCATAATAGAGGCAAACGATTAGCCCCTACCTCCTCCCAGCCTTTTGGCCTTAAATGTCAATATTCCGTGAGCAGCAATAAGAGCTTATTAGCAGCAAGATGGTAGTGCCAATTTCTAAGGTAGTATAGATACAGAGAAATCTGTGACACTACTTGATGAATGATGCACAGGTAGAAACTGTAGAGTAAATAGTCGAGGCATTTGGCAAGTAAAATAATTGTCCTTCTTCCTACATTTCCTTTCTGTACAGGTTGCACAGGATGCTATTCCTTTTTAGAGCATGTCCAAGCCGGAGCTCTTGAATCTGCCATCTGAAAAGGGCATGGGAAATCCTCTGAATCTGCTGTCTGAAAAGGGTGTGGGAAATCCACCCTTTTTCTTGATGAGCTGATGAAAAGTTCCAATCTCAAAGCATTGACACAGAATGCAAGCTACTATCTTTTTATGTGCTTCATTTTCTCGAGGATCTTGAGATGTGCTACAAGATGGTGGTATGTGGAAACAAATATTCACTGTCTTTAAGTTTTGTAGGGAATATCTTTTTCACTGTGGTACTCGTCCTAGTGATGCTCTTAAGATGATACCTAGCTTCGCTCCTTGTAGATTTCGGAAATAATATACTCTGATCACAAAAATGTGTCACCAACTCACCATGGGATGCACTCATTCAAACCTTGGCTATTTTGACCAGCAATATATACATGAACGTCTAGATTGATCGCATAATAAATATTTGATAGGTAGGTTTTTCATAAGAATACTTCAACAATGTTACGTTTATTTACCTTTTTTACATACATATACGATAATAAAACTAGATGTGAAAGTTGCATAACAAAGAAGCATAAAAAATACCATTGAAATGATTTTGGCATAATGTGCTTTTCTGGCTTATTACTGAAGTCACTGCATTACAAGTTTTGTGCATAAGATCAGGCTTACACAGAACGTTTAGCATGATTCATTATTTTATCTTTTATCTTTGTTTGTTTTCTAGGTCTATGAGGATGATTTAAGTTGTACCTATGCGCTATGCCATGTCATCTATAAGTTTGACTGTTTAATAGATTTAGTATTCTGAATAAATGACATCCGGACTGCTTATGTGCCCACATAAGTATCAGCAATTCAGCGGCAAATTTATCGCTTTTCTATGCCTTGCTCAGCTGCTGATGTGGGGGATAATGGAGATGAATAGAAAGTAGAAAATTAGTTTAAGGTTTATATACTTAGCCTTGTTAATCAGTTAAACTGTATATTAAAATTTGATACATTACTCCCTCTGTTCGGAATTAGTTGTTGCTTTGGCCACTTCCAGAGAACAAGGTGGTGTTTAATTGTGTCATATGTGACATGTTTATCCCTCTTTAATGGAACCCCAATTACTGCACCAGTCCAACTATTACCCTCATTCAATCCTAATCCCAAGTCCCAACAACAGCGATGGCGCCGATGAGGGCAAGGACCGCCTCGTGCGGTGCATGATTAGTTCTAGCGGAGCTATTCGCAAGTAGCTGTGGTTGCCTTGCTTGCTGGGTTGCCAAGCGAGCCAGGCCTTAGCATGGGCGCACGTAGCCAAGAGGCAAGCTGTACCGCTGCCGAGCAAAGCGGCACCGACAACCAAGTGAGTTGCCGTCGTCACCATGGCCGATGGCGAGGAGGAACATAATGTCTGCAATGAATTAAGATCCAGAGTTGAGCTGGTCTTCTAGCTTTGCCGTATAGTTGTATTGGAGCTTAATATATTTGAGCCCAGGCAAGCACACGGATGAGTATTAAAGCCTAATAATCCAAGCATATGGGGGTGTGGACTGGAATGGATGTAAGAGATGGTGGGAAATCTAAAAAAATTTTGGATGGAGGGAAGTTTATATTAACTCATCTTGAAAACATTGAATCGAATTAAGAGTTATTGTATTTATACTAACCAGCTTTAATAGGGGCTATTTTTGGGAAAAACACCACCTAGAAAACCTAAAATGACACCTATCTGAGAACAAAAACAAGTTTCTACAACATCTAAAAAAGAAAGGTGGGAGTAACTCAGTTACCAGAAACGCGGTTCGTCCGAGTCGCAGTATAGGATTCGGGTTCGCGGTTCGCCACTTTTTCTTCTAATTTTAACTGCGAACACAAATCCTATACCCTAAACTGGTTCGGGTTTGACAAATCAGGCTCTGGTTCGTGGGGGTTTACAACCAATCCGGTAACTATGGAGTAACTTGTAGTGCATGTATTTATGGAAAGGCACTCATATGTGCTCCATTTCTCTTTTTTCCCCTTACCCCTTTATTTGGTACATGTATATGTGAAAATTTTAGTGTGTAGAGGCTTCCTTTTGTTGTCATGATTCATATAACGCCTACATCGTGTGCTAAGGCATATTATACTAAAAAAGCTATACGTTTTGATATGGAAGCTTTGTGCTTTATTGATTTACCATATACCATTCAATTGTACACATGGAATTGTCTGCTTTGTAATACCTAGACTGCGTAACACATTATCGCTAAGTGGTATTAAAGAACAAAATAGTCACGTCTTATGCCTGTTGGGTGAACACTTTTGACACATGAAACAAGTGCCAAGAATGTGTGATGTATCACGTAAGGCCTTGTTTGGGAATTTATTAATATTACACTAGAGGGTATAAACCCCAGATCCAGTATGTCACCTAGTTTATGAATCACAGATTTTTTAACATGTAGTATGTAGTAGGTAGTCACCAGGTTTTATAACACTGGGTAGTCTGAGTTTGAGCATGGGAGGCCATGCATAACCTGTAGTTTAGGGCCAGGCTTGGCTTGCTGACCTTTAGGCCCAAATACAACTTCAGCAAAGCCTGGTTTAGGCAATTGAAGTAAACTTTGACAGGACTGATCCAACCTGTCCTGGCCAAGTATTACCTGCTAATGGATTTCTATCTGTAGGGCTTGGGGAGAAGTGAAGAATAGATTTGTTTTGGGAGCGAGAAGACTGCGGAAGTTTGTTGTTTTTCAAAATGCTTTAAGATATTAGTTATTTGTCTTTCTTTCTTTCTTTCTTTTTTTCAAGCAAAAAGTGCCTAGTGGGTAGTGATATCTTTTCATTCTCTCTTTTGTAGCCCATCACGAGAGTGTCATTAACTATGCCACCATGTGCGTCCTTGTCTCCCTGATAAGAAAACTTAGCCAGAGGTGCCACAAGTGTAAACATTGAATCTTAGCTGTGTATTTATAAAAGCAAAGGAATGACATGCATATAAATGTATCTCACACAAGTATGACTTGATTAAAATCTGAAAATACCGTAACACTCAACTTTGTGTTGACGTAATTTCATGTTAACTAGCTACTGGATGATTGTTGTTGCTCGGCATGTGTGACGCTTAGACTTAATATAAAATTTTGCAATGTTAATGGCTTGATGCATCATCATAATATCATATAAGCATATTACTTATGAACATCAGGATTTGATGATTGTTGACTGGCATCTTGGTACTAGATGACCTGGATATATGGAACTGGATTTGGATTTTATGGGAATTGTTGATGCTTGATTTCAAACAATCCATGTGCCATTTCTTATGTTGCATGGAGAAAACAGCATTTTCTTTTGCATGTTTGCTTCAGAACAGAGCATTCAAGCCCCTGGAAAATAAATGAGTCGTGACCTATTTCTTGGATTTTTCTCTCATAATTTTGCATTTATTTACTGTTATTTTTTCCTTTCTAGTAATGGTAGAAAGAACACCACAGGGTATAACCTTTAGCCATATACACAATTTGAAACTGGACAAAAGATACAGCACATAGTTTATATTGGCTTTATTACTACAAGAGTGTCTAAGCAACACAAGTTATTCAAGTCTTTATTTAGCAAATAAAGTCATCCAGACTTCCATGATCTGTTTTTACTCTCGAGTGTTTGAAAATTAGTCATCAATTTGGAGATCTTGAGGTCGTCATGATATTAACCTTTTTGAATATCTTGTCTTGCATGTTATCAATGAAACCAAATATGCCTAAGTTTCAGGACTTGCTGCAAAACATGATGGTCCAGTACATCCAAAATTCAGAGATGACTCTGGCTGCCTCACTATAATAGTTTGACCACTGTGTCTTGTGTCCGGGGTTGTCACTGTATATCATCTCTGGAGAGGTGTAGTGATCCAAGGTACATCAAGCGGGGTATGCTTGGTGGAATGTGCACAGAGTTTTCATTACATGACGAGTCAGGAGATTCTAGTGATGTCAAATTGCCAATATTCTTGGGAATGCCATCTGACAGATGATTTATTGACTAGTTCAGTAACATGATGCCTTGGAGGTTAGTCTGCTCTTCTGGGATCTCATTGGAAAGTGAAGTGCATGATAAATCAATTCCCACCAAATTTGGATTTATATTCTCGAAATGCTGATCCCCATTCTTCCAGAACTGTACTTCCTGAATCTTGATAGTACAAATAGCCATGTTATACAATATGCAAAAATGTGTGACTTGTTTTGTTGTCACGGAAGAAAGGTTTGTATGAACTATTGATATTGTGCGGGTAATGTAGTTGTGATAATAATCCAAGATCTGTAGTTTAGAAAGCTGTGATATTTTGGAAGGCATGCTACCATCAAACATACTCAATTGCAATTGAAGAATTCTTAGCTGTGGACAACCATCCCAAACTCCAATCCAAAGGAAAACTGCTTTTTAGATTGTTGTTGCCCATGTGCAGAGATTGAACAGGAATAGTGCTGCATTGAGTCAGGGGGCTCACCTTGGAGGAAGTTATTTGACAAATCCATGAATTCTGAAGTTTGCAAACACCACCAGCACTCAGGAACAGTGCTGTCTGGTTAACTTATTTTTGAAAAGGTTTGGGATCTCCAAAGATGCCAACATAGAAAACAATTTAGGTTTGGTTCCGCCAAGATGATTGCAGGACAAATCATGGTGCGAGGCATTGTAGCACCACTGATATTTCAGTTGAGAGTTGCGTAAGATCAGGTCAGTTATCTTACCAGTAAGTTTTGTTCTTGACCAGGTCCCAAACTAATTAGTTTAGAAAGGTTAGTGTATGGGGGATTTCATTTGACAGGACATATCTCAATCACTTTCACATCTAGTCGACCCAAATTGAATTTGCATTTACCTTGTCTTGGTTGTCCTAACTATCCCTTTTTTCCAGGGAACTTGTATTTCACATGGCAAGGTCAAGTCAATTGCATCTAATCGACACACTGGCTTCTGAGTTGTCTTAAGAGTTTGTTCCAAAGGGCTTGCGTTTGAAAAAATCAGCAGCAGCTATCAAGTTAGCTTTGTGCCGATACCATCTCAATCGGTGTATATTACTGATGATTACTGTAAAAAGTTGTCTGTCCATTTGTATCAAGACCTGCGCTTGATTTAGTACATTTGGCATTTGATAATGAGTTCCTGTGTGGTTGCACCTTTTGTCGTATCTGCCACTTATGTTGATCTATTTCGTGAAGTGCCAATATCTAACAAGTTTTGCGTTGCAAATTGAGTTCTTTGCTCTGGTTAGTAATCTTGTTGTGAATACATTGTCAGATTCTTCAATTGTTCGCTTACCCTAGATCACTGGAAGACTGAAGACCGGAAGACATTGTAGTCATATTGTGAATGCTTTGTGAGGCTGGTTGATTGGGATTTGCACTTATTTCTTCCTGAATCATCAGAAGCTGATCAGGTCTGGAAATAGATATGCATCGGCATAACTTACCAGTTGCGTTTCATATATTGTCAGTTCGTCACTACCCTGCTCGCTTCTACAAATATACGGTGCTCCTCTGAATAGGTACATTCCATTTTTGCATGTGTAACTTGGATATACGTCTAAATCATTAATTACAATGCAGGATTGCATTTCATACTTTTTGCGGGCGGTGTGCTGCAAATGCACTAGATTTGGCCTGATCTCCTGGCTTTTTATTTCTTGGGCATAACCGCATAAGTCATATTTTGATCCATTAGATCAATATCCAACAGTTGACATCTACTGTTCGTTGCAAATCCAACGGGCCACAAAAAGTTGACTTCCATTTAGAACAAAAAAACAATTCAGGCAACTTAAAATAACAAAAACCGAGAGAGCATTTTCGGCAAAGTAGCAAGCCTGTTAGAGTCTTAGAGAGAACCCAAGCCCCTGGTTCCCCTGGAACCCCGGCGCCGAAATCGTTCTCCTCCATTTGGGCGCGGCATGCACTGGCCGCTGCCTTGTTGAACGCTCCTCTCCTGGTCCTCGCGTCTCCCGCCTCTCCATCGTGCGGCCGGGAGGGCGACGTCGCTGGCTAGTGCTGCGTACGGGAGACCATGGGACGCCACCAGCGCTCGCGCTCCGCCTCCGCCTCCGCGAGCTCTTCGGCGACGCGGTCGTCGGACGTCACGGAGCTTGACTTCGCTGCAGGCGACCTCGACTGCCCCTTCGGCCACGTTGACGCGCTCGGCCCCGTCGAGCTCCGCGAGACCGCCTACGAGATCTTCTTCATGTCCTGCCGCTCGTCCGGCGGCCCCGCGGGCTTTAGTGCCGGGGTGCGGGGCGGCAGCACGTCGGAGGGGGAGGTTTCATCGCCGGTGGCCGGCGCCGGGGGGAGGGCCGGGGGCAGCGTCATGGGCAGCAGGGTCAAGAAGGCGCTGGGGCTCAAGGGTCGGCGGTTGTCGTCGTCAGCGCAGCCGATGATGGTGCGCACGCTGAGCCAGACGTCGGGCCCGGCTTCGCCCGGGCGGGCGCGGCGGCCGATGACTTCGGCGGAGATCATGCGGCAGCAGATGCGGGTCACCGAGCAGAGCGACGCGCGGCTGCGCCGGACGCTCATGCGAGCCGTCGTCGGCCAGGTCGGGCATGCTCGCATGGCCATTTTCACGTGCACATTCGTTCACGCACGGTTGCATTGATTGCTTTTGTTTCATCTTTTCTTGACTAAACTCATACTGTACATGCACAGGTGGGCAGGAAGCCCGACACGATCGTTCTCCCGCTGGAGCTCCTCCGGCAGCTGAAGCCGGCGGAGTTCGCCGACAGCGAGGAGTACCACCAGTGGCAGTTCCGGCAGATCAAGCTCCTAGAGGCCGGTCTCATCCTCCACCCCTCCCTCCCCCTCGACCGCCTCAACGCTGCCGTGCTCCGCTTCCGCGAGGTCATGCGCGCCGCTGAGATCCGCGCCATCGACAC
Source organism: Guadua angustifolia (assembly GCA_036346375.1). Classification (NCBI taxonomy): domain Eukaryota; kingdom Viridiplantae; phylum Streptophyta; class Magnoliopsida; order Poales; family Poaceae; genus Guadua; species Guadua angustifolia. The sequence continues at coordinate 28,329,853 of CM070519.1, forward strand.
GGCGAAGGGCTCCGACTCCATGCGCTCCCTCACAAACGCCGTGCACGCCCTCGCCTGGTGCTCCGGCAGCGGCACCGACGCGTGCCACTGGGCCGACGGCTACCCGCTCAACGTGCTCCTCTACGTCTCCCTCCTCCAGACCGTCTTCGACCTGAGGGAGTGCACCGTCGTGCTGGACGAGGTCGACGAGCTCCTGGAGCTCATCAAGAAGACGTGGCCTATCCTCGGCATCGGCAGGGCGGTGCACAGCGTGTGCTTCGCTTGGGTCTTCTTCCAGCAGTACGTGATCACCGGGCAGGTCGAACCGGACCTCGCCGCCGCGGCTCTCGCCGTGCTCTCCGACGTGGCAGCCGACGCGAAGCACGGGAGCCGTGACCCGGTGTACGCGAAGGTGCTTCTGAGCACGCTCGGGGCGATGCAGGAGTGGTCGGAGAAGCGGCTGCTGGACTACCACAACAGGTACGAGAAGGTCATTGGCGGCGCCGCCACGGAGGGCATGGAGATCTTGCTGTCCATAGCGCTTGCCGCCGGCAAGATCGTCTCCGACGGTGAATACGTCGGCATTGGGAACTTTGCCGGTGACCGCGTCGATTACTACGTCAGGTGTTCGATGAAGAACGCCTTCACCAAAGTGAGCTCATGCTCTCATGTACTAGAAGTCTAGAACACAACACATTTTTGCTTAAAATGATGCTATCTACGTAATAATCTCTGTTCATAACTATTTTGATATGATCTGATTTATCTACATATTAATTTCTGTTCATAACTATTTTGATACCATCTGATTTCAGATACTGGAGAACGGAATGGGCGAGGGCGACAGCATGATCATCGACCGTGACAACGACCCCGGCGTCGTCCTGACGCAGCTCGCGAGGGACACGGAGCAGCTCGCCTTGTTTGAGCGCAGGAGCTTCAGCCCGATGCTGAGGCGGTGGCACCCAGCCCCGGTCGCGGTCGCCGCGGTCACCCTGCACGGCTGCTTCGGCGTCGTGCTGAGGCAGTACCTGGCCAAGGTCACCATCCTCACGGAGGAGCTCGTCCACGTGCTCCGCTCAGCGAGCAGACTGGAGAAGGCCCTGGCGCAGATGACGGCCGAGGACGCGGCCGACTGCGATGATGACCGGGCGAAGGCTGTCGTCGGCGACATGGAGCCCTACGAGGTGGAGTCCGTCGTCATGGGCTTGCTCAAGGCTTGGCTGGACGACAGGCTTAGGGTTGGCATGGACTGCCTCCTCAGAGCCAAAGAAACTGAGGTGATTCAACAACTTGACGATGACAACTTGAAAGTTTATCAAACTTTACACTGATGAGATACGAAATGTGTCGCGTACGTGTTTGTTTGTAGAGCTGGATACCGAAGTCCAAGGAAGAGCCCTTCGCCGGGTCGGCAATGGAGCTGATGAAGCTGGCCAGGGCGACCGTCGACGAGTTCTCCGAGATCCCAGCAAGTGCGAAAGAGGACGTGGTTCAGGAGCTCGTCGACGGCCTCGAGTCAATGTTCCAGGAGTACATCTCCTTCGTCGCGTCGTGCGGTAACACACGCAACGTCTTCTCTAATGCCACATTCATATTTATAGCGTTTAGATTAAACTTTCCTTTTTGTGCCAATGCGTTTGTTCAACCACAGGGTCCAAGCAGAGCTACCTCCCTCCGCTCCCGCCGCTGACGAGGTGCAACCAGGACTCGGGCTTCTTCAGGCTGTGGAAGAAGGCGGTAATGCCATCGTGCCAGGCGCCGGAGAGCGGTCCGCGCGGCGGCTCTCACCACACCCCGCGCCCGTCCATCAGCCGCGGCACGCAGCGTCTCTATGTCCGCCTCAACACGCTCCACTACGTCCTCACCCAGGTCCAGGCAATCGACAGGTCGCTCTCATCCGTGACCCGCGGCGGAGGCGGCGGTGGTGCGGGCGCCTCGCCGCCAGCCTCCGGAGCGGGTGGCCTCCGCGTCGCGACGTCCGTCCACTTCGACGACGTCCGCGCAGCCGCACAGTCGGCGATCTCCTACGTCGCCGAGGTGGCCGCGTACCGGCTCATCTTCCTGGACTCGCGCCACTCGTTCTACCACGGGCTCTACGTGAGCAACGTCGCCGACACGCGCATCCGCCCCGCGCTCCGCTCGCTGAAGCAGAACCTGTCGTTCCTGGTGTCCGTCCTCGCCGACCGCGCGCAGCCGGTGGCGGTGCGGGAGGTGATGAAGGCCTCGTTCGAGGCGTTCCTGATGGTCCTTCTCGCCGGAGGCAACGACCGGAGCTTCACGAGGGCGGATCACGGCATGGTGGAGGAGGACTTCCGGAGCCTGAAGCGCGCGTTCTGCACGTGCGGGGAGGGACTGGTCCCGGAGGAGGTGGTGGCGCGCGAGGCGGAGACGGCGGAGGGCGTCGTGGAGCTCATGGCTCAGGCGACGGAGCCCCTCATCGACGCGTTCGGCGTCGCGACGTGCGAGTCCATCGCGGGGGCGCTCGAGGACGAAGACGGCGGCGGCGGAGGCGGAGGCGCGACCCCCGTGCCGCCGACGTCGAGGAAGTGGGACCCCGCCGACCCGAATACGATCCTCCGCGTGCTGTGCCACCGCGACGACGAGGTCGCGAACCAGTTCTTGAAGCGCACCTTCCAGCTCGCCAAGAGGCGGTGAGGCTACAGCAGGCTAGCGCTCTCTTGCATGCAGGGTCCATGCCTCAAGTTCTCAATGGCGCGCCGCCCATTCGATCGAAAGAATTAGTGGCTACTTGCTACGTTAGGTCCCATGATTTGGCAGTTCGGACACCTGACCATCTACCTTCCTGTAATTGTAAGGTCAGATGAACAGAATCAATTACATGAATACTGTAAGTAATCACTCCAAGGATCCTAAGATTTTGCTACCTGGCTTCATTTCTCAAAACAATTCAATTGATCAACGAGATGGTAACAGTGCAACTAGCAAACTAGCAAGCGTTGCAATGCCATGGCAGTTGGCAAGGCCGACCTGCCTTGAATTGGGCCAGATTTGAATGAGAACGCACGTGGGCGGGCGAGTGTCCCTCCAGGTTCCGTCCATCTGCGCGGCGCCGCCCGCCCTGTTCGCCGACTCCGTCCGCCGTGAGGTAATTTTGTTTTGGGAGTTCTCCGTATTCGATCAGTTGCTATGTTTTCTTTATTTTACTTCCTAAATAAGAACGCTGACGCTTTTTTAAAAAAGAAAATAAGAACGCTGAGGAGATCTAGCAACGTCAAATTTAGTGCCAGTGAAGTTTGTGGTGGTTAAACGAAATTTTATGGTAAAAAATTGACAGTTGAAGTGTGGAATCACTAATATCCAATCACCTATTGTCCGGTCGTGATTAAGGTTTCAAATTTTGGCTTAAAATTTTTTTCGGCACCCCAATTTTGGGACAAAATAACTTTCCAAAAGTCTAAATTTTTTTTGACAAATTTTGAATTTTGGATAAAATTCAAATGAACCCACCGAAATGTAACCAGAATAAAAAATTTTTGGGACACACTGAAAAGACTGAAATTCGGTGAAATTTGAAACCTTTGTTGTGATGCAATACAAACCAAAAAAAAACCCCAAACTTCATCACTTCAGGTGGTCATACCGGTAAACAAACCTTCATTCCATTATATAAAACTTACTTTCACAGCATCGAAAAATAATTTCGTGTTTGAGCAGTCCGGAAAGTATTTTTTATTCCAGTAATCAGTATTCAATAGTACAGTACATCTGCAGTTTTTAAGTCTAAGAAAAGATTGTTTTTAAGTTTCAGAAGAGCTTGCCGAAAAGTTACTGTAACTCTGTCAGTAGAGCATATATTGCTGGTCAAGCTTTCTTTGCATTCATCAAGGCAAATATGGGGATCACTGCTCCCTACTAAATTCTGTATTGAGTTGTTGCATTGCATTCTACCTCCTTTTATGGATTGTGATCAAGTTAAGCCGTATAACAGCTGTAAATTTATGAGAGTGCACAACAATGCCCATGCTTTCCCGTCAAAAAAATTAGAAAAACCCGTCAAAAATAAAGGCCATGCTTGTTTCTTTGTTGGCTTACACTGTTGATGCAATGACATATAGTGATACAGAATTAAGTCATCGCTGGTCTTTTATCATAGGAGATGAGTAATGCAGTAAATGTCTAACCATTGCAGATCAAATTACTTAGACGCTACATTTACGCTAAACAATAGATTGTCTGTTTCTTCTTCCATAGCATGGTTTATGGCACAGCCACCTAGAACTTATTCCATTGACTTGAAGCCAGAGCATCAAACTATAGCAACGGGGTGGAACCCATGCAGAATTGCAGCAGACCATATGCAGTTCACTGGGACCTTATTACCTGGCAAGAATGCGTTCTGCAGTAATTTTTTAACACCATAGCATTCTAAGTGCTCAAGATGTCATCTTAACCTTTTTTCTCTCTTCTTTAATACAATCCTATCAACAAGTTTAGCATAAACTTTACTAATCGGTCGACATCAATATTAAACAAGGTAAACAATGATAGCATAATGATATAAACAGGAATAATAAACTTGGAACCATGTTAAGAACGACCGAGAACACGGAACGCTCAAGTCCTCGCACATGAGAATGCTCGGTGCACACGCCCGAGATCGCACAGATCACATGTATCCGTTAGCAATCTTTACCTTTTGGTGACATCGAAGAATGAAGATTTATAGACAAACAATTAAACTTCTTAAATATTATAAAAGTTCAACTAAGTCCATGCAGACTATTATTATAATATGAAGGTTCAACAACTAAAACGACCAGATACTTCATTAATCTAAAAATGATCAATAATACTAGATAATTGTAGTAGATAATGATGTGACACGTGAAGCAATGGTACTACTCCTATCATATGGATGTTGTCTTCATTATTCACCTAAAATATTAAAAAAGGAATGGTGGGTCCACAATTTAGTAATTACATAATAAAATAGTAAAAATTAACAATTTATCATCATTAGATCATTTATGTCATTCCCCACATAACTCAATGGTAATTTCAACTTTCTTTATTGAAATACAGATGCTCATGCATATATCTCTTCTCTTTAGCATATACCAGTATAGCGGAGTGCAACACCCGTTGATATCTACTCAAACCTGCCCACTTTCATGTGGAGACCTTATGCCCGCTCATTTTCACATAGGATCCGCACTTTCATATGGAGACCTTATGCCCGCTTTCATTTTCACATAGGTTATCTTACGCTATCTTATTATGTATATAATGCCTCACTTCATATAGGGACCTCATCTCCACTCCTATGAAGTGCCTACCACATTAGGTCTTTCTCTTTCAACTCCCGTGGGATTGTCCATATAAAGTAGGTTATAGTTGCCACTCGGATCATTTATCTCTATCTTATTATGTATATAATGCCTAATTTCATTTTTCGATGTAAAACCCATTGATATCATGTTATACATTTCAGTTGTGATGGATGAATCATCAATAGTAAAACATCAATATAAATGGTCCATGTCCCGCAAGCAAGCGCCGCCGATGCCGCGAGCCGCGTTTTCCCCGAGCAAGCGATGCTCGCCGCGCTGTAGACTTTCGCCGCGAAGCCCGCGTCCCGAAAGCAAGCGCCGCCGATGCCGCAGTAGTCTTCGCCGCGAGCCCTGCCCCGGCAAGAAACAGCAGCGCCGCCGGATGCCGCCGTAGCGAGTTTTCGCCCCGGCCGAGCAAGCGCCGCCGGATGCCGCAGAGTTTTTCGCCGCGAGACCGTCCCCGAAAGCAAGCGCCGCCGGATGCCGCAGAGCTTGGTTCGTCGCGAGCCCTAGCCCCCGAGCAAGCGCCGCCGATGCCGCAGAGTTTTTTCGCCGCGAGCCCGCCCCGCAAGCACTACCGCCGCAAGTTTCGTGCATCGCGAGACCGTCCTCGAGCCGCCGCTGCGGATGCCGCAGAGCTTTCGCCGAGTCCCGAGCAAGCCCGCCGGATGCCGCAGAGTCTTCGAGACTCCGCTTCGGATCCCGCGAAAGCAAGGCCGCCGGATATCGCAGAGTTTCGCCGCGAGCCTCTTGACCCCGAGCAAGCGCCGCCGATGCCATGCAGTAGTTTTTCGCGCGAGACCGTCCCGAGCAAGCGCCGCCGGATGCATGCAGAGTTTTTCGCCGCGAGCCTCGCCCCGAGCAAGCGCCGCCGGATGCCGCAGAGCTTTTCGCCGCGAGACCGTCCCGAAAGCAAGCGCCGCCGGATGCCGCAGAGTTTTTCGCCGCGAAGCCTCGTCCCCGAAAGCAAGCCTCGATGCCGCAGCGCCGCGAGCCCGTCCCCGAGCAAGCGCCGCCGGATGCCGCAAGAGTTTCGCCGCGAGACCTATCCTCGAGCAAGCGCTGTTTCGGATGCCACGGTAGTTCTTGCGCCGCATGACTCCAATCCTCTTCAAGAAGAGGCCTTTTCCCGCTTTAGCTCTCGGCTGCCCTCGAAGCTCTTCGCTGGAAGTCTGTCCCCGAGCAACCGCCGGATTTTTCCCCGAGCAGTACTCATAAATTAACATGATAAATCATTCATAATCATTAAACAACAAATAACCAATTGATCCTCATTCAACAAGTAAGCTCATGGGGACCCCGTCCCGGATCGTCGACAGTACTCATAAATTAACATGATAAATCATCCATAATCATTAAACAACAAATAACCAATCGTCTACAGTTCTACCATACACTTGCGTTTTAACCACATGAGACAGAGCGATGAGTAGTTGTTGCTAAACCCGAAGTCACACTTCCTACAATAGGTAATATTAGAGCAATGCTTCAATGTTTTCCTTCCAATATAAGTTACACAAATCTTAAAGTAAGCAAAGGGGTAAGTAATCACCATCTACCTTTTATTCATGCTTTAATATTTGTGCAATTGTAAAAAAGAAAAGCATGGAATCACATCTCGTAATATTAACTCAACCACATGCCATAACAATACATAACGTCATTCATAACAATGTCACTCCTACATACGACCTTGGACCTAACTTTCCCCACAGGATGATTTTCTCTTTGCAGTCTTCATAGTCATACAAGCATAACTCCTAACTCAGAAGCCCAAATATAGCAAACCATATATGTTTTGAAAACTACACAAGATTATCCGAACCTTCCTAGTTGGCCATATTTAAATTAGTTTATTTAACCCCTTGTTTCTAACCCCAAAGATCGATGTGTTATCTTATTGGATAGCCGGATTAACAATTTCGCTTCTATTTCTATACAACACCAAATATAGAAAATCATAGCATCTCTGAAATCTATGTAAAGTTACCTAGCTTTCTCTAGTTATGTATATAATTTAATTCGCCATCATCTAGCTCTAATACATAAATTAACACAATTGCATCCTTCAAGGGCAATATGTAGTTATCGCATTGCTTGCTACCAGTACCTCTTTGTGGATTGTGATCAAGTCGAACCGTATCACAGCAGACAGCTCTACATTTATCAGAGAGTGCATACAATGCCCGTACTCATTTCTTTATTGAAATACATTTATTGATGCGAAGAACAGAGACCGATACAGAACGGAGTCATTACCAGTCTTTGATCATAGGACATGAATAATGCGGTAAATAGCTAATGATGGCATACCAAATTACTTTGATGCTACGTCTTTGCTAGCCAATGTGCCTGTTACTCTCTTTTTTCTTTCATAGCATGGCTCCAGCGAGCATATGGTATATCTGTCCAAAACTAATTCCATTGACTTGCGACCAGAGCATCAAACTTGAGAGCAACGGGGCTGAAGCCGCGGAGAATTGCAGCAGACCGTACTTTCTCCATGTCTAGCACGATGTCTTCGCGCTCGTGCTCGTTCCATCCCTCCAACGCATGAATGATTCTAGGTTTGCGCCACGTGCTCATGACCCTCCTTGGCAGCCAATTCTGCCAAAAAAGACAAAAAACTGTAAACTTAGACCATGCGTTAAGTTCTTTCAATATTGCAGTTCATTGTGTTACCTGCCTCGCAGGAATGCACATTCTGCAGTGTTTTTGGTATAGTCATTCCAGGAGTCGTTGAGTAGGTGTATCAGTCTGTGTAGCATTCTTGGTGACAACTGTGAATATGGGATAAACAGTGTGCCTTTCTGTGCCCTGAACTGGTCAGTAGCATCTAGACCTTCTCCAATAACCCACACCTGCAAAATTTGAGGGCAAGCAGTGATGCCGTTTGTTGATTAGAGATGATGTTCTCTCATATGATGTCTCCTATCCATCTTTTAAAGAGAGTGGAGGGAACACATAAGCCCTTCTTACCTTTGCATTGGCGGTTTTCAAAAATAAAAGGTTGTCAGTGACTCAGCTCCATATTATGGCATGTTGGGCTTAAGAAAATGATAACCCTGCTTGTTTGTCATTACAACCTGCACAAGATAAGTTGCTTGTTAAATTTTAGAACAAGAAATTATTTCTTCATGCCAATTAAAGTGAAGGACATACAAGTATTTAGTTCTTACCTTGATATTTTTCTTGCACAATGCTGCGGCAACAGCTCGACTACTCCCCAAAGAGTCTGGCGTCATCTTAGACATCAAATCAAGAACTCAGGCTCTGATACCATTGTTGGAAAAATAAAAAAGAACAAGAACCAAAAATCAACTCAGGCTCTAATACCAATTGTTAGAAAAATAAAAAAAACAAGAACCAAAAATCAACGGCGCAAATTCTTCAGTGTTATGACTCAAACTTAGGACCTTCAGCTTGTGGCATAGTGCACAAGCCAACTAAGCTACAAAGCTCTTTGTGTTTTACGTTGATTCTTTTCTCAACTTATGCTTCTCTTTGTTTACAAGGCTCTACTTATATAGCAGATTTTCCAACCGATTCACACATGCTCTCGGACACCAAACTTCGCAAGGTGCCCACATAACATGCATATTGAGACGGACTTGTCTCGGAGGATTACCAAAATTAAAACTAACATGCTATCGTGCCAACCAAAGCCATGAGAGAGTCCAGATGGAAAGTTGCTAAAATGGCATTGTAAATGTTTGACAAAGAACAATCCACTTCAAATTTTTACACCATTACTGTGGTGATTCGTGTCTTACGTTGCGTGTAGGTAACGAAGCGACGTGCGACATGGTTGGCCTAGTGCGTAACACGTGGCACGCATCCAACTATGCCCTGCAGATCCAACGGCCAAGGTTGAGCGGAGGCAGGTGAAGTAGCGGGATAGGCGGCAAGATATAGACCCTCCTCACTAGATCAAACGGCTAAGATCTACGCAACACGGGTTGCGACGCGGCTGGCCCACGCTTGACACATGTGTAGGATCAAAGCTAACCGACTAGAGAGGGTGAATAGGAGGTTTCTAAATTTTTGACTCTAATTTCAATTTGCAAGATCACTAAACAAGAATTTGCAATTTTGACAATTTAGCATCAAGTTTTCTAGTGATCACAAAAAGTTTCCATAATTTAAGTATTGGCAAAGTATGATTCTACACACACATCAATGTTCCCAACTTGCTAGAAATATAAATTGCACAAGAGATCAAGAAATGCAAACCACAAGCAAAAAATGCAAGAATTTATCCCGTAGTCTTAAAGACTTGCCGATCTCCCCTAATCCAAGTTGAGGTGACTTGAATGACTTTAAGCCAGCTCCACCTTCTTGAGCCTTCCACGATCACTATGGTAGTTCTTCCCCGTTCCGGGTAGACGAACTCCGGCCTTCACTACTTGCCTGGACTTCTCACAACCTACGTTGAGAAGCTCACCGTGCACGATCACCTCCAAGCCATCTAGGAGGCTGCAACCTCTAAGAGTAATAAGCCTTGACGCTTGTTTGAGGTCGGATTGAGTGTCTAAATTTTCAAAACTAAATGCAACACTCAAATTTGCTCCTCACTTTCTCAAATGAGAAGTGAATGCACTAAGGAGTGAATAGGGCTTGCTAGAGCTCAAATATCATCAATGAGGATCAAGAGAGGCTCTAGAATACAAGTGAGGGGTATTTATAGCCTCCACCAACAAAACTAGCCATTTGAGCTCAAATCATGCATATGTCAGCATTTCTGGTGCTACCGCCTATGTAGGACCAGTAGCACTGGGCTCCAACCCAACAGTTGGAATAGTGCATTAAATGCACTGTCAAAAACCATTGTGTAGAGGGTCCGGTGCTACCGTCCAACTGAGATCAGTAGCATCGGGCCCCTTTTAAATTTTCTCGGCCAAAAGGAGACTCTCTGGATTTTTTGCACCAGATATTTTTAGCGGTGTTACTCGCCATGCAAGAAAGACCGGCTCATAAAGCGGTAGCACTGACCTGCCAGTAATGCCCAAAATACACCTTCCGAATTTTTACACGAAGATTTTGGCCGGTGCTACGCTTCTCCCAAAGAGTTACCGGCTACCATGGGCGAGTAATCGACTACTAAAATGCCCCAAAATGCATGCCCTTTGGAATTTTCACACGCTCTAAGGGTTTGCTACTCGCCGCTTGCAGAGCACCACCGCCATGTCCCCCAAAATACCCTTCTCGAGTTTTAACACACCGCTCAGGGGTTTGTGCTCATTTTTCGGTAGCACCAGTTACCATGGCTATGTAGCACCGGACTCCCAGATGCTTCCTTTAAAATTCATAGAATTTTCCATTGGAATCTTAATTTGACATAATGCATGATCTTAAGCATAGAATTGAGCCTTTAAACCTTAACCGTCATCAAGATAATCGTTAAGACCCCTCTTAATAGTACGGTCCTATTTCTAGCAACTCGATCTTTTCTCCAAAACTCCGAGGTGGCAAAAAGGCAAGAAAAAAGCCCTTATATTTATACCTTTGTCACTTGTTTGACGCATTGATCTTCTTTTGCGCCGCTTTTATGCTTCCATGATCACCAAACCTAGGACCAACCTATTTTCAACATTCTTAAGAAAAATATTAGTCCTTTAACCATGATTGTCATTAATTACCAAAACTATGAGGGAATTCAGAGCCTAGATGCCCCTCTTTTTGGTATCGATGACAACCCCATCATATGAAATAAATTGTAATTGATTTTCAATATGCAACAAGCGGAATATGTTGTATACTCAAGAGTTTGGTTTTGATAGAATTTTACTTCTTGACATGTTGAAAAGTGGATTGAAGTAAAATGCTAGTAAAACATAATGTTTAATTTGAAACTCTCCCTAAAGGTGTGCATATAAGTAGAGAATGAATATTTGCCATTCGACCGACGTGGCTCGTCAATCTGCGACATCGCTCCTTGCTCGCTCCAACCATGCCACCTCCGGCGATCGTCCGGCGGACGCTCTGCCAACCCACCGTCTCACCCAGTCACCTCCTCCCACCCATGATCTAATCGAAGTTCATGACCAATTTTTGAGCTCAACAGACTCCAATCTAATCTCAAAGTTAGATTTAATTCCATTTTTGGATCCCGTTGGCTCCAGCTTTAGTGCAGCTTCCAGTTTTTTCGCTCAGCTTTTCAACTTATCTTCCGGTTTTAGGCTCCAACTTATGGTTTTTAGCTTCAGCTTTTGATTTCATCAGATTTTGCTACGTGCACCCGAATGTACTAGGGTTTCAATAGAAATTTCTACACGCACCTGAAGCTCACCACGAAGTTTTATTTCAAAATCTACCATATTTTTTATCTGCAATTTTTCTTCACTATGTCATCTACTAAATTTGACATTGAGAATCTCAATGACAAGATCAGTTTCTCTATATGGTAGGTTCAAATGAGAGCCATTCAAGTGGGCATGAGGAAAGCATTGCTATTTACTCTGACAACTGTTCCAGTGCCAACAAAAGTAGGATTTTATTGCAATTCTTATTATTTGGCGATATTCATGCACAATTCAGACCATTAGATCTATTATTTTGTGCTTATATTATTGGCGGATTTCGCTGCAGTTTCAGGCTGTTATGCCTATTATTGGTGGATTTCACTGTTGAAAATTCAAGCTTTTATGCCTACTATTGGCGGTATTCATTATGATTAATAATGGGAAAATTTCTTCCATATTTCATCGTTAGTTTCTTTGACATTTTATCATCTATCTTTGGCAAAAAAACTCAATTGAGGAGACAAATGAATTTGATGTTTCATCACTATTACTTTGAATTTGTTGTTTCATCATTGTTATTTTAGTGTTTTATTCACCGTTTGAATACGTTGCAATTTGGATTGCTTGTGCGACCATTATAGAGATTTTGGCAATGTTCATTTGGAATTTAATGACACCCTACCGGTAGCATTATACTTTTAAGAGTTTTACTAGTGAAGGTTTTGCTCTAATATCAGTTTGAGATGAAGGTTTAATGTGCAAGAAGGAGTTTATTTTTGCGTGAAAACTACAACATTGTTTTATTGTCTTTGCTTGATATGAGGGTCTACTGTAATTTATACTCCATTGACAGCACGATAGTTCTTTTTATCTTGGCATTTTTGAAGGAACAGTTTCAACCATATTATGGACTTTCAGTAGGCAGTTTACCGAATTTTATGTTTCAAGTGGAGCATGTCAAAATTCATATTATGTATTCTTCATTATCTATCCAACACTACATGTGATGTCTTGGTTTATGCCATTGATGATTGAGTATTTGTTTCAAGAGATCGGTTGCATATAATCAGACTTTACTAGGGTTATGAATCATGGAAGTCCCAGATTTTTTCATCTACTTTGTTGACAGATGTGTGTTTGGATTGATTGTTTCAGTCTTTCTCTTAATCTACTAGTGATTTGCTCAATCTTGCTTCATGAGAAGCATTTACATAAGACTATTCCAGTCTTTCATACCTTTTATGGTTTTTTGGACTACAAGTGCTTGAATTGACTATTTTAGTCTTCGTTGTTTATTAGTCCTTTGGATTTTTAATGCTCTTGATATTCATGGTGCTTATTTGCCCTTCAAGGTTTTTCAAAAATATTTCGTTATGGATTTTGAGTTAAGGGGAAAGTTGTTAGAGATAACACAAATATCTCAACTTTTCATATTTTTTAGTTTTATCCAAATAGATTGTTAGTCCAAGTTTGCTACAACTCGAACTCTTTCGGCTATTTAAGCTACACCCCCGTATATATAATCCTTTCACCATTATAGTGGATTGTTTTTCATGGTTTTTTTCTCCAAGGGTTTTTTCACATTAAATTTTGTGTCTAGTTATTTTGCCATGCTTCTAACCCTAACATATCCCACAAGTCATAGCAAGCCAAATCAACAAAGAAACAACCCACAAATCCTTAAGAGCAAGATCTATAAAAGCTACCTCCTCAAGCCAAAATTGGGTTTCTTAAGAAAACTTTAGAGAGGGAGTGAGATGGTGCTTGGATGATTGGAACAAGACATTCTCACGGTATTTCCATCAATCATGAAGCTAGACCACCAATTAAAAATATAGGAGAAGAGGACACTCAAAAATCTCAAGAACATGATGCCGCAAACACAACTTGTAAGAATAAGTTATAATAGACCTTGCTAGGTTGGGACATATTCTAGATGAATTTCTCAACCTCTTACGCATCATAGATCCAACAGAAAGATAGCAAGTAAAAGGAGGGGAAGCAACATTCAAGTTGCATGAGAGAATCAAGCAAAAATACAAAAAAATAAAATAAAATTCAGAACATAGGTAAATTTAAATCTTGCATTGCTTAGAGATAAATAGTTACAAAGCCATAATTCATGGTGGGCTAAGCTTAAAGGAGTATAAGGAAACCAAAAATCCTTCTCTAAGACTTAACCTGGAGGCATCTCTCCACCTCTCTATTTATAGCACACTAGGAGTAACCTTCACCTTTAGATCACTTTCTTGGTCCTCAAGAAACCTCATCAAGATTTGAGATTCACTCCCCTCTCTCATACATGGGCTAACTCACAACCCAACAATATAACGGATTTTAACCATCCACTTGTCATCCCCGCTTGTAGCAACTCCACGGCCTTAGTCATCTTCTAGCGTCACCTTGATTGTCTAGACCTCAACTCTCCTAGCCTAATCTCGATCTCCACCTCACCATGACCTAGCTCCGAAGTCCTGTAACTATTTCAGACAAGCAAAATATCACATAGCATTACTCATAATATGCAATATATGATCTACTGACTAGTCACATATCTAAGGATTTCACCTTAGGTCACGACCACTCTTCAAGACTATGACCACTTAAGGCCACAATCATTGAAGGGTGCCTCAACCACTTAAGGCTATAACCAGTCAAGACTCTAACCACTCAAGGCTACGGCTAGTCAAGTCTCTGACCACTCAAGTCAAGGCCTTGACCACTTAAGACTATGGCTAGTCAAGTCTCCGACCACTTAAGGCTACAACTAGTTAAGTCTCCGACCACTTATCCTAGACAACTCACACAAATCAACACAAGCCTAACAAATATCAAATACTCATCACACATCTATAGGTTGACCTCCACATGGTCTTACAATCTCTCCCTTGATGAGTATATTGACAAACATCGAAAGGGCATCAAATTGAGCTTGTTTTGAAGTAAGTGCAATTTCTGTTGCAAGAACCTTACTTGGTCCAAATCAAAGAGAAATCTATCAACAAGACCAAATTAGTAAGATAAGATTTAGAGCAAACAATAGGAAAGAACAAGTTGTCCACAAATGCTCTAAAAACCAAGAAAATTCTCACAAAAGCTCAACTTTGCTCATGATCTAAAGAAAAGAACTATTTTCACCATGACCATTTTCATAGCAAGATGAAATGCATTAGGAAGCAAAATGCCTTTCCACATTTCTCCTCCTTTTGGAAATATAGGCATCAAACAAAAATATGAATGCATGAGATGTATCCTAGGAGAGCTTTGAAGATTAACTAAATGAACATAAAGAGCAAAGTATAATACTAAGTTACTCAAGTTTAGATTATGCTAGACTAAGTCATATCCAATTACATATTTCAATATCCTTGCTAGCAAGTAAAAAATAAGGTTACATTGTTTTTGCATAATTTCAACTAGAGCGATAGTTAGCATAATCTTTCCCATTGGAGGATTCTCTCAGTTCTTTTGTTGAGGTCTCCTTCCTTCTGTTTCACTACACTCACCATCCACGCTTTAACTCTTCCACTTCTCCTCTTCCATCCTTGTTGGGTCCTACTCATGTGCCTTCTCCCTCTTTGTTGGGTCTTGCTCCTGATCCTCTCTTGCCTCCTCTTGCTTCATGATACAACCTTTGTGATCGAGCTTCTTCATCATGTTAGCCCCCCTCTCACCTTGGTTCTCCTCCTGATCCTGTTAGGCAGCCTCCTCCTATTTGAGCTGATCCTCCTACTCATGCACTTGTTGCAATTTAACCCGGCTCAGATCATGATACTACATCTTGTCCAGAGTGGTAGCTTGTCATGGCAGAGGAGCTTGATGTTCTTCAACGAACTGGTACTTGGGATATTGTTCCCTGTCCTACTCAAGTTACTCATATCATGTGCAAGTGGCTTTATAAGATGAAGACCCATTTTGATGGTTATATTGAGCTCTATAAGGCTTACCTTGTTGCACGTGGCTTTCAGCAAGAGTATAGCCACAACTTTAACAAAACTTTTGCTCTTGTTGCTCATATGAGCACTATTCGCACTCTTGTCACCATTATCTCTGTTCACTATCGGACTATCTCTCAGCTTCATATTAAGAATGCATTTATTAATGGAGATTTGTGTGAGACCTACATGCAACTGCCTTCTGGGTATTATGTTCCCGATGGTTATGTTTGTCTCCCCCATCATTCACTCGATGAGCTCAAGCAAGTCCCTCTACTTAGTTTGACCATTTCACTTCTATTGTTGGCTTCTCTACTAATGATCATGACACTTCTCTCTTTGTTCACACTTCCTCTCATGGTCGGATACTTCTTCTTCTCTACGCAGATGACATGCTCATTACTAGAGATGGCCCTCAATATATTGACTTTGTGAAGGAGCGTCTTAGTGAGCCATTTCAGATGTTCCATATGGGTACCCTTAGCTACTTCCTTGGGATTGAGGTTACCTCTACTCCTGGTTGCTACTACCTCTCCCAATAGAAGTATATTCAGGATCTCCTTACTCATGCTTGTCTTATTGACTAATGCATGGTAGACACTCCTGTGGAGCTATCTCCTTGCTCATACTTGTCTCACTGATCAACGCACAACGGACACTCCTATGGGGCTCCACCTTCAGTTTTGGTCCACTGACAGTACTCTGCTTGAGGATTCCACTCGATATCATCGTCTTATTGAGAATTTGATTTATCTTGCCACTACTCGATCTGACATCTCATGCTATTCACATTCTAAGTCATTTCATTTCTGCTCCCACTCAAATCCATGTTCCCATTCAATTTAGTTCCGTGTGTGCATTGGGAATTCTAGTGTTTGGTTGGGCCTAGTGTTTTGGGCCTTTTGTTTTATCCAAGATGGCAAGATTTTAGTAGGTTGAACGAAAATATGAAATTGAGATGGGTAGGGGACTCCCATCCAAGCGGTACTTTTATGCATCACCCTCTCGATACAAGTTACACAAATCTTAAAATAAAACAAAAGGTAAGTATTATCTATGCTTTAATATTTGTGCAGCATTCAAATTGTGATACATAGAAGCACTCTCCTTTCTTTTTTGCTTAGGAATTTATTTTTTTCGCTCATTAGGGGAAAACGTAAACCAAACACATGGTAATTTGTTTTGGCAGGAACGACTAATTTGTTCAAAAGTCTCCTACAAGTGGGTCTAGTTGGTTAGAGTATATGGACTCGACATGGGGATTCCTTAAAACATATGACTAGTTTGAGCTTATCCTCAAACTAAAATATTTAAAGAAATCCTCCTAAGATATCATATGTCATCTTCTCCATCAATCTCTACCTTTCCCTTTCCCTCTTCTCTACTTACATCCCACAACAGCTTTCTTCCTCTCTAACACAAATTTCAAATAAGAAAATTTTAACTTTGAAATTTTTAAACAAGAAGTTTCAAATCAAAAAATTTCAAATCAAAAAGTTCAACTAGGGAAATTCCAAATTGAAAAAAATTAACTTGGGAAAATTTCAACTTAAGGAACTTTCAACTAAGAAAAATTTAACTTGGTAAATTTCAAACCAAAAAATCAAGGATATTTTGTAACAGGGAATTTCAACAAAATTTCAGTTCAAAAACTTTCAATTAAAAAAATCAATTTGAAACTTTCGATTTGAAAAAAGTTACAAATAAAAAAACTTTTAGTTCGAAAAGATTTGGCTCAAAAAACTTTCGAATCGAAAAGTCTCGTGTTAAAATACTTTTGGTTTTAAAAGTTTTGACTCGGTTCAAAAAAGTTTGATAAAAAACTTTTGAAAATATTTAAAAATAATAATTATTAAAAAAAACTTAGGAGGAAACTTGAAAACAAAAACTTTTTTGAGTTTGATGGGAAGTGAATGGGAGAGAAGAATGGGATAAAAGGGACGCCACCAAGTGTTGCAACAAGAGAGACTTTGTGAGGGGAAGGTCAGTGGGGAAGGAAGGACGTGTTGTTACTATATATATCACAATGAGAGGCGTCAAACTAGCAATTTCATTCCTTAAAAGCATAGTTTTACAATAGGGGATGTTAAATGAATGTGTAGTTTTGTGACGCCTTTCCTTAAAATTGTAATTCCGTGCTTAGTTTGATCGAGGATGTGTAGTTCTAAGAAATTTACTCTTAAAACTTTGCAGCCTCAGGCAGTAGATAGATACAACATGGAGCTTGCACTAATAATTGCGTTTTATAACACTAAAATATATGAGAGTTTTTTTTTAGCTAGCAGCAAACTGACGCCACAATTGCACAAAGGATATAATGAACTATCACAACGAGGACGTTCATGCGGCATGATGGCCCAAGCAATAACATCATTTGACAGCAGAAACCACAAGGTAAAGCCTGAACTTGATGCCAGGTAAAGTTCGTCTCCAACTCCAAGCACATAGAATCATCACAGCCAGAGCTCGCCTTGTCATGGAAATAGAGTGCTACAACTTACTGAGGATACAACCGAGTAAAAAAAAAAGTAAACGGCACTTGCCTCTCACAGAACAACTCCAGAATGGTTAATTAGTGGACAAGAGGCTACCAGCTAAGCTGTTGTTGCTAAGCTGCTGCATGAACAACTGTGGAAGGGTCTTGCATGGAGGAAGGCTTCAGGAAAAGTCTACATAGAGTACTGTTGCAATAGCAGCGATCTTAATGCTTGACAAGTATGTGCAATCTATCCAACAATTTTGGTTGTTTGCGGACTTAGCGTGGTTGCCACCAGTATCTAGCATTATCATGTCACCACAAGATCAAGTAGAGCCACTGGATTATAGCAAATTTCAGGGCCTTGGTAATGCATCAATAACTTCTCATCCCGTTGGGAGTTTGTCTGCTGAAACTGTAGTCGACAGCAATAACAGGACTAAAACCTGCAGGCCCCCAGAACATCTTGTATCTTTTCTGATTTCTCAACATATGCACAGTATAGTCTTATACCTCGAACTTAAGACATTTGCTGCTCAGGATATACTGACATTATATTGGTACTCTGGCCATCCGTAAATCACAGTTAGTAAAGTTGCTCCACAAAGTAAATTGAGAAGAACATCATTTCTCAGAAAGCTATATAGAAAACAAACTGGAACTATAGATTGAACTGTTAGACAAAGTTTTTCCAACAGTATCTTGTGCTATAATCTCCCGAATTAGGTCATGTGTGGAGATCTGTAATCTACTATTTCATCAGTATAAAGTGAAACATTCCGAAAGACATACAATAGCTTTACAGCTTCTATAGCCCATGTACATATATGTCATCTGAAAGGTTCTATGGGTGCTGTTTCTTCAAGAAGAGCAGCAGCTTGAAAACATTCAGCAGCCTCAGCTGCTGACCTGCCACCTTCCTCTTTGTAGAGTAGACCAAGATTAAACCATGCCACGTGATTTGTTCTATCCAGTTGCAGTGTGTCAGTCAGGAAGCACCGTACAGAAGGCAATGGCCTGTTGCCAAGTTGTCGCAGAACAATAGCAGTCGATATCAAACTTGGAACATGTTTAGGATCAAGGTCTAGTGCTCTGAAATAAGCCCCCAAAGCCTCTTTTGGGAAACCTTTCACTTCATAAAGTTTTCCTGAAAAAAAAACTGTGTGAATAATATGAAAGAAAGTATCTTCAGATAAAACTAAAAAGTACTTTTTGTGAACGATTTACTGAAAAGTTGTGACGAAATGCATTATGACTATATAAAGCTCATGTAGATGTGGGTTGAATTGAAAATTGACTGCTGTACCTACAGAATGTCATGATGCACTAACATCCTCAAATTTGAAACAGGACTCAATTTATCAGGCAATGACATTTTGCAATACTAAATGAAAAGTCCGAGTAAAAACCAACTGGAACTTTGATGTTTAACAGATTAGACATGTAAAAATATTTTTAGTACCAACTCTCACAAAAAAAAAAAAAAATTTTACAGAAGACTCATAATATTTTAAAAGAGATGAACAAGAATCACCTGTTGCATGCCAAGCCAATGCAGAATAAGCACATATGGCTCTTATCTTCGATACACAAACCTCTGCATTCCTCGACTGTGACATGCCTAGGTACAAGAGAGCTAGATCATACCAGGTCTCTATTTCCAGGCTTTTGTCATCCTTAGCACCCTGTACGAAGTGATGCAACAATGTCAAGAGACATAGTGGCCTTCTATTTGCTACTCAGTATAGACATATAAGCCGCATAACAACCAACATAAATAGCTGAAGAGGCCAATTAGGTGGTCTTTACTATGCTCTTGAACAAAAGTTTTCATTAGTTCCATGCACGAATGCAACCAAAATAATTATACAAATAAAACTTGGAAGTAAATAAGAGAGTGCTGAGTGCTGACAGCACTCACCCTGTGGCTGCTGTTGGTTAATGTAAATCAGATGTATACTAAACTTTTCCTATTTTTGAAAAGGAGATCAGCACAACTATTACATCAGAAGAACTATGCTCACATCATGAAAAGCGAAATCAAAATGTATATCAAATGCTCATGTCTTATTGTCTTCAAATCATTATATAATGCATGCTGCTGCAGATGGCAGAAAATGCTACAAAATATTTGATCTCACAACAGAATAGAAATTCAATTTTGTGTTAATAATCTAAACATATTTGACATACGAGCAAGAATACATGATTCACTCAGTTAGATTTCAAAATACAAGTTTTAAAGCACCTTTGCCAAGGAGATCCCAGCACTGAAACTTTTGGTTCTAAGTTGAATGATAGCAAGAAGTTGGGTGTATGTCTCAACTGCATCCCTAAATTGCCCCTGTGCAACCTGAATTCTGGCTTTGGTTCGCAGCAGATCTCCTTGACTCCATTTCCCAGTCTGATCAAGAGCAGCATCAACAATGGTTTCAGCATCAGCAAACAGTTTCTGAGCACTCAGTATTCGAGCTAAAAGAAGCCAACTCCTCAACTCTGATCCAGCCTCTAATTTCACCAGCTTCTTAGCATAAAAGGCCGCTGCATCTAATTTCCTCTGCTCAGCATTTTCAAGGCTGAGATTGTACATTACCCTAGAATCTTGCCCATGCATCTTATTTTCAGCATTCCCAAGCACCTCCAGTGCCTCACACTGCCAAGAAGCTCTCTCTGTATCAGATATGGCACATCTAGCTTGATTAGAAAGGGTGACACCAAGCAAAAGGTCTGCAACACCCGCCATCTGTTCACATCCTCCCTGTATATTGGCAATGGCTCTCCGTGCATAGGAAGCACCTTCAGTATGAGCACTCTTCTCAATGCAAACCTTTGAAGCTAGGAGAAGTTCTTTCAGATTGTCAGCATCCTCTCCAGTCTTCAATATCCTTTTGAGCAGATTCAGGGCAGTCAAATCATCTTCTTCTGCTAGGTAACACAAAGCAACATTGTATAACCATTCCCTTTTGTCTAGCACACCAGGTAACAATTCTTCAAATTGCCCAGCCAGAGGCTTTAGCTGCCCTGACATGGACAGTGCAAAAGAAAGGTGATGCATCACAGTAGGATCCCGCTCAACCCTCCCGAGATTGAACTTCCTCAATAGAATCATTAAAAGAAGAATAGCCTCTTCCATATTGTTGCGAGGTACAAATGATCCGTCTAACTGAGAATGAAGATTTGGAGGGCGTGCTTCGCAGCCACTGTATAGAAGAAAAACAGCAAATTCCTTTTGTATTCTAGCTATGGTTTCTACATCAAGATTCCAATTATTGAGAAGAGACCTCCTATATGAAGATATGGCTTCAAGTGAAAACCCCCCTAATTTCCATAACTCAGGGAGGAACTCCACAGCCTTACATATTACTTCATTCAATTTACAATCTTTTCCAAAGCCTGCTGGCAAGCCTTCAGGTATTGCTGCTTCCACAATATCCAATATCATTCTGCATTCTTGTGCAGCTTCTGCAAAATCACATTGAATCGAAGTTATGCTTACAGTAACCTCACACATGACTGTAGGAATGCTACAAAAGAACTACAATCCTTTTTTCTAACACCAAAGAACTACAATCCAAGCATTGGCACGCATGCACGTGTGAGTTTGCACACCTGTTCATGTGTGTGACAGAGAGATGGGGTTACCTTTGAACTTTCCAATATCATGTAGTGCTCTTGCTTTGAGATATATGGCCTCCATGAGTAGGCTGACAGCATGCAAGGGCATGGGTGGAGAGTCCCACTGTGAACGAGTCTTCCGACGATCTACTTTTCTAGCAATTGATGTTTTCATCTTTGGGACTAATGCGGATATGTCTATCCCATCAAACACACGAAGTGCTGCTTCTACATGTCCCCGTTGATATTCTAGCCTTCCTAGTAACGCCCTTGCTTCCTGCAAAATGTCAAAATATACTTTATGATTTTGCACTAAATACGAGTGTTAGTCAAGCTTGCAATCACTAAGCCCACAAATGTTAAAATTCAAGATGTTGAGTACAAATGATATTCTAGCATATGATGGAATCAAATCAAAGAAACACACTTGGTGGTAATCAAATAATCAGTACTCTTTATGAAAAGCCAAAATTGCAGATAAACTAGAGATAATTACAAAGTAGAAAATAGCTTTCTGTATTACAAATCATAAAACCAAAAAGGATAAGGTAGATGGTTTCTTAAAACAGAAGAGAGCTAGTTAGTTAATCCTTGTAGAGGTAAGATAGGCATACATCTGTTCAATTAATTCCACAAAAACAGGTAAGTTCAGCGCATGTTGAATTTTATATACTCCCTCCAGTCACAAATACATGTCGTTTTAGGATACGTGCGGTCAAACTTTAAAAACTTTGGCTATCGATATCTTTTAAATATTTAGATTGGATACATGAAAATCTTATGCATAGATTTGCCTCAAAAATATTTTCATAATATTATAAGTTTATTGTGTGTCATAAGTATATTACAATAGAAATTAGTTGTCAAAGTTGTGTTTTAAAGACCATGTTAATGTAGAAAACGACATGTATTTGTTACTAGAGGGAGTAAAAAAAATCTTCACAAGGAAGCATAAAATGAAAATAGATACTCAAGATTATCTTAACTAGGAAGCGTACTATTTGTCATGATAAAATTAATTCACAAGGAAGCACAAGATAGACACAAGAAAGCAGGTTCAGAGACTTTACATACAGCAAGCGATTCAGTTATTCTCTGCATATTCTATCGCAACAACAAAATCAATTTCACAAATGGAAACACCAACCTCATAGTTCAGGCAAACACCCTCCCGGAGTGACAACTCGGCTTCCTCAATGTTGCCATTATCAAGGTACTGCTCGACCTCTCCATTCCGGGACGAGTACAAGCTAGCTGAGCAATCTTTGGTGACTGTAGAGTCCGATGACCGGATGGTCTCATCTGCCCCCTTCAGCTGCTCCTCAGAGCACAGGCACTCCATTGCCATCCGCCGGGCAAAATTCCTGAAACTTCCCCTCCCTTTTCTACCCTCCATCCTGCTCTATCATATTTGGTCCCATCTCGCCGCGCAATTACCTAACATTTGATAACGCATTCAAGATTACAAAACAAACATTCTGTGATAGATAACCAAAACAATCACATCATAATACAGCCTTCTCATGCTACTATTACTAAGTCATAGGCAAACAATAGATAACAAATTTGCACCGAATTTAGTAATTAAAGCACACCTCACGGATACTCCACTACGGCATGGACTTAGCGGTTTACCAAGACACGAGGATTTCGCGGTTGCCATATCAAGAAACAAGGATTTAGTGGTTCTTGTTCTTCAGCGATTGAACTGGCCCAGAATAAAACGAGGAATCTTTCGAGAAAACTTACCCATGAAGAACAAGAACAGGAATCGGTCGTCACGACGGGAGATCGAGATATCTGACCAAAGTTTTCTCCCAAGTTCCCAAGAACTAGCACTAAGCACCGACCCTACGAACCAAAATACCTCCTTTATTCCAAGAACTCCAAGAGAAGTTCCCCAGAAAAAGGCGCACCGACAAAGCCTTATCTACCCCTACCTATCGAATTCCCCCAATTGAATGCCAGATTTGGACTTTGCAACCTCATATCCTGATCTAAAAACCCCAGAAAAGAAAGCAAAAGTGTGGATCAAATACCACGAAGAATAAAGCAAAAAAAAAAAGTAAAAGAGCCAATCAGCCCAGGCTAAAATAAAGCATCGATTATTTAAGTTAAAGAACTCGCTCGCCTTTTCTCCTACCCAAAGGGAACCCAGCTCGCCGCCGACTCCGTCAAGAACTCAGCCAGCCGCCGCTCCAAACCAAGTCTCGCATTCGGACTCCAGCCGGATCCGAGTTCCTCACCGATTACGGCGAACTAGGGGTCGAACGGATAGCCGGAGTTCCGAGAAAGCTCCAGTTTTGCGCGCCCGGATCGACAGGCAGGCCGTGCTCCAACTTCAAAAACGGATGATTCCCAAATCCAAGAAACGGGAAAGGGGGATAGAAATCTCTACGTTGTTTGAACTATGAGGAGTTGAGGACGTGGTGCTTGTGTATTTAGAAGAAGTTGGTGGTGGTAGATGGAAAGAGCGGGTCGTAGTCATATACTACGACTCGTGCTGCAGACTGTGTAAGAAGTAAACAGAATTTTTCCACATAAGCCCTCGTATTTTAAATAATTTTTTTTATACTAATGAATTTTTAATACATAAGGGTGATGCTGCAGTTTTTGTAAAATTAGGGTACTGTTTTGCGAAATGCGAATCGGCTGGTCCCACGGATGAATAGCCCACGTAAACGCATACCTTTATTTTAGATTTCTTGTTTTAATTCATCGCACAGGACGAATCGAATGATGTTCTTTCAACTCAAGCGAAAAACCTAAAACTGTTTTCTATGAAATACACGGTCAAACCAAACGGAGCCTAACACGAGAGAGCTCTAGCTGGCCGTGCAATCATGTCTTGCAAAAGGAATTGCTAGCTTTAAGAGTTTAGATGGTCGTCTCAAAGAAAAAACAGATGATGGTGTTTCTTCCCTTTGCATTGTGGCGTGCTCCCAATGATCGGAGGACAGCTGCTGCCTAAAAAAAAGGCAGCCACGCATGAACTACGTTTAGGATGTGTTTCTGTGTGTTAAGTATTTTAAAGTTGCACAATTATTAAAGCATAAATGAAATGTAGATGCTGATTATTTATTTGTTTGCTTGCTTCAAATTTTTAAAACTTGCATTGGAAGAAGATGCATTGAAGCACTGCACACTCCATTTTTGCGTGTGGTTCCTCTATCTGATAGGGCCACATTGCTTTGTTGTTCTACTAGTGACAGACACCTTGCTCAAAGAACAAAGGAAAAGAACAAAAGACACCTAATCCAGTTGCTTGGTTGCCCAAATGGCATGTCAGTTGGAGGGAGGTTACGCTAAAAGTGCCCTTAAAGCAGCCAACTGTCGTAAAGGGCAAAAGAGAAAGGAAATGAGATATCGGTAGGCAGGCTAGCTGGCCATGTTCAGTTCTGCTACATGGCATTGTTTAGTACGATTTGGAATTTGGACAATCAACAAAGTGATATTTCAACAAATTTAGATAGGGTTCCAATCTGAGCTTCCGAGTTAATGCATGGTTGGGGTAAATTCAGATCCTTCCAACCCCAAAGCGTCTGTCTTGTGATGATCGATCTGTATACACATACAACAAGCACTACATAAACTGTACTAGTTTCGGGGCAAGCAGGCAGTGCAGCAAGCCAGCAACTGAAACAATGAATGGGTCCACTCGCAGTGCACCAGCCTAGTGCTGCTATCCATAGCATCTAGCCTAGTTTATCATTTTTTTTTCAAATCTAATTCTCTGAAATAACCCAAAAATTTCAAAAATGGATTTGTCTGAATTTATTGAATTTATTTGAATTTTTGCCAAATTTTCCGATTTTATTTGGGCCATTGTTGAACCCTTTCTGTTTTTGGCATCTCCCTCAAATTTCGTTTTCCTTTTTCGGCTTTCCACCTCCCCTCCTCTCTCTTCTCCCGAAGGGCATCCCCTACGCTCGCCTTGTCGCCGCCGGGCCCACCTTTTTCCGCGTGGCCTACTCAGGCTCGCCTTCTCCGGGCTCTACTCTCTTCGCTTCTTGCCTAACCGGCCTCCTTGCTTTCTCCTTGAACGGCCCAAATACCGTCGTCCGGCCCAACTTCCATCGCCCCACACCAGCCCAACCAAGCGACAATGTCGTCTTCTACCTTCAATAGCCATCTGTCATTACCAACAACAAGATTTGATTGCCTATACCGCCTCCTTGTCGCCTCTCGTCGCCTGTCGCTTTCACCGCTTAGCATCACACGTGGCGTTGCAAGGCACCATCACTTCCTCGGTGCACCTCGAGCTCCCCTCTTGCCGCTCTTGGTCATTGCCGCAATGATGCCAAACCTCCTCATCGTTTTCTCCTTTTCCAGCTATAAATAGTGCCCCTCTGAGCCGTTTTGCCTTGCACTGAACTCCCCGCGGTGATCACTTCCGATTCCCTCACTTCTTTCACCTTCCCAAGCTCTCCCCATCGGTTTTCGCGTTCGTCTTCCCCACGTCCGGTGACTTCGCGCCGCTCACCGCCTCGCCTCCTCTCTCTCGCCATCCGGTCCCCAGTCGGTCTCGCCACGCCACGCCCACCACCAGCCTCACTCCTTCAGCCTCCACGGGTGGCCTCGCCAATGGACCACGATCGCCTGGGCCGGCCTTGCCCGCTTCGGCTAATGCCACTTGGGCCGCGCCCCGCGCCATGGGCCATGGGCGTCACGCACCACCCGAGCCGCCGAAGGCCGCATAGTGACTGGCCGATCACTATGTGGCCCGATTCTAAGTTTCGGGTTTTAAATTTGAATTTTGAATTTAAAATTTATTTAAAAATCCAAATAATGATTAAAAATTCAGAAAAATCTCAAAAAATCCTAAAAATCCAAAAATACCCAAAATACATATTCCTAACTAGTTTGAGCCTCTGAGTCCAAAACTGATCCCCGTTCCGCCAAACCAAGTCCAAAAATTCCAAAAAATGTCCCTGAACCCTATTCCGCCTTTCCCTCTCCGATTTTCTTTTTCGTTTTTCTTTCTTTTTGTTTTATTCATTTATTTACTTGATTTTATTTTTTCGCGTTAGATCCAACGTAGGAGCAACCTTTGGCACAAATCTTGGAGCAAGAGCAGACGTTGGAGCCATACCAGGAACCAGAGCAGATCGAGATCGGACGCAACTTCGACCACTACTCTCTAGGCGAACCTCTGACCTCGCAAGACAAGCCACACTCCTTGAACATGTTGAACATAGTTCCATTACAATAATATGTATATTTTCTGTACTGCATTATTTTTTGGTATTTTAGAAAACTAGAAAAGGAGATAGTTTCGAATGACATGATTAGATACAACCTAATGTTAAACCTATTGTTATGCCTTAATTCCTTTGTAACCTTAGACTATAAAATATTGCACTATCGTAGAATAGCAATAAATATATTTTCACCTTTAGTTCTTTTTGCTTAAAAATCTCCAAGGGATGGCTCGGTGATTTTCGAAAATTGCTACGGTTAGGGGGACAATGTTGGGCGGACCACAGGAGGTGGATGCTGGTCCAACCCCCAACCGATGACGAAGCTAGGTTGTGATATGGTGGTGGTACAATGGGTACCAATGATTTGTGGTATGTCATTGGCTGAGTCTTTGGCATTTAAGGACCGATGTCTTGGGCAAAGTAAATAACTTCAGTTCCCGCTCAAGCACAAGTTGGGCCGGCCAGCTTTATTGACATGTTCCAATATAGCTCAGTACATTATACTTCCCTTTGGAATACCTATAAGAGGTAGCTACCATTCTGGCAGGAGAATGGATCGCGTAGCGACTGGGGTGGAACGGGAATGGGGTGGCCATTCGCCGGTTCTCACAACAGTAGGTATCCACAGTGACCAGATCGTGTCTCCCGCATTCGCCCGTGGGATCCTGGAGACTGTGGATCTATGTAACCTACTGGGTAGGAGCTAAAGAAGGGAAGTGCAACAAAAGGCTATGATCATCTCGGTCCGGCCGTATGCATTTAAGTTGCATGTTGTTCTCAAGTGGCATAACGACCGTAGAAATCTTGTGGGTAAAGCTGAGCACCTCTGTAGAGTGATATCAATGGTATTCGAATACGTCGTGCTTCCGGTTAATGAAGCTGAGTTAATTTAGGGTGATTCTTGCAACTGCGCCCCTGTAGCTTTCATAAATAAAACTTGTCATAAACTGTGAACCTTGCAAATAGCCCTCCCTCCATGGTATGATCTTATTATAGTTTGTGTTTCAAATGTAAAATGAAAATTGATGTTTACAACTTGCATCCACAAGACTAACAAAACATATGCCTACCTTTGTTTATTCCTGCATGTAATATTCAGAAATTTCGTGTAGTTTGTTGAGTACGGTTGTGTACTCACCCTTACTCCTAACCCATCCTTAGATTTCCAAGAAGATGACAGATTCCAGGAGACCATACATGGCGATGATATTTGGTTTTGAAGGCCTTGATCTATCTGTTTAAGCCTTTCCTGTGGGTGTTTTGTAATGTATTTTGGTGCCAGCCGCACCCTTTTGTAAAACTCTGGCCGTGAGGCCCTTATTTCATCTATAAAATATTCGTATTTGCTTTTATATCTAACAATGTACACTTGGTTATCTACAGCTAAAATCCTAGATAGCTATGAAGGTATTTATACGCACTCCTGAAAAGAACGGTCCATTTCACTCTCTATATGGATTTAAAATCTAGCCATCTCCTCGCTACGGAAGGTGAGATGATACGTGTCTCCTGCCATATCTGAAGAGCGCGTAAGTTGGCCAGCACCATAGCAACATGACCGAATAAGGGAGCACGTGCACGAGCGAGCTCACTGCCACACCCGGGTAGCATGGAAGCTACCCTGCTGCGGTGGGTGGGTCACACTACTCCCACGGTCGGCCGAGCTAGCTAGTTTTCACGCTCTTCAGGCATAGCAAGGAACACATATCATCTACCGTGCCTTTCATAGTATGGGAGGAGATCAAATTTACAAATACATTTATGTGAAACTAGATTTTTTTTTTAAAAAAAAACAAATCGCCGGGCTAGATAAAACATTGGGTTCGTGCTCCTGCCACTGCCTCTCCTCCCGCTCCACTCGCTGCGGTCCTCCTTTCAAAAACTACGTGCATTGTAAAGTAGCATATCTCTATGGCACACATGCACCAAATAAAGATGGCCATTTATTCCAGTTGCACTGTTGCGGTACAGGCCATGATCCCCTGGATGAAGAGCTGCTTCTCTCCACATCACCATGCCCTACTTAGATGGATGCCCTGTTATCTCATCCTCCTGAATAGTTTGATTAGTTTCGTGTAGATTAATGACCACAATGATGGAAGGAAGGAGGAATACATGAGATGTTACTGTTTGAGTAGGAGTGTTTCGCTTGATAATATCTGTGAAATGACTAAGAGCTACAGGGTGCATACGCCCATGGGCTTCCCCTTCTTGATTCTTCAGAGGGCGTCCAAAGAAAAGCAATGATTGCTTTATATACATTCAATTTTTCATGGTTATCCACCCCTTAATTTTGGTTGTAAAAGTAAAATTTGCTTGAGGCTAGGTAGATCGTACTCCCTCTATCCAAATTTATGAGGCGTATTTTTGAAAGATCTTGTCCATAAATATATGATGCATTTTATATTCTAATGCAAAATTAATGTGCCATTCTCTATATACCCATAATAAATATCCATCTTTACTTCATATTCTTTACATGCATGTTTGAATATATAGTACTTAGTGATAATAATTAGAAGTAATCTAGCTATTTTCAATACCTTCTTGATTTGTGTACTAAGAAAAAAAATGCCTTATAAACATGGAGCCTTGGACGCAGGGAGTTTGAAGATGCTTTGATGTTATACATACAAGGTTTCTTCGCAAGGAAACAGAGGTTCTTAGTTCTTACCGGCTTTCTGCTGCTTGTTTAATGTGCCTGTACCATTTCCTGTCAGGGTATCTTATTTCATGAATGCAAGAGGACGCTGGAGGATCCTACAATTCGTATAAATGTCATAATTCAAAGCTTTTCACTGAACATCCGTGATTTCAACTCTTTGTAAAGATTTTCTTAAACAAGACATTTTCTAATTAAGAGTAAGATAGATATGGTGATCCGGCACCATGAGGTCCAGCAATTTCTCTGCATTATCACCGAGCAGATGCACAAGACCAAAAAAATAAGAAAATGTTCTATGCTTTCTTGTACCTTTTCTTCTCATGAACAGAGAATGTAAAAGAAAGAAAGAAAGGAAGCAATTTGGATTATAGCTCAGAGCTGATTGCTTCATTCAGTTAGACACAGAAGGCCAGAACCAAGGATTTATTTCTGTCTTGATTTCAATGTACACTGTACAGCACCAATCAGCTCCTAGTTCCATTCAAAGTTTCACAATTACTATAAACAATCATTTAACACCTGACCAAATGGTCAGATGAAATCATCCTCTAGTTAAGAGCCAAAGTGATTGGGGGGACCTTGCATGCTTTGTTCTAAATGCTGCCCAGTCTGCTACGTCTGAAGGTGCCACAGGCTAATGTTAAATTTGTCCGTAGCATGCATGGCTTCCAAACCTCTGAAGACTAGCAAGTACCAAGAAGTTATTGCCTCAGTTTGTACAGAAAAGAGCCACCAATCTGGACAGGTTAAGCCTTTTTGTGACGGTAGAACAGCCATTACGTCTGTGCTTGATGCTACTGTCTGAACAGTAGCGACAACCTGATCACTGGGATTTTCTGATGTGTCATGGAAGAGCACTAGAGCAGGATCCGCGAAGCGGGTCCTGCGACCGACAATTGGCGTGTGATGTGTGACATTTTTTCTCTCGAGAACACACAGAAGGTCTGCACGCATTTCATAAAGATGGAAAAGAATACTTCTTTCCAGGGGAGTGAAATACTTGTTAGGAAGTGCTTCTACGGTCTACCAAAAACGAAATGATATGAGTTCTGAAGGAGCAAAGTGGCTACTGCCGGGGCGGTTTGCATGGTAGTAACTGCGTGTGTTTTAGGGTTTGTATATCTTAGCTTAGTATTATCTGCTCTAGAAAATCAGAAAATTTGTACTGCTGGTTCAGATGAAACAAATCTTAGTGCTGGAATAATTGTTGCACATGTCCAGCAAGAGATGTTTTGGCATCAATCTTTCATAGCCCTAGAAAATAGAAAGTTTTGAGGAGTAGGGCAATCATATGACCAACTGGACATGCAAGAACAAAGTACGCATTGGGGCTTTTAAGATGTGAACATGAGCATGATAGGCAAGTTCCAACTCTTACCTACACTTTTAGCTCCCCTTGTCTTTTGCAGCTCTTGATGCACCAAAAGGATACCTCCAATTTGTCATGTCAAGAAGAATCCACCAACTTCTGTTTGTGCCCCCACAGTGTGTTAGAATTTAGAGATTACTTATCAACATTGGAAGAGCTGCATAAGCAATCATGTTACAAACTTGAGATATCATTGATTCGATGTTTGTATATTCGTGCCAGCCAATGTTTTTAAAATATGAACATCGATATATTTGCAAACAGCGAGATCGGTCACAAGAAAACAGCATAGGCATATTCATCGTGAAGAACTACTTCCATAATATTACATTCATTATAGTTTTTGCTAATGTATAACAATAAATATTAATGGTCAAAATTGTACTTGACCGGCCAACTCAAAAAAGACATTCTTTTTTTTGCCCGGAGTACTACTTTTACTTGACAAGCACTGCCAAGGATTTACGAGCCTCCATATTATTGATTAGCCCCAGCCCCCACATACCTTGCTTGAGTTTTGACATTTTAAAGGGTGAACAGTTTCAGGGGTGACCTATCTCATCACCAGATTTATTAAACCTGCAGTAAGATTGTAATGAATTTGGTGTAACATTTCAAGTGAGAAACTGTTTCATATAAGACACTGGCAGAACAGGATAGCATTGTGATTCATCAGAATTTGCACTGGTGTCCGCAGATACCTGATACACCAGCTTATGTGAAATGGATGGCATGGTCTTTTGAGGAACATAGAATTAGATGACTGCAAATAAGTGCCTAATATGATAAAAATCATGTTATGGAAATAAAACTAATATAGAGCTAGTTTTGCCGTACCTTCAGATTTTAAAACAAGAGTAAATTGTGCAGATGAGATGTACCTGAATACTGCAAGTTGGATGTACACCAAATCACCAGGACTTCAAAACAACACATGCGATACGGCCTTGGATACTGTCTTACTGTCATTGTGTTCGGAAACATATGCAGCTTCTGATGTCTAAACCGTATAGATACTGATGTACAGGTCCTGAAGTGAGAAGAAGAGTAAAAGCCAATGCAAACAAGTAGACAAAATTGATCAAGCTCCCGTTAGTTTGCACTGCCACATAACAAAAGTTAATTTATTTACCTTTTTATGATACAGTATGATCTAATGGCAAATCAATAGTACTGTCATTCAACTCAAAAAGAAAGACCAGGATGGTAAGTGAAAAGGAGAAAGGCCCCTGGAGGGCAGGCACCAAAAAGGAGTGAAAGGATAAAACTGTGAAAAGGGCCCTCTTTTACCACTACCAGTTACCAGCAGAGTAGAAAAAAAAAGGCTGTGTCACAGTGCAAGTGAGACATGCCCAAATGACCCGTCACGGTCAAAAGCATTGGCAGCTTGCACAGTGAAAGGATCACACACTAAGGAAGCCGAAGTTTATTTTAGCCCTTAGCACAGTTCTTTTACAAATCTAGCTCTGCATATTTTTTTTTAAAAAATAACCTATCTCTAACCAAGGAAGACGCAACATATACCACAACAGATGATCAGACCCATGGTAGAAGGTGGGTCACCGTGACAGCAGTGCGCTGTCGAGCCTAAGTGCTCAACACCTGCTTGCCGAAGTAGCGATAGTTAACACGTACCACCTATCAATGCTTTCATAGTTGACGGTGCTATTTTTGCAATAGTATGCGTAAGGGTCCGGATTTGAAAAAAAAAATCAACAAGGCCAATGGAGCCAAAGGCTTCCCCACTAAGCACAGCAGAGAGTAACAATACACGAAAGTTGGCAAGCACGCACCACACATTCACCCGTTGGAGAACTCCAAGTAGAATCCACACACTCACATGTCACCTGAGCATTGCAGCAACTGAAGTTGAGAGCATGAGCAATTGCAAAGCATGAAGCAATAATGGCACAGGCAGTAGCATCCTGGAGCCAGAGAGATACCATTGCATATCAAGGGCACAGGATAAGGCCACAAGTTTCAAGCATCGCAACCAGCTTTTCAGATGGCAAGAGCAGAAGTATAGACAAAAATTACAGCACTTCAGGTGCAGTGCGGCATACATTGCCATGGCAATGCCAATGCCACCTAGTCACCCACAGGACAAGTTAAACTGTGATACAATATCTAGCTCTACTTCACCTAGTCACCCACAGGACAAGTTAAACTGTGATACAATATCTAGCTCTACTTCATTAATCCAACAACTGGTAACAGGTGATAAAGCTAGGCCCTAGAGGAGGTGGTTCCTTACAGAATGAGCTGTTAAGGGTTACATTGGAGTTGGAGGGATTAGGGTGTAACTCAGCATCAGTTCTGTATGTTACACAATGCCATTGAGGCTACATGCTAACCCTAAATTTTTACAACAGAAACAGGGCTAACTCGACGGTATGCGCCTCTGCCACAACACTGTGGTGGAGGGAGCGGAGAGGTCCATGGTGCTCTCTTGCCTGAAAGTCTATCAGTCTAGCTTCACCCATTCATACCGGCCGGGAAGAGGGCACTCGCTCACAGGATCAAAGTTGTACCTGAAGATTAGGCCATAACAGCTTGTTATTAGTGCGATGAATCATCATCAGCAGCATATTTGCAAGAGGCAAAGCAAGGCATGAACATATCACAGTGAATCCAGGTTTCTGTGTTCTTCCTTGGGAAAAATTGCAAATGAACCGAATATTTAACACGTTAGTTGAGCAAGGCCGTACTTGTCAATGAAAGCCTGTTGTTGCAGTCGCTCTTCAGCAGCGAAGAAATCATCCATCTCTGCTGAACTTGGGATAATGTGGCGTACTGGAGTCTGCACCCAGTGATGGTAATTCGAATGGCTGGGTTTTGTGGTGGATCCAGGGGTACTTATCGTTTCAGAGTCCCTAATCAAGCTGCAAGGCGTCGTCTCCCTGGTACTCCTGCTAGCAACAAAATCATGCATATTAAAATTCAAAAACAAACCATACAAAGGAAGCATTTTTTTCCCATCTGCCTCAAACGTACAGCCTTGCTCAACAAGACCCACAACAATTATACAATACGAAAAACACGTATCAACATCGGCCGTGGTCCTGCAAAATATACCATTTCCCCCTCTGAATATCTCTCTCACATGCCATAAAAAGGCTAGCAGACGAGCAAACACAAGACCAAAGGAAACAACAAAATGGTTACGACTAGAGAACTCCAAACTCTCAGTCACATGAATGAGTCAGGTTCTCCCCCAGCCATAACTCTAGCTGACTCCGCACCAGGCCACGCTTGGAGGGAGATGGATGATTTCAGACGCACACTGTTCAGACCATACACACACACCCTCAAAGTACTGTTTAGGCCATGCATGGAGGGCCAAGGATTAGAGAAACCCACTACTGTTCAAGACCACAGTCCTTGGGGTAGTACTGCCATCAAGTCATGGCTAGAGGTGCAAACACAACCGAGTTGGCGAATAAATGCACTCTTGGATCATGCCATCCCCACACCTAGACACCTCAAGCTGTAGCACTTGCAGCCTTGATGGTGCATCAAAGATGACAACAAAAATGACACAGCCTCCCTCCCTCCCTCTCATGCTTACACCCTTTGTCCCCTACAAGTTACAAATAAGTGCCCCCACAACGCGGTACTTTGGCTGATGGTGCAATGCATGTAGCTTTCACACATACAAGCTACAAATGGGGCTATCCTACCAGAGACACGCAAGCTAAATAGGGATTTTGACCTATTTAGGCAGGGGAAGAGGCCCGCTTCTACAAGACAATAATACAACCAAAACACTTGCTAGCTCGTGATACTTGCTGAAAAATTTATACCAAGAACTGCAGAAGTTATAGCCTAGCTAAACCCCAAAATGTTCTACCATTCCGTAGCTTGAACTGAAGATCACACACAAATATCTAATACTGGGGAGGGAGAGGAGGATCCTCCCCTTTCACTTCAACATTTAATGGCGGTGACAATTTGGGGCCGTGGCCCAGGAAGAGGTTTTAACAAGACATGCCATTTGCTCACCTTCCAGAACCCAAAGAAGTGACAGGCTAGTAGTAGTGACTAGTGAGGGCCTGAGGGGAGAAAGAACCCACCAAGAAACGAGGCGTTGAGGATGGTGAGAGGGGTGGGTGCTTTTGGGGGGGTGGATGAGAGATTTCTTGCAAAAGTTGAGTGCTTTTGATTGCTAAAAGATTGAGGGGTCCCTACCACCTCCATTGCCAACCAATCACCTCCCCTCCCAAGCAAAACAACAGGGGGAGTCCATGGGGAAGAGGGGAATGAACAAGAGGAAAAGGAGGCTGCTTTTCCCTTCCACTAAGGAATAGGGAGAGGCCATGGTTACTGGATGAAACCCCACTAAGAGGAGGCCAAGTACACTACTGGTGTTTTGATTGGGCTCTGGGTACAAGAATTTTGAGTTGACCATTACTGCTCTTCAGTGCTTAACAAGCAAACAGATTGGGGGGCTTTTGTGTGTGTGTGTGTTTGTGTTGAATTCTTGAAAGCATTTGACCACTTGTTGCCACTAATTTCTTCTAAACATGCTGGTCAGGAGCGGTTCTTGAATTACAACTACTTTTACCAAAACTTAAAAAAAAGGGTTACTAGCAAGTGAGAGGCTAAGAAATTGTCGAAGAAAGCGGCTCTAAAACTTCAAGAAAAAAGGGGGAAAAGACAACGAAATTTAAGCAACAGGAAAGCATCAATTGCATGGCTCAGTAAACAAAAGGGTCCCTAAAACATCAAAAATCCCCAAGAGAACAGCAAAGCTTTACAAGCATATTGGGGGGAAATAGAATCCACCCCCAATTCGAGGCAGCACGCTGCACAAATCAAACGAACCAATAAATAGACCAAAAAATTCGAGCAGAGGAGCGAAATAGCACAAAAATATTCCAACTTTTCGATACAAACGGCGCAGAGATATCAAACAAGAAAGCGGGTACGACGCAAAACCCTACACCCTAATCCGGTAATAACCCCCCGAAACCAGCCAAGAACCCCAAAAAATCACCAGGAAAAAACAAAGAAGCCTCACCTCTCCATGGCCTCCAACTCGAGCACGTTCTCCCCGAAGGACGCCTCCGCCTGCTCCGCCGCGGCGGCCACGGCCACGGCCGCCCTCCTCCCTCCGCCGCACCTCCTCACAGACGTCTCCCTCGCCGGCGGCGGCAGCTTCTCCAGCCTCCGGCTCCTCAGCTCCAGGTACTCCCCGCCCGCTCCCTCCTTCCCGACCCCACCCCCCTCCCCCTGCGGGTGCGGGTGCCTCTGCAACGCGAGCGAGCGCGCGCGGGTGCGGACCCCGAGCGGCGCGGCGGCGACCTCCATGACGGCCACCTCGCCGGAGACCTTGGCCTTGCGCATGTACTTGCCCATGGAGGGGGAGGCGGGCGCGGGGGCTGGACTAGGGTTTGCTTCCCTGGGTGCGCTTAGCGATTTTAAGCGACGGGATTAGAGGCTAAGAGAGGCGGGATTTAAATGGTAGGCGGAGCGGGGGCCGTGTACACACGAGGATGTCCGGGAATAATGGGAAGGTGGAGACAGGGGGTGTAGGGGCTTGTATGTAGAGAAGGTCTGGATGGGTGGGTGTTGCTATTTAGAGATAGAGGCTTAGGTAAGAGAGAGAATGAGAGGGGAGAGAGTAAGAGAGAAAGGCTTTGTTTTTTATTTTTTTATTTTGTTTCTAGGGATGGAGAGATGAAATTGGGGAGTTTTTTTTTATCTTGGCTTTAGAGGAGTTTTTACGTGTCAGAGATAGGCATGCTTGAGAGTCGTAATTTTTTTAAAAAAGTTTTTAAAATTTTTTCTAAAAAATAGCTATAATTTTTTTATAAAAATCATTTAACAAACAACTATTTTTTTAATAATAAGTTATAAAAGTAGGTCTAGTTTAAAGGCAACGTATGTATAAAATTGTATGTTCAAATTCTGACAAGTTTAAACTCTCTTTAAACTTGTCAGAATTTTCTCTTTTTTTGTAACTCTTGATATATAATGAATTTGATTGTGAAACTTCATACATAGGTAGAGCAATCTATGAAGTACATCTACAATTTTTTTCAGAATTTTTCATAACTTTTGTTAGTTGGTGTGCATGGTGTGTACACGAAAAGTCTGTGTACACAGGATATGTTGCCTAGTTTAAGTTTTAACTTTGGGAACGTATCACATGCACATGGCCTCCCGTGTTACATTGCACCTAAAGAAAAGTTTCAAAAATTTTGAAAAAAATCATGGATGTACATATCATTACCCCATCTACATATAAAATTTCATGATCAAATTCGTCCTGTGCTAAGAGTAATAAAAAAGACAAACTTGATCATGAACAGGAATGGTTCCTGTTCATGATCAAGTTTGTTTTTTTTGTAACTTCTATCATAGGACGAATTTGATCATGAAATTTTATATGTAGATGGGGTAAGCTGATATGTACATCCATGATTTTTTTCAGAATTTTTTGAAACTTTTCTTAGTTGGTGTGCACCGTGTTTTCACCAAATATTTGTGTGCACAAGATATGTTCCCTTTAACTTTTGCTAGTTGTATATGACTTTCAGGTTATACCAAATATCACTTGAAAACTAAGCTGTTTGAGCGACTTATAGACTTTTTAAAAACTAAAGTCGGCTTAAAACCCTTCAATCAGGACCAAATTGGTGTGATTTTGGCTGTTTGATTAGGAGTGGATGTTCAGGATTGAAACTAGGCCAATGGATCACGACGAATCAAAATGAATCAATGCTATGTGTTGATCAGGATAAGAAAATATGGGATATACAGTTTTATTAGACCGGTCGTTTGAACTACATTTGATTTATCAAGGTTGTAAATTGATATATATATATATATATATATATATATATATATATATATATATATATATATATATATATATAAGACTTTTTCCATACTCCCAGGAGTACATACTCTCACCTCTAATATACCACTTAAATAAACGCTTTATACTCTTTTATCACTTTCGGTATACTCCAATAATAATTTTAAGATACTCCAATACGACGTGATTGAAAAAACTTCATCATACCCTTTATTTTTTTTGCTACATACTTTTTTCCATGTGTAAAAGAATACGTAAACAAATTATACTATAAAGGGTGGATTTTTATGAAATTTTTCGTGGAATTCACTTTAGAGTATCTTATAATCAGTATTAGAGTATACTCAAAAGGATAAATAGGTATAACAACGTCATTTAAACGGTATATTAGAGATGGGAGTACATACACCCAAGAGTATGGAATCATTTTCATATATATATATATGTGTGTGTGTGTGTGCGCGCGCGCGCGTATGTGCTATTCTACACATGCATGCAATACTGCCTATTCTATGCACTGGCCGCTGTCGTGCATTCCTAGCGTATAGCCCAAGAACAAGTCGTGAAGCCCAGAAGTGTGATTCAGTAGTAAATCTCGAATATCTCATTTTTACTATTTAATACACTAACGTTTATTATCTTGTTTACAATATTTTACTGTAGAACTTACTACTGAATAAGCAACGTGTCCAACCAACTAATAAATGTGTTTTTTAGTTCGTACATGAATATTTTTTTATTTTAACCATAATTTTTATTAACAGCTCCGATTCATAAACAAATTTCACCATTAGGTTATTGATAACAAGAGGAAAAACATGATATAAGTCACGCTGTCGGCGTACTATACACCAGTACCCTCTTCGCCGCATAAAGCGTCGTGTACCACGGCGATCTAGCGGCGGGTGGGTGTTTACACCGTCTACGAGAGACGTCGATCCACGTGGCGCGCGCGAGCGAGTGGCGACCACGCCTGCTTTCGGCGCCCGATCGCGTGGCGATCTAGCGGCGGGTGGGTATTTACACCCCATCTGACAGGACGTCGATCCCACGTGGCGCTTGAAGCGGTAGGTGGCGACCACGCCGCTGCGCCAGCGCCATCCACGTGGCGGCCTAGCGGGCGATAGGGCGAGCACGCCATCCCACCGGTGTCGGTCCACGTGGCGCGTGGGCGGCAAGTGGCGACCACGCCCGCCGCCGCGGCGCCCGATTCACGTGGCATGCGGCGAGCACACCTCGTTGTCCCATTGCCATGCAAAAGGGTGGAATGCGGTGGCTTCATCCAAGTTTCCTTCGCCGCCGTCTGATGTGTCGACGAAGCTCTTTGCCGTGCATGTCGGTCCCAAAAATTTTGCTACAAGCCTGTTCTCCGACACCTCACACCTACCCGTGGCGGAGGGGTCACATTCCGGAGAACTGAGCGAAGGCATCTTGCCGGCATTAATTAGCGCACCAAGGAACGGACAGTAGCGTAAAGGTGTAATAAATGCATGTAAGATAAGCATGATGACATCCCTCCTCCATCGGACTCGTGTAAGCCCGCATATAAGGGCACTTGAGAGGATACTGGGGGGCGGAAAAAGAGGAAGAGAAAAAAGAGACTCAACAGAAGAGTGGTCACCAAAGAAGCTCTGTAACCAAGTCCAAAATACTCAATCCAAGATCAAGCAGAAGTAAGGTCATTACCCTTCTTCATGGGGCTGAACACAGGTAAAATCATGTGTTCATCTGGATTTTAGACTCTAGAGCTCGTTAGTGTGAGAGGTCTTGGGGTTTCCCTCTGCTAGGGTTAGCCAATTACCAAAGACACCCTCTCCGAACCAAACCCGTGGCTCAGAGACTTGGGCTGTCGGTTTAAATACACCGACGGGCGCGCGTAGGGGTCGGTAGTTGGTTTTTCCGATCATCTCTCCGTGAGTTTTGGTGTTTTCTTCGATTCTGTGCATCCGGAGATGGAGAGTTCGCAGATCGGGAAGGAGAAGAGTCGGACCATGTTGAGTGTGTCCCGGCAATCTCGCTGACAGCAAGACCGCCTCGCTCCACCTCGCAGGTGTCTTGGCGATGCTCTGTGCCGGCGGTGGAGCATCCGGCGACGGGTAGCCATGGAAGCGCCACCGGCTCGAATCGCATGATGCTCGTCTTCTCTGGACCACCCTCCGGTGGAGCTTAGAGACTCCCGGCCACTCCGTGGTCTGCGGATCTTGCCGCCTTGTTGGTCGCGCCCAACTTTGAGTAGGGCCCCGCGGCAGAGCATCGGTGGTACTCGCCCCAGTATGCGGGTGGGGCTCAGAAGGCTCCACCGCCTGGTGGCGGCGTCTGGCCGGGGCCAAGGGCCAGGAGGAGGCGATAAATACGTCGGTCCGGTTCCCGAAGGAACCGTGGGGACCTAAGGAGTCATCTTGACGGCCCGCCGGCTGAGCGGCGACCTTGCACCGTGTGCCACGCCGCCGCTCAAGAGCGGCGGCAAGCGGGTGGCCTCCGGGTGGAAGTTCCTCCACTCACGGAGAGTCCTATTTCTCGCTCTCCGGCCGAGCTCGTGGCCAAGCGGGCTTTGTTTATGGCGCTGGGTATCAGGCGTTCTCTGTGATTCTGGCAGGAGGGTCAAAAGTTTCGCCCAAGATCTATAGAAAGTTATGACGGCACTACCAATCCGGAGGAGTTTTTGCAAATTTATACAACGGTGGTGCAGGCAATGGCGGGTCCGGAAGGTTATGGCCAACTATTTCGACGTTCTTGACGGCTCTGCCGTTCTTGGTTATTAAACCTCCGTGAGTCGGTGCACTCGTGAGGAACTGCGTAGTGGCCTCTTTGTCGCCAACTTTCAGGGCTCCTTCGTGCAGTCGGGCGTGGAGGATGATCTGCATGCCCTAGAACAGCATAAGGGGGAGTCGTTGCGTGATTTTATCCGGCGGTTCTGCCATTGCCGCAACACGATTCCCCATATTTCGGAGCAATCGGTCGTCATCGCCTTCCGAAGAGGCGTTCGCGACCGCAAAATGAAGGAGAAGATGGCCACCCGTACCATCAGCACCACCTCTGAGCTGTTTTCCCTCGCGCATAAGTGCGCGCGGGCTGCAGAGGCGAGGGGCCCGGATCTGGTCCCCAGGGTGGCCGAGGCAAGGATGAAGCCGGAACCTCGAAGGGTTCCGGTCCGCCAAGCAAGAAGACGCGGAAGCGTGAGGCAGGAGAGACCCGGCGGGTCTTGGCCGCCGAGCGCGACCGCATGAAGACTCGCCGGCCGAGCGCGCGCCGATCAACGCAGCAACCGCCGTGATCGGCGTGATGATCACCGGGATCGGCGCGATGGTCGCCGGGACCAGCGCGATAACCGCCGTGGTCGTAGGAACGATCGCCGCGGGCGGAACGAAAGAGGGCCCTGGTGCCCGATTCATCGAACTGATACCCATGATCTGGACAATTGCGGTCGTCGGATAGAATGGTGGAGCGGCGGATCAAGGAACGCCCCCGTGATGATGAGCGCCACTCGTGATGATGATCGTGGTGAAGACCCTTGCTCCGTCTTTCCAAAGAAAGCGGATCATACCTTGGCGTATATCTATGGTGGTTCATCGCGCCGGCTCTAATACCGCTTATGGCGGTTGAAGAGTGTGTGTGTGGGGCGAGCTTCGAGGTCGCGTCGGATCTTTGAAATGGTCGGAGGAGACGATCATCTTCATCGGCCGACCACCTTGATTCGCCCCGACCTGGACATCTCCGATTGTGGTGTCGCCCACGATCGAATGTCCTGGTCGTGTGTTGGTGGATGGAGGAGTTCTCTCAAGATCTTGTCCTTCTACGGTATTTACGGCTCTTCAAATCCCGGCAGATCTCCATCCGTCGTTGCCTTTCTTTGGAATAGCCCCGGGTTAGTGTAATCCCGTGGGCAGTCGTCTCCTGTCACTTTTGGAGAAAAGGATAATTATCGTCTTGAGTTGGTGGACTTTGAAGTCACCGATTTTGATCTCCCTACAATGCTTTGCTTACGACCAAGACCGCCAAGTTTATGGCGGTGACCCATTATGCATATATGGTGGTGAAGATGCGGGAACTGCCGCCCCATAACCATTCGAGTGGATCGGTCTGAAGCTGCATATTTGTCATAAGTTTGCTTGATATGAGTCTTGCCACTTGTCTGGGGCGGCGATGCCGCTGTTCGGGAGCCCTCGGTCGGACCAGCGCCTCGCTGCTCTGCGGTGAGGTTAAGGTGGTCGCCACGAGTGAGGGCGAGCCCCGCAAAATCGCCAACATTGGCGCCACCTCGGCGCCAAATAGGAAGACGCCTTCGTCACCTTCCTCCGGTGTAATTCCGGCGTGTTCGCCGCAGCCGTCCGATATGACCGGGGTCCCAGGAGGTGATCGAGCACCGTTTAACGCCTCCGGCAGCGCCTGGTTCGACAAAAGATCGGCGAGCTCGGGAGGCAAGATGCTATTCGGCGGGAGGTGGAGAAATTATTGGGCGCGGGATCATCAGGGAGGTCACTCACCCTGAGTGGCTTGCCAATCCTGTGCTCGTTGAAAAATCCAACGGGAAATGGCGAATGTGTGTCGACTTCACCGACCTCAACAAAGCTTGCCCAAAGGATCCTTATCCCTTGCCGCGAGTCGACCTTATTGTTGACTCCACGGGTTGTGAATTATTATGCTTTACGGATCGTACTTTGGGTACCATCAAATTAGCATGGCGATGGAGGATGAAGAAAAAGCGCTTTTGTAACCCCTATGGGTGTTTATTGTTATATCGAGGATGCCTTTTGGTTTGAAGAATCTTTGGATCCACTTATCGTGCTATGCACATTACTTTTAGATCCTGAGATAGGACGAACCTTGAAGTATATGTTGATGATTTGGTAGTGAAAGTCAAAGAAGGTGAAGCCTTGATTCGAGACCTGGAGGAAACCTTCTCCAATCTTCGGAAGAATTGCTTGAAGTTGAATCCAGAGAAGTGTGTGTTTGGAGTTCCCTCCGGCAAATTGTTGGGGTTCTTGGTATCCAACCGGGGGATTGAAGCCAATCCGGATAAGATAGCAGCGATTGAGCACATGAAGCGCCAACCACGGCTCAAACAGGTTCAATGTTTGGCTGGTCGCCTAGCCTCTCTTGGGCGATTCATTGCCCGATTGGGAGAAAGGAGCCTACCCCTATTCAAGCTATTGAAGAAAACTAATCATTTTGAGTGGGTGATGAGGCTCGAAGGCCTTTGAAGACTTGAAGCGGTACCTTACCTCTCCTCGATCTTGGTCTCCCCACATAAGGTGAACCGCTGCTTTTGTATATTCTTTGCTACCCTGAAGTGGTCGGCCACTGTTGAGTGGTGGAGAGGAGGTGTCGAAGCTTGATTTATTATGTCGATGAGTGTTGCATGAAGCGGAAACTTCGATATCCCCAAGCTCGAAAAATCTTTGTATCACGATTCGGTGGCGTCTAGGAAGGCGGCATTATTTCCAAGGCGAGAAGTTATTGTGGTTCTGACCTATCCATTGCGAAAATCTTGTTCAGCAAGTGAAGCAAAAGGTCGCATTGCCAAATGGTCGATGGGCCGGAGAGTTCAATCTTAAGTTTGTTCCCCGCACTGCCATCAAAAGTCAAAAGCTGGCGGAGTTCGTTGCCGAGTGGACTCCCGCCACTCTTGAAGCGGAAGAAGCCCCCGCGTCGCCTCCCTGGACCTTATTTTTTGATGGTTCGTTCAGATTGGAGGCTT
The DNA here is from genome assembly GCA_036346375.1 of Guadua angustifolia. Lineage (NCBI taxonomy): Eukaryota > Viridiplantae > Streptophyta > Magnoliopsida > Poales > Poaceae > Guadua > Guadua angustifolia. The sequence continues at coordinate 28,373,150 of CM070519.1, forward strand.
GGTGGCGTTGTCCTAGTCTCCCGGCCGGTGGCGTGCTCGATCGTTGTTGCTCTTGATTTTAAAGCTACTAATAACAATGCCGAGTATGAAGTTCTATTGGCAGGGTTGCATATTGCTTCGGCACTAGGTATCCGGCGTCTTCAAGTCAAGGGCGACTCCCTGCTAGTCATCAATCAAGCGAGGAAGGAATATCAATGCCCTGACCCCACCATGACGTGCTTGGCGGAGGTCGAGAAAAAATGGGCGGCGCTTTGAAGGATTGGGATATACTCACATTCCCGACGTGATAATCACCTTGCGGATGGGCTTCGCGACTTGCATCCTCGAAGGCTCTTGTCGGTCGAGGTCTTGAAGAAAGACTATCGCGACCGTCAGATTCTGACCCATGATTCGGATGGGAATGATGGTGTCCTTGTCGCTGACCCCGATTCAGGTGGGGACGATGGTATGGCTGTCGAGGCCTCCGGCTCAGGCGGGGATGGCGGCGTTCTTTGCCCGACCTCGATTCGAGGAGGAAAGGCGGTCGCTCGCCTCGGCCCAAGTCCGGGAGGAAGGCGGCGGTCTTGTAATCTGGCGCCGAAATGCTGGCCCGACAAAGTACGGGCGAACAAGTGCTCGCCACACTTGGCCGGAAAATCGGTGGATGGATCCGATCCTAGCCTTCTGCGGGACCAAGTGATCCCGACGATGATCGTCGGTGAAAATATACGTAAGGCCAAATGCTATACTACGGTGGATGGGGACTTATCTGGCCGGGAGTAAAGCGAAATTCTCTTGAAGTGCATCACTCGGGGGGAAGAGGGCGCATACTGCTCTTTGATATCCATGGGCGTGTCGCAGGAGCCATATGTCCGCCCAGCTGGTCGACAAGCGTTCCGCCGAGGATTTTATTGGCCTACTACCCTCCGGGATGCTTGCGGTGGTGAGGACATCTGGCTTGTCGGTTCTTCGCCGAGCAAGTCCACAACCAGCCCAAGCTCGCAAACCATCCCGCTCTCTTGGCCGTTTGTGAGTGCGGAGGTGGATATCTGGGTCCGTTCCCGAACCCACGAGCTTCACCCACCTCTTAAATGCGCCATCGACAAATTCACTAAGTGGGTTAAAAGTGAGCGATGCGATGCCATCACGGCTTCGCTCTTTATCAAATTCATGCATGGAATATTCACCGCTTTGGAGTCGCCAACCGCATTATCGCGACAATGGAACTCGGTTCACCGTCACGGCATTTTGGAATTCAGTGATGAGATGGGCACCAAAGTGTGCTTTGCTTGATTGCCCACCCTAAGAGCAATGGTCAGGTGGCGTGCCAATGCATTAGTATTGAAGGTCTCAAGACAAGCGTTTGATCGACTCCTGGCGAGGGCGCTGGATTGAAGAACTTCCGTTGTCTTTGTGGTAAGCCGTACCACGCCCGGTCGGGCCTCTTGGCGAGCGCCTTTCTTCTTGGTGTATGGAAGCGGTATTTCTCCCCTCAGTGTCGTTTGGCTCTCCGCGGCGTCTCGGTTTTCGGCGAGGAAGGCCACGAAGATATCCGACAAGAAGATGTCAACCTCTAGAAGAAGTTAAGTGGCCAGACGCCCTTCGTGCTTGCGATACCAACAAAACCTCGAGGCGATACCATGCCACCGGGTTTACGAAGAACACTAGCGATGGGTGACTGGTCTTCTTGAGTTCGAAGCGCATCTTTGGGTTACATAATTTGTCTCTCACGGTGGGAGGGCCTTTAAGGTGGTCTCGATATCTCGACCGGGCGGTCCGGTTAGCCAGAGGATGGCGAGAATTGGCGAATTCTACAATGTGGAGTTGTTCTTGAAAGTTTTATCCATGAAAAAGCTGTGAGTACCGATGGTTCGCTTTGATCGACCACAGGATGGACTTGTCCCCGACTAATCGGCGATCATTGGTTGTTAATAATGTTACTATCTTGAGAGTTTTTGACCGTCATTACTCCTCTTTTTGTGTCCTCTGGACGGTTTCTTTGCATAGGTGCTATTGGTCCTTTGGTTTTGGTTTGTCCTTTTGGTTCATAATTATGCCTAATATATGTCTTTGGTAGGGCGAGCAACGGAAGCGGATCGGCACGGTGCTTAAATGTAGTCTGTCGCCTCGGGTTGGCTCTCGAAGCACCGTAGTCATCCCCACAAGTCTTTGCAGCCTACTATCCTTCCTGGGAGTTATTTGCCTTACGCACATTGTCTTGGGCCATGTTTTGAAAAAGCGGTGGGGCATGGAAGCCAAAACAAGTGAACCAATATTGTCCCATGCAGGACTTATGTTGTCGATTTGTGTTTTATGCACTGCATGATGTTGTCATACTTGCAATAGCTTTGCATTTATCTTGTGAGGCAAAATTACAAGGCTTTGCCTCATGTCGAAAAAAAGGAATTTGTTATTGCATGAGGTGTCCATTTAGTCGCCCAGCTGCTTGGGTTGCTGGTGCGCCCAAGACTCATCGGTGCCAGTATGGTGGTAGATCTGCTGCAGAAATTGGTCGCCAGAAGACTCCGTGATGCGCCAGTCTTGGGGGCTAGTCGCCCAGCAGCTTTGGTCGCTGAAGGCCCAGTAGTCGCATGCGCAACAGGTTATAAACGGATAAGTGTTTCAAGTAACACTCTCAATTGTTTGTTTATGCATATGCTAAAATTGATCAAATTATGCATGGTTATCACGGCGTCGTAAGTCGGATGGCTCTTTGGTGATAAAAGGAAAGTCTTGATGTGAGTGTCTAGCAAGGTTAAGTGACGAGTGTAAGTTTGTACGGTACTCGAATCTGGCTTGTACACCTCGGGTTGGCTCTCGGAAGCATTGGTTGTCACCGATTGGGTGCCACTGGCCAAAATCACTCTGAGAACTTATTATCTTCTGCGCCACACCGGGGCACGATTCTAAGAGATCACGAGGACCCGAAGTCGAAAGGGTTTAGGCCAATGGCAACCTTGCATAAGACTTTGGCGGTGAAATTATTCGTACTTAGATCTGATTCTTATATTGTGAGGTCATTTTTGCCTAAGTTTGATATAATTTATCGCATTGCGCCTAATGCTTAATGGTTAGGCAGCGTGCGATTTTGTAGGAATTCTAGGATGTTGCCACGGACTTAAGAGCCTAACGGTATTTTGGCTATGTTTGAGTCGGCGCCTAGCGATTCGACATGCAATATCAAACAATCATAGCGAATAAGCGTTAAGGTAAAACCGAAAACATTCGGTACTACTAAAATTTGTTAAAGTGTTTATCTGAACCAAAGCGGTTGATCAACAAAAGAAACAAAAAGCAAAAAAAAAAAAGCAAAGCGGTCAGGCCCTTCACTCGTCGCGCCCGCGTCGATGTCGTAAGCGTCGCTTCCTCCTCCGCCGGGTGAAGACATCCATGACCGGCTCCTGCACATGCGATCGTCCGGCCAAGTATTCAGCGGCGCTTATCGCGTGCCTCACTGGCGGCGTTCCCATAATGCCGGTCTCCGCCGCCGCCATCGGATCGAGGCGTCATGGTCGCCCGGCATGCCAAAGAAGCTTATATCCACCGCGACCTCTTGCCCTCCACGGTGGAGCGTGCGGCTAGGGCGGCGGCAATCCCGGAGTGCCTCCGCGGCACAGTTGGTCGCGTAAGCGTCTTGCGGAGCGGTGTCTGGGCGGCGTCTCGGCCACGCCCAAAGGTTTGAGCATCGTTTGATCTGTTGAAAAGCCCTCTTTAGCATGGTGGTGAGGTTGCGCTTGAGGCGTCGACCTCGTACTCGAGTCCTCTGCGGCGCCTCGGCCCTCTCCGCCCATTCTTGCATAGCGGCAGGCGTCGCGGTAACCCTTTCTACGCGCCATCGCCCGTCGCCTCACTCGCTCCGCGTCAACTCGTCGATAGCCCTGTCGGTTGCCTCACCGTCCGGACTCCGTGCGTGGCGTCAAGAAGCGCCGAGTGTCTTGTCGCAGTCTTGAGCTCTGAAAAACTCGATGTAATGCTGTATTTGGCGTGGCGGCGGTGCGGCGAAGTTAGTGAAGCGTCGGTGTCGGCATTGCCGGCTCTGCTGATGGCGGTATTGGCGGCGTCTGGCGGAAGCCTCGCCCGTGGCGTGGTGGCGTCTGCTCCTTGAAGCATCTTGAGGCCGCCCTTGGCGTCGCCCTCAAAGCGAAAGCAGCCATGGGGACCTCAAGCCCGCCTTGTCGAGTGGCGGCGAGGTCCCCGTAACAAGCGGTGGCGCCGTGGAGGTGAGGATCGGCGCCACGGGGAATTAGAAAGGAGGCGCGCGTGCGATTGGCGCGTGGATGGCGATGCGGCGCCATAGCGATTGGCGCCGCTCATCGTTAAGCCGCGCTTTCTTTGCGTACCGGTGGCGATAGTGCGGCGCCGGTGGAAATCTTTGGCGCCCGCGGCAGCGGCGCCAGTCGTCGTCTTTGCAATTGGCGATCGGGCGAGCGCCCAGTCTTCCGCCGCCACCACAGGGTGGTGGCGGTGGAGGTTCGCCGCATGGCGAACCTTCTTCACCCGGACTTGAGGTGTCGGGATGAGTGGCCGCTGCCCGCGCCCGTCGGCGGAGAATCGTCCACGATCGTCGGTAGCCTTGGCAGAAAAGCGGGCGGTGGAGTCCATTGGCGGCAACAACTGGCGATCTCGAGCGCTCCAGATCTCCACATCGGCGAGTGGCGGGCGATGAAGGAAGTCGAGCGGCGGGGATCGGCGGCATGAGCCGGGAGAACCACTGGCCGAGGCGGCCCATCAAGTTTCGCGCTGGTCAAGGTTAAAAAGCGAACGAATCTTTGGTTGGTAGGGGCGGCTAAAAAGACATAAGCGAAAAAAAGCCACGGAGTAGCGGTGAAGACTTACGGCGGGGAAGGTCGGGTGATGTCATTGTCGCCGATATCTTTGCCACGCCCGGCGATCTGATGACGGAGGGCTCAATCTTTGGGATCTGAAATCACGGCGATCAGCGCCCGGTTAGGCGGCGTCCGCGAGTTGTTGATCACGGGCCGCCATCGCGCAAACTCGCCGTCTCTTCGACCAGCGAGTTCGAGTTCTCGATGACCGCCGGGTCCGTGAGCACTTCAGCATCTCGAGCCCATTGTCGTCGTTGGCGTCAACCACTCGGTGTGCCAAGCCTTCGATTTGATCTAAGTGGAAGGAATGTATGAGCAGCCATTCCATCCGAGGCGGAAATAGCAACTCCCGGCTTCGCCATCGGAGGAGGCCTGGCAGAGGAAGAAATAAGCGGAAGAAGCGGGAGGTTGGCATCACCCCATGAACATTTCACGAGAGGTGTGCGAAGATGGCGAGAAAAGAATGGAGTTGGGGGTGAGATGAAGGTGATGGATTTAAGTAGAAGTGGAGGACGGTGAGAAAAACTTCGGAGAAAAGCGGTACCGAGCCGCCATGATGCCCCACACGAAGATGATGATTTCGTCGGCGGGGCACCTTTGTGGCGTAGGGGTCTGACCGAAAATAGAGAGGGCCCTCTGCACGACGGTGTGAAGTCTCCCAGCGTGTAGGAGTCCACCGAGGAAGCGAGGAATGGGCGAGTCAGAAAAGCCATGGAATCGAAAGTGGCGAAAGGCAAGAAAAGCTTGGAGGAAGAAGGCGAAGTTTGCAAGAGTGCTAAAAAGCGTGAAGCTGCACGTGCGGATGGATCTATATGTATCCCCACTGCACCGAAGCGGTTCACGAAAAACAAGACAAATTTGTCGCCGTTTGGTCCCAAGGAAAATCAATGGATGCGGGAAGGAATCGGGCGGTCGCATCACGATAGTGATGGCCCCATCCAAGAATGCACCGCATTTAATGTAAGATTTTGAAAGACTCGATGTGCGTTCTTGGGTGGGCGAAACTCTTGTCGGCGTACTATACACGGTACCCTCTTCGCCGCAAAAGCGTGTGTGGCCCGCGTGGCGATCTAGCGGCGGGTGGTGTTTACACCCGTCTGAGGCGTCGATCCATGTGGCGCGGCGGCAGTGGCGACCACGCCACCTTTCGCCCGGCGCCCGATCGCGTGGCGATCTAGCGGCGGGTGGGTGTTTACACCGTCTCTGAGGCGTCGATCCCACGTGGCGTCGCGGCGGCGGTGGGTGACCACGCCGCTGCTTGCCGCCCGATCCGCGTGGCGGCTTTGGCGGCGATAGGCGGCACGCGCTTCGGCCGCGGGTGTCGGTCCGCGTGGCGCGTGGGCGGCGAGTGGCGACCACGCCCTTTCGCCCGGCGCCCGATTCCGCGTGGCATGCGGGCGACACCTCGTTTGTCCCGCCGCCATGCAAAAGGTGGAATCGGTGGCTTCATCCTGAAGTTTCGCCGCGCCCGTCGCAGTGTCGAGCAGACTTTCTTTGTACCGAGCATGTCGATCCCAAAATTTTGCTACAAGCCCATTCTCGACACCTCACACCTACCCGTGTGAAAGGGGTCACATTCGGAAAAACCGGCGAAGGCATCTTGGCATTAATTAAGCGCCGAAGAAACGGGACGACAGCGTAAAGGTGTAATAAATGCATGTAAGATAAGCATGATGACATCCCTCCTCCATCGGACTCGTGTAAGCCCGTGCATATAAGGGCACTTGAGAGCATCTGGGGGAGCGGAAAAAGGAAGAAAAAAGAGACTCAGCAGGAAGAGCTGGTCACCAAGAAGCTCATGTAACCAAGTCCAAAATACTCAATCCAAGATCAAGCGAGAAGTAAAATTATACCCTTCTTCATGGGGGCACGAACACAGGTAAAATCGTGTGTTCATCTGGATTTTAGACTCTAGAGCTCGTTAGTGTGAGAGGTCTTGGATTTCCCTCTACTAGGGTTAGCCAATTACAAAAGACACCCCTACCAGACCAAACCGGTCAGAGACTTGGGCCTGTCAGTTGAAATACACCGACACACGCTAATATACATCACAAATCAAAATTTATTATCAAATAAACATTAATTTACTATTGCATGATAGTAAAATTTATATATATTTATGGATAGTAATCGCAAATCCCTCATTTTACTATTTAATACACTAACGTTTACTATCTTATTTACTAGATTTTACTACAGAACAAAGAATGAAGCTACTACTGGAATTAGTACTGTGGCCAACCAACTATTAAGTGTGTTTCCTAGATTATATATAAATATGTTTTTTCTTTATTTTAGCCATATCTTTTTATTAGCAACTCCGATTCATGAGCAATTTCACGATGAATTACTAACGGCGAGATGAACAACATGATATAAGTTTAAGCTAATAAATGTCATATAAATCAAATTTTACTACTAAATGAATATCAATTTACTACTTTATGATAGAAAAACATATATATATATATATATATATATATATATATATATATATATATATATGGATAGTAAAATTCTATATATAATGATAGTAAAATCTATTACCAGCAAGGAAAGTTATTGCTTATTAGCGAGACTTATATCATTTTGTTCCTCTCGTCGTCAGTAAGCTACTAGTGAAAATCGTTCGTTAATCGAAACTGCAAATAAAAAGTTATAAATAAAATAAAAAACATATTCGTATACAAACTAAAAACACATTTATTAGTTGGTTTGCCACGTTACTGATCCAATAGCAACTTCATTCGTTATTCTATAGTAAAATATAGTAAATAAGATAGTAATGCATGGCTCGATCAAGCTGGAGCAGTCTGATGCGCTGATTAGTTAGATATATGGCTTGATCGGTCTGCATTACTGGCTAGCGCATAGACTACATGCAACTATATATATACATATTTGTATATACATATATACACACACATACTATCTTTTGCTCCATCAAAACGGATAGTTCAATATCATACACAGAATTGCTACAAGTAAAGATGTACGACGTATCGTATACCTCATCTACCTCCACCTCCGCCTCCATGTCTCCCTCATTCCACACCACCCCTCTTCTTGTTTCCTGCCTCCCGATGCAGCTGCTTCTAGCGGAGCTATAGCGTTTCGTAGAGGGCCACCTAGAGCTCCCGCGCACTAGTAGAGGTGGTTATGGACCTCGAACATCGCCCACTTGGTCGCTTCCCCTTTGGTAACTTGCTGGCGTGAGCATGTTGTATTCACCAACACTGTGGTCAGAGCTACTAGATCTATCACCAACATGGCTGAAGGCAGCCAGATCTGATATTTGTTGCAGGATCTATTTAGTTTGTTGCGGTCTTCCCAAATTTGTTGTGGATATGTTCCTCGGTTATTGGTTTTTTTATGTAACATTTTGATTTCATGCATGCAACAACTAGTAGCAACCGTTGCAACATCGATATTTTTTTTGACTTAAATCGATGATTTTCATTGCACTCTTTATTAGATGTGATGTGTGTTCTCTAATTCATTTTATTGCAAGTGTTCCCTAAATTGTTGCACGCATATTTTCATAGTGTTGCATAGGTTATAACATCTTTCATTATTATTTTAAAACTTTTATGCTAGTTTATCAACTATATATTCAAGTGAATTTTGATAAGAAAATAGACCTCGTCCCCCCTATTTTCTTTGAGATTCAAGCAATAATGTTGGAGATGCTGAAATTTTATTTCTTAGGTTATAACATTTTGCGTATGGCTTCCTATTGTGCATTCGGACGCTAGTTGTTCTCTGGAGTATCATGTAAGGCTTGTTTGGAGGAGCTGTAGTTTTTCTGAAAAGTTGATTTTTGGCTTTCTGAGCTGAAAGGCAGCTATAGCTTTTTATAAGAAACCGTTTAAGAAATAGCTAATTTTCATCAAGATCTCTTATTGAATGCGTCCCTACTAATAAAAATTCCAATTCATTGTATTTATCAAGGTGGAAAGATTAGGTGTTTCCATTACACCCTTTATTGGGACCTTCGTTACTTAATTTATTGTCCCCGGGCAGATAATAACACGCTAGAATCTCATCAGCGAATTTTGTTGAATCTAAAATCAATGTCCTGTGTCAGTCACAATAAGAAAAATGAAAGGTAGGCGTTTTATATTATAGACTCTTGTTATGATTTGCCTTATTGACAGTCGACAATATGCGATACAATCCCTCCATCTACGAAGACCGACTAATCAAATGAACGAGGTGAGCGACTGAAATCTCTTTGGGCATCCTCAAGTGGCTTTGTACTATACTAGGTGGGAAAGCGCTTCTGGCTTGCGGGTTGAATTCGATAGCATCTTGATTATGACCCGTTGGCAAATCCATAAGTTGATATAAACCTTGATGAATCCGTGTTTTTTGGTGGCCAAAACATTGTTTTCATTTTTTTGAGTCTTGAAAACATTTTTTTCGGTTTTTTGTTGCGTTTGTAAAAAACGGTCGTTAGGACCCACCGAATCTGCGGACGAAAACATTGTTTCGTTTTTTGGTGTTAAAAATATTTTTTCCGGTTTTTGGTTGCGTTAGTTAAAAAAAAGCGAATTCGTTAGAACCAATGGCGAATCCATCGTCGCTATAAATATCTTGAGACGAATCTACATTTTTTAAAAACCTGCGATTTACGATCCGTTGGCAAATACATAAGTTGATGGCGAATCTACATTTTTGTAAAAAACTTCATGATTCTGATCCGTTGTAAATACATTAGTTGCTATAAAACTTGATGAATCTGCATTTTTTGGTGACGAAAAAAATTTTCCGTTTTTTGGGTGGCGAAAACATTTTTTCGGAAAAAGCGGAGAAAGGACTGAGCGTAAGAAGCGAGGGACCCGGATGTTATTTTTTTGGACCTGTTCGCTATCCTGAAAAATTAGAAAAGGGCTTGTTCGTGATTTGAAACTAACGGGAGGCTTTTCCGTAAAAATACCGGGCCAGGGACCCGAACGCGAAGCGAAAAAAATATTCTTGTCTCACAAAAAATCGCACAGGGACCTATCCGTAATTTCGGAGAAATGGAAGGGCTTTTTCGCAAAAACGCCAGGCGACACGTGGCTTCCCGGTTTGGCTTGAAATCTTGCGCATATAGGTCATGTTATGATTAGCAGCGCAGAAGATCCCATGCGCCTTCTGGGGGCATTAGTAGACGATGATGCGGTGACTCGGGGAGTGCTTAGAGTACGTAAAGGTGGCTTTTCTCCCCTCTCTTCTTTTTCTGTTTTGCCATCACAGCGGGTGGGATGGGATAGACTGTGGAAGCAGCGGTGGAGATACGGCTGCTATAGTGCCTTCGTCGCCACAGAATCAGCAAAGTTTTTTTTTATGCTAACCAAGCCAGGTCTTCGTAATTATGGATACTAATTGTATGATGCTGACTTTTTCTTTGCATATAACGGCATGTACAATAGTTTGGCTTTTAAGATTGTCGCTAAGAATTTTAACTCATCTAGGGACAGTACTAGAAGCAATATTTCTAGTAGTGTATTTCTAAATCATTCATCTAACTATTTAATATTATTTTTATCATATTTTACTCTCACACTTTATCACTATTTGCAATGGTTTATATAATCAGATTGTCTCTTACATAAAAGACTACACAGACTCTTTTTTTACATTCTCTCTCCTCTATATAGGATATTACTAATATAGTGTAGCTAAAAAATAGTTGAAGCGATACTATTGAATATGCCCTAATGCTTGCTTTCATCCAGCAACTTAACCGTATCTCTGTTTTTTCTCGTGCTAATGGTGTAGTCATGTCTTGACTCGGCTGCAGTGACGTAGATAGCCTAGTTTTCATGGGGATTGAAGTGACCATGGCCTTAATTGAATGAACCTGCCTGCCAACATTAAGGAAGGTTGTACTGGGGGTTTTTTTTCTCTTGATTGAAGCCTAGCTGTACGGCATTGTGCTTAGAACGAAAGTGACTAAACAGTGGCAAATTAAGTGGCCTTCACCTTAATGACGATATACGGGTAAGGGCATTCCAATAGTTCTTTTCTTTGTTACTAATAAAACTATGTTATATAACTTTTAGTGAGATGAAAGAGAGGGGGAAAGAGACAGAAGATACTTGCTACTTGTATGAGTAACAACAAACAAGCTAAAAACTCGGATCAGGAAAAATGGAGGGAGGTGGGGGCTGTCAGATAGAGGATGACGTCTGTACAATAATTAATTTATTGAGTCTCTTTGGTAACAACTAACAACTAACAAGTTAGTACTTAAGTGCTTGTATTGAAATCTCTCTTCTGGCAACAAGCCATATTAACAAATTGTTGTGAATGGCCTAAGCAGACCAATGTAGTACTGAGTTCTGTGAATGGGATGAAGCGGAGTATTAAGGCACGTAAGTACTATAATTAATTTATTGTGCGATTCTTTCGTACTTCATCCGTTCAAATTTGTGGGATATATTTTTTAGCATATAAACTAAGAAGATATTAAATATTAATAAAATATCCTAAAATATTTTCTCTAAACAATATATTCAATGCAAGCATACATAGTAAAGTTGAATATTTATTAAGGGTATAAAAGGTACATCATATTAATTTTATATTGAATTGCAAAATACATCTTATATTTATGGTCAATGTTCAAGACACGGGATCTCTAGATCGAGCTTATGAATGAAAATGGTTGCAAGCTTCTATGATTAGAAAGTGTGAAAAGTGGGACAAAAGGTACTTCTATTAGCCAAGTAGCTTGATAAAGTACAAGTATTACAAAGTCTTGCTCGTAAGCAATGCATGTCTGAATGTGTTGTCAATTCGTTTGAGATGCCTCAAATGGTACTAATGCCTCTCTATCTATACAGAATGAACAAGTGGCGGTTATGCTTCGAAAGGTGTCTCTACACAGAAGGTACCCTTTTTTAAAGTAACTTCCGATTAGTTATTTGTATCTATTAAGAAAACTATCTGCATATTACTAACCAGTTTAATCTGGTTGGGTAGTCGAATCGTTGGTTAGGGTGGACCAGTATAAACTAAAAGAGTGCACGTAAGCAAACTGGTCAGAGCTGTAACCAGGTAACTGATTGTAGACCTTATTCTTCTTTATAAACCTTTTCTTATAGAGTTACAAGCAGGGTTTCAAAAACCTTTTTCGAAAAACCATTCGAAATTCGAAAATCGCGAAAACCTCTCAAAAATCATCAGAAACCGAAGGGTTAAAAAAATTTAAAAAGTTTGAAAAAAAATTAAAAAAAAGAAAACTGTTCGGTTTTTGGTGAGAAACTGCTTGGTTTTTCGCGAAAAACCAACAGACAATTGAATGTTCTTAAAAACGGTTTTCAAGCGGTTTTTAACGGATAATTTTTTTCAAAATTTTTTAATATTTTAAATTAAACTAGTTTACTGAATGGTTTTGAATCTCGAACCGTAGCAGTGCGCTCGAAAACTGTGGTTTTCAAACGGTTTTCATCGGTTTTACGAACCATGGGTTACCAGTCTAAAACAGGATGCGGCTTTTAATCCTCCTCAAAGACTATTCAAAAAATGCATATTATATTTTTAGACAGATGGAGAGTAACAAGTTATTGGAGTGGTTGTATTAAAAGGGGATATATCTAGTGCAATCAGGACTTTGGTGCAATCACCGTGCAATTCAACTAAGAAAATTTTCAAAAAATTCTGAAAAAAATCGTGGATGTACATCTCATCTTACCCCATCTACATATAAAATTTCATGATCAAATTTGTCCTATGCTTGAAGTTACAAAAAAGACAAATTTGGGGTGCATTTGAACTATTCAAGTTTGTCAGAAATTTGTCTTTTTTATTACTTCAAGCATAGGATGAATTTGATCATGAAATTTTATATGTAGATAGGGTAAGATGAGATGTACATCCACGATTTTTTTCAGAATTTTTTGAAACTTTTTTTTAGTTGGATTGCACTGGATATGCCCACGTATTAAAATATCTCTTCCGATAACAGGCTATATAGGAGTAACAAATTGTTGTGAATGCCCTAAGGCCTAAGCAGACCAGTGTAGCACCGAGTGCCGTGAAAGGCATGCAATGATGCAAGTACTCAAAACTCTAATATACCAACCCCTGCATCTGCATGCGCACAAGCTCTGATCGGACGGTCCAGATGCGATGCGATGCGATGCGCTGGCTTGAGCTTCTCACAAAGAATTTCCGAGCGACAAAAGAATACACAAATTACGTACTCCACGTACTGGTCATTTGTTTATCGGCCGGGAAAGCAGCCAGCGCAATCTCCAAGCGTCTAGCGATCGACAGCGAGATGGGATTATCGATGGGATGTCTTTAATTGCACCGCAGCGATATCGCTGACCCCAGCTGATCGATCGATGGGGATACATACACTTGCGTTGTGCGCCGTCCGGCCTCTCTTGAATTCAGCTTCACCGTCAAACAAAGTTAGATTCTATGCTCTACTGATTGATGAACCGGTACCGCTCGTGCGTCCGTGCGCTTTTGTATAAGCGCGGCTAGTCTAGGTAGGCACACCAGCCTCACCTAAAGTATTCAAGCCACATTTAAGTGAATGCTTTGACCCATGAGAGTGCCCAAAGCATAAATCTCTTGTGGAGTCAAACAATGAGAGCTTGCTCTCTGTATCAATCTTTTTTTTAAGGTAAATGTAGCACTTTAAATCGTAAAAATAGCTATATCTCGAATTGTGGAAGTACCGAAAATTAACATGTGTCAGAAAACTACAGGTGCTTCCATCATGCTAGAACACCGAAGATAACACATGTCCTTTTTTGATACTTCTACAATCGGAGATGAAGTTTTTTTTTTTAAAAAAAACTATGTTCATAAGAAGCTAGATTTGAAAAAAACATACACATGAGACTAAAAAACCGTTGATTTCCTTGCTCAGGTCAAGTTGTCACTTGTCACCGATAGCATGTAGGGTTTCTTGCCCCGTGTGTTTTGTTCTCATGCTCAAGTGCTTATTTTTACACGCTGTCCAGGGCACTTACGTGGATTTATAAAAAAAATGTGGTTATACGGAGTGATATGGATTGTGCCAAATAACGAGACTATGAGAGCAAAATACAAGGGAAAAGTAGCAGCTAGTTACGAATGCTCATCAAGTCGTCAATCATCAATACAAGCGTGGAATGAGGAGAGAAATAGAGGGGGTTTTTCGCAAAACCGTTTAAGTGATAAGGGGTTCCACCACTCTCAATCTGAGCCGTACATGATAGATCAGATGATCCACGATGAATATTAGCATTTTAACACTAAATAACCATTTGCACCAGATACGTTGCTATATATATATATATTCATTCAAACTAGAGTTTTCCTTTTTGACGATAGTTTTTTTGTAGGTATGTGCTGATTTCATATATAAATCAACAAAATATGTGATCCAAACTCGTTCAAAGTCTTTGAATTCAAGTATATTTTTTCAAAGGTATTCCTTTCATATGAATTGTTATAGATAGATATATACCCTAAAATTAAAATTTTTGAAAAAATATACTTGAATATAGCTTGAATTTGCACATTTGAAACCAAGTGCCCAGGCATCATGGTGCCCTATTTCAGCTTCCTATATAGCATATAGAAGGTGTAGAATAGCCTATTATACTCCTGAGCCATTTAACTCAGTTGTATCGAGCCATGCAATTAATAAAAGCTAACTAATAAAAGCACTCCAATTTTACAATTCGGTAGTAAATCACAAATATATTTTACTATAGAACAACAGATGCAATTGTTACTAAACCAGTTAATAGTTAATGCGTTGGTTAGTTCAACAAGTTAATGCGTATTGTAATTTATACATGAATCTATTCCTTCTTTATTTCAGCTATATCAATTTATTGGTAACTCAGATTTGCAAATGGTTTTCATTAGTAACTTATTGATGACGAGAGGAATAAAATGATATAAATCTTGCTATTAAAAAGTAATTTTGCTAACTGGTAAAGTAAATTACTATTTTTATAACATAAAATTACTAAATCTACAATTAGAAATTACTACCATATAGTATAATTGGAACATCCTATATAGATCAGCCATTTGGCAGTAAAAGTCCATGAAAGCTATACATACAAGTTCTGAAAATTTGTCAAAAAATTACCATAGGTAGCGATGTGATTTTCTACAGCACTGTAAAATTTGAAGACCAAACTCGCTTGTATTTGAAAGATATGAAAACAACAAATTTACTATTTATCACTGATTTGCGCTTGTTAATTTTATATCTTTCAAATGTAATTAATTTTGGTATTTAAATTTTACAAAGATGTAGAAGCTCACATCCCCTATATATGACAATTTTTTGAGAATTTTTCAGAACTTCCATATTTAAAAGTTCTGAAAAATTCTCAAAAAATTATCATACGTATGGGATGTGAGCTTCTATATCTATGTATAAATTGAATACAAAACTCGATCACATATTTGTCATTTTCATATCTTTCAAATACGACTGAGTTTGGTTTTCAAATTTTACAATACTATAGAAGCGCGTATCCCTTATCTATGGTAATTTTTTGAGAATATTTTAGAACTTATACATATAGTTTTCATGAACGTTATCAAATGACTGATCTACATAGAATATATTGTATATGTAGTAACACGTAGGTAAGTATATAGTAATTTCTATTACAACATATGAAAACTATGCGTACAAGTTTTAAAAAATTCTCAAAAAATTACCATAAATAGGGGAGATTGGATTCTACATCCCAATAAAATTTAAAGACCAAAATCAATATCATTTTAAAGATATGAAATTAACAAGTACTAATCAGGGACGAATAGTAACTTTGTGCTTTTCATATCATTCAAATATGACTAATTTTGGTATTAAAATTTTACAAAGATGTAAAAGCTCATATCCCCTATCTATGGTAATTTTTTGACAAATTTTCAATTTTGTACATATAGTTTTCAGAGATTTTTACTGTCAAATAACTAAAAAACTATACGCAAAAGTTATAAAAAATTATCACAAAATTACCATAGGTAGGGGATGTAATCTTCTATAGCTCTGTAAAATTTGAATATAAAAATCTATCACATTTAAAAGATATGAAATTGGGAAGCTGTAATCAGTGATGAATAGTAAATTTTTCATTTTCATATCTTTCAAATATGACTGAATTTAGTATTCAAATTCTACAGGACTATAGAAACTCATAACCTTTACCTATGATAAATTTTTGAGATATTTTTCAAACTTGTAAATATAGTTTTCAAGTACTTTACTACCTAATGACCAATCTGGTAGACTATGTTGTACATGTAGTAATACATAGGTTAGTACACAGTAATATCTGTTATAACAAATCAAAATTATATGTACAAGTTTTCAAAAATTATCAAAAAAATTACCATAAGTAAGGGAAGTTGGATTCTACTTCTTCGTAAAATTTAAAGAACAAAATCAACCTCATTTTGAAGATATGAAATTCACGAGCACTAATCACTAATGGATAGTAAATTTGTTCTTTTCATATCTTTCAAATGACTTTGATCAAATTTTATAGGATTGCAAAAGCTCACATCATCTACCTTTGGCAATTTTTTGAGAAATTTTCTGAACTTGCACATATAGTTTTCACATAATTTTACTAATAAATAAATAAAAAAACTATGAATAAAAGTTATAAAAAATTCTTAAAAATTTACCATACGTATAGGATATGAGCTTCTACAGCTTTGTAAAATTTCAATATAAAAATCTATAACATTTAAAAGATATAAAATTGGCAAGCGCTAATCAGTGATGAATAGTAAATTTGTCATTTCTATATCTTTCAAATACGATTGAGTTTGGTATTCAAATTTTACAGAGATGTAGAGCTCATATGCCCTACCTATGATAATTTTTTAAGATTTTTTAAAAAATTTAAAATATAGTTTTCATGTACTTTACCGCCAAATAACCGAGCTGGGCAGACTATTTTGTACATATAGTAAAACGTAAGTCAGTATATAGTAATTTCTGTTACAACGTATGAAAACCACACATACAAGTTTTTAAAAATTCTCAAAAAATTACCATGAGTAAGGGATGTTGGATTCTACTTCCCTGTAAAATTTAAAGACCAAAATCAATTTCATTTCACACTCAACGTCTAGCCGTAAAACGTTTACGTGTTGTGCCGCGTTAATTATGAGGCCAAGTGAATTTTTTTAGGTTGTATGCGAGTGAATTTTTGTTGTGACACAGAGCATACAGCACGCGCGTTGAATAGGTACGTTTTACGCAGAAGTAGAATAGCACCACCGTATACACATATACACACACACACATATATTCAAATATATGTTTATATGTCTAGACTTATATATGTATATACATATATATGTATATGTATATGTATATGTATATACGTATATACATATATGTACACGTATATACATATATGTGCATATATACATCCGGAAGGGCTATTCTAAGCGTGTGTGCAGCTGCGCGCTAGGCGTAATCCGATTGTAACTCAGTGTCATGCAAAACCAAGACAGAAACACGTTTAAACCATTCACGTAAGCTAATAAGTAACGACTCCCACGCAACAGAATAGTAAATGACTAATAAATACTACTTCTTGTTTATACATGAATCTTTATTTTTTAAATTTGACTATAACTTTCAAATGAGGATATTTTTTTTCTTCAAATTTTACATGATGTAGAATGTCACCTCCCTACGTATAGTAATTTTTTGAGAATTTATGAAAAATTGTGTATGTGATTTTCATGAATAAGAATTTAGTTTTGTTTGTTGAACCTATAGTAAAATATTTGAAAAATTCTCAAAAAATTACCACACGTAGAGAATGTGAGCTTCTACAACCTGTAAATTTGAAGACCAAAATCAAACGCATTTAAAAGATATAAAATTAATAAAGTAATAAGCAGTAGGACATGCTGTCTTTTACTATCTAAAAAATAACATTTTATTGCCTACTATGTTATTATATCCTGTGTAAAACATCCTAATAGTTCAAAATCTAAGAAAATTATATAAATGAATTTTTAAAAATTCTAAAACAAATTACCATATATAGAAGAGGTGAGTTTCTACAACCCAGTAAAATTTGAAGATCAATCTCAATCACATTTGAAAAATATGTAATTAACAAAACACTAAACAACAAAAAATCATTAGTCAGCTAAATTTGTCTTTCCATATCTTTCAGCTGAGACGTGTTTTGATCTTAAAATTTCACATTTTTTGTAGAACATGACCTCCCCTATGTATGATAATTTTTTTATTTTTTTTTGAAAACTTGTATATGTGGTATTCGTGAACAAGAATTAAGCTCTATTGATCAGCCCCATTCTAAATTGTTTAAAAAAATTCTAAAGAATTACCATACATAGGAGAGGTGAGCTTCTAGAATTCTAAAAAATTTGAAGACCAAACTAAATCACATTTGAAATTTATGAAATTGAAAACATACCAAACATTGAAAAATCACTATTTAGTCAAATTTTTCTTTTTCATATCTTTCAACTAATATAGATTTTGCATTCAAATTTTACAGGATTGTAGAATCTCCCCTCTTGTATGTATGATAATTTTTTCAGAATTTTTTCAAATTTTTATATGTATTTTCTATGAATATGAATTTAGTTCTATTTGGTGGAACTACAGTAAAATATTTGAAAAATTCTCAAAAAAATACCACACGTAGGGAACGTGAGTTTATATAACTTCATAAGATTTGAAGACTAAACTGAATTGCATTTAAAATACATCAAATTTTCAAAATAATAAACAGTAGGAAATGATGTCTTTTGCTATCCAGAAAATAATATTTTACTACCAATTACTCAAAGTGTTACTATATTATGTCAAAAGCACCTATATAGTGTAAATCTCTGAAAATCATATGTCTAAGTTTTCAAAAATTCTATAAAATTACCATATGTAGGAGAGGTGGGCTTCTACAATTCTGCAAAATTTAAAGACCAAACTCAATTGCATTTGAAAGATATGAAATTGACAAAGCACTAAATAGTGAAAAATCTCTATTCAGCTGAATTTATCTTTTTCATATATTTCAGTTGAGATGTGTTTTGGTCTTAAAATTTTATAGTACTATAGAATATCACCTCCTGTAGGGACCCGGATTTACCCAAATCCGAACCCTCTGTGTTTCAACCGTGCTAGTCGAGCTTGACTAGCACACACATCATCTGATGATGATAACACGGACATATCATAAAGTAAACAACGATAAATAAGCAAAAGAGAGTAAACATCATCATCACATTATTACAAGTATCGAGCCTTACAGCTTAAGTGAGTAAGTAGCAGCGGAAAAGTAGCAACAAAAAGAGCCAATCAGCATGCCCACAGGCAACTAACTGGGGTACGCTCCCTAGTAGTCCGGGTAGTCCTCCTCTTCAAAGTCTTCACCACAGATGTCGAACGGAGGATTGCATGCTCTGATCTCCTCATCTGCTTTATGGAATAAGCAGCCCACAATGAAAAGCGAGGGTGAGTATGCAACATACTCAGCAAATCTCGGAAACTTTATGCAAATAACTAAATGCAAGGCTTAAACAAAGGAAGCATATATGGTTCATTTGCATAAAGCGAAATTGAAATTTAAATACAAGTAATAATTTCATAAAGCAGCATTTAACAAAATGTAAATAGCATAAATAATTAAATTGAAGTATAACAATTTTTCAGGTTCCAACTACCTGGTTGGCTCTAGCCGCCAAACTAAAATCCGGGAGTTCCAGCCACTCACGGATTTCCAACCACATTTTCATTTTAAACCAAATCCATCATTTTCCATTTAAAACCAAAACCATAAAATCTACTATGTGAAATCGTTCCGCTTGCCCTTATCAAGTAGACACGGCTACTCAAGTAGTTTGACTCTGCGAGCTTGTACACTTTACCCACATGACATGATCAACCCTTTTGCCAAGCTATTGACACACTTCCTTTGGTGTGTCGGCGGAGAGATCATGACAAGGCCTTTACAATGCATAATACCGCTATCGACTCCGCTAAGGTTTCACATTGTTAGGGCATCCCACCCAATCTGAAGCCCTCTTGCGCCTTGCAAGTACCCTCGACAAACCGCACATTGAATGGCGAAGTCAAATAACGATACATGCAAATTACTTAGCAGGTGTACCCATAATAGACATGTGGTTGTCTTGTATAGCATGGCCCAAGGTAACACACGATAGGTCCTTAATTGACTAAGGCGAACAATCACATCCCAAAATTTTGTGCATCCCGCACCCGCCATACAACCATCCGCCCCGGTCTAAATCATTTTTCACTTTTATTCTTCAAATTAATACCGGCAACACCAATTGCCATATTTTCACAATTCAATTTGAGTCAAATATGAAAGAGCATTTCCATAATGGTAAGGTACCGACGTGATTAAGCATGGCTAAGCATTTTCTACCGTCCCATAATACAAAAATGTTTATTATTAACAGTACTTAATTTTCCTAGGGTGTCAATGGTTGTCAAACTGAATATCAATGTGGGTATAACAATTTGGCATTTATCTAAGCATTTAAAATGACATTAAAGTACAATACGCAAATAATAAGCATGCAATAATTTAAAACAAAATAGCATTTCAAAAACTTGGGTTCAATATGGTCAAGGAAGACTTGCCTTCAACCTCCCCCTTGCTGCTGCTCGTCAAGTCGGATGCTCAGCTTCGCTCAACCATTAGCGTCGTCTACCGTGAAACACGAAACGAGACAAAAATATATAAAACAAAAATAAATAAAATCCAAAAATTCAAAAGAAAGACACCAGCAGATAGATCTTGATTTTAGATGAATTTAGAAATTTGAATCGTTTGAATCGGAGTTCGAACGGAGGAGATCGGGCCTTCCGAAGTTTTAATGGGAGAGAAAATCCAGAAATAAATAGAACTGACACGTGTCGGCTTTGGATTGGCTGGATTTTCGGAAATTCGGAAAATAAAAGAAAACGGAAATATTACCGCTGACATGCGGGGTCCACAAGTCATAGACACGGTCTACGTGAACCGAGTTCACGAACAGTGTCTGCAGTGTCGTGGCGACCTTGATGATCTAGGCGAGTGGCGATGATGTGGCAGTGACGTGGCGGTGACATGGCGGATATGGGCGGAATAGGGCTGACGTGGCGAGCACCTAGCGAACACGTGGTAGACGACAAGGCGTGTCTGGCTCGGGGCTTACCAAAAACGTGTACGTGGCGAAGATCTGGCGGTTGATGACCGTCGGACGGTACGGGAGTGGCGGAGAGAAAGCGGCGGCGGCGGTGAAAATCACGGACTTGGGGAAACGGCATGCCAAGCAGCGGAGAAGGACGGGTTAGATTGAGATCTTGGTGGAATAGAGAGCATCGCAGGGAACTCAATGGTACAACCTATGGCAGGAGACTCACGGAGAGGAAAGTATTAGCGGCTCAAAGCTTGAACGCAGTTGCAAACTCAAGCGAGTCGTGTGCCAAATGGGAGCGTCTCGGGAGGTGTGGCTAGGGCGGTGGGTGCGGCGCAAAGGCGGAGAACACGACCACTTTGAACGGAGTGGGTTTTATAGCCTAGGGATGCGGAATAGCGCGGAAAACTAGGGCGGCGGTGAGATTCGCCGCAGGCGGCGGCGCAAGGGTTAGGGTTTCTGTTGAGGATGATGGTCTGACGTTGGTAGTGGGATCGGCGATCAACGGTGATGGTTAGGGTTTTGATTCGTTGGCTTGGTGGAAATTTGGGCGGCGGAATGGTGAATAATAGCGGTAAATAGAAAGATGTGGTAAAACCGAACTGAGCAGAGAAAATCGGCCCAAAAGAATTAAAGGATTTAGGGATTAAGAAGAATTCAGAAAATCCAAATAAAATTCAAATAATTCAATTAAATAGCAACCAAATCCCGAAAAATCTCCAAAAATACAGAAAAATTCAATAAAACACAAGGAACCCAATAAAAATAAGAAATAATTAATTTGAGTTATAAATTAATCATATTAAATCCTTTTTGACTTTTGGAAATTCAAATTAAGCTGGTATTAATTCGAATAAATCGCAACGAGTTCTGGTTTTGAAATTCAAACTCCAAAACACTGAAAACTGGAATGTTACAAACCTCCCCCCCTAACAAGAAATCTCGACCCCGAGATTTGGGACTAACCAGGGAAAAAGACTGGGGTACTCCGCTCAAAGATCCTCCTCGCGCTCCCAGGTGGCTTCTTCTTCTGGATGGTTGCTCCACTGCACTTTGCAGAACTTGATCACCTTGTTCCTTGTCCTATGCTCAGCTTCCTCCAGAATTCTGATCGGATACTCAGGATAAGTCAGATCTTCATGCAGCTCAACATTTTCCAACTGCATCTGACTATCTGGCACTCTGAGGCACTTCCTCAGCTGTGACACATGCACTAGTAGAAATTCGCTCTTCTATGACGAATCATTATCGTCATGGAAGGTGCAAAATTAAATCATAAAAAAACTTCGTGCGAATGTATGGCGAAATTAGTTTCGTCGCGAAATCGCGTCATATATGTTCCTTCGACGAAAGCGGCAAATTTAAATCCGCAAGCGGCTTCCATCCATGACGAAACATTGTTCGTCACATAGCAAATACTGTTTTATGACAAAACTATAGCGTCACGATAATTTCAAAGAGCGTCACGAGATAGGGCCCATTTTGTCATAGAATTGCTTCTGACCGACCAATGGCGATGTGGCGTGTGGCGTGGCATTTGGCGTGTCACTTTGCAAGTGGCGTGGCATGCTGCTTGGCGAATGGCGTGGCGACCATTCTTGACAACGCGTGTCTGTATTCATTTGGTGCCACTGTTGAAACTTGCGATGCCACATATCGGTCATTCTTGGCGCCACATGTCTTCGCATAAGAAGCCCGCGTGTCGCAGCTACGACAGGAACACGTGTCATCTTTTATAGCGAATTTTATGTCACGAAGTTATAAAGGCCTACCTATTTTATTATGGGCGGGCCGTTATTTAGTCGACAGCAGGTCACATAGAAGTTGACATACAAGTTCACATAAGCACACATCATTCTGAACCACAATTTCACACCCATTAGTAGAAGTTATTCGAGAACCACAAGTTCATATAACCAAATTAGTCCTAGCAGGACTAGTTCACATAAGATCACATCTGACACAAGTTCACACAAGTTACGGTATAATAGTTTGAGTAGGTAGGATTGATTTGAAGACTAGGATAGTGGAGTTAACACAGGACAAGTTCAAGATCTGCAGAAGGGCAGATTATTCTCTTCTGCTGCTTTGCTGAATTCCGCGAACTCCTTTGGGTCTTCGCCGGTACGCTTCATCTACAAGTTCAGCTTTCTTCTTGATGTGATAGCGTCTTCATGGAGAACGGCTGAATTTTGTTTTTCAGTGCAAGATCTTCCCAAAGTGCTCTTTCGATCGATGTCGCTGATTTAGTGCAGCTAAGTATCTAGCCACATTCTTCAAAAAGCGTCTTTGTTGGAGTATCTGGGAGAGAACATCGAGACACAACCTTTGTACTAGATTTTGGTGGTGACCATCGACAACGAGTTACTGCCACATATTTTGCATATTTGGTGCCAAAATTGCAAGGATTAGACGTTACATGGGAAAATAAATAGTAAATACATTAAAATACACAAATTTGGCGTGACATAAGATATTCTAGAATCAACAACTAACAAGAAGCTACCGGCGGCTAAGCTATAGGTAAGAAATTTGGCAAGCAGATGTGTATTCAAATTCATTTGAAATTGAAAGTAACGATTAAAATCTGCCTATTACTATTAGAAAAACAATAGGAAGGTACCTTTTGAGGACAACAATCATCGCTTATCATACAAGCGTAACAAATAAAACAAGCAATGATCAACTTATGCGAAGAAAATGAGGTGATTTTTGGAAAGGAATTATGAATCTATTGGCATAGGTAACAAGGAAAAACTTTAGAACACACAATGTAGCAAGCATCTGCGAGGACTTACAATTGCAACTTTTGCGGCGTCACTCGATCCTTTGTTACTGCTGGTATGGCATTCCTTGAAGACATCCACGCATCCACCTCTGCGTCCTTGTTCTTCTCCCTCTATTACTGATATGAAAATTACTGAGCAGTTATCTTCTCAAACTATTATACCGGACAAGTGGTTGTTGACAAAAAATTACTCCTAGAAGATAGCGGGCACTTACATATGCGTGCAAGTCGCAACATAGCTGCGAGATCCGTAGCTGATGATACTTGACTTTAAAGCGGTTTCTCTTGTTTTGTTGAGATTTCCTACAAAAGATGTATGTGTTAGGCGCAATCATAGATAGAAAATGAAAAAAATATGTGATAAGATACCACATACCATGCTCTTTGAATTTGACCACTTTGCAACAAGTTCTCTCCTTTGTTCATCGGTCATGCAAGGAGACAGGAGAGGTAGTTCGATCTCATTAGCGAGGACACCATTGAAGTAGGCCTTCTTCAACTTATCTAGTGTCTGCCGTATCCCGATACGCAATACATCGGCGCATGCATCCTTTGTTGGCTTGTCATTTGTGTTAATGGCCAACCGTCCACAGTGATGTGAATTGCAATCATTAATGAGTTACACGGGTCATATCACAAGTGAATGTAGCACGAGAGAGTGTAGATAGGCACTTCTGACTAACTTGCCCATGAAGTTATCAAAATGGTCGGTCTCTTTCTTGTACTCTTTCCAATGATTGAGGGCAGGAACTTCAGCCCTAATGATAACACCGACCTCGATCACGAACTTGGCGGCTTGCAGGAGTTCATCGGCCTTCTCTTCCCTCGGCAACAACTATGGGCAATCTTCTTCCCATAGATCTAGTCATCTTGTCAAGCAATATTCCCCGGTTGGTGGCCTTGGATTTCTCGGACCCCTTTGTATAGGTACTCTGAGTATTCATTTAGATTGTTAACATTCATCAAATAGTGAAATCAAATTTAAAGTTACATGGAACTATAACTTGCCTTCATCATTGGCTTGGAGTGCATTGTCGATCTGCTCTTCCACAGTGGTCACGAACATCATCATGTTGATCGCTTCATTTGGATATGACCCGATCCCTCGAGAGGGCTTGGGGTCTGTTCACATCATTGTCTCGAGGCATTTGTCCATTGCTCACATCTTGACACCATCTTGTTGGTGGGGAACATGAGCATTTGCATCTTGTTGGTCGGGAACATGAGCATGTTCTTGTTGGTCGAGGAGCATGAGCTCTTGGAGGCAATTCTTCATGCCCATTATCTTGACTTGGTGTGATGTGAGTTGCCTTTTCGATGACCTTGTTAAGACTTGGTGGTGTATGCTCTGTTAGGTCCACCTGTTAGGTCCTCCTTTGTTAGTGGGCGTGCCCTCACTCTCTTGGTTTGCCTTACTCCACAGAGCCATGTTGGGAGTAGGCTTCCTCCTCTTTGTACAAAGCTTCTTTTTGTTGTTTGTTTAGGAAACTACAGTGAAACTAACTACTTGTAAGCATATGCATAAATTAACAAGAGTCTATATACAAATAAAAACAACTTGTAAGCATGTGCATTGCAAATATCCTAGCCCCGGCCAAGATAGAAGAAGCACCTCGATCCTTATGGGTCTTGGCTGCTCCTTGTCTAAGCAATCATCATCATCTCCACGAACATCATGTTCATCTTGAGGATATACTCAGATGAATCGGAACCTTCACCATGACTACTCTTGTTGCTGATTTTTTTTCCTTTGCGGATGCATGTTACATTGACATATTTTTAACGATGGATGCTATATCTTTGATGCCAAGTTCTTCCATCCTTCTTTTATTGTCCAAGATATTGGCATGCATTGTCTTTAAATATTCGGGTAGTGCGGGTTCTTACGAGAATAAGCAGTTACAGCGATAATAATACCATTCATGGGTGAATTATTGAGTAATGTTGGTGGTAATAGTGCATTTTATAATCCATATACACTCGGTGGATTAATCATGGGGAACATTACGAAGCAGATATGCCTAATCCATAGAATAAGAAGAAGAAAATGAAGAACCTAGTTAGTCTTTGTTGGATGTATTTGGTCTTCCCATCGTAGGTAGCGGCTCGCGTTGTCGGCGTCTTCCCATCGTAGGGAGTAGCGGCTCGGTCTTGCGGCGTCGTGGATGGTGTAGCGGCTCGATGTGGCGGCGTCGTCGACGGTGTCTGCAACCGGTCTGGCGTCGTCGTCGATGGTGGAATCGAGAGGTGCTATAGTGCAGTGGAAGAAGGAGCGAGAGGGGCTGCTAGGGTTTGGATTCTCCGGTGTGGTAGAGTGGAGATGCTCGGTGTGGGTTCGGAGGAGGATCTTTGCGAGAGGCGCGCGGATCTGAGTCTGGTTGTTAGGGTTCGGAGGAGGATGTTTCTGCTGAGAGATGTGGTTGAGTCTGGTTGTTAGGGTTTGGAGGAGGATCTTTGCTGCGAGGCGGCGGATCTGAGTCTGGCTGCTAGGGTTGGAGGTGAGGCTGTGATGCTCTGAGTGAGGTTGAGGTGAAGAAGCCGAGGAGTTGTCCTCGAAATGCCCTTGATGCGGTTTGCCCTTGGTGGGC
This sequence comes from Guadua angustifolia, assembly GCA_036346375.1. NCBI lineage: Eukaryota > Viridiplantae > Streptophyta > Magnoliopsida > Poales > Poaceae > Guadua > Guadua angustifolia. Next base: position 28,399,501 of record CM070519.1, read on the forward strand.
GGAGGACAAAACTGAGATTCGCGTCAAAAATTTCAGCGAGGCGGGAGGCGAATGGCGGGCTTTTGACATTTAGCGCGAACCAGAAATTTGCCGACTAGCTTTATATAGCAATTTGCAAAGGTGCTCTTAAACCGGAAATTTGCCAAACAATAAGCGAGATCTTGACATGTCTAACTAGGTAGATAAGTGTTGGCTTCAATAAATCAATAGAGCACATTTTATCACCATGTTCTCTCATGCTAAGCGTCAAGTTTTATGTTGCTCAATTCCAAGTTTAAAATGTTCACTCAAGTTTGAATATTATATGCCATGTTTAATCACGTTGTATGACAAGTTTCATAATGATCACATGCCATGTTTTAAAAGCTCTCGGATGTCGCAAGGAGCTTCTCAACCCTCATATAAAGGGCCATTGTCCTGACGGGGAGTTTAGCTAGCAAGCTGTGCCCTATGTGCGGATGACTAGATTTTTGTGGCGTCGCTGCGGAGAATAACCTGTAGAATTTTAGCCAAGTGCAAGAAGAATGAAAGGAATGTAAGTAGAATTGTTTGTTTTTTTATTTTATTTAGGGTTTGTGCCTCAATTCATTTGATTTTCCTTGCTTAGATCTCGAGGAGATGTAAATTCTTCATGTGGAAGGACCAATATCAGAAACCGCTCGCTCGCTCGCTGGAGATGTAAGTCCTGTACTATTTGGATGAGGTTGAATGGGATTGAGGACGTTGTGGATGAGCATTTGCATCTTGTTGGTCAGGAACATGACACTGGATGGAGCGACTCAATGCTCTGCTTTCTCTAAACAGGATGGCTTGGTCGGTTAAGGCTCAATGCTCAAAGTAAGAATAAATGATTGCTTATATAGCTACATGAAATTCAGAAGTTGGATTTACTCAAAGTAAGAATAAATGATTGCTAGAGTATATACAAATAAAACCTTTTATTTTAAGTGAGCTGGTGTGAGAAACCATTTGCCAAGAAGTACCACTCACAGATTTGTTGCTACTAATTATTTAAAAAGATGTATATATCCAAAGTTTGATTGCATGTATGCCAAAACAGCATTCTTTTGTGACCAGAGGAAAAGAAGCCAAACTCATTGTCATCGCATTCTTATCCAAGGCGTAATATCATAGAAATTGCTAAAATTCTTGATCGACTTTGTTAGCTAACGAAAAAGTACAATGACTTTTGCCACGACGAGAAGACCATGAAAAGCTCGATAGCCAATTGACCAACAAAGAATACCTCGGTACAAATGGCTGCTCGACTTAGGAGGAACAACATCCCCAAACAAGGAAGCATCATGAGCCGAGTTTGATAAGATTATTCGCACAATCTCCCCAAATACATTCGAAATCATCTTTTCATATATCTAGCATATATACAAAAGTTTTCAACATATATTAATGCAGTCCACCTAAAAACAAAAAGGAAGGAAAAGACCGAGGAGACAAACACGCTCTCCGAGTTCAAACTTTCAAAATCCATGGCTTTATCGAATTAGAAATGGACAACGTGCACTAAAAAGCACTTTTTTAAGACCATTTGAAACACTCTAGAAATGTATTGAAACTTCATCATAAAGCGCACTTTTTTAAAACCAATTGAAATAATATGGACCCCAATTATCGGTGACACAATATCTGTGGGCTGTGGGGCTATTGCGTCCGTGCCCCTATGACCCTTGTCCCCAATTCCGTGACCCGGCATCCAAGGTTCATCCCCAAACCCCAATTCCCCAACCCAATTCAGCCACACCACCGTAGCCAGGTCCCTCGCTCCCTCTCGACTCGAGTCGAACTCGAGATCTCTGCCGTGCCTGCGTCTGGATCGTCTCCGTCCCCGATCGCCTCCTACCCGAGCATCGGCCGCCTGCATCGTCTCCTACCCCGGTGGCCGGTCCCCAGCGCATTCCTTCTCCTCTGAGCTACTTGCCTCCTCCGGTCGTCTCAGGTCCCGGTGCGCCTCCTACCCGAAAGCATCGGCCGCCTGCATTCCTTCTCGGTTCTCGGCCGCCCTACCCCAACTCCCGAGCTACTGCCTCCTCCGGGTCGTCCCGAGCCGTCTCGCCTCTCCGTCGCCTTGCTTCCTCTGTTGTCTGGTCGTCTTCTACAGAGTGTCCTTAGTCTCCGGTGCATACCTTGGGTCGCCACTGCCTCCTCGGTCGGGTACCTCGAGTCCCGACTTGTAACTCTCATTATCGAATAATTTTAGTGGTTTAAGGATTACAGAGTTAGCCTCCATTTTATTAGTTTAGTCCTGCTCACATTAGCTCGATCTGTGGATAAGAATGGCGATCTGTCTTTCTTGTTGTTTGAGATGCTTTTGTTTTTGAGATTCTATGAAGACTACAAACTAGGAGGACTTCTATAGTTATTCATGGAGCTGTTCTTGTGCTTACAATTAAATTCTAAACTCGTTGTGCTTGATATTTTGTATGCATAAGCATGTTGTTCTTGTGCTTAATTTTGAGTAAGCTGCCGACAATCAATGTTGTACATGTAGATGGACAATGTTGTCAGTTAAGCTTACACAATATTAATCTGTAGTTGTACATGTAGATGGACAAGGATCAGGAGAAACTGAGTAAAGGCTACGCATGGACAATAAAAGAAATAGAGGGCATCGCATCTGACCTTAACAAAATTGTAGAAGACAATTTTAGTCCTGACACATGTCAATGTGCCAATGAACTCAATAGCTTGTTGATTAACATCGAAACTCTAGCTCATGAGTTTAGAGCAAGTTGCCATCTGATCTCATGAGCGATGCAAAGAGATGAAGTAGAGCTTCAAGAGGATGTAGACCACGAGTTGTGTCTTCCTATGACTACGAGTGATGATGATGATAGCGTTATGATTGGCGATATCTTGAAGAAGAGGGTATCGAAATTGATAGTGATGATTCGGGACCGTAATGATGTTAAGGCTGGATAAGACTTATTATGTACAATGTAATGATGTTAAGACTTGTTAAGACTTATTATGTATAATGTAATGATGTTAAGATGGTTAAGACTTATTATGTATAATGTAATGATGTTAAAATGGTTAAGACTTATTATGTATAATGTAATGATGTTAAGACTTGTATTGTTTGGATTTTGTCTCAAGACATGATTGTGTGTGATTTTATCCCCAAGCGGTGAATGCAGATGGATAGAACATGGATACAAGGAGACAATTCACACCTGTGTACATCGAAGGAGTGAAACAGTTCATGGAATTTGTTAGACAAAGATTCGATGAACACATCGAATTACTTTGCCCATGTCGTAGATGTCTTAATCGGAACTTACGGCCTCAGCAAGAAGTGCATGACCACATACATATTTTTGGGATGTCAGCTACATACACTCGGTGGATTCATCATGGGGAATCGATTGATCTTTGAAGTTGTTGAATATTGAGCGGTGCATGAATCGGATAATGATGATGGGATAGATGTGGGCGAGCATGGCGGCGGCAGCGGCGATAGCAGTGCGAGTTGATAGGAGAAGCGTACAATGGCGAGAGGAAGATGGACAACAACCAAAGTTTGCTAGAGTCCTTGAAGATGCGAAGCGGTCACTTTGCCCGGGATCTAACCATTCAAGATTCTCCTTTCTGGTGAGGTTGCTCCATATGAAGTCTTATTATCGAATCAGCAATAGGGCTTTTACTGCATTATTGAAGCTATTGTCCTCAGCATTCCCTCAATGCCAATTACCGAAATCATATGACGAGGCAAAGAAATATCTTCGTGAATTGGGCCTTGGATATAACTTCGATCCATGTGTGCAAGAATAATTGTGTGTTGTTTGGAAGGAATATGCCAATATGGATTTGTGCCCAATATCGATGAATCTAGATGGGAAGATCTGAGATGGTAGCAAGCGGGTTCCTCATAAGGTCTTGAGGCATTTTCCACTTATACCAAGGTTGAAGAGGATCTTTGCCTCAAAAGCGAGCAGTGAGGACACCCAATGGCACAAGATGAAGCGGAAGTTGGTGGACAATGAAATGAGCCATCCGGCAAATGGGGAGGCATGGAAGGACTTTGATCGAAGTATCCAACTTTTGCGAGAAGATGCAAGGAACTTGAGGCTTGCCCTAGCCACGATGGTTTCAATCCATTTGGCAACATGAGCACATCGTATAGCATGTGGCACGTGCTTGTTAGACCTTTAAGTCTACCACCATGGGAATGCATCGATCCATCGAGCGCATGATGTCATTCTTGATCCCAGGTCCAACATCTCAGGAAAGGATTTTGATTTATTCTTGGAGCCTCTTATAGAAGAATTGCTTGAACTCGGGAGGTGTCGAACTTATGATGCATTTAGTCTTTGCAAAGTTCAATCTTCGTGCCATCGTGCTATGGTGCATACATGATTATCGACTTTGAGCACCTTGTCGAGGCGAACTACAAAAGGATATTATGCATGTATTCATTGCGACAAAAACCCATTGTCCGCGGCGACTAAGGAATAAGATAGGTTACCTTGGCCACCGTCGTTACCTTCCAGGACACACGCATGGCGAAGAAGCGGCTTTTGATGGACATCATGAAAACGAGGATGAGCCAAGAAAGTTCGATATAGAGGAGGTCTGGATGAACTAGAGAAGGTGAAAGATGTCAAGCCGGTAAGCATGCTACAAGTAAGAAAAAGCCGCGGAGAGAAAGGAGGGCCACTAATTTTCAGCATAAAGTAGGTATGTGGAAGTTGCCGTATTGGAAAGACTTGAAGCGCCACATGTTCTTGATGTCATGCACATAGAGAAAATATATGTGACAACCTTCGGGCACATTGCTCAAAATCGAGGGCAAGACAAAGGACACGATCAATGCTAAATTTGGATTTGCATGATATGGGCATAAGGCATGACTTGCACTTACTGACAAGATGGCAATTCGGTTCGTATCCCACAAGCTTGCTATGTCTTGAAGAAGGAACAAAGAATTGAGTTTTGCAAGTTCCTCAAAGGTGTCAAGTTTCCACATGGATATCAGACCAACATAGCAAGATGCATAAGTGCGGATGGTTCTAAGGTACAGGGCTAAAACTCATGATTGCCATGTCATACGCAAAGAATCATACCTGCTTAGGCATAAGAGGATTTGTGGGCAAGGATGTATACCAAGCAATTGCAGAGCTCGGGAACTTCTTGAGGAATTGTGTAGTAGAAATCGAGGATAGATGTTGTGAAGCGGTGAAAAAGATATCCCACTAATCCTATGCAAGCTTGAGAAAAATTTTCCATGGCCTTCTTTGGCGTGATGGTGCACTTGGCTGTCCATCTACGATGAGGCCTTTGCTTAGAGGACACATACAATATGGATGGATGTACCCAATAGAGCGGCGATTGGGCACTTTCAAGAATTCGATGAGGAGCAGGGCTAGGCTGAAGGATCAATTCTTTGAGGCTTATGTAGCAAGTGACACCTTGACATTTTGTTCAAGGTACATGGAGGATGTTGATACTAGATTTAATCGGGACGTCGGTAGTGGAGATGAGCCATTCGATGGTGACACCTCTGTTTTTATGCATGGTGTTAAACTCATAGGAGCCAATAGGTGCAATACATCGATGATAAAGTCATGGCCCAGCTAGTTTGGTATGTGCTAAATAAGCGTGAGGAGGTTGAGCCATATTTGGAGTAAGTTTCATTTATATATGCTGATTTGTCATTTCATGTATTACATATAAATTTTACCTAATGATTGTGTCACTATGTCATGCAGCATGTCTGAGAGAAGAGTTAGAGAAAGAAGAGGCACATCTTTGTTGACAAAAGGCTTCAAAAGGATTTCCTAAATGGTTTAGGAGTCATGTAAGTAATACATAGTTTATGAATAGCAATTTTGTACGAATTTTCACATTGGAGCGGACTTGTGCACTTTTCCTTGTATCTCAGATCAAGAAGCTGCGGAAACACAAACCGAAGAGGTCGTGAAGACCAGTATGCACTATCATGTGGTCCTGATCTCCGAGTCAAGAGCTGTGCAACTTGCATTGTAAATGGAGTCCGATATAGCACCGTGGATCGTGAGAAATATCTCCAGACACAAAATAGTGGTGTCATGACTGATGGTACACATGATGGGCAGAACATTGAATTTTATGGTGTCCTTAGGGAGATAATTGATTTGCAATATAACTCCACTCTAGATGTCCGTCGGTCGGTGGTTCTATTCCGATGTGATTGGTTCAATAAGTTTGGCAAGACGAGAGGTGTTAGAGATGATGGACATTTCAAATCCATCAATATCCAGTCATTCTGGTACAAGTCTGACCCTTTCATTTTAGCAACTCAATCGAAAAAGATATTTTACTTGCAGGACACCTCTTTGGGCATAGGATGGCGAATTGTGCGAAATTTGAACATAGGGATATGTATAATGTGGCTCAAGAGGATGATCACTTGCTACGACATACACCAAGATGACCATTGCTCGTCTGAGACCATGAAGTGCAAGAAGGTGATTAGGAAGTTACGCACCATTGGCGGGATGTTGGAGAAGTCACTATTATTGAAGCTAATTTAGAAGACCTTGTAGTAAGTAATAGGCAAGTTAACATGTCCCAAGGCGATGGGGATGAAATGTCGAAGATGACCTTTGTATTGCGATATTGTAGTGACAGTGCCAACTTAAATCGAGAAGATGACATGTCGGATGATGATTAATTTGTATTTTGTTATTTCAAAGTTATGCTTGATATGGATGACCATAAAACTTATGAGATGTGAACTCAAGTTTACATCATGTATCTGAATTTAATTAACACTTTTGATTAGCATAAAACTCATATTATGTGTGACCACATGAGCTTGCCACCTCTTTTCTGATGAAAGGAAAGAGGTATGCAGAAGATGACATGTCAGATGATGATTAATTTGTATTTTGTTATTTCAAAGTTATGCTTCAGTATGGGGTGCCGGTGGCAGGACCATGGCATCTGAGTGGTCAACATCAGACGAAACAACCAGACCTAGGTTTAGCCATCAGAAGAACAGAGAACATTGCTAGAAATGGATGAGGAGATGGGAGAAACAACACAGCCCAGTCATTCTGCATTGATTCCAGATAGAAACAGAGATATTAACCTGGCATTTGCCATTCGGCATAAGCGGTGGTCGGTGGCAATGTATGTGTATGTGTATGTAATTGGCTAATTGCTGCCGGTTTTGGTGCGGTAAAAAAATCTTGGAAGCAAAAGCGGTGGTCCTACTCCATCATCATTAAGGGCGAGCTACCATGGCTAGGTCGATGGGTTCATCGGATGTGGCCTAAGGACAGTGGTCATACTTATAACGAAATACATTTCATCATCGATGCTTAATCGTTCTATGATAAGCATACGGTCACAATTTAATCTGATGGCGTCACAAGCGGGTCTTTGTGGATGGCGTGTATGATGTGTGACGAAAAATTGTGTTGTTCTATGACGCTTTCGACTTTCGTCATAACTTTTAGTGCCTCAGCTCCGTCACCAACGATCCATGACGAATCACAAAAGTTCGTCATAGATAGACGCTATTCAATGACAAATTTTTAGAACGTCATGAGGAAAATGTCATAGATGTGCAAATTCCTACTAGTGATGAAACACATGATGTACATTCGATAGCTGCGGTGGCAACTCCAACTGATACGCCACTTCCCCACTTCTAGCTAGAATTGGGAAAGGTCAAATGAATCTCGGTGCCAACTTGCCACGAACTCGGAATCGACGCATTCCTTTGAGTGGGGAGACTTTCAGATACACATAGTCACCCGGGGCAAAGGTCAATGCTCTCCTGCGGTTATCAGCATAACTCTTCTGCCTGGACTGCGCGGCTCTCAACCTTTCCTGAATCATCTTCACTTGTTTCTCAGCTTTTTGCAGAATATCCAGGCCGAAGACTTGGCGATCTCCTGTCTCGTGCCAACAGAGGGGTGTCCTGCACTTCCTTCCATAAAGAGCTTCGAACGGCGACATCTGCAAGCTGGCCTGATAACTGTTGTTATAGGAGAACTCCGCATATGGCAAACTCTGATCCCAGCTGACTGCATTGGACAATGCACAAGCTCTCAACATATCCTCCAGAATCTGGTTCACCTTTCGATCTGTCCATCCATGCGAGGATGATAAGTCATCTTGAAGTTCATTGGTGCCTAATGCTTCTTGTAACTTTTGCGGAATCTAGATGTGAATTGGGTACCCGATCCAAACGATCTTCTTGGGCACACCATGCATACACACAATCCGAGACATATACAGCTCCGCAAGCCTATCTCCTGTATAGGTTGTCTTCACAGGGATGAAATGTCCGCAAGCCTATCTCCTGTATAGGTTGTCTTCACAGGGATGAAATGTGCAACTTTCGTCAATCGATCCACGACAACCCAAATCGAGTCATAGCCTGACCTGGTCCTCGGAAGTCCTGTAATGAAATCCATCCCAACTTCTTCCCACTTCCATTCAGGTACCTTCAATGGCTGCAACAAACCTGCTGGCCTCTGATGTTCAGCTTTCACTCGTTGGCACACATCGCACATGGCTATATATTCTGCAATTTACTTCCTCATCCTGGGCCACCAATAAACACCTCGAAGGTCATGATACATCTTGGTGTTGCCGGGATGAATCGAGTAGGTTGACTCATGTGCTTCCTTCAGTATCAACTGCTTGAGCTCTTTCTGATTCGGCACATAGAGACTCCGACCAAGCCACACTGTTCCTTCCTCATCTTCTGAGAACCCTGGAGCTTTACCTTTCTTGATCCTTTCCTTGATCTTCGCGGCTTCCTTGTCTGACTTCTGCATCTTCTTAATTTGATCCACCAGAGTTGGTTGAATTTCCAAAGCAGCAACATATCCTTGTTCCACCAACCCCAAGTTCAGACGCTGAAACTCCTCGTGAAGAGCAGGCTGACCTTCTTGAACCATCAAACTATTGCAGTAGCTCTTTCGGCTCAAAGCATCGGCAACTACATTCGCCTTACCAGGATGGTAATGTATGCCCGCATCATAGTCCTTTATCAGCTCCAACCATCTTCTTTGCCTCAAGTTGAGATCTGCTTGAGTGAAGATGTATTTCAGACTCTTGTGGTCTGTGAAGATCTCGCACCGATTCCCAATGAGATAGTGCCTCCACAGCTTCAATGCATACTGCAATGACCAATTCCAAGTCATGGGTTGGATAATTCTCCTCATGTGGTCGCAATTGCATGGGCGTGTCGACTACCTTGCCTTCTGCATCGACACACAACCCAGACCACCTCGAAGCATCACAATAGATCTCAAAGCCTTTACAATGTCCCAGACAGGGGAGCGACCTGGTCAGTAGTCAACCTTTTCTTCAACTCCTGAAAGCTTTGCTCGCAAGCTTCAGTCCATTCAAACTTCTTCTCCATCTTCAGTAGCTGGGTGAGCGGTCTAGCAATCTTTGAGAATCCTTCAATAAACCTCTGATAGTAGCCCGCTAAACCCAGGAAACTCCTGATGTCCGGCACTGACTTGGGCTGCCTCCAATCGAGCACTCCTTTCACTTTTTCCGGGTCAACTGAGACACCTCCAGCAGAAATGATGTGACCCAAGAATGCAACCTCTGTCAACCAGAACTCACACTTGCTGAACTTGGCATACAGCTGGTGATTTCTGAGCTTCTCTAAGACCATACCCAAATGTCCTTCATGCTCAGCCTCATCTCGAGAATAGATAAGGATATCGTCTATGAAGACCACCACAAACTTGTCCAGATAATCCATGAACACCTTGTTCATCAGATTCATGAAATAGGCTGGAGCATTGGTCAGACCAAAGGACATGACTGTGAACTCATACAGCCCATACCGAGTGGCAAAGGCTGTCTTCGGGATGTCCTGCGGCCTTATCTTCAGCTGATGATATCCAGATCGCAGATCGATCTTGGAGAAGATGCAAGCACCCTTCAACTGATCAAACAGATCGTCGATCCTGGGCAAGGGATACTTGTTCTTGATGGTGACTTCATTCAAGGCTCTGTAGTCGACGCACATCCGCAGGCTGTTGTCCTTCTTCTTCACAAAGAGAACTGGCGCTCCCCAAGGCGACGAACTCGGATGGACAAATCCCTTCTCTTGCAGCTCTTCAATTTGCTTCTTCATCTCGGCGAGTTCATTGGCTGGCATGCGATAGGGCCTCTTGGAGATAGGAGCTGTGCCGGGGACTAGTTCTATGGTGAACTCAATGTCCCGATCAGGCAGCATGCCTGACAACTCCTCCGGAAACACGTCCGGGTATTCACTCACCACAGGCACATTTTCCACAGTTACTTCTTTCAGCTGATTCAAGGTGCACTTCCTACTTGAGGACTTATCGGACATACACTCCACTCGAGTGCCTTCTGCATTGGTGAGCATGATGGCTCTACGGCCGCAATCAATTTGACCTTTGAACTTGACTAACCAGTCCATCCCTAGGATGACATCTATTCCCTTTGAATCCAAGAGGATGAGATTCGCTAGGAATTTTACTCCATTGATTTCTATGGCGGCGCCTGGGCACACCAAACTTGTTTTCATTTCTTTGCCCGGAGATTGCACTATCATAGGGCTCTTGAGAGGAAAAGACTCCAAACCAAATTGCTCAACAAAACACTTGGAGATAAAAGAATGCGATGCTCCAGAATCAAACAACACTGTGGCAGGAATTGAATTGACAAGGAACGTACCCAATACCACATCTGGTGCCTCCTGAGCCTCCTCTGTAGTCACGTGGTTGACACGCCCTCTCCCAAATGACTGCGGTGCTCTCGGGTGTCTTGGCGCCCACGGCTTTGATCCTCGAGTGAGTCTTGGCTGAGCTGGATCCCAAGCTGAATGGTACTGGCGTCACTGGCTGACGCCTCTGAGGACAGCTGCTGGCATAGTGACCCAACTGATGGCAATGAAAGCACTGAACTCCTGCAGCATTGGTGTTCCCCTTCTGCCGTGGCCGCAACATCTTTGCGGTCCACGAGCAAGCTGGCGAGGTCTAGAAGAAGGTGTGCGGGGTGCTCCTGGGACAGGCGTCCTGCTGCCTCGCTGAGGAGGGAAACGCTGACGTGACCCACTCGCTCCCTGCTGAGCCTGGAAAGCCATCTTCCTCTTGCATGACTCTCGCTGCTGGCGCTGAGCATCCTCCTGCACTAGGGCCTTGTTCACCATGTGCTGAAAGTTGGGAAAATCAAAGGCAACCAGCTGAACTTTGATATCGGGGTCCAGACCCTCCATGAACCTCCAGATCTTGGCGCTATCAGTGGCCACATCCTCAGGTGCATATCTCGACAGCTGGGTGAACTGATTGAGATACTCTGACACACTCTGATTCCCCTGACGCAGCTTCCGAAACTCTCTCTTCTTCATCTCAATGATTCCAGCAGGTACATGAGCAGTCCGGAAGGCCTCAGTAAACTCCTCCCAAGTGATCGCCTGAGCGTTCTGGTGAGCTGAACAGAAGTTGTCCCACCAGGTAGCAGCGACTCCCTTCAGCTGATGGCTGGCGTAGAGCACCTTCTCGCGATCATCACACTGGGCCAGCTGAAGCTTCTTCTCCACATCTCTGAGCCAATCGTCTGCCTCCAAAGGCTCTCCTGCACCTAAGAAGGTAGGTGGTCGGGTCCTCATGAACTCCCCAAGCTTCGATCAATTGGAAAACACCGGTGGCTGGGCCAGGTCTTCTTGATTGTTGACCATATTACGAGCAAGGGCTTGCGGAGTTTGTCATATCGCCATCATTTGCTGCATATCGGCCATCTGAGGCTGAAAAGGTGGTGGCTGCGGCAACTCGCCGGTCAGGCTCTCTGCTCTGAAGAGTCTCTTTGTTCTGTGGCAACTGCTGCCACGACACGACCACGGCCTCTGCCTCTGCCTCTGCGACCACTCTACTGACTTTCCATCTGAGGCAACGGCCAAGGAAAAGTTAGCAAAAGACGAGAGAGAAAAGCACAAGACGAGAGGGAAACAGCAAAAGATACTTTTAACTGAAAGATAATTTAAAATATATGAAATTAACAAAATGCTAAGCAGTGAAAAATCGCAATTTAGTTGAATTTTTCTTTTTCAGATCTTTTAACTGATATTGATTTCGGTATTAAAATTTTATAGTCTTGTAGAATCCCTCCTCTTCTATCCATGGTATTTTTTCATAATTTTTGAAAATATTTACATGTGATTTTTATGAATAAGAATTTAGTTCTATTTGTCGAAACTATATTAAATTATTTAAAAAATTCTCAAAACATTACCATACATAGGAGAGGTGAGATTCTATAATTTTGCAAAATTAGAAGATCAAACTCAATTACATTTAAAAGATATAAAATTGACAGAGCGCTAAATGGTAAAAAATCACTATTTAGCCTAATTTGTCTTTTTCATATCTTTCAATTGATATTGATTTTAGTATTCAAATTTTTGAGAATTTTTGAAAACTTGTATATATGATTTTTATGAATAAGAATTTAGTTCTCGCTTGTTGGAACTACAGTAAAATATTTGTAAAAATCTCAAAAATTACCACATATAAGGAAGGTGAGCTTCTACAACCCTACAAAATTTGAAGACTAAACTCAAAAGTATTTGAAAGATATAAAATTAATAAAGTACTAAACAACAAGATATATTATCTTTTACTATGTAGAAAATAACATTTTGCTGCCTATTACTCAAAGTGTTACTATATCTTGTGTAAATCAACTTTATAGTGTAAAATCTATGAAAATTATATGTACAAGTTTTGAAAAAATTTCTAAAAATTATCATATGTAGGGGAGGTGAGTTTGTACAATCTTGTAAAATTTGAGAGCCAAACTCAATCATATTTAAAAGATATGAAATTGACAAATCACTAAACAATGAAAAATCACTAGTCAACCGAATTTGTCTTTTTCATATCTTCAACTGACATGTGTTTTGGTCTTTGAATTTTACGTTGTTTTAGAATCTCACCTTTCCTATGTATGATAATTTTTTTAGAATTATTCAAAACTTGTATATGTGGTATTCATGAACAAGAATTAAGTTTTGTTTGTCGGCCCGGATGTAAATTATTTAAAAAAATTCTAAACAAATTACCATACATAGGGACAACGAGCTGCTACAACTTTATAAAATTTGAAGTCCAAACTCAATCGCATTTCAAATATATAAAATTGAGCAAGCGATAAACAGTGAAAAATAACTATTCAGTCGAATTTGTCTTTTCATATGTTTCAAATGATACTAATTTTAGTATTCAAATTTTACAGAGTTGTACAATCTCACCTCTCCTACGTATGGTAATTTTTTGAGAATTTGTGAAAACATATACAAGTGGTTTTCATGAATAAAAATTTGGTTCTATTTGTGGGACTATAGTAAATTATTTAAAAAATTCTTAAAAAATTACCACACATAGGGGAGGTAAGCTTCTATAATTTTGCAAATTTAAAGACCAAACTCATTCGTACTTGAAAGGTATGAAATTAACAAATTGCCAAATAGTGAAAGTTCACTATTCAACTGAATTTGTTTTTTTCATATCTTTTAAATGATATTGATTTTGATGTTCAAATTTTGCAGGGTTGTAGAATTTCATATCACCTATGTTTGGTAATTTTTGAGAATTTTTAAAAACTTTTAAATGTGATTTTTATGAATAAAAATTTAGTTCTGTTTGTTAGAATTGCACTAAAATATTTAAAAAATTATCAAAAAATTACCACACGTAGGGAAGGTGAGCTTCCACAACCCAGTAAAATTTGAAGACTAAACTCAATCGTATTTGAAAGATACAAAATTAATAAATGGCTAAACAGTGGGATATGCTATATTTTATTATCCAAAAAATAACATTTTACCATCTATTACTGAAGGTATTACTATATCGTGTGTAAAACACCTTTTTAGTGTAAAATCTATCAAAATCATATATACATATTTTAAAAAATTTTGAAAAAATTGCCATATATAGGTGAGGTGAGTTTCTACACTTTTGTAAAATTAGAAGATCAAACTCAATCGCATTTGAAAGATATGAAATTGACAAAGTACTAAACAGTGAAATATCACTAGTCAGCCGAATTTGTCTTTTCATATTTTTCAGCTAATATTGATTTTGTTCTTTAAATTTTGCAGGGTTATATAATCTCACCTCCCCTATGTATGATAAACTTTTTAAGAATTTTTGAAAACTTATACATGTGGTTTTCATGAATAACAATTTAGTTTTGTTTGTCGGATCTGCAGTAAATTATTTGAAAAATTCTCAAAAAATTACAATATGTTGGCAAAGTAAACTTCTACAATTCTATAAAATTTGAAGACAAAAGTTTATTACTTTTAAATGATATAAAATTGATAAAGTTCTAAATAGCAGGATATATTTTCTTTTACTATCCAGAAAATAACATTTTACCACTGTTACTCAAAGTGTTACTACATTGCGTGTAAAGCACCCTATTCAATAGTAAAATATTGCACATATCTGTAATGTGGTTTTCATTTGGTAGTAGACTACTTTTATTAGGTAAAATTCGAAAAACTATATGTACAAGTTTTAAAAAAAATCTCAAAAAATTACCATACATAAGAGAGATGAGATTCCACAACCGTGAAAAATTTGAAAACAAAAATCAATCTCACTTGAAAGTTATGACGAAATCAAAGAAAAAAACAGATTCTTCTACAAACTAGAAATGCATTCACTAGTTGATTTTGCCACGTGCTGATAGGCTTAGTCAACTGCGCAATTTGTGGCACTAACTGGTTGAAGGGGTTTAATTGCGCTAATTAATGGCATGTGCATGTTTGGTCGAACTGCAATACTAACTAGCACTTAAAATAAGCTATTGTACACGTAATTATAAAATAGCATATCTATATATACTTGTGTGTGTGTATATATATATATATATACATTTTAATATATAATATTATCTATATATACACGTATATATATAAGATTATCTAGATAGTATTTCCTTTTTTGACATATGCCTTTTTATGTGCATATATGAAGGTATTTACAAAACACACTTGAAATTATGGACTTCCTTGCAATTTTTTTCATGTGGCTCATATTGGAGTATCTTATAATTAGTGTATGAGTGTACTCAAAGTGATAAAGGAGTACTTCACGTGTGTTTAGGTGGTATATCAGATATGGGAGGAACTACTCCTGAAAATAGAAGGTATTTGACACACACATATATATAGGAAGCCTTTTTCGTATTCTCGGGAGTACATATTTTCACCTTCAATATACCACTTAAATGAAAGTGTTATACTTCTTTATTACTTTCAGTATACTCCAATCATAACTCTAAAATACTCCAATGTGACATGGTTGAAAAAAATTTATCAGAGCCATTTATTATTTGCTATATACACTTTTACATATGTGAAAGGAATATGTAAACAAATTATACTATAAAGGGTGGACTTTAATGAAATTTTTCGTTGAACTCACTTTGGAGTATTTTATAATCAGTATTAGAGTATACTCAAAAGGATAAAGAGGTATAACAAGATCATGTAAACGGTATATCGGAGGGGGGAGTACGTACCCTCAGGAGTATGAAACCATTTTTCTATATATATATATATATAGGAAAATGATTCCATACTCTGGTGTACGTGATTCTCCACCTCCAATATACCATTTAAATGATGTTGTTATACCACTTTATCCTTTGAGTACACTCTAATACTGATTATAATATACTCCAAAGTGAGTTCCATGAAAAATTTCATTAAAATCCACCCTTTATAGCATAATTTGTTTACATATTCCTTATACATATGGAAAAGGGTATGTAGCAAAAAAATAAAGGGTCTGATGAAATTTTTTTAATCATGTTGTATTGGAGTATACCGAAAGTGATAAAGGAGTATAAAGCATTAATTTAAGTGGTATATTAGAGCTGGTAGTACGGAAAAGGCTTCATATATATATATATATGTGTGTGTGTGTGTGTGTGTGTGTGTGTGTACTACCACGTGTATGTACTCTCACCAACCATGCGTGATTTATCAAAATAGTTAGAGCATACAGCTTGGTTCAAGGGAGTTGTTATGCATGCATGCATACAATCTTGACAAAATCAACGGATAGGAGTTATAGGAGTACGTACTCTTGGAAGTACAAAACGGGCTTCCTATGTATATGAAAGATATGAAAAAGACAAATTCAAGCTCTTAGGGGAGATGAGTTTCTACAATCCTATAAAATTTGAAAGTATATACTATATAAAGTAAGAGTTTTTTCCCACGTCACTTCATCAAAATTACCCACCTTTACCACTACTCTTTAATTACCCACCTTTGCCACTGTTAGTGCTCTTTGCAAATAAACTTTTTATTGCAAATTGGGTTTCAACCGTTGTACCTTTAGATTGAACAGTATTATTCAGACAAGATTATTGCTTTTTGCAAATAAATTTTTATCACAAATTGAGTTTTCGTTGCAATGTACGGATACACGACTAGTGTGTGTATGAAAAATGAATGTGTACTACCGGGTGTATGTACTCTCACCAACCAATATGTGATTTATCAAAACAGTTAGAGTATGCAACTTGGTTCAAGGGAGTTGTTATGCATGCATGCATGCATGCAATCTTGACAAAATCAACAGACAGGAGTTATAGGAGTACATACTCCTGGGAGTACAAAACGGGCTTTTATATATATATATAGGAAGCCTTTTTCGTACTCTTGGGAGTACATACTCCCATCTCTAATGTGCCACTTAAACGAATGTGCTATACTCTTTTATCATATTTAGTACACTTCAATAATAATTCTAAGATACTCCAATTCGATATGGTTGAAAAAATTTCATCGAAACCCTTTATTTCTGCTATATACACTTTTCCATATATACAAGAAGTGTATAAACAATTGTGCTATAAAAAGTGGATCATAACGAAATTTTTCATGGAACTCACTTTGGAGTATCTTATAATTAGTATTAGAGTATACTCAAAATATTAAAGAGGTATAACAACATCATTTAAACAAATACTTAGAGTGGGAGTACGTACTCCCAAGAGTATAAAACAATATATATATATATGGGGCCATATTTGGTGCAAACCACCTTTACCGTGAAAAGCACCCGTAAAAGTTTTAAAAAATTCTCAAAAAATTACCATATGTAGGGAATGTGAGTTTCTACAATCCTGCAAAATTTGAAGATGAAACTCAATCGCATTTGAAAAATATAAAAATGAAAAATTCAACTTAAATAGTGAATTTTGAATTGCCTGCTGAATCCATGAGCAGGCAAGAGACAACCTAACGAATTGAAACATCTTAGTAGCTAAAGGAAAAGAAAGCAAAAGTGATTCCCGTAGTAGCGGCGAGCGAAATGGGAGCAGCCTAAACCGTAAAAATGGGGTTGTGGGAGAGCAATACAAGCGTTGTGCTGTTTATAACCCTAGCACCCATTCCCATTTTGTTTTGGGCGGAACAGATCTACTAATTCTTTTATTCCAGTTAGTAAGAGGGATCTTGAACTAAGAAATAAACCTAGCAGACTAAAAGAGGGTATCTGAGCAATTGCAAGAATGGGGTTCATTGATATTCTGGTATAGTAGATGCTATCACACATACTGATCGGTAGACTCTGAGTGGTCTGGTGGGCCACGGACCACCTGCCCAGCCATTAGCCTTTAGGTATTTTTACGTAGGGAAAAAAATCGTAGAACTTCCTTAGCCGATGCTTCTTAAACTATCATTATAGGTATGTAAGTTACATATTTAATACCTTTTATTTTAAGATGCTAGATGGTTGTTAAAGCTTTTTATTTAATCATATTGTGTTTGGTATTTTTTTTATTTAAATGTTGGTATGCTGCACTTATATTGTTAAAAAAAATTAAGCTGGACCACCCATAACTAAAATCCTAGCTACGCCACTGCATACAGTCATACTCAATTCGATGGAATTGTTTGATCTTAAAAGGGATCTTCTATAATTTCGCACATAAGGGGTTATTTCTTGGTTTCGTCTGATCATTAATAATTTGATTATTTTTAGATAATAGTAGATAAAAAGAACACTCGTAAGGAGTTCTGGTTATATATATATGAAGCTTCTTCTATTCTACTCCAGGTGTAGCTATTCCTTCCTCGAGATACTCTCCCGCCGATGGGATTTGTGGGCGCTTGCAGTAGGCCGTATCAAACCGAATAACATCTGATCTGTTTTGCTAATCGCGTTTTATTCGGCCGCGTGTGCATTCGTTCGTTTTTCTCTGACCGTTTTCTAGTGGCCGACAGGGAATATCTACTTTTTTAAGTGCAAGGGGTATATATTTCGCTTTCGTTTAAGTGCAAAGGAGTATGTACTTTCATATGCTCATGCGAGCGTATCCAAACCATATACGTGTTCCGTCGTAAGGTATCGCTAGCTAGTTACTACTTACTAGAATAAAGTATATGTACCGAGCCAGAATGGAGTATGCATGTGTAGACAGTATATCCCTCTAAAAAATTAACGACAAGTATGTTCCATATCACTTGTAAAGTACACACCCTACACCACTTTTTAAGTATATATACCTCATTTTCTATCCCATGGCGCTTTTAACGTATACTCAGTTGAATGACGGATACTAACAAGTAGGAGAGTGTGCTTCCTGTTTGAATTGAGGCGAGTAGAGTATTTGTACTTTATGAAATGGGAGTACATGTAAAAGAGGGTATATACACTTTTACAAAATGGTATATCATTATCGTTTTATCTAGATCAGTTCTTAAGTTTTTATAAAAAAAATGATTGTGATAGATGACTTAGAAAGGGTATTATTAATAATCACTATCGGTTCTCAGATTAGAAGCAAATTGTGATGTAGCGCTGGGGTCATCACAATCGCTTCTCATATAAGAACCGATTGTGTTGTGCGTGTGCTCATCACTATCACTTTTTTATTGGAACCAATAGTGATAATCATGCACATATACTATCGCTTCTCACATAAGAAACGATAGAGATGTGCATCCACATCACTATCGCTTCTTAATTTAGAACCGATTGTGATGCGTAGATTATTTATATATACCACTTGAGATGAACTCTCCTTTGTTGTTGTTCCATAGGAGATTTCTTTGCTGCCTCCTGAAAAAACAGCTCATATTCTGTGGTTGGAAGCAATATTTGGGTGAGAACAATTGATATCCTCAAGAGTGGGTGCTAAGAGGGTAAATTTGAAACCCTAACTTGAGAAGATTTATGCTCATTTTGCAGAATTTGTGGTTTTCTTAAAAATATGAGCATTCCTTCAAACCCCTTCAATTTTGTAGTATGTAATTTCGATAATGTCACGAAAAAAGTTTAGGTTGCACTAGTATTATGTATATCCTATCAGATTTTGTTGAAGGTTAGAAATCGATAATAAACTTATAGTTTCGGGTACCTTCGGATTAGCAAAGTCAGGCACGAAATCGGAGGCACACAATGTAGACAGGTTCGGCCCCGGATAGAGTAATACCCTACTCCTGTATGAATGACGTATGTAATCGATGAACAGCGTACAAAGCAGGATGCATAACTCTAATTACAGTGAAGATTGAACTTGGGGGTGGCTAAGCTACGGCTAAGGATTGACGAAGCGTAGTTCGCCGGCTCTTGAATGTTCTGATCAAAAGGTCTTCTCGCTTGTCTAGCTCTTGATGGCTAGTAGTTTGAGAATTGCTTGTCCCCCTGGAGATACCTACCCCCATCCTTATATAGTTGGGGTAGCCTTACCTCAGGTCGAGTTGTAGTCGGATTGGGATACCAGATCATAGCTGATGAGGAGTCCATCGTTATGTGATCTTCGTAGCATATCCAAACTTTCTTAAAAATCATGCGTACTCGAGTTGGTTTCCTCGTAACGAGAAAACGATCGAATCCTTCTCTGTATGGAGATACCCCCTCCGTGTATATCATATCCCATAGAATTGGGCCTGTGATATCCGAAGTTTTCAGATGATTACTTGAGCATATATGGTATAATTTTTAAGTTTTCGGTGTATGTTCATACCCCATATTTAAATATTCGATAGTAGCCCTAAAACACTGCTTAGTGGAGGGTCTGCTTAAGCGCCCAGTCGATTACTGCCAAGTTCTGACTTGGTCGAGTAATGCCTCGCCTACTTGTGGTCGAACGATTCAAGTAGGTTGGGAATCGCTAAGTATTAAGTAGGAATGTGCTGGGTCGAACGCCATGCTACCAGCCCAACTTGAGTCCTTAGGGTATCCACATGTTACATGATGTTGACTCATCAATTCGACTTTGAGCAGAGTTAGAACAAAAATCAGAAATTCTAAACGTTGGGCAGTTGAGTATTTATTGCTCTTATCTATAACGCCACAACTAGTGCAACGCCATCATCCCACTTTTCTCACTAATCAAAGTGCCGCACGGCGGGGAGTGAACCGTTTGCCTAAAGGGGTTTTGGTTTATAAATTCCCAGATCTGGATCTGTAACCATTCCCTATTTTTGCCTCCAGTCTTATTCTCGAAACCTTCATCTTACTCCTTAAGCCCTAGCGCCGCCACCTTTGAAGAATCCTTCCCACACCTTTCTCAATGGCGTCCAACTCTTCCTCTGCCACCAAAGAAGGAACCTAAGACGGTCGAAGCGGTCTTTGAGAATGAGGCCTTCCAAAGTGTGTGGTAGAAGTCGATGATGACGGAGAAGCGTCTCGCCAAATTGGAGAAAGATGGCTTCGTTCCTCCTCGGGAGTTCTTCTATTGGAGGCCATCACTTGGTGAGTTATATCCCACCCCAAGGATAGAATGAGACTACTGTATTTGAGGCTTTCTTCCAATGTGGACTCAGTTTTTCCCTTTCCAATTCTTGCTCCACGCCTTGGACTTTTATCAGATCTAGCTTTTCCACCAGAGCCCCAATTCGATCACAATGCTCAGCGTGTTTATCCACCTTTGTGAGGTCCTTTTGGGTATCAAGTCTAGCCTCAATCTATTTCACCACTTCTACAATCTAAAGATAGCGATGAAAAATGATGCTGTTGGGAGTGCCGGTTTCCATCTTCACAGCGGAATGTCTAGTTTGTATATCCTTGTTCACGTTATTTCTTTCTGACAGTTAGACTGGAAAAAGCAGTGGTTTTACATCACCTCTTCGGACACCATGAACTGCCCTCTAGCATATTGACCACCCCCTCAATCTGATTGACCTCTAGACAAAAGTCCCTCCTTCAACCTCTCTCAATGCACATTATGCTCAGAAGATCGAGGAGCTAAGGAAGAATGGACTGACATGGTGGCATATTGCTAGAGACTTCATTACGGGCCGATAAAGTCCACTAAAGTGCCGGGAACATTTGGCCTAGGACTACTCCGGAGTTGATGGTGCCACCAGGGATAATCCTAGAAGTAAGCACTAGTAATACTATTTTTTTTCAGTCGATGTGCAGTGAACTGACTTGTTTTTTGCTAGATCTGTCGGACACAAACATCTCCTCCAGGTTGAGCAAGATGTTCTAGGGCTCAGAACCTAGCCCTTGCGGCGTTGAGGTGTATTCGCTGGCCAATCCTAGACTAGAGATGAGTACTGATTTTTGGCTTATAATGCATCGTTCGTGCATCTATCATCCTCTTTAACTCAGCATCTCCTAAAGAGGCCAAATTCGATGATGAAAAAGGGAAATTTAAGGAGTCATCAACCTAGATAATGAGCCGATTCAAGATGATGATTAAGCACCAAGCTCTGCTCCCGTCAGCTGCGTTTCTCTCTTGAACGATCCACCGCTTATCATTGACACCAACGAGAGTGTGGCAGCTCTGGTGCAAGAGACAGCCAAGTCTCCTCGAGTGAGGAGGTTGGTGTCTCCAGTGTCCTATCAACCAACCAAACAGTCTCGGACCTCGTCGACGAGATCGTCTGACCAGGTGGCCTTCAATCATTCACTTGGATGCTTTGAGATTGCTTCTGATGTAATTCAGTAGATGTTAGACGACCAGCGGGCCGCCTAGGGAGCCGATGTGCAAGGATTGGTGTCTCCTCAAACGTGGTCTCCATCGACCATAATGGTTGAGCAGGTAACACCACCATCGGTTAGTGCTTGCCAAATTCATTTGCAACAGGCGTCTTGTTCACAGTACTCTTCTGTGTGCAGGCTTCACTGTTGGTCGCTGATCCACCGGCGTCATCTTCTCAATCGGCCAGGCCAAGCGAGAAGCAAGCTGATAGGGCCAGACTGGTCCTGATGAAGACAACTACACAGGAGAAAAACGTGAAGGTGAAGTTTTAGCTAGCGAAGTAAGTTACGTCTCCTTCCTCACAATTCTTTCTTCTTCTTTCGGAGATGTCACTTAAAGAATCTCCTGCAGGAAAGGCCATTTAATGGTGCTGTCAATGATATCACCACCGCTACCTTGTTGCCTCTCGGCATGGTCGCTGTCATCCCAACCCCTGCTCCGGCAGCTCTAGCCACAACAACAGCTCCACCTCTTCCAACTCCTCCAGCGTCTCTGTAATATTGATCTATCTTGAAGCCCCAGATTCAGGTATGTGATTTACACCCAATCTTTTTTCACACTCTGCTTTATCCTTTGTTTTGCTTTTTTTATGCCCATTGACTTCATTTTATAGTACGCAACGGATACCTTGCGCAAAGTTGAGACTTTCTGCAAGCAAGTTCATCAACAAAATGAGCGGCTCACGGCTTCCGACCAGCAAGTGCTCAAGATTAACGACATTGAATTGGCGGTACTCAGGGCCGAGCTGAAAACTACCAAAACTGGGGTTGAGAAGCAGAAGGGAGAGGAGAAAAGGTTGAGCACAGAGGCAAAGCAGCTGAAGGCGGAGGCAGAGAAACTGAAGGTGAAAAATACTACCGTTGATGCTACATAGCTCAAAGCCAAAGTTAGCCGAGACAAGGCGGAAGCGGGCAGGAAGGTGGTCGAGGTCGAAATGGCTGTAGTAAATGTGGCACTTGCCACTCTGCTGTCGGAGGCACTCGAGCACATGACTTCATATGCTCAACTTACGACTTCCCATGTGCTTGGCCTGGTGAAGAGCCACCATCCTGGCCTGGACCTCTCGATTGTGGATGAAGGATTCGTGTGTGAAGAGAGCGAAGTTGTCGATCACATCGAGTCCATCAGAGACCTTGCTGAGATGTTCGTGGCCCAGTTGGAGCTGTCTCTTACTAGCAATGCTGATGATGGCAGCAAGAATTCTTAGGCCTGACCATGCCAATTGAATGTTGTCACTATGTTTTTAATGACAATGCTAATTGATTTGCTTTTCTATCATGCTTTGCCTGCTATTTCTTTGTCGGTGAAATAGTGTAACACAAGTAGGTGCAAATCCAATTTAGTACTTATAGACTCTCAGTAAGCAGCTTTGTCACTAATTGTATGTGCACACAAGGCTAAAAAAGTTTCATCAAATAACTAAGCCCTCGAGATTACACTCAAAGAGGCTGAACATAACATAAATGTTATTTAAGTCGAAATGAAACTACATGGTTTTTGCATGTCTTCATCGACGATATGGCTCAGACTTTGTAGCAAATATGAACTTGCTAAGCAACGCATGTAGAACCGACTAAAGGCCTCGTCTCCCGCCGACCGCTAAGCTTTAGATGTCTGATAATCTGGTGCTCGTAAGCGCACAGGATAGAAATGCTCGTCATTGGGTTCAGGCATGGCCACGCTTTGGTTTTGTTTGCTGACATGCCAAGTACACGATCAAGTAAATGCGTGCAAAAAATTCGCATGTAAAATAAAATAAAGAATTATATACAAAAGAAATAAAGAAACTGTGCCTACAACTCCCTGCTCGATAACTGTATCAATCAAGAAATAGGAAAAAGGTGCCGATTACCAGCAGTCCCCGGCTTCTTACTTGATGATGCCATCGAGTAGGGAGTAGATTGACGTAATCACAAAGCTGTGATGTAGCCCCGACTCTTTAACCAATAGTCAGATCGAGCAAAAAAGTGGAGCATTAGTATCACAGATACTTATTGCGACTCCGAACCTCTTACTCGATAGATGCGTTGAGCCAAGAGTGGAGCCAGGTAAAGGAACAATCGAGCGATATAGCTCCCGACCTTCTACTCGACGAGTGCACCGAGGCGATGGTAGAGCAAATGCACTGACAAATGCATGATGTAGCTCCCGACCTTCTGTTTGACGACTGTATCGAGGAGAAAGAAGAGCGTGAGCATCATAGACGGGAGTCCTTGACCATATACTCAGGCGCATGAACCCCCGAGCATACAGGTAAAGCTCAACATTCTCTTTTTTTACTCCGTTATAATCATTTCATACATTTATAGTCCTCACGCCCCTTCAGCTTCCACGCAGCATGCCATAACTTAGTGTCTCCTCGGTTTCGCATTTATGTGGGAGTATAAAAAGATGCCTCGTAGATTAGGACCGACGTGAATCTAGACGGGTTGTGACTTCAGCCCGATCCGTTCCCTAAGCTATAAATATACGGGACTTGCAGTCACCTGTCAGAACTCATCTTCTCTTTTTCCTTCTGCTCGCGACACCTTAGCTTTTTCAATCGCCTTTATGGCTTCCTCAACCCCATCATCCCCATCAATAGAGATCCTTGGACAGTCCCTCCCCCTACGCCGCTGGCCATCGCTTCTTCAGGACGGATCATTATCTCCTACGATGAGGAGGAAGAGATCGACCGGAGGAGGAAGATGAGGTTATCAGTAAGCTATGCGTTGTCGTCAAAGAAGACGATGCCACTTCTGCTACCTTTGCAAGAGTAGATGTCACTACCAGCACACAAGGAGAAGAAGGTGAAGCTGCCAACACCGGCGAAGGAGGTGAAACTCGAAATGACTTCATCGGTCTGGTGCCTGCTCGCCCTCCAAGCCCTCGTGGTGGCAGGAGGTTTTTGACAACAGACAGGTCTCCTTCTTCATCAACAAGCGATTGGGTCTTTACCGCCTCTTTTAACCCATACAGAGGGCGCAAGCCCATCCTAGCGACCCTCCTTTTCCAGTCCCCATAGATGCAAGGGAGGCGGCATGGCGCCTCCGAGGATAAGTAGCTACAGGATACCTATCTCAAAATGTAATAAACAACTTTTATTAGTAAATTTAATAAATTTGTACTTTCCTAAACTTTTGTTGTTTGATGCATCAAATGCACTGTTTTTTATTTATGTCTGAAATCTTCTCAGTTGATCGATGTTCCATGAATTGTCTAGCATCATTCCTTCTGACGTTGATAGCCGTACTGATCCTGGTCGAATAGCTTTGACCACCACGTAGGGACCCTCCAACTTAGGGGATAGCATGTTACGGTTGTCTTGCTTCTACACCTTTTGTAGTACTAAGTCCCCAGTAGTGAGTGCTCTTTCCTGGATTCTTTGACCATGATATCTGTATAAGACTTGTTTATACTTGGCTGCTCGAATGGATGCTCGATCCATGTACTCTTCGAGTAGATTTACATCATCCGTTCACATCTAATCTTGTTCCTTTTCTAAGTAGTTGTCCATACAGGGTGACCTGAATGTTAACTTAGTCAGAAGCACCGCTTCTGCTCTGCAAATCAAGAAAAATGGTGTTTCACTAGTGGCTCAACTAGTCGATATACGAACGACCCGTAGCACCGAGGGGAGTTCTTTTGCCCATCGGGTCAAATAAGCCTTGAGTCTATCGAATACGCGGGTCTTGATCTCTTATAGGATTATGCCAATGGCACGTTTGACCTGACCATTACTCTGAGGATGAGCTTTAGAGGTGAAGCAAAGTTTGATACCAAATTCTTCGCAAAAGACTATGAAAGTATTGCTCTTGAACTGGCTACCATTGTTTGTGATTACTCGATTAGGGATGCCAAATCGAGTAATGATGTTCCTCATGAACTTGTTGGCCACTTTTGAGGTGATGCTCCTAACGGGTTCGGCTTTGATTTGCTTGGTGAACGTGTCGATTACCACGGAAAAGAACTTGTAACCTCCTTAGGCTCTTGAGAATGATCCCAAAATATCCAAGCCCCAGATATAGAAAGGCCAAGATAGAGGAATAGTTTGCAGGGCCTGGACTGGTCGAGTGGTTTGCTTGCCGTAAAATTAGCAGCTTTCACACATTTTCACCAGCTTGTAAGCATCCTAGAGGGCAGCCAGCCAATAGAATCCCTGCTAAAAAGCTTTTCTGATTGGAGTGCGATAGGACGCATGGTTATCGCAGATGCCTCAATGGACATCGAGCTATATTTTATTGCCCTCTTCCTGAGTGATACACTTTATCAAGATTCCGTTACTCCCTTTTCCGTAGAGTCTGCCATTTACCAATGCGTATAGCGTGGACTTACATGCAATTTTCTTGGCTGAGGCATCATCGTTAGGGATCTCTCGACCTTCGAGATAGGCTTGGAGTGGAGTCATTCAAGTTGGCTCGCGTTCGAGTAGCGCAACTTCCGTGTATGTGGATCTGCCTCGTTGACTCGACTAGGCTGCCGGTCGAGTTGGTCAGCATCTGTCTCCCGTATAGAGGAGACAGATGATTTAAGGAGTCCCTCAACGAAGACTCCTGCAAGCGCGGGTGAACGGGACGAAGCGAGCCTGGCAAGTTCGTCGGTAGCGGAGTTATCACTTTGCCTTATATGCCTTACCTCGAGCTCTTTGAACTTGTACTCTAGCTTGCAGACCTCATTCAGGTATGCCGCCATTTTGTCATCCAAGTACTGATACTCCTTCTGAACTTGGTTTACAACTAGCTGTGAGTCCCCATTCATGAGTAATCACCTGATCCCAAGTGACGCTTCCATTCGGAGCCCACTGACCAGTTCCTCATATTCCGCAACATTATTTGAAGCATGAAAATCGAGTTGGATGAAATATTTGAGCTCCTCACCTATTGGGGATTTGAGCATAATGCCGAACCCCGAGCCCTGAAGTGTAAGCAATTCGTCGAAGAACATAGTCCAATGGTTATCGACCGTCTTGTCCTCCTTTCCCTCGATGTGGTCCATTCCAGTGGTTATCGGTCGTCAATATGGCTGACGTTGAGGCAAATGCTGAGGCAAGGAACAACCTCATACTAGGCCTTAGCTGCAGTGAGTATGATAGGATCTCTCACCTGCGATCCGCTTATGAGATTTAGGTGACCCTTGATGCATACCATGAGGGCACTACTCAAATCAAGACCGTGAGGCAGGATCAGTACAAGCGTGAATACAAAAAATTTGAATAACACACAGGTGAAAGTCTTGACGAGTGCTTTGGTCGTTTTACGAAGATTTTGTGAGACTTCCAAGCAGTCGGTTACACATACCCTGATTTAGATAATGCTTGACATTTCTTGACCGCACTCGACCTTTGAGTTTGGGAAATAAAAGTCACCACTATTAAGGACACCACTGACTTGTCAACCTTGACTCTTGACGGGTTCTATTCCCGACTCAAGACTTGTGAGATCGATGTTGTCTCTCGCAAGACAAAATCTCAGTTGATGGACTTGGTCACTGATCCCACTGGATCTTTCCTTGATTTTTCTACTGGATTCTCTCTCTCCGCCCTTTGCTAGCTAAACGATGACCAACTGAAAAAATTTCTAGAAACTGAGCTCACTCTTTTAGCTCGCAAATTCTCTCATGCATACAAAGGGTGAGAGAGAGGAAGAGAGGTGGCGTGATCACTTGCTTTGAATGTGGTGGCCCCAACCACATTTGAACAAACTGTCCCAAGTTGGAGAAGGGCAAGAACGACTTTGGTGGTTCAGGGAAGAATGACCACACCGATAAGAACCGCAACAAGAAACCTCCAACTCGTGAGCTGGCGCGTGAGAAGAAGTACCACAACTTCTCAAAGAACAAGAAACTCTTCCACCATGTCCTCACCGCCCTCGACGACATCAGCCTCTCCGACATGGAGATGTGGAGCGACGAAGGTGAGGACGATCCGCAAGAGAAGAAAAGCGGCGATGAGTTCTCCAGTGTGTGATTCATGGCGGACGCCAACGACATCAGCGACATTGAGCTCTACCACGACTCAGACGAGGTACCCTCCTATGACCAGCTCAATGAATCTTTTTACAAACTAGAAAAATTTCATGCTAGAGCTAGAGCTTGGTGCACGGAGCTTGAGAAGTAGATACCTTGACTCAAGAGTTATCTTCTCTTTGATCTTCTCCCTCCCGAGTCACTGATAACTGTTCTTTACGTGATACCCTGCTTGTGGAGTTAGAGAATCTAAGGACTATACATGATAATGTGTTGTCTGAACTAGATAGTCTTAGGTTGAAGAATTCTAGCAATGAATCTTCTAATGTCATGTCTTTAGATGTTTGTTTTCTTCTTGCTCACTCTACTCCATCATGTGATAATTGCCCTAAACTGCTTCCTGAACTTGATACCATGAGCACTCACCTTAGAAAGCTTTCTTCTAGAAATGATGAACTTAAAATACATGCTTTTAAGGACTCTATCAGCTCATGTGAGGGTTTTAAGCAACTAAAACTAATAAATCTTTAAATGTCAAGTGTGCTAAACTTGCTAAAGATATACTAAATAAGTCATAAGAAAAATCAGCATGGAAGACTCCCAAATCTAGAAATCCCAAATCTAGAATTCTTGATTCATCAGGTGAGTTTGTTTGCGGAATATCTAGATTTGGGAGTCTTCCATGATGATTTTTCTGTTTCTTTTAGAGACTCTCTTCGATGTTTGATTGCTTCTGAGACCCGTGATCTCTCCTTCTGGGCATAGGAGACTTGGCCACATTGGTTTTGATCATTTGACTAGATTTAGCAACCATGACCTCATTCGTGGTCTACCCAAACTCAAGATGGTTAAAGACTTAGTTTGCTCTACTTGTTGACATGGTAAGATGGTTACTACTTCTCATCCTCTAGTCACTGTTGTGATGACTGATGCACCGGGATAGCTTTTACATATGGACACTGTTGGTCCAGCTAGAGTCCAGTCAGCGGGAGGAAAGTGGTATGTTCGTGTCATTTTTGATGATTTTTTGAGGTATTCTTGGGTATTTTTCACGGTCTCGATGGATGAGACTTTTTCTCACTTTAGGGGTTTTGTCAGTTGGTTGTTTATTGAGCTTAGCATAGAGCTCAAGAATTCCTACTTTGAGAGTTTCTGTGTGGAGTCTGGTTTAGAACATCATTTCTCTTCTCCCTACGCCCCTCAGCAAAATAGCGTAGTGGAAAGGAAGAACTGGGTGCTGGTTGAGATGGCCAGGACGATGTTAGATGAGTACAGTTTGCTAGGAAGTTTTGGGTTGAGGCTATAGCTACTGCTTGCCATGTTTCTAATCGCGTTGTCTTGAGAGCACATTTGCACCACACTTCTTACGAGTTGAGATATGGGCGAAAGCCCAGTGTTTTTCATCTTCGCATATTTGGCTCATCTTCGCATATTTGGTTGCAAGTGTTTTATCTTGACGTCTGATAATCTGGAAAACTTTGAGTCTCATTCTTCTGATGGTATTTTTCTGGTTACTCGACTTCTTCACATAGCTATAGAGTCTGGAGTTGTGATGCGAGTAGGATCATAGAGACCTGTGACATGACCTTTGATGAGGCTAGCCTAGGAGCTAGACCTGACATTTCAGGCTCTTTTTTTCCCTCTGAAACCATCTTCGTAGAGGATGAGGATGATGGAGATGATGGTTTTCACCTGATTCTGCCCTCTCTACACCTGAGGTGCCTACTGCTTCTATTTCTGCATCTTAGGGAGATCAACCCTTGCCTTCAGACTCTCCTTCAGCGAGTGTCTCTGTTCCTACCTCTTCTGCTCAAGAGGTAGATACCACTTTTGCTTCTGGACCTCCTCACCATATTCAAAAAATTCATCCACCTGATCAGATCATTGATGATCTATTTGAACGAATTGCTCGCTCAAAATCATGTTTGCTCAATTTCTGCCTTCATTCAGTCTTTGTTGCCTCGTTTGAGCCGAAGGATGTTTCTCGTGTATTATTCGGTGAGTCATGGATTAATGCTATGCATGAGAAACTTAAAAACTTTAAGAGGAACAAGGTATGGTAGCTTGTTGAACCCCCATCTGGTGTTCAAAAATAAGCATAGTGAGGATGAGGTTATCATTAGGAACAAGGTTAGGCTAGTTGCATAGGGTCTCACTCAGATTGAGAGTCTTGATCTTGAGGAGACCTTTAATCCTGTAGCTAGACTAGAGGCTATCCAGATCCTGCTTGTATTCTCTGCATCCCAGGGCTTCAAGCTCCATTAAATGAATGTGAAAAGTGTATTCCTCAATGGCTATATTGAGGAAGAGGTGAAAGGATCGAGTTGGTCTAGAGGGGGAGTGAATAGGCAACTTTCAAAAATTTAAGTTCAAGTATCTATCTTTAGCACTAGTTAAAATGAACCCAAGAGCTTAAATACTGATGATCCAAAATATTCTACAAGAAAGCACAGATATCACAAAAGTAGCAAGAACTAGTATAATAGAGATCAAAGATCAACAACAGAAAATAAATAGAGAGATGCAAAAACTAAAAGTAAATGGAGAGACATAAGGAATTTTTTCTTGTAGTTCAGAACCAAGCTCCTACTTCCACGTTACAGCACTTCTGACGAAATATTGCTCCCCCAAAGCTAGTCGCAGTAGTTTTGGTCTTTTCTAGGGTGACTCTTTCACCACTCTGGTGGGGTGAGTGCCAACCTTTCACAATAATGGTGGCCTTCTACAATCTCCTTTGGATAGGTCACACCAATCACTTCCTCCAAGCCATCTAGAAACATTTAGTTCCAAGAATAATAGACTATCCACAAGCCCTGTCCCTTGGTTCACTAGCACAGCACTAACTAGACTAAGCTTGGAGCAAGAACACTTAAGAATTTGGATTTTTGAGTTCAGAGGTGAAGCACAGTCTCCTTGATGGCTTGAAGGCTCTAAAACGCTAAAATACCAAGAAGATGAAAAATCTTACCAAGGAATACCCTAACTGAGCTTATATAGCCATTTGAATCGGAGCTAGCTGTTACAACTACCACAATAGCCGTTGGGCGTGTTAGACTGTTAAAAATCGGCAAAGCTCAACTGCCACGGACTTAGCTTGATTAAGCTTCACAAATTGCTCTTTATACTCCGGACCAAAAATATAGAAACGAGCATTTGCAACGGACTAAGCTAGATAGGTCCGTCGTACATAGGCTTTGGAAATATATTGAGTCCAGTGTGAGAGTTGAGAATTGTAGTTTGCACCAAACTAAATTTGTCTGGTTCGCTGTAAAAGGAATTTCGAAAGGAGCTTGATCCGGCGGACTTTGGAATGCAAGAGATAAATAACTGAGAGATACTTATTTGCGCGGGACTAAGAAAAAAGGTTGATCTGGCATAAACAAGGGTTAGCGCCGGACACAATTTTGTGTCAGAGGAAGTTGGTTCGGCGTAAATGGTGTATGCTCGATTTGATTCTTGGGACTTTCAGTACTGGACTAAAAAGGCATGGTCCGGCGAAGACTTAGCTTGTGCCAGACTGAATTTTAAAGCAGACCAGGATAGTCCAGCGTGAAAGGAGTACACTCGATCTGATTTTTTTGCACGAGGCTTTCGATGCTGTCGGCGTTCGCGATGGGGTACCCTCTTGACGCTAAAAGCCCTTCCACGTGGCGGCTTTGGCGAAGACGAACGGACGAAAGACGACCACGCCCGCCGCAGTGCCGCCCACGTGGCGCCGGCGAGCAGTGGCGAGATGCCTCGCTGCCGGGCGCCCGATCCACGTGGCGGCTTTGGCGAATGGCGGCGACACGCCCGCCCGGCTAGGTGTCGCCCACGTGGCGCCCGGCGGCGGGGGCGAGGCGCGCTGCTTTCGCCTGCGCCCGATCCACGTGGCGGCTTTGGCGAGCGAAGGCGGCACGCCCACGGTGAGCCGACTCCACGTGGCGCTGGCGGCAGGTGGGCGAGGACGCCTGCCGCGCCCGCCAAAAAAAAAGGTGGTCGAGGTGGCTTCACCTCAAGTCTCCTTCCCCTATCGTCGTGCATTACAGACGGCAGCTGCTGTGTCGAGCCTATCAACCGCGAGGATTTACGCAATAAACCCATTCCTCTGACGCCTCTCACCTACCCGTCAAAGAGAGGTCACGTACCGGGCGGACCGAGCGAGGCCATGCGTCGGCATTTAATGAGGCTGGAGGAACGGGACAACACAGGAAGGAGTAATAAATGTATAAGGATCAGCATGATGACCCCCCTTTTACCTACTCCCGTTAGCCCGGCCTATATAAGGGCCTTCTGATGCGTGGGAAAGGGGGACGAAGGAAGGGTCGAACAAGCAAGAGTCCTGCAGTAGAGCCTAAGGAAGAACTTGTAACTCCCAAGCTCTGTACTGCACTAGCTTCAAACACTCTTTAAACAATCTAGCAGGAAGTAAGGCTATTACCCGAGGCAAAGGGGGCCTGAACCTGGGTAAAATCTCTGTGTCATCCATAGTTCATAGCCGTCGGAATTCGCCGTGTGGGAGTCGCTAGGGTTTTGACCCTCTAGGGTTAGCTAGCCTGAAGACGCCCTCCTATCGAACCAAACCCGGTCTGTCGATCACGGGCCTGTCAGGCGGAATATGTCGACAGGGGCGCGCCAGGTAGGGGGCTAGTGGTTGGTTTTCCCGGCGAACTTCGGTGTCCTTTCTTCAAGAAGTCAGCCCGCGCGTCTGAAGATGGCGGGTTCTCAGCATCAAGGGGCAATCTCACCGGTCGAAGGACCGTCTCACCCCGCCCCCACAAGGCGGTAGTGTGGCTCCGTTGGAAGCGGCGGAGCACCCTGTACGACGTCGGCTGGCCATGGAGGCCACCACTCCTACCCAGAATCTGCACGCGGTTCGTGCCCTCCTGGACCACCCTCCGGTGGAGTTTGTAGGAGATTCTCCGGCCACCCCGTGGCTGCGCGATATCGCCAGTCTCGTGGATGCCGCCTAGCTTCGGGTAGGGCTCCCCGACCGGTTGGGCACCGCCGGTGCCCTGTTTCGGCGCGTCTTGGCGCGCTCGGCGTCTAGCCGCCCCAAAGAAGCGACTCCGACCAGGCGGGCGGAGTCAAGGGAAAACGTCGCGTTGGCCTTGGTCCGATTCGCTTGCGGGACGTGGGGACCTTCGGTCGCACTTGGCTGAAAGCCGCCGCGGCGCGGCGATGATCTCCGTGGCCGCCTGCCACGCCACCCGGTCTGGGAGCGCCGCCACGGAAAGCAAGTGGTCTCGGACGATGGGAGCCCCTCCCGTGGCTCTCAGTCTCGGACTAAGGAGGAGGTTCACTCCTCCGACTCTATAGGGAGCCAGGTCCCGCGCTCCCGGGAACGGTCTCCGGACCGGGCCCCTAAAGAACGGCTGGGCTCCCTCTATGGCGTCGGGTGCCAAGCCTTCTCTCGGCGGCTGCGCCGTGTGACGTGGCCGGACAGGTTCCGCCCGGCGTCCGTGGAAAAATATGACGGCACCACCAACCCGGAAGAGTTCCTCCATGTCGGCGTATTCCACCAGACAGGCCCAAGTCTACAGACCGGGTTTGGTTCGGTAGGGGGGTGGCTTTGGTAGTTGGCAAGCCCTAGCAGAGGGAAACCCCAGTACCTCTCACACTAACGAATTCTAGTGTCTCTGAATTTGATGAACACAGTGATTTTACCCAGGTTCAGGCCCCCTAGAGGAAGGGTAATAGCCTTACGTCCTGCCTGCTCTTGGATTGAGTATGGCGAACTTGGTTACAGAGCTTGCCGATGACCAGCTCTTCTGTTGAGCCTTTTTTCTCCTCCTCTCTTTTTTCTCTCCCCCTCTCCCCCATATGCTCTAGAGTGCCCTTATAAACAGGGGGCTTACACGGGGCCGCTAGAGGAAGGGGCGTCATCATGCTTATCTTACATGCATTTACTACGCCTTTATGCGCTGTCCCGTTCCTTCGGCCCTAATCAATGCCAGCGCATGCCTTCGCCCGGTTCTTCCGGGATGTAGGTGTGAGGTGTCAGAGGAACGGGCTTGTAGCAGAATTCCTTGAATCGGCGTGCACGCACGAACTGCCTCGACGCGATGCGGCGGAAAGGAGACTTCGAGGTGAAGCCACGGTATCCCACCTTTTTGCATGGCGGCGGAATAAGTAGGGCGTGCTCGCCCACCTGCCCGCCAGGCCGCCACGTGGGCTGGGCGCCGGGCGAGCAGGGCGTGGTCGCCCACCTGCTCGCCCGTGCGCCGCGTGGACCAACACCGGCAGCGGGCATGCTCGCCACCGCTCGCCAAAGCCGCCATGTGGGCTTTGGCGCCGGGCGAAAGCGGCGTGGTCGCCCACCGCCGCCTGCGGCGCCACGTGGACCGACACCGGTGGGCGGATGTGCTCCGCCCACGCCGCCAGGCGCCACGGGCTGGGCACCGAAGCAGCGGCGTGGTCGCCCACTGCCGCCGCCGCCACGTGGATCGATGCCTGCAGACGGGTGTAAACACCCACCCGGCCGCTAGATCGCCACGTAGGCCACGCATGCTTTTTGTGCGGCGAAGAGGGTACCTGGCGTAAAGTACGCCGACACCCAGATATACACGACGGGAAAGCGCAACGGGCGGTCTCAAAAGATCATGGCCAACTACCTTCCAACGCCTTGACGGGTTCTACCCGCTTTTTCTTGTTAAATCTCCCACGTCGGTTTGCGCTTCGTGGGGGAGTTAGCGACCTCTTTGTCGCCAACTTCAGGCTCTACGCGGCAGGCGTGGAGGACGCACCTCCATGCTCTGGAGCAGAAAGGGGAGTCGCCCGCGACTTCGCCAGGCGGTTTTGTCACCGCCGCAACACCACGATCCCCACATCTTGAGCAATCCGGACGCTATCGCCTTCAAGAGGCATACGCGATCGCAGGATGAAGGAGAAGATGGCCACCGAACCATCAAGCATTTCACCTCTCGAAGCTTTTCTCCTCGCACATAAGTGTGCGCGCCGCAGAAGGCGTAGGGGCAGACCGCCCCAAGGGTGGCTAAGGAGCAGGACGAGGCCAGACCTCGGGCGGTTCTCGCCATTCAAGCAAGAAGGCGCGAAGCGCGAGGCGAGAGAGACCAGCGGTCTTGGCCGCCGAGCGCCGACGACGAGACCCCGCGCCACGAAGCGCAACCGCCGCGAATCGGCGCGATGCGAGCGCCGTGGAGCGGCATGACGACCGCCGAGACCGGTGTAATGATCGCCGTGACTAGGCCGAAGACCACAGCGCTGGTGGGAACGACCGCCAACGTAAAGAGGGTGAGCTTCATCGCCCGATCCATCGGACCAACACCCATGACCCGGCGGTACCGCCGGGTCGTGGGCAAATAGTGGAGAAGCGGCTCAAGGAGCGCCCCGATGACGATCAAGACGAAGATCCCGCCCCATCGGGTTAAGAAAGCGGACCACGCCAGGCTCACATCCACGGTGGTTCATCCACCTTTTTCTCCAACGCCGCTTATAAGCGGTTGAAGGGGAAGTGCGCCACTGCGCCGGGCCCAGGGGCGGTCTGACGCAAGTGGTCGAAACAGACCACTTTCAACAAAGCCGACCACCCCGAGGGCACCACCCGCCGGGCATCTCCCGTCCGTGGTGTCGCCCACCATTCTAACGTCGGCCGAGGCACGGCTTTGGTGGACTGGGGAGTTCCATTAGCCTCTGTCTCTTTCGGCATTCTGGCGCTCCAGATCCCGCCAGATCTCGCTCAGCTCTACCCATCTTTGGGGTAGCCCCAGAGGTCCGCTTAATGCCCCTAGGTCGTGTGCCTCCCGTCACCTTTGGGGAGGAAGGCAACCACCATGACCGAGATGGTGGATTTTGAGGTCGCCGACCACCTCCCCTACAATGTCCGCGCTTTCGGCCGCTGGCTGGCTGTTCATGGCGGCTACCCACTATGCTTACATGGTGGTGAAGATGTCGGGCCTAGTGGCCCCATTACAACCGGTGGATAAACCGAGGCCTTGCGCGTTGCCACAAATACGCTATTTGGACATGGCCGGTGCCACTTCGTCAGGCGCCCGATGCCACTTCTCGGAGTCCTCGGCTCGGACCACGCCTCACTGGCTCACGGTGAGGTCAAGGTGGTCGCCTGAGCGCGCGTAACCCCGAATAATTGCAACATTGGCGCCAACCTCGCCAAATAGAAGACACGCCGTCACCTTCCTCCATCCAACTCCGACGTGTTTGCTCGCAACCGTCCGACATGATTTAGGGTCCCCAGGAGGTGATCGAGCACCGATTAACAACGCCCCGAGCCAGATGCCATTCGAGAGGAGGTAGAGAAGCTGCTGGAGCGCAGGATTATTAAGGAAGTCTTCACCGAAAGTGGCTCGCCAACCTGCGCTAGTCAAGAAGTCCAACGGAAATGGTGCATGTGTCGACTTCACAGAGCCTCAACAATGCCTCGCCTCAAGGATCCATACTTCGCCGTGAGTCGACCTCATTGTTGACTCCACGGCGGAAAGCTAGCTGCTATGCTGCTTGGATGCGCATCTGGTACCACCAGACCTGCATGGCGCTTGAAGATGAAGAAAAGATCTATGGTAATTTCTACACGGTGTTTATCGTTATGTAAGGATGGCTTTTCGGTTTAAAGAATGCCGGTTCTACTTACCAACAGGCCATGCATATCACTTCGCCCCCAAATAGGGTGAAACCTAGAGGTCTACGCGATGATTTAGTTGTAAAGATCAGAAAAGCGAAGAGCTGATCCAAGACTCCGGAGGAAACCTTTGCTAACCTCCTAAGAATTGCTGAAGCTCAATCCTCAAAAATGCGTGTTCGGTGTGCCCTCCGCAAGTCAGCTGGTTTCTGGTGTCCAAACGGGCATTGAAGTCAATCCCATAAGATAGCGGCCATCGAACACATGAAGCCACCAAAGCGACTCAAGCAAGTTCGATGTTCGGCCGGTCGCTTTGGCCTCCTTTGGGCGATTCATTGCCCTTAGGGGAAAGAAGCTTGCCTCTGCTCGCTTATTGAAGAAAACCAACCATTTTGAGAGGACAGAGAAGCCCGTAAGGCATTTGAAGATTTGAAGCAATACTCTCCTCTCCCGGTCTTTGGTCTCCCTGGTCGGTCTCTCAGCCGAAGCGAGCCGCTGTTCTATACAAAGCTGCCACTCTTGAGGTGGTGAGCGCCCGTCTGGTTAAGTGGAGAGGAAGGTGTCGAAGCGACCTACTACATCGGCAAGGTGTTGCACGGCAGAAACCCGATACCCGCAAACTCAGAAGATGTCAGACGCAATCCTAGTGGCATCCAGAAGTCGGCATTATTTCCAAGGGCGGGAAATCACCGTGGTCACGGCCTACCCTCTATGAGAGATCCTCCACAACCGCGAAGGTATGTCAGACGCTAAATGGTCGGTAGAGCCGGGGAATTCAACCTTAAATTTGTACCCCGCACCGCCATCAAAAGTCGAAGTCGGTGGAGTTAAATGCCGAGTGGACTCCGCCACTCCCCGGCAGAAGAAGTGCCCGCCTTTCTCCCCGACCTTATTCTTGATGGCTCGCTCAGGCTAAAAGGCGCGAAATTGGGGTTGTCTGGTCTCCCGACCGCGACATCCTCCAAGATGTGGTCGCCCGACTTTAAAGCCACAAACAACATAGCTGAATACTGAAGGCTCTGGCAGGTACGCGTGCATTGCTTCGATGTTGGGCATTCGGTGTCTCAAGTCAAGGGTGACTCCTTGCTAGTCATCAATCAAGCTGCGGAAGGAGTTTTCAAGAAGTTCGACCCCACCATGGCGTGTACTTGGTGGAGGTCCAAGAATGGAGCGCCGCTTGAAGGGTCGGGTATATTCATATCCCGGCGGACAACCACCTTTATGGACGGGCTGCAACACGCCCTCAAGGGCTTCCTGCTCTTCGTTCGGGGTCTTGAAGAAAGGCTATCACGACCGCCCATCGCACCTCACATCCCGTGGGGATGATGGTGTCATTTGTCGCAGCCCCGGGCTCAAAGGGACGGCGACAAGGCCGCGGCGACCTCCGGCTCAGTGGGAAGCGGTGCACGCCGCGCGCCTCCGATTCAGGAGGGATGGCAGGTGCCCGCCACCCCTGTGTCCGAGAGGGAAGGCAGCGGTGCTGCCGATGTAGCACCGGGGGAAAAAGCTTGGCCCAGCGGAGTACCCGGGCGAGCACCGAGTGGTCGCCACGCTTGGTCAGGAAGATCGGTGGATGGATCCTATCCTAGCCTTCCTGCGAGATTAAGTGATCCCCGACGATGATGCCTCAGCTGAGAAGATTGCACGTAAGTCCAAGTGCTATACTCTGGTAGGTGGGGACTCAGACGCTAGAGCGTAAACGGAGTTCTACCGGAAGTGCATCACTCGGAAGAGGGGAGCAGCCTGCTCTCTGATATCCATGGAGGCGTGTGCGGGAGCCATATGTCCGGCCGAACGCTAGTTGGCAAAGCGTTTTGCCAAGGATTTTATTGGCCCACTGCCCTCTAGGATGCTTGCGAGCTGGTGAGGACATGCGAAGCGTGTCAGTTCTTCGCCAGGCAGATCCACCGACCAGCCCAAGCTCTGCAAACAATCTCGCCTCTCCGCCGCTTATGCAGAAATTTGCCGGATATCCTGGGTCCGCTCAGCAGGCCACGGGGCTTCACCCACCTCTTCGTCACCGTTGACAAGTTCACAAAGCGGATTGAAGCCGTGGCGGTGTGCGCCATCACGGCTGCTGCCGCCGTCAAGTTTATGCGCGGGATCTTTACCCATTTTGGAGTCGCCAACCGCATCATCACCGATAACGGACTTAGTTCACCAAATGCTTTCACGGAGTTCTACGATGAAATGGGCACCAAGGTGTGCCAACCGTGGCCCATCCCCGAGTAATGGGCAAGCAGAGCGCGCCAACGCTACCAGGTGTCAAGGGCCTCAAGACAGGGCATTTGATCGGCTCCACAAGCCAAGCGCGCTGATGGACGAGGAGCTCCTACCGTATGCTATGGTCGCTTCGTACCACACCTAGTCGGGTCACTGGTGAGACGCCTTTCTTCCTGGTATATGGGGCTGAGGCCGTTCTCCCCTCCGAGTTGTCGCTCGGTTCTCCGCGCGTTTCGGCGTTCAACGAAGAAGGCCAAGAAGACCTCCGACGGGAAGAATTCAACCTCCTGGAGGAAGTGCGTGATCGGGCCGCCCTTCACGCTGCCCAATATCAGCAAAGCCTTAAGCGGTACCACGCCACCCGGGTCTCCGAGCGGACACTGGCAGTGGGCGACCTGGTCTTGCGCAGGGTTCAGACGCATGCCAGGTTGCACAAGCTGTCTCCCCGGTGGGAGGGCCCCTTCAAGGTGGTCTCAGATTCGACCGGGCGGTCCGGCCACCCGAGGACGGAGAAGAATCGGCGAATTCCTACAACATAGAGTTGTTATGTAAAATTCTATCCTTGAGGGAATTGTAGGTGCTCAAAGCGCTTTGGTCACCTATGAGGTAAGTCTCTCCCGGCCGGCTCACGGCCATCGGCGTTAGTAAAGTTATTGCTCAGAAGGCTTTTTGCTTTACCGTGATCGCCTTTTTATGCCCCGAGTGGCGAAGCTTTTGCATGAATGTCGCCGCCCCGTTTGCTAATTCCTGTGATCCGTGATGGCACTCGGCGTCGGTTTAAGCAGCATGGGCGATCGGGCGAAGGCGCTGGTGCTCACGCTGCTCGCACACCTCGGGTTGGCTCTCAAGCAACGCTGTCATCACCACGAGCACCGCCGTTCTAACACCACTCGAGGAGCCCGCCGCTTAACACACGCCGTAGTTCAATTCAAGGGTCACAGGACTTAGAAACCAAACAAAGCGACCAGACATTCTATGCCGTGACTTGGACTGCTTGGGCCTACCTTGCGCAGTTCTTCCAAGCATCTCGCTTATCTTTCCGTAGTCGTCTATGCACGCAGTTTGAGCGCAGGCGCTGCTTGTTTTGTGAAAGGCTCCAAAGACCTCTCGCTGTCGCCCAGCGACAGGGTCGGGTCGCCTGGCCGAAAGGTGGTCGCCTCGCGCCATAAGGGTGGTCGCCGCCTTGGGGGTGGTCGCCAACGCATATAAAGCGAGATAAGTGCTTCATGCCGCATTTTTCGACCATTTCCTTGTGTGCTTACACTAAGACGGGTCAAGCTACGGTGATTGTCGCTAATGCCAAAAATCAACGCCCCTCCCGATAAAAAGGGAATGTGCTATGTTAACGTCCGGCGAGCTAAGGACCGGGTGTGTTAGGCGCGGCACTCAAACACGGCTCAAGACGCCTCGGGTTGGCTCCGGCACCGCCGGTCGTCACCGCCGAGTACCGCCGCCTAAAACACTTCCGAAACTTGTTGCTCGCCACGCTACCGCAAAGACGCTTCGTGTGATTATCGTGGTTTATGTTCGAAGAATTTGAATCGGCGATAATCCCGCCAGAACGCTCGATGCTAAGACTAGGCTACGCCTTACGCCTCTGTTAAACTCTATGTCATTTCGCTTAAGTCTGTATGGCTTGCATGATCTCTACTTGTGTTCGCAGCAAACGCGTGTAATTGTTGGCGAGGACTCGAACGCCGCTTCTAGCCCAGACGCTCAAAGCGCGTCCAATAAGTTAAAATCGCCGCCAACGAGCCGATCCGCGAACTCGATCATACAAGACCGATAAGCATACAGGTAGCATTAACCAAGAAATATCCATTTCACTGAATCCTACCCGAGTGTTCATGCATGCAGACAGATCAACAAAAGGAAATAAAAGCGAAAGAACAAAAAGGTCGCCTACCTTCACACTGCCGTCCGCGAAGTCAAGGTCGCCGCCCTCGTCACCTTCCACGGCCAGTGGGGTGGAGACGTCCATGATCGGCTGCTCCACATGCAGCATCCCGGCCACGTGTTCAGCGGCCACGCACACTCTTGCCTCCGCCTGCGCAGCGTCTCCTTCAATACCGGCCGTCACCGCCGCCATTGGATCGAAGGCGGCGTCGTGGCTGGCGTAGCAAGCCAGCGTGTAGGTCGCGGCTATGATCGCGACCTCCCGTCCCTCTCTAGCGGAGCGGGCGCCCAGGCGGCGCAGTAATTCCCGGCGCCTCGCGTGGCTCTGATTGGTCGCGTGGCAAACCGGCGGCGGAATCTCCAACGGCGCTGCTCGCCACCCCAAGGGCTCCAGCACATTTTGCATACCGAAGGCCTTCTTGAGCATGATGGCTGACAGCCGCAGCGGAAGGATTCGAGCTCGAAGTTCTTCAACGCCGCCTCGTCCTTCGCCCACTGTTCGCCCTCTCCGCCCGGCTGCCAAGCATGGCGCCATATTGGCCCTCTCTGCGCTTAACTCATTGCCGCCGCTCTCCCTTTCCCTCGGCTTCGCCCAACAGCCACGAGGCCAACCGGCTGGTCGTCGAGCGCTATGCTCGGCGAGCTGCAAGAAGGAGAGTGCCCAAGAAGGCGCGTGTCGCCACTCGGTGAACGGCTTTCGAAGCGGCGAAGGGCGATGGCAAGCGAGAGGCGAGGTGTCCGGAAGCGCTGGTCCGGGTCGCCCTCTTGGCGGCGCTTCTGCGGCGTCGGGGCACTGGCGAAGCGTCCGCCGCCCGGTGGGCATCGGGGCATCTCGCGCTTGGCGCTGCCCCGAGGGGCCACCTTGGCGGCACCTCGTTAAGACCGCCATCGGAGTGTGAGTCCACCTGTTGGCGGGTGGCCCGGCTCCGTGGTGAAGGTGTTGGCGCCATGGTGCTGGGGCGGCGCCAGAGGATGTAGCGCGGTGAAGGCACCGAGCCGGCGCCGGTTGAAGTCATGGTTAGGGCGGTTCGCGTCGCCACCCCTTAGGCGCGATGCCGCCGTCGAGCTAGCGGCGGCAGAATCGTCCGTGGCCCGCCCTCTTGGGGTCCGAGCCCGTGGCGCTCTGGGACAAGTGGCCGCTGCCGCGGGTCTGATCGGCCGGCGGTGGTCGTGTCCCTTATCACCGCTGGCCGTGGAGCCGCACCACAAAGAGTCCCGTGGAGTCCATCGGCGGAGTAGCTCGACGACCCGCAGCGCCCACGTGCTCCAATCGGCGAAGGCCGAGCCGCCACGGAAAGATCGAGCCGCTCGAATCGGTTGCATTAGCGCGTAAGCCACCGCCAATCACGGGCTCCTCCAAGTTTCGCTACCGCAAAAAGCGAGAACGACTACCGTTGGCGGGGAGCGCGAAGGAACGTGTGCGCAAGAAAAAGCTAAGGAAAGCGAAGACTTACGCCCCGCCACGCGTCGCATCATGTCGCTGCCGCCTATATATTGCCATGCGTATGGGCGCGGCGACGGAGGGCGATCCTCCGGGACAAGAAGTCCCGCCACCACCGCCAGATAATCCGGCGTCCGCACTGCTGACGTGGCCGCCATCGCAGGAGCTCCGCCGCCTCTTCGACCGACGAGTTCCGAGCCTCGAGGCCTCCGCGCCAGGCGGGGCACCTCCAAACACAGCCGACTCATTGTCGCCGTTGATGTCTGCCATCGTTGCGCCATGCCTTCCAATTGGACCTAGGCTGGAAGGAGATGTAGCGGGAGGCCATCCCGCCCCGAAGGCGAAAATAGCAGCTCCCCACTATTTCGTTGTCGTGGGAGGGGCGGCAGATGTAGAAGTGGCGAAAAAGAGGGAGATTCGGCATCACCCCCATGAACATTTCACAGAGGTGTGCGAAGATGGAAAGGGAGACAATGGAGTTGGGGGTGAGGTGAAGGTGATGGATTCCATAGAAATGAAGGACGGTGAGGAAGAAGTCGAAGAACGGCGGGAGCAGGCCCGCCATCATCGCCCAGGTGTGGAGGACGATCTCAACGAAAAGGCACCACGGCGTGGCGGTCCCCGCCCGGAAGCGAAAGGTGCCCTCCGGCACAAGGATGGCCATCCTCTTCACCGTGGCGGAGTCCGCGGTGGAAGCAGGGATGGAAGCTGCCATGAAGATGAAGAAGACGAAAGGCTTTGGGCAAGGAAGATGAAGAAGTGAAAGTTGAGATGTGCAAGAAAGCGTATATGTGACGAAATACGGATGTATCTATATAAGCATCTCCCACACCGACGGTTCGCGAAGGACAAGATCATGAGCCGCTTGTGTCGCAAGAAAATCTGCGGATACGGATAGAATCGAGGTCGTAGATCCTCATGAGTGGTGGCCCCGCCAAGAGCGCACTAAGCATTCAACGAAGGTTCCAAAAGGCTTCAAGACGCGCTCGGGCGGGCCCGGCTATCACAACAGATTGCGCTAGGGTACCCTCTTCGATGCACAAAACCCTTCCACGTGGCGGCTCGGCGAGCAGGCGGCGAAACCGCCGCCGCAGTCAGTGCACCCATGGCGCTGGCGGCAGTGTGGGCGAGATGCCACTCGCCGCGGCGCCCGATCACGTGGCGGCTTTGGTGAACGGCGGCGAAAGCACGCCTCGGCGGCAATCTGCCACCCACGGCGCCCGGCGAGTGGGCGAGACGCCTGCCGCCCGCTGCCGATCCACGTGGCGGCTCGGGCGAGCGGCGGCGAAACACGCCCGCCGCCAGTGCCGCCCACGTGGCGCCCGGCGGCAGTGGGCGAGATACTCGCTGTCGTGCCCGATCCCACGTGGCGGCTTTGGCGAACGCAAGGGCGAAAGACGCCACACGCCAGTGTGCCGCCCGCGTGGCGCCGGCGGCGAGTGGGCAAGGCACGCTGCCGCGCCCGCCGCAAGGCAAAAAGGTGGTGCGAGGTGGCTTCACCTCGATGTCTCCTTCCCCTATCGTGTTGCGTGCTGAGACAGCAGCTCATTGTCGTGCCTATCAACCGCGAGGATTTCTGCAACAAGCCCATTCCTCTGACGCCTCTCACCTACCCGTCAAAGAGAGGTCACGTGCCGGGCGGACCGGGCGAGGCCATGCGTCGGCATTTAATGAGGCTGGAGGAACGGGACAGCATAGGAAGGAGTAATAAATGTATAAGGATCAGCTTGATGACCCCCTTTTCCCAACTCCCGTTAGCCCAGCCTATATAAGGGCCTTCTGATGCATGGGAAAGGGGGACGGAGGAAGGGTCGAACAAGCAAGAGTCCTGCAGTAGAGCCTAAGGAAGAACTTGTAACTCCCAAGCTCTGTACTGCACTAGCTTCAAACACTCTTTAAACAATCTAGCAGGAAGCAAGGCTATTACCCGAGGAAAAGGGGGCCTGAACTGTTAGTGATATGCCCTAGAGGCGATCATGTGAGATGATTGTACCATACGTCTATGTTCATGTACTTATCAGTTCCATGAATAA
This sequence comes from Guadua angustifolia, assembly GCA_036346375.1. Classification (NCBI taxonomy): domain Eukaryota; kingdom Viridiplantae; phylum Streptophyta; class Magnoliopsida; order Poales; family Poaceae; genus Guadua; species Guadua angustifolia. The sequence goes on from CM070519.1 coordinate 28,443,575, forward strand.
ATGTCACTCCTTTGTTTATTGAGTATGACTTAATTGTGAAACACATTGGTTATATGATATCATTCTAAAGGATCCCTGGTCACATATTATTATGTAGGACAATAGTGATCTGACCAGCACATGTATTGATTGATGGTAATGTTTCACATACCACAGATATGGAGATATCAAATCAATAATGTGGGCACATGTTAGAGAACATGGGGTTGGATAGACCCACCCGAGACACCGATGAGATTGTTATCTTAGAAGTGCCATCGTGTGTAGTCTCGAGTGGTATACCTATATGATCCTTTGACCTGAGATTCTTATTGATTCTCAAAGATGTGTAATTGTATACTTTGGGGCTATCAAATGCTTCTCCGTAATAGGAGTTATAAAAGTATCTTACGAGTATGCCATGAAACATGACGTGAGATATAAGAGATCAAGATGGAATTTGCCCCTCCTTGATAACGGGAGAGATATCTCTGGGCCCCTCGGTGTGGATGGATAAGGAAAAGTGTATGGCCATGCCAAAATGATTAAAGTGTTAATCATGAATTATATCCATTACATTGACGAGTGAATGGGTCGAGCTATCACAAAGATGGCACGCATCTTGCCTTGAGCTTGACTGATATCGCGTAGCAAAAGGATTGGTATATGAGTATATCAAGGTTCACCGATCACGATCATTACTGCATTCGGGGACAACATGTCCCGCTAGGAACCATCTGTTGTCCGATGGTCCGAAAAGAGGTTTCAGGGCCATGGCCGCTTATGCATGAACCTAACGGGTCACACACTTAACGGTTGGATCATGTCTGATGGATTGGATCCATTAGTGGGTTTACACGATTTGGATCCTTCCGCGTCTTAATGGATTTCTACTGTAGAAGATCCATTAGTGAGTCCTAGTGGGCTTCTATCGTAGAAGGCCCGTTAGTGCACTCTATATAAAGGGGCGTGGGGGTGTGCAGCCATGAGGTTCTCCCCACCACGAAACCCTAGCCGTCGACCCCTACCCCTGCCAGAAACCCTAGCCGTCGCGCGCGTGGTGCTAGCACACCGGCGCACGGCGTTCCACCCCTGGACGTGTGGATACCGTAGAGGCACTGCAGTTGCATCTGTCCTCGGCGCTGATCGGCGATCGGTTTCACCTTCCAACCTGCGGCGTGCACATCTTCATCCGCCGATCGTGCACCCGCGCGAGGAGACGTCAAGGACTCGAGCGATCACTTGGCGAGCACTCAGGCGGTCCGGAGACCACTAGGCGAGCACTCGGGTGATCTCGCAAGCACTCGCCGAAAGGGCCGAGTACGTTCGACCACGTCAAGATGCTTCGAGCACGCGGAGGCTTCACCCACTCTACTTCGCTGCTAACGTGCTCCAAGGGTAATGCTCCATGATCTTTGACTCGCATGTATCCTGGTTGAATGCGTAGAAAATTTTATTTTCGGCTAGTGTAGCATACGCGTTCTCCTTCATGAACCTGGGTAAAATCTCTGTGTCATCCATAGTTCATAGCCGTCGGAATTCGCCGTGTGGGAGTCGCTAGGGTTTTCACCCTCTAGGGTTAGCCAGCCGCGAAGATGCCCTCCTATCGAACCAAACCCGGTCTGTCGATCACAGGCCTGTCAGGCGGAATACGCCGACAGCGCCGGACTAAAAAAGGAAGGTCCAGCGTAGACTTAGTTTGCGCCGAACGGATTTCCAGAGAAGACATGGTTGGTCCGGCGAGAAAAGGATTTCAGCTGAGAGAGAGCACCAGACTAAAGAATAGAAGGAATATTATGGGTTCGGTGTAAATGGAATACTGTCTGTTTGGGTGAAGGATTGATTTTAGTAGGGAAATATCTTTGAAATGACCTTGACTCCAAGCAATCTCAATGACTTAGCCTATGAACCAAGGTTCTCACTTGTGCATGATCCCCCTTTATAGTACGACAAAATTAAAGAAACCCTAACTACTTGGCCTGAATCATCTCCCAAGCCAAAACTAGTAACAAAGGTCCTTAATCTGCACCTTTTTGCTTGATGCCTTCTTAGATACCAACTCAAGAATCCTCATCACCAAGTGGTCATTGATTTGATCATCAACACCAAAACCTCATAATCATACACAATTAAGAATTAGGGGGCCTAAATGCTTTCAAGAGGCTTATATCAAGCAACCTCTAGGATTTGAGAAATTCAAATACCCAAACCAGGTCTACAAGCTTTCCAAAACTTTGTATGGACTTAAGCGGGCCTCTAGATCATGGTATGAGAGGATTATGTCCTATCTTCTCAGCCACGATTTCAAAATACTATAGTAAACAAGACTCTGTTCATCAAACACCAGGATTCTTCCTTTCTTCTCGTCCGGATTTATGTGGATAATATTATCTTTGATGGCTCTTCTCATTCTCTTGTGTCTCAGTTTTCTGAGATGATGAGCATAGATTTTGAGATGAGAATGATGGGCGAGTTGAACTTCTTTCTCGGATTCCAAATCAAGCAGGCTCGGGAGGGTACTTTCCTGCACCAAGGCAAGTACGCTCGAGACCTCTTGAGACAGTTTGATATGTCTGATGGGAAGCCTGTGATGACTCCTACGGCCACCACTGTTGTCCTCGAGCCCGACAAGGATAGTGAGCTTACTGATCAAAAAGAGTTCTGGAGCAATATTAGCTCCCTCTCGTATCTCACTGCCTCATGGCCAAACATACACTTTACCATGTGTATGTGCGCTCGCTTTTAGGCTTCTCGTATCTCTCATCACTAGGCGGTGAAGCACATCTTCAGGTACCTTCAAACTACCATTGATTATAGTATTTGGTACTCTTCTTCTTGCCTATCCTTGAGAGCCTTTTCTGATGCCGACTTTACTGGTTGTAGGATAGATAGGAAGAGCACTTCTAGCAAGTGCCAATTCATTGGCACTTCTCTTATCTCTTGGTCATCTAGGAAGTGGTTCATAGTTGCATAGTCTACCACTGAGGCTGAATATGTTGCTGTAGCCAGTTGCTGTAGCCAAATTCTCTGGATATGATCGACTATGCGGGACTTTGGGTTAAAGATAAAGAGTATTTTACTTTTCTATGATAACACTTCTACTATCTGCATTGCAAAAAACCCAGTGCAGCATTTTAGGACCAAGCATATTGATGTTAGATATCACTTCCTTAGAGACTATGTGGAGAAAGGAGGCATCGTACTTTAGTTTCTGTAGAGTGACCACCAGTTGGCCGATATCTTTACTAAGCCTTCGGAGAGCTATAGATTTGTTACCTTGAGGAGTGAGCTTAGAGTTGTGTGCCCTTGCGACCTATTGTGAGGGGGAGCTGGTTTGTATATTATGTATTATATGTTTTCTTCTAGTTTTTTCTTTCTTTTGTTTTGATCTAGGTGTTTATTAGATTTATTCTCTAGAAGTTACGAGTTCACTTCACTTATATTTCTGGCATGCTTTGTATAGACCTCTTATCTTGTGCTTTAGGTATTTATCATATTTAATTAGTTGTTCACTCTTCTCTCTAAATTGAGTTCCCTCACAATCTTATAAGTCTAGCAGGTGTTGGACCCCCTGGGTAGACAGGGTCTGTATGCACTCCTTAGCATAGGATTTAGAGGTAGCTTCCCTATGTCGGTCATTAGGGAAGATAAGAGCGAGTCTACGCTATAGTGTTCTCTACAATCTTTTCTATGCTCTATAGCTAGTCAGTTCGCAGTTTCTTCACTTTTTCTCTCTGTGGTTCTGGTTTGATTGAGTTATTTTGAATTGTTCTTAATCTTAATCTTGCTAATAACTCACTCGAACCAAATTTGTGTTTAAAAGTGAATCACATGTTGAGGGGGAGTTTAAGAATCTGCTTTATGCATTGCATATAGACTTTGTTTCTATTTTATGGGTTTTGTCTATTATGCAAATGACCTATTCTTCATGCTATACACCATACTTCTTTATATGAAGAAAATTACTAACTTAGATATGTCCAAATTCATTTACCTTGCTCAATTTGTTCAAAATTTAAAAATGTGATTTAAAAGGAAAACTGGATAAACCATGTTGCTTTTACTTGCTGAGTTTCTTGACTAGAAGTATTTACCATGATTTGTGAAATAATGGAGTTCTCTTGAGTCTCTATAGCAACTTGACTAAAGCCAGGTTGATTCATACTTGATTCATTCACTTGCTCAACAATCAATGTGCTAAAATAAAAATTAAGCAAAATTGACTCTATTTGTATGCACTAGACTCAACACCTCGCATTCATAAGACAACTTCTTATTGCACTTGGGATGAATTTGGAATGTATTGTGTATGACCAAGACCATCATCTTAAGAGTTCTTCTTGAGATGGTCGAATATGACTTGAGTCAATCACTTGAAAAATGATAATATAAAAAAACATATGTGAGTAAAGAATGCAAATAATGTCACACATTTGCACCCCGCTATGTCTTTCAAAGTATTAAATAAAAATTTGCATCACAAGAAAAATGAGTTCGAAGGACCTTGTATGCACTTCTAGATTCCCTAAAATGTTGAGTAGGTTGAACTCTAGATCTTCCATTGGATCTTTTGAGCGGTTGTGCTTCTAGGTTTAAAACTAATGCTGAGTGGTGTACTTGGCAAATCTTGCTAAAAATGATATTTGAAAAATTACGCTTGCTAGCAAAATTTACTTACACTTGGACATGTCTTAGTTTAGTCTATTTTGTCATTAACTAGCTTGGTGTTATATTTTATCTTTGTAGTCACTTGGGTAATTTTCAAATCTCCTTTAGGTTGCACTCTATGCATATAAAAAGGGGGAGAAAATGCCATCCTGATGCCCATATTGTCAAAAGGAGGAGAAAACGTAGAAAAGGCATCCATCGTTAAAATTCTTTTCATCTTGGTAAAACTTTGCTAATGTAAGGATCATAAGCATATTTGAAATCCTGATATTAGATTTTAGAGCTTTTGTGGAAAACTTGCTCTCTCTTGAGTTTAGCTCTCAAATTCTTTTCGCCATCTTATTCATGGCTTTGCATTCAAATTGCTTTCTTTAATCTTTCTTCAAACTTAAAACTTATGCCTTTTCATGTGTTTGCCAATATACTCATCAAGGGGGAGATTGAAACACGACGTGAAGGTCTACCCAGATTAGTGATGAGTATTTGACTAAATTTGAGCTTGTTATGCTCTGGGTTGAGTTTGATTTGAATTGGATTTTCAATTTGAAGCAATTTGAGCTATTGCTACCAAGTTCTGGCTTGGTCGATTACTGCCAAGATCTAGCTTGATTGAGTAATGCCCCTTCGGCTTAGGGCTGAATGTTTTGAGTAGATTGGGTATCACTAAGTATCGAGTAGGAATGTTGTCGTGCCGAGCCAAGGGGTCGTTCAAGCGTTTGGTTGATTACTGCCAAGTTCTGGCTTGATCGAGTAATGCCCTGACAGCTTTTGGTCAAATGATTCGAGTAGACTCGGAATCACTAAGTATCGCGTAGGGAGCTTGCCAGGTCGAGCGCCCTGCCATCAGCCCGTCTCAAGTCCTTGGGATTGCCTTCTCGATGTTGTCTCATCGACTCGTAGACTCAACTCTGAGCAGAGTTACTCGATGTCCATGAGATATGAATTTTGAGTTTATGTGTGAGTTCTATTGCATATTATTGTGGACAATGTTATGTGATGTGTTTTTCGTGTTTTTGATAGTTGCAGGACGACGGTGCTAGGTCATGGTGAGGCAGAAGATGACCGGGACTAGGCAAGGAGAATCGGAGGTCCAGACAGTCGAACATCATGGAAGATGATTGGAGACGGAGTCTGTGCAAGACAAGAAGACAAGGAATGGATGAGATGTTAGATAGACGCTGATTGGATCGATGAGGTCCCTAGGATCGTTGTCTAATTGATAGAGTAGCGAGTCTAGTTAGTATACTTTGAAAAGAGTACAAAAACCCAATGTGTGTGTGGGATTCGGGTTAGCCTTGAACGAGTGAATGCGTCAATTCTAACCCTTGATGGTGGTCTTTAGGGTAGAAGCAACTTATCCAAGAGTAGAGAATGACTTAAGAGTTGTATAAATAGAGGGTTAGGGGTAGCATTTCCCCTCTTGAAGGTTTTAGAGGTTTTGTGCTCCTTTGAGCTTTTGCCCAGTTTGTTGCGAGACTTTGTAAACCTCCCCTTCCTGAAATGCAAATCATTTTCATTCATGCTTGAATTTACATTACGCATTTACTTTATGTCTTAAATTCAGCATTTAAATTTCGTATTTAAATTCCTGCAATTTACTTTCTCGTAATTTGGATTTGTCTCCTCTCCTTCTATATGCTTGTGCTTCTTGTGCCGAGGATGATGATTGATGGTTGAATCTTCTTCAGATCATATCCCAATAATCTAGACAAATCTTTGTAATTTTTCTTGAGGAAAGTTGATTTTTGTGTTCTTGAGTGAATGATTCTTGTGAATCGCGTTTCTGTGAGTTTTGACTTGAGCTCTTACTTGCTATGATATGTGGGTAGTTATCCAAGATCATCTTTATCATCAAAAACCCACGAGCAAGTGTTAGATCAAGTTTTTGAACTTTTCGTAAACTTGATGTGTTCTTTATTTTAAGGGAAAAAGGTCGAAACTTTGATATCAATCTTTGCAATTAAAGGTTGGAACAAGTTCATGATATCCTTACGATCATATCTACCATGTTTCGTGAAGTTTTGTCCAACCGATCAAAAGATTCCTCAAAATTTTATTTTGGCTCGGACTGTTTTCAGAACTATTCTTCAGCTGTTTTTGAACCCGGTACTACCAGCCTCCGGTGTTATCGGACTTCCAGTGGTGGCACCGGCCTGGCAGAACAGCTGCCTCTATTGCTTTGCCTCCTTTTGCGGATTTTTGTTGCAGGCTTGTTTGGAGTATTTTGAGTGGAGAAAATTTTATTTTGGGATCATTCACCCCCTCTAATCGCCATTTCGATCCTTCAGAGAAATACCACATGGAAGTATACGGAGCATCAAGTGGTGGTTCTTTAAACCCAAAAACTTTAAAATTACATTTAAGTGCTCGGTTATTTTGCAAAAAGAGCCTTGTGGTTCTGCTTTGAAAACACCCTCCAGAAATTTGAAAATCATGGGTAAGTCCTTCCACCAGTTATTTTGAAAAAAAAACTGTACTTCCACAAATTCGACACGAGTGCTAGTTTTTTAAACCTAAAAGATTTAAAATTACAATTAGGTCCTCAGTTATTTTGTAAAAAGGACCCTGTGGTTCCACGAATTTGACACGGGTGCCAGTTCTTTAAACCTAGAAGATTTAGAATTACTTTTAGGTTCGATTATTTTGCAAAAAAACCTTGTGGTCCCGCAAATTCAATTCGGTGCCAGTTCTTTAAACCCAAAAGATTTAAAATTACATTTAGTATCTTCTACCTTTTAAAAAAACTCCAGACCAGGATTTGCCCGGTGCGGCGTAGCGCGCTATACTGCCTAGTAAGGGCCTGTTTGGTAGAGCTCCAGATCACAGCTTTGCCTGAGATCTGAAACTTGTAGGCTAAAATAAAGTGAATTAAGTTTATATTTTTGTCTAAAATATAAACAAGATGATCTATCTAAACACTCTTAATATATTCATAGCTCCAGCTCCACGGATCTGGTGAAGCTAGAAATAACTAGCTTCATCAAATCCATAGATCTAATAGAGCTAGAATCCTACCAAACACACCCTAAGTCATTATATTCTGAAGAATCCAGGAAAGAAAAAAGAGGTACTATTTGCATGACTCGTTTGAATACTTTAACGAGAAATACCACATGGAACTATACGTAATTACGGAGTATCTAATGGGTATATACCAATCTTCAAAGGTCAAATATTGAAGACTTCAAATTACAAATGGCTCTTTCCATACATCTAAGTTAACATTAACAGCGGCTAGCATTCCTAATAAAAATTTAGAAAGAAGTATCTTCATGCGACGTGGTTTAAATTATTGGATTTTATTTTAGTCTGTTTACACAGTATGCTATCCTGAAGGAAATGTACACATAACCAGAGAGAGACTGACGGAAGTTTGGTACCAAGAACACAATCAGAATTGCAGAATAGGGGTGCAGCTCTCATTTTAGTATGTACAGTGCAAGATCTATGGGTTCTTTAGATTGACTACCTCCACAAGAACACCGCGGATAACTACAGCATATCAACACAATTATTATATTGCATATTACAGATCTCACGTTCAGAATTCAGATTTTGTACTAGCACTAGACTTGCAAATTGGTATGTGGAGTATATAAGCACCACGGATAACTACAACATATCAACATGTACAATTAGTATACTAGGCAAGGTTGCGTGCTACTGCACGCCGTGTTGTGTGAGCGTGGGAAAAAAATTGACGAAACGATGCAAACGCGATTTTCAACATATTACTCACACCGGAAAACAGCAGAAATCGAGTTACGGGGGAAAAAAAACAAGAGTTAGAGTTGTAGAAATATCTCTTTCGCTGAATTATTTGGGAAATATCGAAGACCAAGGTGGAAAAACGAGATGGGAAAATAGTCTAGAGGAAAAGGCGAAAAAGTATTAGTGGCGACAACTTTTTTGGAGTTGTACACATTTACGATGACAAAAACATTTTTTCCGGTAAAACGGAGAAATGATCTAGAGCGTGATGACAACCTTCTTAGAGATGCACATATATTTCCGTGACGAAAACATTTTTTCCGTGAAAAATGGAGAAAGGACCTAGGCGTAAGGAGCGATGACCTATTTGTTACGTTTTGGACCCGTCGCTATCTGAAAAAATTAGAAAAGGGCATATCCGCGATTTGAATTTAGCGGGGCCTTTTCCGTAAAGTACCTGTGTGAGGGACCCGAACGTGAAAAAAAAATAAAAATCTTCCCCTCACAAAAAATCGCGAAGGACCCATTTGTAATTTTGAGGGACCTATCCGTAATTTCAAGAAACGTAAGGGTTTTTCCGGAAAATAGGCAAGGGTGACGCGTGGGCTCGCTCTCCTTGCGCGGATTCCAGGCGACATTATATATAAGATATTACCACATTATATATGTTAAGTTCAGAATTCAGATTTCAGACTAGTACTAGACTTGCAAAGTGGTATTGAGCATATAAAAAAATAGTATGTATACACGAAGTGTATTTACCTAAAAGTAGTACTAGTACATAGGACAAATGAAGTGTATTTAGCCAAATGTAGGCCTTATTACGTAGAGAAAATTGTTTATTTGCCACTGAAAGTTGTCCGGTTCCCCACAATGCCATCGCGAAGATGTTTATTCTCTGTATTGCCATCCGATCTCAAATTGCCTTCCCATTTGCCATTCTTGTCAAGTTGTTGTCAAGCCACCGTTAGTTGACACGAAAAGACCAAATTGCCCTCCTTTTGAGTGTCTTTGCCTATTTAGCCAAACCGAAGCAAAGTTTGGATAAAATGAAAAGAACAAATAAATAATTTATGTAAGTGGGTAATATTACAAACATAATAAAATAAATAAATAATTTATATCACACTAGTAATGTCTGAGACACTATTAGGGCAGCATACTCAAAAGGAGGTAATTTCTTTTTCAAGTCAACTACCAGTGGCTTGTCCAACCCAACGGCTCTTGCAATAATTAAAAGGCAACTAGAGATCGAATGGTAATGTGCAGAAAGAACATCTTCGCTGGCATTATGGGGAACCGTCAACTTTCACAAATAAACAATTTTCTATTAGGTATAAGATTATATGGGATTTGTAGAAGTGGCCGCTTCTTGGGCCGGAATCGATGGCTGCGATACACCTTCAGTGCCATGAACAAAGATGCACCACACGATTCTAGTGGCGCCGAGGCTCTACCTCGATGACCCAAAGCTCGGATCATGCTGTGGGTAATCGCGTTAGAAAACTGCCGCACACGCAAGCTATCAATTCTGACCACTACCGTACATTTTACATTATAGATGATTCACAAATCACATCACAAACGGTTTTATGAACCATCTATATCTAAGTGTCAGTGATGACAAAGGGTCATTGTAGATGGTTTTCCAACCGTCTGTGAAAAACTCATAACAGATGGAACGAAATTGGAACCGTCTGTGATGTGGTATCATCTCAGACGGTTCCACTTAGGAAATGTCTGTGATGATGTGTTTATCCCAGACGGTTCTAAAGAAGAACCGTCTGTGAAGAGGCCCACATCATAGACGGTTCCAATTTGAAACCGTCTATGATGATGCCATCATTACAGACAATGCCAGAGTGAAACTGTCTATTGATATGTGCCTCTTCACTCAGATGTTAAACAACATACAATGCATTCATTTAATAAATCAACTCAGATTGCACATTACAATATATGTACAGCGTATCCATTTTAGAAATCAACTCACATATATACTGACCAATTGGATTCAGAAGTACAAATGACAAATTCATAGGACAAGGTTCATAAATTAATCTGAATGCACGGTAAGTAACAAATTCACAACTCATCTGTTGAGCATTAAGTAGTATCTGCCCTTTGGATTTAAGACCTTCACAATAAGAAAGCACAGAGATGCTCTCGAATACTTAGCAAATTAGCCTATTCTAACGCAGATTCAGTGCATTGCCAAGCCTGTCGATGAGAAGAGTAAAGTGTTGTGTATATATAAATTGATAAGTGGAGACAATACGTGCAAGAATGACAGACCTGTATGACATTGGTCTTCCATGAACCAACGAAAAGTGACATGTTGTGGCAAACGTAGAATCCACATAGGCCAGTATGCTTTGGTTGTTGGTGGTACTACCAAAATAAAATAGGATAATTAGTTTCGAAGGTATTTTTATAGAGTGTGAAGGATTATTGCGTACTATAAGATACCAAAATTTATAAATATGCGTTAGAGTAGCTAGACTCTTCTTGTGAAAGACCATGTGGAGGTCTACCCATGTTTGTAATGAGTATTTGACTAAATTTGAGCTTAGTTTGTTTAGATTTGAGTTTGATTTGAATTGAATTTTCAATTTCAAGCAATTTGAGATTTGGTTGCCTTTTTCGGTGCTACCGACCATGGTAGCGGGGTGCTACCGGCCGAGCGGTAGCACCGGACCCCAGTGCAGTGTTAAAATTCCAAAGAGGGTGTTTTTAGGAGTTTTCAGGTAATCTGGTGCTACCGGTCATGAAGACCCGGTGCTACCGGTGAAGCGGTAGCACCGGTCCAAATGGCTGGTGAGAAATTTTCAGAGAGGTGTTTTGGTGTGTTGCAGTAAGTGTGGTGCTCTGGAAGCCCTCGGCAGCGGTTACTCTGGGCACAGGGGCGGTAGCAACGGATCTTCTGAGCGTTAATGATTTAATTAATGATTGTGTGATGATTATTGCATATCTTTTTGGACATTGCTATGTGATGGATTTTCCTTGTCTTTGATGGTTGCAGGATGATGGTGCTCGATCATGATGAGATGGAGGATGATCGGGATTAGACGTGGTGCGTCGGAGGTCCAAACGATCGGGAATCACCGGAAATGGAGACAGAGTTTGTGCAAATTAAGAAGACAAGTAAAGCTGAAGATGAGCTAGATGTCGCGTGGATCAATGAGGGCCGTCAGATCGTGGTCTAGTTGATAGGATTAGCGGGTCTAGGTAGTAAGCATTGCCCACCTTATTGTAAGGCTTTCTAAACCTCCCCTTCCTAAAATGAAATCAATTTCATCTATACCTGAATTTACATTATGTATTTACTTTATGTCTTAAATTCAGCATTTCAATTCCGCATTTACTTTCCCACAATTTACATTCAAGCAATTTGGATTTGCCTCCCATCCTTCTACATACTTTTGCTTCTTATGCTAAGGATGATGATTGATGGTTGAATCTTCCTCAGATCATATCCCAATCATCTAGGCAAATCTTTGTGTTTTTTCCTAAGGATTGTTGATTTTTGTTCTTGAGTAAGTGATTCTTGCAAATCGCATTTCTGTGAGTTTTGACTTGAGTTCTTATTTGCTATGACATATGGGTAGCTCTCTAAGATTATCTTCATCATTAAAAACCCACGAACAAGTCTTAGATCAAATTCTTGAATTTTTCATAAACTTAGTGTGTTCTTCCTTTTAAGGGAAAAAAGTCCGAACTTTGACGTCAATCCTTGCGATTGATGGTTGGAACAAGTTTCTGATATCCTTAGAATCACATCTACCAAGTTTTGCAAAGTTTTGACCAACCGATCAAAAGATTCCTCAAAATTTACTTTTGATTAGTTTTTCGGGTGTTCTTTAGTGCATCCAGCGTGACGCCTTGAAAATTTCATGCACACCGTCAATATGGACCTTCGAAGCCGCTCTAAAGTACGATTGTGCACTAACGCCACTACATCGATGCATACGCTTATCCCCAAGCAACGCAGAGAACAGAGCCATTGGCAAGCCTCGCTTGCAGTTGACCTGGCGTGACCACCTACATAAGGGTAGCAAGTGATTAACTAACACGTCCAACATTAAAGTCTATATAAGAAGCATTACAGACATGTTACCTAGATGTCGTCGAGAGGAAATTTGGTTTCATCCATGTCCGTCTCAGGGGCTGACGCGTAGCTACTCCGATGGTTAGTTATGCTGAATTGTGCATATGCTTCTTGGGCTTGCACATTCCGTGTTTGCCTCTCTGCAGCCACCCTTTGCTCCATCCTTTCCTCAAGGCTTCGTAGCTAACTATCGAACATTTTCTAGGGAACAAAAACACCTAGGCTGCAGGTGTGAATCGGGTGCTTCTTGTTTTCCAAGGCCGTGAATGCGTGTGAATGTGTATTTTTTGACTAGACGGTTTTGTGCACCGCACTTTGAAGCACGAACTCTTCCGTTGTCTTCAACTCAACAAACCGACCCTAGACGTCTTGAGAGATGAACCCGTACTTCTGGAACAGAGTCACTTCCTTATTGATGTAATTAGTGGCGAGGACTCTCTTGAAGTTCTTCCATACCTTTCCCACCGCTAGCAACACGTACCATCGCAGTGCAGACATGGTGTCTTGCGAAAGCTCAAACGACGTGAATATTTCTGTCACCAGATTATCGCACTCCTCATCTGTCAGTGTCTTGCATGATGGATAGGTGATGGGGACCCTTTCACACCCAACAATCCCACACATGGTCTAGAAAGCTGCTGCAGTGTTTGGAGGCGAGGTAGGGGCCCCGTCATGCGAATCGACCGCCATGATGGTGTATCGGCTCTAAGGCCTTTTACAAAGCCCTCTTGGACCACGCATGTTTCTTTCTACGTTGGGCATGTCATCAGATCCATTCGGCGGTGAGGATTGAGGGGACGTTATCTTGTATGATGCAAGGTTAAGAGTAGGTAAGTCAAGAGAATCAAATTTAAGAGAAGGTAAGTTAAGAGATCTTTTGTACATATAAGGTTAAGAACATCAATATTGCTTATGTCAACGTTTGGGAAACAGATCTCGGTCGAGCTTACTTGTTGAATGAGGGATCAACAGAGCCCCTTTTTGGTGAAGGATTTGCGTCTGGAGAATGCTCTTAGGATAGACGTACTCGAAAAATAGACAAAGGTTTATACTGGTTCGGGCCTCCCGCAGCGGAGATAATGACCCTAGTCCAGTGATTTCACTATTGCTGTCAAACTCTTACAGAAAGGCTCGTGTATCTCTGTGTGTTTGTGCCTTGCTCTCTCCTTTTCTCCGTCCCTCTTTACCGATCTACCGGGGGGTTCTTATAGCTTACAAAATGCTTGAAATAACTACAGCTGAATAATGCGCAATTTACTGCATTAACTGTGGTCTTGATTCTCGCCACGTTCCCGTTGTGGGCATAATGGCCCTAGATCGTGGCGTAATTATCGCCACTTAAACATTGTGGGGTGAACACGATCTTCCGATTATGCTCGAGGATTTCCTCGGCTCTGACCGATCCTTGCACGTTCCCGAGCTTGCATGCTCTGGGACGAGCTTGTATGCTCTTGAGCGAGCTTGGGTGCTCGTAGGCGAGCTTGGGTGCTTGTGGACGATCACTGGGCCTACTCTGGTCAGGCAGACCCGTCAGCTAGACTATCCGAGGGTCCTCCTTAGGGACACCATCCAAGGGCATGCATGGTTGGCCAAAACTGGCTGCCAGGGTATAACAGTTCTAATAGAGATTATCCAATCCCCAACAGCTTGCAAGGCCAATCAATATTGTTCAACAGAGTGCAATCATAATAGGAAGATGTAAATTTGTTTGTGGTGCTCTCAGAAATTAGGCAAGTGTGAAGATTTTTGAATCTTCATTCTCAATCACAAATGAGCTAAACAATCAATTAAGCAAATATGGCATTTAACCCTTACCATCTTATCATGCATATTAAAAAATTGAAATCTTAGCCAAACTATGTAGCATGCAAGCAAAGATGGAATGGCATTGTGTTTTAATGGCTGGCTTTGCCGATGCATAAAATGAATTTTATGTCATTTATACAACGAATCATGTCTTCTATCACAAATTGAATGAAGATTGTATTATATTGCTCTGAGATAAGGGTTGGTTGAAGATTTTAAACCTTGAAGCTTAATCACGAATGGGTTAACAATTAATTCAGTGAATAAGGCCTTGAACCCTTACAATCTTAATATGCACTTACTAACCTTAATATTCAGATTAAAAACTTGCTAACTGAATCAACAAGAGACTACAAGTTCAATCAGACTTTAAGGACAACAGTAATAGTTAAGATAACAAAATGTATTTAGCTAAGCATCTAAATAGCACATCTACTGATATAACAATTTGCGCATGGATCAGAAAACCAGAATGCTGTGACTGATAGCACAATCAAGATTAAACCAGTAGTTAGTATATATAATGAAGTGTTGACAGAAAGGTGATAACAGTCAAGAACAAGCTATTCACAGAAATAAGTCTATGGTTCAAGGCTTAGTTCACAGAAATAAATGTTCTAGTCATCACAATACCCATTATCATCATCGAGTAAGTAAGGCAACAAAAAAATAGAGAACAATTCTCATAAAACTCAGTAAGGAATAGCAGTCAAAGCTATTCAGATGCTAGGAAAGGCATAATAGAAATTGCTATTCAAGAAATCCAATTGCCACCTCAAATGCCACAAAGACCAAACTCTCTGGACCACGAGCACAGAGACCAAGCGGAAGGGCACCACAGAGGGGGAGGGCATGGGGGATGGAGGGCACCAGTGCGGGTGAGGGCGTGGATGAGGGGAGACACCATCGAGGGGGAGGGCGCGACCGAGTGGGGAGGGTGCGGCCGGGAGTCGCCACCAAGTGGGGAGGGCGCCGCCGAGGGGGAGGGCATGAGGGAGGGAGGAGGGCACCACCGAGGGGGAAGGCACTAGCTAGTGTTGCAAACTGAGTGCGCGGGACTTAGTGAATGGCAAGCGTGGGGGCTAGGGAGCGGCAAGGGGCTTAGTGCGGCAGTGGGCAGGGCTTCGCGCGTAAGGGGGCTTGCCCATTCTAGACGGTTCTAGAATTGAATCGACTGATATAAAGTCATCCCAGACGATTCAAGCCCAGAATCATCTCGGATGAGCCATTTTATTCTTTTTTTTGCCATCAATATATATTTAAGTTCATGTCATCTGTACAAACATATATGTCATGTATTAAAATTAATTATAACACATACATCTCATTTAATATAATACATACATCTGATTAATTTTAATCAATACATCTCAATAATTATAATTAAAACACATCTCATTAATTATAATACACGAACACTTGATATAAACTTGAAGACCTCATGATAACTCCACTTGCTTATTCTTTTCTACAAAAATTAGCCCTTCGTGATGATCAACATATGTGTAATTAGCTTCCTCGGGTTGGTTTTTCTGGATTGTTACGCCGATACCAATAGAAGGCTACTTATCAAACTAATTGTATTCTTACTCATCTACCACATACTCAACTTAGACATACCTCATTTTTCCCTGAAGAACAAAGTGGCACTGCTTGTTGGACGGGTCGCTTACATAGAGTCATTACCATCTCGACCTGCAGAGCATCTAGTTCTTCGAGATCGATGACCTTCTAAGCAATTGTGTTAAAGAAATAACATAGCCGTGTGATTGTCTCTCGGACCTTTCTCGGTAAAATACTTCTAATTGCCACAGCGATCATCTGTATCATCAGCATATGGCAATCATAGGACTGCATGCCAGTTAAACTCAAATCTTGCATCGAAACAATTCTCTTCATGTTGGACGAGTAACTGGACGGAACTTTCACACCATGCAACCACTAGGACAGTTCGATTCTATCGGCCTTGGACAAAATGTAACAAGTAGGTTCGCAGTATGTTCGGCCTTTTATCGCCCTCTTTCGGTGCTAACCCAAGTCTGATGCTCATATCAACCAAGTCAAGCCATGCATTGATATCGTTCTTTGTTTTACCCTTAATGTTCAGTAAGAGACCAATCAAGCTGTCACAGACATTCTTCTCTACGTGCATCACGGTGGTGCAGTGCCGAACTTCTAGGTGCTCCCAATAAAGTAGGTTCCAAAATATTAATCTCTTTTTCCATATGCTCTCCTTACAAATCCTCGATTTACGTCTCTTTTTTAGTGCAACATTCAAGTTCTTAACCATATCATGAACGTCTGTCCCACTTAAAGGCTTTGGAGCTAAAGTATCTTCGGTCATGCCATCGAATTGTTTCTTCATCTTACGATATGGGTTCCTCCGAAGGAACCTACGGTGATGCATATACATGGTTTTCTATGAGTGATTTAGCCACACACTCTCGGTATCATCCAAGCAGTGAGTACATGTTTTGGCTCCAATTGTACTCTACCCCGACAGGTTAGTAAGGGCATGATAATCATTTATGGTGCAGAACAATAGGCAGCGCAAAGTGAAATACTCTCGTTTATGAGCATCCTATACCTGCACCCCAAGAGCCCACAATGTGTTCAGATCTTCTACCAATGGTGCTAGGTACATATTAATATCTTTCCCAGGATGCTTCGGGTCTTAGATGAGTATAGACATCAATATGTATTTCCGCTTCATAGACAATCAAGAAGCAAGGTTGTTCACACAGAGATTCAAACCTCCTATCGATGTTTATCCACTGCGTGAAATCAGTAGGGTGCCTAATCATTCCATCATTCTTACGCTCATACGAGTGCCACCGAAGCAATTTTTCCTCTTTTGGGTTCACAAACAAACGCTTCAAATGGGGAATTATAGGCAGATAACACGCCACCTTAGCGGGAGGTTTTTTCTTCACCTCCATGCCCTCGTCGTCATCATCTGATCTATCTTTACACTTTGTACCGGGATGCGTTGCACGCCGTACATACATGCAAGTTTGCGTGCTCTTTGCGGTAGAAGATACAGTCGTTCGGACATACATGTATTCTTTCTACTTATATTCCCAAGTGACAAAAAAACCTTTTTGGCTTTGTAGGTGGTTGTCGGCAACTCATTTTCCTTCAAAAGCATATCTGCTAACAGACCTAACAGCACCGTGAAACTCTTGTCGTACCAATCATTGCTTGATTTTAATTTTAGCAGTTCCAGCATAGACGACAACCTTGTTTATTTGGACTTGCAACTCAGGAACAAAGGTTTCTCTGAGTCATCCATCAAGCCCCGGAATTTTGCATACTCCCGCTCATCACGGTTCCCTTCTGCATCCTGTAGCATCTGATCTAGATTGTCATCGTGAAACCTATCCTTATTAAAAGCACAGTTGATATCGTCCGGAGTATCATTGACGATATCCAGAGTATCGTTGACTTCGTCGACGATGGTAGTACTACTTAGTCCCTGCGTAATCTGCTCTTCCCGTGACTAGTCCAATATGTATATCCCTTTTGAAACCCCGTAGAACCATGTGTGCTTTGATCTGCGCTGGGTTTCAAAACATTCTCAGATTCTCGCAGTCAATGCATGAATAAGGCATAAATTTCACCATCTTATTCAACAAATCTTCCTCTGTAGCTCTTC
The DNA here is from genome assembly GCA_036346375.1 of Guadua angustifolia. Classification (NCBI taxonomy): domain Eukaryota; kingdom Viridiplantae; phylum Streptophyta; class Magnoliopsida; order Poales; family Poaceae; genus Guadua; species Guadua angustifolia. The sequence continues at coordinate 28,461,502 of CM070519.1, forward strand.
TAAAAGCAGAGACACCATTATTGTACTCAGCGCTCGCACGTTTCTCAGCGTACATTCAGCTTCGGTCTATCTACACTATATATGTAACAATAAGTGTTAAATGGTGAATTAAGTACTCAAGGAGAGCTTATGCGCACATATGCTACATATAGGCTACATTTCAACTTGCCAATTAACTTATATAGCTCCTAACATAAAAAAGAACGAATAGATATGTAAACATATGCATATAAGCTACATCTTTAGTGTAATGCAATTAGAACCAATTACTATTTAGATTAAAAAGAACAAATGGATCTGCACAAAACTATAGCAAATATATCTACTTTACATCGCAGAGAACAAACATATCTATAACAAGCTAGATCTAGAAATTAACCAGCTTTATTTCCCTCTTTACCAAGCTAGATCTTAAACATAATGCAGATTTGAACAAATTACTACTTTACATCACAGAGAACAAATGTATCTACACCAAACTAGATCTAGGAATTAACCAGTTTTATTTCCCTCTTTACCAAGGTAGATCTTAAATATAATACAAATTTGAACTAATTACTACTTTGCATCACAGAGAACAAATGTGACGAGGACTGGGAGTCCCTTGACCGGGCCGCGCCACGATCAACGGATCCCAGGCTCGGGTGGCCCAGCCACGACACAGGTGGCGCCAAGGCGCTCGACCTGAGCGCTACTGAACCCGAGCACAGCCCGCCAACCTCGAGCTCGGGCGGGCCTCGTTGAGCCGTAATCCATCCTGGATTTCATCGCATTTGACCGGCGATCATGATCCCAAGAACGCAGGTCGCGGGGCCGACTTTGAGTGGCCAAGCCTTCGACCTAAGCCTTGCTGGACAGGCGCAGCCCGCTCAACCTCGAGGCGGGCCCTTGCACCGCCCGCTATGCGCTCGGCGGGCCAGGAGGTATAAAGACAAGTTAGAGCGAGAACCTCGAGTCCGCAAAGAACGATTTATGACTCGTGACAACAAGAACCAGATCGACTAAGTAATATTTCCCAGTAGTTTTTCCCATCCAAAACTTTGAGAATTTTGTATATATATTGATGTTATATATATATATATATATATATATATATATATATGAGGGAATTTTTGATAATATTGTGGTGTATATATATCACCTATATATCCATGAAATATCATATAGTGAAACCACCTGTAGAATACGATTTTGAAAGAATATGCTCAAAAAGATTACCACAGGGGTGAACCTCTACAATTCTGAAAAATTTGAAGATGAAACTCAATCATTTGAAAGATATGAAAAGACAAAGAGCAAAAGGCCAAAAGCAGTAAAATTACTATTCATGCTGAATTTGTCTTTTTCATATCTTTCAAATGTGATTGAGTTTCATCTTCATATTATTGCCTGGTTGGTAGTAGATATCACCTCCCTACATGTGATAATTTTACTTGAGAATTTTTCATAAACTTCTACAGGTGGTTTCACGGAGTTTTCATGGTATTGGTGGTTTTCACCAAATATTTCGATGATATATAATATATGATGTTTCTTTTATCGTTCAATGATTCACAAATGGTTTGTGAGTAAAATCGCTCAGATATTGCTTCATCATAGACTTTGTATCCATAAACCGCGTAATTCTGCTCATCACAAACGGTTGTATGGATAAACCATTGATGATCGACATCAGCATACACACAAATTGCAATCGTTCAAATATATCACGATGGTTTATAAACAATAATGATGTATTTATACCTTGTAGTAGTAGAGATTCAAGGCATCTAGTACTTGAGCCCGTAATCCATCCTGATTTGGATCGAGCATTGGCGTGATTGCCAAAGCCTTGGTCGTGGGGGCGTATGAGTCTTGGCATAACAAGTTCGGATGACTGCTCTGCGGCCCTCAACGCATGAAGGCCACTTCAGGGAATCTCTCCCGTCCGTTGCGTCTTGAAGGAGGTATAAAGACCAAGGATCGCGATCTTTAGCAGACGAAGACAACACACAACACGCCATAGCTCGAGCTTAGACGCCGCCATTGTTGAACTTGAGTAGAATAACACCCTTGTACTCGTAAATAGCTAAAAAGCTATGGGAAAATGGCCAGAAGTGACTATTACCTCCACAGGGCTCGAACGATATAAATCTCGATCTCACGCTCGTTGTCGCCTTGCTTGACCATCACCTCGTCTACTCTTTCCTGTCGAGCAAAGCGCAACGGGTCCCATGATCATCTTGACCCCCATCTCATTTCTTGCGGTTGGCGATCCCGATCGTCGGCGGTGGCGCCAAAGTGGGGCCCGATTGCTTTGCTCTTTCGCGGAAACGACATCAAGGTCCCAGAGGCATGGCGCCGTTGTGGGACTTTCCTCAAGCATGGATTCGAGCACGGACTCGAGCTCCATGTCCTGTTTTCACCTTCGCCGCGCCACTCGAGCATCACGTTACGATGGCGGGCGGTCAAGCGCTGGAGAAATCTGGATGGTGTGATCCGCGGACCCACGAAACGCTTCGTCGGATGGTGCATGTCGCCATGCTAACCAAGCCATACACCGCCCTCGTGAAGCCGAAGGCAAAGCCGTCTCTCAGGCCCAGCTCCCTCTCGCGAGGCGCCTCCATATTGTCGCTTCGGGTCATGGATGACCCGATAGGGCGAGGTCGAACTCTTTAGCCGAGCCACGGCCGAAAAAGCTCGTCGAACTGCGACAAAGGCGTCCTCATAACCGACCGTCGGCCTTTCGGGACCCGCTCCTAAAAGCGATGAAAACACGTCGCACCATCGCCACGCCCATGGGACGCCTCTGTCGAGAGCTAACCCGAGCGGCGGGCTCGGGATGAGGCTTTGATTGAGAGGCGTCGAGGTTCCTGCAGCCGCCGCTATGCCATGAGGCAGAGCCTAAGCAAAGCCTCGCAAACTCTGAGTCGGCCGGCGGTCTGCGGACCTCTCCCAGACGTTCGCCAGCGTATGGTCTGGACGCTGCGCGTTACCTACCGGTGATTCGGTGCGAGCACCATGGTCGTTCCACAAGATCGAGCCGCCGAGCGCAGCGGCCTCGACTCGAATCCGGCGGGCGGGACCTTGTCGGTGGCGACCACACGTAGCGCTGTTTAAAGCATATGGTTGCATGGCGTACTACGGCGCCATGCGTCGCGTCTTGATGGCAAGCGGTTCAAGCCTGCGCTAATCAAGCGTTTTGACGGGACCAAGAACCCCGATGAATTCTTGTCTATCTACTCGACCGCTATCTTGGCGGCCGGGGGTAACGAGCTTGTCATAGCCAATTACCTCCGGCGTCACAGGCGGTGCCGCGTGAACAGGCTTTGGTAAACTGGTTCCTTGGTCGTGGCGCCAAATCGAGAACCCTCGCTCCAACTTTCGAGTTATTCTGGCGCGGGAGGAGAGAAGGTCTGGGCCGTGTCATCGAGGCAGAATGAGCGTTCTTGCGATTTGTGGCGGTTCATCCGCCAAGGAACCAGATTCCAAGCATCTCCGGTGAAGCCGTCCTCAAGGCCTTCAAGTTGGTCCGCGATCGGCGCCTCACCAAGACACAGATCACCTCGAGGCTCGGCGTCAACAAGCTTTTTCGCATGGCGGAGCGCATGCGTGGGCGGGCGGCCATGACATCGGCTGGAAGCGACTCGACCAAAAGGTAAGCAGGCTAAACGATGAGGCAAGGCACATCCAACTCGAGGCGCCGACCACGCACTACCAAAGCGGAAGCGTGATCGCGGCGGCGAGGTCTGCCGCGATTGATCGTTGATGGATGGCTAGCGAGGTCCTTGAGGTTGAGATCGAGGCTGGGAAGGCTCAAGCCTCGCCCGAGCGACCCGACCTCGCCGAGCCTGAGAACCGGCCCGGCAGAGGGTCGGCGACACAGGCCCCCGCGTGACCGGCCTTCAGCCGCGGCAGAGGCGACGAGGATATGATGAAGCAAAGTTACTGTTTCGCCATAGGCCGGCCCGACATCGGCGGAACTGCGAGAGCTTAGCAAAAGCAAGTTTGAGGCCTTCTATGATGGGCGGCGAAATGCCGTGCTCGAGGGATGATGACCAGACCCGGGCGGGGTGAGCGGCGGCGGAGCATGGCGGCCTCGACTTGGAGTTCCAGGAGGCGAGCGGGATTGGCGTCATCTTCGGCTCGTCGGCTTACGATCCATCTTGAGTCAAGGTCGCGCGCGCGGACTATCTACCAGGTCTCGGCTGGGAAGCCCGTTGAGCACCCATGCAAATGGGCTGGAGCCACCATCGCCTTCTCTCCAGAGGACGCTCTCCCAGGTATGGCCCAAGACCTGAAGACCGCCTTGGTCATGACCCCGACCATCAGCAATACCACGGTCGGGCGCATCATGGTCGACGGCGGCAGCTCTCTTAACTTGCTGCAGGCAGAAGCACTTGACCGGATGCAAATTCCCGGTCGAAGGTCAAAACATCGCCATACCCTTCTTCGAGATTGTGCAGGAATCTCGACCATCCCCTAGGGCGGTGGTCTTGCCGTTACCTTCGTGCGACTCGAACAACTTCCGCACCGAGATGATCACCTTGAGGTGGTCGAGGCGACCTCCGTCTAACGCCATCCTCGGGCCGCATACAGTCAAGTTTATGGCGGCCAACCATTATGGCCATCAATGTATGGTACTGCACAGCCCTAGCGGTATCATCACCGTCGCGGGGTGACTGCGGCGGCGCCAGTGCACGAGACCAAGGCCTTGGCTCTTGCTAGCTTCTTTGCCAATGAGTTTGAGGTGACGGAGAAAAACGCCCGGCGGAGAGCGGCGATCGCCCAATGGGGGCAACAAAGGTCTTGCAGCTCGAGGAGAGCGACACGACCAGGGTGCATCCGTCTCGGCCGGTGAGTTCCAAATAGGAACTCGAGCTCGTCCACCTTCCTCCGCGCCAACAAGGGTGTCTTCGGCAGGGAGCCGGACATGCCGGCGTCCCCGAGGGAGGTGATCGAGCACAAGTTGCAGTGAGATCCGACTCTCGACCCATGCGCGAGGAAAATCGTCGCTTCTCCCGGAGAAGGTTCGCGATCATCGAGAGAACCTCGATAAGCTCTTGAAGGCGGATTCATCCGCGAGATCGACTACTCGGTGGTAGCCAGCCCGTCATCGTCCGAAAGAAGGGCGAAGAAGTGGAGAATGTGCGTCGACCATACGGGGTTGAACTTCGGCTGCTGAAGGACAACTTCCTCTTCCGCGCCGACGGATCGTGCGACTCCACCGTGAACGCCAAAGTCTTGAGCTTTTTGGGCTTACTCGGGATACCACGAAGATCAAGTGGCGGTTGGCGACGAAACAAAGACGGCCTTCATCACCGTTCGGCACCTATTGCTATCGACCATGTCGTTTGGTCTCATAATCACGGGGCCATGTTCCAGCGTCTGATGACCAAGACGTTCGAACCATAGATCGGGCGGAACCTTGAGGTCTACGTGGATGACATCATCGTCAAGAGCCCCTCCGAGGGAGACCACGTTCGCGACCTCGAGGAAACCTTCGCCAACACGAGCAGGCACAAGATCAAGCTCAACCAGAAGTGCATGTTCGGCGGCCGGGGAAGGTGCTCGGCTACATGATCGGGGCTCGAGGTCGGTCCAAATCCGGAGGAAGATCGAGCGTCGAAGATGGCGCCCGACCTCGATCAAGCGGTCAGAGCCTCACCGCCGCATGGCCGCCTCAGTGAGTTCATCTCGAGGCTCGGCGTGGGCTCCGTTCTTCGAACACTCGAGAGGCGCAGGTCGCCGGCAAGTGAAGGTATACTGTCATCCGCCCCTCCTTTACGACTCGCAACCCAATGAGTTCTTTGCTCTACCTCGCGCCACCACCGGTAGTCGGTCTTTATCTGGTGGTGGTGAGCGAGGCCAATGACTGACAATCTACTAATCAACGAGGTTTTGCGGCCCAAGGCGCTACCACTGAGTGAAGTTGTTGTATGCTCTCCTCATGGCCAGCGCAGCTCAAGACTACTTCGGCGCCTACTCTGGTTATTCCGAGCAACTTTTAAGCTCGAGGACATCTGAGGAACCCGAGGGTGGCGGGCAAATCGCCAAATGGGCCATGGTGTCGGCGGCTAAGGACGTCGTGTCGTGGCAGGACGGACCATAAAATCATAAGTGCTCGCCGACTTCATTAGTCGAGCAAGCGTCGCAACCCGCTCCCGAGCTTCAGGTCGAGGAGGAGAAGCCTTAGGTCATGTTCTTCGATGGCTCAAGGTCCTTCAAGCTTCGGTGGGATCCTTGTCCTTACCCAGCAGCGACGGTTGAGGTGTCGTGGTTCGTTTGGGTTTCGTGAACCAACAATGTGGCGGTATGAACCCTCTGGCGGGCTTGCGAGCTTACCAAGGCATTGGGCGTCGCCTAGCCGGCGGTGAAGGGCGACTCGGCTAAATCATCATCAACCGGTTCAACAAAGATTACCAATGCTCGGAGGACTCGATGGCAAAGTACCTCGCCGAGGTGCGCAAGATGGAGAGTGGTTCCGAACTTGGAGCTCAAGCACATCCCAGGCGGGACAACTCCGCCGCAGACTTCCTCTCAAGCTCGGCTCTTGAGGCAGCGACATTCTCCCCGGCGACATCCACAGAGCCATGTATCATCGATCTCCGTCAGGAGGTCATGCTCGGCTGTCGTCGACGGTATCCCCTCTGGGCGAGCCCATCCACGATTTCCTTGCAAGGGCGACACGCACCCGACCTGCCGAGGAAGCGAGGATCAGCGGCCGTGAGCTTGTACACACTGTGGGCGGCATACTCTGGTGAGCGTCTCCCAAGGCGTCTGACTTCGGTGTATTCTGCGGAGGAGGGTAAGTACCTATTAAGCGACATTCACTCGGGCCTCTGTGAGCACACTCTTCATACGGGGCGATGGTGGCAAGGCCTTTCGCGATGGGTACTCTTGGCGAGCGGTGCCGGGATGCTCGTGATATCGTCGCACTTGCGGGCATGCCGATTCCGCCGGAGAAGCGCGCGGTACCGCCTACACCCTTGAGACCATCCCTTCACTTTGGCCTTTCTCGACACGGGGCTAGACATCCTCGGCCCTTTTCCACAGTGATGGGAAGAAGTTCTTGTTCATAGCCATCGACACCTTCACCAAGTGGATCGAAATTGAACCGATCTCGACCATCAACTTGCTTTCATTGCTTTGTTCATTTTCCGCTTGTTCGTGGTCACAGGTCACGGGTTCCGTGCAAGATTATCATTGACAGCGATTTTCGGTTTACGGTGAGTTGTTCCGGGAGTTTTGCGAGAACTTCGGCATCAAAATATGCTTCAGCGGTGGCTCACCCCGAACAGCGAGAGCGTGATGGAGCGCCAGCGGCAAATCGTCCGAGGCGTCAAGAAGCGAGTTGCGGATGAGCTCGAACGCTACTGCAAGACACAGGTGGGCGAACTTCCCATCGTCCTATGGTCTATTCGAGTACCACGACAAGCCGAGCCACGGGGTCCACACCCTTCCGGCTCGTGTTGATGCTTGAAGCCGTCACGCCTCCAGAGAATTCTGTTGAGCTCTGCCGAAGTCGAACAGTCGACCAAGTCGACTTGAGCACTGAACGGTCTCGACCTTACCCTCATGAAGAAGTAAGATGCGATGCCTTTGCTACGATCAACGCACTACTGCAAGCTCTTCGCAGACATGCGTCTCGGTCGATGCGACCTAGGAAGCTCCTTGTTGGGGACCTAGCCACGAGGCGGATTCGAGGCTAGTCCAACACCACCAAGTTATCCCCACGGTGGGAGGGCCCCAGCAGTCGTTTCAGCAGATCGCACGGGGGCTTACCAGGCTAGCGATGCCCGATGGCGAGAGAGCTCTCTGGCTCGTGGAACATCGATCGACCGAAAGTTTTATGTGTAATCTCTATACCTTAAATTTCAATAAAGCATTCGTTTATTCTCGCTCTTATGTCTCGCGCCACTTGTGTCGGTGCAGTTCTTTTTGTCAGGACTCATTCTTTCCACGACCTTCGTGCGCCCGCACATTTCCTCTTGGCCTAAGCGTCGCGAGCTCGGCGTCCTCCCGAGGCGAGCTAAAGCGTAGCATGAACATCTTGCAATCTAGCCTCTCTCGTGCAGGCGGGCAGAAACCGCTTACCCGTTAGTTGTGAAGCGGTCGCGCGGTCGCTGATGCGTGATCGAATGTTAGTCTCAGGCGTAAATCTCTCTTCGATCTCGCTTTCATCACTTCTATGTCCCTGCGATTCTCTCTTCATTCTGCGGGTCATGTTCGATAAGCGTGCAAATCTTGCGCCCAATGCCGGCGTTGCTCGACCTCGGCGGACCGAGGCTGGGACGGTGGCATACTACCATCAACGACTTCACGAGACGAGCAAAAGCGATAAAGGCGAACTCAAGCGGCCTCGTCGGCGAATTTCAAAATGGGGCAAGACCTTTTGCCCAAAAATAACGTAACTTTATCATAATGTTTCCAAGCGTTTTTCACGAGGACAACATGAGGATAAAGTTACAAATCTGCCATCTCGGCGGGTGAGCTTTTCTTGCTCGAGCTCGGCAACCTTAGCCCGTAAGGTCGAGCTCACTCGCCGGTCTTGGAGGGCTTCCTTGGCGGCCCACGACACTTAGCGCGCGTCGTCACGGAGTTGAGCCAAAGCGTTTTCGCGCCGCCTTATTTGCTTCCGAGCTTCTCCTCGACTCGAGGTTTTTGGCCTCGGCTCGGGGCGCGCTTGGCGGGGATAGCGTTTGCTCGGCGGCCTTCTCAATCTCTCGACCTTGGCGCGTTAAATGCAGAAGCGCCTTGGCGAAAGTCGTTCTTTCGGCGGCCTTCTCCAATGCCTCGACCTTAGCGCGTTAAATCGGGCGCTTGGCGAGGAGAAGCTTTGCTCACAAGGCCTTCTCTAGCACCTCGACCTTAGCACCGCGGGGTACCGGCGTTAGTCACGAGGGCGAGCTCATTCATGACAGCCTTCTCGGCGCCTCTACCTTAGCGGCGCTTTCGGTCTCAAGCGCCTGGCGCCTGTCGCCCGAGCCCGTTCCCCTCCACGGCCTTGAAGGCGTGCTCGCGGCGGAAGCCTGGGTTTGCTCGAGCTTCGGCGCGTGGGCCACCTCCTCGCCACCATCGTCAAGCGAAGGTCGTCGAGATCTGGTTAGCCGCTCGAGCTCTGCTGGATGCGACCTCGATGGTTGTCTGCGAGTTTGGCGCGCTCGACCTCCGCGTTCCACTACATTGAGGCCCCACGAGCGCGTCGGCTTGCTTTCGTGGAGACCTGCGCCCTCGAGAGCGGTGCCGATCGCCTTAAGAGGGCGGGGAAAGTGGCACAGGAGTAAGGTTGATGAAAAGCTTCGACCCTAACGCGCGTTGCGGGGGGCATGTGAGGATCCTTACCTCGCGAAGAGCGATTCTCGGCAGCGCCGCGGGTGAACTGCGTTCAGCTCCTCGATTCGAAGCGGTCGATCTCGTGCTCTTCTCCGGCACCACGAGTAGGTCGACCTCAACCTCGTCGGCGCATCTGGCTAGAACACGCCGGCCGCCCGTCTTTGGTGGAGGCTTGAGAATCCTACCGCCACGACCGGTAGGTCCGACTCTCCGGCGATGAGAGCGCGGCGGCCTCTGACCTCGGCCTCGATGGGCTGGGCCCGTCGGCTTCCGACGAGTTCTTCTGCGCCATTAACATCGAGCCCAACCTCAATGGTCGGGCTCGCTCACCCTCGGCTGCTGAGGCGATCGCCCGAATCCCGCGGGGTCCCCAGCGTTGTCCGTTCCGCGGCAGGGGCACCGCAACCTTGGAACCGGACGACCTCGGGTGGCGGCTTGAGGTGCTCAGCGGCGGCAGCAAGTGGCACTCGGTGCCATCTCCCATCGACCTCGGGGATCGATGGCGGCGATGACTCCGCCTCGTGGTCTTTGAAATCTTTGATGCGTGGATGGTTTTCCTTTTTCGTTGGTCGTCGACCCTTGGTAGAACTCACCAACCGGGCGAGCTTGGTGGCCCCAAGGGGTCGCGTCGGGCGTGAAGGCTAGCCAGGGACCAACTCGAAGGTGTCCTCCCCTCGGACTCGGACTATGCCACGGACAGCAGGCATCGTCCAAAGCGGGCAAGTTTCGAGCTTCCGGGTGCTTTCGAGTCTGCGATCAAAACATACACTAAGCGAGGAAAAGGCGGGAGGAAGGCGAAGTCCATGAAGCTGAATTTACAGGATGCCGGCCTCGCCTCGTTGAGGTCGGTCAAGGTCTTGCTTGCCGAGGCGAGGGCACCTAGCTTATGCGTCGTCGTGGCCGGAGGTCTCGGGGCCGTCTTGGCTCCACGACATCCGTTCGCGTGAGGCTCCGAGCTTGAGTCCGGGAGGCGGGAGGGCTCGAAGACCTAGCGGCCGCCCGCCGCTTCTTTACAAAGAGGAGAGCGCATCAAACCGGCAAAGGCACATAAGCACGCGGGCTCGGGGCTCGGCCGGTGGGATCCTTAGTGGCACGGTCCCCCCTCGGCGTGGCGCTTCTTGGCTCGGGTGGCCTGCTCGGCGAGGTGAGTCTCTTCCTCCCTTTCTTGCCCTTGCCCCCGTAAAATCAGCGAGCATCCTCTGGCCGTCTCCAACAACTCCTGCGATCCTGCGAGCAAGCTCGTGGGCGCATGACTTCGGCGCTTGGTCGGATGGCTTACCTCGGCCTTTGGCGGAGCACATTCTTGAGGGGCAGGGTGTGTGCAGCGTACTTTCGTCGCCCGGCTTCCCGAACATCTCGATCATCACAGGCGACCGAGATTCGCCGGTCTTTGCAAAAAAGCGGCCGTCGGGAAGGATCGAAAGGTGGACTCAAGCAAGACCTTGGGGCGAGGCTTCTGGACCCAGCGCCCTCACGGGTCGGTCGTCGCGCCCCTGAATCTCGTAAAACGGGTGCATCCTCCTCTGAAGAGGGGACACGCGATTCCGTAGAAAGTCGTTGGCGATCGCATGCCCGTTGAGGCCGCGCGTGGCACAGATGTGTATGAGGGCGATGGCTTCCTCGCCGACCTCGGTCGTCCACCTCTAGGGTCTCCTTCTTCCGGGAATGGGGGCCCCTCGTACACTGGCGTGCTTGACCTCGCCCCTCTTGAGTAGAACCACTGCTCGGACCAGGTAGAGGGAGTCGAGGTTGGAACTTGGGAAGGCCCACTTGAGCCCGACCCATTGCGGGAAGTAGAGGCATCGACCACGAGGTCCTTCCCTGGAGCGGAAGAGGTGAAATCTCTGGGAAGAAGAAGCGAGGGGTCGAAGGATCCTAGGAATCCCTCGCATAGATGGGAGAAGATGGTGAGAAGGAGAAGCGAGTTTGGCACGGGTTGATGAGCTCGATGTTGCGGTTTGAGAGGACTCTCGCGACGAACTTCGCTCTCCAGAATGCAGTAGCCGAAGAGGATATAGTGCTTTCGGTGCAAGCGATCTCGTCGTCCTTGGGTTCTTGGCTCGGTCTCGTTGCTGGCAGCCGCCATACTCTGAATGGATCGAGCAATCCCGGGCTTGAGTTCCTTCATCCTTGCGGTGACGGTGCTCCTCCCTAAGCTTAGCCATGGCGACGCGTCGGCTTTGTTGAAGGTGGGGAGGAGATTTTAAACAGGGCAAGGAGGCTTGGAAAACGGCGCGCGAGCAGGGGTTCTTCTCAAAAACATCTTTGCTGTTTGAGTTTAAGGGCTCTTGCCGTTGAAGCCGGGTCCCGGCGCCGAAGGTCTTGCAAACCCACGCGATTTGACGGCGCAATTAAGGCTGGGCTGCGGTTTCGAGCCGCGGCGAGTGTCATCAACCGTTTGCATCCGTGCGGGGTTAGGAGATCAAGAAGCGCCAGGTGTCGCTTATCCGCGGCCTGGAGTTACGTTTCTGCCCGACCTCGACCTCAAGAGAATTCTGCGAACCGGTCCCGACTATAGAGACTCAAGGTCGGCCCGTTTTTCGGCCACGACCTTAAGCCTCGAGGGCTAGTAGCGAGGCTCAGAGTCCCTTGCCGGCCGCGCCTGATCGCGGATCCCCGACTCGGGTGGCCCGACCCACGACTGAGTCTGGCATGGCGCTCGACCTAAGCCTTGGGACCCGGCCGCAGCCTCGCTCGACCTCGAGCTCGGGCGGAGCCCTCGTTCGAGGCCGTAGTCCATCCTGGATTCGGATCGAGCATTTGACCGGCGGTTGCCAAAAGCGTGGGTCGTAGAGGCGAGAGCAGTCGCGCGCAACAAGTTCGGGCGAGTTCTGCGGCCCTCAGCGTGCATGAAGGCCACTTCAGGAATCTCTCCCATCCATTGCGTCGAAGGAAGTATAAAGACCAAGGATCGCGATCTTTTCGAGACGAAGACAACACACAACACGCCATAGCTCGAGCTTAGACATCGCCAATGTTGAACTTGAGTACGTAACACCTTGTACTCGAAAATAGCCAAGAAAACCGTCGGAAGGCGTAATCGAGTAGAACTATTACCTCCACGAGGCTCGAACCAGTATAAATCTCGGTCTCACGCTCGTTGTCGCCTTGCTTGACCATCACCTCGTCTACTCTTTTCCTCCGTGCTCGAGCAAAGCGCGTGGTCAAGTCGCATCATCTTGACCCCCATCTCATTTCTTGCGGTTGGCGATCCCGATCGTCGACAAAATGGATCTACACCAACATAGATGTAGAACTTAGCTTCATTTCCCTCTTTACCAAGGTAGATCTAAAATATAATGCTAATTTGAAGCAATTACTAACCTTAGATAACCTAGAGCACAAGGATCAACAATTACACCTCCAAATCTAGGATTTCTTTCACCAAAACACTTCTCAATCGTAGCCACCTCAAAAATATCTAGGAATTTTTAAAAATACAGAGGAGGTTGAGACTCTTTGTTCTTATATGTTTAGCAGAACTGATCATCACAAACAGTTGTAGATAAAATCATCTATGATAATTGACACCACAGACGGTTTGTGGATAAAACCGTCTACGATGATATCATCGTAGACTGTCTGTGATGTTCCCAAATCCCTTCGTCTTCCCAAGATAGGTGCAGCGTTTCGACTTGATTGTTTCATGTTCCGAGAGAATTAAACCATCTGTTCAAATTCCACTTTGAAGACCATGTTCTAAGCGTTTTGTTTCCCCAATGCAGATTATTAATTGCACTTCCATGACGATATATACTCGATTGATCGATAGCATTCCACATCCCCTCCTCCGACGCCGCCATGAGCAACAAAAAAACATCCCCTCCTCTGTCAGCTCCGTCGCTCGGCCTCCGACGACGACTCCACCACCGTCACCGCCTTCGCCTTTAATACCGCCGACTAACCCTCCGCCACCGCCACTGTTTTTGCCTCTGAGACCCCTGCGGCAATGGCTGCGGTTTCATGCCGGTGCCATATCAATGAATCCGTCAGCCAGTTCGTCGCCCGCTGCCTCGTGCAGTACCGCTCCATCCACCTCAAGCATCGTCATTGGGTAGAAGCGTCCACCGCCAACATCCTTCGACGACAACGACGATAGCTACAACTCGTCAAAGGGCTATCGTGATGGCTGAGAGTTGGAGGATGACCCAGACAAAGCCGGTTAGAGCAAGAACCCCGACAGTCGAAACGACGACGATGACTCCGGCAACGACAAGAACCAGATCGACTAAGTAATATTTCCCAGTAGTTTTTCCCATCCAGAACTTTTGGAGGGAATTTTTTGTATACATGTTGTGATGCTTATATATATATATGCTATTTCGTTTTACTGTTCTAAATGATTCACAGACGGTTTACAGATAAAATCGTCTGTGATATTTCTCATCATAGATAGTTTTATCCACAAACCATCTGTGAAGTTCTCGCTTTCATCACAAACAGTTTGTGAATAAAACCGTCTGTTTCAGCCACAAACCATCTGCGATGTGGCCGAAATATATCACAGATAGTTTTTATAAAAAGCAATCAATGATAATGTATCTAATATAACCCTTTTGTAGTAATAGACGGTCTTCGAGGCATCTAGTACTACTTTGCCTTTCTAGCAATTTAACTAATTGATCATGCAAGGTATTTCTGTAGACATTGGATGGTGAAATTAATCCATGCAACAACCAATCGTTCTTCCAGTCTGAGAATATACAAGAATCGGAAACAACTGGTGTTGGCGTATTTCACCAGACAGGACCCTGTCAACGGACGGGGTTTCTCCGAGAACAGAGATTAAGGTTCGGTAGAGGGCGTCTTCGCGGTTGGAAACCCTAATGGCTCTCGCGTGAGGGATCCCGGGGGTCAACATACCAAAGAACACAGCGATGTAACCAGATTCGGGCCCCTAGTGTGGGTAATAGCTCTACGTCCTGCTATATCTTTTTTGACGTATATAGAGCTGGTTACAATGCTTTTTTCAGTTCGTTCTCCTTCTCTCTAAGTCTTAGTTCGCTCGGGTTCTCTTGGATTCGGTCTTTGTTTCGCTCCCTCCTCCTCCATGCACCAGAGCTCCCTTATATAGACTGGGTTGGCTCGGGCAGGTGAAAAGGTGACATCACAGAGAACAGGGACTCTCTTACCACGACGTCTCAATCTCCCTTCATCCGTCTTCATGCGTAATGGCAAATACTCGGTTGGCTATGCCCCGATGGTGAACTACAGCGTGCCGTCGATACAACGGAACCTAGAAACGTGTCATTCGTCGAGACCAAAAGTAGTCGTGGCAGCGCCGGCGGAGGCGGCCTGTCGGGGCTCCCACAACTCCAAATCAAAATGACACGGGCACAAAGTTTCAAGTCTCTCTCTCTCTGAATATATACATATACCTCCTTATCGTGAAAACTTCATAAAATCTATTTATACAAGCTTTCAAAATTTCTCAAAAAATTATCATACATAGGGAGGTAAGCATCTACAATCCTACAAAATTTGAAAATCAAACTCAATCGCACTATTCATCTCGCTATTTGTCTTTTCCATATCTTTAAAATGCGATTAAGTTTGGTTTTCAACTTTTGTAGGATTGTAGAAACTCATCTCCCATATGTATGTAATTTTTTGAAAATTTTTAAAACTTGAGTTTCACAAAGTTTTCACGGTAAAGAGGTTTTTACTGGATTTGTTGTCTATATATACATATACACACATATATGGTAGCGCTAATCAGCACTTACGCATAGATTAGGTTATTCCACGTGCTTGCCAAAATGTACTAAGAAATGCATGCAATAAAAACCATACTAAGAAATGCAACCTAATAGTAAATCAAGAATATATTTTGTTGCAGAACAACAGATGCAATTACTACCAAATCGGTTAACAGTTAATGAGTTGGTCAACACAACTAATTAATGTGTATTGTAGTTTGTACATGAATCTATTTCTTCTTTACTTTAGCCATAACTTTATATTGGTAGTTCGGATTTGCAAATAGTTTCCACCAGTAGCTTACTAACGATGAGAGAAATAAAATGATATAAGCATCGCTACTAAACAATAATTTTGTTGACTAATAAAATAAATCACTACTTTTTTAACTAGAAATTACTACATCTACAACTAGAAATTACTATCATACAGTATAACTGAAAAAATCCTACACATATTAGTTAATTACCATTAAAAGATCATGAAAACTATACATACAAGTACTGAAACATTCACAAAAAATTACCATACGTAGAGAATGTAAGCTTCTATAGCCCTATAAAATTTGAAGATCAAACTCAGCCACATTTGAAAGATATAAAAATGGCAAATTTACTATTCATCACTTATTAACGCTTGTCAATTTTATATCTCTCAAACGAGGTTGATTTTTGTCTTCAAGTTTCGCACAGATGTGAATCTCACCTTCCCTATATATGAGATTTTTTTGAGAATTTTTCAGTCATTTTACTAAAGCACCGACACGCAAAAATTAATTCTTGTTCATAAAAACTACATGTACAAGTTTTTAAAAATTCTCAAAAAATACCATAAGTATGGGAGAAGAGATTATACATCTCTGTAAAATTTTAAGATCAAAATCATTCTCATTTAAAAGATATGAAATTAACAAGCGCTAATCAATGATGAATTGTAAATTTGTTCTTTTTATATCTTTCAAATGCATGTGAGTTTTGTCTTTAAATTTTATAAGGCTATACAAGATCATATCCCCTATGTATAGTAATTTTTTGTGAAATTTTTAAAATTTATACATGTAATTTTCTCAAACTTTTATTACCAAAATGACTGATCTCTCTAGGATCAATAATTTGATTTTACTATTGCTATAGAAGCTTACTGATTGAAGTAATATTACTATAATGTGAACGATTTTATTGTTACATCTACTGTAAATTTTTCCTATAGTATGGTGTGAATGATTTTATTGTTACGCCTGCTGTAAATTTTTACTACAGTGTATCTGTGCTTTTCCTATTTCGATCATTACCCTTTACTGCAATAGAAATACACAAATGAAAATGATTTACTATCATGGTTTTTACTTTTTATGATCTTTAATATATTTTACTATTACTACCGAATCAGTTATATGATCACCCGAACTAGTTAATGCATTCCGTAATTTGTACATGAATCTTTTTCTTCTTTATTTCAGCGATGTCTTTTTATTGGTTGTTCAGATTTGCAAATTGTTTTCACCGGCAACTTACTAACGATGAGAGGAATAGAATGATATAAGTCTTGCTATTAAAAAAGTAATTTTGTTGACTGATAACAGAAATTACTATATCTACAACCTAAAATTACAATATCTGCAAGATCGAGAATATCGACTAGAGGGAGGTGAATAGGTGGCTTTAGAAATTTATTCTATGTTTAATTAAAATCTCGCCTATTTATCCCTACGTTAAAACCAAAATAAAAATCAATACAGAAGCGATAAACTAAGGTTTTGACAATTAAATCTATGTTAACTAGGCTCACTAAGTACACTAACTAACTATATCTCTAATAAGAATATGCAATTCTAAAGACAATCAATCAATTTAATTCTAGGAATGTAAATTACAACAATATAAATAAGAATTGCAAGCAACCACAAAGAGACATAGCGATATTTTACCATGGTGTTTGGAGACTTGCTGGTTCACCTAACCCACGTCGAGGCTAACCCAAACCACTTTGGACCGGCTCAACGAATTGAGCACCTGTCTCGATTCCACTAGTGGTAACTCTTTCCCTCTTTGGGTAGGTAAGCTCCGACCTTCACAACTTTATCGACCTTTTCACAATCTTCTTGAGAAGGTCATCGCGCATGACACCTCCACAAGCCGTCTAGGTGTTGGCAAACACCAAGAGTAACAAGTCAAACCCTCTACCTTGAGCTCTATCAAGTACAACACATGTACAATGGTGATCACTGAGTACAACATATGCACAAGGCTCCCTCAAGAGCAACACATGCACAAGAGGCTCTCAATCCTCTTCTAATTGCAATATATGCAATTAAAGCACACTCTTAGATCAAAATCCAAATTGGAGAGTGCAACACATGTACAACTTAACCACAAAGAGCAATAAACTCTCCAACAACCACCAAATGCCAGCCTCCAAAGCTTTTTATATAGCCTCCACAAGAAAAACTAGCCATTTGGGGGCAAATAGAAAACCTAGTTGTACCATCCTAGGGTTGATATGACCGGCCTCTAATCCAACGGCTAGTAAAAACTACTTGTTACTCGGAAAATTCGGTCATACCAGGCTATTTTCAATTTTTTGAGCTAACAAACATGCGTTCTGAAAAAATCAGGCCGAAGTGCCCCGGTGACCTCAGTTATACCGCTGTTACAACCAACAAAATGCCAATAACTTTTTATTCTGAACATCGATTTAGGTGATTTTGGATTCTATGCGAAGCTTATCAAGAGGACTACAATCTCCACCCATTTTTAAGATTTAAGCAACCATACATATTTTTAAATATCACCAAATCAAAAACTCCAATGTAGTCTTTCAAGTCTACAATTTGATTTCTCAAATCCCTCACATAGACTTGATCAAAAGCGTGACTACAATGTAGAGAGAGTCAATAAGATCAAATATTGAGCCATGTGATGATCAACTCATGACCAAAACAATTTTGCAAAACACATTTGTAAATTCTAATCACATACTCCAATATCAAATGCATGAACACCAATATTTTGTAAAACATATTTGCAAATATAAATCTTGCAAACAAAAACAATAAAGATCATATCTTTGAGTCATGTGATGATCAACATATGATCAAACCAATTTGTAAATACATTTGCAAACCCTTTTCACATGTTCCAAGATGAGATTCAATTAAACCATATTTTGCAAAAACTCATTTTACAAACACAAAACATAAATCTATATTAGCCTTTGTGATGATCAACACATGATCAAATCACAAGCTAAGAGTATGATGCATGAGCTCTTTATTTGCAACACATGTAAATATATAACTCCATACAAATAACCACTAGATTTCGCAAACACAAAATATAAACCTATGTTCGCTTGTTATTTGCACAACTAGATTTCAACCCTAAAGCACGCAAAGACTATAAAGAAAAGAGAGGGTGTGGCTCACGTTTCTTATTCACAAGGACATAGTAGCCTACTGAGTCATTGTTTCTTGAAATGCGTCTCAGAGAGTAGATGCCACGGAGCTAGCGAGGGTGCAGGTATGTGGCGACGGGCAAACCATCACGACAATGGCAAGAGGGCGGGGAAAGTGTAAATCAACGAGTGCCTGACCGGCTAAATGAGCTAACCAATACAACAAATAAACATTGTGAGCTTATCTTTTGATTTATTTTTTTCAGTTGTAACTATGTAAATAGAGACAATAGTCGATTTGTTTGATTGATTGGTATTGATTTGTTCATAAATTTATAAAAATTTGATAAATGAATGTTCTACAAGTATTTCTTAAATAATAAAATATTGTTAATAACCCTCGAATCGATAAAAATATAATACAACATATTTAATATATTTATCTTAATGTAGACTAGTTTTTTCAGGCTCACTCTCCTTTTTTTTCCTAGGCTTTGCCACGGGAACTCTCCGTTGTTGTAGCTCAATATTTTTTCCAAAACTAGCCCACGTGCGATCTTTTTTGCAAATATGGCCCCTTGCCCGCAAATCCCATGCACGGGGAGCTCAAAAAATACAAATCCCACGCAAGGAGAGTACGGAAAAAACCACGAGGCGACATGTGGTGATTTTTACGGACAATGCACTGTTCTACTACTATCGCACCACCACACCACCACAGAGTGGAAGACCGAATGCCGTGCCACCGCGCCACTGAAAATAGGGTCCCACATCTGCAGAAAATGTAAATGTCACGTTGGAGTTGACGGACATTTCACGGCAATTCAATTTTTTTTAAAAAAATGCTATGCTAGGCGTTGTATCATTCCCGTGCTACAGTACCCAAATTTCCTCTCATGGCAATGTAGCGCCGAGTACATGCGTAAGCTCTACCTGTATATGCAGCCATGCAGGTTACAGTATTGATGGAACAGATAAAAAATATGTGGAGTAGCTAGCTAGCAACCTAGAAGGGCTACCTGCAACATCAACGTCAGCTCCTAGCTGCCCGCCGGCCGGGCCGGAGCATTCAGCTGCCGTCCACTCTGAACTGCATACGTGGACGCCCTGGCTGGCTGGCTCAGAACAATGGGAACACACGGCATGCAGCACAGAATCATAGGATTCTCATCAAACCTGATCACCAAGCATGGCCCTGCCGGCCCAAGTCTGCTCTAAATTAATTTTGTATTGCAATGCAACTTATGGCATCTTTTTGAACTCTCCATGCACAAAAATGAATAGCAACGATGTACTCAGTCCTGTTAAGTTTGTAAGACATATTATTTTTGATACATAGATAAAAAAGATATAAAAAATAATTAGATTATAATTAGGCACTATATTCAATACATATATGTAAAGAATATAAAATATATCCTATATTTATAAATAAAATTATTAAAAAATATATATTTTATAAACTTGTACAGAGAGAGTATTATAAAAGAATAGCTGGACCATGCACGCACCCTCACGGGGATTAGTGATTACACGAAAGAGCCAAAGAATTGGAGCTAGTTCGAAGAAAACAAAAACTAAATAGTGTAGTAGTCCGTCCTTTCTCGATAGCCCGGCACTTCTGAATTCTGATCAAAATTTTCTTTCACAAATACTGGACACTTGATTCTCATTGTATGTTTCCCAACACACTCCTATAACACTTTGTGATCCCTCTACTGGCATTGCCCCGTTGCTTGTGCCGACATATTATTGAAGGATATTTTGTCAACATTTTATCTAATCTATGATTATCTTGGCGTACGTGATTTGATCAAAAGTGTCGAGGACACAGGGATAATCTACTACCTGTTCGTGACACCAAAGGTTACCGTGCAAACATTGACAAAGGATCGAATAATAATACCCCCAATATAGATGGAAGATAGATGGAAGAGTTCCCGGTTAGAGAGCCTCTCCACCTGTCACTTTTGCGATTTTGTATTTTTGAAATTACGGATAGATCCTTATAAATTACAAATAGGTCCTTCGCGATTTTTTGTGAGGGGAAGATTTTTTCCCGTTTATCGCGCTTGGGTCCCTTGTTCGCCATTTTACGGAAAAATCCTTCCGTTAAATTCAAATCGCGAACAAGCCCTTTTCTAATTTTCAGGATAGCGGACAGGTCCAAAAACGTAACAATCAGGTCCTTGCTCCTTACGTCTAGGTCCTTTCTCCGTTTTTCTCAGGAAAAAAATGTTTTCATCAACAGAAATATTTGTGTAGATTTTTTCCCATCTCGATTTTTCATCTCGATCTCTGATATTTTTTAAATTATATATTATTACTCGGTGAACGCGTAGAGTGTTAGACTCGACAAAAGAATGTTGTCATTTCTAATACTTTTTCAACCTTTTCCCTCTAGGCTTTTTACCCACCGCGGTTTTCCACCACGGTCTCCAATATTTTCTAAATAATTCATCGAAAGAGATATTTCTACAACTTTATCTTTCTATTTTTCCCTCGTTTCGCTTATTATTTCGACGATTTAAAAAATAAAACGCCAAAAAAAAATGTAATTTTTCTCTTCGAAAACGCAGCTGCATGGTTACGCCGAAAAATTTTGTATCCTTCCAGCCATTTCGCCGTTATTTTGACGATTTAAAAATAAAACAACGCCGAGAAAAATAATTTTTTCACGAAAACGACAACTCATACCGCGAGTCTCTCGAGATTTTTTAAACATGTGTATTACTCGGTGAATGCGTAGAGTGTTAGACTCGACAAAAGAATGTTGTCATCTCTAATAGTTTTTCGCCCTTTTCCCTCTAGACTTTTTCACCACCGCGGTTTTCCATCTCGGTCTCCAATATTTCCCAAATAATTCATCGAAAGAGATATTTCTACAACTCTATCTCTCTATTTTTTCCCCACCGCGGTAGAATAATTCAACGATTTAAAAAATGAATCTCCACCGAAAAGAAAAAGTAATTTTTCTACGAAAAAACGACACGCACGGCGTGTTACGCCGCGAAAAATTTTGTGTTCTTTCAACCGTTCCGCTCATTATTTCGACGATTAAAAAAATAAAACTCCGTCGAAAAAAAATCTACGAAAAAACGGCCGCGCGGCGTATTACGCAGCGAAAAAATTTTCTAGTACATATATATAGTAGTCATTTTGCCACGTACGAACGGGAAGAGAATAGTAGCTAGCTTAGCTTAGCCATATCAAGCCGAGTGAACCTCTTTTCGTTTGCCATTTCAACGCACGATCGATCGAGCCATCGAGGCACCACTAATGCATGCAGAACGTCCCCTGCTGCTGCAGGCTCTCCTCGCTTGGGGAATCCGATGCTCCCAAGCTACATGCCTACGTGCAAAATTGCATATATATGCAATTTTGTATATATATATATATATATATATATATGGAAACAAACAGCAAAATGAATAGTACCAAAACAGTAATTTCGTGCTAATCATGCTGAAGTTTGAAAAATTCTCAAATCTTACCACATGTAGGGATTGAACCTCTACATCCCTGCAAATTTTGAAGGGTTGTACTCAATCGCATTTGAAAGATATGAAAAAGAATTTTTGAGAATTTTTCAAAACTTCTACATGTACATTAGACGAAATTAAGACTCTTTTCACATTAAGATCTTGTTATGTCCCCATATATATATATATATATATATATAGTCCTAGACGAATACGTGCATGCACGTCTTGATGTTTCTCCAGCTACGCTAAGCTACAAAACCGCTACTATTTCTTTACGACATCGACACACATCTAGCCAGTGGATTTGGACGTACTACACTACTACATGCTGTGTGGATCGATCGTCGATGCTAGCTCGTGCACGCAAGAGCTGGCGCGGTTGATATGCAATTACATGCGTAAAGTACGTACCGTGCATTTTTACTCTGCATAAAATAGGCTAGCTTGTTGTATAGAGTGGCATACGCAGTTAGCAAACACGGAGGAGCTACGTACAGCATAGCCCCCGTACGGTCATCGTATTCCTAATACTTCTTTTTTAGTTCGATCTGCAGCTTTTTTAAGTAGTCCAGCAATACCGAGTATCCTTCTATTTTTTTAGTAGTCTAGCAACACGACAGTGGCCATTTGCTATAAACCGAAGGAAGTATAACAATACTGTGTATCTCTCTATTTTTATCGTCCGTACGTCACTGGCTGGCCGCATATACATGTGTACGTAGCTAGACATTGAAGTCTACACGTTTGGACGCGAATCCGGACATGACGTCACGCTGTGTGGCCAGCGAGAGGTACGTGCGTACGAGGGTGCATGCACCGCGCGCCACGGCCGGAATAGCGCTGTTTCCGAGGCGCAGGAATACGGCGAAATAGGCGGAATCCGATGCTACCGGAGATTCCGGTTGTGAAATACGTACTACACTAATATAAGCCGTAAACGACTAAACATGCATGGGCATTTTTATCATGTTTTCATATATGAGAGCAAAATGCAAATCATATGCATTAGGGGTGAAAATGGTACGAGTTAATCCCGACCGATCCAGTACCGAACCCGATTAAAATCGTATCCGGGAAAAAAAATCCGTATCCGGCCGGATTCGGATACGGTACCCGATAGTTGCTACCGGATACGGTAGCGGATATGGGAGCTGTGAAATCCGACCGAATAGCTTCGGTATACGGTAACCGGATACTATCCGACCGGATATCCGAATACCGAAAATACGTGGCATTTGTATTATATATGTATACATATATTGTAGGAAGAAGAAATTGTTAATGATGACGACTGATGGTACGGTATGTCGAACTTATTATGGTCGTATGGATTTATGTAGAAGTATGAAATGTTAATTATATTAAACTTGTGGCTTGTCGATTGTCAAATTTGTGTATGAACTTTGTGTATGAATTTGCTAGTGATTGACGAATTTTGTGTATGAATTTGATACCCTCGTTAAACTTGTGTTGTGTGAGTTATCAAACTTATGTAATATATATAAATTTATTGCTAGTCGAATGTTTCAACAAGTATGTATATGTTTGTATTATCCGTTTTCGAACTGAATCCGGTATGTATCCGTCCCGATAGTACCGTATCCGAATCTCCGAAATATCCAAATTCGTATCCGTATTCGGTCTTATCATATTCGATTCCGAATCCGGGAAAAAAAATATAGGTTAGGATACGAGAACAACAATATCCAACCGTATCCGATCCGTTTTCACCCCTAATATGCATGCTATGTGATACAGATGACGGTGGCAGATCGATGAGACCGAGAGGGAAGGTGTTTGGATCCATTGCAGCGATCATGCGTAAATAAGAAGAATGCACAAGCACTAAGCTGTAGCCTAGCTACCAGCTGATCACGCATGGCAGTGCTGACCCGAACATAAGCATAGCGGAAATAGGGACGGAGCCAGAAAAATCATTGGAGGGTGACCAATTAGGGTCTGTTCAGTAGCGCTTTAGATTCCAGCTTTATCTGAAATCTAAAATTTGTAGGCTAAAATAAAGTGAATTAAGTTTATATTTTTGGTCTAAAATATAAATAAGATGATTCATCTAAACACTCTTAATGTACTCACAGCTCCAGTTTCATGAATCTGGTGAAACTAGGGTGAAACTAAAGTCCTACCAAATACACCCTTAATAAGTAACATCTCTATCCAATCAAGGGGCCAGAAAAAATGCACGCTTATTGGCGCATTGATCTGAACAGTTGATTGCCCAGTCAGACATATAAGAGAAGGCGTCTACAGAAATGCAGGTTATCGCAATCGCGCGCAAACTGTATTTGTAATTTTAGACCATTTCCATCCTGTTTCTACGTATAGAATTAAAATCAGGCCTATATTATGTAATATCGTGTAAAATAGTGATCCGGAGCCTATGATATTTCAGACGATGGTTTTGTATAGCTACGATCCTATCATAATCCTACCATCCAGAAGTAGTACACTCAGTTCCGTGTGACAGGACACGAGTTTGGATTGTGTTCTCTGCCCGATCCGCGCCATGGATATCCTACACGAAGCTAAGTGCCGCCATGCGCGACAAGCACGAGCTAGGCCGCCGTAGAGCGGTAACCGGCCAGCCGGCCAGGGCACAGAATTTCCCGATATCAATCGAAAGGCCTAAAAAACTTGCGCTTCTCGATGAGTAACTTGCGACGGAGAGCTAGATAGATAGATATATAGGCGTGCGTGTGTGTATATATATATATAAAATGTACGTGCCTGAACCTGATTCACATCGCCATCAATCATGAGATGACCGGGTAGCTACCTGTGCATTCAGAGCCACTGCTGCATCGATACATTTCAAGATTCCCTTCTCTATGTTCATCGCTCCGATCGATTTGCTCCATGCTTTTGGTTTTGGTACGAGCTGTGAGAGGAGGGTTCAGAGATTTTCTTATTAGCTTTGCAGGATTTGCCCCTTGGACGCTTTCGGTCTGATCACCTTGCGTCGTCATGGGCTCGATTTGGACGTGCCCAGCTAGGCACGGACTCCTTCAAGAGCAACTGTTTTGGCAGCCGTGTGGGCTAGCCGTGCGCTCGTACACTGATGCAGGCACCGTACCTGCCATGTTTCTTGATTTGATTTTAGCCTGACACACGCGCAAACGTTTGAGGTGATAAATATTCTACTCCCTTTAAACCCAGCCTCTTCCCAGCATGACTTGCAAATCTACTGTACTCTCGCACTCTCTTGCTTTAGGAGATGACCTCCGCTCCCGGCTACTGCGGCAGGCTGGCTCCTCCGTGCTCACCTGTCTTTCGCAAAATCGCACCTGGCTGCCGCGGTAGTGTGCGCTTCAACTCTCTCAGGGCTCGGCATGTCGGCTCACCCATTAGGGAAGTATAGGAGCACAACAGGATCGGTCCTGAGTTTTTTTAGATTTAAGACGAAATTATAAACAGAGACTCTCTAATATAAGCATCAAAATATTTTTATACTATCATGTATCAACTAAAAAGATAATATTCAATGTATTATAGAAATTGTCACCGATAAATAAATAGAAGTACAAAAGTGAGATTATTTATCTCAAACATTTTGTAGAGATCATCTTAGGAAATATCTTCTACCATTTCTAGATGCAAAATCATCAATTATAGCTTCAACATCAATGTCATCCAATAACTTCTTCTCAATACAAAAAGTTGGTAGACCATTTAACCTTTCTTGAGACATTGTAGATCTTAAATAGTTCTTCAATAACTTCAACTTTGAAAAGCTTCTTTCACCGATGCCACGATTCTGAAGCACGAGAAATAAGATCCGATAAGCAACAAATATTAGCATAACAATCCACTTCCCTGACAAACTAAAAAATCTCCATAGCAGATATTGATCTATCTGACAAAGTCATTTGCAGTATTCTTAACTCAGAAATCAGATGAATCATCAACAGAGAAAGTTTTTGCTAACTTAGTACAATACTCTTTAAGTTCAATATGATCCAATGACTTTAAAATTATTGAGCTCAGAAGAGGCCCAAATATACCATTGAATACTTGGAGATCTTCAAATCTGTTTTTTCAATGAGCTGTTTGCTATATCAACCATAACCAAAAAATAATTAACTTCAAAATATTTCGCACCTTATAGAATTGCTTCACTACTGCAATCATTTTCATCGAACTAATAAAATATTGTTTCGGTTTCGACAAAAACAGATTGACATGCGTTTACTAAAATATTAATTCCCGAAGATCTCACCGTTGGATTGACGTGCAATTTGGACTGTAGAAACTAGATTCAATTTCGAAACTAACCCAATAAGAATCAGCTGAATCGGATTTACGGATCTAGAGTTATGACATTCGCAAGTTGATTATACCAATAAATGACGGGGCCCCGATAATTTGGGGGCCCGGGGCGGCTGCCCCGCCTGCCCTGCCCCTGGGCCCGGCCTGGAGCACAATAAAGAAGCTAGATTTACAATTTATCTTGAAAGGGAGACTAGAATTGAGGAAAAAATAGAGATAAGAGAGCCAGAAAAATATCATCAAATTATCACGCTCTAAACAAAACCTAAGCAGTTCATGGTTCGGATTACAGACTGACTGAGAAAGTTAGATCACTTTCTTTTGGATGTGTCTCGAGCTAAGGTATTTTACATAAAACAAGATTAGTTCACATATATAGTGTGTCCTAGCTACAAAATTCCCGCCGCAACCTGGACCTGAAGCATCTACAGAGGCGTGAAGTCAGAATGTCAGTTACTCAGTTGTTTCTTCATCCTGCCCTGTGGGATTTTTTTTGACGTGAGAGAACAAGAAGAGAGACTCGTTATCTCTTGACGAAGAGAAGATCCAAGCCTATAAATAAGGAGACGTGGAGAGAACAAAACACTATTATATAATTTATTATTTATAACAAACATTCATGCAAAAATTAAGAAGATTGTGGAATCACATAGGGGCAAGTTAAGTGACAACCCATTGTAGAACTTACGTTGAACTTGTTTCTAAGGGCATGTATATACAGTAATATAGACGGTGATTGTCTATAACATAATTTTATGTCATCTATAAACAGATTAAAGATAATTTATACAATAGATTGTTTATGTAGTTATCTTTAATGGTCTCTCATACAATGATATATATAATATAAATCATATATAAGACAATTTATTAAAAATATGCAACATCTTTAGTTTGCTCTCCTATTCCTCTTTCATTCACATCACGAAAAATCATAGATTACTTAGACATACATAGGGTCAAAAAAAGCTCGAAAATTGCTCGATTATATTTATTTTTCAAAATAAAAATTAGTTGATTTGAATAAGAGTCTAGGTTCAATTGGGTCTCAAACAATCTGCATAATAAATAAGAATAAATTAGTGTTGAAGAAAACTCAAAAAAGTTCATCTCTTGCGTTTTCCACATAACTGACATATGCTACAATCCGCATCTTGAATAACATAAAGTTATATCATGCCCTACATTTTCCTCTTGCCGTCATTTCAGAGCATCGATCTGTGGAACACACGTACATCAACGGTTACTGTAGGACAGCAGCGGATCCGATGCCTCTGTCCATGCAAGGTTTCCATCAATTCAACCAGCAACCATACGGTTTCCAATTGTTCTTGCTTAGCGATCCCAAGGCATTGTGCCTTCTCATTTTTCCTCACCGATTTCCCGTTCCGGAATGTAGTGGACTTATCCATCTCAATTACAGGAACAAGCAATAGTAGATTAGCCAATCATTTTGTGGCCCCTGAATCCCTCATCGCCCCCATGCTGCTCAATTCTTACTAGTCCACATTGCTCTTTCTTATAAACATTTCAGTGCTAGAAACTAATCACGGCTGGAACATAAAGACTGACTTGAACTAGATCGATGGGAAGGCAACAAAATCGTTCAAAGTTCTTACTATTCAAGGCCATCAAAAGGCAACAAAATTGTTCAAATATGGAGACCAGTATCACCACCATGCAATTCCTCTGCCTGCTACAGTCTGATGTTGCAGCCAGAATGCATGCACTGCAGGAGAAAGAAACCTGAGCATGCATGCGGCAGAGAGAGAAGCAAAGCATGGTGGTATGGCGGTATGGTCGCCGCTGGCAAGCCTGCATGCATGGCTCAATGGCTGGATGCCATTGATTTGCATATGCTCCACCTCACGGAATTACCTGAAAGCAGGAGGCCCTACTGCTCACTGCCTTCTGATCACTCTGAACGACAGTAGCATATAGTAGCATCTCTTTCCTACCTTTCTCCTTCTTGATGGTTTTGTTTGTTCCATTAGTGCTTACAGCTTGAAAGATTTCAGAGCCTCAGAGCTTTTCAAGGTTTAGCCGGTCCTCCGTGCGCATCAAAGCCACACTCTCCTCATCGCTTCTTTCCATGCATTGTGTCGATTTCAATCTTTTGAGACTTTTTTCTCCGGTAAAAACAGCGGCTAATCGTCCGTGATTTTGGTTGACTTTGTGTATGGAATCTGATGCTACTGAATTAGCTCTGTATGACAATCGGAAATTTGGAATCACATCCTCTACCATTATGTACAGATGGCACTAAAATGACACTTGTGTTGGTCGTTGAATGTAGCATGATGGCTCGAATCAATGTGGGTGAGGTTTTGAGTTACGATGAGCTAAAAAAAAAGTTTTGAAGTAGAGTCTCTCGAAACACCATGGTTTCCTCTCCCGTCCACCGCAATTGTGATTGTATATCTAAATGTCCGTTAGATGTTCACCTCAAAAATTTTGACAAAACATTAGTTAAATGCTCGGGGAAGGCCGCAACATCACTTGATGTACATGGAGTGTTCATGTGAATAGTGTCATCTTAGAAATACAAACATCTAAGCATTTTAGTTTTCACCCGCTGAGTTCTCGGTTGGGATAAAATATAAAGGATATGACTACTGTAAAGTTAACTTCAAACTAACAAATTTAAAGATATCTTCCTAGAATATGTTATGTGTCATCTTCTCCATCCATGATCTCCTTCTCATTTCCTCACTCACTTTTCCCATCCTTTGTGCCTCTCTAACACAAATATTTTAAATTAGAACATTTAAACTTTGAAATTTTTAAATAGAAAGTTTCAACTTGAAAAAAACTCAACTTAAAATTTAAAACTAAAAAAATTAAATAAAAAATTTCCAATCAAAAAGTTTCAACTCGAAAAGTTTCTGATTAGATAGTTTTAACCCAAAAAGCTTTCAATTTAAAAGCTTTCGGATCGAAAAAGTTTAGATTTTAAAAACTTTTTTGTTCAAAAATTTTCAATTTGAAATTCAACTTGAAAAATTTTCAATCAAAAAAATCCAAATCAGAAAGTTTCAACTTGAAAAAAATTTAAATCAAAAACTTTTCGCTCCAAAAATATTCAATTCAAAAACTTTCAGATCAAAAAGTTTCTATTCAACAAACTTTTGGTTGAAAAGTTTGCTTGCTTAAAAATTTTTGAAAGTTGTTAAAAAATACTTATTTTCAAAAAATTGAGGAAAAAATTTGAAATACACAAACTATTTTGAGTTTGATTAGAAGGGAATAGAGGAGAAAAGGATGAAGGAATTATGCCACTTTACTTATCATAAGGAGAGAACTTTTGAGGGAGCGAGGAATTCGAGGAAGAAAGGAGGTGATGTTATTTGTTACAAAGAGACAACTTTTAAGGGAAAGTGTTGTTACTAGTTACAAGAAATTGTTCTCACCAAATTATTGATAAGGATGACCTTGACAACTCCCAAATATAACTACAAGTATGAATTATTTATTTATTTTTTAAAGCAAAGGATAAAGCTTATTTCGTGGTACAGAAAATAAGGAAAAAAAACCGTCGGAGGGAAGGAAAGACCCCTTCCCGCCAAATTGCTGGCGTCTGCGCTCGAATACTCGCTCCCCGCGGCTTAAACCGCCAGAACCCGAAATCTCCCGCCAAGGTTTCGCGCCAACGCGCCGCCGCCTGCGATGCACGTGCGGCCGTCCCGCTTAGTCAAACAGCCACCCCTCACATGCGCACCTAGGCCTTCTCTACATTTCAAAATGACATCTGGGGCCCACCAGTTAGTGGGCCGAACGAGTCAGTTCCTGGTGTCGGGAGGAGGATGCGTGGAAATCGGACTCGCCGCCTGGTGCAGCAGCTGTTCGGTCGGGCCCACGCGACAGGAGAAGGGAGCATCACAATGCCCGAGGCGCTCGGGATGCTAAGCGAAAGCTCGATTACCCTCCTCGGTATACGGGTACTCTTTTTACCGTATCTGACCTGCTGGTAAATCTGACAGAAAACGCATCCTTTTCAAAAAAAATTTCAGTATTCGTGTTCCACGCAAAGACTCGTACGGACATGTACGATAAAGTTATTTGAGCTGGCTTTTAGTCTGGATATATCAGTTTTAGTCTATGTAAATAATGAGAAAAGAATAGAAAGAAGAGAGTTGACTTTTATTTAATAGTCAGTTTTGTACGGAAGTATAGGTAGATTATTTACTCATTTCGTTTTTTTAAGGCGTATTTTGATTTTGCACAAGGATTAAGGTTGCGTTGAAATTAAGAAAGATACGAGAGAAAATAATTTAGATGCCCTCACTTAATTGTCTTAGAAGATGAAAGATATACTTTGTATGGGTGGTAATGAATAAATGCTAAGAGAAAATAAATAGGGGTATAGAAGGGAAGGTCTTATTAAATCTACGTGCAAACCTTATATTTGTAAACAAGATCATTCAAATAATAGGCTTTATAAAAAACGAAGAGAGTATACATAAAAGAGAAAAGATAGTTATTACATAACATCTAAAGATAATCTTTAGATATAGTTATTATACAAGTTAACTTTTAATTTACTATTATTGCTTTGTTATGGTGCTTGCCAACTTATCTAAAAGGTAAAGTTTAAACACATATTAGACTATCTTCAGCAATTTCTCTTCATTCTTTTCTCTTCTCGTTCCCTTCTCCATATTCATTCCTTTCATTTCTATCATCTCTAGCAGCATCCCCTCAAGAGTTTTGTATAGGGATTGGAGAGATAATCCTCTGAAGAGATTCTCAGAGAGAATCCCTTCCGAAGAGAATCGTAAAGAAAATTCGTTGAAGTGCTTGAGATTTGTCTGCGAAAAGATTTAAAGACTGAAGTGATGCCACTAGAGATAGTCTTATGCTTCCAGAAAACCTCTACAATCTTTGCGTTCGAAAAAAAAAACACCAAGAGGAGATTCCCATGAGGGTCACTAAAAGCATACGATTTGACATTTGTACGGAGATCTCTCAAATTTCAAGCTCGGCGGAACGGGCGCGGAGCCGAATTTCCATTGCATTCTCGTGCCGTCGTGCGATCGAGGAGGAGGAGGAGGAGGAGGAGGAGGAGGGTTCACCGTTCACGATCGATGGATGATGGCACGGCGCGATTCCTGGTGAGGCGATGGCTCCTCGCCTTGGAGTCCGCGCGCTGGGCCAAAACCCGTGGGGGGCAGCGTCGTGCGTACGTGTGTTTGGGGCCTTTGGGCAGCGTTTAGCGCCGAATTGGCCAATCATGAGGCAAGAGAACCGGCGCGCCGCGGCCCCCACGGTCGGGCGGGACGAACCACGATCCGTCGTCCTCCTCCTGCCGCTGCCTCCTCTCGGCGTCCATTAGCTCTGGAGGAGGAGGCAGCGGAACGGGGCGCAGGCAATTGCCTTGGGGTTGATTTCGGATCTTCTGTGGTCCTGCGACTGCACCGGTTATGGCTGAAGTATGAGGACGATCAGGACCATGGCTGAAATTCTCCTACTTTGTTCGCAACAGGAGGATGCCATCGAAAGTTATATATGCCACGAGAAAAGAAAGCACCATGCATGGACTCTGCTACTGCTAGGATGGCAGCGAAACCAGATCCCTTGTGATTGCTTAGGGCATCTCCAATGGTGCCACTTTAGCTAGCTATAAAGATGCCATTTCAGTATTTTACTTAGGTGGAAGGGAGAAAATGAGGAGAGAGATATAGATCAGCTACTAATGTATAGTTAGGCTATAACTGATTCTAAGGAATTTATTATCTATTACATGTGGGTTAATATTTAATTTTATAGACAATGCTATAGCTAATCTATTGAAGAGGTTATCTATATACTATCTATAGATGACATAAACATTTCTTATAGCTAGTACTATTGGAGATGCTCTTATTAAGAGTGTGTTTGGAGAGCTGTAGTTTTTTTAAAAGTTATTTTTTTTTATTTTTTGGATTGAAAAGCAGTTGTAACTTTTTATAAAAGATTATGTGATAAATAATTAATTTTTCTCAGCAATAAGCTATAAAAATGGATCTAACCAAGCTTTTCCCTTTTGGCTTTTACTAGTTACATATGGCTTCTATTTATACTAAAAACCATGTAAAAGTTGAGCTGTTTGGAGGGCTTGCTCTCTTTTCAGAAGTTGATGCTGGTTTAAAACTCCAAACAGGACCTAAAAGCAGTGGTTTTAAGGCTGTCAAGAACAAGCTTTTTTTCTATTTGAGTGTAATGACAAAATAAACTTCTATCTTGATTGTGAAAACAACGGTATATAACACATGTCAATTGGTGCACTCCACAATCGTAATAGATAGCCGACTCCATGGCAGTGGCGTGCATCAGTGGTGACAGGTAGGGTGTGCCCACCATGGTAGATGATGTCGTTGTCCTATAGGTGGCAGGCCTTTGAAATAGTCCTCGTGTGGCAAGAGCAATGCAGTAGGAACTATCGCGGCAAGCTTTTGGGGTCTGCACCTATCACGCTGATCAAAACGTGCCACGATCGAGGTAGCTGCCATGTCGCAAGTAGGGGTGTAAATGGGTCGGGTATTACTCGACCCGTACCCGTACCCGGATGCAAAATTACCCTAATGGAAAACTATTTTACACTACCCGCCGGGTACGGGTACGGGTAGTACCTGGGTAGGTTAGGTTCGGGTTCGGGTCGGGTACGAGATCGGCAATACCCGACGGGTACGGGTCGGATTCGGGTACCCGGATAATTCTCACAATCCAGGTACCCGGCGGGTACTACTAATTTCCGAAATTTTAGCGAAATTGCACTGACAAAAAAAAGTTCAAACGATGTCGAAAAATTTTAAATTTTTTTTTGAAGTTTTCTGACATATCAGAGATGTTCTCATTAAATTTTCAGGTGATTATCAAATCTGAGGAATTTCTAAAAATTCAAACATTGCTACTATCCTGATAAAACGCTGACCGGCAAGTTTGAACCGAATGAAAATTAGAACAAACAAGGTTATAAAATTTCAAAAAAAATTTGGATGGTCCTGACATATCTATAATATTTTCATAAAATTTTTAGATGATGATCAAATGTCCTGAAGTTATAAAAATTCGAACAGTACTATTGTCTTGTTAAAAGGCTTATCGGCAAATTTGAACGAAATGAAGAATTATCCAAACTATGTTATAAATTTTTAAAATTTTCTATAATGATACTGATGAAATTATTAATCTCTCATAAAAATTTGAGATAACGATCACACTCAAGAAAATTTATAAAATTCTAATAAGGTAAATATCTCAATTATATTCTACTTGCTATCAACCTAAACAAGAGGAGGAGCACATGACCTGGTTTCCTAGACTACGGACGCTTGCGATTTCACGTTGTCCAAAACTATTGTCATTGCCTCCTATTCCTTTGGGATTGCCCCAAGTTCCTCTCCTCCAATTCAACTATGTGTTGAACTATATATATATGAATTTCACTTTATGTATTGGACTTTGTGTGTTTATTGAACTCCATGTGTTTGATTATATACTATTGAACTCTTTGTTGGACTATGTATGTTTGTTAGACTATACGACAGTATCTATTGTAGTGTGATAGTTGGATTGTTTTCATCGCATATTTTGATCCTAGATATTTTGTGCACCACCCGATGAAGTACTCGTTGTCTGTATTATACCCGTCCGCACACTAACCGGAACCCAATTTCTACCCGTTCGTAGAAAATGCTATCCGTTACCCGTACCCTACCCGATTTTTACTACCCGTGCGCGTACCCGTACCCGGAGAAAAAATAATAGGGTAGGGTATAGGATGATCTACTACCCGTCCGTACCCGACCCGTTTACACCCCTAGTCGCAAGCGAGGTGCCACGGGTAAAGGATCGCAACAAGTGATATGTGCCATCAACCACTACTTCCACGGTTGGGAATATGACTAATTTTGCGAGTACGATCGGAGGGATACTAAAAATTAACAAAGGTGTGCAACGAGGCTAGGTTAGCCAAAGCTTCGTTAAGATCGCAGCACTATAAATCTTGTGATAGAACCATAATCGCACTTTAGGATTTATTTGGAAACATAAGGATCAAGGTCCTATCCGTCCAAATGAACAGTGAGTTTAAACTAAAATATCTTTCCATTCGAAATGACTATGTCTAATCCTTCACCATCTAAAGGGTACTGCCAATTTATGGTTGGCCTCACCGACTGATAAGGATTAGAAATCTACAGATTATTTGGATCCTTAATTGTTCGTGACTATATTTTATTAATGGGTCTACAATACTTAAAGCATATAATATTGAAAGAAACATCACCCTTATCTGAACGGTTAAGTCTCCAACTAATTCGGTTAAGGTGATCAATAACTTTGCTTCACATTAGTCGTTCCCGACCAGTTAAATATTCACCCCACCAGTGAACTGGTTGGAGACAAGCGGATATCCCAGCATATGTCTCCGTGCGGACAGTTGTCTGACAAATACGTATAACAACCACAAGTTATCATTGGAAAATGCACTCTTTGCCGAGAAGACACCGTTTGACAAGAACACACCATTCTGTTACACGATGTCCCTCTGGAAAACAACTGTCGCCTCTTAATCTAGCATAAATAGGGAGTCTATCCATATCATCAAGGCATGAGCAATCGGAGAGAGGCAATTGGAGTCTCAATTGTAATCAGGCTTTTTGTCTCGTAAATTCTATAATTTGTGTACTTTGTTGGGCCGCTTGGCTAATAAAGAAGTAATCCCAATATATCGTTTCTCTTATCTTGTTTACAAAGAGTCCACAATCGTATTTTCATAAAGATCGGTTAAGAGGCCATAGGTCTTAGATATCAGCACCGACTATTCCATACACACTCCATGTCTGTGCTCCATGTGGAGCTCCACTAGGCCACCAGCATGTAGAGCAATGCTATCTTATCCCCTTGTAGCTAAACCCGAGCAGTTCCTTACACGTTGTATTTGAAATGACCTAAAAAGTTCAACTAAAAAAAGCTTCAAATCAAAAAGTTTCAAAATGAAAAAATCAAATTAGAAAGTTTAAATTATAAAAGTTTCAACTCGAAAAATTTGTAATCGAAAATTCTCAAATTAGAAAGTTTCAACTCAAAAAATTTCAAATAAAAAGTTTTAAATTAGAAAGTTTCAAGTCAATAAGTTTCAACTCAAAAGTTTTAAATAAAAAAAATTAAGTTAAAAGTTTCAACTCGAAAAAATTTCAAATAAAAAAGTTTCAACTCTGCAAACTTTCAATTAAAAAACTTTCGGTTAATTTATATTCAACAAACTTTCGGTTCAAAAAATTTCGATCAAAGAACTTTCGAAAGTGGTTAAAAATGCCTATTTTCAAAAACTTAGAGGAAAATTTTAAATAGAAAAACTATTTTGAGTTTGAGATGAAGAGAATTGCTAATTTGAGAGCATTTTGGTGAGGACGTTTTCTGCTTATAACAAGTGGCAACACTTTCTTTCTTTTCCCACATTTATTGTCCCTAGAGGTGGGCGTCGTCTTGCCAAGGCCAGACCAAGACGGCCCCATCGTGTTTTCGGCTTAAACTTGTGTCGCCGTGATTTTACCATCGTGCTTCGCCGTCTTGCCCAAATATTTATGCATTTGCGTTTCGTGCCTACTTCGTGCCATGCTGGCACAGATCCGGCCCGTTTATACTATTACTACAAGAGAAAATGATCACGGATTGATTTCTTTCTTTATCTGTCTAGGACTTTCTTTTTCTCCAGTCGAAACAAAATCCTATTGTGTTTATTCTTCTCGATTTCCTTGATTCGGTTGCTCTTTCTAGTCACATGCATGCAGCCATGCATTTACTCTTTGATTTGCTTACCCACACATACAACACAGTGCGTGCTGTTTGGTCGTCTTGCCTAAGCATCGGGATCGATCGTATGCGTCGGGCCGTCACCATCGTGCCGATTAGCGAGCAAGACGTTCGGACAACCGTGCAGTGCCGGCCACGATTTATTTAAACGATCTGCAGTGCGGTAGGGCCGCCCATCGTGCGATTAGCGACGGCCGGACAACTGTGGGACAACCGCCTTGCCCATTTAGAACAAACGATCTGACTTGGTCTGTGGGTCGTCTTGGTCGGACATGCCTCGTGCCGGCCCAAAATAGCCCGGCCCAATGCCCACCTCTAATTGTCCCTGAAAGATCATCTTCTTATGACAAGTGATAGTATCTCATTTCTTCTCCCCACTTCTCTTTCCACTCAAAGCCCCCCTCTTTATGACAAGTGGCAGCACTCCTTCCTCAAAGGCTCAAAACTCTTTCGTCGTGACATGTGGTGCCATCCTCTTTATCTCCTTTCCTCCTAAGTACTGCTAATTTATGATCAGTCTTACCGACTATTATGTGCGCACTAGATGTGAGCGTTTCACGTGGAGTTCCCACTAGGCCACCAGCACATAGAGCAATGCTTTCTCATCTGCTTGTAGTTAAAAGCTGAGCAGTTCCTTGTATGTTGTATTTGGAAAGTCTCGATAAGTTCAACTTTAACTCAAAAATGTAAATAAGAAAATTTCAAATCAGAAAGTTTCAACTAAAAAAATTCAAATTAGAAAGTTTAAACTCAGATGTTTCAACTCAAAAAATTTAAATTAGAAAGTTTCAACTAAAAATCTCAAATCAAAACATTTTAAATTATAAAGTTTCAAGTAAAAAGTTTTAAATTTATAAATTTTAAAGTAGAAGGTCTCACTAGAAAATTTTTAAACAAAAATTTTAACTCCAAAAATTTTCAATTCAAAACTTTCTATTTGAAAAGTTTCGATTCAAAAATTTTTTAGTTCAAATAATTTCAATTTAAAATTCAACTCGATTTTTTCATCATGAAAATTTTAAATCTAAAAATTTTAAGAAAATTTCATCTCAAAAAGTTTGGGTTTGAAAAAATTCAAATCGAAAAATTTCAACTTCAAAAACTTTCAATTAAAAAACTTTCGGCTTGACAAGTTTCTATTCAGTGAACTTTCGGCTCAACAGGTTTCTATCCAATGAACTTTCGATTGACAAAGTTTAGATTAAAGAACCTTTGAAAGTTGTGCTTTCAAAAACTTGGGAGAAAATTTGAAATACAAAAACTATTTTGAGTTTAAGAATAAGGGATTGGAGGATGAAAGGAATGGCGCCATATCCCATATGTCACGACGAGATAGCTTTGAGCCTTTGAGGGGGAAGGTAAGTGGGAGAGGAAGGAGGTGATGCCACTTGTCACAAGGAGTTAAACTTTGAAGATAGTGATGAAAGTGCTACAACTGTTCATATTTGAAGACCCCTCCTCATCAAACAAGCTGTTGCCTCAATGCATCTAGAATGTTTTGATATTCAATTGCAAAATCTATAATTGGTTGTGTCTTGTAAATGTCGTTGCAGAAATATCTAAAGAGAAGAAAATTTCGAACAACATATATTATTAATGGAAGTTCTGCCAAGAGAGGTAGGAAAAAACATTATTTCATAGTTTAAGACAAGAAGATCTTACCATAAATATGATACCACAAATATGATAACGAAGTATTTTATAGTTCAGGTGACAATACATTAACAAAATATGATATATACAACATATATCGATAGGTGTACATTGAGAAGCCACATTATTTCATAGTTCAAGATAAGAAAACCTTATGACTTTTTCATATCTTCCATATATGTGCTATAGCTTCCACAATAGAGGCTTCTCGGTTTTCCCTGAAGTTCCACAACTCCAGTACAGTGCCGATTTGTTTGACATAATAATCTATTAATTTTCAGTTATATCTTTTAATCCCTACAAATTAAAAACGATCATGTTGTTGTGAAAAGGGAATGTTGGTATATTATCAGTAACCACATCGAATTCAG
Source organism: Guadua angustifolia (assembly GCA_036346375.1). Lineage (NCBI taxonomy): Eukaryota > Viridiplantae > Streptophyta > Magnoliopsida > Poales > Poaceae > Guadua > Guadua angustifolia. The sequence continues at coordinate 28,499,498 of CM070519.1, forward strand.
TACTAGAAATCTTTATATTACCTTTTTAAACTCAGCTTTGACTTCTTCCAGCACTGTATTCGTCCTGTGGTCCTTACTGATGAGTGCCATGTTAAGAGATTCAATATCCTGTAATTTATCATCTATGCCTTTTAGTTCTTATTTCATCTCATAAATCTTTTCAGCTAACTCAAACTTGCCCTTTAGTTGTTTGATCTCCACCTCAAATTTTTGTTTAGCTTCTAACAACTTTTTCATGTCATCTATTTTACCAAAATCAGATTTTAATATTGTCAATTAATTTAGAACAAAATTAAAATGATGTTCTCACATATTATAATAATAGACTGATCACCGAATAACTTTTAGGAGTAAGCTATACAAGAAGGAAATTATAAAAGTGCATAATGTATAACATCAACACATGAATTAGAATATGCAATACCATAACCTTACACGATGTGCTTGATGCTTCACAACCACAAGTTGATAACAAAATCTCACAACTGTTTAGGAGATATATTGATTGTGGTTTGTGGATGCAAATATTGACAAGGTAGACAGCTAATTAATAATTCTAGCTTCATGATTGGAACAATTATTCTGCAAAAAGTTTCCTAAGAAAAGATGATGAACATATCATGAATGTGCTTACATATACTTGCATGAGAAAATTTTGGTTGTTGTTGATACTACACTCTGATTTTCTTTTTTTTTTCTTTTCATTTTCATCCTCTTCAAGTATGCTAAGATAAATAAATGACAAGTAAAGAACCACATCCGACAAAATTTAAAAATAGAGAATATAAATTAAATGCCACCAGAAAAAATAAACAATGACTCATATTATCCGTCTGTTGGTTGATTGTACTTTGAAATGCAATTGCATCCATATTTGTTGTTTGCTCCGAGAAGGGAAATGGGGAAGAAATGAGGTGTTACCACTTATCATAGGGGATGATCTTTCAGAGAGAAAGGAAGTGAGGAAAGGAAGAATGTGTTAGCACTTGTCACAAAAGAGAGAATGTTTTTGTCGACGATTCGGCCGGACAGGGGGGTCCCCCGCCGAGCTTACTTGTTGATTGAGGGATCAACTTGGGGCCCCTTTTCCGCAAGGGTTATACGTCTGAAAGCGTGCCGAGCAAGGGAACGGGATATGCAGATCGGTCGTGGAGCACAGGGGGTCGCTCTTTTACCTGGTTCGAGCCTCTCGCGGGGGAGATAATAACCCTACGTCCGGTGATTGCACTGATATGCGAAAGTGGGTTACAATGCGCTTGCCCGGGGGGCCTGGACGATTCTAAAGGCTCCCGTGGGCAAGCGAAGTGTGTAAGTGTGTGTGGTACAGAAGGTCCAACCCCCAGTCCATCGTGGGAGGGGGTATTTATAGGGAATTACAGGAGACAAATCATTTATTACAGGGGCGCTTCTTCAGAGAGCGTATGCAGTCAGATGGCCGTGCCACCCGCCGGGTACCACGCGACGTGGGCACAGCGAGTGCGGACCAAGGCGGCACGGACCGCGGCAGCGCGGATCCCGGGCGCGCGATCCCTTGAGCCGTTGCGCATTTAATGCCACGTCGCCTTGTCGCGGGCCTCCGAGCTTGGCCTACTCGGGGACGTACTTGATGGGGAACGGGGTAGCCCCGTGAGCCGGGCTATACGAAGGTCGGCCTTACGTGCGTCATTCGAGCAAGAGCATGGTCGGTTGGCGCCGGGCTTCGATGGTCGTCTTGGTACAGTGTATCCAATCCCCGACAGTTTTCATCAAAGATTTACTCCCTCCGGTCACAAATAGTTATCATTTTGAACATCGACATAGTCTCCAAAATATATGTTTAACCATTCATTTTCATTATGATATATTTATAAAACCTAGTAAAATTATAATATTAGGAAAGTACTTTTCAAGATAATTTTGTACATATGATTTTTTTTGTATATTAAATTTAAATATTTAAAAAGATATGAACTATTAAAATATTGAAAATTTGACTATATTTATATTTAAAATGATAATTATTTGTAACCGGAGGGTGTAGTAAGTACCCTTCACATTAGCACAAATTTTGCAAATCGCTTACTCGAATTTTGCATGCGTTTCACTCTCCAAGGTGCGGACAAGGGAACCACTACGACCATCGACATGGCATCGCTTGTCGCTGCCGGCGTACAACCGCAAGCTAAAGCTGCGACGGCTCGTACAGAATTGACGATGCCCGAGAAGACACCACAGTAATTAAGCATCATGTACATATCGTCGTGTTGGCTTCTGAAATTGATTCTTCGTATTAAGTTTGGGCATACGGAACATGTACGGTTCCTCCAAGTGGAAACACTAACGTTTGATTTGATTCCGACGCGTGTAAGAATGACTGAAATGACCAAAAGCTTTCCAAATCAGTGCGCTCTGCCGCTTCGTCCCTCCAGTAACTTGCAGCCGTGCACCTATCGATTTTCAGCCCTCATCTTTCCGATCGGGATCAACCGCAAGATAAAGCCAATGCAACCGATTTTTTATCCCGTCTGTATCCTTGATGAACGGTTCATATCCTACAGTAATAAACAATACATGAACAGTCTAGAAAGAATGTAGGCGGCAATACACTGTTTAAGTTATAGTTACACCAGGGACAAAATAAAAACAGCTTCCCCATTGATAATCGACCAATAGTTTTCGCTTTAATATTTATTTTATTTGAAAGACAACATAAACTTTCGACCAATAGTTTTTTTTTCTCTTAAAAAAACATAAGCTGTGGTTAGCATTTACGCTTTAATGTTTTAGAAAAATATATCTAGAAGAAACATCTTTTGCAAGGCGTACGGCGTACCAAAGAAAGTGCACATATCAAAATCAGACATACTAGTATGTTTTTTTAGGAAAATCAGATGTGATATTAACAATCCACAACTTTGATCAAATGTGTTATAAATTAAAAAAGGATAAACAACCAGTGTTGTCTCCCAGAAATGTTCTTTTGGAACTCAACTCTAATAATTTGCCACAGGCAAAATCTAGTGCTGCTGAGATATATAGCGCTGGATCATCGTGTGATTCCGTCATTGTTCTGCACCTAGGGTTGAAAACGGGACAGATAGTTCCCGCCCGATCCGTAGCCAAATCCAATTAGAACTAGATCCAGGAAGGAAATTGGATATCGGGTCGGATTCGGATCCGGATCTGGATATTTAAAAACGGATATCGGATCGGATTCGAAGTGTATGCTATCCGAAAAATGTGGGTCGGAAACTGGATATCTGATAATTCATTATTCGGATATCTGGATTTGGCTTGCATGTCTTGGCCCGATGGCCCATGCCCCCAGCCGGTGGCCCAGCTAGCTCCCACTCCCAGGCCGTCTGAACTTAAACCTCTTCGGCTCTTCCTCAGACCTCAGTTCCTCTTGCCTCAACCCTACCCAGCACTCCCGTGATCCCGTTCCTGACTCACGGCTCCCGACCCGAGCGCCGCTAAACCCTCCCTTCGCCAGTGCCGGAGAAGAAGCGTTGCCTCCTTCCGTCGGAGCCGCACCACCTCGAAGGCGAGGGAACTCCCCTCTCCTCTCCATCTTTGGGCGATCTGGGTGGTGTAGATTGGGTAGGGAGCCAGGGACTCTCCGCACCACCGCTGGGCGAAGGACTCCCAAGCCCAACCGGTGCTCCACCCCCCCTGTTACACTCCTCTGGTAAGGTTCTTGCTTGTCTCCCTCCCTCTTGTTGCCGGCTGCCTTGTTGAATGAGTGCCTTGTGGTTTGGCACCTTTGGATCCCCATCTATTCAGTACAGATTTCCTTACACAAGCTACAGAAAAACCTAGCATGCCTCATAGATTACTAATATCCTGTTACAATTGCTTGAGAGCCGTTGCCTTCAAAGCATCTCCTGCTGCAACTTTCTGCAAAACAAAATCTGGATTTTTTTTTTAGAAATATAGTTAGTAGTCATCTTGCTATACAACAAATTAATATTGTGAAGAGTGTTTGCCAATTAACATAAGCTTCCACAGATTTAAACAAAAAAGGATAAACTTTAACCTGAGAGAAACTTGTATCTTTTCTGGTTGCATACTGCTGTTGCTGCAAAATGAGAGGAGATGCTGTGAACACTAAGGATAAACTTTAACTTGAGAGAAACTTGTATCATGGGGATTGAATTCATTAGGAATTAATACAGGGAAGGTTCGATCTTATGAACACTGAGGGAGAAAACAGTCATGAGCATAAATTCTGGAAACTGATGAGCGATAACCAATAATTTAAGAAACAACATCCAAATTAAGTAGGTCTTATCTTGAAATGGGCTATTTAGCACTCTTGCATACGTGGTAAGATTTTTTCACTTTTTATTTGTTGGAGGATGATACAAGCTACTAAGACTTGAGTGTAATCTGTCCAATTCTGGTGTTCTCATGTGGAATGCCTAAGCCCTGTAAGTCGCTGTTTAGTTTGTTCAATAGCTTTGCTTCAGCCTTCATGGTTGGTAGAGTTTTGCTTTGCTCACAAGGTTAAGTACAGCATAGCCTGCGTAGGGCTATTTTGTGTATGTAACAGCGGTGTGACAAATGTAGTATGAGGGCAAGCACGAATTATGCATATTAGACTTTCAGTACTTCTTTCAAGTCAATCCAGTTCAGTACTAGTGCCTTTGGGATGCACATCATCTGTACATGTTTGGTAGTATTTGGTAACTCTGTTTACTGGACAGTGACAAGATTATCCTGTATTATTCTTAACTTCTTTGTAGCTGACAGCAAGAAAATTGTCCTACCTAACATTATTGGAAGCTTTCTTTGCTTTTAAGAAAATTGTTGTTTTGAATGCTAATGGACTTAAATCAAATCTCTTTATCTATTCTGCTCTTCAGTACACTGACGCTGTGGATAAGTGGAGATGAAACATTAACAATGCATTTGCAGCCATTTCCTTTTGTTGTTTAGAATTTAGGATTTGTACAGTCAGAATCTGGGAATTATGGTTTGCTTTTCCAGATGTGAAGTTGTGAACTCCATAGATATGGGATGGCATTAAAATTCTCCCAGTTTACTTATGTCGTGTAGATTTGTATCGTCTAAAGAATGGATCTTGTAATGCATATTGTTGAGCATTATGAATGTTTGTTAGTTTTATGGCTTTGTTTGAGATATATCTTACTATTATTGTCATGTATTCGTGTGGTTTGATTCAACATATATTACTTTATGTATGCGTGCATTATCCGTTCTCGAATTATTCGTTCCCGATCCAAATCCGTCATATATCTGACCCGTATCCGTATCCTGAATTATCTAGATTCATATTTGGATCCAGTTAGCCCGTATCTGGTTCCGAGCCGGAAAATAAATATGGGTTAGGATACAGAAAGAGCAATATCTGCCCGTATCCGACCCGTTTTCACCCCTATCTGCACCTCGATAGACACGTTAGTTGGCTTCCAAAAAGAAATGTTAAAAATGACTGGACCGAGCAGTAGTTTCATCAGTCACTTAGGGCCTTTGTTTTAGCTTTGATTCTCTAAAAACTGATTCTGAATTGTGATCGCAGAGAAGCTGATTTTTCAAAAACTGAAATCCAAAAGCATATACGAAATGGATTGCAAATTGTAGTGTATATGGGTGGACTGGATTGGTGCTCGTCCCAGTGGGCCATGACGCCGGTCATGTGTGGGCTCGGTCGGGTCAAAAAGGAACGAACAATGATCGACTTGTATCTCGCTGAGTCCAGCAAATCTACGTGCATCGATCGACCTTGTGATCCGACCAGCTTTATACCAACAAGTTAGTACCAGTACTAGCTACTCAGTGACACAGATTGTTTCGGATATTGTTGTAGTTAAACTTTAAAAAAAAATTAGCTGTTGATATCTTTTAAGTATTTAAATTGGTTATATCAAAATTATATTATTATTTTATTAAGCTTTACAAATATATTATAATAAAAATCGGTGATGAAAGCTGGTCAGTGCCCTAATGATGCTGGCATGGCCCACTAATCTCTTATCTCGCTTAGCTGTACCTGTACGTCGCATGATGGATTGATGGGCACGAATGTTGAATCGTTGATCGATGCCAGCCTTTCCGCTATTGAAAATGCGCTCGCACATATGCACCGACAGCACCGTGCATGCACTTGTCTGAAAGCCAGCAATGATTGAGCACCAAATCTTTGCAAATCCACTGGACTAATGGGGACGCATATGACGTGCCAAATTGTGGCAGCATTTGTATGGAACGCGTACGTACTATGTAGGGGACCGTATCTGCTGAAACCACGAGCTAAGGTGCAACTGTAAGGGCAATCCCAATGAGATGACTAAGATAGTTTTCATAGCATTAATTAGGTTGTCATGTAAGTAAAATGGTGATATGGAGGTAGAGTTAATGATGAAAGAGAAGGAAACCATTTCTTATGCAGGAAACCATTTCTACACAAGTACCAAGAAAAGGAAAAAGGGGGTTGGGTGAGAAAATAAGAGAAAAGAGGAGATTGGATGAGAGTTTATTTTGAAGAAACTATTCGTTAGGAGCATAGTTTCTACATGTAGTGTCTAGATGACATGGAAGTTATAGAAACTATATGCATTAGGACTGCCCTAAGAGTCATTGGATACAGAGGCGCGCGATCCTGCGCCCGGCAAACTTGATTTTTTTTCTGCAAAAAATACAATTTTGTTTTTCTCGGTAGTGTTTTTTTAAAAAAAAATTGGCCGCGATCGTGCTAAATCAAAAGGTCATTTTTGTGAAAAATAATTGGAATGATCTAAACGTAAATACGCCCTTTTTTGACATTTATTTAGGGTCATTTCACAAAAGATTCGTGATTTTACTAAACTAAAAGGTCCTTTTCGTAAAAAATTGCTGAAAGAACCTATACGTAATTAATTTTTTTAGGGGTGTTCGCGGAGGGAGGACACGAGTCACGCGATGCCGCACCCGGCAAAAAAATTTGACCCGATTTTTTTTTGCAAAAAATACAATTTCGTTTTTCTCGCCGGTGTTTTTTTTAATTGGCCGCGATGGCACTAAATCGAAAGGTATTTTTCGTAAAAAAAAGTTGGAATGATCTAAACAAAATTATGCTTTTTTTGTATTTATTTAGGGTCCTGTCGGGGATTGGGTATTCCCTATAGCGACCATCATGCCTCGGCGGCTAGCCGACCGCCGACCATGCACACCCTTGGATGGAGCCCCCGAGGAAGATCCTCGGGTAAGCCGGCTCTCAGACCTACCCCGACCTCAGTCAAGCTCGGCCCCGAGCATGCTTGCTCGGGGGTACGCGACCGACGATCGGGTCCGAAGGAAGGGCCTCGGGCGCCACCAAAAAGTCGGACACGGTCCGCGAAGGCGACGTGGCATTAATCACTCGGCGGCCTGAAGGACCGTACGGCCACGATCTGAGCCCACTGTGCCCACGTCGCGGTATGGCAAAAAGCAAGGAAATAATTTCGCCCACGTCCGGGAACAATGGCACGTCACTCCGTAATAAATGTTGTGACGCTGTAATCGTCTATAAATACCCCATCGCACGTAAAGTTTAGGGTTGGACTCCTTTTATTTTTCCCCTCATACATAGCCATTGGTTGCTAGCGGCCTGGAGGGTTGTCCTTAGAACTTCCCAGGCCCCCGAGCAAGCACCCTGTAATCCATCTTCGGAAGCAGTGCAATCACTAGACGTATGGTTGTTATCTCCCCGCGAGAGGCCCGAACCAGACCCAAAAAGACCCCCTGTTTGCTGTGTTGTCTCGATTCATAGCTCGGCAGGCCCTCGGACGCTATACCCTTCGTGAAAAAGGCGTCTTAGGTTGATCTCTCATTCAACAAGTAAGCTCGGCGGGGGACCGGTTCCCGAATCGTCGACAGCTGGCGCCATCCGTGGGGATCGACTGAGTCCTTTCGCGGAGAATCCCTGAAGATGCCGAATTCTCAAGACAATCAAGACCTCTGCGTCTTCGACGACATGGAGGACGATGACGTGTACTACGCCAGCGAAGGCGTGGCTGATCCGGAAGGCCACACCGAAACCGGGAGTCTTTCCCCGGTAGCTACAGCGCGAGAGCGTTTCCTGCGCTCGTGGCATGATACCCTCGTCGATGAGGAGGAACCTGGCGGCCTCCGCGACGGTCCGGACGTCCCTGACCGTCCTGAGTGTGGCCGGGGGACTGCGGCGCATGGTGACGCCGCGATGTTGCCCTCGCGGTCCTGGTGCTCCCGCAGCGTCAATATGGCAAGAAGAGAAGAGATTCACGAGGTCCAGTCTCTAGACACTTCTCGTCGTCGCTAGCACGATGCTGGCGAGAACCGTCCGGAGTTGTCCCCGGGCAGGACCCTGACGACCATCCGTCGCCAAGCGGCCGGAGGGCGGGCGCCAGATCGAGACTTCGGCCGCGAGAACCCAATGAGCGTCGCTCCGAACGACGTCGCGTGGCCGCCGCCCAAGTCGCACCCGCCGCTCCCAGGCGCCGAAGCGGCTGCGTGCCATGGCGACGGTCGTGCGCAGCTTTCGAAATTTCTCTGGTCAGGCGGACCTGGAAGCCATGGGGGCAGTCATGGCTGAAAATCTGGAAAAGCTCGCCGCCGACATGGGGCTCCCAGGGCCCCCGGCGGAGAAAGGCCCTAGAGCGTTTCCCGTGACCATAAGCGCCATTCCCCTATTCGCTCCCGTCGTGGCGCCACCCGAAGTCCTGCCCGGGAGGGCCGCGGGATGCAAGATCGGTACCGTGAGGACGTTCGGAGCGGTTCCCAGACGGCCTTGCGGGCTCGAGGCCGCCCGTCGCTTCTGAGCTTCGAGTGTTCTACCTCGTCTGCCGCCACGCCGGCGTGGGGACGTGTTCTATCGTCTCACCCCGCGCGTAAAGGACCATCATGACGCCAACCGTCATGGTCGCCGCGCTCGGAGGGGTCACCACGACGGACCGGCGTTCGGATGCCGGGCCTTTTCGACATCCCTCTGCGACGTCTCGTGGCCGAGCAAGTTCAAGCCCGGCCACATCGAGCGGTTCAACGAAACCCAGAATCCAGACGAATTCCTTTCGATCTATTCCACCTCCATTCTGGCGGCGGGAGGGGATGAGGGAGTTATGGCCAACTACCTCCCTACTGTCCTCGACGGTTCCGGCAGGACGTGACTCTTCAATTAGAAGGAAGGGTCGATCCGCTCGTGGAGGCAGCTCTGTGAGGCTCTCTGGGCAAACTTCCAGAGTTGCTACACTCGCCCGGGCAAGGAGCGCGACCTCAAGCGGTTGATCCAGACCGAAAAAGAGTCCTTGCGGGATTTCGTCCAAAGGTTCATCAAGGTGAGAAACTCCATTCCGAGCATCTCGGACGAGGCGGTCGTCCGGGCCTTCAAGTTTGGTATCCGCGATGTTCGCTTCACGCAGGACCTGGAGATCCATCCTGACCTTTCGACCAACGAGCTATTTTGCATGGCCGATCGTTACGCGAACGCCAACGAGGCAGTCCAATGGAAGAAGATGTTCGACGAAGGCAAGCTACCGCCTCAATCGGGCCTGGAGGGCTCCTCGAGCAAAAAGCACTCGGGCTCTATGGAGAAGAAGATCAAGAAGAAGAAGAGGTCACATGCCCCGGGCATGGTGGCCGCTATCGAGCACCATCCACCGCGGGCTCTGCTAGCTCAGCAACCCGAGGGCCGACGAGGTCGGCCACCTCCGCGGCGCAACGACCGGGGTTGCAGTGACCAAGGTCGCGACGACCAGAGTCTCGGTGACCAAGGTCACGAAGGAAGGAATGCTCCTTCGGACAACCGTTATTGTCCACTCCATCGGGCGGTCGGGCACGACCTTCGCAATTGCCGGACCTGGGCATTCTGCCTGGAGAAGTTCTACAACGGCCAAGGTCCCATGCCCACGCTCCCAAAAAAGGGGAGAGCGGCAAGGGCAAGGGTCCTGCGAACAACGACGATGACATGGGGTACCAGGAGCTCCATAACCACATAGCTGTTATATTCGGGGGCTCCTCGGCGTACAAGTCCTGCAGGGATCTGAAGGAGGTAGCACGGGAGGTTTGCCACATCGCTCAGGGCAAGCCGCCCGTGCAGCAGCTCAGGTGGTCCGAGCTGTCGATTACTTTCTCCAAGGATGATTATCCCCTTGGAACGACCAAGCCTCAAAAGCTCCCGTTGGTCGTGAGCCCGACCATCAGCAACGCTAAAGTAGGGCAGGTTCTCATCGACGGCGGGAGCTCCCTCGATCTCATACCCGCTACGGTCCTAGATGAGATGCAAATTCCTCGGTCCAAGATCAAGAGCATAGCAGTCCTGTTCTTCGGGATCGTCCCGGGCACCTCGATCAAGCCTCTTGGCCAGATCGTCTTACCCGTGACGTTCGGGAGCCTCAATAACTTTCGGACTGAGCTGATCAACTTCGAAGTCGTTGACTTCAGGTCGGCCTACAATGCCATCCTCGGCAGGCCAGCCCTTTCTAAGTTCATGGCCGCCACGCATCACGCGTACCAATGCCTGAAGGTCCCCGGGCCGAAAGGCGTCATCACCATCAAGGGGGACCAAAGAGCGGCCTTGAATTGCGATAAAAAGTCGCTCGACATGGTCGGGCAGCTGCCTCAGCGTGGTCCCGACCAAGAGCCGGCGCACTCTCGGCCCAAAGTTACCCTCTAGTCCGGAGGAGGAACCAAGGCTGTCCCTCTGAGCGACTTGGACCCGACCAAGGTTTTTCATTTGGGATCTTTCTTAGATCCCAAATAGGAACGCGAGCTCATTACTTTCCTCCGGAAGAGCACAAACGTGTTCGCCTGGGAACCGTCCGACATGCCCGGAGTCCCAAGGAAATGTCGAGCCTGAGCTAGCTGCTCGGCGATAAAAACCTTTGCGCCAGAAGCTCAGGCGTTTTTCCCTGGAGAAGCAGGCGATCATCCAGGATGAACTCGACAAGCTCCTTAAGGCCGGCTTCGTCAGAGAAGTCGAGCATTCGGAGTGGCTGGCGAACCCAGTCATCGTCAAAAAGAACGGTGGTAAGTGGCGCATGTGTAGATCGATCACCGGCCGAACGCCCTTTGCTGAAGACAACTTTCATTGCGCGCGATAGACCAAATGGTCGACGCGACGACAGAGTTCCAGGTGATGAGCTTTTTGGATGCCTATTCGGGCTATCACCAGATCAGCTTGTCCCCTAGGGACGAGGAGAAGACCTCCTTCATCACGTCGTTCGGCACGTTCTGCTATACGACCATGTCTTTCGGTCTGTGGAAAGCCGGGGCTACTTTCCAGCGCCTGATGCAGAAGACTTTCCAAGACCAGATAGGTCGGAATCTAGAGGTATATGTAGACGACATTGTGGTGAAAAGTAAGCTCGCCTCGGGTCACGTGTCCGACCTTGAGGAGACCTTTTGTAATCTCAATAGACATTGAATAAAGCTTAATCCAGAAAAATGTTTCTTTGAGGTGAAAGCGGGTAAAGTGCTCGGCTATCTCATCGGGCCACAAGGCATCGGTGCAAACCCGGAGAAGATCGAAGCCATTGAAAGAATGCGGCCTCCGAGCTATGTAAAGGAGGTCCAGGCCTTGACCGGGCGCATGGTGGCCTTGAGCCGTTTCATTTCCCGGTCGAGCGAGCGCGGGCTGCCTTTCTTCAAGGTGCTTCGCAAGCACGAGGGCTTCGCTTGGATGGATGAAGCTAACCGCTCCTTCGAGGAGCTGAAGCAGTACCTGTCCAGCCCCCTATCCTGGCCACACCAAGGTCGGGGGAGACGCTTCTGCTGTACCTAGCGGCAACCCCTCAAGCTGTAAGCGCGGTGCTGGCGGTCAAGCGAGACGGGGCGCGGCGACCAATATACTATGCCAGCGAGGTCTTGCACGGACCGAAAGAGCGGTACCCTGAGGTCCAGAAGCTCTTGTACTCGCTGCTCGTAGCCTCGAGGAAGCTGCGCCACTACTTTCAAGCTCACAAGATTGTCGTCCCGACAAGCTTTCCACTTAGGGAGATCCTAAGAAATCAAGACGCGGGCGACCGTATGGCAAAGTGGGCTATGGAGCTCGCCGAGTTCGATATCCACTTCTCGGCTCGCACAACGATTAAATCCCAGATCCTGGCAGACTTCGTAGCAGAATGGACAAATCCGGTGCCACCCACCGCCGAGCCCGCCGGGTCCGAAGATGGTCGCTGGACCATGTACTTCGACGGGTCCCGAGCTTTCGAGCGCTCGGGGGCTGGTGTCGTGCTGGTTTCCCCTCAAGGATCGGCTCGATCGTCATCAATTGCACTTCGCCACGACCAACAACGCGCGGTCTACGAGGGCCTCTTGGCAAGACTCTGAGCGTGCAAGGCGCTCGGGGTCCAGCGACTGACTGTGAAGGGCGATTCGCAGTTGGTCGTCAACCAAGTTAACAAGGAGTATTAATGTTCCGATCACTCAATGGCGCTTTACTTGGTTGAAGTGAGGAAGATGGAGCGGTACTTTAGGAATTTCGAAGTACTCTACATCCCTAGGAAGGATAATTCCCTAGCCGATCATCTTTCCAAGGTCGGTTCCTCGCAGATGTCCGCCCCACCAGGGGCGCTCGTTAAGCATCTGCACAAGCCCTCCATTCCCTCTGTAGAGGAGGCAACCCCCTAGATGCCCGCCTCACCAGGGGCGCTCGTTGAGCATCTGCACAAGCCCTCCATTCCCTCTGTAGAGGAGGCACCAGAGACATGCGGTAACGTCTTCCTCCTTGAGCATGGCGCAGACTGGATGACGCCATTCATCCAGTACCTTGCTCATGGGACACTGCCTGAGGAGGAGGCCGAGCATTCCCGGCTTGTGAGGCGGTCCTCTCCGTATAAACTAGTCGAGGGCGCCTTATACCGCAAAGGGGCACTTGGAGTCCTCTCCAAGTGCATATCTCGGAAAGAGGGCAATTTCCTTCTCAAAGATATCCATGAGGGGATGTACGGAGCTCACTCGTCCTTTCGGACGCTCGTGAGCAAAGCCTTCCGGTTGGGATACAATTGACCGACAGCCTTAGCCGACGCTCGGGCGCTCGTGGCAACTTGTCGGGCATGCCAGTTCCATGCCCGCAAAGCTCACCAGCCAGCGTACGCGCTCTAGACCATCCAGCTCTCACGGACGTTCTCGACCTGGGGGTCCGACATCCTCAGACCTTTTCCCCGCGGTCAAAGGGGTTGCAAGTACTTGCTCGTGACCGTCGACACCTTCTCCAAGTGGATCGAGGCCGAGCCTGTATCAACCATCTCAGCTCAAGCAGCTAAGAGATTTTTTCGCAGCAATGTGGTGACGAGTTTTGGGGTCCCCAATCGCCTCATCACCGACAACGGCACTCAGTTCACTAGCGAGTTGTTCCAGGCCTACTGCGAAGACATCGGGACAAAGGTCTGCTTCGCCTCTGTAGCTCACCCACAGAGCAACGGAGCAGCCGAGCGAGCAAATGGCCAAATCCTCCAAGGGATCAAGAAGAGGGTCTTCAAGGACCTCACCCAGCACAGCGGATCTTGGGTAGATGAGCTTCCTTCCGTCCTCTGGTCCTTCCGCACCACAGCGAGCCGAGCTACGGGTGAGACGCCCTTCCAACTCATCTACAGAGCCGAGGCCATCCTGCCCGTCGAGATCGTGCTAGGATCCCAAAGAGTACATCTGGTTGATAGCGTCGACCAAGGGCCCGAGCGTCGCGTCGACCTCGACCTCGCTGAAGAGGCGCGCGAAAGGGCATTGCTCCGATCCGCTGTCTACCTCCAAGCCCTTCGCAAGCACGCGGCCAAGTCGATTCGGCCTCGGACCTTGCAGGTTGGCGACCTCGTCCTGCGCCGAATCCAGGATATATCGAAGGCCAACAAACTCTACCCCAAGTGAGAGGGTCCATTCACGGTCGTCTCAATGGCACGCCCGGGGGCTGTCCGCTTGGCAATGGAGGACGGTCGCGTGCTCACAAACTCGTGGAACATCGACCAGTTGCGCAAGTTCTTTGTCTAAACTCATACTTACTTTTGTATCTCACTCTAGATAAGCGGTTTGTCTTTTGGAAAAAAGCAAGTTCGGTTCCCTCACCCACGCGAAGTCTGTTACCTCCAAGATTTTGAGAATACATTCAAGGTCACTGTCCGTTGGTAAGCCGACCCAATCTCGCACAAGGGCATACTTCTCTCACGATCTTGGTGATGGGATGAGCACGTTGGGCAGGAGCAATCGCTCCAAGCGTTTTTCACTCTAAGGTCGGGCCGGCGCGCGCGCGACCGCACAAGGTACCACGACCAACGCCCAGTCACTAAAACTCACCGCCAAAGGTTTTGGTCTCCATAAGCCGACCTTGATCCGTAGTAGTTCTTCACTGCGCGATCCTTCGGTCGCACATAGACACCCTTTCGGTTGGTTCGGAGATTTAGCTCGACTCGTGTGCGCTTGGTCATCGCACACTTTATCGGACAACCGTGCGTCCTTCCTCGCCTGCGACCATGCTCGCAAATCAGGGGTATGCATCCTAGGTGCTAAGGAAGTTGAGGCCTCGCACGTTCTTCTCTCCCGACCTAAACCATGCTCGCCGCACGGAGAAGTCAGTGATTTGGTCGGTGGGGCAATGCGCGCTTTCCTAACTCTCCTGCGAATGATCTCGTGCTCGCAACTTAGGTGCATGACCTTCATTCACAACGGGGACTTAGTAGGAACGGGCTACCGCGCTAACGTTTTTTCAAAAATGGTGGCCAAGTGCCTCGTCCTAAGCTCGTATTTGTACTGCCTTTACCTCTTTTTTGAGCATTTGTATTGCCCGTGCTTCGTTCTAACCTACACTCCTACCTGCCTATCTCTCGCTGTCTACCTCATGCTCGTTGCTTGCAGGAAATAACTAGGACACAAAGGAAGCATTGCAGTAGACATGGCCCTTGGGCGGCAGAAAAGTATATACCCCGTTGGCATCATCAAAAGTCATCCAAAAGTCATCCAAAGTCATCAAAAAGGAGAAAGAAGAAGAAAAAAGTCCTCTACACGCCGGGCTTCGCTCCCCTAAGTGCTGCAGAGAGCTTCTGCTGCAGGTCGTCAATCCTGGCTTCAAGGTCGATCATCTTCCGCCGGGCTTCGCGACCTTCGCGGGCTTCTTGGCGAAGTTGCTCGACCTCATCCTTGCCTTGATCAGCAAGATCGACGGCCGCTCGAGCAGCCCGGCCTAGCTCCGCCACCTTCGATTCAAGGACGCGGGAGTGTTGCATCCCTTGCTCGAGCTCTTGCTCGAGTCCAAGGACCTTCTCCCTGCCTTCGGCAGTGACCTTCTCTGCTTGGCGGGAGTTTAGCCTCTCTTGCTCAAGCTCCTACTCGAGCGCAAGAATCTTCTCCTTGCCGGCGGCGACGTCCTCCTCGGCCTGGCGGGAGCGTTGCTTTTCTTGCTTGAGCTCCCGCTCGAGCCCAAGATTCTTCTGCCTAACCTCGACGATGCCCTTCTTAGCCTGGCGACACCTATGCACGAGCAGCTTGTCCCTGGCCTTGAGGTCGTCCACCCACTGCTCAAGCTCGGCTAGCCGGGCCTCTTGCTCCGGATGCAATTGAGCTACGACCTCGGGGGCAACCGTCGTTGCATCGAAGTCCACCATGGTCTTCTGGAGAACCTGCAGGCGGAAAAATCTCAGATGCCACCCCCGAGACTCAAAGAAATAAAACTGCGACAACAGCAGAAGAAACATTCTACCCCGAGCGAAACGCACGCAGAGGTTATCCCGGAAGCTCTTAGTGACGTCCGCCCCCCGAAGATCACCAAGCTTTGGCAGGGGGCCTAGGACTTCCTCAGGGTCCTTCCAAGAAGGCGGGTCGTTCGAAGACCACGAATCGTCCCCCCGGGCATGAGGTCCGCCCGGGGATGCCGCGCCTCCCTCTGAGTGGTGCCCGCTTCGAGTCTTCTTCTTGTCCTTGCCGCATCTTTGTTCGCCGAGGATAGCGCGACGTCAGCCCGAGCACGTGGTTCACTCGGGACAGGCGCAGTTTCACCCCGAGCATGTTGTTCGCTCGGGGGCTTCGTGTCCTTACTCCGGGCAGGAGATGCGCCCGGAAATCTCGGGCCTTCTTGAGCAGCCCTTTCGCCCAAGGCCCTGGGATCAATCTCATCCCCTCTTCGTGCGCCCCCCATGCTCGAGAGGGCCAGAAGCTCACCCTGGGGAGGTGGTCCCTCCAAGGCAGGGGGGCCCTCGATGCCTTGGCAGCCGTCGACAAGCTTGTCCACCGCTTCCTTAGCCTCGCCCATCACGCGGTTAGCGGCAAGGGCGAGCTCCCTCTCTACGGCACGACCAAAGATTTTGTCAGCCATTTTGCCATAATCCGGAGAAGTCCTAGGAGCTATCACGCCCACGTCAACAGAGTGGGGTTAGCTCGGTTGGAGGGCGCGCAAAACGAAGGACAAGAGAAAGAGGAAAAAGCAAAGTTCAAGGCTCACCTTCGGCGAGGCCCTCGTTGTCATCCCCGGCCGGGTTGGCCGCCGCCACGACCACGAGTTCAGCCTTTTTCTCCGCAGCGTGGCTAATCCTCGCCAGGAGGGGGTCGAACTTCTCCATGTCGACCGCCTCCGGCGTCTTCTTCGAGCGCCCGCGCCTCGTTACGAGGGGCAGCGCGTCCTCCTCGTCCTCATCCTCCTCATCAACGGCCGCACCCTCGGGCTCCACAGCCCGCCGGGCCTCGGTAACTTGCCTGAGCTACACTTTTATCTCGGCAAGCTCCTCCCTCAGCGCCTGTTGCTCGGCCTGCACCAGTTCCTCGGTAAGTCTCGCCTCCTCCTCGAGCTGCTCCAGGTAGTCCCGGCCGTAATTCTCCATCTAGGCGTTCAAACAGCTTACCTCCTTTCAGTCGGCAAACTCCAGGTGCCGCACCGCGGGGTTCTTGGCCGAGCTCACCCACCACTTTGTTAGTCGAGTAGAGGCCGGAGGCGGGACTTGTCTCTTGCCCCTCGCCTTCTTGGCCTTGGCGGTCGGGACCAGTACTCCCTTGCCGCCCGCCAAGGGCTTAAGCTCGGCCACCGCTACCTCCAGAGCGACTGTCTCCTGCTGAAAACAAAAGGCGTCAGAAGAGTTCGGGACGCCTTCCCCCGAGCATGAATCATAAAGTGGCTTACCACGTCACTCCGCTTGAGCACGTTCTTCGGGACCTGCCGCCCATGCTCGAGCTCCTTGCCCTTAAGGGTGCCGAACATCTCGCCAACCCTCTTCTCCACCCAGTCGAAGCCCGGGGCTATCACCAATCAGCAAGAGAAGTTAGCATGAGCCTGGACAGCGCATGCGAAACACAAAAATTGCTAAAGACCACGAAACTTACCGGAGTTATCCTCTTGGGTGATGTCATCCCACCCGGAGATCTTGAAGAAGGGGTGCTCCCTCCTCCTCAGAGGGGACACCCTGTTCTTGAGGAAATCACGGACGAAGTCCCGGCCAGTGAGCCCCATGTTCATGAGCTCGCTGATCAGCTTCAGGGACCGCTCCTCCTCGGCTGCAATGGGCGGGCCCGAAGTATCGACGCTGGGCGCCGCCGCTCCGGTGTAGTGCAGAGAGCTCCCCTGCGCCTCCTGCAGATAAAACCAAGAATCGGCCCAGCCTGCCACCGAGTCCTTGAGAGAGAAGAGGGG
Organism: Guadua angustifolia; assembly: GCA_036346375.1. Taxonomy (NCBI): domain Eukaryota; kingdom Viridiplantae; phylum Streptophyta; class Magnoliopsida; order Poales; family Poaceae; genus Guadua; species Guadua angustifolia. The sequence goes on from CM070519.1 coordinate 28,517,031, forward strand.
GTACCCGTACGGGCGGTTGGCTCGCAAACGGAAGTATAGGGCACCGGTGGGAAGGGCCGTGCCGATGCGGAACAAGGAATAGAAATGGAACAAGAGACTCGCCGTGGGCAAAATGCCCACGAAGCCCTCGCAGAGGTGGGAGAAGATGGTCAAGACAAGGATGGAATTAGGATTCAAGTTGGTAATCTCGCACTCGCATTGCGCGAGTACGGACTCCAAGAACTCACTCTCGGGCATCCGAAGCCCGTTGACAGTATAGAGCCAGCGCACCCTTGGATGGAGCCCCCGAGGAAGGTCCTCGGGTAAGCCGGCTCTCAGACCTACCCGACCTCAGTCAAGCTCGCCCCCAAGCGTGCTTGCTCGGGGGTGCGCGACCGACGACCAGGTCCGAAGGAAGGGCCTCGGGCGCCACCAAAAAGCCGGGCACGGTCCGTGAAGGCGACGTGGCATTAATCACTCGGCGACCTAAAGGACCGTACGGCCATGATCTGAGCTCACTGTGCCCACGTCGCGGTATGGCAAAAAGCGAGGAAACAGTTTCGCCCACGTCCGGGAATAGTGGCACGTCACTCCGTAATAAATGTTGTGATGCTGTAATCGTCTATAAATACCCCATCGCACGTAAAGTTTAGGGTTGGACTCCTTTTATTTTTCCCCTCATACATAGCCATTGGATGCTGGCGGCCTGGAGGGTTGTCTTTAGAACCTCCCAAGGCCCCCGAGCAAGCACCCTGTAATCCATCTTCGGAAGCAGTGCAATCACCGGACGTAGGGTTGTTATCTCCCCGCAAGAGGCCCGAACCAGACCAAAAAAGACCCTCTGTTTGCTGTGTTGTCTCGATCCATAGCTCGGCAGGCCCTCGGACGCTATACCCTCCGTGAAAAAGGGGCCTTAGGTTGATCCCTCATTCAACAAGTAAGCTCGGCGGGGAACCGGTTCCCGAATCATCGACAGGTCCTTTCACAAAAAATTCTTGATTTTGCTGAACCGAAAGGTCCTTTTCGTAAAAAACTGCTAAAAGGACCTAAATGTAATTACTATTTTTTCTGAGGGGCATTCACGGAAGTATATAGTATTATTCCGCCTGAATATTATATCAAACCACTGCAAGAAATTCGTGTTGATTTGGTGCTTAAATAATGATTTGGTGCTTAAATAAAACCCACGGTGCTAATGGTTTTCGACAAACCCTTAATTTACATGTTCGTCTCTGTTTGTATATCATTACATAACCTATACCCGCAAGAATTGGAGAGCAACCGGGAAGCCACCTTCACCTTGCGATTTTGCAAAAAAGCCCTTCCATTTCTCCAAAATTACGAATAGGTCCCTATGCGATTTTTTGTGAAACAAGAATATTTTTTTTCTTCGCGTTTAGGTCCCTGGCCCGGTATTTTTACGGAAAAGCCTCCCGTTAGTTTCGAATCACGAACAAGCCCTTTTCTAATTTTTCAGGATAGCGAACAGGTCCAAAAAAATAACATCCGGGTCCCTACTTCTTACGTTCAGGTCCTTTCTCCGTTTTTCCCGAAAAAAATGTTTTCGCCACCAGAAAAACCCGGAAATTTTTTTTTCGCCACCCAAAAAACCCGGAAAATTTTTTTTCATCACCAAAAAAACGCAGATTCATCGAAGTTTTATAGCAACTTATGTATTTGCCAACGGATCGTGATCATGGTTTTTTAAAAAATGTAGATTCGTCATGATTTATAGCGACCCGTGGATTCGCCGGTGGGTCCTAACGACCCATTTTTTTAAACGAACGCAACCAAAAAAACCAGAAAAAATATTTTCGACACCCAAAAAAACGGAAACAATGTTTTCGTCCCGCGGATTCGCCGGTGGGTCCTAACGACTCATTTTTTTTAACAAACGCAACAAAAAAACCCGAAAAAAATGTTTTCAGCACTCAAAAAAACGAAAACAATGTTTTCGTCGCCAAAAAAACACGGATTTATCGAAGGTTTATATCAACTTATGGATTTACCAACGGGTCATAACCGCGCATGCTATCGAAATTCAACCGGCGCAGCGTAGCGCGCTTTCCCACCTAGTATATACAATGGGAGAATGTACACCTAAGAGTATAGAATTATCTTCATATATATTTATGGGAGTACATACTTTGACCTCTAATATATCATTTAAATGAATGTGTTATACTCTTTTATTGCATTCGGTATACTTAAATAATAATTCTAAGATACTTCAATGCGACATGGTTGAAATTTTTTTATGAAAGCCCTTTATTTATACTATATACACATTTTCATATGTAAAAGAACTGTATATACAAATTATACTATAAAAAATAGATCATGATGAAATTTTTTATGGAACTCATTTTTAAGTATCTTATAATCAGCATTAGAATATACTCAAAAGGACAAAGAGATATAACAACATCATTTAAGCGGCATACTTAGAGTGAGAGTATGTACTTTATGGAGTACAGAACTGTTTTCATATGTGTGTGTGTGTGTGTGTGTGTGTATGAAAATGTTTCCATACTTCTAGCAGCATGTACTCTCACATTCAATATACCATTTAAATAATGTTGTTATACCTCTTTACCCTTTTGAACAAACTCTAATATTGATTATAAGATACTCTAAAGTGATTTCCAAGAAAAAATTTACCAAAACCACTCTTTAGCATAATTTTGTGCATATACTTCATTTTATATGGAAAAATGTATATAACAAAAAAAAGTAAAGGCCTTCGATGAAATGTTTTTCAACAAAGTTGCATTGGAGTATCTTAAATTATTATTGAAGTATATTGAAAGTGATGAAAGAGTATAACACGCTCGTTTAAGTGGTATATTAGAGGTAGGAGTATGTACTCTCAAAAGTATGAAAAAGGCCTCACACATATACATATACATATATATACATACACACACATATATATATACATACATATATATATATACATACACACACACACATCCTCCACTTAACCATATTTTATGCATAACCTCTAGAAAAATTACAAAATTCTACGTCTTAAGTAAAGGAGGTGGGATTCCACTTAGGGCCTGTTTGTTTCAGCTTTGGATTCTCTAAAAGTTGATTCTGGATTGTGGTTGTAGAGAAGCTGATTCTCTAAAAGCTGGAATCCAAAAGCACATATGAAGTGGATTGTAGATTCTAGTGTATATGGGTGGGCTGGATTGTGAGAATCGGATTCTAGAATCAGCCTGTTTGTTTCTGATTCTGCTTTTGAGACCAGAATCCAAAATCAAAAGCTGAAACAAACAGGCCCTTAGATCTTGACCATTCAAGACTAATGCAACGTCTCTGTCTACCTACTTGCATTCTTTCACCAGGATCAAAAATAGGTATTTTCCCTATGTATTTGCATGCAAATTTTTTTAAAATTTTTAGGATGATGAGTTTAACCAATTTACTAACTAGTTCAAACAAGTTTGAATTGAGATTCAAATTAGTGTTTCGTTTTTTATGATAATTTGATTGTAGGTATGTGTTGATTATATATATAAATCAGCAAAGCGTGTGATCTAATTTCGTTAAAATATTTGAATTTGAGTATATTTTTTCTAAGGTATGTGTTTTATTTGAATTGTTATAGATGGGTATATACACTAAAATTGAAAGTTTCAAAAAATATACCTGAATTTGGCTTGAATTCACGCATTTAAAATTATGGTGCCCAGGCCCCATGGTGCCCCTTTTCGTAGTTATATATATATTTGTGTGTGTGTGTACGCGAACGCACGTAGCAAATGGAAGGGAGACCTAAAAATATTTCACCACGCTAGGGTTTGAAATTTTGTTTTTGGTTCACATCTCGGAGGTGGACGAAATCCAAAATTTCAATGAAGTCTTAGAATTTTAGGCGAAATATAGTTAAAATTCAAAAACTAAATTTGAAATCCGAAATTTTTGTACCAAAATCTCGACCGAAATCCCAGTGAAAGTCAACCGAATGAAAAATCATTGAGACGATGTTAAAATTTTTTGAACATTTTTGCAGATGATACTGACAAATCACTAATGTTATCATTAAAAGTTCAGATGATTATCAATCCTAAGAAATTTAAAAAAATTATAGCAGTGCTACTGCCCTGACAAAAAGCCGACTAGTAAATTTTATCCTAATGAAAAATAGTGCAAACGATTTTAGAAAATTTTGAAATTTGTTTTTCATGGTTCTAACATATCGATAATGTTCTCATAAAATTTTTAAATGATGATCAAGCCTAAGAAATTTTCAAAAATTAGGACTGAAAACTGATTGGTAAATTTCAACCGAATGAAAAATAATTCAAACTATGTTAGAAAATTTTTTAAAAAAATTTAGATGGTCCTGAAGCATCACTAATATTTTCATAAAATTTTCATATGATAAGCAAGACTAAGGAATTTTAAAAAATTGTGAGAGTGCTACTTGTCGTGATGAAAGCCTCATGATTAGTACATAGATTTAGACAGTGCATAAGCTTTCATAAAAATTTTGGATTATGATCACACCCAAGTGAATTTATAAAATTCTAACAAGGGTAATGCATCATTTATATTCACACCTAGTGGATCGAATTCATTGGCCCTATGGCCCCAAACCTCCTTGTCTCGGTGCAGCAACATGCCTCATCCACAAACAATTAAACATGAGAAAGTAGTGGGGGATATATACAATCTCCAACAAGCCATCACAATTACGAATGCTATCATGTTCTGGGATGGCTGCCCAATAAATCGAGTTTGCATGATGACGACCGAATTAGATGAAGAAAAAGTAATGCTACACGTCACTAGACTCGAATTAGACGAAGCAAAAGTAGAAATGTATGCTTTTAGAATCGAAAATCTAGTTTGTTAGCCATCAACCACAACACCATTGGGGTTGCAGAGCACTCCAAGCATCATATGATAGTGCTCGACAAGGCAAGCAAAGCTCCCCATTATGATATAGCCATCACTTTTCACCAGTTGGAACTTCATGACAGTAAACTTAGAAGTTGTAATCAACCTTTCACTCAGACTCCTACATTAGTTCACTCACCTCCCATTCCGTACTTCTTCCCTAGCGTTGCTACATAGTTATTCACACATTAATCTAGCAATTTTTGTTCTTTGATACTTTCAGATCATGCTTGCAAAAATGCATTATTCTACCATTTTTCAAAGTTGATTTTTTTTTACTTTTGTACAATGGTACTCGTAGTTCTGAAGTGTTCATAGAGCACCATGTAAGAGAATTATTCGGAAAAATGGGTTTCAAAAATTATAGTGCTACATGTATTTCTTCTGTAGATTTTATTGAGCAACCAAACAGGTTTAATTTTTTTGAAACTTTTAGAGAAGGGTGTTGAGACAATTATTAATCTCTCTTAAAATTTTGGATCATGATCACACTCAAGCGAATTTATAAAATTCTAACATGATTACTATCTCAGTTATGTTCATTCTGTTTTTTAATTTTTAAATGTAACAAATGAAGTTAAATTATTTTGTAAATTTTTATGTATGATCCTAGATTGTTAAATATGGTACCATAAATTTTTCAGAGTATGATAAAGCTTGTACAATTTTATAAGAAACTAAAAGTGTTTCTACTATTTTACAAAACATCTCAAAAATTCAGTTTTTCAACAAATTTTCATGGAAGATGACATTCCTAAGGGTTTGACCCAAACACGGTTAAATAAGGTTAAAAATTCAAAATCCAATAAAAGAACCTGAGGTTTTGGTGAAATTCGCCGAAATTTCTAAAAATATTGTAGCAATTTGATTTTTTTCAATTTTTTATCCTACCGGTATTTTGAATCTCATCCCTGACCGAAATCTGAAATCTTGAACGAAATTTCCAAAATTTCATTAGAATTTTGAACTACTCACCACACTCACAGTACAACTTACATTTGTAACAGGAGGAAGTAAGCAGTAAAAACAATCTCCTTCCTGTTTTTGGTTCTGAGAGGATAGGATATGCAAAAAGTCACTCTCACGAAGAACGACCTGTCGGAGGGTAATAAAATTGTAGGTGTCTCTACCTATCATAGTTTAAATTAGAAATGTTTTTCTGGTGTGATACGTCGCGCGTGTCCGCGATTGCGTTAAAATGAAAGGTCCTTTTCGTGAAAAATAGCTGAAATGATCTAAACGTAATTATGACTTTTTTTGGCATTTATTTAGAGTCCTTTCACGAAAATTTCGCGATCTTGCTGAATCAAAAAGTCCTTTTTAGGTCTTTTTCGCAAAAAAACTGCTGAAAGAATCTACACGTAATTACATTTTTTTAGGGGCGCTCGCAGAGGGAGGACACGAGGCGTGCAATACCGCGCTCGGCAAAAAAATTTGACCCGGATTTTTCCTGCAAAAAATAAAATTTCGTTTTTCTCGGTGGTATTTTTTTTAATTGGTCGCGACTGCGTCAAATCGAAAGGTCCTTTTCGCGAAAAATAGATGGAACCATCTAAATGTAATTATACTCTTTTTTAGCATTTATTTAGGGTCCTTTCACGAAAGATTCACGATTTTGCTGAACTAAAAGATCCTTTTCGTAAAAAACCGGCGAAAGAATCTAAACGTAATTACATTTTTTTTAGAGAAACATTGGTGGAGGGGTGACACGTGGCATCGGTGCCTGGCCGAGAACCTTGCCACGTTTAGCATATGTATAACTAGGTAGAAAAGCGCGCTACGCTGCGCCGGTTGAATTTCGATAGCATGCGCTCGGAAACATAAACTTTTTTTATTTTCGCAAAACCACCAACCGGTAAAAAATAGTCCGGGGGAAAAAGGGGAAAAAATTATCAGAGATGACAATATTCTTTTGTCGAGCCTAATACTCTACGTGTTCACTGTAAGTTGATACAAACCTTCGATGAATCCGTGTTTTTTTGGTGACGAAAACATTGTTTTCGTTTTTTTTGGGTGCTGAAAATATTTTTTTCGGTTATTTTTGTTGCGTTTGTTAAAAAAAATGGGTCGTTAGGACCCACCGGCGAATCCATGGACGAAAACATTGTTTCCGTTTTTTGGGTGTCGAAAATATTTTTCCGGTTTTTTGTTGTGTTTGCTAAAAAATGGGTCGTTAGGACCACCATCGAATCCACGTCGCTATAAATCTGCGACGAATCTACATTTTTTAAAAAACCGTGATTCGATCCGTTAGCAAATACATAAGTTGCTATAAAACTTGATGAATCTGCGTTTTTGGTGACGAAAACATTTTTTCGGGTTTTTGGGTGGCGAAAAAATTGTTTAGGGTTTTTCGTGGCGAAAACATTTTTCCGGAAAAAGCGGAGAAAGGACTGAATGTAAGCGAGGACCGGATGTTATTTTTTGGACCTGTTAGCTATCCCGAAAAATTAGAAAAGGGATTGTTCGCGATTTGAAACTAACGGGAGGCTTTTCCGTAAAAATACCGGGCTAGGGACCCAAACGCGAAGTGAAAAAAATATCTTTGTCTCTTAAGAAATTGCACAGGGACCTATCCGTAATTTCGGAGAAATGAAAGGGCTTTTTTGCAAAAGTGCAAGGTGACATGTGGCCATACCGGTTGCTCTCCAATTCTTGCACATATAGGTATGTTAATGATACTAGTGCTCACTTTAATCACGAGGAAACTTGCCTAGTCTTCCAAACAGTTTGATTGGTTGAGGCTTACAATCATCCCCTAATTAAAGTTCGTAAGTTTCCTGGAAGGAGCGGGTGCCCACGTGTCAATCCGGCGATTTTGCGAAAAAGTCCGTCCATTTCTCCGAATTACGTATAAGTCCTTGCGAATTTACAACATGGTCCTTTGTGATTTTTTGTGAGGTGAAGAAAAATTTTCTCGGATTGCGTTTGGGTCCCTGGTTTGTTACTTTGCGAAAAGATCGTCAGATTAAATGCGAATCATGGCGAGCCCTTTTCTAATTTTTGGGATAGCGGTCGAGTCCAAAAATATAACAAATAGGTCCCCGCTCTTTACGTACAGGTCCTTTCTCCGTTTTTTCCGGGAAAAATATTTTCGTGCTCCGTTTTTCCTCGTTTTCCCCGGAAAAAAATGTTTGCGTGGTCCGTGTTTCCTTGTTTTTCCGGAAAAAAAAATCTGTGGTCCGTTTTTTCTCTGAAAAAACACAAATTTGTTTCCCGTTCACGCGCGTGGCAAAATTTGTTTTCGTAGTCCGTTTTTCCTCCGAAAAAAACTCAAATTTGTTTTTCGTTCACGCGCGCGGCGTGCGTCGCGCTTAGTCCTTTCTCCGATTTTTCCGGAAAAAATATTTTCGTTATCTGTTTTTCCTCATTTTTCCAAAAAAAAAAATTCGTGGTCCGTTTTTTCTCCAAAAAAACACAGATTTGTTTTTCGTTCACGCGCGCGGCGTGCGCGGCGCTTATTGTCCTAGTACCATATGACAAGTCGTCACTTTCCAGGACCGGTCGTCCTTCAATCTTAACTGGGCACCGTTAACTTGTGACCAATTTGCTACCGAAGGACATAACGCCTCATTTGAATCGTGGTCATAAATGTCACCGCTATGGTAGGTCTGTTTGGTAGATGTTTAGATTTTAATTTTACTTAAAATCTGAAATTTGTAGGTTAAAATAAAATAAATTAAGTTTATATTTTTGGTCTAAAATGTAAACAAGATAATCTATCTGAGCATTTTTAATGTACTTACAGTTTCAGCTTCACGAATCTGGTGAAACTAGAATTTTCAGTTTCATCAGATTCATAAATCTAAAGATGCTAAATCTCTGCCAAACACACCCTTAGATGACCTCAAATACGAACCCATTTTTAAAGAGACTTTGACTTAAAATATTGAACTGAACTGGACAATAGTCCTCATCACTCATCCTCTGTCTTTCTAAACGTATGCTAAAGGGGTGCGCTCGTACGTGTGTTAATGTGTGATGAGTGCGCATGGTGGATTGGTGGTATGTGCGTTTTTCTTGTAATAGAAAAAATGAAAAAAAAAGGCAGGGTTCACAGTTACACTCTCCGTTTATTCAAGGGTGTCACATGATAAGTCCGGCCCAACGAAGTGAGCCTTGGCCCACCTTATATTTTCTTGCTCGGCCTAGCCAAAATTGAGCCCATAAAGCCCAATGAGTGTGAATGTGTGATCCGGTGTGGCTGTTGTTCGTGCGAACCTCGTATGGCGTGTCGTTAGTGGTCGTTAACCGGGCAAAGCCCTATCGCCAGCGCGAGGCCCGAACCCCGCCTCCTGTGTGTGCCCCCGATGGCTTCCGCCGCCATGGCCGCCTCGTCCCGCGCTTTCCTCCGCACCCATCGTCGCCTCCTCTTCCGCCACCCCCACCGCTCCGCCTGTCCGCCTCCGCTTCCGCAGCTGCCGCCGCGCCCTCCACGGCCGTCCGGCGCAGCGTGGTGGACGTGCTCCGGGAGCGCGGGCTCGTGGAGGCCACCACCTCCGAGGCGCTCGGTTCGCCGTCGGCGGGCTCCGGGCAGGGGCAGCAGCAGCTCAAGGCGTACTGTGGCTTCGACCCCACGGCCGAGAGCCTGCACCTCGGCAACCTCCTGGGCCTCGTCGCGCTCTCCTGGTTCCGCCGCTGCGGCCACACCGCCGTCGCGCTCGTCGGCGGCGCCACCGCCCGCGTCGGCGACCCCTCAGGCAAGAGCGCCGAGCGCCCCGAGCTCGACGTCGCCGCCGTCGCAGCCAACTCCGACGCCATCAAGGCCCTCGTCGCCCGGGTCCTCGGCCGCGTTCCCGAACCATCCCATCATTCCCAATCTGGTAAAAACTCAATCTCGGAGCAAAATGAACAGGCTCTGGCCAATTCGTGCGCGGATTTATCAGAAAATCTTGGCAATGTGGGGGAAAATATGGGTTCTTTTGTGATCCTGGATAACTACGACTGGTGGAAGGACATAACGCTGCTGGATTTCCTCAAGGAGGTCGGCAGGTTCGCGCGTGTCGGGACGATGATAGCCAAGGAGAGCGTCAAGAAGCGGCTATCGTCGGAGGACGGCATGAGCTACACCGAGTTCACGTACCAGCTCCTGCAGGGCTATGACTTCCTGTACATGTTCAAGAACATGGGCGTCAATGTGCAGATTGGGGGGAGCGATCAGTGGGGGAACATCACGGCAGGAACCGAGTTGATTCGGAAGATTCTCCAGGTGGAGGGGGCGCATGGCCTGACGTTCCCGCTCTTGCTGAAGAGTGACGGGACAAAGTTTGGGAAGACGGAGGATGGGGCGATTTGGCTCTCGTCAGAGATGCTCTCCCCGTACAAGTTCTATCAGTACTTCTTCTCAGTGCCCGATCTTGACGTCATCAGGTTTATGAAGATGTTGACGTTCGTGAGCTTGGATGAGATTCAGGAGTTGGAAGAGTCGATGAAGCAGCCTGGCTATGTGCCGAACACGGTTCAAAGGAGGCTTTGCAGAAGAGGTGACACGCTTCGTCCATGGGGATGAGGGATTGGAGGAGGCCTTGAAGGCAACCGAGGCCTTGCGGCCTGGTGCTCAGACGCTGTTGGACTCACAAACAATTGAGGGGATAGCGGATGACGTACCATCATGCTCTTTACCATATGACCAAGTAATGAAGTCTCCCCTGGTTGATCTGGCCGTTTCTACAGGTTTGCTTGCTAGCAAGTCGGCAGTTAGGCGGCTTATTAAGCAAGGTGGCCTATACTTGAATAACATGAGGATTGATAGTGAGGATAAGTTAATTGAGGAATGTGATATAGTTGATGGGAAGGTGCTGTTGCTATCTGCCGGAAAGAAGAACAAGATGGTTGTGAGGATATCTTGATTGTTATAATTTGTTCGTTGTACTTCATTTTTGGCCATTGAGGAGAAAAGGTAACGGTACCGAGTCTTGTATTCAGATTAGCTGTTCACGAACATATAGATTGCTTTACTGGAAAGGCAAATCCAGCCTTGTTACTCTTCATGACTCATCAGTATTTTTGTGTGCTCTTGACTGTTGTGAATGGCATGGGTTCGTTCTGTCATGTTATGGCATCAATCTTTGGACCATCCTTGGACTACATGTTTTGCTTCAATAGTATTTGAAAGTTCAAGCACTATTAATCTGGTTCTGGCATTAATGAAAAATTTAATATTAAGATTAACCCTTTTGATAATTATAATATTGATTAGTTTCAATAGTTAAATAATAATAAATCTTTTTATGAAACTAACTCTTTTGTTGAGCTTAACTCTTATTACTTTCTTTTGAATGAAAAGGATGAAAATATTAAAAATATGCATTCGAGTTCATATTATCATATTTTGTTGTATTCCTTGGATATAATATTCATGATCATAGTGATAAATCCAAATATGAGACTGACTCTTTTATTGAGTATATCTTTGATTAGTCTCATTTCATTGAAAAATGGAAAACCCAAGGTATGCATTCAGTATTTATTTTATGATATTTTAATATATATTTTGGATTTAAGTTAAAAGATAAACATTATTGTTATTTATACCTCAAGATGTACATTAATGTTTCAATTCCATATATACATAAATACACACATTTATGGGAGTTTATACTTTACCTTGATGTTTCAATAGTATTGATCTAATTTATCTTTCTATATCAATGATCATTACTTTGAAACAAACTCTTAAGTATATATATATAAAACTTGTGTAGTTGTAATATACTTATGTTAATATAGGACAAACTCTAAAGTAATCTCAAAAATTGAATATTTGCATATTGATTCAAGTTCAATTATTTGTATGCACACATTTAATGGAGTTTATTCTATAATTAATAGCCTTAAGAGTATTGATCCTTTTCCATCACTCCATATAAATTGGATCATTACTTTTAGATTTCATCAAATTGAGTATATAAAACCTATATAGTTAATATATACTCATGACAATTTAAATTTTAATTTAAATTGTGTTTGATTGCCATTCAATCAACAAAGAACCAATCATGTGTTGATGGTTCACTGTGTTGACCCTAATGCAATCGAAAGTTCTTAGTATATGAAGCATTAGTTGCATTAGTATACTCAAGGTACGATTAATCTTTCAATAAATTTGTCTTTGGGTTGTGGTCAATCATTAAAGGATAAGATCAAAGAATCTTAGGAGCATCCATTATGTGTTAATGGAGTGCATTGATGATTAAGACAACTATGTGTTTTGGACTAACACTTTCAATGAGTTTGAAATAGGTTAAATCCAAGGTTGATATGGATAAACGAGACAAGTATGTCATCATATGTTGATGAGCATCAAAAGCGTATCTTGAAGCTAAGACAAGGGGAGTTCATCATGTATTGATGAACACGATGAAAATCTTGACTTGGAGAGAAGATGATCGCTCATCATGAAAGTTCCAAGTGGTTGCGAGAGGTAAAGGTATAACTAGTTAGGGCTGAGGATGTGTTCCTAATCTTTTATCGATCTCGGTGTTTGGATGCGAAACCGGATTGCTAGTATAGATTGTCGTAATATTAAGAGGTGTCAAGTGTTATAGCATCAGAAGGCGGTAGCACCACCCTAAGACCAATGCTACCGGCCGGGCGGTAACATCGGCCATATGTGCGGTGTAAAAATCATAGAATGTGTGTTTTTCAGCCAAAAAATTGAAAATTGCCTGGTGCTACCGCCCTAAGCTCGATAACACCGGATTTTCTAAGTAACGACTAATTTTTCTAACTGTTGGTCTGGAGGTCGGTGCTACCGGCCCCAAAAGGGCGGTAGCACCGGGTTTGCTCTATTTTTTTTTGCCTATTTTAAACCAACGGCTAGTTTTTTTTTGAGAGGCTATAAAAGTAATTTTCTTTGGAGAGGCTATAAAAGTAGCCTTGGGGCTGGCATTTTGTGGTTGTTAGCCTTATTGAGTATTTGGGTGGTATTGTGCATATGTTGCACTCTCACATTTGGTTTTTGAGCTAAGAGTGAGCTCTAATTGTATATATTGCAATTATAAAAGGATTGAAAGTCTCTTATGCATGTGTTGCACTTGAGGGAGCCTTATGCATGTGTTGCACTCGCTGATCACCATTATACATATGTTGTACTTGGTGGAGCTCGAGCTAGAGGGCTTGACTTGTTATTCATGGTGTTTACTGACACCTAGACGATGTGTGGAGGTGTCGTGTGCGGTGACCTTCTCGAGGAATTGGGAGATGGCTCGGTAAAGTTGTGAAGGTCGGAAATCACCTACCCGGAGAGGGAAAAAGTTACCACTAGTGAAATCGAGGCGGGTGCTCAATTCGTAGAGTTGGTCCAAAGCAGTTTGGGCTTGCCTCAATGTGGATTAGGGGAGATTGGCAAGTCTCCGAACACAACAAGAAAATATCGGTGTGTCTTTTGTGATTTGCATTCTATTCTTTATTTATACTCAAGCACTTTATATTCATAGAATTGATGGTTTTATTGCTTGTATTTAGGATGTCAAAACCTTAGTTTATCGCTTCCGCATCTATTATCATTTAGGTTTTGACATGTCGGGACCCGAATGTGCAAATTCGAACCCTCTGTGTGTTCCGCACTAGTACAAGATCATGCTAGTGCACACAGGCACAAAATAGATGAATATCACAATCATACTCAACGTTGCCATACTCATGGTTATTAAAACGTCGTTTTCACGTCGGAACGTGCCGGAGCTTTGGAACGTCCGGTCGTTCTGGCGACTGCGCGTAAAACGACTTGGAACGTCCGTTTCACGTCGTTGAAACGTCTAGAACACCCGATTTGGGCGAAACGGGCGTTCCAGGACGCTTTGCGAGGTCAAATGTGGGGTTTTCTGGAGAAGCGGCGCCGAATCGGTAGTCAGATTTGGGGTGGAGAGGTTTTGGAGAGGGAGGAAACAAGAGGGGCGGAGGCGAGCTAACCCTAAAGACCACCGTCCGCCGTCCGTCGTCTGAGAGCTTCGCCCGCATGTGATGCCGAAGCTTCCGCTTGCATGTCCGTCATTGTCTTCTCCACTGCAGTGCCTTCTCACTTGCCGTTCGCTTGTTGAGAAGCTCCTTGCATGTGCCTCGAAGCTTCCGCCTTGAAGCCATGCCTGTCCCTCATGTGGCCCCGGCCAGCTCAGGTTCTCCTCTCCTCTCTGGTTCTCCTCTCCTCTCCCATGACTGGTGAGTCCCTCCGAGGGCTTCTCCGGTTCTCCTCTAGTCCTCTCCTCTCCCTTGTTGGTTGAGGCTGAGTGGTGAGTCCCCTGTCTTGAGTAGTTGAGTGTGGTATGTGTCTGTCTGGTGCACGAGTGGTGAGCCTCTACTGCTCTATGTGCTCTATTGCTCTAGCCTCTACTGCTCTGTGTCCGTCTGTGCTCTAGCCTCTACTGCTTTTGTTGAATTAATATACGATCATCAAAAGGGTATGTGATACAAAACATATTTATTTATTTAATTGAATTATAATTTTTTGTTATAGTAATTCATATGTTGCAATGTGCAAGGGAAATGGGTATATGGGAGAAGAATGCACGGCATATGGCTTCAAACTATGTGGAAGAAGACCACAAAATCAAGGTACATATGTGATATATCTTTGCCCCATATTCGTTTTGCAATAGTGTCTAAAACTACGTTTCAACACTCGTTTAAACGTTTAAAAGTTAAAAAGGGGGTGGGTCGTTTCGTTCTCGTTTTACGTTTTAATAACCTTGGCCATACTAAAGACTTCATCAAATTAAATATAACTGTTATACGACCTTATAGTCCACCTTACATGAATACGCCTTGTAGGGCTATGACTGAAAAATAAATAAATTATAGCGGAATAAACATATTCGTAGAAAACCCTTCAATTTGCCATAGGCAACTGACAAGGTTCGCGCTCTAGTTATTCGCCTCTTCTTAAAACTCCTTTTTAAATGCACGCGTAGCTTCTTCTTCAACTGGTGATATTTTGTTGCAAGGGGTGAGTACATAAAGCATTCAACAAGTTGTACACAGAATGCATGTCTAATCTCTACTACTTCTAATTTTGAGTTGGTGGTGATTGGTCCGTTCTCCACCTCTATCCTGACACGTGGGTCCAGACGATATTACCATCGGCCTTCCACTCCAACCTCCCACGCGCAATAGCTGATCTCCGTGCTTATCCGTTTGTAATTCGCATCACGCCATCGGCTACACTCCTCAGATACAAGATCGGAACGATACCAAACTTCTCTCGCTTATCCTCCCCTCCTTCGCCACATCCGCCGCCGCGCGAGGACTCACCATGGCGAGCCCTCGGTCTCCGCCGATCCGTAAGATCCCACCACAGCCCTGATCCCCGGCAATTGCCGATGCCCCTCTTTGGCTTCCCTTCCCCATCTCTCCCTCCTCCTCCCTCTCTCTCTCTCTCTTCCTTCTTCTCTTCCCCCACTCACCCTCTTTTTTTCTTCTCCCCAGGTCACCATCGCCGGGTTGCTGCTAGATCTAGCGACTTAGGTCCGCTCCTCCGCTTGATCTAGCGGATCCTCGTTAGATCCGATGGCGGGAGGCGGAGGTCTTGAGTGGGAGGCGATTGGGACTGCGGCAGCTGCGACAACCGCAACTATGCCGTCCGCTCCATCCAAACCCCCAAACACCATCCAAGAAACGGAACAAAGAAGAGCCATGTCGCGATGCAGCAGCGGATGCCCATGCCGATGCCGACGCCGGCTGCCGAAATCACCACCGAGCAGATCCAAAAGGTTCCCCCTCTCTTCCCCATTCTTGCGATTCTCGGTAGGGTTCGCATGCCCCCTTTGTGGGGTTTTGGCCTTCTTTCCAGGTGAAGATTTGATCCATTTGCCTGTCCTGATCGAGAGGTGTTAGTTAGGTTTGTACGCGTTCAGCTTGATTGATGGTGGGTGGGTTTAGTCTGGTGGATTAGTGAAGATGCTGTTTCTTTTTTCAACCTTTCTTGGTGTGATTTGACCCGCTATGTTTGAAGTTAGTGGTATGGTTCTCATTGAATAATTGGTATTATGGTTATCAATGTAGGATTATGGTTCCTTTGATGTCAAACTTCAGTTGTTCTATTTTCAAATAAAGTGGTGCATTAAAATTCAATCGCATTGCCCTTTATAACAGCAAAGGGGAAGGGCCAAAGAACAGCGATTTATTCAAAAAGTACAGGAAATGCTTGCGGAGGAAGAGAAGCAGCGCATACATATTGCACACGGACTTCCATGGACAAAAGATGAGCCTGAGGTTTGTCTAGCTTACTTTCTTAACTTTTCTTGAACACAAACCCTTTATTGACATCTTGTTGAAAAGTTATCTTTGTTCTAATACCAGATTGGGAAAATGTTGCTTGTGTATGTTCTCATGGCAACTGCATAGTTCTTTGGAGTTTATTAGCAAAATTGACATAGTGTCAGAATTTTTTATCAATATATTTGCAATATTTATTTTACCTAATTTCCTTTGGAATCACTGTGATGGAAAATTGGTTTTCAGTTAACATGTGATATGTATTGACTCTGTATCTTTGTTTCTACCAGTGCTTGATAAAGCCACCCGTCGAAGAAACCACTGAGCCCGTTGACCTTGTTCTCCACAGTGATGTACGTGCAGTTGAACGTGCTGAATTCGATCAAATATGTAAGCCACCTTACAAACTCATTATATATAAGATGTGAATGAGGTCTTTTCTCAACAGAAATGAGTGTTACTTATTACATCAATTTTATCATGCCTGCTTGAGAATTTAGGTATCAGAGAGGAACATGTTCGCTGAGCAATTAAGATTGCAGAGGGAGTGGCAACAGAAGTTGGAGGAGGAAGAAATGATAAGGCAGCTTAGGAAACAGCTTGTTCCTAAAGCACAGCCAATGCCGTATTTTGATAGTCCATTCGTACCGAAAGGTGAACATCCAGTTTCTAGCAAAACTTCTGTTTCGTTATAAACTAAACAAGTTCCAGTTCAATGCATTGTTTTAATGATGGATACTATGTATTTACTCTGCAGCACTTGAGAGTTTTACACAAGTTACTAACATTTCATTTTTATTCCCTTTTTTTTTGGCTCTGCTAAAGGTCAACAAAACCTGCAACAATTCCCAAGGAACCAAAATTTCATCCTCGGCCAGAAAAGTTATCATGGTGAGTTTACAGTCAAGAAAAACTAAGCAAACACATTTATAAAAAAAAGTTTGTAGTTTCCGGCCAGAATAACTATCAATGTATTCATAGTTGGTTAAGATAGGATAACATAGAATAAGATTAGCTGGAATACATATTGTTTTTTGTTATTATCTATACAAAGCATGCTCACCATGCTTGGTTATGTCAATGATGGCTGACAGTTACTGTCGACAGCAATGCATGGATGCTCCAGAACTGAAGGCATCGCCTCATTAACGATGTGAACGTCAACTGTATCTATCAAGAACTGCAGAGCAACGACACGCATGATATAGATGTTTCCCATTCTTTTAAGTACCTAGCTTCCTTTTTTTTTTCTTTTCCAACTGCAAGGAAGACACCATTAGATTCATTTTTGTAGCTTGGATGAGCTCCAACTACTGTTCTGTACATGCATTATGCATATCGATAGCTCTGTGCTTCAGATGCAAACCACACCTGGGTTAAGAAAATGTTGTACAAGGAACCGCAAAAGGGAAATTAAACGATGAATTTTCTATGATATAATCTTGTATTCAAATGTTGGTTCTTGCCAAAGTTTGAAATAACGCAGCACACATTGAAATAAACCTTTGTGAATAGATTAAATTCTGCTATAGCCGGTATGTTTGTTTTTTTTCCTGCATAGGTCAATGCAAGTCCATATGAGACTAGGTGGATTATCAAGGTCAAGATCAATGATTCAGGTGAGCTCCATTCTCTGATGGATGACGAGAAGTACTTAAAATTCTGCAAGGAAGAAGACATCAAGCATTGAACAAATAAAAGTGGCTTCTGAACAGCAAGAATCTGTGGGTCGATCCCTGTTGATGCTCGTGATGTGCCATCAGGCACTTACCTCACCCACCTGCTGTCTGAAATCAGCAAGGAACAACGTACGGAATAAATTAGTTTTGGCATTTGCTTCTTTTACTAGGCTTGCAAAATTCGAACCTGTAAAGGACATGAGTTTCTTTATTTCTTTGTAGTATTGCCATGATTTCATCTTTAATTATAGCTGTCTTGCTCTCTTAATATTTGAATTATGTGTTCCTGGTCTCTGCCGTATATTGGTATTTGGTGGTGCACTAATAGCTGACCAGGAGATGTTTGTGAAGAAATTCGTGTTGGGATGAAGTGATGCTTAAACTTACAGGAATTTTTCATGTTGGGATACCTTTCATTATGAGGAGTTCTGAACTCCTGATTTTTGGTGCTCAGTTCTTTCTTATGGTATTAGACAAGCAAGCAAACCAATATGACATGTGCAACCTTAACCTCTAGGCATATTGCAAAGAGATCTATAGTTGCAGTATATATATTGATTTAGATTTTAGACATACCAAAGTTCGTATCACATCCTCTTGTCAGTATATAGATCGCCAAAATCTCTACTATATAAAGCAAGAGTTTTTTTCGCATCACTTCATCAAAATTACCCATCTTTGCCACTGCTCTTTAATTGTCCACCTTTGCCACTGTTAGTACTTTTTGCAAATAAAATTTTTATCATAAATTGAGTTTTCATTGCAACGCACGGGCACAATTTTCTTTTGTTGTTTGAGCTTTATGTTTCGTTACCAAATTTATTTTTGTAGCAACGCACGGGCATTGAACTAGTATATTATATGCATGGCTTATTACAAAGGATTGTCTGCATGGTTAATTTGCATAAAACAACATTCGTAAAGGAATAGTATAAGTAGATTAAAAGACAGTAAAACAATAATAGCAATGATAAATTTCTAATTCGCTTTCCCAATAACCAACTCATAATCTTAAACCATAATTTAACTTCTATACCCACATTTGTTTTGATAAAATATAACCATTGATTGTAATTACCGAGCAATGCTCAATACCGCGAGTATGGCTATTCGAATAGATTTGACACTTTGCAGAGGTTATACGCTTTACCCACAAGATATAATCATACACCACAAAGATGAGTGATTATAACAAAGTCTTTTCACTGCCATGTCTAAACTTAGTACTACCCGATAAGGTTTCAATACCGATGGGACTAGTTACCACATCCAGGCTCCCCTCTTACGCCATGTGAGTCTACCCATGCAAGGACTGGTTACCACAACTCAAGTTTCACACCACCATTGGTGGTACCAAAGTTTAGATATAACAAATTAATCATTAAATGCAAACAATGACCAAACTTGACAAAGTATAATACTCCAAATTATGAGTTGAATTGGCAAAGAAAATTGACTTTTCAACCCAACTAGATACATAATGGTCTTTGATGGACAAATAAAAAGTCAAACCAACATAGACAAATATAACATGCTCTTCAACTCACAAAGTCTCCCACCAACCCCAGATCCCAAATTGAGCTTATGTATGAGCCTTTCAGGTACTTTATGCTACTCATAAATCACAGTGAGAGCTTGTTCTGAGCTTCAGTGAGAAAAGGGTTATCTTTTTTTTTTCCTAAGATTGCTTGTCTAATCCTATCTTTCAATCGTACTTTGTGCTTTCTTAATAAAGTTTCCAAATGTTCTATGGTTGAAAATTTTCCACTCTAATTAGGCTTCTTTAGATTAATGAGAGCCAAGTTCCCACCTACAACTGCAACATACTAAACAATTCAATCCAGATCACTCCTAAGAGATTTTATACTCCAAATCAGTCAAACTGAAGAAAAATATCGCATCTAAATGACTCATACGCATTTCATAAATCGTATCGATAGCACAATACGAGCAGTTAAATGACAGAGGACAATAGGCCCCAATACCTTTGTTCTTGACGAACTCAACAAGGTTGTTGCAGTTAGAGCAGAGGGTGTTGTAGCCAGTGCAGTGATCGCGTTCCAAAAGGGAACCAACAACGGTGTCTATTGTGCTGGCGATGGATACTTGTTTCCTCCTTCCTGGCAACGGTGTGGCACGCCGGATAGGCCATGTATGAGATTACCTAGCGGTCCAATAAAGTCTGAGAATTGGTTGGAACCACCTCTTCCTCGACGGTGGTGTGACGAGTAGGATAAGGTGGAGCAAGGGATGAATGGAGTCTATGATTAGGTTGAAGGAAAAGTCGATAATGCCCTTCAAAGAATTTATATACATAGCGAAGTCTATAATACCTTTAATAAATCGATGATCATATTTAATTTCTACAAGTACTATTTACTATCTATGTTATCTACCATAAAATTGCTAATAAATAAGACTTAGGATTTGACTAGCAAAAGAATAGGGTGACCTGCGCTAGATAGAGGCCTCTAAATTTTTATACAACATTTTTTTTTGAAGGACAACATTTACTACACGACATCCACGATTTTACTGCGCTAGATCGAGGCCTGTTCATGGGCAGATTGACCTGGCTTGGCCGTGTTTTTCTGGGCAAAGCCATCGTTGGTCTCCATCCTTCCCAAAAACAGAAATAATAATTTAATTTAAAATAATATTTTATTCTGAATATAAATTAAAATAATATCATTTTATCAATAAAATAGTTTTTAAAAGATTTTATTAAAAAGGATTTTCTGTCTTTTTGGGGCTTCGGGCCTGGGCTTTGACGACTGGCATTCAAGGCCGGCAAAATGAACAGATCCAAATCAACGCACTGCATCCCATCTCATTTGTGCAAACCTGTTTATTATCTGCAAAAAAAAAGACGTTATTTGTTTTTTTCAAACATTTTTTTAAAAAATAATAATTTATCCTTATTTATTTGTAATATTAATAATTTATCTCGTAATGTCTGGTTAACATGTGGACCCTGTAACCATTACCACAAGAGTGCGACTAAAACGGGGCAAATTATAATCTCCCCTTTTCTTTCTCCTCGTTCGCACCAGGTGCCGCCCCGACGGCCTCGCTCCCGCCGCTGCCGCCGCCGCCGCCGCCGCCGCACCTCTTGCAGCCAGGTCTGCTCAATCGATCCCTTCCTCTCCTCTACTATACTCTCCCCCGCGCGTCTCTCCGGTCGAGACCCGTCCCCCGCCGCAGCTCGTTCGAGATCTCGCGGCGGTCAGATTGGCGCGGCCGGCGGCTCGTGGTCTGCGTCTCGATCCAAGCCACGCCTGTTGCGTTGTGGTTTCGCGGCCTAATCGCTGCCGAACCTTGCAAGTAGTCGTTGTTCTAGTAGTGGCTCGGACACTGGTCGCCGTGGATTGGGTTCTGGCTGATGCTTAGTAGTGGCTTGGAATAGATGAGTAGCCTCTCCTGGTGAGGGGTGCTTTACATAAGCCGAATGCTCGCGGCGTAATGAGGATGCGTGGTAGCCTATGCTTATTGGAGGGAGATCACGTTTCTGCTAGTAAGTATGGGGAGATACATAATTTGTAGTTATATTCTCACTACACCAGATTGCATCCGTAGCAGTACTTGAAATTGCTTTGAGATCATATGTTTTGGCAAGGGAAAGCGAACACTAGTAATGCACTCTTTGAAACTTGTTGGTGCTGTCAATTGTCAGAAACTAGGACAGGGATCATTGTTGGTTTAGTGTTGTTTCCCCCTTTTCCTCTGTGGTCTATGATTGAACTTTTGTTCTCTCTCTCTCTCTCTCTCTCTCTCTCTCTCTCAATGTTTTGCAGTAACACTGGACAGAAATGGAGAATATGCAGTATGCCGAAGAACTTGTGAGGGAGTTTCTTGTGTTCAGGGGTTTCACAAATACACTGCAAGCTTATGAGGCAGAATTGTTTACTGAGATCGGCAGGAACTTTGAAGTAGATAAGATCCTAGATTTAGTGTTCTCGGTGTATATACCGAAATACAAAATGGATAGACTGCTAGGCCTGTTTAGCTTCTTTAAGCAGTGTTTCACTTCACCTGCGGACACCGAGCTTTTCTTGGCGCTTGTTAAATTGGAGCAGTCAGTATTACGGTACTATGTTGTCAATGCTTTGAAATCTGGAAGCCAAGAAAAAGTAGTTGAATTCTTTGGTGCATATGGCAATTATCTGATGCAAAAACGTGAAGATTGGCTGGCATGGTTTGGTGCGTTTTCTGAGTTTTCTTTTGCATACATTATGTCTGCAGCATTCTTATGCTTTGCCAATCTCAATCATAATATGCAGCTATTCCATATATTAAGAATCCAAGCTTGGATCCACAATTCCGTATGTATTTCTCCAAAGAATGGCTGGACACTTTGGTTCTTTCATTTCGGAATTTCTTGAGTGGAATATTCAATGGAATTCATATCCTTTTGCGATATCTTCAATGTTGTATCCCTCTTTTAGTTGGTAGGATGTTTTAAATCTTTTATAATATGGAGGAATTTGCTACCTTAACTGAGTTATAAATTTTCCCCATTCTAGTCAATCATTATCTTGTTAGAATGTGCTGTTTCTGAATGTGATTGGATGCTTTGAAACATATATCATGGTTTTCTTCTACACTGTTTTGCCCTTAATTTTTCCACGAATCCCTGCTCTTTTAAAGATAAGCACTGAAAAGAATACCATCAAATGCCTCAAGAACGACATAAAGCAACTGAATAGCAAATTGTCAGAGCTACAAGCATTGTTAGAGATGAAGGATGCTGAAATATTGCAGTTGAGAAGGTAAAGCTATCTCTCTAGACTGCAAGATTACTTATTCGCCTGTAAATGCGTGCGTAGCCTTTGTAATTGCTATATAGCTCCTTCATCTATTGTCTGTCCGCAAATTAACAGTTGGTTTTGGAGATTGGATGAAACTAGGAATACTATGTATATCAAGTTCTTTAACATTAGCTTTCTTCCTATTAGATTGCAAGTCCTATCAATTGAAAGCATGAAGTGGAATGTGACTGCTAACCACCACCCACACGCACACACAAATTAACAATTAGTCACGTCCGTGTGATGAGAAAGAGCTCATCTTTGGAATCTAGAAGGTCGCCACGCATGATCCCATAGGAACGATTTCATCGCCCAACAAACAATTGGGCCAAATTCCATGAGAGGCAAACCAAATACTTTGGTAGCTTGAGTTGGGGACTTGGGGCTGACAATCAAACACACCCAAGAGTCTTTGATGTTGAATGGAAATGCATCTGTAATTTCATTTGTCAGATAGTTTACTTCATCATTGAGACAAACATGGAAATTCAGATAAATTTTATAACCCATTTTACGGAGTTTAAACGAGTTTGAAGGTTATGCTGCCTTCCACCCAAGGAGAAGTCCTCTGAAATGTCTCAACTGATAAATACAGGAATGGTTTCGGAAACAAGAATTTAGTCAAGACTAGTGCAGATGGTTCCTCCCTTGAGGGGCAAGATATTTCAAGAGGCTATGGAGAATCCTCAGCTTCAAGTAGCATTGTACAGGGTTTTGACTCACAGTCTTCTAGTTCAGTGAAATCTTCTACAAGAGATGGGAAATTCCATGAATCTTCTGAGATGACCCATGCAGGTTGACTCTTAATAGTTATTACTAGTTTTTTTTCATGGCATCTGTATGTTTCTTTACCATTTGGTTTGTGGGGTAGCTAATGATATGGTTCTGTCAGTTTTTTCACACCCACAAAGCATGGCACCCCTCTTTACTATCATTCATTCTAGTGTTATCATAGTGTGGATTGTGTTTATATGTCATCCGATTCCAACATAATTTTCTATTTTGATATTCTTCAATGCTGCTAATGTGTTTAACCCTATTTACAGGACTACATTTCATCTTATAGCTATGTCAATGTTGAAGCATAACATGTTTCTTTTGCTGCAGAGAATGAACATATTTTGGTGACAGAGGAAGACTTTCCTGAAGTGAAAGTGGATTTTCAGGTAACCTATAGTTTATCCCCAGTAGGATATTACCCCTTTTTTGTGTTTCCTATATAACTAATTAAACTTGCTGACAGGAAACATTTTTAGGTCATAACAGTTCAATTAGCCGATGCCGATTTTCTGCATCTGGGTCAAATATTGCTAGTTCTTCAATTGATGGTACAGTGAGGTAATTGTGCTATCTGAACTTTCATTTGGTTTCCTAACTGAAACTTCTAGATTTTAACCCGTTGATTTTTAAACTCTCAAAAGAATCTGGACATATGATTCATCAACACCATCATCCAAAAATGCCACTATATACTGTGGGGCTGAAGTCAGTGCACTTTCTTGGGAATGCAGATCCGACCGCTTGGTATGTCTATATTGGACCATGTCACACCCCAAATAACTTTGTAAAAACATATTTTAAGACTTTTATTTTATCACCTATTTCTCTTGACAGTAGCTGCTCATAGGCACAGCTAATGGCGGCATTAAAGCTTGGAATGCTGATGCAAAGAGAGTCGTTTGCGACCTGAGTACATCAAGAGAATTTCCAAGGTTATTAACCTATTTTCTTTGGGCTTATCGATGATGACTGAACTTTATGCTAATGAGGCTTCAAATTTCTTGCAGTGTGTTAGATTTGAAGTGTAGCCCTGTAGAACCTGTGTTTGTCTCTGCAGCTGCATCAAGACGGTAATTTTTTGATCACATTACTTTCTAAGAAATTAATTGCCAGTTATTGCAAGATGGGAGCTTCTTCCTACATAGAAGTGATACTGTTTCTGTTGTGTGATAGTGTTCGGTTTTCCTTTCATGTTGTTTAAACTATACAGAAAATAGTTTCAGCATGGTATACCTTGTAGTGGTTCTTTTAACACCATTGTATTTTTATGCTCCCAGTTGCATTGTCTTATTTCCAGCTTTAAGTTACTTTTCAGGCATGGAACTACTATATTTGACAAAATAGGATTTGCTTCTTTGACTGTATGGCATATGAAAACATGGAAGCCTATGGTACTTCTTTTGGTTTCACCCCCTTGGCATGAACCTATGTGTGGATTTTTAGCCAGTAAACTTTTCCTCATGATATATATCTTTTTTCTTCTATTGTGAAGACAGTGCTCCCTCTTGGTGAGGATCCACCTGCTATTACATCTCTTTGCTTCAATCACAATGGAAAGATCTTGGCAGCTTCTGCAACAGATGGAATGATCCACATGTTTGGTATCCTTTTATTTTAATATTCCCTTGGCATCTGTGTCAACTTGTCAGCCTTTGACTTGGAACTTGGTTTCACTTATTGCTTAAGCAGAGCTAGAACTTGGTTACATTGTTTGCATGAAATTTTATTTGTGTTTTGTGATTGTTTGAGCCCATCATAATTTCCTTGACTGTACATAGACATGTCTGCTGGTCTTCAAATCACTGGATGGCCTGCTCATGATTCCCCTGTCAGCTCCGTTCTTTTTGGGCCTGCTGAAACTAGCATCTTTAGTTTAGGCTCAGATGGAAAGGTATATATAGCCTTTTCCTTTTAGTGCGTGCGTACAAATAGCCATGTCCATTTCGATGCCTTTTCCTTTTACTTAATCAGGTGCAAGCAAAATAATTAATAGCTTTAACATTTGTTGTAGCTTGATTTTGTATTCATTTTTCTTATGCAAATATTTCTTTTATAGTTTTTCATTCGTTTGCATGCTTATATCTCATGTCGACCATATGATTTTTAGATATTTGAGTGGAGCTTGCACAATCAAGGTCAGATTCTTTGGTCAAGAGATTGCAGTAGGTAAGAATTTGTGATCATTACCGAATTGTAAATGGCAACTAATGTTGGTTTGATTGACTTTACCTATGCTGGATTTATACTTGGGTTACCAGTTTTTGTCAAGGTTAGGTTATTTTAGGTAAGAATCATTGTATGACACGCATAATTCACAGACCAAACCATTTTCCAATCCACAGGTTGAAGGAATACCATTAATCTTTTAAAACCTTGCTATATGTGATCTGTGAAGGATTTTAGGATATTTGCTCATAGTGAATTATAATTGGGCTACCAGTTTTATCTTTAAATGATCAATGCTGGAAAAGAATTTATAAGGGTGTGTTTGGCAGGGATTCAGCTTCTCCAGATTCGTGAATCTGGTGAAGCTGAAAATTCTAGCTTCTCCAGATTCATGAAACTGAAGCTGTGAGTACATTAAGAGTGTTTAGATAGATAATTTTGTTTACATTTTAGACCAAAAATATAAACTTAATTCACTTTATTTTAGCCTACAAGTTTCAGATTTCAGGAGAAGCTAGAATCTGAGCTCTACCAAACAGGCCTTAAAATAACCGGGATCCAGCAATTTTAATCTCATGGTCTCCCACGTGAATGTAGACCCTAGTTTCTGCTATATCCACTTATGCTAGATTTCTTGATACTAGGTGCAGATTGGGAGACTTGTTTTTCATGTTCGATCGAGCAATGTTCTGACCTTTCTGGCTAGTCGAGTTTGCGTACACGTGAAGTACTATGCTACTGAATGCTCTACCTGATTGAACTCTTGTGTATTTAGCCAGAACTGCATACCTTACAGTGGTAGTGTATCGTGCAACTGTGGTGTATCATAGCGCTAGCTCATTTCTCTTGTGCTTCTATTACCAGGTTTTGCAATCCAGAGAGCTTTAACAAACATGTGCATGAGATAGCATTGGATTCCAATGGCAAGAGGCTGCTTGTTACATCGGGTTTGGTTCGGGCCCCAATTTATCAGGTTTCCACTGTTATTCAAACTTCCTTGTTAAGTTCATTTTGCAGTAATTGATACCAATGTGACTATCTACAATTTTCCTTCCAGGTTCAAGGCCATGAAAGCGGGCTGAGAACACTTCCTCACAGTGCATCTATCACCAGTGTGGATTGGCATCCCACACTGCCAATGTACATTACTGGGTCTGCAGACAACTCTGTCCGGGTCACATCTATTCTATGATTTCTATGAGAATTTTGCTCGTGAGATTTTGTTGATTGCTCAATGCAACCAGAGGTGCCATTCCGTAGAAGTTGTCAGTGAAATCATTGAAGCTCCAAGCGGCGAATCAGTTTCTCGAAATGGCCTCAGCATTTCGAATCCCCAGTGTGTGCTTCAATTCCTGTCAATACTCTCCTGTATTTGTCCAGGCGGGAGGCTTTTGTCTCACGAATTCACAATAACTTTTTGCATGGAAGATGGCTTGCATTAGTTCTGTATTTGCCGCTCTAGACCTGGTTAGTGGGTGTAATCTTTTTGTCGTTGTAAAACGGGTAAAAATTCCGTGATCTTTTGCACGTCAGGAGGTAGAGCTTTTACAGCGGGTTGCTCCCATTCTTTTAACATGCCTGTCATTAAAAGCAAATAGGGATCAACGCCACACGTTTCAGCTTTGTAACGGCAGCTGGTGAGGAAATACAGTGTGTGACACAGCATTTGGTAGGTGCAACGTTGGAGTTTTGGATTTGCACCAAGTTCGTGTAAGGATGGTACAAGACCCAACTTCTAGTCGCCTTGTATCGATTTACCAATGTGTTGCTATTTGAGGCACAAAAAATTGTTTTATCGATTGAACATTGTTTGATATCTGTGCGTCATCTGATTTGGGCACGTCTAAAAACAGGTGCGTGTTCTTGCCTGCTCAGTTTGTCTTTGGTGAATAAAATTAATATAAACAGTTCATATATACGTAAGTCTCCCAGTTTGTAGCAGTGTTTGTTTATCACTGACGTTCAGTTTTTCCTCACCAAAGAAATCGGAGCAGAAGATAAGTACTCTGGTTAGGACCTGTTTGAATCCACTAACTCTAATAGTTAGTTGACTAAAGGCTAATAGCTAGTTAATTATTAGCTGGCTAATTATTAGCTAGGGGTTGTTTGGATCTACTAGCTAATAGGTGGTTGGAAATTTGATTGTGGGTGCAAATGTCCATTGTACCTTTGTATTAATTAGCTGAGTGTGAGGAAAAGGGGCCTACGGTGGAGGGATCCGAGGGCAAATTGGTCTTTTGATTATCCATTAGCTGAAATTAGCAGGGGAGAACCAGCTAATGAGATAACTATTAGCTAGGTTGTTGGCTAACTATTAGCTAGGTTGTTTGGTTCTATTTCAACTAATTTTAGCAGCTAACTGTTAGTGCTAATGGATCCAAACATAACTTTACTGTTTGTCCTTATGCTATTCATTGCCCTTCTGGATAAGCGGATCGAAATTGAGCCCAATTGTCAAAGAAATGTAATGAATTGTACTCTTGGAGCAATCAAACTGGGTTGGGTGTCACACAGCTATCAATGTGACCAACATATATAAATTCGTCATGCTCCGTTCCAAGAAGAAAACTGACTTGATATCTCCTTAATGTTCATGAACGGGGCATGCCATAACATTCATTTATGTCACTGGCAGAACAGTTTTGACAACTTGTTCTACGTACTAGTAGTAGCAGCAGCAGAATACTTTGAGCTGAAGGATCGATGCAGCTGCATTCTTCAATTGTTTGTGCAATTTGCACATACATTCTATGACATACATATATAGATACTGCAGATCTGAAAGAAAAAAACTTGTAAAAATTCAGCTGCAGCTAGTTCATCAATTTTGTGTCTCAGTTTTTGTTGAGGGTTGGGTGTTTGGTAGGAATGGTGCCTCAAGTTTCAGCTTCCAACTCCCAACAACATTTCTCGATCAAACAGATAACGATCTGGACCCGCCATTCGACCCTCCAGGAATTTCACTTCTACTAGTTGACTTGAATACTTTGATCATAAGTCTGCGACGACTAGACCGCTAAAGGGGGGAGAAGGAGAAGCTGCATTATAACGTCAATTATTTAATTTTTATTCCGAATAAATAGTTCCAGCCTATTATTAAATTTGCAAGCTGGCTGAACTGCCAACTAGAAATTAATCACTTGGCTTGTCCGGCCATATGGTCTAGTAGAACTAGTCTGTTTGCATGACATGTTCTAGGTGTTGTCCAGTCACACCTGCAGCTTGCAACATGCTCAGTGACTCAGAGAGGAACGTCGTACACGTATAGCACATAAATATTTCTTAGCTGGTAGGAATCCCACTTTTCGATTTCTGTGATATGTATGTACTTGCCACGAAGGTTGTCAGGATCTTGGTTCATACCTTTGATCCTATGATGGGAAATTGGGAACAATCTGGTCTTTGATCATGCGGGATATAAATTCGGAATGACTTTAGTTTGAACGTCCGATTTTTTTCAAATACGTTGCAATATTTGTTCTCATCGCGTGCAACATATTTTTACACCGCGTGCAACATTTTCCTTCGACAAACAGTAGAAATGCGGAACAGTAAACAGATGTTGTAAGCATTGAAAACAAATGTTGCATGTGTCGGAAAAAATATTGCACGCGTTGAAAAAAATGTTTCAAGAGGCGTCCGATGAAATAAACAATAATCAAACGTCCGAGCGCTAGTATTTGCCTATAAATTAGGCACAGCAGATTCAGATCTTATATAATCTATTTTCTCAGACATATGAA
Source organism: Guadua angustifolia (assembly GCA_036346375.1). Lineage (NCBI taxonomy): Eukaryota > Viridiplantae > Streptophyta > Magnoliopsida > Poales > Poaceae > Guadua > Guadua angustifolia. The sequence goes on from CM070519.1 coordinate 28,546,308, forward strand.
ATGGCGCAATAATCGTTGCTGTCTTTCTGATGTGATGCTAGATAGATAACATGTTACAATATATGGCTGGCCTTTGCTGGCGTCCACAGTTCATAGGTGCTGGAAATTTTGTCATTTAAGCCTATGGGGTACGTAGCCCTCTGGGCTCTGGCTAAACAAAGCTAGCTTTGATGTTTTAGTAAGCCTAATTGAGTCCCCACAAACATCTTTTAGCTTTAATATTCTTCATTTACAACACCACGCGCTAATAAGTGAGGTGCGGTAAGCACAATTAAGCTGCATCAAAACATAATTCGAGCTCACCTCCGTCTCCACAGAGCTGACCTGCTACAGTCCTGAACAAGCTACGTCTATTTTTCAAAATACGAGAATTTTATATGATTCATACGTAGCGAAATTATCGAGAAATTCGCGTGTCCCAAACAGGCTAGCTCCCACCAACGGGCTACCCTCGGACCAGTCCAATAATCGGTAATATAACGACGAGAAAAATATCTAACATCACGTGATTACTTTTCTCAGTTGTTGCGAATCCGGATCCATTTGTTGGTGGAGAAACTGGAGTTTTTATAGGAAGACTGAACTGAACCACCCATCAGCAGTTCAGCACCGCATCTGCATGCCTGCGCGTAATCGCATTTTGCCTTTCCATTTCGCGTGATAAGCGACGGCCGATCGATGTGATCGAGCTAAATTAGGTACTTAAGCGTGCATCTAGATGACCAGATCCCATTAAGGCATGAATGTAGGCTCTGTTTGGTAGAGCTCTAGATTCTAGCTTCGTCTCAGATCTGAAACTTGTATACTAAAAAAAAATAAAATAAATTAAGTTTATATTTTTAATCTAAAATGTAAATAAGATAACCCACCTAAATATTCTTATTATACCCATAACTCCAACTTATAGATCTGGTAGAGTTAAAAACATCCAACTTCACCAGATCTTCGGATCTAATAAAACTGAAGCTGTACCAAGTATAGCTGTACTTCCGACCCCAAGCTCATAAATAGCCACCAACTCGTTCATGTGGCCGTTTCATCTAATTAACAAGCGATTTTCTGCAGCACTTGTTTGAACAAACGAATTGTTGCGTGCTGGCACTTGGCTTTATTGAGTTGTATTTCACCCAAAAGCTTAAAAGCTGATGAGGAAAAGTGGACAATTCACTTATACTTTAACACTCCCCCTCACGTGCAGACTCCTTCAAGCCTAGGACGTAGAATAGAAGTGGACTGCAATTTTTTTTTAATTGCGTCAATTGGGTCTTGAACTCGAGACCTCTTGGCTCTGATACCATATTGAGTTGCATGCACCGACCAGTTCATCCAAAAGCTTAAGCTGATAAGGAAATATGGGCAATTCACTTATACTTTAACAGGCTTGAAGCTGCCCAAAAAAAAGTCTTGAGCAGATGCCGTTGGATCGATCATGGTATTCGTGTGTGTGCTTCAGTCGTTGATATCGATTAGAAAATTTTTCGCGGCGTAATACGTCGCGCGTGTTTTTTTTCCGTAGAATTTTTTTTCCGACAACGTTTTTTTAATCGTCGAAATAATGAGCGAAACGGCTGAAAGAACACAAAATTTTTCGCGGCGTAATACGCCGCGCGTGTCGTTTTTCCGTAGGAAAATTTTCTTTTTTTTCGGTGGCGTTTTATTTCCTAAATCGTCGAAATAACGAGCGAAACGGGAGAAAAAAATATAGAGATAGAGTTGTAAAAATATCTCTTTCGACGAATTATTTGGAAAATATTTGAGACCGAGCTGGAAAACCGCGGCGGGAAAAAAGTCTAGAGGAAAAAGGGTGAAAAATTATTAGAGATGACAACCTTCTTTTGCCGAGTCAAACACTCTACGCGTTCACCGAGTAATAATACATGTTTTAAAAAATATTAGAGATCGAGATGGGGGAAAAAGGGCGAAAAACTATTAGAGATGGCAACCTTCTTTTGCCGAGTCTAACACTCTACGCGTTCACCGAGTAATAATACATGTTTTAAAAAATATTAGAGATTGAGATGGGAAAAAAGTCTAGAGATAGAGTTGCGCACATATTTCTGGTGACGAAAATATTTTTTCCCGGGAAAAACGGAGAAAGGACCTAGACGTAAGGAGTAAGGACCTGATTGTTACGTTTTTGGACCTGTCCGCTATCTTGAAAAATTAGAAAATGGCCTGTTGGCGATTTTAATTTAACAGGAGTTTTTTTTCTGTAAAACGGCGTGCGAGGGACGCGAACGCGATTTTAAGGGAAAATATCTTCCTCTCACAAAAAATCGCGAAGAACCTATTCGTAATTTATAAAAGGACCAAAGCGTAAAATATTTTTTTGAGCGAGCGGCGGCTCGGCTCAAATCGCTGCGGTGCCAGCAATTCTTCAGGATTTAGAGGGGTATTATACGATGATCGGAAATTTGGCTTATCTCTAATAAAGGAACATGCACCTGATGTATACATATCCTAATTAATTATTCCCTCTACTATTTTTTTATTTGACGTTTTTATATTCCATGGTCTTCAAGATAACTTTGACGTTACTTCTGTACTGACTTTATATTGAAATATACTAATAAAATTATAATATTATGAAATCATTTTAACGACAAATATTATGTTTATGTAAACCAATCTAAATAGTTTTAAACATATTGATGATAAAATTTTATAAAGTTTGATTGCACAGATTCAACGTCAAGTAAAAAGAGAAAAGAAAGGAAGGAAGAGAGTAGTAGCCAATGACCTCGTTAGCATTCAAAAACTGTCTATACCAGTTCATTGTTGGAAACTAGCTAGGTGCACACATTCCTCTGGGGGATTCAAAAATCATTTTTTAGAAACTGGTTCGAAATTCGCGGTACAAAAACCACAATAACCACTCGAAAACCGTCGTAAACCGAAGAGTTAAGAAATCAAAAAAAATTGAAAAAAAAATTCAAAAAATTGAAAACCGAAAAACCGCTCGATTTTCACAAAAAAATGTGGTTTTTTGCGAAAAACCAGCTGACCAATCAAATGTTTCTAAAAAACGGTTTTTTGAGCAGTTTTTTTTGCGAAAACCGCGGTTTTTCAACGGTTTTCGAGCGATTTTCAACACATAAATTTTTTCAAATTTTTTGGATTGTTTTAAATTAGACCGGTTTACCGAACAGTTTTAGATCTCGAATCATAACAGTAAGGTTAAAAACCACGGTATTCAAGCGGTTTACTGCAAAACCGGCAAAACCGTGAACCCTTTATTTATCCTCTGACCGCAGTGGCAACAAATAGTAACGACCTTGTTACAGAAGTTATCACGACATATGCAGGAAACCGGCCGGCTTCCCCTGATCGCAGGCAAACGCATGTTCGAGCTATCTCCCGTCGACGAGCTACATACCGAGCTTGCACGCGCGCGCCATCCCCACCCCCACACAAATTCACACAAATTACGGCGCAATAGGCGTGGACCAATCGGTCTCACCACCGTCGGCATTTGCCGGTAATCAAAGACGGCCGGATTCGCCGTGCGTGCCTTGATGATCGCGCGCGTTACCAAGCAAAGCAGAAATGCTCATTTTGCTGGCACTTGATGTCGAGGCTAGCAGGCTAGCTATCAGCAGCTAACCCCGGGCAGAGCTGTAAAACAAACTTGAGACTCATGGGCTGCTCGGCTCGTTCTAATTTTGATTCAAGTTTGGCTCGATTTCTAAACGAGTTGATCTCGAGTTTGATCTCAAACTCACGAGCTTCAACGAGCCGAGCTCGAATAGCTTGCCAGGACTCATTAAAGTTACTAAATATTGTGAATCACTTATTGGGTATTAGAGTATGTTAACTCTTATCGAGCTTACTCGAGTCGAGTTTAAGTTTGAGATTTTCTTATTATTGAAAATTGGTGTAGTAAATGTTACTAAGCTTACCCAAATCAAGCTTGAGCCAAGCCGAGTCTAGGTTGAGCTTAACTTGGGCTTAGATCTAGACTTGAATCTTAACTCAAACTCGCTCTAACACTACTTTGGGTTGTATTCCGACGTGTAAATCAAGATGAACAATTAAAGTGGTGTTGTTTTGAGTAAAGAAACGAAGTTCAAGCATATGCGACCGAGGGGGAGATGAGGAAGTTCAAGGAAAGATGGTTGAAATCCTAAATTATGAGAAGTATGTTGTGCCAACAATATTTAAATCATATCAATGCAACACATGTGATGGCTATGTGTTAGATATAACTCAAATATCTCAACTTACCATATCTTTTGTTTTATTCAAATAGGTTGTTAATCCAAATCTTTTATAATTAAGACTCTTTTGGTTATATATACCAATCCTTGTACTTATAATCCTTGGAACTGTTATAATTGATTATTTTCTATGGTTTTTTCCGAGATCGTATGAGCTGCACGGATGGAGGGTATGTTGACTTGCATGATTTGAAAATAGAAAACAAAAGCCTAAGTGAGAGAGAAGGAAAGAGTTCAACTCGGTTTTAAAAGAAAGAAAAAAAAATCAATTCAGATTGACATCATATACCAAATTTAAAAGTTCATAACTTTCACATCCAAACTCAGATTTTGACGTTCTTTACTTCCTTGAAAGCTTACGACATTATCTAAATTTCTTTTCATTATGAGACGTCCAGAATATGCTTTCTTTTATGTTTAAATCACCCGACAAGTTTCCGCCTGTTCGTTAGCTAAAATTTAAGTTTTAAAGTTGTAATCTTTTTCTATCTTTTAGAATCCAAGTTCTATATGTTTAAAAGGTAAATTTAAGTCAGTTTAGATATGTTTTAGTGTACATTGTACACCAATATAAGGCCAAAGTGCCTACCCCATATAGGAAGATTAGCGTTGATGCATTAAATAAATTTTCAAAAAATCGCCATGGTGTTTGGGGGTCATGATCAAGATGTGTAGGTGTGTGTATAAGTTGAACAGAGTTAATTGTCATGAGTTGAAAGAGTAAGAGTTGATTGCACAAGTTGAAGACTCATCGTTTTTTAGTTTATGCTAAAGAAAACTCTTATAATTATATCTTTTCAGATTGATTCACAAGTTATCGTATGTAATACCGTAAAAGATCAAGTATCACACACACATCAATTAGCGATTCGTTGATCCGCACCAGTCAACCTCGCTCCAACTCGGCTCCTTTGCAGCCCCTACCCCGGGGATGCACGCAGCACGCTCCCATCGCTCTTATTAGTTCTTTACGATGCAGACCTCTCACGTTCACGGGGATCGCCGGTCGGCCGCTTGTCACGGGGACGGGGGTGCATGCCGACTGACGTCGACAACCACGTATATTTCATACGGAATATATCGCTGTCCCTATATATGGACAGGATCGGATCGTATCCCCTGCCTTTGGGTTCGCAAATGGATCGTAGGAGATGGGCGTATTTGTACGTACGGAAAAATTGATACATGGAAGAAGCTTATAGGGAGCAATGATTATCGCCTCCTTTTGCATCGCTACAGGGATTCTGAATTATTGCAGCCGATTTATTGCAATAAAAAAGAAGTTGTTGCGATGGGTAGAGTTGTTATCACCGACTGTATTTTCGTGGTAACAGATAGTTGATATTGCCGCGATTTCTTAGCGTTGTAATAATTAAAATTTGAGAGACATTTCGATGCTTTTTCCTTTTAACAGCTGCATAAATATTAAAACATGAATGAATGATAGATAGTGATTATTTATTTCTTTGGTTGCTTTAAGATTTATGCAACTTGTACTGAAAAAGAAATCATTGAAACACTGCTCTTAAAATTTTTGATTTAATAGAATGTGCTTATTGCAACAAAAAAAAAGATTTTGGTAATAAGTAGAATGTGCGAATACATGAGGCACATGAGTTTACTGCTCACTGCTAGCTACTCCTACTCAATCAGCAACGCTACTGCCTATACGTACGTCGCTACCATGCATGGACTCCTCTGCCGTACGATCACTGCACGTGAGTCCTACACCACGTGGGGTCCACGCGACAGTGACCCGTACGGCAGAGGCCGGATGGCCGAGAATCTGCTTCCTACCATGCATATATGCAAATTAAGGCACATAGATATACGTTCTGTATATGCCTGATTAACACGCTAGTTAATCACTTAGGTCATGTTTGGAAGTAATGTATTTTCATAATTTCTAGGTAATGCCATAGTTTCTAATAATATCAGGGTATTTTATACTATAAGGTGTTTGGTTACCATGTCAAAAACTCTGTATTAAAAACTATGGTTTGGTAGATATCATAGTATCTTTGGAGTATTTAAAACTCCACTTCAACCCAAAGTTTTTATGATTTTGACTAGCTTCTTGTCTATTTCAATTCAAATACCATGGTTTGTGATATTGCATCCATACAGTTGATAGTTCCAAGGAATACCATGATTTTAAAGGGGTTTGATAAAACTATGGTATTTATGACAAAATAATTACAAACCATAGTATATTAAAATTATAATTTTAAAAAATTATACTTCCAAATAAGACCTTAATTGCTACCCTCTTATACGTACGTACTTCCGTATGTATGTATGGTTCAGCTTTCCCTATCGCCATGCAACTGCCTGCCTGCGTCTGCCTGTGCTAATCTCGAGAATACCTAAAAGTGTTGCAAAGTTGTAGTATTCAATCAATGCAAAAGATCGCCGAAGTCTAGCTAGTTATGTAAAGAGAGATGCTTTCCTGAGAAGACCGTGACACAGCCGATCGAGTGCCCAACAGGGCAAACATACAGATGAGTTGACAACGATGCGATAGAAATGATCAATGATGCACACGAAAGTTGGTGTTTTGCCTTGTCTTCTCAAGCAACATATTCTGTGCACATAGAGTTTTTCGTACATATATTATATACATCAACTAATAAAAATTATAAAAAATTTTAAAAAAAATTGTAGATGTACTTTACAACTTTGATGGCAACGTATCCTGTGCACATAGGTCTTCCTGTGTGCACACCAACGAACCTACAATTTTATACATAAGTAGGGCGATCCATGAAGTACATCTACAATTTTTTTCAGATTTTTTCGTGACATTTGTTAGTTGGTGTGTACGGTGTGTACATAAGAAGACCTGTGTGTACAAGATACGTAGCCAACTTTGATTCCTGTTAGGGAGAGGTATCCATGTGGATTAAACTTTTAGCAAGCTAGATATAGGGCTGATTCACAGGCTGGAAAGGATTGCGTAGCTTCTAATCACCCAGATTCCACCCTCACTCACTGGGAGGGGTGAAAAACATTCCTGTTTATAAAGAGCGGGTTCTATCTCTCTGGTTGCCAAATAATATCGTTTTGAATATTGATATAATTTTCGATGCAACTTTTTTTCGCTAATTGCTATAATATTTATAAAGAATAACCGAATTAAAATATTATGAAAATACTTCTTTTAGATGGTGGGAATAATTGACTAATGTAATCATTTTAAGGCCTACAGCCCATAGGTCATGGGTTCAAATTTGGGAAAATCGTGGTGAAAAATCCACACTAAAGAACCCACATTACCTATAGTAGTAGGTGGAAAGTCATCGGCCGAAGAGACATCGTTCCATGGGGCTCTTAACTATTTATCACTTTTTATGGGGTGACTGGTAACAGATTTGCCACTTTGTGACTTATATTACTGTAGCCTGTCAGTGACTCATATCACTGTAGCATTAAGTGGCACTCCGTAATAGTAGCAAATAGTTAATTATTCCATTCTCGATGCCACTAGACCATGCTACAGTTGGTATTATAAAAGCACTTTAAGGTAAATATACACATATTGCTTTCATATATCAGATCTATATATTTAAAAAGTTATCAGCAGATAAAGCTTTCAAAGTTTGACTCTATTATCCAAAAACGTCACTATCTTGAATTTCCATCCGTCCAATTTTTAGCACTTAGACCAGAAAGATATTAAAAATAACTTGATTAACTCTATTTGTTATCATTAAGCACTATTTTCAATGTATGTATATAGAGAGTATAAAGTAAATTTATGTATGTAGAGAGTACTCCCACTATTTAGAAATATAAGACTTATAATTTGAATAATCTTGTTCAAAAATATAAGGTTTGCATGTAGATTTAATGGGACTTTTTATATAAGACTTGCATGTAGTTTTAATGAGACTTTTCCTACTATACTCATATTTATTCTCTTTCAACTACATGCATTTATTCATTACCACCACACACATAAACTATTATCTCTTATCTTTCAAGACAATTAAACAGGGTTTCTAAGTCATTTTCACTCATACATTTCTCAATTTCACCTCAACCTTAATCCTTGTGCAAAAATCAAAATATGCCTTATATTTCTGAACAGAGAGAGTATAAACTAAATATGAATATTTATTACAGGTATAGAGAGAACATCACAGCAATTTTATATTAGAATATAAAATACATTATATATTTATACGCAATTAATAGCACCGGCAACGGCAGCGCAAGTGGCTAGTAGGGGTAGCAAACAGAGACGATGGCGATGCATGGACGTGTATTAATAGAACCACTGTTCAATCAATACAGACTATTCGATGGGAATTACTGGCCCGTACAGACACATTTGCTTAACCGCCACATGCATGGTCGTGCTTGCGATTGCTTTGCTTCCTAATTAATGGCACATCTAATTAATCCATGCATGTCAGTCATTATCAAACCACTTGCTAGTCTGGCTCCTAATCTCATCCTACTCATGCATGGGTTTATTACCGTATCTTTGTTTGTCCGTCGGTTTGATATTGATATGTCACCAGCAATGGTGGATACAGAGGAAAACGGTCATTGGCTCACCATGAGTGCAGATTAAGATGAGTTCACCATGAATAGGTTTTTGTTTGGATGGTCTCCATGCCTCACTAATATTCTCATAAAATTTTTAGATGATGATCATGTCTGAAAATTTTTCAAAAGAGTACATGTATTATTTCTATAGATTTGATTGAGTAATCAAAATAGGTTTAGAATTTTTGAAACTTTTAGATAAGGGTTCTGAGGAAATGCTTAAGCTGTCCTAAAAATTTTGGATTATAATCACACTCGAGAGAATTTATAAAATTCCAACATGGTTACTCTCTCATTTATGTTTCTTTTGTTTTTTATTTTCAAACATAACAAATTTCAGAGTATGATCAAGCTTGTATATTTTTTTATACAAAATTGACAGTGTTTCTATTATTTTTATAAAATATTTCAAAATTTTGTTTTTTTAAAAAAAATTCATGCAAAATGACATTCTTAAGAGGTATTGTCCCAAATATGGCCCAAAAAGTTGAAATCCAAGTCAAAATTTATGAAATTTGATGAAATCTCTCTAATTTTCTGAAATTACTGTATTAATTTGTTTTTTTTATTTTTTTTGTTTGGCTGGGGTTTGGAATCTATCTTAGCCAAAATTTTCAAAATTTCGTCGAGATTTTTAACCTTGCATTGAGGCCATTGAGCCCAATGTTGCTTCCATATTGATCCATCCCAGGTAGAAATTACGTAACATTTGGAGGTCCAGAAAGGATTCGCTGAAGTCTAGCCCCACGTAGAAATCGTACATACGTATAGCAACATGCTTTGGTTCTCATTTTGTCTAAAATAAAACTATTGAATTCCTCTCACGACATCTGTGTGTGCCAACCAGGGATAAAAAAACCGCCGAATTTCGGTGAATTTTCGCCGAAATTTCGGTTTTCGGCCCCCCCCCAATTTGGATATACCGGCCGAATTCAAAATTCTAAAAACTTGATTTTGCTACAGCAACTGCTACAGTATTTTTCGGAAATTTCGGCGAACTTCGGGCAAATTTCGCCGAAATTTCGGGTTTGGAGTCCGGATTTTCAATTTTTTTGGTCGGATTTGAACGGAATGGGTCCAATAACCCTTAAGAAAGTCTTGTTCCATGAAAATTTGATGAAAAACTAATTTTTTGAGATTTTTTAAAATTTAGGCAGAAACACTGTCAGAATTGTAAAAAATTTTACAAGCCCGATGATCATCTGAAAAATTTATGGTATCATCCTTAGTAGTTTATGATCATACGAAAAAAACTTCAAAATAATTTAACATCATTTGTTATCTTTAAAAAATCAAAAACAGAATGGACATAATTGAGACAGTAAACTTGTTAGATTTTTATAAATTTTCTAGAGTGTGATAATCGTCTAAAATTTTATGACAGATTAATAATTTCCTCGTTACCATTCTATAAAATTTTCAAAAAATTTCAACTTTCTTTGTTTTCTCAATAAAATCTATGAATGCGGTAAGCACTGAACTTATCTGACAATCTGCTCTACACAGTTTGCTGATTTCGGATTTTGATTTATCTGACAATCCAAATATTTTGTAAACTTTTTCAAAATTTGTTTTTCAAGTTTATTTTAGCTAATGATCCTTATGTAAAATTTTCAGCTCCAAATATTGTTCCAGGAATTTATAAAAATTCTGACATTAAGAGTACTAATTTTCAACTCTCTCTGTTTTTGAATTTTTAAAAATTACTCACATTTGATCATCATCTGAAATTTTTATAGAAATATCATAAGTATGTCAGGAATCTCCACAAAAAATTTCAAACTTTTCTAACGTCGTTTGTACTATTTTTCATCCGGTTCAAACTTGCCGATCAACGTTTCATCTATATAGTATCAATGTTTGAATTTTTAAGAATACCACAGATCTGATAATAACCTGAAATTTTTATGAGAACATCTCTAATGTGTCAGGAACCTACAAAAAAAATTTCAAAATTTGTCGACGTCGTTTGAACCAATTTTCAGTCAGTTCAATTTGGGCGAAATTTCGGGTAATTTCGGCGAATTTCGGGGTAATTTCGGCGAAATTTCGGAAATTTCGGTACCAAACAAACCGGATTTGAATTTTGAAATTTGAATTTTGAATGTCCTCCGACCGAATTTACCGAATTTCGGCCGAAATTTCGGATTTCGGCTTGGAACGAATTTTTTCTTCAAACGAAAACTTGAACCTGGTGCCAACCCGATGAGAGTGAGAAAACTTCGGCGCATTCAGCATTTGATGCCTAATGACTGAATCCATTGGTCGGGGTGCTTGGCTCGAGAGATCACATCATCCAAACCAAAATAAATGAATTAGGTTAGAAGTTAAGATCGAATCCCTCGGAAACAAAAGGCCGTAAACTCCATGCCATGCTCACTCTGGTCGCCTGCTGCATTGACGAGAGACGGCCAAGGTGTGAAGCAGGTTGCAACAGCGACAAGCCACTGTCGTCTTCCCTTTTGTGGCAGTGTCAGTACAGTTAGACTGACAGTGTGACAAGTGACAGCTCATGCATCCTCACATTTCCCCCCTGTTTCAGCCCAGCCAACTTTACAGGGGCAAGAATTGATTGAAGCTCTCTTACTCTTGTTAACCTGGCGAGCCGGCCAGCAGAACCTGACCTGTTGGTATTTAGAGCAAACCGACTATACAGCTGATTGCAAATTTGCAACCATCACGTCAGGGGAGGAAAAAACACAAAGGAATATGCACTGTATGCTACAGTGCATAGGAGAGGATCACCGTGCCACGCCAAAAGACGACGATGGTCGGAGGAATTAACCCTGACCGTCCCTGTCGACGTCGGATGTGAGACGTGTCGGTGTAACGTAAGAAACACACAACACCGTACTGCAGAGTACCTTTCCTTAGGTAAAGGGAAACTTTTGTATTTTATAAAAAAAACAATCCGTATTTACAGAAATATACAACATTCTCGCATATTTACAAAAATCTCCATCAATTTCGGGATGTGAAAAAGCGAAATCTCAATTTCGCAATCTGAGTTTGCGAAATCAGTGATTTCGTGTTTTCAAAATGCGAAATTGAGGTATTTCGCAATTTCAAAAAGCGAAATCCGGTATTTGCAGTTTCAAATTGCGAAATTGAAGTGGTATTCCCAACCAGCATCCACGTATAAAAAAAAGTAGGACTCTAATGATGTCAAAAAATTTTGAAATTTTTTGTGGAGGTTCCTGATAAATCACTGATATTACCGTAAAAATTTCAAATGATTTTAAGATTTGAGGAATTTTTTAAAATTAAAACAATACAATTGTCCTGATAAAACGCTGGCTGACAAGTTTGAACCGAATGAAAAATGAAACAAACCACGTTAGAAAATTTTAAAATTTTTTGTCCATAGTTATGATGCATCACTAATGTTCCCATAAAATTTTCATATAATGATCAAGCTCTATGAATTTTTAAAAATTTAGACAATGCTAGTGTCCGATATGGCAAAATTCGACGAGTACTGCTGCGAATTTTTAAAAATTTATAAAGCTTGATAACAATTTTATGGGAATATTAGTGATGCATCATAACCATGGACAAAAAATTTCAAAATTTTATAGTCGACAACAACTCATGTTATGAACACTTAAATTATTTGTTGAACATATATAAGGGCACATACAATCGAAAGTTCAGGATGATAAAATAAGCAATAGATTAGATTATATTACAAGGGCATTACAACAATGATTTAAATTGCTTGACGAACTAACTAACGAAATCCTTTGTTTGTCATGGTAGAACAAATGATCGATTACGCCTATCTGGTGCAGCCCGAATGATGTCCCACATTTTCGCATATTACGACCGTGTTAAATTTGCGATTTGTCATCGGACGGCGCTCAATCCCTACTATGAAAGAACTCCATAGGGATCCGGTGCACCCAAATGTCGCCGAATGGGTGGCCTATGTCGTGCGTCTCGGTGTATAAGACATAATTTTTGGTCTTTTTATGTGGATTTCGCCTCCCATATGGGCATGTCATCCCGATTCGGCGTCCCCTATGTTAATACCACGGGTTCCCGAATGGTCTGCGCGCGTCAAGGATTTGTTGCGTGGTGCGGACCTCGTACCGCTTCCCTTGTCCCATCTTCTTGAGAGGAGGAACCTCTTGCACCTCTGGTGTGTTGGTGGGCATTGGCGGAGACATGCGGAGACGCCGCTTGCTGTTCGCTCGCACTCCACTATATGGTGCGGGAGGTGTGTGTTGGGCTTATCCTTGGACAACCGGAAGCGTGCCTGCGATCAATCTGATATGCCCGCTTTGGTCGTTGAATAACACCGTAGGCGTACTCGAGTCCGGCTTTTACAGGCGATAGTGGCACCACGGAGAGGTTGCTCCCCGGTTATCCCATCTGAAAGTTTGAGATGTGGGTGGTGCGTCTCGGGTCCACCGAGTTGAAGTAGCCGCACCATTCATCCTCGGCCAAGGGCACCGGTAGAATCTCTGGTCCGCTAGATCATCGTGGCGGTATCAACCATCGCTGCGAGCCATGTTCGCAAAAGTCGGGCTTTGGTGGCCTTGGAGGAGGTTTCTCCTTTGACTTGAGCGAATTCGCAAGTTTCCTTTTGAACTCTGTAATGCGATGAACTGGTTTAAAACTACTACTTTGTGAGTTTAACATGAGTATGTCGCATGAAACTCACCGATTGGTTGGCCCTTGCCCACCGCCCTAAGCTCGGTCGATATAGAAAAGGACATATCTGACGGTCTCTCCCATGGGTGAAGTTCTCGGCGAAGCGGGGTAGGCGTCGTGGTAGTTGGAGAGAAATTAAGTGAGTCACGTCGTTCCGCCCGTCGATCCATTGGAAGAAGCAACACCGGTCCTTGTCTTTGAGAAAAGAAAGAACGATGCATGAAATGGTAGTGTTACCTGTATTGTGTGGACACCAAGAGGTTTACCTTGTAGGTGCGAACTGCTGATGAGTGAGCGCGAGCGCCGTCTCTCCATGGGTAGATTGCATCATCTTCGCCGGTAGGTTGCAGTCGCATTTGGGTTGGGGCAACTCCGGCAGAACTAGGGCGTCGACGCTACTGGCATCTGGATATTCGGGGCGGGATGACTTCTGCTTGCTGAAGAGGCGACGAGAAACGACATTGTGCCCTAATTTGTGTAGATTCGGTGGCGTTTATTGCTAGTTTGGTGTGTTGGATGTCTACCCTCGGCCTGTTTTATAGTGGTGGTGAGGGTTACTCCACACAATTACAAAGACTTGTCCATTTTATGGCTGGCATCCTTTGTGAAAAGCTGCACGACGTGTCACCCATTATCAAAGCTGCACGACCTGTCACTTTCTAAGAAAAGCTGCATGACTTGTCACCCTTTGAGAAAAGCCGCACGACGTGTCGCTCATCATCAAAGCTGCACGACCTGAAACCTTATGAGAAAAGCTGCACGACCTGTCACCCTCTGTCAAAGGCTGCACTATGTGTCACCCTCTGCCGAAAGCTGCACGACCTGTCACCCTCTGTCGGCCTGAGATGGGTAGTGCTGTGTCGCTTGGTAGTCTGCAGAGTATTGTCGAATCACTTTGAGAAAGCTGAAAGTAGCTCTTTGTCACATCGCATTCACGAAAATTTGTGGTGTCGTCGTCTATTCGTCCACTCTAAGAAAGCGTGCAGACGAACAAGACATGGGTGATTTGACATTACTGCGAGCTACAATTAAAAATCTCGACAGCTTAAGAGAAGCTGGCATCACTGTATTACGAAGATGACAACACATAAGTGATTTGACAAGACTAGTAGATACAATAAATTAAGAAAGACAACTTCAGAGAAAGCTGGCATCGATTTATTTCAAATTTGGCTTGGGTAGTGTAACATCCCGATTTTTGGATTTTCAATTATTAAATATTATTTTATTACTAATTATGAATTTTATGATTTTTGTGAATTTTCTGGATTTATTGGATTTCCTGAGATTTATTTAAATCGTTTCGAATTGGTATATATAGCTTTTGTTAAGAAATATCTATAACAAGGAAATTTAAAATAAAGTCTGTTCAAGAATATTTTATTAAGTATAGAAGGACTCGAAATATTTTTGGGAAGTTTCTTTTTCTTTCCGGGTTTAAATCGGAAAAGGAATCGGATTGATGGAACCGGATTAGGACTAGATTGTTGACAGGACGATTTGGAAAGAACGTTCGCGATATCATGGGAACTCCTTCGTTTCTCCGACGCGTGGCGAGTAAACTTGCTATCCTTGGCGCCAATTTGGTGGGACTCGGAAGTCCTTCCATGCGGAAGCCACACCGACCGATCCAAATGCCCAAGCCGGTAATTAACTCATCGAGGGCACGGACTCCTTCTGCGCGGAAAGAGGCCAAGGCGCGAAGAATCCTCCGTGAGCCGATTCAATTCACGCGCTAGCGCCGAGTGCAACAAGGACGCCAAGTCTTTCCATCGGGCGGAGAAGTGCGTGACCGACTTGAGTTCATCGCGCGCCAAAAGCCATCGCAAGTTGGGGCCTCCGTTAAGAAGAGCGCAAGGCGTGGCGAGTCAGCGGGCGGGGCGTGGCGCCGAATTCGGTAGGAGGACTCGAGCCATTGTCAACGCGCGAGCGGCAGCGCTAACGTGGCCGACTCAATTCTGTCGTTGGCGCCAACGCAAATAAGGAAACTCGAGTCGGCAAGGAAAGTGGAATCGTGTGCGGCGGAGAGAGCACTTTCGGGTGGGTATTTAAGCGTAGCGAGGGCATCGCCGAACCCAAGTGACCGAGCGAGAAAAAAGAGAATTGCGAAGAAAGTCTTTGGCGTCGCCGAAGGATCGATCAACGGAAAATCGGTGGCGTCGTCGTTAGAAACAATGAAGCCAGAAATTTTCGAGCAAATCGCGCAATTGCTCGAAATTGCGAAGAATGCCGAGTTGCGGAGAAGCATCCGTGCACCGTAGTTCCGCCGGAACATTGCCCGGGAAGGGGATCGTCGTCGGGATCGTCGTCTTCTTCAGGTTCGACGAGTTTCGCACGTGGTCGCTTCATCACCGATCGGGAATTTCACCGGTAGTCGGATCGTAATCAAGTCTTGCGGGGTTCGTCCCACGTTATCGCGAATCGATGGCGTCTCCGATTAAATATCAGCCGTTGGATTTAAGTCGGATAGTTGATACTAGGTCACGTAGTAGATTTACCCGTAACCGTTAGGTTGAGTTCATCAGTCTAGATTTCGCCACATTTAAATGCATGCAGGTAGGCGAGAAAATCCGTATTTTCCTTTACAGAAATAATTTGAGAAAATAAGAAATTCTAATTTCAGAATTAACTAAACTTCCGAATGTTATAACTTTTACATATGAACTCCGATTAAGGTGATTCAAATTTCTAGAAATTTATAAAATTAAGATTTATCTAATGGTGGATTTTATTTGAATTTTTGAGTTAATTTGATCTTTGGATTTGGTGTTTATTTGCTATTTCTTCTCGATTCGCGTAGACGTTGAGTTGAGTGAGATCTCGAAGGAGGATTAACAACTCAAGAGCAATCTTCGAAGCAATACCAGGAGTTTAAGTAAGGCAAGTTGTGCTTTGATCATGTTGCACCCATAAACTAGATTGCATGCTATTTTGATTTACCTTATCACTTGTTATTTTATGTGTATAAATGATTTCAACATAAATTCGGGATTAGTTATTGTACCCTTTGAATTACATCCTACCTTGCTAAGTTGTATGCCATGATCCACTTGTCACCCTAGGTTGGTTTACTATAGTTGGTTAATAATGAAATCAACATGGATGGTTAGATCGGATTAGAATGCTTAGCCATGCCACGTCATCACATGTACATGGAATATTGATTATTAAATTTGACTAATGGAATATGGAACAATGATGTTAATTTGTGTGTCATGTGTGGTCACACGATGAGATTGAGTTGTGGTGGCAATGGATGTCACGCATAGCGATATTGAATTGTTGATGGCACATGGTGCTTGGTAATCAAGCTGGGGTGGTTATGATTTTGGGTGGAGCAAGTGGCAAGGCGGGATGCTGGGTGAGCCCGAGGGCAAAGGGTATGTGTATGTCTTGCTTTGATCAAACCATAAGGACACCTTGCGAGCCTTTGACTGAGTCAATCATGCAACCACATGTGCATTATGGGGCGACCTAGTGACTAATTTGCAAAGTCTTGGCTTTAGTACTATCATGGTGGTGTGGTTCACCTTTGATTGAACCAGATGGCGCAAGAGGGGGCCTATTTGAACAGTTGTTCCTTGATGTTGAAACCTTAGCGGGTAATCTTGGGCTAAGGTAGACCATTGTAAAGGCTTTGTCATGATTCTCTGCCGGCATACCAAAGGAAGTGTGCTAATAGCTTGGCATCAAAGAGATTATCATGTCGTGTGGGTAAAGTGCATAACCTCTGCAGAGTGTACAATCTATTCGGATAGCCGTGCTCACGGTATTGAGCAAGCTCGGGGATTACAGTCAAGGGTTTAGATGTTTTCGAGATAAAACTTGGAATGCATGGCAGGTTGCCATGGAAAGATGAATCTTGACTTAAGATGAGAAAAACTTGGTTTACTTGAGAAATGCTGAATCTATCTATTACTGTTATTTGTTTTACTGTCATTTCAATCTATATACTGTATTTGTTTTTAAATGCTGCTTAGTTGCAAATGAACCACTTAGCCATTCCTTTGGAATAAGCCTTGCATATAGCTACGATAGCATTGCATTCTGTGCACAACTTGTTGAGTACGTGTTGGTGTACTCACCCTTGCTTAACAAACCAACCACAGTGGAGGAATCATCGAAGGAGGATCTTCAGGTGGACGCGAGTCACTAGGCCAATCCTTGTCAGTCGCCTGTGGTGTGCTGATGGGATATCTACGTTTTCTACTACTTTCCGCTGCAATTGTCTCATTTGATCTTACTATTGCCTTGTGAGGCTGAATAATGTAAGTGGTCATAAGATCATACACTAGTTATATTAAATAAATGATGTTTTATTGTTCTTATCGTTGTGTATGATTTGATGCTTACTGATGTTAAGCTGTGTGCACTAGCATTGATCCTGGGACTAGTGCGGTAAAACACATTGGATTCAAATGGTTGAATTCGGGTCCTTACAGGTAGGCAAAACGCGGCACAACTAGAAACAAAAGAAAGAGGGTCCGGATGAAAAAATCAACGCGTGGAAAAACGCCATCTTTGTCTGCTGCTGCAAAGCGTAAAACTGTTTGATGCACGAAGACAAGGTGGACGTGCCTACAAAAGGACTCTCGGACAGGAGAGGCCAAACCACCACCGTTTCTCGAGAGGCTTCCCCATAATCCTTCCACATATCGAAGAGCTTCCATAGCCTATCCCTCGAGCTCAAGTGCGCCTGCAAAGAAAAGCACGACGACAGGGCTCCCATTGATAGAATGCCCGAGATGCAATTCCATAATCTTTGAGGGCATGTCACAAACTGCCCCAGACCAATTCCTATTCTTCTTCAAGTGCACGAAAAACAATGAGGTCAGTTCTCTGTTCCTTTTGAGTTGTTACCATGTGTTCCCACTAACCCTACATTCCTTCCATGAAATCACCAGGCATTAGGTCCCAACAGCTGTAGTTTCTGGGCTTGGGAAGAGGAGTATCGAACGCAACTCCACATTTCGAGAACCATTATGCCAAGTTATGTCGAGCAAAGCCACATGCTCATGAGCACCTTCCCAAGTCATGTCGAGCAAGTTGCCATACAATCACGTGAATTGATACAAAGAGATGAAGTAGAGCTGAAGGGATGTAGACCACGATTTGTGTCTTCCTTACGATTACCAAAGTGATGACGAGGGTAAACGTGATGATTAGCGATCTTGTGAGGATGAGAGTATCGATATTGATAGGGATGGTTCGGAAAGTTCTAGTCTGTTTTAATGTTAAGACTTGTGAACATATTGTAATCTTGATGCATGTTGCTAAGACTTCTTAAGATATTGTAATATTGATGGATGTTGCTAAGACTTGTTAAGATATTGTAATGTTGATGGATGTTGGTAAGGCTTGTTAAGATATTGTCTATTCTTATATTCTTGGTTACATATCTGAGGTTTTTAAGAAGATATTGGTGATATAAATATTTTAAATATAGATTTCTTCATTGTTTTCGAGTTCGTTTATGCATATTATAGCTTACGGAAAGCTTATTACTTAAGGTTGTTCAACTATTAAAATTTATATGAAAACCATAATGAAATAAGATTATTTCTTTAGAATATGGTAATCTATACTTTGGTTAGCATTTCTAAACTAATTTCATGAATTTTAGTGTTTAGTGTGGTATTATATTCATTCTTTGAAAAGGCTTATATATCATTAAAGTCATTATACAAAATCGACCAAATGAGTGTATGAATTACCTTATCACTTAAGGATTTTATACTAACAGGTTTTTGATGAACGGCAAGTTGCAAATAAAATATTTTTCTAGAATACAGTACTACATATCCTAAAAATCATTTCTAAGCTATTTTACATAAGGTTTGCATTTAGACGAGTTATTCTACAGGCTGCCAAAAATGCTTCAATGTTTCTAATATTCGGAAAGCTTAACACTTAGGGTTATTTTGCTAGCGAGTTTTATATGCAAATCATAACATAATGATATTCTATTTTCACAATATGGTAGTATATACTTTGAGGAGTATTTCTAAATTGGTTTTATAACTTTTAGTGTTTTGACGAGTTATTTTATCTGTCGTTGTTTTATAACATAAGACTCTAGCAATATTATCATTTAGGGTGTTTGCTCTAACGAATTTTATATGACAAGCAAATCATAATTGAGATGTTTTTCTATGCTTTGGTTGCCCATATACGTGCGCTCGTAGATCTCCTGGCGTCGGAGCTGCGCGTAGGGTCCATGATCGGCACATCATGGTCTCGCCTGGAAGGTCGACCGAAGGACCCAAGCCCACGGAGTGCTGAAATAAGCCGGGCACCTCTGGAAGCGATGGATTGCCTCACCCGGTCCGGTGGGGCACTAGTGCTGGGCTGAGCCTGAGTTGCAATTTGTTCAACTTGGGAGAGCAGCTCAGATGATTCCTGTGTCTGCAATAGAGTTCGTACGTATTATATTCGAATGCATGGATTCATAGTAAAAATTTTGAAATTTTTTGTCCATGGTTATGATGCATCACTAATGTTCCCATAAAATTTTTATCAAGTTTTATAAATTTTTAAAAATTCAGACAGTGCTACTGTCTGAATTTCATAGAGCTTGATTATTATGTGAAAATTTTATGGGAACATTAGTGATGCATCATAACCATGTACAAAAAATTTTAAAATTTTCTAACGTGGTTTGTTTCATTTTTCATTCGGTTCAAACTTGTCAGCCAGCGTTTTATCAGGACAGTTGTATTGTTTGAATTTTAAAAAATTCCTCAGATTTTAAAATCATTTGAAATTTTTATGGTAATATCACTGATTTATCAGGAACCTCTATAAAAAATTTCAAAATTTTTCGACATTGTTAGAGTCCTATTTTATTTTTATACGTGGACGCTGGTTGGGAAATACCACTTCAATTTCGCAATTTGAAACTGCAAATACCGGATTTCGCTTTTTGAAATTGCGAAATACCTCAATTTCGCATTTTGAAAACGCGAAATCACTGATTTCGCAAACTCAGATTGCGAAATTGAGATTTCGCTTTTTCACATCCCGAAATTGATGGAGATTTTTGTAAATACGCGAGAATGTTGTATATTTCTATAAATTCGGATCGTTTTTTGTATAAAATACAAAAGTTTCCTAGGTAAAGCAGAGGATGCGCTTCCACGGTGTAAACGCGTACGTGACACCCCGAACGGCCCCATTAATCCTTTCACGGTGTAAACGCGTACGTGACACCGAGAACGGCCCCATGCACGCGTACACAGGTGATCCTCCTAGCATATGCTATCTCTCGATTGTTCGATTTATATTTTGCTGTTTATCTCATGTTAGCATTATTCCATTAGCACTTATCATCAGATTCAGCTGCGTATATTTCTAGTTCTACAGCTATCATTAGGTCTAGTTGCGTATATTTCACGGCGATGCGTGTGCGAGCATTAAGGGACTAATGGCCGTCGATCTCGCCGGGGTTGCAGCGCCCGGCCGGCTATCTAGCTAGAGCCGTCCGTGGCATGCACGCACTAGCTGGTACTAGTATCTTAGCCTTCTTAGAGCAACTAGAATATTTTTCGCGGCGTCACACGTCGCGCACGATATTTTTTCGTAGTTTTTTTCTGACGGTGTTTTTTTTTAAATCGTCAAGAAAACGAGCGAAACGGCTGAAAGGACACAAACGAAACCACATTTTTTCCGCATATATCTGGGGTTCTCTCACGAAGAATCTGCGATCGCGCTAAATCGAAAAGGTAGCTGGAATGATCGAAACGCCACTACGTGTTTTTCCGGTATCTATTTAGGATCTGCTCACGAAAGATCCGTGTTTTTCTAAGGCCCTCTTCGCAAAAAAAACACAAAAAAGACCAATATGCAATTACGAATTTTTTAAAAGGCTTAAAAACAAAAAAAATGGATTTTTTGAGCCGGGTCGGCTCAAAGCGAGCAGCAGGCGGCATTCTTTCGAACGAAAGTACTTATTATTAGCGCGTGTGATCAACCGATGTGGCTCGTCACTTCCCTCTGAACTTGGCTACGTGCAACGCTATGTCGTACGCATGGGATGGGACTTGAGCATTTGACCTCTCTCTGGCTTTTGGGACCACTTGTCATCGGATGTACGTATACCGTTGGGTGTTGGAGAATTGGGATGCGTGTAACGTATCACAGCCGTCGCACACTTTCTCCGTTTGATTTGCCAAGACGTATCTCGATTCTCACACTGTATTCTATCTCATTTTAACCTCTTGGGAGTATATTCCCACAGAAAGAAGAAGGCAACGGACGGTCCTCATGTGACCTGAATTGAAACGCGTGCATGCAAGGGGTAACATTCCCGTGGGTTAAATTGGTAGCGTACATGCATGCGTACGTATACACATACGTACATGCACAGGAAGCATGCATGCACGTACGGCCGGTGAAAAGTTGCATGCACGTGGTATAATCAACTCGAGGCGCGCGCGCTTAACTTCTCAACGCCCATCCGTCCGTCCGTCCATCGTCAATTGACGGTGCTTGTGACGAGAGGTACGTTGGCCAATTAACAATTTGAGACAAAAAGATTGGGGCGCAGATCGGCTGCAATCGTTCGACAATTTGTATGTATTTTTTCGGGAAAAATGGAGAAAGGACCTGAACGTAAGAAGTAGGGACCCGGATGTTATTTTTTTGGACCTGTTCGCTATCCTGAAAAATTAGAAAAGGGTTTGTTCGCGATTTGAAACTAACGGGAGGCTTTTCCGTAAAAATACCGGGCCAGGGACTTAAACGCGAAGCAAAAAAAATATTCTTGTCTCACAAAAAATCGCATAGGGACCTATTCGTAATTTCTGAGAAATGGAAGGGCTTTTTTGCAAAATCGCAAGGTGACAGGTGGCTTCCCGGTTGCTCTCCAATTCTTGCGGGTATAGGTTATGTAATGATGCGGAGCCAGCGGAGGGTTAGATATTGATGTTCAAATTAAACTGACCTTAAATTAAATGAGAAATGGACACATGTATATATCTATCAGACATGTTCTTTTTTCTTCCGATATTTTGATTGCAAATATATACTCGTGATCATCGATCTGATTTTCGATTAATTGTATGCCTTACCCATGCACGTAAATTACATTTACGTGCCCATGTTCATATAAATGCATACTTATAATCGGCCTAGCTAGTACATTACCCACGTTCATATAAATGGTAATCTCGGAAGAATAGTGGTTAGTTAATCAATTTGGCTGTGGAAGAACTAGAACAGCACATGCGAACAATTAGTAATTTGATTCGCTTGCTTTTTCATAACTAGAATTAAGTAGACTTATTATTGTTACTCACACAGAGTATATTATTTAAAAACCAGTGAGGAGCTCTGCAATTTATTTTAAGAAAAATATATATATAACACACAGGCTCCCAAAAGAGATACACTACAGCTAGGAAATAGCCCCTGGGAAAACACCACCAACACCAGGGCTAGAGGCAACCAGCCAACCACCAACTAGCTCCACGCCGGAACACCTACAACTCCCTCCTGCGCAACAACGCCGCAGAGAAGACAGACAAGACTGAAAAGAACTATGTTTTGCCGCAAGGATCCCAAAGGGGATCTATTCCTTTTATAGATTACATTCATAACAACCTGACGGTTTGGATTACAACAGAGTTACAACAGATGAATATTCTCTCTGTGACAACAGCTAGATATGCTACCGAACACGCACACTTCTGTTGAGAGAAGAACAGAGGAAGTTTGGAACAACTCAGATTACTAACAGATAACTAACAGATAGTCTCTGTTTTTAACAAAGACTCGCAAACCGAACAACAAACTTGAACTTGAACTTGAACTGCTATCAAGCACAAGGCTGCCAACACACATGATCACCAATGCGCAAAAACAGCAGAACTGCCCCAGTTGCAAAAGGACTAGAAGAGCTTAACCAATAAGAACTCCGGTCAGCATCCACGACAGCGACACAGGAAGCACCTCGCCAAAGCATCGCCCATTCGCCCTGGTTTGAGCTTTAAGCCACGTTCAGCATCTAAAAAGCTAGTAATCCTCAAACAGTTTAGCTTTAAGCGGTTTCTACCATAAATTAGAAGTCATATATAACTAGCAAAAGTCAAAATTTGAACCTTCTTTTGCCGCTTTGCTGAGAAAAATTAGCAATTTGTCAAATGATCTATTATAAAAAGGCTACGACTATTTTCAGTCAAAAATAGCTCCTCAAACAAGCACAATATCTCGGACCACACCCACTGGTGACACCTAGAGACAACTTGAAACACCAGGACGTCCGGAGCATGCAGCAACACCGGCACGATAAGCTACGACAACAACACGGTGGTGACAGCAAGGCACGACAAAAAACGAGCACTGCACTCGGACCGACAGCCAGAACCAAGCAAGCATCGCACAAAGGCTGGGGGGAGCACCGGCGCTGCACCGGCCTGGCCGACGAGCAACACGACGGTGTAAACCTCACCAGCGGGATCGCCGGGATTGCGACACCGACACTGCCGCGCGCAGCCGACGTCCGCACGACGCGGCAAGCAACGACGATCTGCACTATGAAGGACTCGAAGTAACCGCACTCCACGGGAACCTCCACCACGACCGGCTTGCTCCAAGACACGATCAAGCAGCCAATGCCAACTCTCTCGAGCCTCTTCAATGGTCCGTCAGCTTGCTCCATCGCACACAACAAGCACCCCGCCCCCCAACAACAGTTTGATCGGTCCTTCACCGTGGGTGCACACCAACGTAATCTGGGCCTCTCCCGCGGAGGGTACCGAGCCGTCATCCTCACCTAGGCGCCGAGCTGAGCTCGCCGGCGAGACGCCGCAGGTGGGCCCCGACTCACCGCACCGCCCACTAGGAAGTAGGAAGCGCGTGCGCGGCTGTTACGCACCGCGCCCCTGAGCACCGCCATGCACGACCCCACACCGCCGCCGCTCGTCTCGAACCGACATGCATGGCCTGCTCTGACTCCACCGAACGGCCGGCAGCCCCGGTATTCAGAGACGTGCAACCACGACAATCCCTGGTCAGATCCGCCAAGGAGGAGGACAGATGTAGCTAGCCCGACCTGACAGGAAGGGAGCAAGACCCGAGCGACCACCGCGGCGCCCCTGCCGCTGCTACACCACACACGGCGGATGGAAGGAGAGGACAAGAAGAATGGATCTATAGGGGAAGGCGCACAGATCCAAGGGAAGAAGTAAGGAGGGAGAGGAAGCGGCTCAGGTGGCGTGCGTATTTCCGAAACTCTCATACAGGGAGTAAATGAGTCGCATGTTTTATGCTTTGCCATGAATCCAAATAAAATTAGGATTTTGATAAACATCATCCGGATGTTTTGTTTTCAAGAATCATTCAGATTATGAATCGTTGGATGTACGCTGTGATTAGTGATTTTGATGGATCTGATTTAAGTAATGGGCTCTAGAGTTTGATCCAATGACTAGAAATTTAAATAATTTTTAACAACAAAACATTCGATAGATCTTTAGACCATTGTGGAATGCTTGAGCTTCCAGAGTCGAGATCTATGCAATAGACTGCATAGAATACATTTGGAGTTCGTCAGAATCGCGGTTAATATGTATTTATGTACCAGAAAAGTCTCGACTTGTCACGTGCAAGCACCACCCGCGTCTTAGCTGTTTATTGCACGGTAGATGAGTACCTAGTTGCTTTGACGCGTTTAAAGCTAGGAGTAATATTGCAGTAGACCTTGGTCCTAATTAAATTTAGAACAGTGCTTTAATACTTTTTCTCTTAATATAAATTATATAAATTTTAAAATAAATAAAGGGATAAGTAATCATTATCTACCGTACATTTATATTTTAATATTTGTACAACTATAAAAAAAAATATGAAAATACCTCTCTTAAATTTAACGACACAGACCAGAACTAACCGAGGTTTGTACAAAGTCTCGTATATTTTTATTGAGAAAAACTAACCAACGGTATACCGTTGCAACGGTATAGGATGAAACTTACCCGTGAAACATGAAACTTTGGTTGAAACTTATCTGTGAAACTCGAAAATCTGATGAAACTTACCCGTGAAACATCATGAAACTTACCCGCGAAACCTAGCAATGAAACTTACCCGTGAAACTAATGAAACATACTATACCGTTGCAACGGTATACCGTTGGGTAGTTGCTCTCATTTTTATTCTCCATCTTATGGTAACACAATAGAACTCACCAGCCCTACTCTCCCTCCCCTCCCAGGCTCCGTCACTATAAAACTCCCCTCCTCTCCTTCCCCTTCCTCTAAACCCCTCACACACATCTTCCCCAGCCCTCGATCGTCTCCATCTCCATGAGCAGCAACCACACGCGTCGCGCATTGCCATCTAGGTAGCTAGCTATATATCCAGCCTCGATCTCCTCCTTGGCAAGTAATCGACGAGAGCAAGAAGTGCAGCAATGGAGCTGGTGACGATGCTGACGCTGACGCTGCTGGGCTACTCGGCTGCGATGCTGGCGCGGTTGCTGTTGGCGCGGGCGCGGCAGCGGCGGTGCTACCTGCTGGACTACGTGTGCTACAAGGCGACGGACGACCGCAAGCTACCGACGGACCTGTGCGGTGAGATCATCCAGCGGAACAAGCTGCTGGGGCTGGAGGAGTACAAGTTCCTGCTCAAGGTCATCGTCAACTCGGGCATCGGCGAGGAGACTTACGGCCCTCGCAACATCATCGCCGGCGGGGACGCGAGCCCGAACCGCGTCGCCGAGGGCATGGAGGAGATGGACGAGACCTTCCACGCCGTGCTCGACGAGCTGTTCGCCAAGTCCGCGGCGCCCGGCGGCCTCGGTTTGCGCCCCGCCGACGTCGACCTGCTCGTCATCAACGTGTCCATGTTCTCTCCGTCGCCGTCCCTGTCGGCGCGTGTCGTCAACCGCTACAAGCTCCGGGACGACGTCAAGGTGTACAACCTCACCGGCATGGGCTGCAGCGCCACCCTCATCGCGCTCGACCTCGTCAACAACTTCTTCAGGTTGCCCTCCTCTCCTTCTCTACTCACCTCTTCTCTTCTCTCGTTTTTCTTCCCGACTAATAAATGGCTTTTATTCCCCATTTATTTCTTTCTGTTAAAAAATCGCAACGGCTAAGATCTCAGTTAAGTCTGGGTACACACTAGTGTACGATCAGCTGCAGTCATTACTACCACTGCAACAGCTCGACTGATCAGAGCTTAAATGGCTTGGATTAAACCAACAGTAAAATAGATAAATATATATTTTGCCCTATATTTTTGCACAATGCTCGTGTGGGGACTGACTCATAGCTCAATTGGTAAGCACGCTGTTGTGCGTGCTGCCCATAGGTTTGAACGCGGATGCAAAGCTAGAGCAAATCGAAGGGGGGTGTACATGACTTGTGGGTGCATAGACTTGTGCTATGGAGGGTGCAAACATGGTGAAAATTTGATTCTCGTAACTGGATTTGCATTTTTCTATGGATACATCAGCACCCCCTAGCTACCAAGTAGCTTCGCCCCTACATACATGCATGAGTGTTCTGTAGGATAGTGTGTACCCGCACTCCAATAGCCATATAGCCTCTAAAAAATTTGTTAGCATGCTGTGTATAGGATATGCACGCCTGTGTGAACATTTTTTGTGTGCCTCTAGTTTGTACCCTAAAAAAGCATAAAGTTATGAACTAGCGGTCTCTAGCAGTCATTCAATCAATCCAATAGATCAGATCAAAGAGTTGATGCAGTTTTATCTTATGTAGATTAAAACAGATTAGACTTTGTTTCTCGGCAAGATGACGTCCGAATAGCAAGATCTTGCCAGTACATTTCCCTTCTTATCCAAAAAACAGAACTCCTAGGGATTTTAGCCATCGCTTTTCACGCTTTTCCTGAAAAAGAGACAGTTCGTTTCTCATGACACGAGATTAAAGCATCCAGTTCTCATGCTCTCACTGTAAAATACATTAGTATTTCTCATATATTGTTCCCCATTGGCAACCTCAGATTTGAGAGGGAGAGAGAGAAAACAGCACATTGTAGTAGCACATTTTACAGCAAGTTAGCACTACTACCATAAGAATAACCATAACTTGTGCTGTCCTACCCTACACATTCCAAAACGCGTTGTTAATGCAATCCCTGATTCTCACTCGAAGCTCCATGCTATCATCCGGTGCAAGATCAAGCCAGTTGAAGTGCACTACTGCTCCTAGTTAGTCCTACATGCCAAGATCGACATAAGAATAAATGTGAGTGAAGCAAGTGCATAAGCTGTGTATTGTCGTGACTCGTGAGCCTAGCAACCACTGCGTCTGCATGTGATTTGAGCCAGCTACTCCTGTAACTTGGCCTGCCTGCTCTACCGCCCGCCCTTTAATGCCTGCTCACCAAGTTTGGTTTGCTTTTAATTAGTACCAGATACTCCTTCGCATTGGCATTTATTTTTGAATAGTCCCGTCTAAGTTGTATTTTATATTTTAATAAAAAATTAGTGTGATATTCTCTCTATACCTCTAATAAATATCTATTACTTTATTTAAAGATAATAATTAGGTATAGTTTAGTTATGGAGTATTTAATATCTCGATAAAATATGATGCGGGAGGGAGGAGATATTAACGGTGAACGTGGACCTTGGCTCCTTGCTACTTGCTAGCCTGCAGTGGAGTGTACCAGCGCACTCCTATGGAGTAATTAATGGCGGCTGCAGTTCTCTTTTTTTAAAAGGGCACAAGACTGACAGCGTACATAAGTCATACATACCACACTCACGCAATATACGGACATACGTTAATGCACGCACGGTAACGAAGCAATTCCTATCGAACGTGCACATTTAGGGTCTGTTTGGCAGAGTTTCAGATCTTAATTCTCTAGCTCTAGCTACTGATTTTCTATGGAATCGATTTTTTGGTGGAAGTGATTCTTGTCTGAGAAATAGTTATAAACTTGGTGGGAAGTTTTATAACTAGGAGGTTGTGAATCAGTTGGGCTTCCTCGGATTTCTATATGAAGCTGGTTAATTTTTTTCTTGTTTGATAGAGCTCCTCAGCTTCTCATAGAGAAGTTGAGGCTGAGAGCTCTGTCAAACACACACCCTTATACCTGTTTTAATTATTAAAGTGAGGTACACGAAGTTCCACTCGATCTCGAGCAAGGTTCGGTCCTCAGCTCGCAGCTGCAGTTCTACCCATGTCCCTGCATCTGCATGCCCTTTCACCGTTTGGTCCATGCCGTTGCCGTCCCAATGGAGGAATTTTCTGGGTTTCTTCTGAGAAATTGTGCCGTGCACTGCCCCCACCAATCTCCAGCTGAGCAGAACGGAGAGAAACCCTTACATGCATGGAGATGGTGTGTGCACTGTGAGTTGCCGCGGATCTGCTGCATGCAGTCGCTTAGCAAGTATGGCGGATGTACAATGTTTTGTGCCCTACACTACACAGAAGAACGTGGAATCGGCAGCTGATATATCAGTCGATCCATAATTGCGGTAGTTTGAATTTCTAGCGGGGAATTGTTGTTGATTTCGCACGATATATAGCAGTGAACTGATAAGTGGTAAATACGAGTAAAATGGATTTCATGTGGTAGTGTTAATTATATATGCATGGGACGTTGGCGACAGGACGCACGCGAACAAGGTGGCGCTGGTGATGACGTCGGAGTCCATCGCGCCCAACTGGTACGCCGGCAACAAGCGGTCCTTCATGCTGGGCAACTGCCTCTTCCGCTCCGGCGGCTGCGCCTACTTCCTCACCAACGACGCGCGGCTGCGGCCGCACGCCAAGCTGCGGCTGCTGCACGTCGTGCGCACGCACACGGGCGCCTCCGACGAGGCCTACAACTGCGCTCTGCAGATGGAGGACGACGCCGGCCGCCCAGGGTTCCACCTCGGCAAGGAGCTCCCCCGCGCCGCCGTGCACGCCTTCATCAAGAACCTCCGCGTGCTGGCGCCGCGGGTGCTCCCGCTCCCGGAGCTCCTCCGCCTCGCCTATGCCACCCTCTCGGCCCGCCTCGCCCGCAAGAAGCGCTCCTCGTCCTCCCTCACCATCCGCATGAAGGCCGGCGTCGACCACTTCTGCGTCCACACCGGCGGCGCGGCCGTCATCGACGGCGTGGGCAAGGGACTCACCCTCACCGAGCACGACCTCGAGCCCTCCCGCATGACGCTCCACCGCTTCGGCAACACCTCCGCCAGCAGCGTCTGGTACGTGCTCGGCTACATGGAGGCCAAGAGGCGCCTCAACAAGGGCGACCGCGTCCTCATGCTCACCTTCGGCGCCGGCTTCAAGTGCAACAGCTGCGTCTGGACGGTGGAGAAACCCATCGCCGACGCCGCCGGCGTCTGGAAGGACTGCATCGACGAGTACCCGCCCAAGGAGATCAGGAACCCATTCATGGAGAAGTACGGCTTCGTCAAGGACATGATGGCCTTGTGATCTCCATTCATTACATATCAATTCTTCAAGTACTCAAGAATTCAAGAATTAATTAAGCTCTCTGCATGAATTAAGTCCGCTCCTAGAGACCGACCGATCGATCAAGATGTTACTTAATTAATTACTATTACTCTGTTGATTAAGATGAACACAAGAACGAAGGAGAAGACGAAGAACAAGAGCTAAATTAAGGATTCATAATCATAGGTATATATAGCTTATATTCTTTTGATGGTAACGGTAATGGAAACGTACTTTTAGGCGATGCATGAAGCCTGTGGATTTGGGGGGATATAGCTTTATTTTAGTTGGTTTGTACGTTAATTTTGGGTGCCCTTGTAGTTGGTTGTGGTGGTGTTGTTTGTGGTGATGGATTTAAGGACCGACCGAATTGATTAATTAGTGGCGTTGTTATGTAAGGATGGAACGTGCTGTAATAAAGATCATACTCATAGTGTAAAGATACTGATGATTTGTAGCACATTTTTTTCCTCTAATTCTCTAGTGGCAATTGAGACTTGGGAGCAGCAAGAAGAATATGCATCATTATGCCTGGTATTAATATTAGCGTATTTTCTTCAACCATTCTCTTTCACTGGTTTCCCAAACGCATGTTTTTTTAAATATTTTGCGCTGATCAAAATACGCTTTATAAAAACGGAATAGAGTTTCACCTTAGATTAGCCCACCATGCTATACAAAATTGACTAGATTAGGATGCCAAGCTATACGTTGTATGATTGATAGGACCATATTGATTATGTTGTAATGAAGGCATTAAGTCATGACTTTTAATTTCCGTTAATTGGTACTCAAGAACAAACGTGTGCTGATGGGTTAAGCCGCATGAGATGGACAGAGATCCTACTGTCCGATAAAAGCTCCAACGGCTTAGATCTTTACAGCACACTATGAATAATATTTGTTACAGTAACCAGGAATTGTACGGGTGCCGGAAGTACGCTACAGTTGCTTTACAGTCCACCAAGCTAACTGCTGCCAGTATAACTGCTACCGTTGCTGTTTTCCCATGGACCGCGCTGGATCTTTGTTGCTGAGATATTACACCTCCTTCGTTTTAGCTTTTGCTTAAAAATAAAAGCTAATTGGTTGCCAAACAGAAGGATTCTGGACAGTTTCTCTCACAATCAGAAACTACCCTCTACATAGAATTAGAATCCGATTGAAATCTGATTCTCGCCGATCCGGTCCGGAACCTAGAAGTCACAGTTGGCTCGACCCGATTCTCCTATAACCAGAAGCAGCTTCTCCCATAATTCAGAATCCATAATCTAGAAGTTGAAACGAACTAGACCATATGTTGGTCACTTGGAGATACCAAAATTCGTTGATTTACATATACTCCCTCCTGTCACATATAGTTGTTGTTTTGAATATAGTTGCAGTCAAACATTTAAAACTTTGACTATCAATGTCTTTTTAAATATTTAAATTGGATACATAAAGATTATACGTATAGATTTGTCTTGAAAAATACTTTCATAATATTATAATTTTATTGTGTTTTATAAATATATTATAATAGAAATTAGTGGTCCAAGCTGTGTTTTGAAGACCATGTCGATGTCCAAAACGACAACTATTTATGACCATAGAGAGTATATACCAGGATGTACGTGTGTATTTTATTTCCAAAAGAGAAATTTTACATGCATTACACTCGTAGTATTTAGTGGATAGTAGAAATTAAATCTAACTATTAATTTGTTAAGATATTCCTACTACTTTACTATTAGAAAAAGTATAAATAAATCCTAACTAATTCGATCCATTGGATCGAAAAGAATGGATAATCCATACTAAATTTAGTATTGGGAAAAGAGCTCTTCCAAAACGTTTGTACTTATCCACCAACAGAAACGATCTGTTGGTTGGTCACTAAAAAGTACTAACAACAACCTAGATATGTTCATGGAAGCTCTATAAACCGCTTGCGTAATTGCATATAAATACCAAACAGAGCCTTAATGAGCGCCCATCCGTGAACCGCCACCACCGTACGTGCTCTCCCCTGCTGGACGGGCTGGCCGGCATGCAGCATCGATCCCCTCCATCTCCATGAACCAAATTAAGTTATGGAGCCCTACACCTCTCCTCTACCTGTATTATACTGTACACACGGCATCGGTTATAACTGCACCGCCAATCATAATACTCCAGGACCATACAGCTACAAGTATAGCTAACGCCAACGCACACTGCAGACACAATCCTCTCGTCAGTCTTGCACGCATCATTCGCACGTACGTACAGCAGGCAAGAGCTGCTTGGACGTCGATCTAGACCGCCGGCCGGCCTGCTGTATCGTCGCATTCGCGTATGTTTTATGTTATGGGCGTTTGCTGCTGCCACACCTGTGGGCGATCGTCGGATGGGTGTAGGTTGGCCGCATTCATTTCGACCGACCGACCGGCCGATGGAGATGGCTGGCGCGCGCGTCGGTGCTGCCGTGCCCTGATCGATCGATCGATCGTTCGACATCCACCGTAATAAATGCCACATGGGGTTGAGTAGGGAAGCCAGTCCGGATCTGGCCACTTGTCGTCGTTTTTTTCCGGATTTAGTCTCTTCCTGCTTGACCTTCTCGACCAGCGGCAAGTGATGTCTATCTGTCTTCTGCCATGGTTCGGTACCGCGGGAGGTTTGTAACAGTGCAGCAATAAACGATAGTGTGATGACTACAGCTCGGATGGATCTACGATGGAAGATGACTTGACGTGGTACCAGACCATAGTAGGATTTCTTGCTAAGCTACTGAAGTGAGATAAGTCACCTAAGAGCATCTCCAACAGTTCCCAAAACTTATTCCCAAAACCATTTTTTAGGAACAAATGAAAAATTTACCGCTCCAACAGTTACCCTATCGGATTCCCAATCTTTCCAGGCGCCTAAAATCTCCAGCCGAAGTGACCAGATATTGGCCGCTCGCGTGCATTCCCAATCCCGATTTTTTCCATCTCCCGTGGATGAGGGTCACGCGCTTCTCCGGGCTGTTCATCACGATCTCCGCCGCGAGCTCCACGCCGATGGGCCCGCCGCCGATGATCAGGACAGACTCGCCGGGTCCACCTTGGCTCGCAGGTTCGCCCACGGGATCTCAAAGTACTCCTTCCTGAATCCATCCATTGCATCCCGTCACCAAATCAAGAACAATAATCAGAGGAATGTTCCAGGAGTAGTAGTTGCAATGCATGAATTCTGATGAGTCCAAATGATGTTCATTTTCTTGAAGCACAACAGTCTGGGCTCGGCCACAATGTTTCTGGGACCAAGTCAAAATATTTTTTGGGGAAAAAATAAGAACTGTTGGAGTATACACTTTTTTTAGACCCAAAAACTTTTAAGAAGCTCCCAATCCAGGATTATTGATAGTCAAATTATTGGAAACTGTTGGAGATGCTCTAATATCCTATCTGACCGAAGCAGATCGTCCTGCCGCTCTAACAGGATATTCCCTCATGCTCATGCCTACTGCTATTGACGCTAAACTGCTGCGGCACCATTCTATAGTAGGAGAAGCTTGGAGGCTAAAGTGCAAATATGTAGTTCAGAGGTCAATTATTCCGCAATAAGAATACACTGAGGAGATGAACGCCAAGGCTTCTTAAGCAGGAGGCTGGCTCGATGATTCCTTTGGTTGATGCTGATGCTTAGGGGTGGGCAATCGGTTTATTCGGTTCGGTTTTTTCGGTTTTAAAAAATTTCGGTTTTTGGATTTTCAAAACCGAACCGAATTAACCGAACTGAATCGGTTCGGTTAATTCGGTTTTCGGTTAAACCGAATTACATTGGCTGAGGCCTTAGGCCTGAGTGGCGAACTGGGCAACTGGCGGACAAAATAGAAAATACAATACCTCAGTAATGTCAGAAACTCATTGAATCCAAGGATAGCCATTGCAGCAAGTGCTCATGGAGGTAACAGTCAAATCTCACTTCACAATGTTTCAAGTAACATAGACTTTACAATGTTTCAACGAACAAACAAAATTAAGGGCTTTGAGATGACAAAATGCGTGGGTGTTAATAGCGTGCAATGAATACTGAGCGACTATTGCTGAGTGACAAGATATTGAGCCAAACCTTAAATTGCCTCCACAAAGATTTACCTTTGGGCGGGTGTAATTAAAGTTTTCTCCTCTGGAACCCGATCACGAAAATGGCATCTATTTAGGGGAAAAACATATGCTTTGTGCTTAAAGAAGATGCTAGGGAGTAAAAGCGCATGGTGCTTCAAAGAGAGAAACTTCGAAACATAAATAAATGTAACACAAAGACACAGCCTTCCTTACCCTTTCCCATGAGCTGGAGGCTAGTGGATTAAACGATTGGATACTCCTATCTGTAGTCCCTGGCCTCGCAGTGTCAACAAGAGCAACGGAAAGACCGAAAGAGTGTTTTCAATGTTGTCACCATCCTCATCGAACCGAATTGCCGCCTGGGGTTGCGCCGCCTCGCTGGGAGGAAGGCGCCGCCGATCTTTGCGCCATGCGTCATTGCTTGGCACGGAGGAAGGAGGTGCCGCTGAGACTCGCCACAGCGCTGCGTCGCCATGGCAAGAACCATTGGCGCTGGGAAGAGATCGAATCACCGAAGACTCACTGGATCTACGCCTGGGGAATTAGGGTTAGGGTTGGCCGCCGCTAGTTTTGGGCATTTGGCTCTGGTCTTTTGCGATTTGTGAATGGAATGGGGGCCTGGGCCCTGGGGGCTTGGCGAGCGACTGGCGAAGTGGCGACTTCAAGTCCGTGACTCCGTGAGGCAAGCAGAGAAATCGGTAAACCGGTTTTTCGGTTTTTGAGAGAAGAAAACCGAACTGAAAACCGAAAACCGAATAGTGCTAAAATAAAAACCGAACCGTAAACCGAAAACGGAAAACCGAAAAAACCGAAAATTTCGGTTTATTCGGTTCGGTTTTTCGGTTTCGGTTTAAAAGTGCCCACCCCTACTGATGCTAGCCGCGAGGGTTGGGCGTCGCGTCTTGTCATGTGCTGTTGTTGGAGGACACAAGCATGTACAAAGACGCCACGCAGTAGCATGGCGATTAGCGATGGCGGTGTAGAGTTGGCCAAAGCAGGCCAAAGCGGATGGGCGGCGTGGTGCGCGCGTAGCGGGCGGCGTTCTTCTTCAGTGGAAACGAGGTAAAGGGCGGGGTGTTATACGTAATCTTGTTGCCAGTTAAGTAGTATGTGTTTTGTTCTTTCTGTTTGTCGGATAGTTGCCGTATCCGTTTTTGATTCTGCAGTCAAATTAGATTAGAAAGAGTTGTTCGAGTAGAACTCGATGTAATAGTTTTTGCTGACTATAAATATACCCTGAAAAGGCTGGTGGAAGCAATCGCCAGGAAAAACGAAATCAAGTTTCTCTTCTTGCTCTGCTCTGCGCATATTATTCATTTCTTTGTCCGACAAAATTGTCGCCTTTATTCTGAAACCTCGTGGTGGCCGGTTGTTTTGTCTTGTGAGTTACGCGATCAAACGTGAGAAGTAGTTCGGTGTTTGCTCCAATAATTGGTATCAGAGCATCTGGGAAGCAAGGATCATGTCTCAGGACGAGGGACAAATCCAAGTGAGAGCAGCACCGACGAGGGCAAACGTGCCAATTCAGTACCCAATGCTAACCGACGCAAATTACGGCGTGTGGTCGATGAAGATGAAGATTCTTCTCAGCTCTCTTGGGGTGTGGTCGGCAATTGAAGGAGATCCTGTGGTTGATCTAGGAACAGATCAAGGAGATCTGGCCGCGTTGGCTCAATCGGTTCCCGATGAAGTGCTAATGGTGATAGCACAGAAGCCAACAGCAAGAGAAGCTTGGAACACGTTGAAGGAGATGCGTGTTGGAGAGGATCGAGTAAAGCAAGCCAGGATTCAGGTGCTGAAGAGGCAGTTTAATCGCTTGAATATGGAAGAAGAGGAGAGTATTAACAAGTTTTCACTGCGGCTTACTACTTTGGTAAGTGAAGTACGTTCACTTGGAGCCGAAATGACAGAATCAACCGTGGTTGAGAAGCTGTTCAGCTCTGTTCCCGACAAGTTCATGCCCATCGTCGGAACAATTGAACAGTGGGGAGATATCACAACAATGTCTGTCTCAGAAGCTGTTGGAAGGCTGCGTGCATTTGAAGAAACTCTAAAAGGACGACGGCAATAGAAAGAAGATGGCGGTCAGCTTATGTTGGCGTCAAAATCCGAAGCAGTGTCTTCGAAAGGCAAAGGCACAGAGGAATCGTCAAACAGCTACAACAGAAGAGGAGGCTGGCGAGGACGAGGCCGTGGCTTCGGACAAGGCCGGGGTCGAGGTCGTGGTAGATTTGCTGAAGAAGAAGAAACCAAGACCCACCGCAAGTTTGAAGCTGAAGAAAGGCCGTATCGCAGGTTTGACAAAACCAAGATTAAATGCTATAACTGTGATATCTATGGACATTTTGCCTCAGAGTGCAGAAAACCAAAGAAGGAAAAAGCATTATACATAGAGAAGAAAAAGGAAGATAATCCGGTCGAATTCATTTCTTTTCATGGCGCAATGTGTAGAGGTGCATCAAATCATTACACAAGCGGCGAGTATGTTCTGTTGAAGGAAGCGGCATGAAGCCAATAATAGAAGGAGACAAGAGCTCGCTTGATACAGTACCTTGATACAGAGCAAGTAATC
The DNA here is from genome assembly GCA_036346375.1 of Guadua angustifolia. Classification (NCBI taxonomy): domain Eukaryota; kingdom Viridiplantae; phylum Streptophyta; class Magnoliopsida; order Poales; family Poaceae; genus Guadua; species Guadua angustifolia. The sequence continues at coordinate 28,582,807 of CM070519.1, forward strand.
ACATGACAGGGTGTCGTGAAGTTTTCTCTGAACTCGACACTACAGTGAGAGGCTCTGTCAGATTCGGTGATGGCTCAAATGTGGAAATTCTAGGCAGAGGGACTGCCCTATTCAAAGGAAGAGCTGAAGAGCATCATGTACTAACAAATGTTTATTATATTCCATCACTCCAGAATAACCTTGTGAGTCTTGGACAGCTAGATGAACAGGGCTACAGGACTGTTATTCAAAATGGCACAATGTGTATCTTTGATGAAGAAGGACGTTTGGTGACAAAAGTACAAAGACTCAAAAACCGGTTGTATGTGATGAACCTGGCACATACACAGCCGGTGTGTCTGTTGACAATAAAGGGGGACAAAGAGTGGTTGTGGCATGCACGCTATGGGCACCTGAGCTTCAGAACCCTGCGTGAGATGTCAAAGTCAGGAATGGTTGAAGGATTGCCATACATTGATCGCATTGATCAAGTATGTGAAGCTTGTCTGGTAGGAAAACAACACCGACTCCCATTTCCCAAAAGTGCAAACTTCCGGGCAGAACAAAGGATGGAGCTAGTTCATGCCGATTTATGCGGACCTATCACCCCTGAAACCCCTGGAGGAAAGAAATACTTTTTGCTGATGGTGGATGATCACTCCCGACTCATGTGGGTGATGTTGCTTAGCTCAAAGGATCAAGCATTCAAGGCTTTCAAGGTGATCAAATCAAAAGCAGAAGTTGAGTCTCAGTGCAAACTAAGAGCACTCCGGACTGACCGTGGAGGGGAGTTTATTTCCTCGGAGTTTGAGGAATATCTAGCCGAGCAAGGGATAATGCACCACTTGACAGCGCCATACTCCCCTCAACAAAACGGAGTCGCAGAACGAAGAAACCAGACAATAGTAGCCACTGCAAGAAGCCTGTTGAAGAATAAAGGAGTCCCAGGAAAGTATTGGGGAGAAGCAGTAGCAACTGCAGTTTACCTCCTCAACCGGGCTGCCACTAAGAGCGTTGAAGGAAAAACGTCGTTCGAAGCTTGGTACCAGAGGAAACCGAAGGTAGCACATCTTCGAACTTTCGGGTGTCAGGCATATGTTAGAGATGTGAGGCCACATCTGAAGAAATTAGAAGATCGAAGCACGCCGATGGTGTTCTTTGGATACGAACCAGGATCAAAAGCGTATCGTATGTTTGATCCTATCAAAAACAGGATTCATGTCTCCAGGGACATGGTGTTTCAGGAAGACAAGCAATGGCACTGGCAAAATGATACTGACCAGGATCATCTAGTGCCACAATAGAGAGATATTTTTCATGTAGAACTGAGGACAAGTCCACCTGAAGACACAACAGAAGAAGGCAGGAATCATGAGGGTGAATCTGCAACATCCAGCACAGATGAAGATACTTCGAGCGGAGGTACACCTGATTCACCTAGTGCCGTTTCATCAGCAGAGGAAGCGAGCCCAGGAAGAAACTCTCAAGGTTTTGTCTCAAGTCCTTCGAATACTTCATCAGAAGAGACTCCACCCCGAAAATTCAGAACTATTCAAGACCTCTATGATTCAACACAAGAAGTACAACAAGATTCTTCGGGTTTATGCTTGATGACTGCTGAAGAACCAGGGAGTGTTGAAGATGCTCTGAAGACAGGGCACTGGAGACATGCGATGGAAGAAGAAATGGAGTCCATTCTTAGCAATGAGACTTGGGAAAAAGTGCAGTTGCCTAAAGATCACAAACCTATCAATTTGAAATGGGTTTTCAAGGCGAAGAAGGATGCCAAAGGAGAGATTATCAAGTACAAAGCAAGGTTAGTGGCCAAAGGATACGCCCAACAGCACGGTATAGACTTTGACGAAGTATTTGCGCCGGTTGCAAGAATTGAAACAGTAAGGATACTCATCGCTTTGGCAACTCAACAAGGTTGGCAAATCCATCACATGGATGTGAAATCAGCCTTCCTGAATGGTGAATTGCAAGAAGAAGTCTATGTATATCAGCCGCCAGGATTTGTTGACAAATCTAACCCAGCAGCTGTGTTGAAGTTAAAAAAGGCCCTTTATGGACTTCGCCAAGCACCTAGAGCGTGGAACTTCAAGCTGGATGCAACTCTGATCTCTCTAGGTTTTGAAAAAAGCAAGATTGATCATGCTGTTTACAGTAAAGAAGATAGAGGCCGGACATTGTTGATTGGTGTCTATGTTGATGACATAGTAATCACTGGATCGAGTCTTGACATCATAAATGAGTTCAAGACCCAGATGAAGAAGAAGTTCAGCATGAGTGATCTTGGTTGTTTGAGCTACTATCTCGGAATAGAAGTAAAACAAGTGCAAGAAGGGTTCATTTTGTGTCAGGCAGGATATGCTACAAGACTGCTAAGCACTTTCGGAATGGGGGATTGTAATCCCTGTGCAACTCCCATGGAGATTGGAACCAAACTAACCAAGAATGCATCAGACCCGGCTGTAGATGCAACAAAATTTCGAAGTTTGGTTGGGAGCTTGAGGTATCTAGTAAATACTAGACCGGACATTGCATATGCAGTTGGAATCATCAGCAGACATATGGAAAAGCCAACAGTCCAGCATCTGGCAGCAGCGAAACATATTCTACGGTATGTTAAAGGAACCATTCATTTTGGGTGTCTTTACAAACGAGAAACGAACCAGAAAATCAAGTTGATTGGTTACTGTGATAGTGACCATGGTGGCGACATTGATGACAGCAGAAGCACAATGGGTGCGGCCTTCTTCTTCGGGCCAAATTTGGTCACTTGGGTTTCCCAGAAGCAGAAAGTAGTAGCACTTTCTTCATGTGAAGCTGAATACATCGCAGCATCAATGGCTTCCTGTCAAGCAATATGGCTAAGCAGGTTGATTGGAGAACTGCAGAGGAGGAAGCCAGAAAAGGTGAAAATTTTGGTCGATAATAAATCAGCCATAGCATTGAGCAAGAACCCAGTATATCACACAAGAAGCAAACACATTGATATTCGGTACCATTTTATTCGGGAAAATATAGAAGAAGGGAGAATTGAAGTTGAGCATGTATGCTCAGAAGAGCAGTTAGCAGATGTGCTGACAAAACCATTGGGACGACAAAGGTTTCAAGAGCTGCGTAATAAGCTGGGAGTAATAGATGTTAAACTGGCATACCAAGATTAGAGGGGAGAATGTTATACGTAATCTTGTTGCCAGTTAAGTAGTATGTGTTTTGTTCTTTCTGTTTGTCGGATAGTTGCCGTATCTGTTTTTTATTCTGCAGTCAAATTAGATTAGAAAGAGTTGTCCGAGTAGAACTCGATGTAATAGTTTTTGCTGACTATAAATATACCCTGAAAAGGCTGGTGGAAGCAATCGCCAGGAAAAACGAAATCAAGTTTCTCTTCTTGCTCTGCTCTGCGCATATTATTCTGTTTGCTGTTCGACAAAATTGTCGCTGCTGTTACGAAGCCTCGTGGTGGCTTCAGTTGTTTTGTGCGCAGGTTCTGGCGATCAAACGTGAGAAGTAGTTCGGTGTTTGCTCCAATAGGGGGGCGGACGGGCAACGGCGGGGCCTCTGGGCGAGCGGCAGGCGACCTGGCAGGTGTGTGAGCCATGTTGCTCCTCCCATGCGTCGAGTGTGGTGCATGGGCAGAGCATGCTTTGTTTAGCTAGGGCGTCGCGTGCTATACGTGATAGGACACAGACCGCGCGCGCTCGGTTAGTGCAGCCTGCCTCTACCCAACTGCCTGCTATAAGCTAGTGCGGTCAGACCATAGAAGTAGTGAGAAATAGGCGTGAGAAACTTTGGGTTTTTTTTCTGTGGCTCCTAGATCACCATAGGCACTTGCCACTCTCTTATATCGTGATAGATCTCGTGCCGTAGTAGGTAACACGTGATACTTTTCGATCCTTCTGCGGTTGAGAAAGGGTGACATTTACAATTTTGTTTAGATAAAGACTAAACTTACCAAAAAAAAGGCCAACAATACCAAAAAAAAACTCTTAGGCTTGTTTGGATGTTAAAGGGGAAAATCCCGGTAATCTCAAAGGGGGTTGTGAAGGACACGTAAAATTCCTCTCAACTCCTTGGGCAAATAATCTCTCCAAAGGAATATTCACTCCACCATTTAGAAGACACGGTGATGAAAATCCCAAATATTAAAAAATCACCAAAAAACCAGAAAAAATTAGAAAAATTCCAAAAAATCAAGGGAAAGCATTTGATCAAATCCTTACATCCACACATTCAAATTAGATTCATACAAGCATTCACACATAGCTAAAATCCAAACAGATAGTGTTACTTGCATCTGTAGCATCTATACATTCACACATCATCTAGGATTCAAATATTTACGTAAGTCAACACTAAGATAGAGTTTACAAGAATATTAGCATAAAACTGAAGCCATGTCCGAGGCTAGCCCAAGAGTACCACATGAAATGATAAATCCTACATTAATACATTCCCAAAATACCTTAAAAAGAAAATAAAAACAGACAACAACAACTAGCTAGGTGTTGCATTACACCTTGTCACTCTTAAACACTTTAGTAGTTAGCACTCATTGTTGTATCATTTGCAGTAGCCAAATCAAATCTCCCATCCTACAGAGTGTAGCATATATATCCTAGAAGCTGAAATGATCACGATAAAGAAAAAGTAAGTGGCTTTACAGGAATTGACATAGCACCACAAATGAAAAAAAAATTGAACAAGAAAAGAACTATTATGACATAGATAAATGTTGTTGTTAATCACATAGACATCCCTAGTTTATTTTGTCAATCACATAGACAAGTGTAGTTGTTACAAGGCGTGCACAATTTGGGAGCTCGGCTAATTCACATCACCCTATGTACTTTTAGAACAGTTTGAAAAGTTAAACCACTTTCGAAAGCACATGGGTTTATTCGGACTTCTCCGAAACAAAGGTAGTATATTAAGTAAATCACAATGGACAAGGTTCAGACGTGATATTTAATGGTACTGTGTTGACAAGCAGCATTGTTCTCTTGATGTTCATCTATTTCGTTTGCATATACCTAGTATAGAAAAAACCATGTCATGAGATCAGAAAAATGTTGCAAAATCCTCTATAAAAATATATTGAGTGCAACACTTTAATTCAGTGTGAACACAAAACCAAGCACAAGAGTGAACTCCTAATAACATAATTTACATTTCTAGCGTAGAAGGAACATGTTGAGTTTATCTTAATGTGGAGCGAATAAAAACATGCTTTTAAGGAAACGATGTCATTTCATCGGAAACATGGCTTTCATTCCCAATCATTCAGCAAACTAATATTCACTTAAAAGATCTATGAGAAAGCTTGCTTCCACTTGTTTTCTCATAAGATAGTTTTTGCCAGAAATACAGGTCACAGAAAATAAGAACGTTCTTGTAAGAATGTAAGCTAGTTCTTGCAAAAACTTGGTAAGAAAATTACTAAACGTATAGTCTCTGAAGGAGAATTCATGAATAGAGTTTTTTGAGAAATTTGTACTACTACTGTGCACAAGGTGAACATTGAACAAATTTTAACGGGGGAAGAGATGCTATTCTTTTGCTATGTGTACTGGATATTCCTTGAGAATTAAGAAACTTTATACCAAAAACCATGATAAGTACCTCAAGATCAGGGCAACGGTAGAATATGAGATCCTGAGCATTAACTACCATGACTTCCATAGTAAACAAGTTATGTGTAGTACTTCCATAGTAAAAAAATAGTACTAGTAATTTTACATCTACATGGCAATGGGTCCAAGGTGTTTCCATTGTAAAAAAGAAAAGAAACGAAAACATAGTACCATTAATTTTACCTCTACATGGCAATGGGACCAATGCAAAAATTTATTTTCTTTTTCAGACTAGAGTTGCAAGTTATCAAATCATAAAGCTATACTTGACCTCCTCAGAAAATGAAAGACCATATGGAGGTCTACCCATATTTGTGATGAGTAATTGACTGTAGTTGAGTTTGTAGTGCACAAGTTTGAGTTTGATTGGTTTGTAAACTGGTTGGGAACGATTGTAAACTGGTCAAGGCAAATTGTGTATCATTCTGACTATGTGTTGATTTGATTGCATATATTATTGGACATTGCTATGTGATGGGTTTCCTTGTTGTCGATGGTTGCAGGACGTCGGAGCTAAGTCATAGTGAGGCGGAGGAGATCGGGACTAGGTTGAGAGAGCTGAGGTCGAGATGGTCAAGGTGTTGCCAAAGATGACTGAGGTCAGTGAGTAGCTGCAAGTCAAAAAGACAAGAAATGAATTAGATAATAATTTGGAGCTGCTCGGATCAAAGAGGGCCGTTGTATCACAATCTAGATAATAGAATAGCGGGTCAAGTTAGTGTGTTTTGAAAAGTGTGCAAAACTCGTTATGTTGTTGGGTTTCGGTTTAGCCCATGTATGATTGTGTGAGTTAATCTTAGCCCTTGATAAGGTTCCTTCTGGGAGAAGAAAGTTATCCAAGGGTGAGGTTTGCTCCCAGTGTGCTATAAATAGAGGGAGAGATAGGAGTGTCTCTCTCTTGAAGATTTTGAAGGTTATAGTGCTACTTTGAGTTTTGTTTACTTTGTTTTGAGGCTTTGTTTATCCAAACACTGTTTTTGTAGTACTGTTCATCCGACCAGTGTTGCTGACTAGTTCGCAGTACTGTTCATTCGAATATTGTTCACCGAACATTGTTTATCCCGAACACTTTTTATCCAACCAGTGCTACTGACCAGTGCAATTTTCTTGTTTATCTGAGCACTATTCTTTTAATCTCCTGGTCGGATCCAACCACCTATTTGGACTATGTAGTCATTTGATTTGATCCCTTGTGGCTTGATTTTTAGGGAGAAATTTTTTTGTGATCATTCATCCCCTTTGATCGCCTTTTTGATCCTTTAAAAAATTTATCAAGTACTTTATGCAAATTGTATGTACTACCCTTTATCCAAACCCAAAAAGAAGGCAAGAACAACAACGGCCAAAGCGATTAGTGTGTTTCCAAGCTGACCGCCTGCCAGTAGTACTCCCACAAGGGAACAAGAGACAACAAGATACAGCTTCTGTTGTGAGAAAAAAAAACTACTTATTAAGGTCATATTGGGTCCTAGGGACAAGAAAAGATTGATAAAGAAGATTAGTAGGAGAGGAGAGACCCATTGTCGGGACCCGAATATGCAAATCCGGACCCTCTGTGTATACCGCACTAGTCCAGGATCACGCTAGTGCACACAGGCTCAACATTAGTGAATATCACATTCATACTCAACGTAAATAAGATAAAGACATAATATATTAAATATTAGCAGTTGTATGACCTTATGGTCAACTTACTTAGCAATGCCTCATAAGGCTGAACAACAAATTGAACTGCAGCGGAATGAAGACGTAGGTAACCCCTCAGTATACCACAGGCAACTGACAAGGCTCGCACCCTAAACATTCGTCTCTTCATGGTACTCCTTCTTCAGCACTGATGATTTTTGTAGGCAAGGGTGAGTACACCAACACGTACTCAACAAGTTGTGCACAGAATGCAATCCTATTATAGCTATATGCAAGCTTATTCCAAAGGAAGGCTCATGGTTCATAAGCAATAAGCAGCATTTGAAAACATATACAATTCATAGATTGAAAAGACAGTAAAACAAATAATAACAAGTAAATAGATTCAGTGATTCTCAAATAAACCAAATTTCTCATCCTAAGTCAAGATTCAACCTTTCATGGCATCCTGCCATCCATCCCAAGTTTTCATTTTAAAAGTCTAAACCCTTGATTTGTAATCCCGAGCTTGCTCAATACCGTGAGCACGGCTATCCTAATAGATTGTACACTCTGCAGAGGTTATGCACTTTACCCACACGACATGATATCTCTTTTATGCCCGCCATTAGCACACTTCCTTTGGTATGCTTACAGAGAATCATAACAAAGCCTTTACAATGCTCTATCTTAACTCAAGACTACCCGCTAAGGTTTCAACATCAAGGGTCTCGAAAACCACAACAGGCCCCCTCTTGCGCCATCTGGGTTCATTTAAAAGGATGAACCACTCCACCACGATAGTACTCAAGCTAAGACATTGCAAATTAATCAGCTAGGCTGCCCCATAACAAATGTGGTTGCATGATTGACTCAGTCAAAGGCTCGCAAGGTGTCCTTATGGTTTGATCAAAGCAAGACATACACATACCCTTTGCCCATCGGGCCCACCTGCATCCCGCCTTGCCACTTGCTCACCCAAAATCATAACCACCCCAGTTGATTACCAAGCACCACGTGCCATCAACAATTCAATATCGTTATGTGACATCTATTGCCAACACAACTCAATCTCATCGTGTGACCACACATGACACACAAATTCAGAACATTGTTCCATATTCCATTAGTCAAGATTATTTATCAAAGATTCAAGTACATGTGATGACGTGGCATGGCTAAGCATTCTAATCCGATCTAACCATCCATGTTGATTTCATTATTAACCAATTATAGTGAACCAACCTAGGGTGACAAGGATCATGGCATACAACTAGCAAGGTAGGGTATAATTCAAAGGGTACGATAGTTAATCCCAAACTTATGTTGAAATCATTTGTACACATAAAATAACAAGTGATAAGGTAAATCAAAATAGCATGCAATCTAATTTATGGGTGCAACATGATCAAAGCACAACTTGCCTTCGTTAAACTCCTGTTCCTGGTCCGGAAATAATTCTCGAAATGAGAAATCCTTCCAAGCCTCGCACAATTCAACGTCTACGCGAATCGAGAGAGAAAAGCAAATAAAAACCAAAACCAAAGAGCAAACAAATTCAAAAATTCAAATAAAAGCCACCATTAGAAAGATCTCAATTTTACAAATTTTTAGGAATTTGAATCACCTTAATCCGAGTTCGTATGCGAAAGTTATAAGGTTCTGAAGTTTGAAAATCCTGAAAATACCCTAAAATAATAAATCCGGATTTTGCCGAATTATTTTTATAAAGGAAAATCCGAATTTTCCCGCCCCGGCTTGTACAGATAAAACGTGGCGAAATCTAGACTGATGAACTTAATCTAACGGTTACGGGTAAATCTACTACGTGGCCTAATATTAACTGCCTGATCTAAATCCAACGACTGATATTATACCGAGTGAAACACTGTACACTTAAATGACGTGGCTTAATCGTATCCTTTCATCTACGATCCGACGATCACGTTTTAACCCGAAACGCTTACCGATTCCGCGGTGACGTGAACGAACTCCGTGTGCTTGATCATGATCCAACGGCTGATAAGCTTCACAAATGGCTATGGCGAAATAGCGGTGCGAACTTGCCGGTCTCGAAGAAGATGACGATTCCGGCGGCACTCCGATGTTTTCCGGTGACCAAAGATTGGCGGAACAGATGCGGCGCAACTTGGCGACTTGGTCAGCTTCCACTCCCGACCACCGGAACAGCGGCGGCGGCGTGGCTTCTCTTCTTCAAACGGCGACAACTCGGCGCGAAGCTTCTGGCGACGCTGACTGTTCTTCGCGAAATACCACGAACGCTGATGCAACTCCTCGATCGCTCTCGATTTTCCTTGGACGACGCAACTCGCTCGCCAGCGATTTTCTTGCCGCTTGCTTCTTTCGGCGACAACTCAACTCACGCTTGCGACTCTCTTTTTTTTCTGCCGCTCGCTCGGTCTCTCCTACGAAGCCGCGCTCTGCTTAAATAGCCGGCCGGTGCATGCGTGTCCTACTCCCGCCCGATTGGTCTCCGTGTCGACTTTGGTAACGCGCCGCTTGGGCCAGCTGTCCTTCCTTTCCCGCGCGCCCGGACGAGGCTCTCCGTGCTTGCCGAATTTGGCGCCAGCGCTAGAGTCCCACTCGGTCATGTGCTGGAGAAAACGGAAGTCCTACACGCGTCCGGATCTGCGGTGGGATTCATCTGATGAAACATGATCGATCAGCCTATTCCTAATCCGGTTCAACCAATCAAATTCCTATTCCGATTTAATCCCGGAGAGAAAAGATATTTCCAAAAATACTTCGAGACCTTCTATCCTCAAATAAGATATTTTTGGCAGTCTTTATTTTAAATTTCCCTTTTATAATTATTTCTTAACAAAAGGTAATATATATTAATTCAAAATAATTTAAATAAATCTCAGAAGATCCAATAAATTCCAGAAAATTCACAAAAATCATAATTTACCATAAAAATAATATTTAATAATTAAGAAGTCAAATTTTTGGGATGTTACACCCATCATCCCATCATGGCAAACAGGCAAATGCAAACAACAACAAATTCATAAAGAAACATACATCAAGTCTTTTATCACATGATAATGATACACATGACAAGAGGTGGAGACCCTTCTCTCTCTACTCTACCCCTCCTCAACCACTCTCACATCCACTCCATAGAGGATAACAAGTATTTTATCATAGGATAATGTAGCACATGACAAGAGGTGGGTGAAGGATTCAACTCTAGAAGATGTTGTGCCAGAAGATTTGGCAGATAACCCACTTAGGAAGTGTGACTAGGAAGCACTTATTACTACTAATAATGAGATGGCAATAGTTGGAAATATGGAGACTTGTGGGGAAAAAATGATGCTCATGGTTAACAAAAATATCTTACCAATAGTATTTGGTAGTCAATGTTATGATTCCTTTTTTATGAATAACCCAATGGACAAGTTTAATTTGTTAAAGATATAAAAATAATAGTATTACAGAGATAGGTTTAACAATGAAGAGTAGAAAGTATGGCTTTTGGGAAAGATAATATTTTGACACTACATGCTTGAGGAATTCTAATATTGTCCTATGTCAGGTAGTGCATCCAAGTTTCCATATTGGCATGTTCTCCAAACACCAAATGACAGGACAAACATAATATAAGCAATTGCATAGTAAGGAAAAATGAAAATAACAAGACAACTTACCTATGGAGAGGTTTTGTTCTTAATCCAAAGCAAACGAACATTTGGGTTTTTAGTGTTGATAAAAATTTCTTTATTTAGCTCATATTTGAAGAGTCATAGTGTATTTATCTTTTTCATATCCATTAGGTCTTCAATTGATTCTAGAGTAGCAGCACACATCTCAATAGAAAACTCATCACTTTGATTATGCCTAGCTAGTTGTTTCATTTAGTTCTTCAGCAAATTTTTTGGTTTGCTACTTCTTGAATTTTAGGTAGCTCTTAAGAATCCTAGCAATCTGACTTTGCTTATGCTTTTTTCTATTATCATCTCTTTTTTGTGCAAACAAAGCAGAAGCTGCACATTCCTTTTCATCAGCTTCTATGTGAGCACTAGATGTCACTTGCCCATCCATATTTGGAGCAAAAGGGTTTAAGCCAACATTGTGGATATCATTATGATTGGGGATAACTTATCAGTTGAAGGTTCCACTTGATCAGTTGGAGGTTCCACTTGCTCAGTGGATACAAAATTCAAATCTCCTGTAGCTATACTCCATGTTTCCATATAAGCAGTTATACACACAAGCTATCTACTTGGAACTTGGAACCAAGCATTAGGCAACTTGAAACCATGCATGCAACTCCTCTTGCAATTGGGGTTGACTACTTATTCTAGTTTGGCTGGTGTATTTGCCATGTTCTGATGTAGTACATGTTAAGATAGATTCTTACAAGGATATAGAAAGGTTATGTATGTGTGTGTGTTTTCAATTTTGCAGCATATGCATATATTTATCCCATAAATCAAGCCAAATTGAGATATTATATACTAATATTATATATTATATAAAATGATTATCGCAATAATAATGGCATAATTGATGTTGTGATAGGAAGGTCAATGATACATCAAACATAGCTAGTTTCTAAAGCAAAAAAAAGCATACAATTAATGGGAGATAACAAACTTGATAGTTCCATAGAATGGGCTTAAGATATTTTGTGATGAAAGTTTGTTATAATTGTCTAACTCAAAAAAATTATGAAAGAAATTTTTGAAAGGGAAAGCCCACGATGGGAAAAAATGTGTATCAATTGACAAAACATAATAGAATATATTTTCTTTGATTATTTTTGTTCTTGCTAAATGAGAAAGCTCATGCCAGGCTCGGAGAGAGTACACCACTCACTAGTCACCATTCAAAGTTTGTTTATTTCTATAAGCCTGCACTTCACCTTGATTATACTAAGCACAAAAATACTATGTAGTTAAACACCATCTTCATGCAATATTGCAGGTAATTGAGGAGAAGAAATAGTTTATTGTGGAATTTTTTCACCTTTGGACGATCCTATTGAATGCAAGAAAAAAATATAGTTAGTATGAAAATACAACACAAAAATAATTAGTTAAAGGCAATACATGGCCTTACATGAATAATTTTATCCCAAATACTTGGTTCAGCAACAATCATGCATAAAGCATCATTCCATCCAGCACCACTTTATTTCCGTGCATCTTGAATTGCCTTGTAATTCCCTTTCAGTTCCTTCTCCTTTTCTTAGATCTGTTGCTTTTTGAAGTGGACAGTTGGAAACTTTTCATTAAACTTACTGATTATGCTTCTCCAGCCTTCAGATGCCTGTCCATTTTGACCGCTGAACTTTGAGTTGTCATGGTCATGTAGTATATTAGTACGAGCTTTTTCATATGAGAAGTTCCAAAAGACACGTGATCCTTTATCCATGGCTATACAAACTACAATATATTGAAATGAATAGATGATACAAGAATGAAGCAATAAAAAATGACTCAATGTGAAAACAAGACATAGATATGAAGATAAATTACATTTGTTGGCTTCAAGCAATGCCACATCTTGCAACCATCTGGTGACTCAATATCATTTTGGTAATTATTGTCACCCTCTAGTACAACAACAAAATCATTTGATTGAATATAGGTAAGTTGGTGATCTAACCACCCCTCTTAGTTATTTTGACTTGTAATGATATTGTGAAATGCAACAGTTGCAGCTAGGATCTTAATATGAGATTCAATGGGATGAAATATGCCAATTTTTAATATTAGGAATTGCTTCTTCAAAACACCAATAGCCCTTTCAATATGGTTGCGAAGAAGAGCATGGTTATGGTTGAACAATTCTTTGTAGTCTGTATAATCATATCTTCGAGATGAGTGATGCCTTCTAAATTCACTAATATGGTTCCAAATTCCTTGATATGGGGCAAGAAAAGAAGATGTGGTTGCATAACCACCATCCACAAGATAAAATTTACCCTTCAGAACACGAAACCCCTTGCTAAGAGCATATCAAAGGACTCCTGCATCTAATGCCAACACTTCCTGTCGGGGATTTGGAAATTCCCGTAGACGACCATCGAAGCCCGGCACCAACCGACCATGCCCTTGCCCGGACAACGCATGCAGGACCGACCTTCGTGCACCCCGGCCCCGAGCAAGCCAGCTCGGGGGTCCTCGACAAGGCGACGTGGCATTAAACGCATGGCGGCTCAAGGATCGCGCGCCCGGGATCCGCGCCGCCACGGTCCGCGCTGACTTGGTCCGCGCCCACTGTGCCCACGTCGCGTGGTTCCCGGCGGGCGGCGCGGCACTGCTCTGCGTACGTCCTCTACAGTAGCGCGCCCCCTGTAATAAATGATTTGTCTCCTGTAATTCCCTATAAATACTCCCTCCCACGATGGATTGAGGGTTGGACCTTCTGGACTACGCACACACTTACACACATCACTTGCTTACGGGAGTCCTTAGGGTCGTTCAGGGCCTCCCGAGCAAACGCATTGTAACACACTTTCACATACTAGTGCAATCACTGGACGTAGGGTTATTATCTCCCCCGTGAGAGGCCCGAACCAGACAGAAAACAACCCCCTGTGCCTTACGATTGTCCGGTATACCTTCGTTCTATTGCTCGGCATACTCTCAGACGTATAACCCTTGCGGAAAAGGGCCCCAAGTTGATCCTCATTCAACAAGTAAGCTCGGCGGGGACCTGTCCCGAATCGTCGACAATTGGCGCCGTCGTGGGGACCGATCGAGTCCTTTCGCGAGAATCCTCGAGGATGCCGAATTCTCAAGTCAATCGAGACCTCTATGTCTTGGCGACGGAGGACGACGACGTGTACGCCGGCGAAGGCGTGGCAGTGTGATCGATCCGGAAGGCCACACCGAGACCATGTCCCGCGCCGAAACACGTTCTTCGCCGGCGCGAAGTCTCTTCCCGAGCACGCTTAAGCAGGGGATCGCCCATGTTCCGCGCTGAGCACGTTCTTCGCTCGGGCGCGAGTCTCTTCCCCAACACGCGCTTTCGCTGGGTCGCCCATGTTCATGGCCGAGCAAGTTCTTCGCCGCACGAGTCTCTTCCCCGAGCACGCGTTTTCGCTCGGGGCATCCATGTTCCACGCCGAGCACGTCTTTCGCCGGCGCGAAGTCTCTTCCCCGAGCACGCTGCTTTCGCCGGGAATGTCCGTGTTCCGTCTTTGGCGTGCCCTTCGCCGCACGAGTCTCTTCCGCGCCGATTAGTTCCCCGGGCGCCTAGTCCATGTCCGTGATGCGCAGCTTCGAGCATATCTCGTCCGCCGCCTCAAGTATTTGACTCATGCTTGGGATGCCGCAGAGCTCTTGCCGCGAGATCCTCGAGCCTGTTGCTCGGATGTCGCAGTAGCTCTTCGCTGCGAGATCCCTGAGCCGTGCTGCTCGGATGCCGCAGTAGCTCTTCGCTGCGAAATCCTCGTTCCCGAGACGTGCTGCTCGGATGCCGCAGTAGCTCTTCGCTGCGAAATCCTCATCCCCGAGACGTGCTGCTCGGATGCCGCAGTAGCTCTTCGCTGCGAAATCCTCGTCCCCGAGACGTGTTGCTCGGATGCCGCAGTAGCTCTTCGCTGCGAGATCCCCGAGACGTGTTGCTCGGATGCGCGAGAGATCTTCGCTGCGAGATCCCGAGCCATGTTGCTCGGATGCGCGCAGAGCTCTTCGCCGCGAGATCCCCGAGCCCCGCTGCTCGGATGCGCGCAGAGCTCTTCGCCGCGAGATCCCCGAGCCGCTTTGCTCGGATGCCGCAGTAGCTCTTTCTCGCGAGATCCTCGCCCCGAGACATGTTGCTCGGATGTCGCGAGAGCTCTTCGCCGCGAGATCCCGATCCGTGTTGCTCGGATGCCGCAGAGCTCTTATTGTGAGATTCCCGAGCCGTCGTTGCTCGGATGCCGCAGAGCTCTTCGCCGTTCGAGCGTCGCCGCCGGATGCCGCAGTAGCTCTTCGCTGCGAGATCCTCGTCCCCGAGACGTGTTGCTCGGATGCCGCAGTAGCTCTTCGCTGCGAGATCCCCGAGCCATGTTGCTCGGATGCCGCAGTAGCTCTTCGCTGCGAGATCCCCGAGCCATGTTGCTCGGATGCCGCAGTAGCTCTTCGCTGCGAGATCCCCGAGCCGTGTTGCTCGGATGCCGTAGTAGCTCTACGCTGCGAAATCCTCGTCCCCGAGACGTCTTTGCCGGATGCCACAAAGAGCTCTTCGCTCACGAGATCCCCGAGCCGTCTTTGCTCGGATGCCGCAGAGCTCTCGCCGCGAAATCCTCGCCCCCGAGACGTGTTGCTCGGATGCGCGGAGCTCTTCGCCGCGAGATCCCGAGCCTGCTGTTCGGATGCGCAGAGCTCTTCGCCGGAGATCCCGAGCCGTCTTTGCCGGATGCGCGCAGAGCTCTGCCGCGAAATCCTCGCCCCGAGACGTCTTTGCCGGATGCCACAAGAGCTCTTCGCTGCGAGATCCCCGAGCCGTCTTTGCTCGGATGCGCGAGAGCTCTACGCCGCGAAATCCTCGCCCCGAGACGTGTTGCTCGGATGCGCGGAGCTCTTCGCCGCGAGATCCCCGAGCCTGTTGCTCGGATGTCGCGATAGCTCTTCATCGCGAGATTCCCGAGCCCCGTTGTTCGGATGTCGCAGTAGCTCTTCGCCGCGAGATCCCCGAGCCGTCTTTGCTCGGATGCCGCAGAGCTCTCTTCCGCGAAATCCTCGTCCCGAGACATGTTGCTCGGATGTCGCGGAGAGCTCTTCGCTGCGAGATCCCCGAGCCCCGCTGCTCGGATGCCGCGAGAGCTCTTCGCCGCGAGGTTGCTCGGATGCCGCAGATAGCTCTTATTTGTGAGATCCCCGAGCCTGCTGTTCGGATGCGCAGAGCTCTTCGCCGCGAGTTCCCGAGCCGTGTTGCTCGGATGCGCGCAGAGCTCTTCGCCGCGAGATCCCCGAGCCTCGCTGTTCGGATGCGCGAGAGCTCTTCGCTGCGAGATCCCCGAGCCGCGCCGCCGGATGCCGCAGAGCTCTACGCTGCGAAATCCTCGTCCCGAGATGTGTTGCTCGGATGTCGAGTAGCTCTTCACGCGAGATCCCCGAGCCCTGTTGTTCGGATGCGCGCAGAGCTCTTCGCCGCGAGATCCCCGAGCCGTCTTCGCCGGATGCCGCAGAGCTCTACGCCGCGAGATCCCCGAGCCGTCGCTGCTCGGATGCCGCAGAGCTCTGCCGCGATCGAGACGTGTTGCTCGGATGCGCAGAGCTCTTCGCGCGAGATCCCCGAGCCGTGTTGCTCGGATGTCGCAGCTTGCTCTTCGCCGCGAGATCCCGAGCCGTGTTGCTCGGATGCGCGCAGAGCTCTTCGCCGCGAGATCCCGAGCCTGTTGTTCGGATACCGCAGAGCTCTTCGCCGCGAGATCCCCGAGCCGTGTTGCTCGGATATCGCAGTAGCTCTTCGCCGCAGATCCTCTTCCCGAGCCGTGTTGCTCGGATGTTGCGATAGTTTTTCACCGCAAAGTCCCAATCCTCCTTTGTGTCTAGAGGCTTAAGGCGAAGGCCGATCTCAAAGAATTCCCCTAAGCCTCGGGGCTAGCTGTCGGGATTGGGAAATTCCGTGAGACGACCATCGGCTCCCCGGCACCAACCGACCATGCCCTTGCCCGACAACGATGCAGACCGACCAGGCACCCCGGCCCCGAAACAAGCCAGCTCGGGGTCCTCGACAAGGCGACGTGGCATTAAACGCATGGCGGCTCAAGGATCGCGCGCCGGATCCGCTACTGCCACGGTCCGCGCTGACTTGGTCCGCGCCACCGTGCCCACGTCGCGTGGTTCCCGTGCGGCGGCGCTTTATCGCTCACAGACGTCCTCTGATGAGCGCCTACTGTAATAAATGATTTGTCTCCTGTAATTTCCTATAAATACTCCCTCCCACGATGGATTGAGGGTTGGACCTTCTGGACTACGCACACACTTACACACATCACTTGCTTACGGGAGTCCTTAGGGTCGCTCAGGGCCTCCCGAGCAAGCGCATTGTAACCCACTTTCACATACTAGTGCAATCACTGGACGTAGGGTTATTATCTCCCGTGAGA
Organism: Guadua angustifolia; assembly: GCA_036346375.1. NCBI lineage: Eukaryota > Viridiplantae > Streptophyta > Magnoliopsida > Poales > Poaceae > Guadua > Guadua angustifolia. The sequence goes on from CM070519.1 coordinate 28,600,126, forward strand.
GGTCCGAACTGCATGAAAACGACCCCGTGCCTTACGATTGTCCCAGATACCTTCGCTTCTATTGCTCGGCATACTCTCAGACGTATAACCCTTGCGGAAAAGGGGCCCCAAGTTGATCCCTCATTCAACAAGTAAGCTCGGCGGGGGACCCTGTCCCGAATCGTCGACGCTTCCCATCCACATGAAATATATGTGAAGATGTCAAAGTCACAAGCTAGCATCACATTTTGAGACAATGTTCTTGTCCTATTTCTGTAGGGAGCAGCTTTCTCTTTAGCAATATCGATGGGTATATGTGTGCTATCAATAGCACCAATGCAATTTTGCACATAAACGTAAGAAATTAAATATAGAAAAATCTTGGGAAAAATAGGTATTTAGTGTGTATGGTTTACTTGAAAATAAGGCAAAAACCGTGAATCTAATATAATCTTCATGTGAGTTTAATCCGAACTGGGGAGCTAGATAAATCTATGAGTTAGGGCAGGAATTATCTCAAAGATTTCCTGTATTTTCTATGAATTGTTTCTGGGCTATGTTGGAATGCTTTTTGAAGCTTTTGGTTGCTAGCATTATGAGAGATCATGTACATAAGCATCCCCGGTTTCTCTTTGACGGTAACACCTTTTGTGTCATGTAACAAACCCTCACTTCTAAGAAAATCTAATGTATCCCTAAATATCCTTGGCTCCATCTAGAAACCTACACCAACTCTCATGGCCTTCTAAGATCTTCTTAACTTTTTTAGCATTGGTAAGTGAGAATGTGTAGATTGGTCCTTTTTCATCATAAAGGCATGAATGCAAAGTAGGAACCAACACAGGAAGCAACACATCGTCCTCTTCTTCCTTAAGCATAAATTTCCTAATGAGCTCCTTTCTAGTGTCCATATGCTAATACATACAGATGTAACATATAGTGAATTAGTGTATTGACTTAAACAATTCTCATGCAAGATGGTGACAAGTTCTTAAGTTGATATGTGAAGAAAATAACAAGAAATTCCACTAAAACATATTTTCAAGATAATAACAATCAAAAGATTCAGTTTTAAAAATGAGTGTGTCATATTTGCTAGAAAAAAGAGTCTTCCCACATATTTCCAAAGTTATCAAAACTATTCGTGCATGCATTTAGATATTAATTATGTAGTTTTTCTAGGGTAAGGAGAGTATGTAGTTTGTACACATTTTCTGAAAAAAAAGGATAAGAAATGGCCTATACTCCCATGTGCTCATGAACAATATCAAATTAATCTTTTAATCACTGATGCATTATGCCTTTTTAGTTGTTCTTACATGAGCTTGTCAGTGAAAGGGGTATAATTAAGATGTAAAAGTTAGCAGTGAAACCCCTAGATCAACCATTTTGAATGATTAAGGCATAACCTATTTACAGGGATTAAGAACATAAGTACATAATTAGTAATATTAAGTTGGGTGATTAAAAAACATATAGATCTAGATGTTAAATTAGCTTCCATGACATAGCCGATGGGAGGCACCAATTATATTTGCTGATTTTGAGGGGGGAAGTAAATTCGTCGTTGTGATGAATATGAAGACAAACAAAGAACAAAGAAATGTATAATGATAATCATGTAATTAGCACAAAAAGGGGCCAATTTGCTTCCAAACCCAAAGGGTTTGTCGATTTGTTTATATGTGTGGCTACTATACATATAAACAAAAAATGAACAAGAAATATTCATGCATTTGGACAACCAAAAAGACTTTATATTACAGAATATATCACTTCGTGCAAGCACCTCATATTAATCTATCTTAGATAGAAAACAATTTGAGAATTTAGTGAACCTCATATTGTAACACAAACAAGTTTGATCACAATGCACAAGCCTATAAACCGAATAAGCACATGGAAACTAGAAGGTAAATAACTTCTAAAGAGAAGATGGAAGCTATACTGATGTCATAGTATCCTATCCTAGGTCCAAAATAAGCACATGGAAACTCTGATCACAATGCACATACCTATAAACCAATGAGCAGCTATCATACACTTTTAAACAGTGTGACAATAAATATCAACAAATCTCAAAATTGTGACCTATATCAAAGCATATATTCTTAAAATTCTAAAATGCATGTATTCATGTCAATTCATAATCAATTTTTAGATAGCAGATCACCAAGCTATCTTTCTGTCATGAGCATGTTATCACAATGAAATTATCCATATTTGCAAAACAATACTAATAAACCAACATTCCTCCTATGGCCCATAATTTGAACAAGATCAAGCAAGAAAACAGGAGGGTTTACTAAAATATGATCAAACAAGCAGGTAAGTTAATACCTTGCAAAAATAAGCAAGGCTCAGTAAAGAACACAAGCAGCGGCACCTCTACAAACTGGCAACACTGGGTTGAACAAGATTAGGTGCATCGGATCTATGAGAAAGAGAGTAAAAAATGAAACCTTAAGCAGCATGATAAGGAGAAATGAAAATAGTGAGGAGTCATACCCCGAGCTGGTGGTTCCTTCCTCCACCTTCTCTCATGCCTTAGCACAAATCCTCACAAAAAGCAACTTCCTACCTTTGCACCAAATCTATGAGAAAAGGGGTCGATGAAACCTAGGAGCAAGAGGACGAGGGATTGGGAAGAGGAAGTAGGGATGGCAAAAATACCCATGGGTCCGGATCCGGGTCTAAATTTGGACCCATGGGTATATTATTTCGGGTCCGGGTTCGGGTCCGGGTTCGGGTCCGGGTCTTATTTTGGACCTGTGGGTACCCAGACCCGGACCCGTTACTAGAGTTAGAGGCAAGTCTATCGTTTTGTTTCAGTTCAAAAATTAGCAAAACCGTAGCAAGCTGTAGGCAGTAGGCTCACTTTTCTACATTGTAGCGTGTGTCTGAAGAGAAAAAAGGACATGTCTCACTTTTAGCCATGTATAGTCAGAAGACCAGCTCATTCACTCCGGGAAGCATTCACACCGGGAAGCGTTCACCAGTTGTCTCACTTTTCCAACGTTTTTGAGCCTGGGAAGGCGGGAAGCGAAGTGCTGTTAAGCCCGGGAAGCGAAGCTTTCACCAGTTGAATCACCCCACCGAGAAGCCCCACACGCCAGCCAGTCGAAGGATGCATCGGAGGTAGAGTCCATTCGGTCCGCACCTGCTCGTCCGTATCCGCTGGTCTGGTCTGGTCCGAGTTTGGACCCGTGACTGACTTCGGGTCCGGGTCCGGGTCCAAACTTCGGGTCTCGAGTCCGGGTCCACGGAGGCTGGACCCGGAGGTACCCGGACCCGTTACCGTCCTTAAGAGGAAGAGGTAGAGCTAACTGAGGAGATGTCACCAGAGTGGTAGGTGGAGCAGTTGCGAGGGGTGATGATGGAGAGGCGGAGTTGAGACTCGCGAGTCAGCGCTGATGGAGAGAGATCGTGCTGTTGCATGATGCGGTGAGGAGAATAATTCACAAGGGGTGAGAGGTTTTTTCCTTCTCTGGGGATTTTGTGTGGATTAAGCCAGAAAAACTAGCCCATGAGGGCTCCCAAATGCACATTCTAGCTGGACCATGGAAATTTTCCTTGTGGGACTCTAGCCTAGGGAATCGGCAAGGATCCTAGCTGGGATAGATGTTTCCAAATAAGGCCTTATCTGAAAGATAGTAGAGCTCTGTAGGCTGGCTTTCGCTCCCATAAAAGCATCTCCAATGCATTCAACGGGTTATTACATTGACTACCACTTAAAAAGATAACATAGGTCTTCCTAATGTGCTCGAGAAGAAACCGCTGAAGGCTTGGATCACACAAATTAGTTGAAGCTATAGTAGCTTTACGAGGGCAACTAAATCCCTACTGATGTGGCATCTCTCTCCCAAGATAGCTATGACCAGGGTTAACAAAATCGATCGAAAATCATGAAAATCGATCGTATTGAGCCAGTTCGAAACTCTAAACTGATCGGTAAACCGATCAAATTAAAAAAAATAAAAAAATTCAGAAAATTTATGTCATGTAAACCGGTCGAAAATTGATGAAAATTGCTCAAAAAAATCAGTCGTAAGAAAATTTCAATTAGCCAGAATGAAAATTGATCGATTTTCGAGAAAACCAATCAATTTTTTATTTTTTTGAATTTTTTTCCAAACCATTTGATTTTGAAACTCTTTGGTTTTTTATAATTTTCATGACAAATCGGTGTCGTCGGATCTTCAATTTTCAACCTCAATTCGATTTTGTAAACCCTAGCTACGACGATTACCTATGGACTATAGTAGGGCATTGGAGATACTCCTATAATCTACGAGAAGAGAAGTCAAACGTCAAGTATCTGTCATTGTTCTGGACAACTCCTCATGCTTGTGCGACGCTATTAAGCATCTGTCCATCGCCATCATTTTTTCTGGCGGATCATAAGTTCATAACGGCCGGTGAACCATTGCCTTTCTTTGGACCATCCCTCCGATGCATTTATTAACTCATTGTGCATGCAGTTGTATGTCTACTGTATCCGTTGCTTGCAAGTTGTAGCATGCAACCATCGGCTACAGAGCAAGAAAACATCCGGTTGATAGTACTAGTTCCAGTTTTGCACTAAATCTGCATGGTCGGGGCAGATTAGCGGAGTAAGCAAGAAGTCATCAAAGTTGTGGATTATGTTCCCGAATATTTTGCAACAAAAATTTAGCCTGGGTATAACCTTTCTAGTTCAAGCGTGTGTAGATCGCAGAAATTTTGTAGAAATTTCATAAGAAACTATTCAATTCTTGCGATTTTTTAAAAAAAAATCTCACACTCTTAACGAGGCCATATTAGCTTGTCAGCATAGAAATTCCAGTTTCATCAAACAGGGATATATGATGTAGGCAACGTATTACGCGCAAATGGCAATTGGGTGGTAAGAATGTTACTATTTGTTAGAAGAGGTGAACTAGGGGTGCTGGGTCAACCCCCCTAAATTTTGAGAACTCAAGCTTTTGGAGCAATCAGCATAGGATTCAAATACTTTATGCAACAATCCACAACAAAGCTTCTGCAACAGAGCTGAGACTATGCCTGAAACAAAATAGCAAAGCAATGACAACAGAGCAATAGCAATGCAGCGCAATGGAGCTTCGCAAAAATAGAGGAACTTCAGAATTCAGAAAGAAAACACCAGATCCTTTTGCAATGTGAAAACAGCCCGCATCCTTTTCTGTTTCTCTTCTTATTTATAATCTATATATTATAGAAATGGTTAAAGACTCTACCGGACTCTTGCACGAAATCAAAACTAATCAACAACTGATTATATATGTTGGCCCTCTTCGGGACAGCTTCTGATTATGCAGATTCTGGATTGTAGTCACCGTCTCGAGAAGCTACCGTCTCAAGAATCACGACTAGAGAATCTGGTCGTTCGGCAATCCTGATTGTCTGTATTGATTGTTGATCGGCGTCGGTGACGGATGAGCGGATGGTGGTGGTGGAGGGGTCTAGGGACGATGGCGGAAGCCCTTGTGCCTACAGCGACTCGTGGGAGGCGGAATTCGTAGAATCTAAGTCAGAATCCGCAGAATCAGGTGGATGACAGCTTCTAATTTTGTGTACAAATCAGATTCTGATTCTTGGAGAAGCTGTCTAGAATCCTACTGTTCGGCGCACAATCCGCTTTTATTTTAAGCAGAAGCTGTATTTAAGCTGAAACGAAGGGGGCTGTTATACTCAAACATGTCTAGATCAACAACCAGATACTTATTTGTAACAACTCGTTTTACCAATAGGTGGCGTGACAAGCAGCTCAGGCAGGCGGCTGTAGGATCAAGGATGCGCCTAGAGGGGGGTGAATAGGCGTTTACAAAAATTAATCGCTCTCTAAATGACACACTCTAATCAACCCCTATGTCAAAACCTATTCAAAGATAATGCGGAAGCGATAAACTAGGTTTTGACAATTAAGGCCTAAATCAACTAGGCTCACTAGTGCACTAACTAAATTAGGTCTCTATACTAAAATTGCTAGGTTGAACAAGCAAGCAAAACAAAGTAATTCTAACACAATCAAGCAATCAATAATTTAGCAATAAAGTAAATGCTTGAATGTAAATGAGACAAGAGACACGATACTTTTTATCGTGGTGTTCGGAGACTTGCCGGTCTCCCTAATCCACGTTGAGGCTAGCTCAAACTTTTGGACCGGCTCCGCGCTTGAGCACCCGCCTCGATTCCACTAGATGTGGTTTTTCACGCTTTCGCAAACTCGCCGGGGCTTCTCACAATTCCTTCGAGAGCTCCTGCGCACGACGCTCTACGCCGTCTAGGAGTCGGCAACCTCCAAGAGTAACAAGCTGAGTCTTCGCTCGAGCTTCACCTAGCACAACACATGCGCTTCCGGTGATCACCAAGTGCAACACATGCACCAAGGACTCCCTCAAGTGCAACACATGCACAAGAGGTCACTCAATCCACTCCTAATTGCAACACATGCTATTAGGGCCCACTCTTTGCTCAAGAATCAATTTGAGGAGTGCAACACATGCAACCACCTCCCATAAAACTCACAATAGCACCAGCAACCTGCCAATGCCCCCCATGGGGTCTATTTATACCCCACCAAAGAAAACTAACCGTTTAGGGGCAAAACAGAAAAAACTCGGCGGGTCCGACACTACCGCCCTCTGAGGCCCGGTAGTGCCGGCCTCGACCTCCAACGGTCAGCAACGGCTATATGTCCGGCACTACCACCCTCTATGGCCCGGTAGTGCCGACCTTGCGGCAGTATCGCTCCCATAGAGCGGTAGTGCCGGCCTCACCCTCCAGAAAAACGCACGTTTCTGGAATATAGCTACCGATGCTATACACCCGGTAGTACCGTCCAAGCGCGGCACTACCGCTCCCATAAGCGGTAGTGCCGGCCGAGCGGTGCTACCGCACCAAGCACCTCGAACAACCGACCTTTTGAAGAAAACCAGATTTTCAACACTAAAATCATTTCTCCAAAAACCAAACACTATTCTTTGAGCCATTAGATGATCAACATATGATCATACACTTATACAAAACACATTTACACAAATATAGCTCATGCTCAAAGAATCTCAACCAAATTGCGAAAACACATTTCGCAATCAACTCAAGATCTATTTGCAAAACATATTAAGCAAATCAAACCCGAGTCTATGAGATTAATCCCCCTAGCCATGTGAAGGTCAACACGAGACCCAGTCAACTTGCAAACACCCGTTACAAGCCCTACTCACATGCTGTCAGGATTTCAGACTCATAGACCTCGGTTTATTTGCACAACGAACTTGCAAATAACTCATTAAACCAATTTCATGCTTGAGCACTACTCTTTGCAACACATGCAAAAGTCTAGCGCCAAGCAACACCAAATCAATGTACATGAACTCTCTAATTGCAACACATGCAATTTTCTAGTTCCATGCAACACCAAATCAATGTGCATGAACTCTCTAATTGCAACACATGCAATTCTCTAGTTCCATGCAACCACACTAAAACCAAATCAAACATATGAGCTCTCTACTTGCAACACATGCAAGCCTCTAGCTCCATACAACCTCATAAACACCAAATCATGCTTGAGCTCTCTCCTTTTGCAACACATGTAAAACTTAGCTCCAAGCAACCAATTTGATTTTGAAAGATTTGTTTTGTAAAGAAAAAATAAAACATGAAGCTTCAACGATTGCAACACATGAAAAAGTGAACTTCACACAAAAGCCAACGCATTAGCTTATCCTATTGGCAACACATGCAAATCAAAACTTTATGCGAAAACAAAACATAGACTTCTCCTATTTGCAACACATGCAAATCAAAGCTATATGCAATAACAACCAAGCATAAGCTTAACTCATTCGCAACACATGCCAAATGGTTAGCTCTATGCAAAAACCAAATCCAAATAAGATTTAAGCTCGAGTGAATACGGGATTGAGATCATCAACCCATGATGAAGCTCAAGCTAAGACTCAACCCCTCTTAATAGTACGGCGATAAAAACTAGACTCAAAAACTAGAAAGTCCTTAGCCTATCTAGTTATACCTTAAACCGCCGCACGCAAGCAATCCCTTTTGGGTCTTTATGATCTTCACTCATACGCTCCCCCGAGATCATCACTCAGCTCTTCTCTTAATCTCTACAGGATCTCCTCTTGACGCCTATCACCTCATGATGTCGTTCTTGTCCCATTTTCATCATCTCAATCATCTTTGGACTTAACCTAGCTCAATCACAACTTATGGAAATAGTTAGTCCAAGATGCATGGTTGTCTCAATTATCTTTTGCACTTCATTAACACATAATGAATGCCTTTAGATTAATTGAGCACAACCCAAATTAAATTAAATGATATGAATGTGTCTTGAGTACACCGATGCAACTAATGCCTCATTATACTCAAGAACTATCGATTATTCTTAATTAATCCAAAAGAACACCATCAACACATGATGAAATGTCCTTTGATGATTCAAAGACAACCGACCTTAATTTAAATTTTCATTTAAATTGATATGAGTATATATTAACAACACAAGTTTTCATATACTCATGTTGATGTAAAGTAATGATCCATAATATGTGGATTATATGGAAGTGACCATTACTTTAAGCCATCAACTATCGAATAAACCCCACACATTGTATGTGCATGGATATAATTGGCTTGAGGCAATATGCACATATTTAATATTGATTACATTGGAGCTTATCCTATATTACCATGAGTATACTACAACTAGGCAATTCAAATATATACTCAAGGATTTAGTTTCATCGTTTTGATCATTATATGAGTCAATAAGGAATAGATCAATACAATGAAACCTTCAAGTTAAATTACGAACTCCCCCTAGATATGTGCATCCATGTAATATATGGATTAGGAAACATGATGCACATTTTGTGGTTAATACAATGGGGACATTCATACTTTAACTTGAATCCAAAGTATGCAATTTATACTAGAAAGAATACGCATACATACCTTGGGTTTTCCATTTTTCATCCAAATTTGAGATTGCTAAACATTTGCTCAATAAACATGTTAGTCTCATAAAGATTAGGTTTGTCATTAAACAAAGATTAAGCATTAATCTAAATCAATCACCAAAACCAATGACGCTTGAACTTACAGTGGCGGCGCGGCAAGCGGTAGGTAGCTCGAGCGGGTGAGTGGCGCTGAATGCAACGCGCGGGCTACGAGCAACGCGGCGAGAGGCTTCAAGGTGATGACAGACGACACGGCTCAAGAAGCGGCGCAAAGTAGTGGCGAGCATCACGGCGTGGGCAAAGGCGAGCTTAAGGCGGCGGCGTGGGCACACCCATTAGAAAATTTCAAATTCCGCTACTGTTTGTAAGGAAGATATGATGATGGCCAGGTGAAAATGTTGGTGAATTTCTGAGTAAGGGCTATTTGGTTGGAAGCTAATTTTGCCATTACTAACCTTAGGAAAGTATGATTAGCCATACTTTTTGCAGTAACAGAATTTAGTGCCACAAGTATGATAAAGTTTGGTAAAAAACTGAGTCTATGATGTTTGGGACATAGGGCTAAGAAATTATGGCAAGCTATAATTGTGACAACAGACCAAATACATACTTAAAATCTATAATACATCTAAATTTAGATGAGACAAATGTTAGTTTTCGAGCAAACAGACTCTAAATCAGTAGAAAATATATATTCGTCAAGGCATGCTTGGGATCCAAATAGCTGGAGGATGCTCGTCATTCACCTGTTTGTCTCAATGTTGTCTCGTCAATCTTAGAGCAAGTTCAATAACAAAGCCAGCTTCTTACTCTATCTTCTATCTATGTCATCTAGAAAGACGAAGCTACTTCCAATAGTAGTTCTAGGCTTCTAGCACAGTGCTAGTGCTACTGTTACTGACGTCAGCCACGTAAGATTGGTTTATCGCTTGCTCGCTAGCTAGCTAGCTATGCTTGCGTGGAGGCTTCTTGCTCTCCACGGGGCATACCGTAATTTATGCTATAGGACCAACGGCTCAACTCGCCAACACCGCCGCGTTAGCTTAAAAAATTTCACATAAAACCGCGTGTATTTGAAAATTAATTTTTTTATCTAAAAGAGGTAATAAAATTTATATTAAACTAATAACAATAGATACTTAAAGATGATATGTTATTTTACCTTTAAAATTTTATTTCTAAATATATATCATTCTACAATTTCGATGTAAATTTTAACCATTTTTTCTTTACATACTCATGCCATTTATTATTTCTAGTGTTATTTATTGATGTGGATTAGAGTAACACATCATCTAAGATGAATAAATGAGGCAATGAATGAGAGTCATTTCATCATTTCTATATGTATTTTGGTTTAAATGCAAAATCCTAAAATATTACCTATTGGAAGAAATATACAACATTTAGATTTAGACCGCGAGTGGTCGAAATACCACGGCGTGCATCCATCCATGTATTTTCGGTGGCCACAAGAGCTCATGTGCCGGTGTTAAGTAAAGGTGGTTAGGTGACTCGCCCATGGTCCATCGACCGATGATCCCGTCGTTTGTTCGTGACCCGAGCTTGCCACAACTGAATTCACCCGCTGGCGACCGCAAGGTCAGTGAAAAGTTGTCATCGTGGGCATGGTGTTGTCCCGCACTCACGCTCACGCCTACGAGTAGCGTTCGGGGGTTGGTGAGCTTGATTTGATGGCTTGCTAAATGCTAACAAGTAACGTCATCATCTCTCGCCGGCATCTGTCCTGTACTCCATAGCATGGTGCTTGTGTTCGTACACTGGGACAGATTCTGCCGATGATTGGTAGTAGTGGGCTGGCTTGAATCAAGACCACTCACTGCCCATTGAAATTACAGGTAAGTAGCATCAAATATTAATGGCTATACCCTTTATACGGGAAGGAATTGGTAAGATACCAGGGGCCACATGCCCTCCAAGCCAATTTTGCAAAAAAATCTTTCGTTTCTTTGAAATTACGGATAGGTTCTTCCGGATTACAAATAGATCCTTCACGATTTTTTGTGAGACAAAGATATATTTTTTTTCTTCACGTTTGGGTCCTGGCGCGGTATTTTACGGAAAAACCTCCCGTTAATTACAAATCGCGAATAAGCCCTTTTCTAATTTTTCAGAATAGCGAACAGGTCCAAAAAATTAACAAACAGGCCCCTGGTTCTTACGTTCAGGTCCTTTCTCCGTTTTCTCAAAAAAAAATATTTTCTAAATAAAACACGCACCGACAAGAAAAACACGGATTCGTCGAAAGTTTATAGCAACTTATGGATTTGCCAACGGGTTGTAACCGCGGGTTTTTTTTAAAAAAAAACGTAGATTCGTCCAAAAATTTATAGCGACCCATAGATTCGCTGGCGGGTCCTAACGACCTATTTTTTTTAGCAAACACAAAAAACCAAAAAACGAAAACTTATGTATTTGCCAACGGGCCATAGCCGTGGGTTTTTTTTAAAAAAAACGTAGATTCGTCCGAAAATTTATAGCGACCCGTAGATTCACCGGCCGATCCTAACGACCCATTTTTTTTTAACAAACACAAAAAAACAAAAAAAAAGAATTGCGACCCATAGATTCGCCGGCGGGTCCTAACGACCCGTTTTTTTTTTACAAACACAAAAAAACCAAAAAACGATCAAATATCCCGAAATGCGTAAAAAAACAACCGCGGTTTTCTAAAAAAAACACAGGCTCGTCGACGGTTTATAGTAACCCGTAGATTAAACGCGGATTCATTGAAGGTTTGTAATATCTCATGGATTCGCCAGCGGGTCCTACCGACCCATTTTATTTAAAAATTACGGAAATCGAAGCTTCGACAAATTTTATCAGACGACGGGTTGTAACCGCGGTTTTCTAAAAAAAACGTGGATTCGTTGAAGGTTTATAGCTAACGACCTATTTTTTTAAATAAATATGAAAACCAAAAATACGACCCCCATGAATTTGCCGACGGGTCCTATCAACTCTGTAGAACGGCGCAGCGTAACGCGCTATTATTGCTAGTTAAACTGAAAGTGGTAGCGAGGGATTCTTTCCTGTACTGAACCATGCAAAGATGCAACTGTGCATCCATAGATATTTGTAATGGGCAAGGGCAACTATTACGAACATAAACCGTACGAGGGTGTCAGCTTTAGTACGATTAGTCAGGTGCCCGTGTCGAGTCGTTCGTTGACCGGCTAGCAGCACCAAGTTGAACTCCTCAATCAAGGCCTTCCTGTCCTGTCCTTTGCGCTTCAAGTGTTCAAGTTCGAATTAAGAGTGTATTTCTCTCAAAGAGGGAAATGTGTGCGCAGCCTCTGTACCCCATTCGCCGTTTCTTCGTAGTTGTCGCAATCACTTCAAACAGCGGAAAGAACAAAAGATGTGCGAAAAGTCCGTGGGCTGTTGAACATAATCCAACCATACTAGAATGGTTGGTTTGCAATGTAAACATATTTTTTAATCAAAAAATCAAATCATGCCATGTATTTATAAAAAATAAAATTGCATCTTTGAGATACCTCGGAAAGAGAGAAGTAGGTAATGGACGACCGGTCAGGAGGAATAAGTGTTAACGGAAAGAGAGACATAGTTGGTTACATTTTCATCCCGTTATTCATATGTCGGCGCACTGATTTTCTTAGAAAGTGTGAGAGAGCTCAGATGACCACCACCCGTTTATATTTATATGTTAGAGGATCTCCAAGAGGAGCCCTAAATAGGTTGCTAATTGTAATTATAGGGCTTTGATGGAAAAAAAGCATTCCAACAGAGGTTGTATTTTGAGAAAAATTATCAAAATAGGTTTAGGACTCAGAGCCCTGTTGCTATATTTAGCAACTCTCCTCTCCGGCCCCATAGGGATGAATGAAGGATTGGAGATTTAGGGTCTAATTGTTGGAGTCAATAGCTATCTTGGGTCCTAATTTTTTTAGTTTAGATCCTATTTTAAGGTATAGGACTCTATTTTAAGGCTTGACTATTGGAGATGCTCTTAGTAAGCATTTTAGATAGCAGCATCATTCGTGTACTTGCGCTGAGTGCGATAGAACGTGAATGTTAATGGCTTGCTTAATGGCGTCCCTACTCAACCTACCGAGTCATCACGTACCCAAATCACGATGGAAACTTGGAAAGAGGTGCGTAATCACTGTATGACACCCGAGAAATAATCTTACAGGATCTGGCCAATTTCTACGAGAAAAGACTAGTACTTACTGAAGATGAAACATTGTGATGAGAAGATTATTTCCAAGTGTCAATGAACACATCCACACAAAGAGACATGGCACCGGCAACAAGAATAATCAGAGAAACGTCCACGCATCGCTACACATAAGACGCTAACAATGGATGTAACAGGACCTCGCATGAAACGCTACATCCAATCCCCTTCGTAGGCGCAAGCAGCAACGGACAGCTATTTCTGAGCTTCTGTTGGATACAGCGAAACCTCCTTTTCTTCCAGAGTGCGGAGTGCGGACGAGTCACGTAAGAGCTGAAAGCTCAACACTGGAATTTGGAGGCCGGAAGCTTACAAGATTTCAGCATTAGCAAAATGCCACAGTTCTTTTCCAACCTTTTTCAAGTGAAAGATATGCCGCGAGAATTTCAGCAGCACAGTTCAGTCTTGTTTAATGAATGAAGCTTTAGCTCTCTGTAGTCCATAATCTATATGTAGTGTTTCCCGAATTGATACAGTAACTACACAGGGCAGATCAGACATAGGACACAGAGGTGGTAACAAATTTATAAAGTGTGATTTAACGCTTGACTGTACAATTGTACAGCAAGAGCTCTTTCGAGCTGTGAGCTTTTTGTTGCTTAGATATGCCCTCTGATTCAAGGAATCAAGGAAAGCCCCCTGAACCACAATGGAGTCTTGACCTTCGAAGGGGCCAAGGAAAAGCCAAAAAAGAAAATTAAGTTACTAAGTCGTTGCATGTTACCATTTTTTTTTCTGTAATCAGCATTCACAATGAAATGAGGAGCTAGGGAAGCATCTATTATCGGGTGCTATATTTCTAACACTTATCTCGTTGATTGCTCGGACCACCTGAGGGGATATGTGTATCCTGTCCATCAGATTTACCTTGGGGGCCTCAAGAATTGCCTTCGGAGGCGATAATGCCCATTGCATTGCCCAAATGGCAAGAGGCCGCATGTATACGAGCGACCTGTAATGCCCGTCTATGGTCCATCCTTCTGGTGTTTGGAACCAATACCTGCAATACCACAGGAAATTCATGTCATCTATAACCAATAATTAGATATAACTCTACAGAATAAATTTCGTTCAGAAAAAGAGACGATTTGAAAGACACATTGAAGTTGCAAATTGCTGGTACAAAGAAACCACTACCTACACTAGACAGATTAGGATAGCAACACAGAAAGCAGTGATATAAACAAGAACCCGCCGACAGTATCTAATTCCTAATTTTTAATGAAATTGACAGGAATCCTACCCATGGTAGACATAACATGAGACCAAAAAAGAAAATAATGTCAAGTTTGACATGAAAAGTTGCACCACTACGAAACATGAAATTGCTCGATAATGTGTAAGGCAGTGCTTACCCGTATCCTTCTTCTGACCACCCAGCAATAAAAATTCCTTCCGCAGTGGTGAAGGCTTGATGCTCCATTCCATGGAGCAGCATGTTTGCAGCAACACCATATGTAACACCAGTCCAGATTTCCCGAGATTGCATGCATGTCTCATCCACCTTTCCCTTAGGAGTCATACCATTTACAGCTCCCATTCGTCCTCCTTTTACCTTCATTACATTGAATTCAAATATTTTCTGCAGAGCACTTCTTATTTTGTGCTCATCAAAAATTGGGGGCAAACCTGATGAAGCAGCATACCACTGTCCTGCCAGCTGATCAGCCTGGATGGACCGGCTACTGCTGCTTGTGCCACTATCGTAATTGAAATAAGACCCATTCCATAACTTTGCCTCATACACTGCTTTGGCTTTTATGAACTTGAGCTTGCACTTTTCAGCATATGGACAATCCCCAAGACGATGAGCCATTGTAGCTGCAGCTTGAAGTGCAGCAAGCCAGAGACAACCACAGTACGCACTAATTCCGTGAACAGTCCAAGCATCATAGGTTTGATCAGGAAATCCATCATTCTCAATGAGGCCATCACCATCGCAATCAAATTGATCCATGTAGTCCATTGCTGCACAGACTGCAGGCCAGACATCTCTACCAAATGACGTATCACCCGTAGCAGCAAAATCTCTGTATACCTGAAGTACAAACTTGGGATTTAGATCTTTCCATTTGCTTGTATCATGTATGTTATAGGCATTCATTTCATGCCATGGATCATGTGTTCCTAGGTCATGAGGAACGGCACCTTTGACTTTGCGGATTCCTGAAGTACCATCAGCCAGAAATTTGACTTTCCGGCGATCTTCATACAGAACAGCATTGGCAAAATCACGCTGAATACCCAGCTCTATTTTTGGGAATAAATCAAGGAGAGCAAAAGAAGCATAGAAATGCACGTCATACGTGCTCCACATGATGTATTCCACTCCCTCCAGGTACAAGAATTTGCCAACATTTTCAGGGCCATCCTTGGAAATTAAGTAAGGAATTGGCTCTTGCGACCCAAGTACATTTGTTTGTTCAGGCATTTGTGATCCATGAACTGCTGTATACTTTGAGACACTTCGCTCTTCACCATTAGTCAGGTCACCTCCATTAGAGACTTGCTCTGCTGCCTGCTTGACATGGTTTTTTTTAACTGCTTCCAATTTTGTGTCTTTAGTACCCTTTTTTGAAGGCTTTTGTTGATTATAAGCAGAACTTGCTTTTTCATCGATGGCTGGAGGTTGACCATCTACATGACCAAAAGGAAAAAAATATTAAAATGGATCCTAGCACCTGGAAAGGAAAGGCATAGATGATAAAAAGAAACTCTAACGAATTGCATGTAGCTTTAAGTATTAAAAAAATACTAGAATCATGAAAAATGACAAAGAAACTGTCCTCGTACACTATGCTGGACATCTGGATAAGCATAAAACCATCACAAAGTTGGATACAGCATACCTGTCCAAACAGTCCCCCCAACTACCAGAAAATAAAGCTCGTTAAAAAGAGTGAACTTGTACCTGCAAACATTGTGAAACCCAAATATTCTCGTCAAGTTTTTATTTATCTTTCTAGAGGAAGATAAGAAGTTCACTAGCATATTTCTTTAATGGAGAAACCAAAATACATCAGGTCAGACAGAAGTATAAAACCATATGATCAAACAACATTCTTATGTTCAATCCATGCACCAAGACTACCCCAGAAGGGAGTCTGCTCTAATAATCAGAGGCAACTTACATAAGAATGCAATAGATGCATTAAACCATGGTAACAGACTAAGGTGAAAACGTCAATAGATGCATTCAACCGTGGTAACAGACTAAGGTGGAAATGTTCATATGCATTGATGAGTAACACAATAGATGAAGGATACGATACAGGTGCCAGTGCCACGAGAAAGAGGGCCAATGCGGTGATTGGTCAAATATTTTCCCACCAAATTTTTGCTAGGAAGGTTGTGCTGCATACAATCCAAGATTAAGGTGAAAATACCCAATGAATTTATTTATGGTGAAAATACCCGATGACTTTATTTACGGCCATATTCAAATTCTCAGGCTGGGGACCTGCTCATCCTACTGCTCTTGCAATTTTACTCAAAAATTCTGGATCATCCTATCATCTGCCCATCGTTCACCACTAACAACAAGTTCAAATAACATGCCAGTATTCTCACTTTGATAATTTTCTCAATAATTAATCAAGTTACAAATTTACACAGGATCATGCTTTAGGGGTGCAAATGCACGACGCAATGATAACTATATAGGAGGAAGAGAATAGGCTTCTACCATTCTGGAAGTCTTTCATCCTTGAGTACAGGGTTTTGCCACTTCTCAATCTCTTCTTCCCAAAGTTTATATTCTGCAAAAGCGAGGAAGGAACATCCAACACCATAGGTCAGAAAGCAAAAAATAGGTAAGTGAATCAAAAACCCAAGGACCAACATTGCACCCATCCCAGCAACATTATTACATTATGGTTGTCAATGTATGATTGAATTATGAAGGCAATTATTAATAGCTGTGTTGTGCTTGAATAGCACAAGATTAAGAAGTCTAGCAAGTGACAAAAAACATACTTGTTAAAGCATCATGTACCAAATTAACAGCTGATCTTTCAGAAGTTCCATAAAATTTGGTGTACCTCCTGCAACATGAGATAACATTTATGAGTTCTCCCATCACTATTAGAAGGCACTACAATGCATACTAAGTGTTAGTTTTACACTATGAAGCCAAGTTCCCGGGTCGAGGGGGTCGAGGAACGGGAACGCGGGACGAGGGATGCCACTTTGAAAATTATGGTACGAAGGGGGGTATACCTCTTCGGAGTGTTCGTTCGAAAGTTGGAACGTGTTCCCAATTGGTTGGGAACGATGTTCCTGGAACGATCCCTCGGAACGAGGAACGCGTTCAAATGTAGTACAAACGATGATGTAGGAAAGGAATTAAATATAATAGTAATATCATATTTCATAGCCAAGTTTAACCGATAGAAGTTCGAGAGTTTTAATAAGATCATAGATATTGACGATAAATACTAAAAGCTGCAAGCCTGCGAGTTGTGGGTGTTCTGCACGGCTGCTCAAGCTGCTTGCTAGTATTAATACTTAGTGACCTGGTGACCCTTCGTATTTCTTTTTTTAGTGACCCTTGGAATTTCCAGCCGTGTATACGTGTCGCAAGTCGCAACGAAAAAAAAGGTGCGCTAACGCCCTAACCTAGCCGCCAGCCGCCTAACGCCCTAACCTAGCCGCCGCCACCACGCTCGTGCTGCTGCCGCCACCACGTCGGAGAGTCGCCACGGCTGCCGCGCGCCAGAGAATCGCCGCGCCTCGCTCCGTCGCCGGCAGCGCGGAAACTCCTTCTCTAGCAGGCGGCGACGCCCGAATCTGGAAACGGAGGTGACCGGCCGGCGCGCCCGCTGCTGCTTCCTCGTCTTCTCCATCGCCGGCGTTGGCGGGCCGCGGGCCACAGCCCTAGCTCCGGCGGCGCCTTCTTCTCCCCGAGTCCAAGCGCAGGTTCTCATTCTCCCCCAACTCCTCCTCTCGGTTCCCACCGCATCCCTCAACGTACCGTGTTCTTCGGATCGATGTTCCAGTAGCGTTCGGGTCGACGTACCGTGTTGTCCCTGCTCGCTTTGGGACGGTTCCGGACGAGAACTCGCCACGCCGCGTTTCCGGCTTCATTGGTTTTACATAGTAAACTGTTACTTTTGCCATCGAACCATTGTGCAACCTCCACAGATCTTTGGAGTTTAAAAACAAAGAAAACTATGAAGGCTTATTCTGTTTTGTTCAATGTGATAGAAAACGAAACAAAAGAGGCCACAAGTGCTGTTCCAATGAGACATTTGACCATGTGATAAGTGCTATTATAGCTTGAATTTGCAAATGGATGAATAGCAGAATAGCTCACTGAAGACGTAAATATGGGATAAAAAAAGGTGTTTTCCATTTTATTAAAACAAGAGAACACTGACCTGTTATATGAGCATCCCTTCTGAAACTTCACTTTAGGTGAGGACCAAGCCAAACCAAACACAACAGTACACCTACCATGTGGCTCCACCCAAGTTGAGGCCGAGACAGCCGCACAAAGTGTCTCACCTGAAGAAGAAGGCATACTGGAGCGAGCATTGAAATTTTCCCGATCAAAGTAGCCATCCTGAGGAATAATGTAAAAAAAAAGAAAATGGTGGTTTGGTGAGAAAACATAGAACAAGTCACACAACGGCCAGTATGAAAAATCATCCATACTGCAATGTTGAAAGAAGAGAAAGGTACCAGCAATTACCTGTACCATGGTATCCCACATTTCCTTTGCAGAAACATGGTTTTCTCCAGAAAGGCCAAATACAGGCAAGACTGTCATGTTCACATTTTGAGTTTCACATGAGGCAATAGCGAAAGTAACTGGAGGATTATCCTTTGCTGTTCTGCAATATATACCAGCTTGTCAGCTTCTACATGCGTAACATAATGTAAAAGGATCCACAAAGTGGATATCATCAATTAAAAGGAGATGGTTTGAAAGACTTACTTGTGATGCAGAAGCACTCCTGACACTCCATCTTCCCCACTAACCATATCACATGATCAAATCATGAGTACCAACAATCCAAAAGGCTGAACAGATACAAAAATATCTACAGATCTACTTACATGAAGGGCTCATTGAAGTGGCCTCCTGAATGATGAGAAAAACCTCCAATGGAATTCTGTGTTTGATAAAAAAAAACAACTAAAAAGGCACTTGACTCATGAATAGTAATTTAATGTACAATGGGATCTGATTTTAACAATATTGTACTGTAATACAACTTGACAAATGGTTTAAACTTTTTTTTGTGATAGAAGCTATGACAGCCATGTATCTGTCCGTTCTTCTACATGAAACTCAACAAACCCAAACTTGGTTGAAATGAACATCCTGAACCTCAGGAGAAGATTATTAAGGTGAAAATGTTTATTAACATGTGCTGGGATGTAATAAATGACAGTTACTAGCGGAGAAGCCCAATGGTTTTCATGGCAAAAAGGTTTTGCCGGCCTGATACTAGTATTGCATTAGTGAAGGTCAGAAGGTATAAAAACTGGTATGCAAAATATCAAAAGTGATGTGGACCATAAAGGATAAAGCACAGCAAGACAGAAGTTACAGGTGGTGCTATTTGCAGAAAATATATTGTACAGAAGCTTTAGTTGTATGCTTACCGCCCATGTCATTAACAGGCTTACTTTTGCACGGTCACTCCCAGTGTTCACCAGCTATAATCAACATAACAAAATAAGTTTAAGTAAATTTGTTGTATCAAAAGATATATTTATATTAAGAACATCTCTGTGTAAAACATTTCCAATATCAGTGAAATATTCCTTTATCCACAAGTGAATGATATCTCCCAAAATTTTAAGAACAGCAGCTGTAATTGGAGATGCTTTTGTATCTGACTAGACATAGCTTTTGTGCTGAAAATGAAATTTCAATGGGGAACAGCTGACCGTATCAAAACTCTATTATAAGGGGAATATCTTGTCTGACGACGCCAGAATAGGTTTCTTAAAATATATCCTATATAACATACTTACTGGGAAATAGAAAATAAGAAGCTATGGAAAGAATAATAATACTACAATTGCCAGTTAGCATAAAAAATTATTATATGTCACTTACAGTGTATACAAACACAGATGTTGGAAGACTGCTATCTTTGTAATCATGAGGAATGAATGGTGATATCTGGCGACATGAGATTTTAAGGTCTGGATCAGGCTCACCTGTATTCATGGGAAATTTCATAATTCTTCAGTTCGAAATATGTCTGTCTGCTAATCAAAATGCCATTAACAATTCTATAGTAATACATTGGGAAATCAGTTCATTCTGCAATCAACATATAAAGATGGCTTGGGTGCTTCGCAACAATACACTCAACTTATTGGTAGACAAATTTACCAAAGAACATAAAAAAGAGAACTCTTGGTACAAAACTACAAGATGCAAGCAGTGTTCCCACAGCTCCACAATGCCATACCATCATAAACAGTCCAGGCCCTAGGGAACAATGCATGATAGGTAGAATGTTGACCACTCAAGTTCCAGTCCCATGACGAAATTCCCGAGTCATTATATTTCCTGAAACAATTAAGGGCATCAAATAAGTGTACTTTCTTCTGCAGAAGCCACCGACACATAAAAACACAATATCGGACTAAACAAATTGATGGCAGTTCATTTGACCAAACAGCATTGCAACAATTATATCATGTATCACAAACTAGAATAATTTTGTTTGCAGTTTTGAACAACATTGTTGGCTCTTGAATCACAGATTAAAAATAAAATTAAATGCAACTTACTGACATAGAATATGCAAGTTGATATGTCCAAATACATTCCAGAAAGGCATGAAAAGAAAAAGGAAGAAGGCAAATAAAAAAAAAAATTAGCACAAGAAGGCAAGGTATAAATTAGCTTAGCTAGGAAGTGGTTATGAATACCATTGAATCAATATTAATAGAACTTTTACCAGTCTGGACTCCAAAAACGCAAAGGAAATTTACTAGTCTACTTGCTGAAGCAGAGACTTTTGCAAGATACAAGATTGGAAAACGATAATTTCCTCACGGGCTATTAGGTTTGAATCAAATAAAGCAGACTAATAACATACTTTAAACCTTCATGATGTCCAGGAGCCAGTACTGATGAGTATTTTTTATTCCCTCCATCTCGGGATACAAATATCTGGAAGAGCATAATGTTTACTAACAGTTCATGCCTCGAACCTTAATTGTGAGACAAAACAATACGAGGATATTGACAGTAGAGCATTAAGACAAAAGGCTGAAGATATTAAAAATAGTTGGTGTACATTTGCATCAAAGGCTGAAGATTTTTAAAATAGTTGGTGTACGTTTGCATGCAAGAAATATAATATGCAGAAATTCACAAAAAATTTCTAACAAATATACAACAGTGAAAAAGTAAGTGTCACTTTCCAACTATCAGTAAGTAATCCATTACTCCCTCCGTTTATTTTTATAAGGCCTATTTTTTTAATGGTCTTGTTTACAAATATAAGGCTTACATGTAAATTTAATGAGACTTTTCCTTCTATACCCCTATTTATTTTCTCTCATCCATATGCATTTATTCATTACCACCCACACAAAGTATATCTTTCATCTTCCATGACAATTAAGTGGGGGCATCTAAGTCATTTTCTCTCATATCTTTCTCAATTTCAATGCAACCTTAATCCTTGTGCAAAGTCAAAATACACCTTATAAAAATAAACGGAGGGAGTAAAAAGGTAACAGTTGTGTCAGGTTGTCAGCTGAGCAATGTAATGTCATCTTATCTCACAATCCTCCCAAAAAAACTGCCAACACCACGCAATTTCACATTTATGCACAGTAGCAACAACACAAGTATAAATGCATAAAAACTCCCTTTTGAGGGAGATTTAGTGAAACAACTAAAATATGATAGGTATTATAAGAGTTTCCTTGAGGTAATACTTTGAGCAATTGTGGCAGTCAAAAGGCATCCCTTCAGATGCTCCATTACTCTAAACAAGCATCGTGCATCCATCTCTTATGATAAGCTAAAGTTGATTAGCTAGCAACAGTAAGATAAGATGAAAGCATTACAGAAAACTGGTTCTCCATGACCGTTGAATTCTCACACAAACCAGGAATGATGTGCCAATTCTTGAACTCTCCCCTGAAACCTCTCGAAATGCTACCACTCCTGCAAAAGCAGTCTACTGATATCAAAATTTAAATCATCCATCATGCAAACATAAAGAAAGGCAATTAAAGGCAAAAAACATCAGTGCAGGCGGACACACCCCATCCCACCAAGCGGCACACCCTGTGAAGCTGATGGCTTACAGCGCTCTTTTGTGAACGGATCAATCGGAGCTTTCTGCAAGCACAACAACAGGCCTCATTCAGTCAACACACAACCTTCCGATCCATATGTTTTTGGCACGAATATGCGTAAGACTAGCCAATGTTACCCTTCCATGCGAAGCCTCCTCGCGGACATACGACCACAGCCTCAGCCCAAGGCTCATCTGAAATTTTTTGCATTCAACTACCAAAAATTAGCAGCCAGCACCAGCAAAACCGAACCACAGTGACAGAAACCAAACTCCGTAAACACCCAACACACAGAACCCGTTCCCTGCAGCATACCATCCTCATTGCCTCCATGAAGGTAACGCTGAACTCCTTGAGTATGTTGGCGTGGCTGTTCAGACGCCGCCGCCATGCCTGCTCCGGCGGCGCCCCGTCGTCGAAATCCAACTGCAAAAATCCAATACCCGACGTAACATCACACCCGTGTCATACAACACCACAACAACCAAAACGAAGCACCAAAACGCGCACACACACAAAAAAAAATCGCCGCAGCGATCGAGACGCGAGCTCCTCTCACCAGCTGCAGGGTGCTCCGGCCGACATACTCCTCTGGCGGCCACGAGTTCTTCCGGCAGTGGAAGATGTGGCCGCTCACCATCTCCGCTCACCCCCAATGCCACCCTCTCCCTCCTCTCACTCCCACCCGATCCGCCACCCACCGCCCACCGCCGATTGGAGGCACGACGAGCCCGAGGCTGCACCGCAAATCCAGGAGATCCACGGGTGCGCGGCGGCCCACATGAGCTCCCGCGCCCGCACGGAACCGATCCCCCGGCGCCCCTCCTCGTCGATCACCTCCGCCCCTCGATCCGACGCCGCCCGCCCTAGTGATCGATTCGACGGGGCCGCGGACGCGACGCGGGATGGATTGGATCGAACCGAGACCCTCGCGTGGAACTTGTCCGCTTTTCCTGCGTGTGCTCGTGGTGCGCTTCCGCTGCGCTGTTGTTGAGCTGTATCGCGAGGCGCGCTGTGCAGAAGAAGCTGTGAGGAAGACGGAGGAGAAGTGGAGGCTGGACTCTGGAGCCTGGAGAAGAGGAAGGCAGGCGGCTACGTGTGTGCGCATCCAGTGGGTGTGCGCTTTATGGTGGGTGTGGCGGTAGCAAGCAGTTCGTGGGGAAGTTTTGACGGCAATTAAACCAGGACTCGTCGGGCCATGACTTCCCTGCCGCCTTACCTTCGTTTCTCCACCTTATTTTTTCTAAATTTTTCCTAAATTAAGATCCTTGTTTTTTTCACCTTATTTTTTATTTTTTCTAAATCTAAATGACTTTATGATGAATTGTGAATCTAGCTCTCTCTAATATCCTCTCGCGCTCTCCTACCTCAGGAGGCACCCTCCCGAGCCCATCATCTCCCGCGCCCAGCTGCTGCGGCAATACGCGCTTCTGCGCTCATCAACCGATGCTCATTGTGTGCCGCGCTCGCCCGCTCCCGAGGTGCGGTAGGTCGACTCCCGCAATAGGAGAGCGCAGCAGCACCGTGGAAAGGGTTAGATTTACAATTCATCTCGGGAGATAGCTAGTTTTGAAAAAAAAAACTAAGATAATTAGAAAAGTCATCCGTTCAGGAATTGTAGGATGCCCTTCTCGACATGTGCTAGTACTTTTATTTATTTCGCACTACCCTTCCTATCCAAAGGCTCTATGCTTTTTATCCCTTTTCTCCTCCATTTTCTTCTATTTAAACTCAAAATAGTTTTTTATTTTTTTAATTGCCCTAAATTTTTAAATAAGAAATATTTTTAACCATTTTTGAAAGTTTCTGAATCAAAACTTTTTGAACTAAAAGTTTTTTGAATCAAAACTTTTCAAACCGAAATTTTTCACATTGAAAGTTTTCGGAGCTAAAACTTTTTTTTTGAATTTTTATGAGTTGAAACTTCTAATTTGATAATTTTTATTTAAAATTTTTTGAGTTGAAACTTTCTGATTTGATTTTTTTTATTTAAAACTTTTCAGTTGAAATTTTTCGACTTGACATTTTTCAAGTTGAAACTTCTTGTTTAAAATTTCTGAAATTAAAATTTTCTAGTTTAAAATTTTTATGTCAGAGAGGAAGGAAGTGAGATGGTGAAAGCATGTAGGAAAGAGAGAAGGATGAATCTAGATGGAGAAGATGATATAATATTCTAGAATGATATCCTTAAACTTTTTAGTTTGATTGTAACTTTAAACTAGTGTTACCCACCGAATCCTTGGTTCAGGTGAAACAATGGAGTAGACGGGTTTTATCCAAGCTTCCAAATAGTTTGATATAGGAATCTTCGCATCATAAAATGGAACAAATAATTCATGTGGATCATATTTGCTTCGGATCGGTCCGTGGCATGTAGTTCATGTTATTGTGCCAAGGTATTTTGTGGGTTTTTTTTTAGTTGGTCGCATATGGTATGTGTGAAATAATTTGGACACTTGATATGGTTTATTAATCATGAAAACCGTATTTTCAAATATTATAATATTTGAATTGATTTCAAGCGGCGATATCTGGTTGAGATCCTACAATTCGGTCAAAATTTGGACAACCATGATTAGCTGCTTTAGTTTTTCTGAATTTGTGTGAAATTCTTGAGCTTTAAATTGTCTCAGTTTTTTCTTGCTGGATAATAGTAGCACGAGCAGTTGTTCTGAGATAAAGTGAACATGTACGTAATCCTCTTAAGAATTATTACCCATACGTAAACAAGGAGGTAAGCAAGGAAAGAGATAAAAAAGCACACCATTTTCTTAATGCAAGTGGAGCACTAGTGATAGTATTATGCTTTCGTTAAACTTTGCGAAGGATATAGATTGTAATTAAGTGCATTTACGATACACGTGTTTAGAGAGTTACTTAGCAATAACATTTTTTTTGCCACATAGCTTAGATAAGGTGTTTATTTTAAAACATCAATGCTTAATTAACTATTGGTGCTTAGCAGATGCTTATATATAACTATATATAATTAATAGATAATATAACATCTAAGCATTCACAAAAGAGATGTTCACGTTGAAAGAAATAACTTTTACATTGATACTTAATGATGCGGTTATATTCTCTCTCTTTAAACACTCGCGTGCGTGTGTATATATTGTATTGTACATGCCACCAGAATCCAGAAGGTCTTCTAGTTTGCCATTGCAAACGTAAGCGCAAGGTTTTGTTTGGAATGTCTGCGGTTTCAGCTTCTCCCTTTCGAAAGTCAGAAGCTGTTTTAAATGGTTGGCTTCTCTAGAGTTAAAAGCTAAAAGTTAGCAATCTATTTATCTTAAGAGAAGCTGAAAAGCCGAAAACTAGTCTAAGATAGCTTCTTACGGCTTCAATGTGTTAGGGTTTTGACTTTATCGCTAGAGTTGAAGAAAATTATTCTACTGAGTATAAAATCCTAAACCTACCCCTCACACCCCTATTCCTGACCTGCAACCCTCACATCTAAAAGTTATACTGCTAAACATCAAACCTCTTTAGTTTCGCTTTTCAGTTGTGCAACTCATTAGCCATATAGTCTAGATGAACACTACTTATCAGAAAAACTACAATAATATCAAAGAGGTCCTAAGGGCCTTTTTTTGCTTTGGATTTTCCAAAAGGTGATTCTGAATTATGGCTTTAGAAAAGCTGATTTTGAGTTCTAGATTCTGGGATGGTACTTGGTGAGTAATTACTTGAAACTTTCAATGATATTCCTATATTTGTATTTCTCAGAATCTACAGAATCACATATGAAATGGACTGTGGATTCTAAGGTATATGGATGAGCTGGATTATGAGAATCAATTTCTAGAACCAGGTTGTTTGTTTTTTATTCAGTTTTTAGAACTAGAATCCAAAATCCACATATACATACACACACACATACGGTAGCGCTAATATGCGTTTGCGCGTAGCTCTGTCTATTCTACGCACGACCCGTAACCCCGTGTCGCTGAACAAGCCAAATGTGAACGCATACGAGTGTCAACGATTAAATGTGTTTCATAGTTTGTATATGAATATGTCTTTTCTTTGATTTAACCATAACCTTTTACTGACAATTCCAATTCACAAACGTTTTTCACCAGTAGCTTACTGACGATGAGAGCAACGCATTGATATAAGTCTCAGCTAGGGATGTCGATCTTATCCGACTACCCGTGTACCCGCAGATAAAAACCCTAATAGAGGTAGGTATGTTCATCTTTTATTATCCGCGGGTATGTTTATGTGGGGCCAAATTTTGTCCAACGGGCAAACGGGTATGGGTATGGGGAGCTTCACCCGTACCCGATCTGCCCGATTACCGACCACCTTCTATTGACATATCTGTTGTCCCTTGATCCCCAATTTGTGATATCTCATTTCAGTAATTGTTTAACTTGGGTATCTGTGTGTTATCTGTCTGTATGTGTTATTTTAATTCTTACTAGTTATGTGACTGTGCGTTGCAACGGAACTCAATTTGTGATAAAAAAATTTATTTATAAAGAGCACTAACAGTGGTAAAGGTGGGTAATTAAAAAACAGTGGCAAATATGGGTAATTAAAGAGCAGTGGTAAAGATGGGTAATTTTGATGAAGTGACGCGGGGAAGAAACTCTTGCTTTATATTAGCAGAGATTCTCATGTACATTTGAAATTTTGAATCATTGATAATCATTGTTCAATCCACATAATGTAGCTAATGCCCATAATTTCATCAAAAAAAATTTAATAAAGGCATGTTTATTAATGTATCTAGCCGCACGGACGCGCAACGAATCCGCGGCTAGTTTTTCATTTTCCAATGTTTTCCATTCACTTCGTTCCAAACAAGGTTCTAACAGTACTTTGTTCTGGGGCTCTAATTGAAATTTCAGCTAGACCAGAGGTTTCTTGTTGTAAGTTCATTGGCATTCTTGATATTCCGAAACTAAACATAACAAAAGGTATGCGCGGGGCCGGCATCGGCTGGCCGGCCAGGCGGCCATGCAGTCATCCAGACCCTTCCGTACGCGGGGCCGTTTACCACGTCTAGGCCCGCGCTCCCGCCGACGTGTGGCTGATGCGTGCGGGCGTCGCGTCGCGTCGTGTCGGGCGCGGAGGCAAGACCGTAAGCTTTTATGTCCTCTCACCAAAGTTTTATATTACAAATTTAGCCAGCTCTCAAATAAAATTATAAATATCTCCATTATCCATAGTAGAAGGGTCAACAGGTGACACGAGTCTTCTGCTAAATCCTCGATGCTCAGTAGTAGCTCTACCGAGCTCTCCGTACTCGATAGGTGCCTGAAAAACCATCGAGCTTCACAAGTGTCGAAGGTAATATGTCACATGTTGTATCTTCTATAGTCGAGGTGATGATCATTTTTGTATATTTATTTGGAAGAGGTCGGATTTGCAAAAGAAAGTTTTAGAGAGGCCACGAGAAGGATTCTCCTTCTCGAGCCTGGAGGCAACGCCAACGCGGAGGTGCGCCATGTAGGCTCGTGCGCTCTGCTACCTCACGCCCTCTCTTTGTCACTAAGCAATGGTCAGATCCTCTATGAGCATTTTGTCCGCTATTTGTTCCGTACGTTCAAACCAACGATCGTCGTGGGAGAAGAGAAAAAATGAAGAAAGGAAAGTTTCAGGTGAGTTCTACTCACATTAGAGGTGGGCACTGGGCTAGGCTATTTTGGACCGGCACGAGGCACGGTCCCGACGATCTCGTTTCTAAACGGGCGGGCCAAGACGACACGGTTGTTCGGTAGTCTTGGTTGGCCCGCCAACCGCACGATGGGCGGCAGACCGACAACGACGATTCGGGCGTGCTTGGCAACAAGACGTTCAAACAGCACGCACCTATGTTGTACGTGTAGATGAGCAAATCAAGAAGTAAATGCATAGCTGCATGCATGTGACTAGAAGGAGCAACTGAATCAAGAAAATCGAGAAGAATAAACACAATAGGATTTTGTTTCGACCGGAGAAAAAGAAAGTCCTAAATAGATAAAAAAGAAATCAATTCGTGATCATTTCCTCTTATAGCAATAGTATAAATGGGCCGAACCTGAGCCGGCACGGCATGAAGTAGGCACGAAGCGCAAATGGGTTGCGGTTCGGCTCGCTGAAGGCGAGCCGGCCACCTACCGACACGGTGAGCACGATGGGCCGTCACGCGGCGACACTGTTAAGTTCAAACACGATGGGCTCGCGCGGCCGACCCAAATTTCAAGACGACGCCCACCTCTAACTCACATGTAGACATGGACAATGAGCCATGTCTTTTTAGGCTAGCCCAACACGTCTTTAGACTAGATTGACGTAGCACAGATGATGGGTCATGTCGGGTCCGAAAAACTCAGCATGATCTATTGGGTCATGTCTAGGACAACATGATACGAATGCAATCCTTTCGTTAAAAAAAATGTTCTATCTATAATTCAGGCTGTCAGCAACTACTTACTCTAACGGGCCAACCCATTATCAAATGCTATCTCTCTCCTTCGTTTCCTCTCCCTGCATCTCCATCATCTCCACTTGCCCTAATGCCCTCCTCCACCTCTGCTTTCTCTCCCTGTCACCTATGTGCCAGATCTAACGGCCTTTAGTCACGCCGCCATTGGATACGACTTTAAGGCACCGCACCATCAACTTCGTCTGTTGTCTCGAGGAAGAAGACAATGGTTACTGGAGAGGAAGAAGACAATGACGGTGTTGGATCTCGACGATCCTCAATGTCTCAGTGTTGGATTCAGCAGTCTTCGGCCATGGCACCCCAAAATCTGGCCTTCCCACATCATGTCACCATTGTCCCCGGCCACCATACGTCCTTCTTCTCCGACACTAGCATCTTGCTAGCTTTCGGTCGAGTTGCATTCCGTTCTTACAACCACGTCGGTAGGTGCCCTGTTCATCCCAGCTTCTTTCCTCTCTTTTACAACAATTCAAATAAATTGAGCCTAGACTGACACGGCAGAGAAATAGCATAGCATGCCAATGGGCCATACCTAAACTCACCAAAGGTGAGTCAGACTGGCCAACTGGCCAGCAAGATCTAGATCCATGGTCCATCGGGCCCATATCGTGCTGGCCCGGCCGAATGCGCAGGTCTAGTCACATTGAAACGGGGAGGATGAAGGCTACTGTTGTATCATTTTTTCTAGGAAATTATAGTAGGATTTCAATGTTCCAAACGGTCTCCATACGGCCAGGCAAAAATATAATTGATGTTGTATCTGGATCAATACGGGGATGTCATAAAAAGCACAAATTTATTTGCTTTTTCGTCATAGAAAATTTGTACAACTGATATAACATCCAGAGGAAAACAAGTGCGAGAGAAAACATCGTCTTCGTGAAATTGAGTGGGTAAAATAAGTGATGTTTTTTAACTCGCTCAGAATTATTGCGGTAAAAAAAGACTAATTGCTAGAATGAAAGCAACATAAAAGTATATGTCCCATCTATTCAAAGGAAAGCTCCAGTTGAATTCTCCCTTCTAGAAGTACTTGACCTTTTTCCGTCTCGAAGGACCGTACTTTCTTTTTCTTTCTTTCTTTCTTTCCTTTTTACTACCGCTTAAGCATGCATAGCTATTTTTTATTTTTTTAAAAAAGATTTCATTAGAATATATATTGGTACCCAATTGCACATCAACATATGTAATGTAAGTATCGTACTACAATCATCATCGGTCAAAATGACCAGTTCATAGATTAGACCGAGTAGGCAAAGAGTTGATCTAAAAAAACTATAAGCTTGCAATACTTCACATTTTAAATTCGTCAATTAATGTACACGTAGCTAAAGTTTCCACTTCTATCTGTACAAAATTATCGTCCTTCACCTTTTTTTGAAAGAATTATCCTTCACCACTCCTATTTAGCATAGTAATTTTACATAAATCGATTCGACTTCCGTACGAACGGAAAAGGGGGTCATTGACTCATTTCATCACGTGTTTTCTTTTGTTCATGCGTTTCCCATTTCGAATCGAGAGATAGCTTTATTCCTAACGCGGGATGCATTTGAATGCAGTTGTTATCTCCATACTACACATCCAATGTACGTACGTGAAGAAAAAAAAATCGACGATCCCAAAAGAAGTTCACCCCATATGGCCAGAAGTCGCAGCACGATCTCTCTAGAACACAGACGTGTAACCCGGTTAAGGAAGGAATATTCATCAATCCTTGAGGCCAAGCAGAGCAAGAACCTCGCCTCTTCGTCTCGTCCAAGCTACCGAGGACCAAGCAAAGTTTTTCCTGCCCTCTTGATTTAATTTCCTTTGCAAATATAACTTTAATCCAAATAGATTGTAAATTTGGCATCTTCTCAACCACAGCATACACCTACCGTGCTCTTACACCACGACATACGGCTCTGTCACAATCTCACGCTATAGCAGATGATATATATCGTCTTTCTATACTAAGACTAGATTTATAATTTTATTAAATAAGAGTTAAAGAAAAAAAAATCGGGTCAAAGGGAAAATGATAAAAAAAAAGGCAAAAAATTTGAGTTTGTTTAAATTTGGAAATGAAACTATTTGGTGGAAATGGAAGAAATTTCTGGATTTGGATGAGGATGGCAATTTTTCAAATAATAAGAAAGTTGTAAGTATTGAGAAGAGGATTTTAGAAGCTCCAGCCACCCGAGAGTATCATTTTCTTTGTTTCTCTCGCGTAGTGCAAATTGGGTTAGAAGCTTCTTCTCTCCATCTGACTGAAAAAATACTATTTATTTTAGCTTGTAGTTTATAAAAACGTAGAAACTAAATAAATTCAAACTAAAGCCTAAGCAAACTGAGCCAAAAACTCACCGAAAACGACGTCTGCTCGTACACCGTCGTATCGTACGCGCGCGGCGGAAAAGCGGGTGCAGGAAATCCCAAAAAAATCCACTCGCCACGAGCGCCTCAATGGAGAAGGGCGTCGCTTTCGCTGGTGGCCCACCTCGCGCTACGTCCACACGGCTTCGTGTGGTCGCTTTTCACGTCATCGTGAGACGCTGCACAGCGGACGAGCGACTAGCGAGTAGCGAGTGCTAGCTGCTTCTTTCTTAAAGGCTTTACGTGAGGAAGCTAATCGGTCCAAGTTCAAATATAGATAAAGAGTATAATAATTTTTTAGACTTGTATTTAGTCTGACCTAAAATAAATAAGATTCAGGCCTAATCTAGGCCCAATAAAAGTCTAGACTTTGATTTGGGCCATAATTTGGACAAACCGTTTGTTTGATAATTTATGATGCAATATTCAAGTGATAAAAAATATTTTTTTAGATCATAAATGAACCACAGTGTAGTTGAAATATATAACAAACATACACTATCCAAATAAACTTGTCCGTGTAAAAATTCAGGTAAAATAGGGTAAGGATCAAACATCAAAATTCTCATAAAAGATCAAAGATTGCAACAAAATACTATCCCACAAAATTTTATATGGTATTACTTAGTTTACAACTTAACTGATATATTGATATAACATTATGATGCAAGAAAAACGTTTCATTATCAGCATCACGCAAGAAGTTCAGAGGGCATAAAAATTGTTTCAGCAGAGTCGATAATCCCGGCTTTTGGCTTTACAGTTGTAATTGGTGTGATGTTATGATAGTTTTGATTTGTACTACCTCTGTATCAAAACTCGTCGTACTTTTGTATCTTTGCTCTTCTTTCTTAAATGCTTGGCAGAGCTCCTGCCGTTTCTTTCAAAAAAATATAATGTTAAGTATATAAAATAAAAAAGGGTCTTAGTAAGCAAAAAAAAAAAATACCGTTCCAATGCCTATGATTACATATCACACTTACCGAAAATAGATGTTGAAAATTAGAATTTAAAATATGCTGCTGAAGCATGTAAAAAAAGCATTAGTCTAAAGGTAACATAAATTGATTTATCTGGCCGGTGGTGGGAGATTTAGTAAAAAACATAAGTTCCAAGCCTAACTCAATCTAATCTAGATCTAATCTAAATAGCTATGGATTCAAAATAAATACAATTCATTTACAATTTTAGAACGGCCTAATTCGAAAAACTCGTCCGGTCTAAGCAGACTAGCACGCTAGCTTTGAGCCCTCTCTCTATTCTTCCGGTCGCTCGCGCGTGCTCCCACTTGCTTCTCTCGTCAGCGCGCAGTGCTGGTCCGAGTGGACATGCATGGGCCACTACATTTACAGAAAGTCCGGCCTTTGTGTAGTATTTTGGCAAGCGCTTTTTTTCTGAGAGAACGTCCACCACATCGTTTTCTACTACTAGGGTAAATTATGTACTGCCTGCTCTCCACTTGAGAAGTGGAGGCATGGAGCAACGGACAGGGTAGTGACATGGACCGGCGAGAACCGAATACTCATCGTAGGATAATGCTTGCCCGTCTGCCCGATGTCGACGGGTTCCGGAAAGAAACGGTTGCATTGCATGTTCTTCGTTCGTTTTTAGAGGATCCAGCAGAGATTCGGAGATAGATAATTTCTTGGCCACAAATACCACTTGGCGCCTCTCTTTATCCTTTTGGACGGGGGAGATAAACAAGAAAGAGAGAGGTAGATAGCTCAATGACGCCTCCACATTCGAACCACAATACTGGCGTAGCAAACTGAGCATGAAATACGAGCATCCGGTGATCGTAATAGCTACCTAAATTATGCCTAACCCTATTCGTAGCTCCTGTAAGATAAGTACCGTAACAAAGTCTACTATTTGTTTCATCTTTTATTTATGTTATTTGAAGTAAGCAAAGTCTACTATTTGCTTACTCTAGATAACATGGATGAGATATAAAGTAAGTAGTTAGCTTTGTTAGAGCATCTCCAACAGATGCCCGATATGGCTCTGTACCGGAAAAAATGAGGAGCGATGGACACTGTAGCACAAAAAACCGTCTCCAACAGCTTGTGCATCGCGTTCTCCATTTTTAGGGAAGGGAGAGAGAAACACGAAATCTCCGGTTTCTCTCTCCCTTCCCGATTCCAATCCCCATCCGCTCGCTTAGTCTCGTTCGCTCGCTGTCGATCCTTTCCCGCGACCAGGAGGAACTTCCAGCGGAACCAGCGACTGGAGGAGGCGAGCTGGAGGAGAGCGGTCGCAGGAGAGCTGAAGCCTGAGCCATCGGGGAGGCGAGGCGTCGGTCCGCTGTTGTTGAGGAGGTGGTCCGCTCGGTCCGACGCCGTCGAGGGGTGTAGCCGCCGCTGCGTCCCCCACGCGAAAAGCTCGAAGCGGTTTCCCTCCCCCGGATCTGGTCCCGGCCGTCCTCGATCGGCAAGATCACCATCGCGTCTTCGACCTAGACCGCAGCAAGGTACGAACCCTAACTGATCTTCTTTGGTTGGATCGATGTGGGGTTAGCGCGAGGATTGGAATGTCTCGCTCTTGGAGACCTAACCGTAACCGCCATTTGTTCTTGTTCTTGGATTGGAATGCCTTCTTGCGCGAGGCTTGGAATGTCAGAATACAAATTATTGAACCCCAATTTATGAAGGGTTTTTGCCTTTTCTCCTCAAAATGATTGTAGCATCCTTTCATTACTAAAGTGGATGATAATTTTGTTAGTAGCAGATTGACGTGTAATTGGGTCACAGGGTCATCACTTGCAAAAAAAATGGACGGTAAGTCATAAATTTTGTTTATTAGAATGGCATGCATGGAATGATTGTGGATGTAAGGAGTTTGTGACAATTGAGGATTAGTTGGCTAGAGTGATCTTTAGGTGTTTGCCAGTGTTGCATACATGTTTTATCATTTGTTCTGCAATGGTTGTGGTGATATGTGCATTTGTTTATGGTTGGGGACCCATCATGTTAATTACTTCAACCACTGCAGTATAGCTATTTTCTTTGTTCTGCAATTGGTAGAAGTTCATTTCTACTTCTTGTCCATCCCAGTTAATTCTGATAGTTAAGCTAAAGGCTTGGCATTGAAGTTTTCAGCATCTAATATGGCTCATGAACATGGTGGTTGTTGGTTGTACTTGCATCTTATGGTTTTGTCGATTTGAATGACTGCATGTTAGACAACCTATTTATCGTAACCGCCATTTGTTCTAGAGAATATGAATCTTAGCTGCTAATTGGCTTTCCTCCCTGTGGCTTTGGTTGAGTCAATTTAACGGTGTGCATCTAAGGAATGAGCACTGCTGCCACTGCAATTGCTAGTATGAACCAAAATATATTTTCTAGATTAATCAATTGTCGATGCTATGTGCTATATATCATTTACTGCTGTTTGCACCAGATTTTGGAAATCTCAAGAAAGATCGGTAGAATCGCACAAGTTTGGATAGTGCACGAAGCATCTTTGGGGAGATTGGATAACGTGCGGTAAGTATTTGGAAACAAGAGTCCAATTAGGAAACTATAGCCGACTCGGATTATGTTACCGTGACTGAACAGGATTCGGATCGGCTGATGGGTATATAAGGAGTGTTAGGGTTGCTTGAAGAAAGGACACATCAAATCACATCTTCCAGTTTTTTTTCGTTTCCTGTAACTTTTAGTTCTCTAGCCTTGTAATTCCCTTTGGTAAGTCGACATCGATCAAATAAAATTGTGTATCGCCGATTGTTTGATCATCTTCAATTTCCTCAAGTTTGATTTGTTCTGTCTTGTTGCGCATCGCCTTTTCAGAATCGATCTACCTTTACCCTTCTGATTAGTCTTGATCGGCTAATCTGTTTACCCTTTTGATCGGCTTTTTGGCTGATCCTACTTTAGCTGATTCGTTTCTAAAGATCGGCTTAGATTGAATTTCACAATTCTTTCCTTATCGATTATAGGGTCAAATCGATTGGCACGCTTCACACTTGAACTCGGCGTTCGTCTGGTGTGTTGCAAACCAGAAACCCTACATCACGTTTTTTGTGTCAACACATTTTTGGCACGCCCGGTGGGACCAATCAATCGGAAAGATGACTGCAGTCAAATCTGTCGCGCCAGCCGACGTTAATACCGACGCCATAATCGTCCCCACTTTGGATGATTTGTCTCTAGAGCAGCGCAAGGAAATCGAAGAACGAAAAGCGGCCTTGGAGGAGTTAATGTTGGGCTGTTATCAGAAAACCCGACGAGGGATCACGCAGAAGATGGCGCTCACAACATTGAATCCGCTCGGCGAAGCTGGCGTCGCGGTGACTCCGATAAGCCGATATATGCCGGCTCAATCCGAACTATCTGCTATGATTGAGTAATCTGTGCATCATGCTTTAATTAATCAATCATCGGCTTGAGTTACGACCTTAAAGCCGATGATAGAAAACAGCGTAAAAACCATCGCACAAGAGTTGGCGGCGTCTGGAGGGATGCTAGATCCATTACAGCCACTCCCAACATATCCAGCAAACTCTGTGGCACCAAATGCCAACACAGTAAAAGTGTCGGCGCCTACACCTTCACTAATGCCGACTCAACCCACTGTGTTGGCACCAGCGATTCCCCGCCCAAGTTCAGTTACTCATTACCATGCATATACTGATGCTGCGAAGTTAGATCCATCGGCGTCAGGGACTTCCTACGCCCAGTCGGCTTCTCAGCCGATTGAAGTAGATAGAAATTATAAACCCCAAGGACCAACCCAAGTTAGGAATCCAATCCCACATAAGGTAGTTTCATATGCTGAGCCGTTCGTTCCACTACTTGAGGTCCCGGTCGCCAGAGCCGATGGATGCGAATCATGGCAACGCCAGTATCCGTCGGTTAGGGCAAGCCGACCGACCGAGTTTGCACTCGGGGGACAGGATGCCATTCACCACGATTGGCCCAACCCTAGTCCTGCATCGGCCAATAACATCGATTGATAACAGATTGTGGTTTTAAGGATCAATTCGTTACTTTCAAAGAAAAACGATTGGCTATAGAAAGCCGTATCCAGATTATATCGACCGCATGCCGTACCCCCATAATTTTAGGATCCCCGATTTTGCAAAATTTTCAGGGGATGATTCAGTCACTACCTTGGAACACGTTGGACGGTTTATCACCCAGTGCGGCGAAGCAGCTCAGTCCGACGGATTAAAAATTAGACTTTTTCCTCTGTCATTATCAGGAACTGCTTTCACCTGGTTCACAAATCTACCGCCAAATTCGGTCCATTTTTGGAGCGATTTAGAGAGCCGATTTCATGAATACTTTTTCTCTGGCAGTCTAGAATTAAGGATTTCAGACCTGAGCGCCGTTCGGCAAAAATTTGGTGAATCAGCTTCTGATTATATTAGAAGGTTTAGAGAGGTGCGAAATTGATGCTTCAACGTAGTATTGCCTGATAACCAACTAACCGATTTAGCATTTCAAGGGCTGATCCCTCCACTTAAGGAAAAACTTGTCGGACAGGAGTTTACTGATTTGAGTCATCTACTTAATCGTGTATCGGCACAAGAAAGTCGATATTTAAGTAAAGAATTCAAAGATAAAATTAGGCTAAACATCAATGGCAAGGATAAGGCCAAAGTGAACATGGTCGATTATAGTTCAAGTGAAATCTCTGAAGATGAAGCAGACGTAAATATAGCCGAATGGATAAAGGGTTCCAAGAAATCACTTGTCTATTCATGGCTCAAGACAACGAGGAGCAAGTCGGAGGTTAAGTACGCTTTTGACATATCCAAGTGTGATCGCATATTCGATATGTTATTACACGAAAAGTTGATACGACTACTAGAAGGGCATACCATACCATCGGTCGATGAAATTAAAAAGCGACGATATTGTAAGTGGCATCATTCTTTTTCTCATAACACTAATGACTGCAACATCTTTCGGCAACAGATACAAGCAGCCATTGAAGACGGTCGGCTCAAATTTGCAGAAGATCCGGCCATGGAAGTTGACGTTAATCCTTTCCCAATAAACATGGTTCAATGCTCCGGCAAAGGAAAAGTCATTGTCGATGGAAGACTCAAAACCGCGTGGCAAGTTGACATACAGTCTAGTTCGAAAGGAGAAACGTTGAAAATATCAATCGGCACACTGCAAATAGAAGCCGACCAAGATGGAAAAAATTCAAGGACAGTTAAGCCAAAAGGAGAATTACAGGTCGAGCGATGGTACAAGGCCGAGCGGTCTCCACCTCGGAAACCAGTATTTAAGCCTAAACCAACCTTCTCCCAATTGCTTGAGAAATATGAAAGGATAAGCCATCAGCAGAAGCGGCAATTTCGCCGGCCAAATGACGTGCATCGGCCAAACGGCGTGTTTCGGCCAGATAATTTGTATCGGCCAGATAACGTAGAAATAGCTCATCAGAGATGCCCCTTTTGGCAATTTTGCTGGGAAAGGGGCGTGGCACTGCCCTCCCCAAGATCATGCCCCATGGAACATTACCCACAAAGAGACTGGCCAAGGCAAAGAGAGCAGTTGTCTGGTACAGCGCCAGATCGAACAGAATCAGGGTATAAAAAGCCGATAAAAGAGAGGCTGGGTACGCTGAACCAAGACGAGAAGATTGAACCTATGGAGAATCTGGCTGGTAAAATTCGCAAACCAATTGAACCCAAGCCTAGATGGTGCCCGACAGGACTTAGCCGATCTCAACGCAGACGGCTTCAGTGTCTAAGGACGCAGGAGATGAGGGAGGCTGAAGAAGAAAAACAAAGAGATGAAACATTCAACGAATTACGGCCGATGAAACCTGTCAAAAAGGAATGGAGAAGAAAAGAGCAAGCCGATGATGAGTCGGATTCCTCAGACGATTTGCTGTCACCAATGATCCGCGACGACACTCCTCCCATGGATATAAACATGGTCTTCACTTTACCAGCTGAATTCAAAATCAAATCCGAATCGGCTGAAGATACGTTTGCTCAACTATGCTTGGGTGCACAGGATGCGGTGTTCGAAAAACCACAAGATCCTTATCGGCATTTAAAATCGTTGTACTTAAAAGGGTATATCAACGGAAAGCCGATATCCAGGATGTTAGTAGATGGGGGAGCGACTGTGAACTTGATGCCGCTCACTACCTGCAAAAAGTTGGGAAAAACCGATGAAGATCTGATAAAGACAAACATGGTACTAAATGACTTCACGGGTGACCCCACTGAAGCAAAAGGGGTAATGGTTACGGAACTAACCGTCGGCAGCAGAACTTTGCCGATCGCATTTTTTGTGATTGAAGCCAAAGGAAAGTACAGTGTGCTCCTTGGACGAGACTGGATACATGCCAATTGTTGTATACCATCAACCATGCACCAGCTTCTTGTACAATGGAACGGAGATGAAGTTGAAGTCGTTTCAGCCGATACATCGGCTCATATTGCCATGGCTAGTTCCGATGCGAATTGGCCGCATGAAGAAGCGGAGTGTATATCGGGCAAGACATTAGACAATTGCGACTTTATATGCATTGGTAAGTCAGGGTTGATGCCGATCAGTGTTAAGCCAGGCACATTTGATCGGGCAAGTGAAGTCCTAAGAAGATGGGGTTAGAAATGATTAAAGTATTGCAAGACAAAGTAAGGAGTTATCGGCATGTGATGAGTTCTTGTGAAGCCATCGAAGATTTTCAGGACGAAAAATTGGGTCAAGGTTTCACTTCTGTCGATATGCTCGAAGAAGTCGATATAGGAGAAGGCGAAAGAAAAAGACCAACTTTTGTAAGTGCAAAGCTAGATTTAGAATACAAAAACAAGTTAGTTGAAATACTTAGGAATTATAGAGATTGTTTTGCCTGGGAATATTATGAGATGCCTGGATTAAGCCGACAACTAGTAGAACATCGGCTGCCTATAAAGCCGGGATATCGGCCATATAAACAATCTCCTCGGCGTTTTAATCCAGAATTGTACGATGTGATAAAAGAGGAAATTGAGAGATTGTTGGAGGCCAAATTTATAAGACCTTGCCGATATACTGAGTGGGTGTCCAACATTGTTCCCGTCATAAAAAAGAATGGTAAGTTTCGGGTATGTGTCGATTTCAGGGATTTAAATAAAGCTACGCCAAAAGATGAATACCCAATGCCTATAGCCGATATGCTCATCGATGCTGCGTCAGGTAATAAGATTATTAGTTTTCTTGATGGGAATGCTGGATATAACCAGATATTCATGGTAGAAGCCGATGTCCCCAAAACTGCCTTCAGATGCCCCGGTGCTTTAGGATTGTATGAATGGGCTGTGATGACATTCGGCTTGAAAAACGCAGGTGCTACTTATCAGCGAGCAATGAATTTGATTTTTCATGATCTAATTGGCCATATTGTTGAAATATATATTGATGATGTGGTAGTAAAATCTAAAGAAGATTGGCAGCATTTGGCCGATTTAGAAAGGGTGTTTCAAAACACAAGGGCTCATGGGTTGAAGATGAACACTTTGAAGTGCGCGTTTGGCATGTCGGCTGGCCAATTCCTTGGGTTTACGGTTCACCAAAGGGGAATTAAAGTTAACCAGACAAGAGTCAAAGCCATAGCTGATACGAAACCACTGACATGTAAAAATGAATTGCAGAAGCTGATCGGCAAGATCAATTACTTAAGACGATTTATCTCAAATCTGTCTGGTAGGATTCAGGCTTTTACACCATTGTTGAAATTGAAGGATCATCAGGATTTCGTATGGGGAGCCGATCAGCAGAAAGCTTTTGATGATATAAAGCAGTACTTAGCATCACCACCCGTCTTGGCCGCACACATGAAAGGAGTATCGTTCAAATTATATGTATCGGCTGGAAATGAAACTATTGGAGCAGTATTGACCCAAGAAGTCGATGGCAAAGAACGGGTAATATTTTATTTGAGCCGACGTCTTTTGGAAGACGAAACCAGGTACCCTTCGGTAGAAAAGTTATGTTTATCATTGTATTTCGCTTGTACCAAATTGAGGCATTATATATTGGCATCGACTTGCATAATAGTATGTAAAACCAATATCATCAAATACATCCTGTCTGCGCCAATTTTGCGAGGACGACTTGGGAAATGGGCTTACGCTCTGACCGAATTCGATCTACAATACAAATCGGCTAAAGCTATTAAAGGTCAAGCAGTAGCCGATTTCATTACAGGGCATGATACCATGACAGGAATAGTTGATATAGCCCCTTGGCAGTTGTATTTCGATGGATCGGTTTGCCAAGAAGGGAGTGGAATAGGCGTTGTATTGATTTCGCCAAAAGGGCATAGTATTGAGTTCGCATATCGGCTTAATGGCCGATGTTCTAATAACCAAGCCGAATACGAAGCATTGCTCAAGGGACTCCAACTGTTAGAAGGTATCGGAATAAGTAATGTGGAGGCCTATGGTGATTCATTATTGATCGTTCAACAAGTCAAAGGGGAATTCCGATGCAATGATGAGGTATTATCAAGATATCTGGAACATTGCTTTGGCGTTATCAGCACGTTCAGATCGTTCTGTATCAGTTATGTGCCCAGGGAAATGAACGACAAAGCCAATATGTTGGCTCAAGCAGCATCCGGCTATAAAGAGTACAGCCGATATGGAGCGTTCAATTCGATTGACAAAGTAGTGCTGTGTGTTGATAACTCCAATTGGGGAACGAAGATAAAAGCCTACCTAACAAACCCGTCGAGGCCTACCGAACGCAAAGTACGACAGCAAGCATTGAAATACGTTGTGTTGGAAGGTGAGTTATACCATCGGACAATGGAAGGGTTGCTTTTAAGATGTTTGGACGGTGAGGAGGCGAAAGTGGCTATGGGTGAAGTTCATGAAGGGATTTGCGGTTCACATCAGTCGGCTTATAAAATGAAGTGGATGTTAAGACGAACAGGATATTTTTGGCCGACGATATTAGAAGATTGTTTTAAATACTATAAAGGGTGCCAAAGTTGTCAAAAGTTCGAAAATGTACAACTCGCACCAGCATCGGTTTTGCACCCGATTATCAAGCCATGGCCGTTTAGAGGATGGGGAATAGACATAATCGGCCAAATATTCCCAGCATTAAGCAAAGGCCATAAATTCATCCTTGCAGCCACAGACTATTTTTCAAAATGGGTAGAGGCTATTCCACTCAAGAAGGTCACCAGTGTAGAAGCTATTGGCTTTGTTAATGAACACATCATCAATCGATTCGGTATCCCTCAGACTATTACAACCGATCAAGGAACTGTGTTCATGTCTAATGAATTTAGGAGCTTTGCAGAAAGTTTGGGCATCAAATTGCTTAACTCATCACCATATTACGCTCAGGCTAATGGCCAAGCCGAGTCATCTAACAAAACTCTAATCAAACTGATTAAAAGGAAAATCGATGAAAGGCCTCGAAATTGGCACACTACATTGTCGGAATCCCTATGGGCTTATCGGCTAGCGTTCCACGGATCGACTAAACTGTCACCATATCAGTTGGTGTATGGTCAGGAAGCCATGTTACCCGTAGAGATAAATATTGAGTCAACACGGGTGGCAAGGCAAAATAACTTATCGACCGACGAATACAAAGAATTGATGGTATGCAATTTGGATGACTTGGCAGAATTAAGGCTGGTCACACTAGATCGGCTTGAAAAGAATAAGAAAAGAGTTACGAGAGCTTATAACAAGAAAGTTGTGACTAAGTCATTCAGCGAAGCTGATTTGGTTTGGAAAACAATACTGCCAATCGGTTCTAAAGATAATCGTTTTGGCAAATGGTCACCAACATGGGAAGGGCCGTATAAAATAAATCGGCTTGTTGGCGGAAATGCATATATACTTGAGACGCTCGAAGGAACCATGTTACCAAAAGCAATCAATGGGAAATATTTAAAGAGATATCACCCTAGCGTTTGGATCGGAGCGTGAATAAGTAAAATGCAGGAATTCTGGAAAAAATAAATACGAATCGGTTAAACAGCCGATTAGGTACATTACAAACGCGAACGCGTAGCAAAATAACACAAGCTTCATTTCAACACAGATAACGACAATAAAATTACAAGCCCGGTCCAGGGAGTCTGGCCCCCAGGGCCGATAGCGCTGCAGCTGCCTTGGCCAGGGCGTCTTGAACTACGTCAACTGTTTTAATATTGGCTTGGGCGTTGCCGGGCACAAGGGTTATTTTGGTCGATTGATCCTTAACTTTGGTAACAGCTTGGCTAATGTTCTTCTTCTGTTCAGAAAGAGAAGCGGTCTTTACCGATACTTGCGCTTGTTCATTGGCCAGTTGATTTTGAAGTTTGGCCAGTTCTTCCTCAAGCAGCTTTTTGGACGATTCTAGCTGAAGAATTTGGGCCTTGGTAGACTTCAAGAAGGTAGCATCTTTGTCAAAGTTCTGTTTCATCGACTTCGCCTCAGCCACTAATCGGTCCAATAGTCATGATCGGCTTGTTGAGCCTCTCATTGAAGCGACTGGCGTCGGCAGCTTCCACTTCCGCCCGTTGGTCATCTAAATGGCAAACTCCCAAGAGCGCTCTCATAGTATCGGGAAGATCGGCCGATCATGCTGCCATGGCGTCCCTCGGCCGTGAGTGTTGGCAAGAAGTTCGGCTTCGGGCTGGCAGACTTCATGGAAAAGCCGATTTAACTTCTGCTGCATGTTGGGCTCCGATTGAACAACCGTGGCCGACGCCTTCAGAGAGATGTCAATGATGGTACGAATGTTAGTGACATAATCAACCGAAGCCATCACCTCTGGGTCGTCCAACTCGTCCAAGGTAAAGCCGAGCAGATCAACAGGGTTGGTCGATTCTTCCAGTGTAGACGCAAGGGGAGCCGATTGAGGTGGTGAGATGGCAGGAGTTTGAGTTGGGGGTGACAATGGGTTAGTGGCAGACGTGCCCTGAAGATCAGCTAAGATCCCAGCCGCCTGGGCAGAAGGCGTCGGCTGAAAAAAGGTTACTATAAGGTTAGTATCATAAGACTAGTTACCCTTTGGCATATGAGAAACAGTAAGAAGAATTTACTTCAACAAAAGTCGATGCACGAGGGGAGCTCTCGGCGCTTTGTTCTGTGCGTTTTTGTCGCCGAGCGGGAGCTTTGGTGGATTTAGGTTTCTCTATGAAATCGGACGATGGGAGGTTAGTAATAGAAGGTAAAGAAGCAGTTATCAGCTATAGAATACTTACTTGGCAATCGGCTTTTCTCTATCTCTGATAGAGATGGGCTTTGTACCCGAAGATTAGCGGAAGAATAGCCAGTTAGGCCAGTCGACTGATGCGGCCTTTTCCCTTTGGACCCACCAGCCGATGGATCCGCAACAGCTTTATTGCCAGCAACAGTATCCTGAAAAAAGAAGTAAGATGTTTAGTGGTTGAAAATTGGAATCAAACTGACAGGTATAAAAATCATTTTTGGAAACAAGCCGATACCTCTACAGCTACAGACGAGTTAGTATAACCCAAAGAACTGGGAGAACCCGAAGAGCTATCCTTACTTGAGCTGCTGCTGCTGCTGGAAGAAACTACCGTCGGCTCATGAAAATCTGGTAGGAATTTTTCTATGATAGCCGACGGGGAACGGTCCAGGTAGAGGGCTTTTGCCACGGTTGATCACCAAGCAGAGAATTGGCTAGCTCGGCGAGAGTTCAAAAAGAAGCGTGACAGATCAATGACTTGGAGTTCGTCGGCTAGTTCTAAGACTATTTCGGCCGCGGTTGCGTTTGTCACCCTGGCCCTTGGCTGAAGATGTTCGAGAAGAGGCATGCAAGGCACTACTTGGCCGAAACCCAATTGACGGGCATAGACTGAAGGGTGATAAAACTCATATACTGTTGAAATGTCCTGTTCCTGGAATTCAAGCGGACATGGAAGATGCAAGGAGAGAGAAAAATCCAGTAAAGCTCCAAAGTCGATCCTGGCATTAGTGAGCTATCAGCATCCAGGTGCAGGAAGGAAGGCTATTGGAAATCGGTTACTTTGCTGTATGAAAAGAAGTCTTGCTGACCGAAAATTACATTGTCCAAATTCAAGAAAAAGGACAAATACTTCTTCAAACCGGCCGGAGTAATTTTTGTATCCCCGCTTGAACACATGATTAACCGCTCCCCATGTGATTGGCTAGCTCTATACTGCGGGACGGTGTTTTCAGGATAATCTTCGCGGGGGAAGGCTGAGTCTTCCAAAGGTTCAGAAATCAGAGATCAGCTAAAAATGTTGTATAACCAGAGTTGAATGAACCATAGCGGGCCACCAACGTTGCCGACCACGAACTTGGCGAAGCCAGAAAAGAGTCAACTCCTTATTACGTGCATCATCTGATAAACGGCTCCCAGAAGTATTTTGCCAAGGGCAAACCGACGGCCCTCCACCAATTGCTCTGCTACCAACTGGTACACTTGCGTCGGACCTAGGGAAGCTCTGCAAAATAAAAATCGGTCTAGCCACAGGTTCAAGAAAGCTGTGCGTTCTTCATCCGACACTAAGCCATTGACCTTGTTGTTGTGCTGAATGTATTTTGACCATCCTTCACCTTTTGATCAGATTAGCTTGTATCTTGGCTTGCCACTGAAAGCTGATATTTGGTCTCCATCCGGCCTAAGGCAATACAACTCTGCTACGTCTAGAAGCGTTGGGACGATGGGGCCAGTGCGGAAAAGGAAGGCGTTGAAAGTGTCTGACCAGAAATAACATGCCGTGGCCACCAAGGGCTCATTGGCTTCTGG
The DNA here is from genome assembly GCA_036346375.1 of Guadua angustifolia. Taxonomy (NCBI): domain Eukaryota; kingdom Viridiplantae; phylum Streptophyta; class Magnoliopsida; order Poales; family Poaceae; genus Guadua; species Guadua angustifolia. The sequence goes on from CM070519.1 coordinate 28,645,108, forward strand.
GTTAGCTAGGCTTAAGGGGAGGCACTCGGCTATGCCCATCCTCTCCCATTCAGATTTCTTTTGAGCCGATACTCGGATATACCAGCTCCGCCATCCTTTCAACGCTGTCGGCCAAGCCCTAAAACTCTTTCCCCACTCTTCTACATTGTAACCTTTTGCCGATAAAGAAAGTCTAGGGATGTCTTCGTTAATTACTGTATCAGCAGTTAGGTTCCCTACCAGTCCTAGGTAATGCTGATCGTTGCTTTCTGGGATTGGGATTAGTACCTTCGAAGGATCCATTCAGCCGACTGAGGTGGGAAGCCTGGTCGCAAGTGCAGAAGTCGAAGAACAGAGAAGTCGATTGAATGAGGAAAGCCGATTGAAGGGGGCGAGAGCTGGAAAGCGTGAAAATGACTGTGGGGGTCCCGCATATATATAACACGGTGAAAAATTGAAGTTGGCGGTGTAAGTTCAACCTTCATTAGTTATGGTTTTGGTGTTAATGACAAATCTAATATTGTGATTATCCATTAATGTGATTTTGTTATTAATGACAAATCTCATATCGAGACTAACTTTTTTATTTAGAATATCTTTGATTAGTCTCATCGCATTGAAAAATGGAAAACCCAAGGTATGTTTGCGTATTCATTCTAGTATTAGTTGCATACTTTGGAGTCAAGTTAAAATATGAATGTCCCCATTATATTAACCACAAAATGTGCATCATGTTTCCCAATCCATATATTACATGGATGCACACACTTAGGGGGAGTTTATAGTTTAACTTGAAAGTCTCCTTGTATTGATCTAATTCTTATTGACACATATAAAGATCAAGACAAAGAAACTAAATACTTGAGTATATATTTGAATTGCCTAAGTTATAAGTATACTCATGGTAATATAGGATATACTCCAATATAATCAAATTGAATATGTGCATATTATATCCAAGTCAATCATATTTATGCACATATACATGTGGGGTTTATTCTATAGTTGATGAGTTAGAGTAATGATCATTTCCATATAGCCTACACATAATGGATCATTACTTTTCATCAACATGAGTATATGAAAACTTGTGTAGTTAATATATACTCATATCAATTTAAATGATAATTTAAATTGAGTTCATTTGTCTTATTAATCATTAAAGAACACTTCATCATGTGTTGATGGTGTTCCGTAATTAATTGAGGACAAATGAATAGTTCTTAAGTATAATGAAGCATGTGTTGCATTATTGTACTTAAGACACATTTAATCATTCAAATTGATTTAGGTTGTGCTCAATTGATCTAAAGGCATCCATTATGTGTTAATGGAGTGTAAGAGATAATTGAGACAACCGTGCATATTGGACTAACTATTTTATGAATTGTGATTAAGTTAGGTCCAAAGATGGATGAGATGATTGAGAACGGGATAAAGATGGCATCATGAAGGGATGGGCGTCAAGAGAAGATCCCGAAGACAAAGAGAAGAGTCGAGTGATGATCCCGGGGGAGTATAAGTGAAGATCATAAAGACCCCAAAGGGTTTGCTTGCGTGCGGCGGCGAAGGTATAATTAGATAGGCTAAGGACTTTGTAGTCTTTGAGTCTAGTTTTTATCGCCGTACTATTAAGAGGGGTTGTTTCCTAGCTTGAGCTTCATCATGTGTTGGTGATCTCAATCCGCGTTCACTCAAGCTCAAATCTTTTGGATTTGGTTTTTGCATGAGGGTTAACCATTTGGCATGTGTTGCGAATGGGTTAAACTTATGCTTGGTTGTTGTTGGTTTATGCTCTGATTTGCATGTGTTGCAAAGAGGAAGAGCATATGTATTTGGCTTTCGCATAATGCTTTGATTTGCATGTGTTGCAAATAGGATAAGCTAATGCGTTGGCTTTTGCGTGAAGTTCACTTTTGCATGTGTTGCAAATGTTGAAGCTTCATGTGTTGGTACAAAACAATCTTTCAAAATCTTGTGGTTGCTTGGAGCTAAGTTTTGCATGTGTTGCAAAAGGAGAGAGCTCAAGCATGATTTGATGTTTGTGTTTGTATGGAGCTAGAGGCTTGCATGTGTTGCAAGTAGAGAGCTCATATGGTTGAAATGGTTTTGGTGTGAAATTGAAGTTTGGTTTTGGTGTTGCATGGAACTAGAAAATTGCTGTTGCAATTAGAGAGTTCATGCACCTTGATTTGATGTTGCTTGGAGCTAGACTTTTGCATGTGTTGCAAAGAGTAGTGCTCAAGCATGAAATTGTGTTTATTGAGTTATTTGCAAGTTCGTTGTGCGAATAAACCGAGGTTTATGAGTCTGGAATCCCGAGAGCATGTGAGTAGGGCTTGCAACGGGTGTTGGCAAGTTGACTGGGTCTCGTGTTGACCTTCACATGGCTAGGGGGATTAATCTCATAGACTCGGGTTTGATTTGCTTAATACGTTTTGCAAATAGATCTTGAGTTGATTGTAAATGTGTTTTTGCAAGTTGATTTTGGTGATATTTAAAAATATCTATGGGTGCTTAAATCATGAAAATGGGTGGATATTGTAGCCCTCGTGATAAGCTTCATAGAATCAAAAATCACCCAAATCGAGTTCGAGTAAAAGTTATGAGTGTTTTTGTGGTCGATCCATTGGTGTGACCGATGATGGCGGTGCGATCGGACAAAGCAGTGCGACCGGCTTGAGCCCGGTCGGACCGGACCTCGTGCGACTTTTCCAGAGAGAGTGTTTTCGGTTTTGGTTGCTTGCGGCGACGGTCGGTGTCGGTCTTGACGGACACGCAGTGCAACCGGCCGGCATGCGGATCGGACCGTGCCTGTAATCTGCTCGTTTTCCGATCTGTTGCCTGAGGCGGTCTGGACCGGCCAAGGTTCGGTCGGACCGGGAAAAAGCTGATTTTGCCCATTTTGCCCCCAAACGGCTAGTTTTCCGTTGTGGGCTATAAAAGGAGACCTTGGGGGGCAGTGGCAAGGTGCTGGTGTTATGGTTAGGGTCTTGGCTCTTGTGTGAGTTTTGTAGAGGTGGTTTGCATGTGTTGCATCCCCTCAAGTTGATTCTTGAGCTAAGAGTGAGACTAATTATATGTGTTGCAATTAGAAAGTGGTTTGAGAGCCTCTTGTGCATGTGTTGCACTTGAGGGAGGCCTTGGTGCATGTGTTGCACGAGGTGATCACCGGGAGCGCATTCGTTGTGCTCGGTGAAGTTCAAGCGAGGAGCGGCTTATTTCTCTTGGAGGTTGCCAACTCCTAGACGGCGTAGGCGTCGTGCGCGGGAGCTCTCAAGGTGTGAGAAGCCCCGGCAAGTTTGTGAAGGTTCGGGTTGAGCCTACGCGCAAGCGTGAAAAACCACGATTAGTGGAAAGAGGCGGGTGCTCGAGCGGGAGCCGGTCCAAGTGGTTGGGCTTGCCTCAACGTGGACTAGGGGAGACCGGCAAGTCTCCGAACACCACGGAAAAATATCAGTTGTCTCTTTTACTTTCAAGTATTTACATTTATTGTATACTGTTCAATTGGTTGATTGTAATTAGAATTGCTTAGTATTAATTGATTGTTCAAATTAGCAATTCTAGTGTAGAGACATAATTTAGTTAGTGCACATAGTGAGCCTAGTTGATTTAGGCTTTAATTGTCAAAACCTATTTATCGCTTCCGCATATATCTTTGATTAGGTTTTGACTTAGGGGTGTATTAGAGCGAATTGTTTAGTGAGCGATCGAATTTCGTAAAACGCCTATTCACCCCCCCTCTAGGCGCATCCTCGACCCTACAGGCGGGAAACGAATTCGAGGCGACGTGTGTAATTAAACCGCATCGAGATTTTTACAGTGCAATTAATGCAGCGATTGTTTGAGCAATTCTGAAGCAGATAAAGGAAGAAGCCGATAAATTTTTGGAAGATAACTTGTTATCTTCCAAAAAATGGGGGGCATATGTTTGCACTAGATTTTGGAAATCTCAAGAAAGATAGGCAGAATCGCACAAGTTTGGATAGTGCATGGAGCATCTTTGGGGAGATTGGATAACGTGCGGCAAGTATTTGGAAACAAGAGTCCAATTAGGAAACTATAGCCGACTTGAATTATGTTACCGTGACTGAACAGAATTCGGATCGACTGACGTGTATATAAGGCGTGCCAGGGCTGCTTGAAGAAAGGACACAACAAATCACATCTTCCAGTTTTTTTTGTTTCCTGTAACTTTTAGTTCTCTAGCCTTGTAATTCCCTTTTGTAAGTCGACATCGATCAAATAAAGTTGCGTATCGCCGATTGTTTGATCGTCTTCGATTTCCTCAGGTTTGATTTGTTCTGTCTTGTTGCGCATTGTCTTTTTAGAATCGATCTACCTTTACCCTTCCGATTAGTCTTGATCGGCTAATCTGTTTACCCTTTTGATCGGCTTTTTGGCTGATCCTACTTTAGCCGATTTGTTTCTAAAGATCGGCTTAGATTGAATTTCACAATTCTTTCCTTATCGATTGTTGGGTCAAATCGATTGGCACGCTTCACACTTGAACCCGGCATTCGTCTGGTGTGTTGCAAACCAGAAACCCTACATCACGTTTTTGGTGTCAACAACTGCCGAATAATCCCTGTGGGTACATATATTTCTTATCAGTCTTCATCATATATTCATCTTTAAGAGGTTTTAATTCGCTCAATGGCTTGAGGCGGTTAAGTTAGAAATGTAGGTTTATCTCGCAATGAAGCTTACGGTTACTAAATGGCGTGCTCGTTTGAGAAAAATGGATGCGATTATTTGAATCACTCTATTATGAATCGATAGGATGCTAATATGATTTAGATTTTCCAATCCGCAATAATGGTTTCTTCTCCTTTGGATTTTGTATTCTGATCCACCGAAAAAATATGCATGCAAATATACTTTAGTTTTTCCATTTGAAATGTTGTTTCTCAAGATATATCCGCATTCAACTTTGGACCCGACAGAACAATATATATATATATATATATATATATATATATATATATATATATATATATATATATATATATTTGTGGTGGGATGATTAGACATTGTTTCCAATTTAGTGTCTAGTTGTGTTCTCTCGAGCTTAATCCAACGCATTATAATGATCCATTGTATTGCATTGAAAATATAAGGTCGGTGTTATCTAGCTAGTATACAAGTTATGCGGATATCCAAATCCTACTAAATTGAGCAGATCGTAAAATTTGATGATTCATATTTTTGATGTTTATAGGATCCACATTTGAATTTGACATAAAAAATATGGACATGAACATGGTTTGACCAATATTTGATTTAAAATTTTAGTTGTTTACACCCTTCTTTAGTGCTGGACATAAGAATATGCTTTGGAAACTTTAGCAAGAGTATATTGAACAGTTGGTTTCATATGGACATTATGCTATGAAGTATAAATAGTGGAAATGAGTATTTCATGAGAGTTGATCGGTATTATTCTAAGGTTATGCAACCACAACCGCATGATATTGCTTGGTCGGTATTAATTTTTTGTATGCAACAGATTGTTCGGTATTAAATTTTATATCAGTTTATTATCGTCATATTTAGCTTCCATCTTTTATCTTCTCAAATTGCCTCAGGCACAAAGATGATCTACCATTTTGTGTTGTCATTATTAATTGTCTGCATGGATCTTGACATGTAGTTGTACATACAATTGTTAAGCTTACACAATATTAATCTGTAGTTGTATATGTAGATGGACAAGGATCAGGAGCAACTGAGTAAAGGCTTGGCATGGACAGTAAAAGAAATAGAGGGCATCGCATCTGAGCTTAACAAATTGTAAAAGATAATTTCAGTCCAAACACATGTCAATGTGCCAATGAACTCAATAGCTTTATGAATGACATCGAAACTATAGCTCGCAGTTTAGAGCAAGTTGCCATACAGTCACATGAACTGCTACAAAGAGATAAAGTAGAGTTCGCAGAGGATGTAGACCCTGAGTTGTGTCTTCCCTATGACTACCAGAGTGATGAGGAGGGTAAACATGATGACAGGCAGTATCGTGAAGATGAGGGTATCGATATTGATAGTGATGATTCGGGAGTGTTCTAGTCTTGTATTAATGTTATGACTTGTTATGCATGATGTAATGTTGTTAAGACTGCTTAAGACTTGTTAAGATATTGTAATGCTCTTAAGACTTGTTAAGATATTGTAATGTTGTTTCTTAACTTAAGAAATTTTGTTGTTGTCAGAATAGAAATTATGGATGGCTTCTATATGAACCTGTTGAGTGAGGCAGGGGATGCACTCCGTGACTGGGATGGTTTTGAACCTTCTCCACAGGAAAGTCCAATTGGTTCACAACCATCTCCAGTGCATATGGATAGTCCCCAAATAAGACCAAACAATAGAAGATCAAAAAATTTCTCTGAGAAAGAAGACAATTTGTTGGTCTCTGCATGGCTTAATGTTAGTATTGATGCAATACAAGGGAATCAACAATCACGTGCCACTTATTGGAGAAGAATACATGACTACTTCCACGAGAACAAAACTTTCACCTCAGATCGCTCACAGGCTTCGCTTACACATTGTTGGTCTGTTATTCAAGAAGCAGTGAACAAGTTTTGTGGGTGTCATGATCGAATTGAGCGTCGAAATCAAAGCAGGTTAACTAAGCAAGACAAGGTTAGTCCATAATCTATGCACCTTTCCTATTTGTAGATGGTTTGCTCATATTATTGTTTCTACGGTTGTACAGATTATGCAAGCTAAAACTTTGTATCATGAGGAAGAAGGTCGATCGTTTGCATTCTTGCATTGCTGGAATGTTTTGCAATACCATCCTAAGTGGTGTGCTCGGTTATCTCAGAAGAAGCAAAAGACATCAAGTAGTGCAAGTCCAGGGTCTTCCAGTCCTGTTAGCTCCAATACAATTCATCTTGATGAGGACCATCCTAGTGCAGAAAATGATCACTTAAGTAGACCAATTGGATGTAAGGCGGCGAAAGAACGATTACGTCGAGGTAAAGAAGTTGCTCCAACACCAAATCTTTACATGGAAGCATTAGAAAATTTTAAAAAGGAAAAGAGGGAACTTGAGATTATAAAAGAGAGGAAGAAAGATGAGCGATATGAACGACTATATGCACAAGAACAATTGAGGATTGAGCAAGAAAAAGTGAAAATCGAGCAAGAAACAAAAAAGATTGAGCAAGAAAAAGAGAGGCTTAAATTCCAGAAAAATGAACTTGAATTCAAGAAAATGGTCGAGGAGGAGAGAATTATGGGCATTGATCTAAGTCGCTGTACTGAGACACAAAAGCAGTACTACATGACCTTGCAGAGCGACATAATAGCTAGAAGATGTAATAGGTCAGGTTGAACCAATGTTGTTTCTTTTGCTTCCGGTCATTCAGTTTGTCCCTCAGTTCTTAGGTTATGGACTACATATTTTTGGGATGTCATTCATATTTCACTTGTTATTCTCATTTTGTGCTGTGAAAGGTAAGGGGACAAGCAAGTTGTATGCAAAGTAGATTGCAATGCAATGTTGGTTGATGGTTGATTGGTAAATCACATCATTCTAGTTTTGCAACAGATGAATGACTAAATACAATACATAGATTCACATTACAATACATGGAAAATATAAATTAGTACATTACAATACTTAGAAAATATAAATTAATACATACGAAACACTACTGAATTACACCCCTCCGTAACGCTGCCATAAGTGCTCCACTAGATCGTCTTAAAGCTGCTGGTGAGTTTCCCTATTCCGAATGGAATGATAAGTTTGAATAAACTCAAAGAGTTCAGGTATATGCTCGTGTGACACTGAAACTGTTTCTCCCATTCCTTCGTAATTGTAGTCAAGTGGTCCTCCGTCTCGCTCATCTTCAACTATCATGTTATGCATGATGACACAAGCTGTCATGATATCTCTTAGTGTTTGTTGATACCAGAAACGTGCTAGTCCTCGAACAATTGCAAACCGAGATTGCAGAACTCCAAAGGCTCGTTCCACGTCCTTCCTAGCTGCCTCTTGAGCTTGGGAGAAATATTTCTTATTACCGTGAGGAGCTGGTATTGTCTTTACAAATGTTGCCCATGCAGGATATATCCCATCTGCAAGATAGTACCCCATTGTGTAATTGTGACCGTTGATAGTATAATTCACTTCCGGCGCTTGTCCTTCTGCTAGCTTTGTGAAGAGAGGGGAACGATGAAGAACATTAATATCATTGTGAGATCCAGGTAAACCAAAAAAGGCATGCCAAATCCATAGATCTTGTGAAGCAACGGCTTCTAGGATTATTGTTGGCTTGTGTACATGCCCAGTATACAAGCTTTGCCATGCTGTAGGACAATTTTTCCACCTCCAGTGCATGCAATCTATGCTTCCTAGCATTCCAGGAAAACCTCTTTCCTCACCGATTGCAAGTAATCTAGCAGTATCATTCTCATTTGGAGATCTCAAGTACTCATCTCTAAAGAGAACAATAATAGCTCGCACAAACCTTTTAAGACTCTCTATAGCAGTACTTTCTGCAATCCGTAGACAATCATCAATAGCATCTGCCGGTACTCTATAAGCTATCATCCAGAATGCTGCAGTTACCTTCTGTAAAGAAGATAACCCGATAGTTCCAGCACAATTCCTTTTTTCAACAAAATAATCATCATGGGCTTCTATGGCATGCAATATGCGAAGAAATAGAGAACGACTCATTCTAAACCTGCGCCGAAAAGAAGAATGAGCCATAGACAAGATGATCAATCAAAAATATAAAGAAATGAAATATTTCTCATCATAAACCTCCGGCGAAAGAAGGCTGGGCCGTAGACCGGAGAATCAGCAAAATAATCTCGATATAACCTGACATGCCCTTCCTCTCTATTGCGATGTATGTATTGATGGCCAACAATAGAACCCCTATAACGTCGAGTATTCACACACTCATCTTGTTGCTGTGCTAGGTATGCTACTGTAAGAAGAGATTCATCGTCGTCATCTGACGATGAGTCTTCTGAGAGGAAATGCTGAACTAAGTTCTGACGACTCATTGAGATATACTAGATAGTGAATATTCAGAATTGGACAGGGTTTAGAAGTGCAAATGGTTATGTATATATAGTCTAAAAATATAGCCGTTACAATATAGCCGTTACGTTGACCGTTAGAACAAATTTCAAATTTTATATTCCCGCAATTTAAAATAGCCGGTTAAATTTTTTCCGCTAAAAAATAAGAGTGGCTCATTTGGCGGTTATGAAATACCATTATAATATAGGAGTGAGAAAATAGGGAATGAGATTTGGAGAATACTATTGGAGGGGAAAGAGATATAGAGAAGGAATCTTTTTAGAGAATTGTATATAGGCGTATCAGATGCACAGGCCCTCCGTATCACATAGTGCACACCAACTAACAAAAGTCACGAAAAATTCTGAAAAAAATTGTAGATGTACTTCATAGATTACTCTACCTATGTATAAAATTGTAGGTTCAAATTCATTATATATCAAAAGTTGCAAAAAAGAGAAAATTCTGACAAGTTTAAAGAATTTAAACTTGTCAGAATTTTCTCTTTTTTGTAACTCTTGATATATAATGAATTTGATGTTGAAACTTCATACGTAGGTAGAGCAATCTATTAAGTACATCTACAATTTTTTTCAGAATTTTTCGTAACTTTTGTTAGTTGTCACGTGATATACTGTAAAAAAATCTGTGTGGGATATGTTGCCTGTATATGAGGATATAGGGAATAAGATTTAGGGCCTGTTTGAGTGCGGTTTAGCTCCACCAGATCCACGGATCCGTGGAGTTGAGTTTTCTAGCTCCACAGATCCGTGAAGTTCTGGAGCTATGAGTACATTAAGAATGTTTAGATGGATCATTTTGTTTATATTTTAGGCCAAAAATATAAACTTAATTTACTTTATTTTAACCTACAAGTTTCAGATCTCAGGAGAAGCTGGGATCTGAAACTCTACCAAATAGGCCCTTAAGAAATGCTGTTGGAGATGATCTAAGGTGTTGCTCGTAAATATTGGACTCCCAAGTCCCAAGATTGCAGTGCGGCTAGCAAATTATGGCCCAAAATTTGTGGCGGGAGAGCGTGCGTTTTAAAGAACTTTGGCGCCAACAATTTTCAGCAGTGCTCTGTACTCCCACTAGAGTAGAGAAGGGAAAAGGAAGAGACGAAGAGTATACTAGTAGGACTATAGAGGCAAGGGAAGAGGAAAAGAGATAGGATATGAGGAAACAGCATCAGAAGAATTACCCGAGCAGAAGCCGGTCGTCCGGCGGCCAGACCACCCTCCAATCTTTCCTCTTCAAGCTCAGGTAGAGGAGAAGAACCACCAAATAATCATCTCCTCACTAAAATTTCTCGTTTTTTTCTCCCAACTCTTGATCTGTATTCCTTGCCTTCTTTATCCTTTAGAGTCGTTGATGGGGAACTGAAGCCCTCGCCGCCGGCGGCGGATGAGGAGGAGCCGATCTCCCCGCCGGCACCACCGAAGCGGGAGATCATCAGAGTCACCAACAAGACCGTCAAGGTATCATCAACTAAGCGATGTTTGTTTTCCCCTCGCGTCGCGTTCTCCGTTCTTGACGGGAACAGCTAACAAGAAGTGCTTCGTTGCGGAACCTGCGCAGGAGAAAGCGAGCGCGTTCTCGTCGGTGGGCTCGTCCTCGGGGAAGAGCGTGGGCGGCGAGACCAGCGGCGCGAGCGCTCTGAACGCCGCGGTGTTCAAGCGGTTCAACTGCTCAGCCTCGGCAGCGAGAGCGGAAGCTGCCACCGCCACCGCCGCTGGCGGCGGCTGCGGCGTCACAGAGGCTGAGGGAGACGCAGATGATGGCGGTCGCGTCGTCCGGCTGGACGTCGAGGAGATCGCGGCAGGGATCCGCCGCCGGGAGTCCCTGAAGCGGAAGAGCCCCTTTGGTGCGCCTCCATGTTTCCCTTGTCGAATTCTTCTTCCCCTTCCTCGCGTGATACTACTTGTTGTGATGCAACACTGATCTCTCTAGGCGATGACGAGCACAATAGCAGCGCCAAGCACGTGGTGGTGCTCGGCGACGACCCGAAGCCGAGGCCACCGGCGGCGAAGAGGAGGCAGGCGAACCCCACTAGCCGCAGCGGGGAGGGCGACCAGGCCCTGTACAACCATTGTAAGATATCTCTGAAACAGCCCGTTCTCTCGCGCTCCGACGAGCCGAGCCGAGCCGAGCCGAGCCAGCCAAAACTGACTGCGTGGTGGTTTGTTTTCAGACGCGAGCGGGGCCGGGTGGTGGCACGGCGACATGGAGGGCGTCGACGGCGAGGAGGTCGGGTGGACCGAGGACATGTGGGAGGGGATGGGGTCCATCACGCTGGGCGGTTTGGAGTGGCACTAGCCGGACATAGCTGCAGAATTCGCCGTGGTAGAGTGGCAGCTCGGCGGTTTTCAGTTTTGAGTTTGGCTTGTGTTTGTCTGCGACACCGACCAGGCGCAGTAGCTATTGTGACAGTAACTTCAGCTGTAGTATATGATCTATTTATTTTGGGTACAAGGATCTACACAATCTACATATGCCAAACACCACATTCACGCACTACATGCACTCAGCATGTGTGTCTACTACACACATTAAGTGATTTAATCTGGGAGTCGAGAGCTCTGGAGCATAGACACGCGTGGCTCCATTGAGCACACATGCGTGTGTACCTATTTTAATTTTCAAGGAGCGCACGTGTCGGTAGAGTCGAACGAGGATGGGCTTTGGAGCACAGATGCAAAGATGATTGTTGGCTATGCTCACTTTGGTGATGTCATCACTGATGACACTACATTTAGGATAAACAGATAAAATAGACCTTTTGGTGTGTTTGTTGGCTTCAACCATTTTAGAGAGATTGCTTTTTGGTGCAAATTTGACTTATGATGAAACATTTGAGTCATTCAAGTGGTGGTTCAATGCATTTTTGTCAACCTTGCACAGTTTTTACAGATCAAAGACATTGCTATGGGAAAATTCAGGTGCAAGGTATTTACTAGTGGACAGCATGGTTTATATACCGGCACATATCACAAAATGCAATAAAGCATTTGAGTTCTCAAGAAGACACAAGGTTCAAGTATCCTAAGTTCCTAACGGATTTTAGTGCTTGCATATATGAGGAAAAGGAAGATTTTGGAGAAGCATTTGATGTTATGAGAAGCAAAGTACATAAAGTGACTTGGTTGGACAGCATCTACACATTAAAAGAAAAGTGGGCTGTGATGTTTTAACACTAGGGATGCAGAGTACACAATTGAGTGAAAGATTGAACAATGAACTGAAAGGCCATCTGAAATCAAATTTTGACATCATTAGGTTCCTCAAGCATGTCAATCATGTCGTTGAAGAAAAGAGAGGAGTTATAAGCTGAGTATGAATGGAGGAAGAAATTGTCAAGGATTGTGACGATGACACCTATATTGATATAATAAAGTAAGCTTTACACATCTACTATAGGTCTCTTTCGATTTAGCTTTTGAATTATAAGAGAAGTTATTTTTGATTGTGGGAGAATTAGGTTGGGCTAACTGCAACTTTTAAGTTCTAGACCGAGCCAGCGAGAATCAAAAAGAATCAATGAGAATCAGGTTTAAGCCAGATTCTAATTCTATATAGAGGCTAGTTTCTGATTGTGGAAGAAGCTGTCTAGAATCCTCTCGTTCGGTAAATAATCTGCTTTTTTTTTAGCAGAAGTTATGCAAAAACTGAAACGAAAGGGGCTACAGTATCATATTTGAAGTTTTCAAGGTGAATACGAAAAATCCATAGTAGCCTATACAAAAGGTTCAAATGGAACTAATGACTTGGTTATTGCAATTGGAGTTCTTGATGAGGCATTTACATTTGAAGAAGAGCACAATGTTATTGTTAATCCTTGTGATCTGATTGTCTCATGTAGTAGTTGACCATTTGAGATAATTGGTTTGTTGTGTTGCTATGCATTGAAAGCTCTCGATTTGATGAGCATTAAATTATTACCTGAAGCGTTAGACTCCAGGAGCAATGACAGGTATTATCCAAGACATGCATGGGAGAGATGTAGTGGGAGATCCCAAGTTAGATGCTTCATGAAATCTCGGAAATTTATTGAAACTCTAAAACTTAATTGGGCTTGAACCGTTCATATATCAAGAAGAAACAAGTGCAAAGGTGGAGTGTGAGTAAACATTTCCAAGTATACAAAGTTACATGCGATTAGCCACTGCTTACTGTCGACTGTTAAAAATTCTCGGGCATCAGTTGCCAGTTTCCTTCTTAAGTTTCCAACTGGCAGCTGCCAATAAATTTTACATCGCCTCACGTTCTTCGCATCTACCAACTAGATTACTAGATCCCTCGTTAACCTCCTTTCGCAGGTTAACCCTACAGGATGCAAAAACCCACCACTTTTGATTTATTTAACCGTGCGATGAGATTAGGATGCAAAAAACGCCCGCGTTGCGATGCATCGCTGACGGTGAAAAACTTTTCAGGCACAGAATCAATAGTCCTGGTATAGCGCGTCTACAATTGCTATAGTACCTGCACTTCGTTACGCCCCGGGCACCAAATATGTTTTGAATTGCTGGGGCATCAGACCATTAGAGTCAGTATGAAGAACAGTGTAGTATTGCTTTGAAGATGACCAAGCCAGGGAAAGAGCTCATGTTCATAGCTCATCTTTCACATCCTGGCTTGTGCTTTTATCATCAGTCTTTGGTGTATCAGATGGTGGGGAAGTGGCTTCCACTGACTCTAGATCAGATGGTGGGGAAGTGGCTTCCACTGACTCTAGATCCCCCCCCAAGATTCGTGTGGTGAACTCCCTTGCTTCACTGTCAAGATCAACCCACTCTGGGACAATTCTTCTAGCACCCTAGAAAGTGGGAGTAAATCTTGAGATTAGCCCAAGCTAGAGTGCTAGACAGGAGTACAGAACCAATAGGAAACGAATTATGATGCATAACAATTTTACCTGAAGCTTTGGCTCCTTTGTCATTGGATTGTTGCAGAGATCAATGGTCTTTGCTCTTGCCTTTGTGGCATTTCCACACCAAGATTCACACCATAGCCATTCTTGAGGGAGAGAAAATATGGGCACAGTATGTTGAGCATAATTTGGGAGATCCTGGATATAAAGGTGCTACAAGTAAGCATTGCATTCATATTCACCCCTATGAATCTCTGCACTCTGCAGCATGCTTCTAAAAACCGGATCTTAATGCCAGGAACAGAAACCAGCTAGTCCTGGTGCAAACCAACATTAAATCATGCAGTTTGTATGTGAATCCAAACAACTCTTTCTATTCGAAACTGAAGCTGGTAACCAGTTGGTTGACTGGTTAGCCGTTCACAGCTAGTTCCCACACAAAAAAGATTGCACTTGATATGAAGTTTTTGAGAATAGAGAGCTGAAATGGCTACGGAACTTGCCTCTTGCAATTCTACAAGGGAGAAGATCCTGCTGCCATGTTGTCCAACTTTTGAACTTTTGGCAGGCCGTGATGTCCAATAGTATTATAACTTTGCTTTTTTTTCAAAAAAAGTCTAATATTTTTATCCTATGTTTGAATAAAGTCTAATATGTATTATGTTGAGTCTCGTAAATTTAAAACAGTCGTGAGCTTGCTTCCAAACTTCTCTTATATTTCAACTTAATAATACACCCATACGAATATACAGGTGATCTAAAATTATCTTTATTGAAATTTCGAATTAAAATTTAAAGGTTTGAATTTAAACTAATTCAGATATTGGTGATCTAAAATTCTCTTTATTGAAATTTCGAATTAAAATTTAAAGGTTTGAATTTAAACTAATTCAGATATTTTCCAAGAAATCCAGTTCTTACCAGTAACGTGGACCCAGGTCAGAAGCTACTAATTGTGCAATACTGACCAGTGATCCACACCATCCATGTCATGTGATAGGGAGATCAAATAGATGCTTAGCAGTAGTCCGTTACCTGATCAAGATTTGAGAGACTATTGGGATCCTTGCTGAGTGTTTCATAGAAGACCCGTAGAGTATCCCCAGCAGCAGTTTGTCGAAATTTGGCCAAATCAACAACATAAAGAGCACTGAAATAACACCCAATCATATCATTTACTACACAATATGAGCAATAATCAACTGTAGCATACTTAATGAAAAAGTCACCCACCTGATATGGTATGGTCTTCCTCGCAGATGATCTTTCCAGAAACCCTTTCACAAAGAGGAAAAGAACAAAAGGAGTCAGCAAACAACTTGAGAGAACAAATTCAGTTTTATGTTACCAAGAATAATATCATCTGCTATAATAAGATTGTTTATGGTAAGTTGGTAACTAACTTGCTTCCAAAATCGATAGCCATCCATCTCCTTGTTGTTATCACAGAATGGAGTATACGCAAGGGGACGACCTTTCAGATTCATGTCATACAGTTCTCCCATGTCTGTTCTCACAATTTGATCAGCGTCAACAAAAATAACCTATTCGGAATGTATCAGAAAAAGAATACCATTAGAACTCAATGAGGCCAGGATTGCATTTGCTTATTGAAGGAACACCATGAAATTAAAAGGATTATAAGATGATCATAACATAGAAGAAAAATACCTTCCTCAATGAAAGTGGGAATATGACATCCAGAAACAAGATCTTATATGCCCATATAATTCGTTGCTTCTCTTTCTGTTTGTGCAACCATGTTGGCCATTTATATGTGATAAGCTCATACTCAAATCCATATTCCTGAGCCATGTGGGGTATGACATCCTGGCAGGATTACTGGTTAGACAACAGACTAATACCTGTTTATTAATTAATCAACTCAAGGCAGCTCATCTACCTTAAACTGTGGAGACAGATAATTCTTTATGAACCAAAATTTCACCGGCCTTTGAGTTTTCTTTAAAACACTCAAAATCATTATCTTGAGGAAACGCTCATACCTGCAACAGAGTACCTCGCAGCTAAATCACATGTTCTTATTACAGTATAGCATGTTCTTTGGAGAGTATAATGCTGTATGATGTATAATCAGGACTTTGGTCTAGTAACGCTGGACTAGAGTACAAGAATAGCTGTTTGTACGGTTAAGTACAGAAATACGGAGGTGTCTAGGAAGCACTTGAGTGTTTTCTTATTAAATAGCACTCAAATTTTGAGTATTGTGTCTAGGGAGCACTTGAGTGTTTTCTTATTAAATAACACTCAAATTTTGAGTATTCCAATTGATATATTCTCCTATTTGAGTACTATTTTATCAAGGAGCAATCAATTTTTTAGGTATTGGATGAGGAACATTACTCTTTTATACATGGCCTTTTTACATCAATTATATACTAGTTTAACACAAATTAAATTATGTAAAAATGGTTTGACAATTTGTAAAATAAAAAAATTATTCATTTCTGCATGGCCTTTTTTTACATCAATTATATACTAGTTTTACACAAATTAAATTATGTAGAAAATAATGTGACAACTTGTAAAAAAAGGAACAAAACAAACTATAAGGAACACAACAAACAAAAATGTGGATCACAAAGTTAGATATTGACAGTCAAAATGAGGAAGCACAATATGGATCACAGAAGTAATATCTAATAGACAAAAAAAATTGAATGCTCATAAACAAAAAAAACACTCGAGTGCTATTTAGCAATTCCCCAGAAATATTGCCCAAATTTTGGTTACTCTAATACTGCCAGCAGCTACTCTGCAAACAATAACAGCTAGCAACTAACTGAGAACATGTCTTTCTCACATTTGTGTAAAAGTGTCAACAATATAAAATATAAGCAACATTGTGAACAACATGAAGATCCACAGAGAATGATAGACATTTTTACAGGATATAGATAAATAGTCCTAGAAATGGACACTTACAGATGCCCAGAAGCAACAGAAAAAATGTTTATTGTCTCCCCTTGTCTTGCATACTTAAGGTCCTGAATAAAAATGCACAGAAACATTGTTGGATATTTATCTGACCACCAAATGTGGAAATATAACCAGTAATATAAGCTACATGCATGCATGGAACTAGTCTGTAACTTTTACATATGCAATCATTATTCTACAAACATTTGTATGTAAATACATATTTATGATAGTACATTTACAGATCAAAAGAAAGATATCTAATTCATCAGCAATAACAGCAGCAAAGTTGTAACTAGGAACGGTTCATTGATACTTTTCATCAAACAGAAAATCAAACTTCCTAACAAACTTCAGCTTTCCAAGTGTTCAAGATTTTTATACATGTAATGTAATTTCCTTGCAGTAAAACGAAACATGCAGCTAACATAATGTAGGTTTTCCGAACTGTCTCATTCAGTATCAGTTCTTGTGTAATTTCCCAAGGACTCACTGTATTTGTGGTAGGCTGGTCTAGACATGTCTTTGCAAAGTTCTTTTTGTAAAATTACACTAGAGTAATTCTTGATACAAAATTCCTGGAAATTTTGGAAGCACACGAAAAAGAAAATCGTGAAATTGTAGAGAAACCAAACTTCCAGGAACAAAACTTGGTTTTTCTTTTCTCTACCGTGTTTGCAGTAAGATGCAGTCTGAACTTGAACAACTGACAGAAGAAATGCTTACAGTGATTATCTCAGCTTTCTTTTTTGATGATGCATCACCACTAATAAAACTAGAAGCCCATTTCAAAAGGTTGCTATTCCAGCCTTTGTTATCCTGCATTGAAAATTATTTTAAAAGAATGACGTTTATAATTTCAAAGATATGTTTTACAACTAAATAGAAAACAGACCATCTTTTCCTGTAAGTGGTTTTCATCGGCAGCATTTAATAAGTCATCATGTTCTTTGCCTTTTCTCTTTTGCACTTCAATGTGTATTAGTTTCCCCCTCAAGCTATCTATGGCAACGAGTTTCGAAGGTAGCTCATACAGATCAGCACTACGACCAGGAGCCAGTTGTAGGTACCACACACCGGGGGAGACTTTCATCTGCCAGTAACCCAAGTTGGCCATGACAAGTGTGTCTACCATGTGCGGTCTTTGTTTGGTGCCAAGGACAAACTGCAGACCACGGGGAGGATCTCGATCCTTTTCCATGCAATGACCTGAAAGAAATTTCTTCCGTTCAATAAATAATCCACCAGAACCAAAGAGAGGATTACCGATCATACCTGTCAGGAGGAGCGCTTCAAGTTCAAATACTGCACGCAATGTTCTAACATCACCGAGATTCTCTAATAGAATGTTGTCCAAATCATGGCTGATACATGGAAAGCAACCACAGCAAGGTGATGATACTTCAAAATAAATTAAATGTCTGATATTTGCTTAATATCTTTAACTTACATGGCAACAACAGGTTCGACAAGCCATGGTTCAGGAACATCAATGTTCATTGTAAGTGTTTTGGATAGTGGCATATTTGAGAAGAAAGCTTTAGGTCCATGTACAGAATAATCTGTGGAGCTAAAATCATCCTGCATATCAAATGGCCAAGCATTATTGTAGGCAGTGGGAATGCGCTGGTCAGTAAATATGTGTGGTCTTACCATCGACGGAAGAACAAATCTGTAGTAGTTCTTTAAAGGAAGATCCACAAGGGAACTCTGAAAATTATCCGATAATGTTAGCATTAAATATAGGTAGGATTGTATCTAGTGCAAGCTCAAGCATAAAAGCATCTCTATCCACCTAGACAGCCTTACATAATACAAAACAACAATGGTTTCTCCAATAACATTAGACTCCAAACGAGTCTAAACTGCGTCTTACCATCTATATGACAGACAAAAATCGCACAAATTGTTCATGAGGAGAACAATTGAACATGATTTACTCAAGATGCACATTGGGCTGATAAAATGAAAACAATTGTTTTTAGGACTATACATGCAAACTATGACAGAGCTACAGCGATTGTTATGCTAAATTTTGCAAGAGTTGGGGCATGCCATCGCCAATATGCAACTGAACTTCATAATTGTCCTATTCAATGGATTGTGTATTTGAAAATAAGGCTTGCAGAGA
The DNA here is from genome assembly GCA_036346375.1 of Guadua angustifolia. NCBI lineage: Eukaryota > Viridiplantae > Streptophyta > Magnoliopsida > Poales > Poaceae > Guadua > Guadua angustifolia. The sequence continues at coordinate 28,664,083 of CM070519.1, forward strand.
ATAGATGAATTAATTATGCCGGCACATAGATGAATTAATTATGCCAAAAAATCTCTAGCTAGTGAAATCGGTTAAAATGTTTTGAGTTGTTGAACTGATTGTAAGTGTGACCACAAAGATCAACCAAATATCTGAAAAAAGATCAATCAAATATCTGAAAAAAATAGATAAGCACTATGGACCATTAACGTGCACAACCTTATCACCAACTGAGCCAGTTCAGTGGTTATATAGTTATAGACTTAAAGTATTCAGTAGATTCTACTGACAACAACAGGATGCCCCTATATAATAACAACTTGGTTCTCAGACTAATAATTCAGACCTTCAAAACAAAAACTACTCAACAGCAATGGGTAAAGGTTTCTATTACATGTGCAGAATAATATGGTAAGAAGAATAAAATATACGTACAATAGGATTAAGGACAATCCTCATGCTCGGCCGAATCTGTCTCCAGAGTATGTGTAGAAGTGGAGAAAGTTTTTGTGCAGCAGGACTTAACGGATCAATGACAGCATCGATGTGAATACTTGAATTCATATTAGTCAGTTTAATTGCACTGCATGACAGAACGAAATGAGACCAAACTATTTGAAGTTATCAACAAATATCCAAGAATAATTCAGGCTTTATGTAGGTTCAAGTAAAAACTCAGTGCTTGGGAGTTGGGACTTGGGCATAGTTGAAAATGAAAGTTACTTGCATTTGAACCTAATGTATGGATCATTCCGTGTTTGTCATCATAGTTTTGATGCTGAAAACTTCTTACATATATAGATAAATCATACATGTGATGAGTCACTTAAGACCCAATAAGGTAACCAACAAATGTTTTAGTTAAAAAATGGACCAGAAAACATGAAACTTATGTTTGCAGGCATAATTTCATTAACAATACCAAAGATTTCTAACATTAAAATAAAAACAGCGGGTAATTAGAAATATAGAAACGCTATGCTCCACCACATTTTGTGGGTCAAAACCCATATCCCAACTTGGTCAAAGACTTATCAAAGAAAACTCACCACCTCCCACCTCCGTCAACTGTCGCTCTCCACCCACCTCTTTCGTGCTCATATAATGCAGTAATTGTCTAGCTTAGATATAGTAAATTCAAATTTTTGATGCAGTAATTATTTTTACAATGTTAAAACATATTCATCATGGATCTCTTTTTAGTAAGCACATTTTTTTTTCCAACAAAACACTTCAAACAGATTGTAAATATGATAGATGGTTTACGAGATATCGTTGTTCAAAGTTTGCAATCAACCCATGTTTCTCCCCACCTGCCCCTTTGTGCTCAATATGATAGTAAATTGGAATGCATTTGGAGGTAAATGTGGAATCTATTTTTTACTGCCGCTATCACATACCATCATGCACCACACCTACGCACCGCAGTAAAATCTAACGGCGCGTCCAATAAATTGGAATGCATTTGATAGTAAATTTAATCCATATTGTATTGCCGCTATTACATGGCCATCACACCTCACGGCTAGGTGCGACAGTAAAATGTAACATGTCCAGTAAATTGAAATGCATTTGGCAATCAATTTGGTCCATTTGTATTGCCGCTATCACATGCCCATCACGCGCTATGGCTAAATGCGGCAGTAAAATCTAACAACACATCCAGTAAATTGGAATGCATTTGAACGTAAATTTGATCCATTTTGTATTGCCGCTATCACATCATGCGCCACGGCTAGGTACGACAGTAAAATCTAACGACATGTCCAGTAAATTGGAATGCATTTGGATGTAAATTTAGTCCATTTTATATTGCCGCTATCACATGGCCATCATGTGCCACGGCTATGTGTGGTAGTAAAATCTAACAACAAAGTCCAGTAAATTGAAATGCATTTAGCAGTAAATTTGGTCTATTTTATATTGCCGCTATCACATAGCCACATATAGGTACGGAAGTAAAATCTAACAATGAGTCCAATAACTTGGAATGCATTCGGCAGTAAATCTGGTCCATTTTGTATTGCCACTATCACATAGCCATCATACGCCACGGATAGGTGCGTTAGCAAAATCTAACAATACGTCCAGTAAATTGGAATGCATTTGGCAGTAAATTAGATCCATTTTGTATTACCGCTATCACATGCCCATCATGCACCACAGCTAGGTGCAGTAGTAAAATTTTAATGCATCAAGTAAATTGAAATGCATTTGGCAGTAAATCACAGCTAGGTGTGATAGTAACATCCAACAACGCGTTCAGTAAATTGGAATATATTTCTTACTGCCACTATCACATGGCCATCATACTCCATGGGTAGGTGTGGCAGTAAAATTTAACAATACATCTAGTAAATTGGGGTAAAAGCTCATTTATCTGGCATTTATTGATAAGACTTATATCATTATGTTCCTTTCATCGTCAGTAAGCTACTAGTGATGACCGGTCGTGAAACGAAATTGCCAAATCAAAAGTTATAGCTAAAACAATAAAAAATTCTAGTACAAACAAGGAACAAATATTTGTTAGTTGGTTGTCTACGTCACAACTTGGCTTGGTCCCCGCACAAAGTGGGCATACGTAGGGTGAGTTGTAACATCCCAATTTTTCAATTTCCCAAATTTGAAATTCAAAATCTGAACCCCTGAAAATTTTCTTGAATTTAATCTAGCTTAAATTGAATTTTTAAAGTCAACAAGGATTTAATTTGATTAATCTATACTCCAAATTAATTATTTCTTATTTTATTTGGGTTCCTTGTGCTTCGTAGAATTTTCCTGTATTTTTGGACATTTTTCGGAATTTGTTTGCTATTAATTTGGATTTATCGAAGTTTGATCGGGTTTTCTGAAATTTCTTTAATACTTAAATCCTATTTTCCTTCCCGGGCCGATTTAATCGTTTCGTCTCCTCCTACTGTCTCTCAGGTGATTCGCCCAAATTTCACCATTTCACCAAACCTAAACCTAGATCAACCTCAACCGTTGATCCTTCATACGACGGCTGCCATTCGCGCCGCCGTCCCACAGTGAAACCCTAACCCTAATTCACTCATTTCCTCACCGTCTGATCCCGATCCAGCGGCTAGCAGTGCGCCACGTCACCCGAAGCTAGCGCCGCCGCCCGTGCAGCCCTAACCCTAGCCGCCGTTCTCTTTTTCCGTGTTTTTCCCGAGTCCCAAGACTATTTAAGTCACTGTAGACCGCCTCCCGAGGTTTGCCGCGACGCGCCGCCTCTTTTCCCCCACTTCTCACGGGCTGGGACGCCGTCTTGTGCCCGCACGGTCTCGCCGGAGTTTCAAGCCGTGCGCAAAGTCTTCCGCCGCTTCTTTCTCCCTCTTCGGTGAGTCTCCGCCTCGGTTCTTGGTACCGTTGAGTTCACCTCGTCATGCTCTTTCGGATCTACTAAGTTTGAGTCGATCGGTTACTCATCCGCCGCTTCACTTGTTCGCCTCCACCTCCCGAATGAGTAGCGCCACCGCCGTCGACTTCTTCGCGATTCTCCGCCCGTCGACCCATCACGACAGCCGGATCAAGACCACGCACCTTCGGAAGCCCCGAGCCGACCACGCTTTGTCATTCCCCACTTGCCGCCGCGTGGCGCCACGCACGCACGCTTGCGCCACCACGCCACGCCATCGCCACACCGGCGCCACACCACCTCTCCGCTCGTCCGCCACGCGTAGACATGTAGGCGCCTTCATCGCCAGAGATCTACTTGTCCGCCACGCTGCGGTCAACTTAGCCCTAGCAGCCTGCGTGGTAGCCCCTGTCCGACACGCCATCGCCACGTAGGCCCTAGCCGCCTCGTTGTTACCATGTGTACGCCAAGTCATGCCACGCCCCGCCACATACGCCCTAATGCCCACGTGTAAGCCACGTAGATGCTATGTGTCCGCCACGCATCGCCACGTCAGACGCCATCTCGCCTGTCACCGGCTACAAGGGTCCCACCGGTCGACCACACCGAAGTTTTTATTTTCCGATTTAATCCCGAATTTCCGAATTATCAACCAATCGCATCGCGACACGTGTCATATTTTGTCATTTTCCGATTTTCTCCCGAGGAACTTTGAAGGCCTGCTTCTCCTCCGTTCGAACTCCGATTTGAACGATTCAAATTTCTAAATTCATATAAAATCAAGATCTATCTGTTGGTGTATTTATTTTGAATTTTATTCATTTCTGTTTTATTTATTTCTTGCCTCGATTTGCGTGTTTCGCGTGTAGACGACGCAGCTTGGGTTGAGCGAGAGGAGCATCCAATGGAGGTAGCAAAGAATGGGAGGTTGAAGGCAAGTCTCCTTGACCATTTTGAACCCAAGTTTATGAAATGTTATTTTGTTTTAAATTATTGCATGCTATTTAATTTACGTATCGTACTTTAATGTCATTTTAAATGCTTAGATAAATGCCAAATTGTTATACCCACATTGATGTTCATGTTGATAACCATTGACACCCTAGGAAAACTAATTATCAGATTTAATGGTAAACATTTTATTATGGGAACAGAGAAAATGCTTAGCCATGCTTAATCACGCTTGCATACCTTACCATTATGGAAATGATTTCATTCTTGATTCAAAATGAATTGTGAAAATTATGGCAATTGGTGTTGCTTGATTAATTTGAAATTAAAAGTGAAAATGATTTAGACCGGGCGGATTGGTTGAATGGCGCGGGATGCACAAAATTTTGGAATGAGATTGTCCGCCTAGTCAATTAAGGACCTATTGTGTGTTACCATGGGCCATGCTATACAAGACAACCACATGTCTATATGGGTACGACTGCTAAGTAATTTGCATGTATCGTTATTTGACTTCGCCATTTGGATGTGCGGTTTGTCGGGAGGTACTTGCAAGGCGCAAGAGGGCTTCAGATCGACTCGGTAGCCCTAACAATGGTGAAACCTTAGCGCGGAGTCAGAGCAGTATATGCATTGAAAAGGCCTTGTCATGATCTCTCGCCAAGACACCAAAGGAAGTGTGTCAATAGCTTGGCGAAAGGGGTTGATCATGTCGTGTGGGTAAAGTGTACCAACTCTGCAGAGTCAAAACTACTTGAGTAGCCGTGCCCACGGACAAGGGCAAGCGTGGAATGCTTTCACATAGTAGATTTTCTGGTTTTTGGTTTTAAATGGAAAAATGATGATTTAGTTTAAAATGAAAATGTGGTTGGGAATCATGAGCCAGAGCTCCGGATTTTAGTTTGGCGGTTGGAGCCAACCAGGTAGTAACCTGAAAAATTGTTATATTTCAAGTTTAATTAATTATGCTATTTATATTTTGTTAAATGCTGCTTTATGAAATTATTACTTGTATTTAAATTTCAATTTCGCTTTATGCAAATGAACCCTATATGCCATCCTTTGTTTAAGCCTTGCATTTAGTTACTTGCATTAAGTTTAGAGACTTGCAGTATGTTGCATACTCACCTCGCTTATCATTCTTGGTCGCTTATTCCATAAAGCGATGATGAGGACAGAGCTAGCTATCCAAGGGCTTGCATTCCACCGCTCGACATTTGTGGCAAGGACTATGATGAGGAGGATGACTCGATCTTCTAGGAGCGTGCGCACTTCGGTTGCTGTGGGCACACCGATTGGCTCTTTTTGTTCTACATTTCCGTTGCTACATTTTCACTTAAGCCGTAAGGCTCCATACTTGTAATAATGTGATGATGGATGTTTATGTTATGTTAGAGTATATTAGGCAGCACCAGATATGATTAGTTTAGGATTGATTGTAATCCCGTGATAACCTTCCTTATCTCTAGGAGAGGCATCTTGCCCTCCAAGCCATGTACTCCTATATAAACAACTGAGGGCTCAAAGAATACATCATCCCACGATTATACAATTCTCTTTTCTACATGGTATCACGAGTTTAGGGTTCTCATCCTAGACCTAGCCTTCCGCAGCTGCCATCATGCCTACCGGGAGATCGATCTCCACCGGCAAGCGCCAGAGTTAGGTTGCGTGGCGATCCTTCCGATCCGCCACGTCCGCTGCCGTCGCGCCACGCCGTCGCCAGAAGAAGATCGAGTTCTCCCGGATCCGCGTCGTGGTGGTCGTCTTCTCCGCTGCCGGCGCGTCACGCCATGCGTCGCTCGCCCCGCCCACACGCTTATCGTGGTGACACCGTGGCTGGTTGCTGCGTCAAGCTTCCTTCGCCGCCGTCGTGTTGACGGGGCGGAGGACCGCTGATCTGAGGTGCCGCCGCCCGCCGCCGGCGGCCCCTCCGCGTTCCACGCCGCCGTGGTTCTGCGGTCCTCCTCCACTTCGCTCGCCGCGCCATCTCCGTCACCGGTCATCGTCTGCCGATCGAGCCCTCCGCGGCCGAGCCTCGCCCATGGCTCCGCCGCCGGGGCCCTCCGCCACCGGCTCATAGGCCGTCAGCACGCTACCGCCCCCGCCGATGGTTCATTGGGCCATGAGACGATGGGGCTATGGGTACCAGATCTGCTGCTTCCAGATTTTATTTTTTTTCCCGATCGAGATCGGGTTTATGCCGCCACCGCCACGGCCTCGCGCATCTTCGACATCGGCATCGACAACACCGGCTTCCTCATCTTCTTCGATCAGGCGGCATGGCATGGCTCGCGGCGCATCTTTAACACTGCGTGTGCCGCGCTTCTTTGCTCGCACATCGACCTACGCCGCCTTGTCGCCGCCACCACCGACGGGAGGCTCCACCTTCGACTCGCCTCGCGACGCTCTACCGATCAACCGATCACGGCGACCATCCTCCCGTGACGCTCGTTGCCTACTACGCTACCGCTTTTCCAAGCACAAGGGTCGCCATTGCCGCCTCCTCGGCAAAGCAGCGCCGCCGTCGCCGTCCTCGCCGCAGCACCTCCATCGCTGCCGACTACGTCGCCGCGCTCTCGCGCATGGTCTTCTCCATTGCTCGAAGTTCTTCGCCGACTTCTTCGAGCACCGCCGTCGTGACACTCCAATACCACCGGGTTTCTCGTATATATGACTCTCGCCACCGCCACCGAGCCTTGGTGCGTCGCCCATCTACTTCTTCGACTTCGTTCACCACAACCTCGCCGCCATTGCCGCCTCTCGCCCACGCCACTTCGTCCACTCCGACAACCACAGTCGACGGCACCTTCTTCCCCGCCGTTCTTTTGCGCACCGCAACCGCGTGAGGCCTTCGCTAGTCCTTTAGACGCCGACGCATGGTTGGGGCCTTCGCTTAGTACGTCCGACATCGCAACACCGGCGCGTTTTCGTTCTCGACGCGTTCCGGGCTCGCAAACCCGGCAGACGCCTCGTCCGTGGCGGCTCGACAGTGTCGACTTCGGCATTGACCTTCTTCTTCATCGATCGCGTCGCCGTCTTCGTCTATGGCGCCCCTCTTATGCGCCTCATCACCTGGCGCCCTGCGTGCGCGACTTGTGCCGCTCCTCCTCTTGGCGACCTCAACGGCTCCTCGACCACAACTACCCTTCAGACGCACTCGACACGGCTTCTCGCCTCGTGGTTGGCTACTTTGACATGGGCACAAAGGGCTACCGCTTTGCTTGAGCAACCTTGTTTGCTTCCACTACTACCACAAAGATCTGTGGACGATCGATCAGCTACTGTTGTGGGGATGTCACTGCTCGCTTCTTCTACTGATCTCATCGTCATGCGCCACTCCTACTGTGGATCATGGGGATGTTAGAGTATATTAGGCAGCACCAGATATGTTTAGGATTGATTGTAATCCCGTGATAACCTTCCTTATCTCTAGGAGAGGCATCTTGCCCTCCAAGCCATGTACTCCTATATAAACAGCCTGAGGGCTCAGCAATACATCATCCCACACATTATACAATTCTCTCTTTTCTACAGTTACACTCTTTTGCTTATTACTGTTATTTACTTTTGATATGTCTGTGTTATCATCACTATACGACTGTGTGTGCTAGCTGTTCCTAGACTAGCACGGTGGAAACACAGAGGGGTTCGGATTTGGTTAATCCGGGTCCCCTGACATGAGTTGGGTGCACTCGTCTGATCAGCGTGTAGAATAAGCTATTCTACGCTTGGGAGTAGAATAGCGCTTTCGTCAGTGAGCACCCAGTTTTTCAAAACCTAGCCAGTTTAGGGACTTTACGTTAGGGCTATTGCCCCGATTTTATGATTATTCACATTGAGCCAAGTTTCTCATTATTTTTGTATCTAAACAAATTATTACAACCTACCAATTCTATAGAGTTCTGTCAAAAACCATATGTAGTCGCGTTGTAGGTTCCTCCCTAAAGTGTTTTAGCCAATAAAAGGCCGGTTACTAGTACTAACTACAATGTGTAACTTGCCTACTACCACTTTTAGAAATAGTGATATTACATAATAACATATATTCTAGTTAATGTTTATCCATGCAGAAAAAGGAGAGTAAATTTACCTGTGTTCTGCGTGTAAAATTTCAAAATTGGCTCTTTCAGATGACCTTTCCCGAACAGACATTGACGACGAGACCAACATGGAGATGTCGCTGTAGAATTTGCTGCAAACAAAGTACATATATTAGGATTTCTCAATAAATGAAATGATTTAGCATTGTATTTTTATTCTAATAATTCCAGATGAAAGTACTTCTTCAAACAAATAATTTTTAAATAATATTCATGATTAATTAGCATCTGAAAAATCGAGAGAAAAAAAGAAAGGAAAAAATTGTGAAACTTGTGACACATCCAGAGCTAATTGTCTAATATAAAGAACGAACAGGTAAAAGTGCTAGTAAAATATGTACTTCATATACAACGCATTTGAAGGCACCAATTAGGAGGCCATACATAATTGGGCCTTTTAAGTGTAGCTAATTAAACCCCTACAAAAAAGCCTGTGGAACTACTGCATGCCTATAACTTACCTTGTGAGGTCATCAGGGTCAACGCTTGCCCATTCGACCTCTTCAATTATTTCACTTATGTATTTCGTTCTAAACTCATACTCCATAGACTCAAGGAGAAATAAATCATCGGTTAGAATCGAGTCTCCTTCATTGATAACAAAAACCTGCAAGGTAGGAAATAACATCATAAACTACCGAAAAAGAATAAAACCGTTAAACTGGTTTGGACATCAACAGATAAATGAGGGGAACATAGAGCTTACCCGTCCATTGGTGATAACAGCATTGCTACCAAATTTAAGCCCCAGTTGCCCAAATAAGAAGTCAGACAACTGCACAATCAAAGAAATGTGTGATATGTTCCTGAGTGAATTTTATACGAAATTTACAGAAAATTAGTAACTTGAAAGTTGAAACATACTGAAAACATCCACAACTCCTTTTTTTAATGGTTTTCACCAAAAAATGTCTTGTCAAAAAAAAATCGAACAAGGGTTTTGGTTTGAAAGGCTAAAGTGGTTTTGCACTGGGGGTGAACCAGTGGGCAACTGGACAGAAGCAGGTAGTGACCCTCTGAGATAATCTACCTAGGATTATAGTATTCAGAGATAATCTACCTAGGATTATAGTATGCACCTTGTGTCATGAGTCCTGAGAGCATGCCATGTAAACAGAAAAAGGTGAAAAGATTAATGCTAGCACGCAGCCTGGTTTCTTGACTTTAATTGGGTTCCTTTCCTAGCCTACCCCAACATGTTTGGGACAAAAGTCTTGGTTGTTGTTGTATGCAGCATGGTTTCTGCTCAAATTTGCTCAGCTCTTACAGAAACTGAGCCAATACTGAGCCCAGTCTGTGTTCAACATCATTTTCAGCACAAGCTTACACATTATGGATTCTAGGGGATCTCAAACTAAACCAAGCACAATATTAGCCAAGCAAGAACTAAGCCATGATGGCTAGAGCTTCTGTAATTTCTACTGCTGTTGTAAGTGTTAAGCCTATTCAAGCCAAGCTCGAGCTAGCTCCAGCTTCCATAATGGTGAGATCAACTTGGTCAATCAAGGAAGTCTACAAATTAAACTGAGCTATCAAATGAACAAAAAAAAAGGGAAGTCTTGCTAGGGTTGCCTGAGCCCAGTTAGGAGTCACTTAAAACTACACATACTAACAATTTAATTAAGAGAGAATTTCACAAAGAGGACAAGAAAGCTGAGATACAGACCTTATCCATCCCTTTGATAACTGTATCAGCAGAAAAGCTTGTAAACCATGCTTTATAATCATCAACGGGCAAGGCAGTTTCAGCAGCTAAGCTATACACCTTTTCCATCATAGTGCTAATCCTATCACCAACCACCAAAGAGGCAGGCATATGTTGTTGACCTTCATACAGTTTGCATAGCCCATGCAGGAAGTCCAGTATCTTTTCCTTATTACTAGAACAAAAAATAATTCAACTAGATCAGAGACAAGCTTGATGTATACAATGTTGAGTGGAAGAAACATGAGGAACAAACCTAAAAGACGATATAGTTCTATCAAAGATATCCTTCATAAGTAAAATGGGGGATGTACTATCATGGCGGACATAAATTAGTAGACCAACACGAGCTTTATTAGACCCGCTCATCTGTATCATGTTGAAAAGCAAGACATTATAAGGGGAAAACAAAATAAATAGCATATTACAATAGACATGATAGACAATTTCTGTATCTACCAGGTATCGTATGGCCTCATGAAGCAACTTTCTCCCGATTTTTGAAGAAAGATCAACAGCAATTAGCTGAGTCACAGGCTTCACGTCATCTGTAGCTGCAGACAGAGTTAACAGCTATATTTCAATACCAACGATCTTTGACAATAGATGACAGGGTACATGAAAAGAGTAGTAAGAACTAGGAAGCATACTTCCATGAGAGTGCAAGTAGTTAATGTTATGAAGTACAGACTCTTCCTGATGATATGATGCAAATAGTGAGACAAATCTCTTCTTCCCTGTGCTCTTGCCAGTAATCTGAGGAGCAGGGAGACTTTATGGTTAATTGAATTGAAAGCCAATATACTACATTTTTCAGAAATCTCTGTACTTACTGATGGGTTGTACCGCTTGTAGCTACTTTCCGACAAAAACTTCTCTAAAACATCTGTATGGGACTGAATATGCCCATAATAGACTTGTTCTTGTATTCTAGGAAGCTCATCGTTCATAGCATTCATGGTCGCATCCTTTAAAAAGTATAAAGTAGTAAAATGGCATCGTATTAGTTATTGCTTCAAAACTTCTTGTGTGATTTCCTTATTAGTATCAGGTAATACCGTGTGGCAAAAGAAACATTATCTAATGTAGAATAGACAAATTTACAGTTCTAAAATTTAAACATTATGGAGGCCTGATGCTCCTCCCATTTTATCAAACTTTAAGCTGGATAATTAATTATTACCTCATTTGATTTATGCACAAGTCCATTCATCAATAAACAACAATGGAGTTTATACAACCCAAGTTTATGAACAAAAAGAGAACTTTCTTCAGCCTCTTGCTTGTACATGTTATCTTTTTGCAACTTTAGCAGCACATCTTGAGGGTGAGATTTAGCACTTGACCTGCACATTACCAGATACAAGTAACATAAGGAAAACACACTACTATTTGGGCATTTATCTCCTACAATATATAAAATTTAGTGATCATGCTTACAATAAGGAATCAACAAATGCCCCTTCAACATGATGAGCTTCCACAGACTCTTCATTATAGTCATCACCACCATCACTCGATTTACGTATCTACAAAATAAAATATCACTAGATAACCAACTATATAAAATTCAGAACAACTACAGATAGTATAATTTGGCCAGATGATGAACCAAAGAATACATGCAAAGAGCATGATCATGGTTTTATTAACCAAAGAGAAATGGATCATTGTTTCACTAGTGATATGTTACTTGGAAGTTGTAATACACCCACCTGAATTATCATGTTCAAGGGAACAACAACAATATCCAACATAACAATAGACCCAAATGCCACTATATTCTAATTTCTACGAAGCTATGTCAGACATATAATTCCATCATCACTGTCAAACTTTCTGAAGAAACAAATATATAGTTAAGAAAAACAAATCATGACAGGATATAAAATCATGACAGGATATATACAAGTCTCAAAAGATTTATTTCAGAAAAAGTCAAAGTCATGCAAGCTGCAGGCACCTCATCTAAAAAAAAATTAGCTTTGCCAATTCGGCCTAACGATATCAACTATCTGCAATAATGCCTAATGAGATCATCAATCTGCAATAATTTTTATCACTAAGTAAAAACTGAATGCAAATGTCATACATCATGGGAAGGTAGACCACCACAAACAGAAGCATTGTGTGCTCAAAATATGTAGTCTTAACATGCCAAGCTCAACTATGTTGACATCACATTGATCTAGTATACAGAAAAACGATATATTCCATTGATAATTGTGCTGACAATCAAACATGCACATAACCAGGCCATGCAATAGATAACAGGCTGGCTAGGAATTCTTTTGCGGAAACTGCCTACTTTCAATTTATAACTGGCAAACCAAATTTGGCAAGTTCACTCACATCGCTTAGGAATTGGAATGCCAACTGTGTTGAGTATGTCTCCTTGATGTACAAGAAAAGTCGTATTATCTGTATAAAGAAGAAAAAATAGCAAAGATGGCATATCAAGGAGATAATAGGAATAATGAAAAAATAGCAAAGATGCCATGCACGAGATCAATTTTTACAAAATTATGTCAGACAGATAATAGGAATAATGAAACAACAAAATTAAGATAGCCTTAACCCAGTGTAAACAAGACATCCGGATCAGAATATGTGCTATATCATATTAAAGGACAAAGCATATTTCGTAGATTTCTTGTTTTACATTCAGCCAATGGCCCAGTGTTCATTCCTTCTAGTTTAAAATAACACATAAACCTACTAATTACAAAATAACTGTACATGGACCTGTTATTTATAATATTATGCTGCTGTGTATCACCCTGTCTATGGAAAAAAGTGGCCTATGTGCATACACAGAAATGATAAATTCACAATACGACAATAAGAACATGTGGGATCCTAGGACATGATAAGTAAATTAATTATTTATTGACTGAGAAAAAGAAATGCACCACATAAGCATCTTTAATAACATAAAAATGTCCATTACATTTTATGATGACCCTTTAATATTGTATCCTTATTTCCTTATAAGCTGGAGGGCATGATTCCTCTAAAAAAGCTGGACATCATGATGTTAATATGGAAATGAATGTAATTGTGTTGTTCTATTATTATTTCATGTATGTAAAGAGCAGTAGAGCACAAAGGCTAGGAAAATAAGGTAGTTATAATGTAAAACAAGTTCCCTTTTCTATACATCAAAGCAAAGAGCTCTCAAGAAATCACAGTAAAGAAATATTAGAAAATGATTACCAAAATGGAAGTGTCATCCTTGCTCTTAGATCCATCATTTACTGGAAGAGTGCCATCATTTTCTTCAATAACATTTATGAGTCGTGAGGAGTACATTATGATACCGAACCTTATAGGGACACTATCTTGATATAGAGATAGTATCATGTCAATGGTCTGTAAAGTTTTAAGGGAAAATGGCAACACCAGACTACAAGTCAGTGAATGAGTACAGAAGACAAAGTGTAGAAAGACAAACGTATAAAATTTAAAAAAGTTAAGTGGGAGAGTAACCTCTGCACCACAGGCTGAAGCAGGATCGAGCACATAAACAGCATGGAATAGATTTTTACGGATGTAGCGCATCTGACCAGGGAAGACTGGCATCAATAGCTACAAAGGAAAAAAGGAGAGAGAATTATTATAATAAATTAAGGTAAAATTGGAAGTAATTGTGCGATATAGTTTATCCAGGGAATGCAGAAAAAAAAGCCAAAAGCCAAAACATTAATGCAGAAAAAAAGCCAAAAGCCAAAACATTGGAGTTAAACAGGGATACTAAATGAAAAAAATTGTAGAAGATAGTGCAAACTAAACAAAAGTAAAAGACACTGCGACGAACCAATATCAACCATGCACACAAAGTTTGAGGATAAGTGCAAACCTATGACCTATCTCACAGGACAGGATTATAGTGTCGTAGAGATTATCAATTCAGATAACTTATTTATGAATTAAAGAACATACACTTAATTCCCTTAGGCCCCTAAAGCCATGAAAAGAATAGGTTGTAGCTCCTCATTTGATGTGGCAGAGCAAAGCAACATTCAAATGACAATCTCGGTTCAATGTTGATAGAAAGAGAAGTGAACAAAACCTCATTGATGTTGCTTCTCCACCTTCTATACAAGGCATCTTCCTCCAAGTTATTAATATAATGAACATGGGAAGACCGGAAGTCAACTCGGAATGAATCAGATTCTGCTTGTGGAGCTGCTGACAGGATCTTGTGGACAGCACTTTGAGGCAACTGGTAGGCATTGACATCAATTATGCAAATAATTGTCACTCAGTAAGAAAGTAAAAAATATATACACAGCACCTCATATACTCAAATGGAACAAGATAAAAATAGGAATCGATAAATGTCACGTTCAAATATAGAGATATGGCACATGCATTTCATTACTAACTAGATATCGTGATCATGCTGACTTATAACATCTAGCAATTCACAGCATACATATCCAACATTGTCAAAAATTAACGTATTTAGAATTTAAATATAATGGTCCCAAAAGTACAGAACTACAGATGCTGAAATCAACGTTTCATTTGACTCTATTACTGGATAAATACCCTTGGAAGCTAATCCTCTAGAAAGTATGGTAGTAGCATCCAAATGTACAAATGTCAACGATTGGAGTCAGGGAGTCAGAGTAGAAAAAAATTCCTCGCTTCATTCTCTCATGCAAAACGTGCATATATTTGGACTCCACTAAGATTTCCTGTTACCATGGGCAAACAGGAAATTTTCATCCGCATTTTTTGAATTGAAATTTGATACACACATATAGAAAAAAGGGAAAAGGCAAAAAAAAAAAAATTGTGATCCCAAAGCTCGAACCCCCACAACTTGCCTCCATTTGAAGGCTGCTGCTTACGAACAGGCCAATCACATATGTGCGTATACTACAGGTGCGATTTGTTTTTGAACTTGCAGAATATTTGACCGGTTTTCAGTGTTCCCCTAGGGCTCTAGGTGGGCGGCACACCGTAGTTAGCGCCTAATTGTCAATTACGAAGGCTAGGCGGTTGCCCAGGCGGGAGGGTGTAGCCTAGCACCTAGGGGAACAGTGCCAGTGTTAGAAGCTACCAGATGTGGCTGATAAATCCGGTTAC
The DNA here is from genome assembly GCA_036346375.1 of Guadua angustifolia. Lineage (NCBI taxonomy): Eukaryota > Viridiplantae > Streptophyta > Magnoliopsida > Poales > Poaceae > Guadua > Guadua angustifolia. The sequence continues at coordinate 28,679,282 of CM070519.1, forward strand.
CAGTGGTTACATATAGCCGCGAAATATTCCATACATCCTAAGTACAAAACAAAAGTGGTCTGGTCGCCTTTTTGACATAATACATTCTACTATACTCTACTAAATAGTAAATATTCAAGCTTCAAGCCAATTACTATGCTAGAAGTACCATCGAATTTACCCAATTTAAGGATATAAAGCAACATCAAGTGGCAGCACACAGAATCCAATGCCAGAAAAACTTTCAAATGACAAAATGTAAACTAAAATCAGCAAAGCTAACAGTATCGTGGTAAAAGAAGTTCTCGACTAAGCAATGAAGCATTATGAAAAGATGGCGGTAATAAAATATTATAATCCATAAATCTAATTCTGCAGTTCTACTCAGCATTTCATATCAAGGCTTCAAGTCACAACAAAAATATGATCAGGTTGTCAAAACTAGTTTTTGCCAGCAAGATTTAACTAGTTTCTCTCATTACTACAACTTAAAAATAACAAGCGCCAAAAGTAATTCCCTTGGAACAGCAAGGACTAGCCAGATAACACATTTAGTAGAACATATTCTTATAATTCACCTTTAATCGGATGAACTGATCAGCCAGAGATAATTCTTCATGGACCATACCCATTAACCTGTCGGGTAGGACATAATCAAATGTCTACTTTATTAGTCATATGTGAAATTTACTATCAGACAACAAAATTGGTAACCATTTTAACATGAACAAACTATCAAAGTTAGTAAAGTAGTGTCAGATCCAGCCCAAAAACAAACAAAAAAAGAGAACACCACCAATAATAAAGATGAGAAAGAGATACAAGGAAGGATGGTGAAGATTAGTCCAATGGTGATCAAGGGTGCAGAGTTGAAGGAAATGTGAGGAGCTGAGGGAAAGGAAGTGGACGAATGCAATGAATGCCAAATTGATCTGTTCCAACAATAAGAAGAATTATGCAAATGCCAAATTGATCTGTTCCAACAATAAGAAGAATTATGCAAACCCACTGCCAAAGCTAACAGGTCCCTTCTTTCTGCATGAGTGAACAGCTTGTGTAGTGAAATGTGATGCACTGGATATATGCAATCTCTGTAACTAGCAAACTCATCACACCTTTATATTCTTATGCTTCCTGATGACTAACTATATATAAAAGCTGTATTTGTGTTATGATCTTCTCAACTATAATTCTTTCTCATTGGCTGATTGCGTGTTTGTTCTTTTGTTCTGGTTCGGTTGTAAGTGGGTGTGTGGGTGGGGGACTTGTCGGACACACCAAAAAAAAACCCAAGCCCAATGAGATAAGTGGATAACTGATGTATGCCACCTTTCTCTTTAAGTAGCTTGAAAAGAGCCAACAAACTGATATTGTAGAACTTTCTTCTTTCATTGTAAGTTTGGAAGTGGGACTGTCACTTGTGAGCATGCATCTTCTGTTGCATGGTTTCTAATCGCAAGTGGCACAGAGGGGTTAATTGCCAGTTGTTACAGGATACACTGATTAAAGTCCACTTTCATATCCATAAGAACAAAATTACTGATTTGCCCTTGGCTAATCAAAGTGATATACCCAGGAAGTAAGGTAGCACATACAGGTAAAGATCAAGATCCTCGATATTAATCAAAGCACCATTCAAAGCCATCAATGACTTGCCAGGTGGAACCATTCGCTGATTTGTGATGATTTCATCTTTGATGGAACTGTCAAGCTGTACAAACATGAAATTGTTAATAATCTGCATGTGGAAGTAGTTCATATGAATGTACTCAAAAACAAAATGTTCACTACTCACAGAAAGAATCATTATCATACTTATGTGCATATCTAGAGATTTAAAGCGAGCTTCAGATATAACATCTACCTTCATGCGTGATAGTGAAGAAACTATGCTGGGGAAATTTTGATTGATTTCCTGCATTGACTGTAAAGGATCTGATGCATGAAGGATCCTCTGTGCTGTCTGATGACCCAAATCTGTGGTGTGGAGCAGAAGAGAAATAAATGGAGTGCTTCTACACCATTAAATGATGCACTGCTGTAAGGCAAATAGAATTACAAAACAATGTGAGGACTGCTCATCAGCTTATGGCAACAATACCTTTGAGTTCCCAGACTTCAAGTGTGTCAGATACTGTTGATGACAACAGATAATCCCTGAAGGCCATTACCTCAGCATTTAGCTCTGGCTTGCGTTCCTTGATACCGATACACAATAAGGAAAAAAAACAGCATTAAGACTTGTCTATTTATTCATTACATAAAACTCCTCTATTGAGCTTATTGAATAGATAGAACAAACCAAAATCTTGGAAAATATAAACCCTCTGACTTCTTGACTGAGGTCCTCAGTTTTAGGATCTTCCAGAGCAACACCTGGAATGACATAATAAGGTTCATTCAGAGTTTGAAATAAGAAAAGTCACATTAAAGTGCTCATCTTCATGCTGTGGAAAATCTCTTCTTCCCAAATGATTTATTTCAGAGAAAAAAGTGGGATGCAATGTTTTCTTCCCTTGCTCCTTTTCCATGGGATACAGATTTACTTGAGAAATACATAATAAATGTCTTTCTTATTAAGAACTAAGCGGTGATAAGTGCATGCTCTGGTGAAAAGAAAACACCAAGCAGAGTTACCCTTCTTTATAGCAGTGTCATCCATGGCCTTGTATTCCATGTTTTTGAGGGCAAGTTCCACCCCATAACCACTCAAAGTGACTGCGTCTACAGCACCAATAGAACCGCAAAAGCTAGATGTAGCCTGACATCCAGATGGCAGGACAGGACGCAGGGCATATCTGACTTTTCCCTATGAACAGCATATACTGTATATTAGACAGTTACAGCCGAGGAAAAGATATGTAATACAACAAATTTAGAAAGCCAAAGAAAGAAGCCAAGGGTGATATGATAGCCCAAAAAAAAATTAGATACCGACGCAAGTATTGTTTTCGCACAAAATTTAGAAGAGGTATTCATGATTGATTATATAGGTAAATTTGTGCCACCATTTGAATAATAAAAAGATGTGTATTATGAGCAGATTAACGTAACAAAACACATTTGACTATCTACAAGTTGCATCAAGCTTGTTTCTTGTTCAGGAAAAGGTCAATACATATAGAAACTAGACAGGATCCAAATAGTATGATGACAAAGTAAAACGAGGCAGAGATTTGGCATGATTAATTAAACAAAAAAAAACTTCACGTCAATTACTATTAATGTGACTAACATTCATCTATGTTCTCTTACCATGTGCGGGAAGAAAAACTCCCAGTTAGTAGTAATAGCAACTAGAAATCAAAAGAAGCAATAGGCTATCAGTGATTATATATTGACATGATAGCTGAAATATCAGCATTTGTTAACAGTATAGCTCTTAACACCATATATGTAAAAGGACATTTAATATACATTGCCCTTGTATTACACCTTAAGTCTGTACTTTCTTTAGTTCATTGTTTGCTCAGGATTTCAGATGCCCTGAAATACACCGGAAAACAGTTAAGAGTATGTTACCTGCTTTGATGCTTCTACCAGGTGCACATGCAGATCTTTGAAGCATTTTGTCCCAACAGCCCCATAAAATATAGCAACTGGAGCAGTAATATTTGAGTGAGGGTATACATGGTCAAAGTCAAAGAGTTCAGGTTGTCCAGTGGATTCCATAGCTCTGTTCAACAAATATTCTGGGTTTTGCATCTTACAGCCTGAAATAAGAGACAAAACAATAAATAAAGAAGAAGATACTTACAGTTCACCCAAGCCCTCAAGCCATCGATGTAGATCAGCTGAGTTAAACAATAGGGCACTCCTGGTGTCTACCCAGCAGCAAGTTCTTTTCACAGCCTCATGAATATTGTCCCCAGTATCGTGGCCAGAAATTTGCTCCAGTGCATCATCCTTAACAGGAACTGAAGATAATGATTCCTCTGCAAGCTGCCTGTAAAGCACTAATCTTGGAGATGCCGATCGAAGGGTAAGAGAAAACTCAAAAATTGAAGCTAGTGGCTCGTTGAGAAGTGAGCGGGCATCCTCGGCAATCTTATGGACACAACATTTGGCCGTCAAACATTCAGATCCTTTGTCCAGTTCTTTCCAATGGTCAACAAAATCCCAAAATAGATCCTTCCATTCATTTGAAAGCAGTTCACTAAAACAAGTAGTAAATGTAAGGAGTATTAGGTACTGCTTGGAAAATAACAAGTAAAACTACTGACCAAGTAACACCGATGCTACAAAATGTTCATTAACAAGTACTACATTTATTTATGTTTCCTCAGGAAAACGGTATTTGCTTGATTAGATCTAAGTGCATATTGTATATTGTAACGCTATTATTCTGCTTATGCTCACTGGCTTACATATTTCACTTGTCAGTTGTTATAATGATGACTTATTCATTAGTTCACTCTACTTTGTAAGTATGAATTTGGGCCAATCCATTTATTCACTTCTAAAGCATTAATAAGAATTGGTAGCAGTTCAGTATTTGACTACATACAATAAAACTTGAGCTCATACGAAAATTGTAAAATTACCCAGTATAATGTCATTACTGTCTTTAATGTGAACAACTTAGACTGATACTAATCCGATATTTAGAATCTGACTGGGTGTCTCAACTCAATTGCACATAGGCAGCGGAGAAGGAAATCATAATTCGAATACGGGGCAATAAATTAACAAAAGACAGCTGCCAGAACTTAACACTAGGGAATCCTTGCATCTTCCAAATGTGACTCCTCCTAAATCTAACCACACGATTGTGATATACCCAGTTAACAAGCAGATAGACTACATAAATCTCCTATATGAAATGACTGCGACAAGTATTACACTTACTGTAATGCTTAAAATACGCATGCATGGACTACTAAAATAGCTTCAATTAATAATACTATCAGACAGCCCTATCAAACTCCGATTCATAAGATGGAGCCTTACATTCAACATGTAATAAGTCGAAAAACCATGCACCACAAAGCAAAATATGCTTATATCAAAAACAAAATTAGCTACTACTCCCAACGAGAGCAAACATTTAAAATTATCAATAAATATAAAAAGGCATGGTATGTTTATCACTCACAGTTAATAGTTTCAGACCACAACACAGAAAACCTTGTAAACCTCCAATTTCGCTCCAATTAATATCGTAACTTAGTAGGATTAAATTCTGGAAAAATATTTGAAGTTGACTGTAGGGAAAGTGTTTAGTCAAGTGTTCATCAGTTTCTAACAATTTGAAGGAGTGTAAGCACAGAGACAGCACCGGCGCCGCGCCCGCGGGCGGGCGGGGGGGCCTAGCTAAACATATTTACTAGGCATCTACATAATGGCTCATTCCCAGCTTCGAGAAGCGCCAGGTTCTCGACGCTGACCCCAGATACGAAATTACTAAAAACCAGTAAACCGAAGTGAAATTGACACATCCCGATCAACCAGAGCCACGTATACCAGCATATCAAGCCAACAACCACTCACTTGGCTTCGAGCAGCAGCGGCGTGCCGGCCCACTTGGCCCGAAGCGCCGCCTGTACGTTTTTCTGCCGCCGGATCTCGGCGGCCACGCCGCCCCCGGCGAGGCATCCCACGAGCACCACCACGGCCAACGCCACCGCCGCACCCGAAACTCCAGATCGGGCCCCTCGCGCCGCCGCCGTGCGGGGGACGCGCGCCGATCCGAAGCCCTCGAACCGCTTCGATCCGAGTTTCCATGCGGCGGCGGCGGCGGCCGCCGCTGAACCCCGCATCAAAAGGGATTTCTTGAGGGTTTGGGGTTCGTCGCCGTCGAGATGCGGAGCGCGAGTGGGGGAGGAGACTCCGCCGGAGACCTGGGGGGATGGGGAGTGGTGAAGTGGGGTGAGAGAATTTAAATAGGGAAGAGATGTGGCCGTTGGATCGAAAGTAGACGAGGGGATCTTTCGTGTGGGCCTGCTAGGGAGACGAGTCCACGGGGAATATTCCAGTGGGCTTTGGGCCTTGTACTGACGGAGACGGGCAGGTCGTCACTTTTTTTAACCCATTCTTTTTTTTTTTACAAATCTAACGATCCGTGAATATATTTGTAGATTTAACTTCATCCTCTACAACAGAAGGTATGATAGGCGACATATATTCTCTGTCATACCCAAGAAGCGCGGCGCATGAGCTAGCGAGCTGGGAGCACATACTGGCACGAACACGTAGAGTGGAAGGAGCCCACGGTGACCTTCCACGATAGGGTAGAGCGAAAGGTGGCACATGTCATATTTCAGTGATTTCGTGATTAGCGATTGGGCTATTTTTTAATTGTGTTCAGTAGGAACCTAGATTTGAAAAAAAATAGATGGGTTAGAATAGTGGCTAGAAAAGTGACTATTTTAGAGGTGGGTTCGTATCTGCCGTTGTCAGATCATTCGGGTGCGCTATTTCAGGACTCCTATATTATTTTGAAAATCTAGTCATAGTTATCAAATTTTAGTAATCCATACTAAACCATCTAAAGTTTTTTTTAACAAAACAACCATGTAATTTATAGGATGCAAATCAAACAGCCCCTTTTTGTAATACATGTGTTAGACAAATAGAGTGGTCAAATTTATGGCTTTGACTGGAGTATTACGTGTAATTAACATTTGCAAGCATACTGAAGCGATGTTTCATTTACGTGCCATACCAGTGGCAGTCTCTGTAGCATACATTATTGTAATATCCCAATTTATGTTAATTTGGATTGAATTTGTAATTTATGAATTTTCTGAATTTATTAAATTTTATTTGAATTTATTTAATATTCTTGAATTTGGCCTTTACTGAAAAACTATTTAGATAATAAGAAAGTTTAAATAAAGTTTTGTAAAAATATTTTATTTGAGTTCCAAATATCCCAAAATATTTTTGAGAATTTTTCTAGAATTTTTTCTGATATTTTTATTGCCTTAACCAAATTAATTTAATTATTAGAATTATTTTAAATCAAAAACCCTGGAAAATCCTTAACACTTGTTTGGTAGAAAGCCCAAGATCTTGTCTTTTCTACCAACTTCGTCGTTAGCCCACGTTAGTCTCTCAGCCTAGTTTCCAGAAGGTTTAGCGCTGACCGTCGGATCAAGATCTAAGGGTTATGTGCTTCATGGAACCCTTAATAATGTGACTGTTGGATTAAGATCGAAGGGCTAAGATTAATCGGGGCCGATGAGGGCTCTAGTGGATCATGGCTGTTGGTTTCATGTGTGGCCCAGATTGAGCCGTGTTTGTTGCATCGATTCCATCAATCACACCACGTGGACGATGGATGTGCTTCATCCTCGTGAGGCCGCCACTATGGCAGAGACGGACTCCTCTATCATGTCGATTCGACTCTCTGGGCTCTACGCGGATGTCGAGGGCTTTAAAAGCCTTAATAGCACCAGTTTCGAGATTAGCAAGTTCTTGCGCATCTTTTTATCCATGCGTAGTAGGCCGAGAAGCTCCAAGCATGAAGAGAACCCTCTTTGGAGTTTGCAGGGTAAGCAGCATCGGGTTTTTGCATAGATCTTCGCTGTTGTTGAGCATCCATCGGTTTGAAGGCACCAGCAAGTTCGCAAAGCCCAGATCTTCCAGATCCGCCATAAAATGTTATGGATAAACCTTTGTATCGTCAAAGCTCACTTGAGCTCTCAATCGTTCGATCTGTAGATAGCCGTAGATGCGCGACGCATGGCAAGCTCTGTGTCTCGCCATGTGCCCAAGCCATCATCAATAGCTGCGTGCGATCTTGGCCGTCTGATTTGAGTTGTGTGGTCCGGATCATGCCTTGGGCTATGCCCAATTGGGTTTTGACACATGTCGTAGTAGCCAAGGTGACGTGGACCGAGTCCACAGTGAACCAATCTGGTTCCGTGGACTGGTTTTATGGACCGATCTAGTGTTAGCTTCTGGTTGGTCCAGATCAGGGCTGACGGCAGCTAACACAATAAATCAATTTTCCAATATAAAAATAATTCGAATAATTAATGATTTTCTGTGTTTTCTTATTTATCAAATATTTCGAGAGCCCATTCTCCCTCACACGAGCTCCGATTGAGGCAATTCAAATTTTTAAAATTTTATAAAATTGAGATCTATTTAATGGTGAATTTCATTTGATTTATTGATTTTATCTCTATTTTAGTATTTATTTGATATTTTCTCTTGTTACGCGTATACGTCAAAATGCTCGAAGCATCTGAGGAGGATTCGTTGACTCAAGATCAAGTTTCAGAGTAAGAGCAAGAACTTTTCCAAGACAAGTTGTGCTTTGATCATGTTGAACCCAATTTACAAAAAATGTTATGCTTTTTTACTTATGTATGATATTTTATATGAATAATTATTTCAAAATAGTTTGGGATTTAGTTAATCTACCCAATTGATCTATACCCTACCTTATTATATGTATGCCATGATTAATTGTCACCCTAGATTGTTTACTATTAGTTGGTTAATATTAGTAATCAACATGGGCCAGTTAGACAATGATAGTATGCTTAGCCATGCTACTTATAACTCATGTTCTTTGAAATATCAAAAGTTAATCTTGACTAATAGAATATGGAACATGTGTATGGAATTGGTGTGTCAGGTGCTGTCACACAATGATATTGAGTTATAGTAATGAGGAGGTCACGCAACGATGTTGACATTTGATAGCACATGGTGCTTGGTAATCAACTGGGGTGGTAATCATTGAGATTGGGGCAAGTGGCAAGGGACAGTGTGCAAAGGTGGCCTAGAAGGGCAGAGGTATATGGAAGTTTTGCCCTAGTTAACTTAAGGACTTAACTTTGTAAACCTTTGACTTGAATCAAGCATGCAATTACATGTCTGAAATGCGACAAATCTAGCTAATTAATTTGTAATGTCTTAGCTTTAGTACTACTGGTGGTGGTGTGAGGTTCGACCGTACAATGAACTTACATGGCGCAAGAGGGGAGCTCTAAGTGTGGCAACTAGTCCCTTTAATGTTAAAACTTTAGCTAGTAGTATTGGGTTAAGGCAGAGTATTGTAAAAGTTTTGTCATGATCTCTCTGCCAATACATCAAAGGAAGTGTGTCAATTCGAAGGCAACAAGAGATGGTCATGTCGTGTGGGTAAAACGCATAACCTCTACAGAGTGTAAAATTTATTCGGATAGCCATACTTGCGGTATTGAGTAATGCTCAGAGATTACAGTTAAGAGTTACATTTTATAAAATAAAAATGTGGATGGGAAGGTTGGATGCTATTGGAAGGTTTAGAACTTGACTTAGAGTTAGATGCCATGTTTACTTGAAAAATGTTGAAAGTTATTATTTACCGTTATTTGTTTTACTATCTTTTCAATATACTTATTATATTTATTTATAAATGCTACTTTACTGTAAAATAACTATGTTGGTCATTCTATTGGAATAAGTCTTGCATATAGTTACGTTAGAATTGCATTCTGTGCACAACTTGTAGAGTGCTTTAAGTACTCATCATTGCCAACATCAAACCACTAGTTGAGGAGTCTACACCGACTTTGGAGGAGGAGTACCAAGAGGAGACAAATGTTTAGGTTGCGGGCCTTGTCAGTTGTCTGTGGTATACTGAAGGGTCATTTATGTTTTCCTTTCCGCTGCAATAGTTTAGTTTAATGTTCTTAGTTAGCCCTACATGGCTTAATCATGTAAGTTGCCCACAAGGTCAGTCAATAGGTTATATTTAAAATATGGAGTCTTTTATTATGTTTTCATTGTGTATGATTGTGATATTCATCTATTTTAGCTTTTGTGCACTAGCGTGTTTCTGGACTAATGTGATATACATAAAGGGTTTGGATTTACATTTTTGGGCCCCAAGAGAGGTGGTATCAGAGCCACACTAACTATAGGTCCTGGCCTTAGATAGTCTGGTTGTCTCCTAGGTATGTCCAGAACTACTTTCTAAAGAAAAAAATTAAAATTTGACTAATAAGAAACTCTTGACTCTTCTTATTCTTGCCCTTTGCTATTTTTTTTTGTTTTTGTGTTGTTGTTTCAAGTAGAGGTCTCATCCAAGTTTTTTTTAATAGATGAGGATGGCTCGTACCTATGGCAAGCGCGAGGGAGGCTATGTTGTAGAACTTTGGAAGGTTTTGCAGGTTCTTGGAGGCTTTGTTCAAGCTTTACAGAGGGAGTTGCTAGGTAGTCAATTGTGTGGAGCAAGAATTTATTTGCAAGATTCTTATCTACTAGATATGGTAGCGTGCTATTGCACGCCGTGTTGTGTGGACGTGAAAATAGGGACGGATAGTAGCGCATAGATCTGTGTAGGGGTAGCAATTGCAGGATCTTTTTAGAAAATAGGCTGAGTTGCGCGATGCAACGCCGTGAAAAAATCGACCCAAATTTTTCGCAAAAAGACGAATTCCATCTATCGTGTCGAAAGAACCGGCGCCAGGCTGAATTTATGAATTACGGGTCGAGTCGTATGATGCCACGCCGACGAAAAAATCTGACCCAAATTTTTCTGCAAAAAATACGTAATCCCAGTCTATCGTGTCGAAAGAATCGGCGCTCGTGCTGAATTTGTGGAATTACGGGGTATTTTTTGTAAAATAACTGGCGAAAGGACTTGTTTGTGATCTGTAGAAATATCTCTTTCGATGAATTATTTGGAAAATATTGGAGACCGAGCTGAAAAATCGAGGTGGGAAAATAGTCTAGAGGAAAAATGGCGAAAAATTATTAGAGACGAAACCATCTTTTGTCGAGCATAACACTCTACGCGTTCACTCTGAAACCGAGTTACGGGGGAAAAAATAGAGAGATAGAGTTGTAGAAATATCTCTTTCGATGAATTACTTGGGAAATATTGGAGACCAAGGTGGAAAACCGAGGTAGGAAAATAGTCTAGAGGGAAAAGGGCGAAAAATTATTAGAGATGACTACCTTCTTAGAGCTGCACACATATTTCTGGTGACGAAAATATTTTTTCCGGGAAAAACGGAGAAAGGACCTAGACGTAAGGAGCAAGGGCCTGTTTGTTACATTTTTTGACCTGTCCGCTATCCTGAAAAATTAGAAAAGGGCCTTGATGAGGACTGGGAAAGTTCTGACAAGTCAACACATGGTCAGCAGGGGTCCCTAGCTTGGGGCGATGCAGCAAAAGGGGCCTCGACCAAGACCTGAGCAACGCTGGTACCCGCACGACCTCAAGCTCGGGCGGTGTGAGATTCCGTCCCCGCTCGACCTCGACCTTGGCTCAAAGGAGTGCGCTTACTCAGCGGTTACCAGGGCCCGGGTAGTGGCGTCAAGGCAGACGTGGGCGGTATTTCCGGGACAGTTACGACCCACCTTCAATGCGCACGAAGCCACTACCCCGGGAATCTCTCCCGTCCGTTACAGACAGCGTCCGGGAGGATATAAGGCCTCGCGAGGCATGTGTACAGGGGACAAGCACCCCAGCAGTAGACCAGTAGACACGAACAGAGTACTCAAGCTCGAGCTGTAATCCGCTCTCTGTACTCGCAGTTAGTAAATTCCTCTGCCTCCGGAGAAGATTAGACGTAGAGTTGTTACCCCCGTGGGGGCTCGAACCAGTATAATCAACTGTCCCCTGCTCGCTAACGCTACGCACCGACCTACGTCCACACCGTCGTTGAACGAAGCGCTTCTTGGGTCCCTCATTCACACTAACCCCCTCTTCACTTTTGCGGTCAGGCGATCCCGATCGTCGACAGGCCTGTTCGCGATTTGAATTTAACGGGAGCTTTTTTCGTAAAATAGCGCACGAGGGACCCAAACGTGATTAAAAAAAATCTTCCCCTCACAAAAAATCGCGAAGGACCTATTCGTAATCTATAGGGACCTATCTGTAATTTAAAGAAACGGAGGGGGTTTTTCGCAAAATGGCGTAGGGTGACACCTGGGATGCCTCTTCTTCCAGCAATCCCAGGCGGCATTAGAGGTGTAATATGCTCGGGAGGCTGAGAAAGCCAGCAAGCCAATCAACATCACTGTCAGAATAGCTACTTTTGAGATTGGGATCCAGAAGTCTTCACGTCATGCCTTATGAACGATCTGCTAGGACTATGCTCATGAGATCACCATTTTTCAGGCTGCATCCTTCTGGACGTGCCACTCAACACCAGCAGATTGATGAAGAAGAAGATGCCATGGTGGTGCACTTGGCAAAGTTTGCTGCTGCTTAGGAGGATCAAATGAAAAATACAGTTCAAGAGTTGAAGCAAGTATATGAAGCCTTGAGGGTTGCTAAGGAGGAACTTCATGAGACATGCATCGCAGTGATTGAGAGGATCATAGAGCTGTACAAGAGCAGTGCGAGGAGGAAGAAGACCTAGAGGAGATTAAGATGGAGCCAGAGAAGCGTGATGTGCATGTGAACATGGAGGTGCTAGTTGCTAGGCATCAAGATCGTTTTGCACCATGCTAGCCCATCTATCGATGTATGCACTAGGGGTGCCTTAGCCTGGGGGTTGGATGAGTGATAGAGTTAGCTAGTAGTTGAAACTCTTTTGTTTTGAGTTGCATCTGTTTAAGTTAGCCAGTGTCATCCTAGTAGTCATTAGTTGGTGTGTTTTGTTGGTTTGGATCTTTTATGATTACTGAGTGTGCAGTATATGTTACATAGCTTTTAAGCTTTTGTAAGTAACTATACTAAGTCATTAATAAAGTTTTCTTAAAGTTGTTGGGTTAAACCTATTTTCCTTACATTAGGATTCTTGTATCTTATTTATACTATTTCACCTTTCCTCTAACCTGATGAAGCAATTGTATCTTATCTATGCTATTTCACCTTTCCCCTAACCTAGTGAAGTAATCAACAGATGGTTAACACTCGTGGAAACAATGAAGCTTCTGGTAGTGGACATCGAGCCAATAAAAATCCCAATAATGGAGCGTTGCCTCAACCACCACTGCCAGTAGATATGCAGAACTTGGGAGCCTTTCTTGTTGTTCAGAATCAACTGATGCAGACTATGATGTAACAGATGCAGAGTATAATAACTCAAACTGCAGCTAATAACAACAATGCTCAACTTAACAACCACGGATCTCGTTCTTATTCAAAGCTGTCTGATTTTATGAAGACTCGTCTACCAACATTCTCTGGGAATGTCAATCTATTAGAAGATATTGATTAGCTTAGAACAATAGAAAGGAAGCTATGCATAACCCAATATGAGGGTAATGAGAAGGTTCTTTATGCTTCCCATCAACTTAAAGGAACTACAACTAACAAGCTGTTTGGTTCGGTGATTTTTAGTCCGTAATGAGCCTCAGCCGCTTATCGAATACCTTTCGCTCACGCTTTGGTTGGTCGAGCTCAGAACGGTTCACAAAGACAAACACATACCGCCTCGAATCTCGCTTCGGCTCCCCGCCTTATGCTTTCCGATTCCCCTCGTCGTCCCTTCCCCTCACGACCTCACGCGTCTCCTTAGCAATAGCGGCTCCCTCCTGATCCTCTTCCTCCTCGCAGCAGCGTCGGCAAGCTCCTTGTCGAGATCGCCATGGCGGCCGAGCCGCCGAGCAGGCGCCGCCATGCAGGCAGAGGCGCCGTGCACATCGCTCTCGTGGACCACCCCGAGGACGCCGACCCGAGTAGTTTCACATCCGCACCTCGCCCCGTCCTCCCTCGGTAGAGTCGAACCAAAGCGCCGCGGCCGGCTCGATTCTTGCCGTCTGGTGGTGTTTGTTGGCGAAATTTGGCCTTTGGGGCTCGATTAGCTCTAATTTGCCTTGTTGGTGTTGGATTGTATGGAAATTTGTTGATCTGAGGACCTTTTTTTGCAATGAGGAGAAGGCCAAGGACGCCGTGCTCTACCACTACAAGCATGCCGCCAGTGATTCTCTGCAAAGCTCACCCCGAAAGCGGTCGAGGAGCTCAAGAGTGAGTGACCCCTTTTCTTCTATTTTCTTGAGTTTCAGTTATACTTCCTTCTCAACGCGAGACATCCTCTGGAAGAAATTGCGCCTTTAGCTCACGCTTCAGATCAGGAAGAGTTGTAAGGGGAACCTACTCTATAAACACAATCAATTTCCACTTCTTCGTTCCGCTGTATTGGAAAAACGCATAGAGGAATATACTTGTTTCTAGTTGCACCAAATCACTGGATGCCCATCAGAGGCTTAAATTCTTTCTGAAGCTGAAACGTATGGGCTTGCACATTTCTGGAATACAACATGAATGATGTTCTTTGAATGTTATCGTCAACCTCCTTAGATTATTTGATGTTCATTTGTTATTTCTCTTTGAATGTCTAGGACAAACATGAGTGATGGCTGATGAGACTCTGTTTGTTTAACTTCACATTGTTAAACTGGTGAGACTTCAAGATATGATTGTTTTCTAGATGTTATGGGTGGCGTAATATTCATTTCGCTTTCCTCTGTTGTTATCGACACTGGACAAACATGAATGATGGCTGGTGTTTGTATTCTGGAAGAGAGCAACATACTTTTTGTTGCACATATCTTCCCTCAGTTCCTCTTGAAAGTATGTTTCAAGATCTCTGTACATGCATTGTTGCTCTCTTACAGAATATTAGCAATCATATCTTTCATGTTCCTTAATCTTGAATTGCTGCTAATTGCATTAGTGGCGGCGGATTGATGAAGTTGCTAATCTTTCGGCCGCCACATTGTTGTTCTCTGTTTGTTTAGCTTTGCTGTTACTTGTCCCTAGCCAAATAAGATTAAGGAAATAGTTACTTGTCCCTAGCCAAACAAGATTAAGGAAATGGAAAACGTTACATCAATGAACCAAACAAATGGTGTTTTCCCTTATCCTGGAATGGATAACCCTGGGATTTGATTCCATTACCATTACACCACCTTAGTTTGAACCAAACACCACCTAAATGGTGGGAGAACTATTGTGCTGATCATGAAACCCCACAAGCGATCACATGGAAAGAGTTTATCGTTGCATTCCGTTAGTATCATGTGCCTAAAGGAATGATAAACATTAAGAAAGAAGAATTCAGGATGTTTAAGCAAGAAAGCCATACAGTGGCTGATTATCTGAACAAATTTACACAACTTGCATATTACGCCCCTGAAGATGTTGCAACTAATAAAGCTAGACAATCTCGTTTCATGTAGGGACTAAACTCTGGGTTGCAAGTTGGGTTGATTACCATAACTTTCCTGATTTCTAGGAGCTAGTCAATAAGACTTTGATTTTAGAAGACAAGCGTAAGGAATTTGGTGAAGGTCGTAAGCACAGGATGGCTAATCAAGGTGGATGTCCAAATCAGTTAAGATTGAGAATAACTCCTCAACAGCTTGCAAGGTTTCAGCCGTAGACTACGAACAAAACATCGATACCTGCACCACGTCCTTTTGGTCAAAGTTTTCAAACAGTGCTCAAGGAAACAATGCTCCAAGACAAAATCAACAGTCTTCTGTTAGATGCTATTATCTTGTAATGAGCTTGGACACTTTGCCAACAAATATCCCCAGAAGGGAGGTATCACACCCGTTCACTTCAACTTGAGAACTACACCTACTAAGGCACCTACACTAGGAGTGAACCGTGTAACAAGTCAAGCTAGAGCTACACCCCAAGTAACAATGAGAGGACGTGTCAACCATTTCAACCATATCACCACAAATGGAGCTCAGAATTCATCGGATGTCGTACTGGGTAAGTTTCTAGTTAACTCAGTTCCTGCATTGATTTTATTTGATTCTAGAGCTTTGCATTCTTTCGTTTCTCAAGTTTTTGCGATTGAAAATGGGTTGGATGTTAAGAATCTTATGTGTGTGCTATTAGTCCAAGCCCTAGGATTAGAACTTCGATCTAGCCTTGGGTGTTTATGAATTAAGTTACTCATAGATGAATAGAGTTTCTAGCGAACCTTATTATATTCGATACTTGGACCTTAGATGTTATTCTTAGAATGGATTGGTTATCCAAGCATAAGATTGTTTTGGATTGCGGTTGAAAAGTTATGTCAGTTGAAAGCCCTAATAGCGAGAAAGTGGAATTTCAAATGACCACAGTTCGTAATAGTCAGTTGATGGTAAACAATGTGAAGGTTGCTAGCTTAGAAGATGTGCTAGTTGTTAGAGAATACCTAGATGTTTTTCCTAAGGATTTGCCTGGAATGCCGTTAGACCGAGATTTTGAGTTTGTTATTGAGTTGTGTCTGGTACAGCACCAATAGCAAAAAGACCGTATCGGATGCCTACTGATGAGTTGGTAGAGATGAAGAAGCGGATCTAGGAGTTGCTAGAGAAATATAACTCAAAAAGAGATTTTTTTTCATCCATTCAAAAGATATCATACATGTTATTTGAATGTGATTTTTATATTTTTCATTTATGTATCAATGGCAGAGGCTACTTCTGCACATTTTCTATTAATCTCCTCTTGAATACGTAGCTTCATGTCAGGCGCGAGTTTCTCCAACTCAACTACATCATTGTAAAAGTGCCTCAACTTGACGAAGATGGCACTTACTTGGACATCAATTGAAGTTCGGAGCACTGTCTTGATAGTTTGCATCATTGCGGGGATGTGACTTTGGATAACCTTCAACTGATCATTCACCCCTCGACCAGCTCATCAACAAACAAATCAAAAGATGTAAGATTAATTTCTTTACCTTTTAGATCCACTTAGATTTTTTTTAAGCTTCTCCAAGACAAAGTTCAGAGTGGATTTCCTACCTCTCTCAACTATTGCCATATCCTTCACGAAGTGCTTCATTTGGTCGGTCAATCTATCCATTTCATCTTTCATCACCAAACTCTACTCTTCAAATTTTATTTTCTCTGCTTCTCCTTCAGAAAGCAGGATTTCTTTATATTTTATTAGGTTTTTTTTAGTTCTGCAAAATTTAAACAATGTAAAATATCACTTTCTTCTTTCAAAAAGGAAAGATTAAACAAGTTGGATATAGTTCTTACCTGCTATTTTGGACTCCTTACCTAAGGAGCAGTCTTATGCTCTTCGTAGAGCCTTTGGACCTTATATTTGTTCCTTTTACATGGAGTCTAGCAGTTTTTCCTTACGATGTATGACCTTGTTAGCAACTTCAACAAGATTAAATTTATAATTCTTAACGGTGTTTTGAGTCACCAAGAGTTGCATTTCAAGCTCTATTATTTGTTTTTCCAATATGTTCCCAATTAGATTTGTTAGAATAAATATCTTTGAACAAACAAAGACAAGAGGTCATTTTTTAAACATACCTTTTTATTTTTTTCTACTTCGGCTTTAGCCAAAGTTCTTGCTTGCCGACCTATCAAATCGAGCATTTCTTGTGAATGCTATAAAAAATAGATAGCAAATGAATTAGAATTATCCTTTTTTAGAAAAATTCTTAAGAGAAAAGAGAATTTGATTACCTTTGCTTGCAAGTTGTAAAAAAATTTCTTGAAGTCTCATTGGTCGGAATGACCAGAGGAAGATACTGGTGGTAAAGTTAGTGGTATAATGGCATCGGTAGTCATGGCCTTCTCAGGCACCACTACTACCTCTTCTATCCCACTTGTCAGAACGACCAACACCTTCTTTGCCTCGGTAGGAGGGTCTCCGATTTCCATAGCCATAGATTCCTCTTTGATAGTGGTGGTCGTTCCGACCACCTCTATCGTCATCACAGGAAGGGCACCAACCTCCTCTGTGGACGATGAAGCTTATCTGACCAATGGATCCACCACAACAGTGAGGGGATTTACACCCTCAATGCTGGGTTTGTTCACTTGTCCATTGGTCGGGAAATCTTGAGTAGTCTCAGTTAGCACTAAGGCCTATTCCACACTAGTTGTCGCCAGTGTGACTAGTGGGTTAGCCTCAGCACCAACTTAAGCAACCACATCCTAATCCACATAATAATCAGGAATAGCTGCCTCAGGACTAAAAACAACAACGAAAAATTCTGTTAGATTCTAAAGACAAATACTCAAAAAAAATAAAATATCTATAAGAAAGATACGTACCTGCAATGAAGTCCTGAATCCATATCCTAGGATATTAAAAGGAGCAACGATATCTCGACATCTAAGTCGAGAGTCTTCCTTGCCCTACTTATGATCAAAGGAACATTATCTTCTAAGTCCACACTCTCACCGTAAACAGTGGGAAATGTGGGAAGATATCGATATGCTCGATCCCAATTGTGATTAAACCATTTCTTTTTGTGCACCAAAGATGAGATCCTCATCTGCATCCGAGCAGTGAACGCTACCTTCTCTTGTGCCTAAGGCCGATCATGCACACTCCTAGAACGAATGGCACTAATTGGTATCAGTGCTTGACTAGTGCTAGTCGGATCAGCGCTAGTTTGAGTGGTGGTCAGATCCACCATCTTTTGAGTACCTCGAGTAGAGGTCCTCGCTTTCATGGTCAGCGAAGCCAAAGTTGGAACCTTAGACTGCTTGGCAACCCACTTCCAACCATGCATCTGAAGAGTAAATTCGATTGTTAGCATATAGACAATTAGTAAAAACTGACCAAAGGTATTTTCATGGTATTTACCATGATGCATTCATTGATTAACTCATCAGTCTACATGATCAGGCTGGATGGCTACTTGTCCAAAGCAGCTTGGTCAGACCTGTCAGAGGAAATACATAGCATGTAAGTAATCCTTGACCAGGTCTCCTTAACGATTAGAACTAATGATAGAATGTCTAAAGGTATCAATAAAATTCTCTTAACAAAAAGAAAGAGGTGGTTAACTCGAATTTTTCTCACCTCCGAGCTCATCCTTAGTAGGATTCTGGTCGCCTTCCATTCTCCAGGCAAATTTAAACTGTCTCTTTAAGGCGCTCACCTCATGATATAGAAAATTATAAATGATCTTCTGCATCAACAAGCTCCCTGCCACCAACTTGATGATGACATTTACGATGTCACGCTCCTCATCGGTGATGACAAGCGAATTTTTCTCTTTCTTTGCTTTGGTCCTTGTCCACACTAGGGTTGCTTTCCCAGTAAATCGGAGATGGCTACCCCTAGGATTTCCAAATAAAACTACTCTCGACAATAATCACGCTATGTGTCTTTGGTCGGGAGTGCGAGATATTGAGAAGCCATTTTATCCTAGAGCTTAAAATAAGCACTCCCAATGATATCCTAGCTCTTGATATTCCTAGTATACTGGTACAAATAGCGAAAGAGGCGAAGGGGAGGAATACTAAGAAAAGCTTCACAAAGATGCCAGAAAACACTCAAAATCAAAATAGAATTTGAGGGAAGGTGATGGAGCTCGATTTCATAGTGATCGAGCACGTCAGCAAGGAACTCGCTCTTAGGAAGGCGAAACCCTAACCTAACAAAGGTGACGACGAGAATGAGGCACCCTACCTGGGGTATCGGCTTCACATTCTCCCCGCTAGGGTCCCATCACATCATTTCATGAGGAGGGATCAGACCTTCACTACTACAGAATGGTACAACACTAACGTTTTTTTACGTTAGTTCCTAACTTTTTAGAAAAAACTGATTGTAATAGATGATTTTAGAGAGAGTGTTAATAATAATCACAATTAGTTCTCAAGCTAAAACCAACTGTGATGTAGCATTGGGCATATCGCAATCGATTCTAACATGAGAACCGATTGTGATGTGCATGACATCATAATCAATTCTTTTGTGAGAACCAATTGTGATGTGACTCGTTAGGTTATTTATACCGTTGGGCTGAACTCTCCTCTATTGTTGTTCTAGAGGCAAAAAAACTACTACTACCCCAAAAAACACCACATACTCTGGTTGAAAATAATACTTGAGTAAGAAATTATGAAATCCTGGAGGTTGGATGTTAAGAGGGTAGAGTTGAAGCCCTAGCTTAAGGAGATTTCTTTTCAATTTTTTCTCATTTGTGGTTTTCTTCAGAAGGTAAGCATTCCTTCAAAGTTCAAACCACTTCAGTTTTGCACTAGGTAATTCGATATGTTGCAAAGAGAGTTTAGGTTGCACTGAAATTTTATGTATCCTATCAGATCACACCCTTTATTTGACAAGCACACATCAATTTAATTATTTTTCTAGTACTCTCGTGTTAATCTAGAATTATTGTTACTGTAATATGATAAACATTAGGGTTTAGGTTGTGTAACCTACGTCTCCCGTTCGAGAGTGTTTGTTTATAAATATGTTGAAATGACATATTTATAAGCAATTAGTCTCGAATTATCCACGTTTTTGGACAGTTCGAGGATATATGGTTCGGGCTAGTTCCTGAGCTGTTTTACAACTTCAGATAAAGTTTCAGCAACATCTCCCTGGTATTCTCTAGATATGTCGAGATGTGTATTTAGAGAACAATGAGGAGATGATGCCGAAATTTTCTCTGGAGTTGTAAAACAGTTTAGGAACTTGCCTGAACCACATATTCTCGAATGGGATTAGGACATAACCTAATTAGAGATTAGTTATCGTTGGTACGTGCTTAGTTAATCAACATATAAATGTTTCTTTAAGATCATCAATTAATCTGTCATCTGTTAATTTACCACACTATGGTAGAACAGTTATATGCTATGAATCATCCATTAATATGTTACCTTACAAAATTCATTGTCAAGTCTACATAATAGCTACTAATTGCTTTCTCTCATGTGAAATATATGACTATGTGAGAAATATATATTCAACATGTTGTAAGAAGAGAGCATTGGCTCATTGCCAAATAGAATAGAAGGTGATGCTTAGGGGCCGAGTAAGGTGACAAATGTTGAGGAGCTGAGTAAGGTGAGAAATGCCTGAGGACCAAATAAAGGAGCCACAGGGGAAACACCGTAGGTTCTCCACTTTAACGTCACGGGGGTTTGCACGGGTCCTCCCAAGTATAATGACGCAACCAGTATTTTCTCGATCAATTGGTGAAGGAGAGAGTGCCGATCATGGTTAAGGACTAGAGGAAGAAAGGGACTAGAGGAAGAAAGTCAGTGTCGAGCACAAGAATCAAATGTGGGATGAGGTTAAGAGCAAATAGATTATATAAGAGGAATATGAAAGCAATGCGATGTGGTACGTTTGAATAGAATGGGTGTGTCTTTGAAGTACTTCAGGGTTGTCATGCATGATGAGTACATACTGAAAGGCCGTACTCTATTCGAGAGGTATCTATTTGTGACTCCTGATTATTGGAAGGAGTTTACAAGGATGAAGAGTACGCCCAAAATGGATGAGCTGAGAGAGAAGAACATCGCTATCTAGAGGCAGAACACACACACATCACCTCGGTTCCACCGGCTATGAAGGGAAGAAGGCAAAGTAGGTGCGACTAGTCGAGGAGTGTGCGAACTCCGGAACGGCGATGCCTTACTCCCACATATGTGAAGAGCGGGCACAGACGGTTGGCTTGTAGTTCCAAACTCTACGATCGCGCGCATCATCTCCACCATCGTAAGACATCCAACTTAGTACATTGCAGCTGACCCTTCCTGTTGTACTTTAGAACTAATTTGTACTTACTTCTTGCAAGAGGAGGCAAGCCGGTAGAAAGAGTAGGGGATATTTCTGAGTCAAGGGTCAAAGGACATCTTGTCTTCGGTGATCGAGAAGCACAACCATAAAGGCCGGGTGCTTGTCGTAGGGGCAGGGGCACATTGAAATGGCTCATCCAACAAATAGAGCCGGTGACGTATGTGTGTATCTATGTATATATATATATATATATACACGTGTGTGTATATATATATAGGGCAAATATGTGGTGCAAACCACTCTTCCGGTGAAAACTCCGTGAAAACCATCCGTAAAAGTTTTGAAAAATTCTCAAAAAATTACCATATGTAGGGGATGTGAGCTTCTACAATCCTGCAAAATTTGAAGATGAAACTCAATCGTATTTGAAAGATATATTTGTCTTTTTCATATCTTTCAAATGCGACTGAGTTTCATCTTTAAATTTTGTAGGATTGTAGAAGCTCACCTCGTCTACATATGGTAATTTTTTGAAAAATTTTCAAAACTTTTACAGGTGGTTTTCACGGAATTTTCACTGGAAGGATGGTTTTCACGGTGAATATTCGAACTGTCCACCGAATTAGAGGCAGTAAAAGGACTAGTGCATCTATGTGGTGAATATTCGAGCTATTCATCCTCTATCCACCTCACATACATACATACATACATACACAAACATATATATATATATATATATTTATGTTTGTGTATGTATGTATTCACCGCATAGATGCGTCCAGCATGAAAGCTCACCCATGTACGTCTAGGGGTGGAAAAAAACTCGAAACTCGCGAGTTAAACGAGTACTCGAAAACTCGACTCGACTTGGCTCGAACTCGTTTCTTAACGAGTCGAGTCAAGCTGGGTTTTGAACTCGTTAAAAAAACGAGTTAAACGAGCCGAGCTAACGAGTTAATCGAGCGACATGGAAAAAAACCCTAAATCCCCTAAATGACTAAATCCCTAAATCCCCTAACGAGTTAATCAAGCGAGCTAACGAGTTAATCGAGCTACATGAATCAAATATGTATGTTCTCTTACTCACATTACTAACGAGCTTAACGAGTCGAGTTCGAGCCAACTCGAGTTTATAACGAGTCGAGTTGAGTTGAACTTCTAGCTCGTTAAGATAACGAGTCGAGTTCGAGTTGACTCGTTACCTTACCGAGTTTACCGAGTCGAGTCGAGTCAGCTCGATATCCACCCCTATGTACGTCAATGCTTGTTATGCAATGCGAAAAAAATGAAAATCTGGGTGTATTGATAGATATCGAGTAACGATGTATCATGAATCTGATCAACTGACACACATCTGCACTGCGACTTGTGAAGTCGTCGATGTCGTGCGTACGGTCACGGCTAGTGTTTCTTGCCGTGCGCCAAGGACTCGGCGATGTCCTTGGCGAGGCAGTACGCGATGGACTGTATAGTGATCATGGGGTTGACGCCGACGGCGGTGGGGAGGAGGCTTCCGTCGCAAACGTAGAGGCCCTCGGCTTCCCAGCTCTCGCCGCTGCCGTCGACGGCGCCGTCCCTGGGGTTGGAGCCCATCCGGCAGCTGCCCATCTGATGCGCCGAGCAGAAGAGCGCCCACTTGTCCGTCGTCGAGTGCACGGGGCCCTTCTCGATGGTCACCTCGTCCAGGAACACCTCCAGGTCCTCGTCGCGTACGCCCTTGCACCGCAGCCGGAGCCCGTCGCTGCGATGCGTGCCCACCTCGACCGCGCCGGCGGCCACCAGGATGCGCAGCGCGCGGCGCAGGCCGTTTCGGAGCTCCTGGGTGTCGTCGACGCTCGGGGTGAAGCGCACGCGACCCTCGCCGTCCACGAACCCCGCGCCGCGGTCGCGGACGAGGGCGAACGCGTGCGCGGTGCGCGCGTAGCGGCTCATCCGCTCCTTCATGTCGCGGCCCGACTCCCACGGCACCATGGCGGCGAAGGCGCCTGGCCCCAGTGCCGGCGTTTCGATGATGGTGCGCTCCGTGACGCGGTGCATGCTCGTGATGATGCCGCCCTCGTAGCACTTGCCTGTGAGCCGCGGCTCCTGCTTGTTCTCCGGGAAGTAGCCCCACGCCATGGACACCGGGTGGAGGTGCAGGTTCCGGCCGATGTGCCGGTTCTTGAGCCCGCTGTTGCGCAGCAGCGGTGGCGTCATGAGCGCCCCGCACGCCGAGATGGACACCTTGGCCTCGATGCGCAGCTTCTTCGTGATGCCATTGCTCATGCACGTCGCCACCAGGCCAACGCATTTCTTGCTCCGGCCGTTCCTGCCGTGGTTTCCCGTGTTGCCCTTGAGTATGAAATGTTCGGCTTTGCATCCGGTGAGGATGACCGCGCCTCGCTTGACGGCGTCGACCAGCCACGTCGTGTCGGTACCGCGCTTGTCGCCGGTGGGGCAACCGAAGTTGCAGCTTCCGCAAAAGTGGCCCTCCGACGAGTTGCGCGGCACGGCGTCGGCGCGCAGCCCAAGCGCCTCGCACCCGCGGCGCACCACCTTGTTCTGGAACCCTTCCTCCTGACACCCGTCGCTCACCGCGAGCCGGGCGCACACCGTGTCCATGGCCTGCACGTATCCCGGGCTCGAGAACACTGGGAGCCCGTGCTCGCGCGACCACTCCTGCATGACCTCCCAAGGCGTGCGGATGCAGGCCGACCAGTTCACCGCTGAGCCGCCGCCGACCGTCGAGCCGGTGAATATCATCGTCGTCACGTTGGACGTGCAGAAGATGCCGCCCCTCTCAAAGAGGCGCTCCATGGACGGACCCTCGATAGAGCTGTAGTCCTCGGCGGTGAAGTAGTCGCCCTTCTCCACAACGACGACCTTGTACCCCGCGGACGCGAGCACCGCGGCGGCCACGCCCCCGCCGCAGCCGGACCCGACGATGACGGCATCGCATTGCACCGTATGGTGAGCGTCCGACGAGCCGGGCTTCACGGCGAGGCCCTTGTCCGCGAGTGACCTGAGCAGGGTGGTGTCGCTCAGTGCCCTGACCTCCACAACGCCATTGTCCAGTGGCCGCGACGGCGACGCCGCTGCTTCAGCTCGATCTTTCCGCCGCTCTTCCACTCTGTACCCTATTGCTTTCCAGTATGCATTCTCCGAGTTCTCATTCACCTGGACGTTGGCAAAACGGGTTTAAGATTTTTTTTTTCCAGATACATGTTTGATTCATCATTGAGACGTCAAGTGGTGATTCAGAGTTTGTGTTCCTGTACTTTTTTCTTTTAAGTAAACTGAGAGAGCTACGGCTCATTCTCTGATCTTTATTGCACAATAACAGAAACACCAATCTGTTTGCCACGGAAAAGAAAACAAGTTGAGGTTAGGAGTTTGGACAGAAGAAGACACAGCATCACCGATGGATTGGGGGTATGCTTAAGGATGGTAATATTGACAATTTCACCACATCTTATCTTCTTAAACAAAGAGTGAGAAGATCACATCAGTGTGTCATTTATGTTAGATTGTTACTTGCTGCAGCACCACACATGCCCTAGATATTCTTGTGGCACATTTCACAGATTGAGCTAGCAGAGTCCTGCCTCTCAAGACCTGAATTTTTCATTGCGTGCTTGGATGGCTAAGTAAACTGTTGAATTGATTGGTCCCGGGGCCAAGTTGCTCTCAGAAAAAGCAGAGTCATTTTCAGCTTTCGGTAATGAATTGAGTCGTCACAGAAAAAAAAGATATAGTTCAGTATTTGACAAACTTAATGATGACAATCGACTAGGAAATCATGTCATGGTCAAGAAACTGACTTATGCAATGTCTAACTACCCAGACACACACTGGACTTGAGATTTTCTAACCATCCAGCCACCAGAAGAGTGAGATTGATGACAAATGTTTAATCAGTTCTGAGAAGAATCTACCCTGCTATGTTCTAGGCAAGATGCACTCCTTAGTTTCAGGCAACAGAATAGTTACTTTTTGCGAAAACCCCGGTGAATGTGCGAAGATGAACACGATTGGGACAGATAGAAGCACGAAACTAGTGTGAGACTGGAATTCAGTTAGTAGTAGCAAATCAAACGGATTTCAAGTTTGCATCTAGGCTTGCAGTTGCAGGACGGTGGTGTGAATTCTGGCCACTGGAGAAGTCAGAGCGTGCAGGTCCCTCTCACCGAGCTGTCCTATTAATTCGAAGCATCTAACCTCTGAATGTGCAGTTAGTGTGGCAACTTAGCACCAACTACTGGATGGACACTGGTAGCAAGTAGTAGTATTCCATTACTACTCCCAATCTCACCAGTGAAACTTAGAGCCTGTTTGGTAGAGCTCCAAATTCTAGTTTCACCTGAAATCTGAAACTTGTAGGCTAAAGTAGAGTGAATTAAGTTTATATTTTTGGTCTAAAATATAAATAAAATGATCTATCTAAACACTCTTAATGTACTTACTTCATCAGATTCACGAATCTGATGAAGTTAGAATTTTCAGCTTCACCAGATTCACGAATCTAAAGAAACTAAGGGCCTGTTTGGTAGAGCTCCCTCTGATTCTGATTCTCTGTTAGAAGTGATTCTCCGAGAGAAGTGATTCTGTCGCTGAAAGTGATTCTCTAACGAATCCATAGGATAAACTCTATGGAGAAACTGACTCTTTGTTGGGAGTGAATCAGGAGAAGCAGCTTTTTTCAGCTCCCAGCCCCTAGTTCATTTCGGAGAACATGAGATACCTTATGACAATGACACCAGATACCTTGTTATCATATCTTGTAAAAACTAGATACATGACCAAAAAAAAAAGATTCCAAAATAATTAAATCCTTTTTATGTACGAGGCAACTAATTTCATACCGTAACCTAGTCAAACACTCAACATATTTCGTATTTTGCCCATTCCCTTCCCGTTTGCAGTGTATTTCGATATCCATTACGTTAACAGTTAGTGTCCAACAAGGTAGATACCACAACCCCATCTCATGTGTGTGTGTGTGTTTTTTTTTAAGAAACAAGGTAATCAAGTGTTTGAATTGATCCTTTGAAGCCAAGTTGCCAAAAGACATTGGTTGGGAGTGCCAATTTATTGTGACCAGCATGGCAAGTCAGCTTGTCAGACTCACCAATGCTAACACACAAAGGGATGTAAGAAAAGATGCAAGCTTAGCGCATGATCCGTTGATCCAGGTGGAGCGGTCAGAATTTGGCGTACCATGGCGTAGAAGACGTAGTGGCAAAGGATCTTGACGATGCCGAAGGCGATCCTGAGCGGGAATAGCCACCGCACCCTGATCCACCGCTGCAGCGCCGCCTCCCGCCGTCCCGCCGGCATGTCGGCAAACCGGCGGACGAAGGGGAACTCGCCGGTGAGGCACAGCCGGCCGCACAGCAGCAGCGTGCCCACCCTCGTGCTCAGGATCCACAGCACCACCCACGCCAGCGCCACCGCCTCCCATATGCACCGATTCACCAGCAGCTCCGCCACCTATTTTTTCCAAAAAAAAACCCTTATCCACCTTACTGTAAAGTCCTTTGTCCGCCTTTCACATCAAAAAGAAAATTACACAGATTATAAAACAGTTAGTAAGAAAATTGCGCTGGTTGTAAAGCGACTACTACAGTGGCAATTCAAGAGTCGATTTACATAGCGGTGAACGAAAGTGACCTAATTGAAAGAGGTTGGGACGTATGACAAAAGACTTTTTTATCATACTTAAAAATACCAAATTTTATACTGAGATAGCACCAGAGGTAGTTGCTGACGAGTACTACTTGATGAAGGCAAGTATGCAGTATGCACAGTGGTCCGTAGAGTACCAAGATCTCGCGCGTACTTACTGTTAGGCCGTAAGCGGCAGAAACTGAGGAACGCATCAATGAATCTCACCTAACCGCTTACGCATCATCAGAACACCCGGGCGAATTAATATAGTGATTAATTAAGTAAACACCAGAGACGAACAAGGTGATTAAACCAAGCAAATTAAGCTATGAGAATCAAGAACCACGAAATCTTAATGGAGCATGCGGGGAGCGGTTTGATCGGCGGGTCACCTCGTCGGGGATGGCGGAGTCGGCGGCAGAGGCGAGGTACAAGCGCTCGAGGTCTTTGCCGCCGGGCGGGTCACCGCGGCCGCCGTCGCCGGCGCCGTGGGGGCCGTCCTCCGCCGGCAGAGAGGGGATGAGCGCGCCGCACATGGCCTGCAGCGCCTCCATCTGCGCCGGGTGCATCCCGTGCGTGTACTTGTCCCGCCTCCACCCCCGCAGCATCGGGTGACCCTGCCCCGGCCTCATCCCCGTCGCCGCCGCTTTCTCCTTCCGCCCCTCCTCCCCCTGCACCGCCATTACCGCACCTCACAACAAGATAGTTGGATAGACACTGCCAATGGCGGTGGTATACCGTTCTGGGCTTTGCGTGGCGACGTGCGACTCTGTGAGGTGAGGTTTGTGTTGTCGGGGCGCGGTGAGAGAGTATATATACAAAGAGCAAGCGTTATGGTTGAAGTACAGAGTGTACAATAGAAATTAACTATAACTACTGATTTTTACTATTATATTAGTGGAGGAAGTTTACATAAATACCAGCTAATTTGTTTATTGTATCGAAAAAAATGAGTGGCTCATATTGAATTTAGTGTATTATAAAATAGCTCTATAAAAACTCCTAGAAGTTAGGAGAGTGGCTCATATTGAATTTAATGTATTATAAAAGAGCTCTATAAAAAACTCTTAGAAGTTAGGAGGGTCACTTGCAAGGGGCAGCTTTCCTCGACATCAACTACTTCCACGACCGAGTCTACGCACAACCGAGTCTACAATGTTTCCTGTTTTTCATTAGTCTCAACTGTAAGTCATTCGTGTAATCGATCGACTATGTTAAATTTTCATTTCTTGAGCATATTCTGAGTATAATATGTTGCCAGGTGATTTATGTATTTCTAGTATTTTTTATATTTGATTTAATATAAAATCTGAAATAAAATATTACGTATATTTCTAACATGCATGGTCCACCAGCTAACCCCCGAGGGGAGAAGGAAGGGGCCATGGAGTCGTGGACTCATGTGGCCATGCCAAGTTTGAGACATGTATGGAAGTAGAGCTGTTTATTTAATAGATCAGATTAGTTGGTATCTATTTATACTTTCTTCGATAGTAGAGTAGTAATAATATTTTTAATAAACAACAGCTAAATCTCATTTGTACTACTCACCATATACTATCAGTATAACACGCCGTAAAATTTCAAATATTGATGAAAATTGCTTAGAAATCGCAATTTTCGATCGTATCAAATCGTCTCAGTAAACTATACCGGTTGATAAATGGGTCCAATTGAAAGAAATTCAAAAAATTTAGGAAATTTTATGCGATGTAAATCAGTCAAAAATCGGTGAAAATCGCTCAAAAATCCGTCAAAATCAATGTTTGAATTTCATTTAGTTTGCCAATTTTTCAAAGAAAACAGGTCAGAAATTGGGTGAAAATCGGTAAAATCGGACGGTTTTTTATTTTTTTTACCATCGAGTTCAAAGAGTTTGACTTCAGAATTGTTCGGTTTATACTAATTTTCGACAAAAATCGGTACCGAGCGGTGGGCGATTTCCAAGCTCGAAACCGTATCGTAATCCTGCTAGCTACTACTCCTTGCTACTAGCTACTCCATTAGTGAGTTAAATATGGTTGCAAGTCATGAGCCATGGCTTTGCATTAGTTAGCTAATGGCTTAAAAGGGTATGTTATTAGTGAGTTAAATATGCTTGCAAGTCATGGGATCCTATGACTTCGCATTAGATTAGGAAGAAGAAGATTGATTGTGGTGACCTCTGAATGTGACCTCGTTGTGCGTATAATATACGCAAGTACATCTGCCGCTTGATGGTTTGGGGGATAGTTGCACAGTGCTCATGAGTGGCAGGTGGGCCGTGGAGGATGTTTGGCCCGCTTGTTATTGTGACATATATATGGGTCTAATTATACGGACAGGCTTTATTAGCCGAAGAGATAAGAGATGATGTCGTTTGAAGTTTGGAGACCCTAGGTTGAGTTGCGCGCGATGCCGCGCTGCGAAGAAAAAATCTGACGTGAGTTTTTTGTAAATCGAAATTGCGGAACCACGGGTCTCTTTTTTTGAAATGTTTTTTTGGGTCTAGTCTAAAAAAAATCGACGAAATGACCTTAACGTGATTTCCAATTCAGCTATAAACCCTCGACGAATTCGCATTTTTTTTCTTTTTAGAAAACCGTGAATCGACGAAAGGACCTAAACGCGATTTCCAATTCAGCTATAAACCCTCGACGAATCTGCGTTTTTTTTCGAAAACCACGTGTAGGGACATAAACGTAATTTCGATATTTTTCGTATCAGTTTTACTTAAAAAACCAACGAAAGGACCTAAACGTAATTTTTAATTTTTCTGAAAGGACCTAAATGCGATTTTTAGATTTTCGGGGGGCCTCGCTGGGGGGCCGACACGTGGATGGCCTGGGAAGCCGGCAATCTTTGCCGCTATTATATATAACATAATTTTTCCGAAAGGATCTAAACGCGATTTTCGGATTTAAGGGGGGCCTCGTCAGGGGGCCAACACGTGGATGGCCTGGGAAGCCGACAATCTTTGCCGCTATTATATATAACATAATTTTTCCAAAAGGACCTAAACGCGATTTTCGGATTTCCGGGGGGGCTCGCCGGGGGTCCGACACGTGGATGGCCTGGGAAGCCAGCAATCTTTGCCGCTATTATATATAACTAGGTTGAGTTGCGCGCGATGCTGCGCCGCGAGGAAAAAATATGGCACAAGTTTTGTGTAAATCGAATTTGCGGAACTACGGGTATCTTTTTTTTTAAAATAACTGGCGGAATGATTTATTTACGATTCTGATTTTTTAAAAATCTTCCGGATCGAAAGAACCGACATTTTTTCTTTGCAAAATAACCGGTGGAAGGACCCCTGCCGGCGAATATATGGGACTACTATAAACCTTCGACGAATCCGCGTTTTTTTAGAAAACCACGTAGAGGGACCTAAACGTCATTTCGATTTTTTTTCGGGTCTAGTCTATAAAAAAATCGACGAATGGACCTAAACGCGATTTTCAATTCAACTATAAACCCTCGATGAATCTGTGTTTTTTTTTCGAAAACCGCGTGTAGGGACCTAAATATAATTTTGATATTTTTCGGGTCTATTTTACTCAAAAACAGCCGAAAGGACCTAAACGCAATTTGTAATTTTTCTGAAATGACCTAAACGCGATTTTCAAATTTTCGGAGGGCCTCACCGTGGTCGCGACACGTGGACAGTCTCCCCATCCGGCAATCCCAAGCGCTTTTATATAGTAAATATTTGGTGGGAAGAGTTCATATGTACTGGTTTCAATTCAATCTTAGTCCCCCCAGAAAAACAAGCAACAATGGGATAGATTCATATGCTATTGCACACTTGTGGATTTGTAATTTGTAAACGTTAGTTTCGTAGAGGAACTGTGATGGTTGTACCAACTTATTAGATATGCATTACTAGCACAATCAAGTATCCATCCCTTTTATCCAGAGGCAACGCTGATATCCAAATAAATAACCCGTTGCGTGAAGGAAAACGTCTATTCCTTCTCAACAAAATGCGCACAAGCCTTATACGTGTTAAAAAATGTTTTTAATCGAAAGTTTTCCATTAAATTTATCCGAAAGTTTCGAATCTACTTTTTTATTAGAGGAAAAAGAAAAGGTGGGACAAAAGAAGAAAGGGAGAGTGAAAGGAGATGTGTCATGTGACAACACCAAAATATATTTTCACCGAAGAAACGATCTCATCCATTTGTGCTATCACGATTTGACAGAACAAATACTTTTACGGTGACAGTTACTTGCTTACAAGACATGGACTCATACACTTTACACACGCATATTATTATTACTAGTAGAGTATCCGTGCGTTATAACAAAATCATAAAAATGTGAAATATATAAGTAAAAAGAATTCTAAGTTATACAATAAAGTATAATTTAATTCATACACATATTAAGCGGAGCATATCTTGATAACATTTTAGCCGTTTGTATTAGATCTAACAAATTAAATATTCTAAGAGAACAAATGACCATTACCAACTCTTAATTAAAAGTAGTAGATATTATTATTACTACTATTACTGCTACTACTCATATGCCTATAGGAATCGATGTACTCCTAGAGCTTCTCCGTACGCGTGGCCGTCGTTCTAGCCAATCGCCGAGCCTCCGTCCCTCTGCTTCTCTCGCCTGGCCGGCCATCTCGCGCCTGGATGCCCGTCCGCAAGTCCCCGTTTCCTGTTCGATAAATGTAAAGTAGGGCGCCAAATCTGTACGACTTTTGCGAGCAACTGTCCTCACGCATGAACTAATGCACTCCTCCTCGCCCGGTAGCGATATCATATACTGTACCGATCAAATTCAACGGTGCTTACCTATCTAGGGTCTAGTAGTTTTTCTTTGAATTATCTAAAAACTGATTCTGGATTGTGGTTACAGAGAAACTGATTCTTCAAAAGTACATATGAAATGGATCGTAGATTTCAGTGTATACAAGTGAGCTGGATTATGAGAATCGATGCTTAGAATTGAGCTGTTTGTTTTTTATTCAGAATCTATAATCAAAAATAAAAATAAACGGACCAAATTGTCCTTCGATATAGAGTCAGCTCCAGTGGCACTAACCTGAGGTAAAACCCGTGCCTGTTGCTGGGCGTTAATTATCGGCATGTGCTGTGTGCATGCTGCTCACTGTTCGGGCAGGTTGCGTTGCCTGCCTGGCGTCTGCACGTTCCGGCCAAAATTCAGGGGATCGAACACCGTCGTCACACATGCGCGGATGCAGGGGCGCGGCCCCACCCAACCTGCGTTCGCGTTTCTTGCTTGCTCGGCCTGACAAGGAGATCCGAAGCTGCTTGCACACATGCACGGGCCCGGCATGTCGAGATTGCGTCAAATCCGCAGAGATCGTGGGGTTGCAAAGCGTTTTATGCGTGGTTGCATAGCTTTGGGAATAGTTCTCTGCTATTTTTTTTTAAAGGTAATTCATACTATACCACTCATGATCTCAATAACATGTGAGTCTAGAAGCTACGTGTTATTGAAACAACGAGTGATATTTTTTAAAATGACAACGAATAGAGTGATATAATATAAATTATCTTTTTTTATGGATTAATTTAATAGGGGCCAGAGCATTGGTTCCATCTAGCGCACCCCCACCATTAGAGCATAGTGTGGCTATGTTTGTGCGCTATTATTCATTGCTCATGATCGCTCCTTCCGTGAACTCTTACGTCCACCATTTATCCAGACCTACTTTACGGGTTTTTTTTCGAGAAAACTGTTTAATTCCCGTGGTAATAAAAACATTACTGTTTCAAACGGACTCTATACAGTATACAGTCAGAGGCGTGTTTCAGTTTTTCATGTCGCCGGATTCAGCTAGATTAGCTCGTCGTGATTTTGTTGCCTC
Organism: Guadua angustifolia; assembly: GCA_036346375.1. Lineage (NCBI taxonomy): Eukaryota > Viridiplantae > Streptophyta > Magnoliopsida > Poales > Poaceae > Guadua > Guadua angustifolia. The sequence continues at coordinate 28,712,098 of CM070519.1, forward strand.
GTGGGCCATCCTTGTCAGTCTTGCTGTAGCCTGAAGTTTCTTTCGGAATGCCAGTGTGATTAGGATCTTAGGGTGCGTTTGATTAGCTGAACGAAATTGGATGGGATATGACCATCCAATCTGAATGGGATGGAATCATCCAGGTGTCTGTTTGGTTTGGTGGATAAGGATGGACCAATTTTTGTTTGGTTGGATGTATGAGGATGGATAGGATAAGCCAATTTTTTATTTGGTTGGATGAATGATGAGGATAGACGGTTTGTTAATTCTAACAGAGAGGAAAAATCTTTTTAAAAATTTTGGAATGAAAAAATAAGCCGACTGTAATTTTAAAATTTTGAATTTTTTTTAAAAAAACAAAAATCCCGTGCACACTGTAGATGCTATAGCGCGGGAGGGATTCGAACGCGAGACCGCTGGAATGAGCTCAAATCGTCAAACCAACTGCGCTAAGCTGATACTTATAAAAAGCAAAGGCTAATAAATACATAAACTAAGCATGTGATGATACTTGGATGAGCCCATCCGGCCAAATTCCTAGGATCTCTCCATCCAGCATATCTCAAGAATATTCTCTTTTTTTGGATGCCTTTGTCCACCTTGTCATCCAACCAAACAAATAGATGGGTAAAAAAATAGGGATAAAACCATCCTATCCACTTTTGCCCTTAACCAAACACTACCTTAGTTTACAAAGCTGTCTAGATGCTCCCAGCGGCTATATCTTCATGAAAATGACTCGCTAATTAAGATTCATCAGTAATTCAGTACAAGTCTACCAGAGACATGCAAGCACCTCGAGTGCCAGAAACCTTGAGAAGATATATTGTAGACGACCGATCGATCATCCAAATGGAGAAAAAAAAAGAGAGGAGGAATAGTAGACACGTGATCTTGAATAAGAACTTCAATAATTGTGGAGAAATTGAATAATGCTTCCAAATTGAACCATTTCTGTGGCTCAACAACACACATGCTGCCGTCCCTTAATTTAGTTTTGGGGAATTAAATTGTATTGCTAACGTATCTACAAGAATATGGTTAGAGAATTTGACAAATTTCTAACTAGATAGATACTAATTTAAGATGGTAGCTATGGAAGGTTTTGCTCCTAGTCCCGGGTTAAGCTAAGGGCTTATCGAGACTCAGAGATCACGAGATCGAGATGAACTCTTGAGAAATTCATCCTAAAAAATTCCTGAGAAGTTCATGCCTGCAAATGACACACCTATCGTTGCAGTAGGACTTGAATTGTAGCCTTTTTATTCCAAACAATTCCTGTGTCCTATGAGTTAGGAAAGCGAATCGTCTACCGTAATAGTCTCTGCCATTAGGCCACTGTAGCGTGGCCTCCGCGCAGCGGTCGTTACGGTAGAAAATCTGCGTTCACGAGTTGGACTATATATCGGTTGGCGTAGTCTAAAATTACTTTGAAACCATAAAAGACGAGACATCGAAACATGGTCTAAAGTTGTATAAAACGGATTGTTAATTGCACCGCTTGTAGTTTTACTACTGGGTATGAATTTCCGGGAGTGGCGATGAACAGCATAATTCCATCTCGAAAGCATAAATGCTCAACAGGACCTGGGTCCTGGGTACCATCCATCATAGAAGCTTCATTTAGGGCTGCAGGGTCCAGCTCAGTTACAGTACCGTCAATCATGTCCTAAAACCAGTGTCTGAATCAGCTGCGGTAGTTATTAAGCGCCTGTTTGGTAGAGTTTTAGATTCTAGTTTCACCTGAAATCTAAAATTTGTAGGCTAAAATAAAATGAATTAAGTTTATATTTTTGGTCTAAAATGTAAACAAAATGATCTATCTAAATACTCTTAATGTACTCACAGCTTCAGCTTCACGAATCTGGTGAAACTAGAATTTTCAGCTTCACCAGATTCACGAATCTGAATAAGCTGAATCCCTGCCAAACACACCCAAACTAGCTAGAGACGCGGGCGAGCTGAGCAGAAAATTTTGGCTTAAGTTTTTTTCTGTAAAAAATGTAATTTTATTTTTCTCGATAGTGTTTTTTTTTTAAAAAATTAGTTGGCTAGCAGCCGTCAACGAATTTACGTAACCATGATTTTTTCTGTAAGGATCCACATGAAATCTTCCGGGTTTAAAAAACCGGGTTAAAAATTGACTGGATAGTCCAAGTTTAAAGAACCAAAGGCCGTGTTGAATTTGTGGAACCATAGTTTTTTTCCAAAATAATCGGACTTAAACGTAATTTCAAATCTTTCAATTTGAAAAACCTGTTCCCATGTTGAATTTGCAGAACTACGGGATTTTTTTGCAAAATAACCGAGGGAATGACTTGTTCGCTATTTCGAAATCTTCCAAGTTGAAAGAACCAGTAGACGTGTCGAATTTACGGAAATACGGGGTTCTTTTTGCAAAATAATTAATGGAAGGACCTGTTTGCGATTTCAAAATTTCTAAAGGGCTTTTTTGCAAAGAAGATAAGCCGGAGGCCTCCTGAGCGCTAGAATCCTCCCTACTGTAATAGATAACTAAGTTGCAAATGACCATCGTTGAGGAGCTAGAGGCCGCGGTCGTGGGGTGGATCAGGAGTTCGTGACAGGGCGCGAGGGGAGAGCCACGGACATACATAAGTGGTGGAGGGAAGAAGAACAGGAGTAGCTCCTCGAAGTCGCGGCAAGGCAGGAAGGAGGCACGTTGACAACCAGGCAGACACACGGAGCGGGGAGAGGGAAGCTTCTCGCGCGGGGCATGTGTCGCGTGGGGGAAGCCGTCGGGCAGGGGAGGAAGCCTCTCGTTAGGGGCACGTGGTGTGTGGGGGAAGGAGCGAGCCAAACTCCTCACGTGAGCTGGTGAACGTAGCACGAGCCGAGCGCAAGGGGGAGCACGAACGGGCGGATCCCCACCGACGCGAAGAACGGATGGCTCTGGGTAGCCGGGAACCGCACGCAGTTATGGAAAAGACGAGGACCTTTTTGAAAGAGGCATGACGTGGCACGATCCTCAGCTCGTGAAACCTGCAAAGTTTAGGAAATGTATAATATTATTACTAGAATAAGGCGCGCCATGTACCCTTGGATTGCGCTCTAAACTCTAAAGCACCCAATGGGCAATGGTTTACCCCTTGAGGAGTGCTTCTATGCAGGGGCGGTACCAGGGGGTGTCGGGTATGCCTCGACACCCCCAAAATTTTGAAAGTCAGTATAAATTCATCTTTTTAATATGTTAAATTTATTTATTGAATTGGTTTTGATTTTGGTAGTTTGTGATTTTTAAGACCTTAGAACTATTTATATTATGCTTTTAGTAAATTTCAAATATATATGTTGGATTTACAATGTTACGAAATAATTGTAAAAGATTACAGAGTTGTACGTGTGAAATGTGCATACCCAATAAAAAATTTCTAGTTCCGCCACTGCTTCTATGTACTCCACTTTTTTTTAAAATCTATATAATACTTTGAACTTTGATTAAAAGTCCGTCAAACACTCTCAACTTTGAAATCGGTTATCTAGCACCCTGAATTTTCCAATCCCGTTCGTTTAACACCCTAAGCTGGTTTTGTAAGGGAAAAAATCCATATAACACTCTGAATTTTTCTCAAAAGTCCGTTCGACACTCCAAACTTTGAAACCGGTAATCTAGCATTCTGAACTTTTCAATCCCGTTCATTTAATACCCCGAAACCGGTTAAAAGCTTCAGGTGTTAAACGAACGGGATTGGAAAGTTTGGGATGTTAGGCCACCGGTTTCAAAGTTTGGGGTGACGGACGGACTTTTGAGTAAGGTTTAGGGTGTTATATAAGCTTTTCTCTCCTACGAAACCAGCTTAGGGTGTTGAATGAACGGGATTGGAAAGTTCGTGATGCTAAATAACCGATTTCAATGTTTAGGATGTCGGATAGACTTTTGAGCAAAGTTCAGGGTGTTATATAGATTTTTTCCTTTTTTTTTCAAAGTTGCGCAAATATTAAAGCACAAATGAAGATTAGATGATGATAACTTATCTCTTCACTTTCTTCAATATTTATACAACTTATATCCAGAAGAAAATTATAAAAGCACTACTCTTAGCTCGATAATAAAACTACACACCCTCTCTAAAAAAAATTCCCACAATCAATCTGGACCGTATCTAGTCTCTTCTCGATTGCAGCCAATCTATGTCCCTAAAGCCTATGGTTTGAGATATATGAAAATCATGAGCAATGTTTCTATCATTTTCGTCGTAATATAAATTGTATAAATCTCGAAGTAAATAAAGAGGTAAGTAATCATCATCTATCATCCATTTATACTATAATATTTTTGTAATTTTCAAAAGAAATGTACAGAAGCAGCTCTCAAAAAGCTTTCCGTATGTACTTCTGCTTGCAGTTAGGTTCTTGATGCATGCATTTTCTGTGGTCCAGCACTACCGGCGTGGGACAAGCGTTGGCTGACCATTTGGTAGCAAGGGCCACTCCGCCAAAATGCAGAGTCGTCGATGGATGATTGATGTAGCCATGCCACGACGCCAGCAAACCCGTTTAATTGTCCTTACGGTAGCTTTGGCCTTCTTGCACTGGACAGACAACTAGTGTGACTCTTACCTGAGTGACTGTCCAGCATTCAGTAAATGACGGCCATTGGTCGTCCATTGCATTGTTTGCAGCTCTCTCAGAGAAAACGATCGAGAACAGTACTGATTATAGGGGATTAACATATTGTTTTGAGAACATTAATGGTATTGAAGTGAGGCAACCGATCAAAACCAAGAAACAGTTGAGTGATTGATATGCAGAGCAAACTCGCTCTAGATTCGCGATAAGGTTTTATTTTGTGTGAGAGTACACAAAATTTCTAGTTCTTCCTTTCCTTTTAGAAGTGCTTTTAACATCAGCAACATACCTCATACTAATACTGGCTATCGCTCGGTTTACTCCCTCATCTGTGAGTAGGTGTGTACACTGACACTTGCATTGACACCTTGCTTCCAGGCAACTATGCTCAAATCATTATTCCTCAAATGAAAAATTGATGTCAACTGGTCCTTGTTCTTCCCTTGGATCCCATCCCAGTGTCTCGATGTTTTTCCCATAGTTTTTTTCCAGTGGAATCGAAGCACACAGTATAGATCGCAACACGGCGGAATGAACAAAGCCCACATTGAAGAGCGAAATCAATCGCGTGAATTAAAGGCCCTGCAAGGCTTTTCAGACTGACCGTCGTGCAGCTGCCCACTGATCAATCTGCCTCTGCATGCTGCCATGAGAGCGATCAGCAAGCAGGTTCAGGATCTGACGAAAGAATCTGGCACATGGAATGCATGCAATGCTGCAGGATCGAGTTAATTCATGGCCCAGAGGTACCGTCAGCGACAAGTGTACCGGTTTGCATGCGAAGAAGGCGGTATCGATCGATCAGGAACTGTGTGCGTTGATCATAGGTGAGAAACTGTGGGTGGATTCAATGCCGCTGTCGATCCATTGGACTGGCCAATGGGGTGAATTCTAAAAGAGAGAGACCGGGAGACATGAATTTTTGCGTGAAAAACCTTTACAGTGAAAAAAATTACGATACGCAAGGATGAAATTATTATATGAGAAGATATTACAAGCACACGATAGTAGAACCATCTAAAACGTACGACTAGGACTAGAAATATAGTTTTGAATGGAAAAGAAACCACATCAGAGTTGGTTGCGTCGGTTGACACCACGTTTGGTGTAGCCTGTGCATGGCCCTATCATTGGTCATGCCACGCTTAGCATGGGACGGTGCAGTGTTCGACACGCACACGGTATGAATTTGGATCAGACTTTAACAATCTCCTCCTTAAACCAAATTCCCTATAATAGTCGAAGAAAGTAATAAACTCCTCCGATCAAATTAGCATGAACACTTTGTGTGCGGAAAATCCAAAGGACTAGTGAATGGTACAAACTAAGTTTGAGCAGGTACTGGGTTTATCAACATATCAACTGGATTATCATAAGTACTTATGTTGCTGACTTTGATATCACCTTGAGCAATGGTATCTCAAATATAGTGATGTCTGACATCAACATGATTTGTTCTTTATTAGAACATTTGATCCTTCACAAGGCAAATAGTACTATGACTATTACAGAAAATTGCAATGTGGTATGTATTTTTACGAAAGGTTATGCATTTGGTTCAAAGGCAAAAGTTGGATGGGATGACCCCATCCATCTTTTTCTATCTGTCCCGCTGTTTGGTTAGTTGGATAGATGGATAAGGGCAGCTAACTCTTAGAAATATTTCTCATAGATGTTGGATGAGACCATCCCATGAAATTGCCTAGATGAGCTCATCCAACTTTTATCCCATCCATTTCATCTCTCTAAATTTGAACTCCCATCCCATTCACCATCCAACTCTCATCCTCCAACCAAACAAAATTTTGGCTTATCCCATCCATGCTATGTTGGCAATAAATAAAAAAAACTCTGTTTTCGATTCATTAGTCGCAATAGTAGAACATAACGACTTCCCAAATTGCATGAATGTTATTTATTCGACAAATCTTCAATAAATACATGTCGGTCCTTTTGTCACTTTGATATCATAGTTTATCTCAAGGTTAAGGTATGTCATCCTTGCACTATTAAACCGATTTTCTCGATTGTTTGAAGTAGACTAACAAGATCGATTGATTAACACCTTTAATTATTTGGGTATGGCCATGCACATTATTTAGTTTATTTCATTGAGTAGCCGATTGATATCAGTCCCTCAGTATAAGGAGGACAAATTTCATCTTGGTCATACACTTCTCTCTGCATGATTCAAAGTATACCCGAGCGTTGTCCTTATGATTATCCAGTAACAGATAACATTAGACAACATCAAAGCATATCATCCTTATGTAGGAAACTGTGTTGACCTTAGGTCTAAGGATCAATCATTATCATTGTATGAAACAACTTATGATACTAATCAAATCTTTAAAAGGTGTTTCATAAGCGAGTTAGTCCAATAGCATATACACTTACATGTATTTACACGATTGAATTGTATCACATACTCATAATCCGTGAAACATGATTTTCAAACAATTCATATGTTGTTTTGAATAAATATTATTGGTGTCCCAACCAATAAATAAATAAGATAATTTATAATAATATCATAATTAAATTACAAAGTTTCATGGTCAAGTCACATACTTGATGATCTATAATATGACATTATTAAAGAAATAATATCAGCATAAATACAAGATAATCATCTTCATGATTGACCTCTTATGCATATTTTCAACAATCTCCCACTTGCAATATAACCAATTATTCATATATCTAATACCCATTACTCTAGTATGTGCCTCATGCTTTGCTTGTAGGAGAGATTTTGTCAATGGAACTACCACAAGGCATTCGTTGCCACTTTGCATATTTTGACATCACCTCTATTCAAGATTTCTCGAATAAGATGATACCATCGCATTATGTGTTTGCATTTTTGGTGTGCTCCAGGTTTCTTTGCTTGTGCAATAGCCCTATTATTGTTGCACTAGAGGTCCAAACGGTTTATAGCACTTGAAACTACACCTATTTCAATAATGAACTTTCTTATCCAAACAACCTCTTTTATTGCTTCAAAAGCAGCAATATATTCGGCTTCTGTTGTAGAATCAGTAACGGTTGATTACTTTGAACTTTTCCAGCAAACCGCTCCTCCATTGAGACAAAGATAAATCCAGATTGCGACCTTGAATCATCTTTGTCGGTTTGGAAGCTTGCATTGGCGTAACCAGTTATAACGAGCTCCTCTTCACCACTATAAACAAGGAATATATCCTTAGTTCTTCTTAAATACTTGAGGATATTTTTAACTATTGTGCAATGACTTTTACCGGGGTCTGCTTGATATTGATTCGTAATGCTTAAGGTATAAGAGACATCTGGGCGTGTACATAGTATGGCATACATGATAGATCCGATTGTTGAAATATACAAAACTTTATTAATGTGGTCTAGCTCACCTTGTGTCGAAGGACACTGATTCTTGCAAAGACTAATACCATGTGACATGGGTAAGAAACCTTTCTTAGAATCTTGTATATCGAACCTATTCAATATATGTACTTTAGCTTAATTCAATTTGCCTTTTTGATCTATCTCTATAGATCTTAATGCCTAATATATAGACTGCTTTGCCCAAGTCTTTTATTGAAAAAACTATTTTTCAATGATGACTTAACAGATTCAAGCATAGAAATATTATTTTCGATTAATAGTATGTTATATACATACAGAACCAGAAAAACAAGTGCACTCCAACTAGTCTTTTTATAAAGACAGAATTCTTCTTCATTTTTGATGAATCCAAACTATTTGTCAATTTTATCAAAACAAAGATTCCAACTCTAAGATGTTTGCTTCAGTCCATAGATGGATTTCTGAAGTTTGCATACCTTCTCAGTATTGTTTAGATCAACAAAACCCTCAGGTTGTGTCATGTACATATCCTCATTGAGGTTTCTATTAAAGAAAGTTGTTTTGACACCCATTTGCTATATTTCATAATCGAAATATGCTACTATTGCCAGGATAATCCGAATGGACTTAATCATAGCAATGGGTGAAAAGATTTCATCATAGTCAGTGCCATGAACTTGTTTAAACCCTTTTGCCACCGATCGCTCTTTATGGATGTGAACTTTTCCATCCATGTTAACTTTCCTTTTGAACACCTATTTACACCATATGGTTTTTACACCATCGAGCAAATCAACCAAGTTTCAAACTTGATTATTACTCATGGATTACACCTTTGAAAGAAATTCTTTCTCTAAAAAAACACTATTAAAGCAATAAAAACTTATTTTCAGCCCTATTATAAAAGTAATACCCTCTAGTTTCGTTAGGGTAGCTCGAGAAGAAACACCTATCAGATTTTGGAGGAAGCTTAACTGATGTCAAACGTTTTACATAAGCCTCACAACCCTATATTTTGAGAAAAGACAAATTAGGATGCTTTCCAGTTCATATCTCATATAGTGTCTTCTCAACTGATTTTGATGAAGCCTTATTTAGGGTAAATATAGATGTTTCTAAAATATATCCCTAGAAATTTATTGAAAGATCCGCTTGACTTATCATTGATCGAACCATGCCAATAGAGTTCAATTTCTTCGTTCAGAAATACCATTATGTTGTGGCTTTCCTAGCGAAGTCATTTGTAGAATGATTCCACAATTTTTGAGATAATTACCAAACTCATGGTTTAGATATTCTCCTCCACGTTCTAATCGCAAAGTTTTAATCTTCTTGCTAAGTTGATTTTGTACTTCGTTCTGAAATTCTTTGAACTTTTTAAAGGTTTCAGCCTTATGTCTCATCAAATAGATATAGCCATATTTACTGAAGTCTTCAGCAAATGTAACGAAGTACTGAAAGCCTCCTTTAGCCACTATACTCATTGGTCCACATACATCCGTATGCACAAGTACCAATAAGTCATTTGATCCTTCACCTACACCGATAAAAGGCACTTTGGTTATTTTTTCAATGAACAAGATTAGCATGAATCATATGATTCAAAATCAAAAGAAGTCCATCTTTATGTAGTTTCAAAATGTTTTCTCATTTATATGACCTAAGCGAAGTGCCAAATAAAGGTAGGATTCAAATCATTAATTCTTATTTTCTTAGTAGGTATGTTATGGATCGGCATTTGAAGGTCTAGATAGTACAACCTATTCAATAATGAAGCTCTGTCATAGAATATATTGTTGAAATAAAATGAACAACACTTTGTCCTTTATTATGAAGTCATAGTTTTCTGTGTCCAAACATGAAATTGAGATAATATTTTTATTTATGGCAGGTACAAAGTAACAATTTGTCGACGATCGGGATCGCCGACCGCAAGAAATGGGATGGGGGGTCGGTGTGATACGAGACACGAGCAGCGCTCCGCTCAGACGGAGGAAAAGTGCAGACATGGTTATGGTCGGAGCAAGACGACAACGAGCGGGAGACCGAGATTTATACTGGTTCGAGCCCCTGTGGAGGTAATAGCTCTACTCTGGCCGCCTTTGCGCGCTTTTCTTGGCTATTTCTGAGTACAAGGATGTGTTACAGCTCAAGTGTTAACAATGGCTATGTCTAAGCTCGAGCTATGGCGTGTTGTACGTTGTCTTCGTGTGTCCCAAAGGACTGTGCTTCCTTGGTCTTTATACCTCCTCTGCACGCAACGGACGGGAGAGATTCCCGGGAAGTGGCTTTCATGCACGTTGAGGGCTGGCAGTAACCGTTCCGAACTTGTTGCACGCACCTGCTCCAACCCCACGACCCGCGCCTTGGGCAACCGCCGGTCAAATGCTTGATCCGAAATCCAGGGATGGACTACGACTCTGAATGAGGGCCCGCCCGAGCTCGAGGTCGAGCGGGGCCCTGCTCGGGTCCAGCGCGTTCTAGGTCGAGCGCCCTGGCGCGCACCCAGGTCGTGGCCGGGGCCACCCGAGCTTGGGGGATCCGTTGACCGTGCGCCGGCCAGTCAAGGGATTCCCAGTCCTCGTCACAATTAATTAATTCTAGAACCAAACCAGAAGACAAAGTTAACATATAAGTTCCTACGGCTACAACAACAACTCTTGCCCCATTGCTGACGTGAAGTTGAACTTCACCCTTTGTTAACTTTCTACTCCTTTGGAGCTCCTGCATATTTGAACAAATATGTGCTACTACACCAGTATCTAATACCCATGCATTTGAACCAAAAATAGCCATGTTAACTTCTATAACATAAATATACATGAAGTAGAAGTCAAACTTCACTTCTTTTTCAGATCTTTCAAGTATTTCTTACTGTTTCTCTTTCAGTGGCCAACCTCTTGGCAATGAAAGTAGGTTGCTTCAAAAGTAGGGCTAGATTTGGACTTCTTAGGCTTATGATAATTACTAAGGGTGCGTTTGGCAGAGCTCCCAGTTTCAGCTTTTCCATAAGAAGTTGAGGAGCTCTACCAAACAAGAAAAAATCAACTAGCTTCACATAGGGATCCGAAGAAGTGATTCATGTTTTTTGACTTGCAGCCTAGGAGCCAAAAAAACCTGCTCCCCACCTAATTCACAACCTCCCAATTATGAACCTCCCCACTAAGTTCATAACTATTTCTCAGACAGGAATCACTTCCACTAGAGAATCGATTCCATAGAGAATAAGGAGCCAGAGCTGGAGAATTTGGTTCTGGAGCTCTGCCAAACAGGCCCTAAAACTCTCGGTTTTAGTAAATCCATTGCCTTCAACCTTTCTCTTTCCCTTTATTTTGAAGTTTTTTCCTTTCTATATGTAACATCCCCGTTTTCAGCCATTTGTTAAAAATTTAATTTAAATTAATTAATTTAAAGATTTGGAGTTTATTTGGTTTGATTATTTATCCTGGCATCCTTTCCGCTCGAAATCAGAATTTATTCCAAGTTCATCTACAAATTCTAAATTCGCTTCAAATCAAATTTAAATTTAAATTCAAATTCCAAATCAAATTCAAATTTGCCATCGCATTCATTCAATCCAAAATTCAATTCTGAATCCATTTCTAATTTTAGCTCATTTTCTTTTTGGGCCAGAATTCATTTTCTATTGGGCCTAAAGTCTAAAGCCTCTTTTCTCTCTCTTCTCCTTCTCTGTGCCCGTGCGCATGCCTGGTATCGATCAGAGTAGCAAGCTCAAGGGTCATCCATGGCTTTCTCTCTCCTTCCAAATTCCCAAAGCAACTCAAGCCAAATTAATTCATCAATCAAATAGGTAACCGCAGTATTGGAATGGCAAGAGTCTGGAGAATCATATCCCACGGAAAGCTCGCTCTTTCCTCTTCCGAAACGGTCACAATCATGATCTATCCACGAATCATTGCACCTTCCATAACTCGGCCGTTACTTTGTCTCTTCGCGTGCTTGAGTACCCTATTTGTTCGTCTCAACGCCCCCGTCGCGGTGCTTCCTTTACCTCTCCGTTTTATCATCAGTTGAACCTCCGAATTTGAGTTAGAACTCCGGCCGGCGTTCATCGTCGACATCGTCAGGCTATCTTTCACTCCGGCGAGTTAAACCATGCACCAACCATGTCATATCATGTCTTTTAGCTTGTAGATCAAAAGCCCTCAATCAAATTCTATTTTTGTTGCAGATTTGGTCTCCAATTTAACGTTCGTTCGTCGTCGACCATTCTGCCGTTCACCGCCGATTCCTTGCAATTCGGTAATCTCCAATCCAATTCCTTGCATCCTTATACTCATTCTATCATGTTCTATCCATTGTGCTCACTATTTTTGCAAAATTTCGCGAATCAAAGTTCTCCCCAAAAATTTCGGTCAGCCTGTTCCTGCGCAACTCCATTGACGCCGGCCAGAGCTTATGCCACCGCTGCAGGGGTCCTCTCCGGCCATCTCCAATGAAGCGCCACCCTCGGCCATACCACCTGCCGCCCTCGCCGCCGGCCGCCTTGTTGCATTGCCGCCACAAGACGCTTCGTCTGAAGCCGGGCTATGGCCACTGTGAACTGTCGCTTTGCGCTCTCACGGACGCCGAGCCTTCCACCGCCTCGAGCCGCCGCCTCTGGTGCGCCCTCCACCGGCCGCCTCGCCTGCTTCGTTCATTGTTGTCCATTCCTCTTGCCGCCTTTCGTCTTGTGAGCTGCTTGCCTTCCAAGAACCAGCCATGCCGCTTCCGGCCACCGTGTGCCACCGCCTCCCCGTCGCGCCGCCGTCCCATTTCGCTGTCCGCCATCGCTCGCTTTGGCCCCAATCGCCGGCGCCAGGAGAAGCCAGGACCTTCTCTGTTTCCATGGAAGAGGCTGGAGGTAGAAGAAGGCCTGGAGAGGATGACAAGTAGACCCCACCAGTCATTGAAACAATGGAATTCAGAAAAATCAGTAAAAAGAAAGATTCCGGGAATATTCTCTCGTTTTTAATTTTCCAAACCGAGCTCTTTCAATCATTTTTATCTTTGTCATCCGAACTCCGAATCAAGTGATTCAAGTTGCTAAATTTGTTTAAAATCATCCTCTATCTGTCAGTATTTTTATTATAAATTTTAGATTTTGTTTATTTTCTGTTATTTTATTTATTGTCTCGTTTTGCGCGTAGCCGAAGATTCCGCCGTTGCCGCTGTCAATTCCGAAGAGCTTAAGTGCAATGACGACTTTGCGACCAGAGGAGGCAAGTCTCCTTGATGCACTTTGATCCTATGTTTTAAAAGTCTTTTTATGATTTTATCGAATGCATGGCTAATTTGAGTAAAAATTGATATTTTAATGGATAGGTTGTTTAGTTAATCCAATCTGTTGATAACTCCTTGCTGATTGTTGTTCATGCCTTTGTAACCTTAGATTAATTCTCGTTATCATTTATATCATGATTTCCCTTGATTAGAACGGTAGATCAATGCTTAGGTGCAAATTGATTAAAAATGTCTATTGGGAAAATGAGTTAAAAATTGTTATGAAAGCGTGTTTATAAAATGGTAGTAATGTATTTGCTGCTTTATTTGCGAAATAAAATGAAAGTAAAAATGGTTTTGACTTGAGCGGATCGGTCCGATGGGCGAGTGCGGATGGAGCACTAACTTTTGCTTTGCGCAAGTGCCACTCGAGTCGATTAAGGACCGACGCTTATGATTGTCCATTCTAAGCAAAACAGTACAACCACATGTCCGAAATGGGTACGACCTGGCCGATTAATTTGTAGTAATTTAACTTAGATTCGCCGGATGGTTGGATGTGGGTGCCGGATGGAGGCAGAATGGATTATTCCCACACGGCGCAAGAGGGGGCTTCTGACTGGGTGGATGGAACCCTTCAGTGGTGAAACCTTAGCGGGTCGAGTCGGGTTAAATTATTACATTGTAAAGGTCTTGTCATGATCTCTCTGCCGACACACCAAAGGAAGTGTGTTAATTGCATGGCACTAAGGGTTGATCATGTCGTGTGGGTAAAGTGTACAAACTCTGCAGAGTAAATAAACTATTCGAATAGCCGTGCTCACGGTCAAGAGCGGGCAAAGAATGCTTTCATACTGGTAGACTTGGTTTTTAATTTTGAAAACTGTGGATTTGGGAATTCGAGAGTGGTTAGAACTCTCAGATAGAATTCAGAGCTGGCTGGAACTTGTTTTAAAATCATGACGGATGGAGTCATTGAATGGTTTATCACAATCTTTTAAATTGTGCGGATAGAGCCTGTATACTAAGTGATGGTGGTTAGAACCATCGCTACAAATAATGATAAATTCAAATGTTACAAATAATTGATAAAACTGCTTAACAAAAATTATACATGTACTGTTTAATAAAAATTGCTTTGTGCAAAATGAACCATATAAGCCTCTCTTTGGAAAGCCCTGCATGTTGCATAATTTCCTGACTTGCGAGTACGCTTGTACTCACGTGCTACAATTCAACCTCTTCGAATGCTTTGAGGATACCGAGGAGGAAGAGTTCTTCGCCAGGCTTCGAGGAGGGTGATCCCGAGGAGTAGGTGTGCGTTCCGGCCGCTTTGCCTCGTGGCGTAATGAGTTGGGCTTTTTATTTGTTGTTTTCCATTGTGGTGTCAAGAGCCTTTTGACTCGGTTGTAATAAGTGATCATATGATCGATTTCCGCTTTATTATCGCTTAATACAATGTTCGGTTATGATTATCACTGCTTCACTGTGTGTACTAGCAACTGATCAGGGACTAGTACGGATATGCACAGGAGGTTCCAGATGGTAAATCTGGGGTCTCACACTATACCTTGAAGACACCTGATGTCTTCTTTGGATATTTTGCTCAGCTATTTTTAGTATTCCATGAAATTCAGTGAGCGACTTTTCTAAGCCATTCATATTGTAGTTCATAATGAACTAATCATAATATGGTGGCAAAGACTGAAAAATTATATCCATAACCAAATCTCAGTTCAATGGAAAGACTAACCTTTTTAAATTCTCAATGTAACCAATCATCTTGATCACATAAGCATTAACCGAGGTCCCCTTAGCCATTTTGCATTCATGCAATACTTTTGTTGTCTCATATCTTTCAACACGTGCATGTACCTGAAACAAAATTTTCAGGTGCATGACCATATCGTATGCCCCCATGTTCTCAAATTGCTTCTGAAGCTCTAAGTTTATAGTGACTAACATGAGACATGGCATCCAGTGCATCATCAACATGCTTCTTGTAACTATCCTTTCCAGCACGAGAAACATTGTGAGTTGGTATAGGAGGAACAGGATTATCTAGAACATATTCTTTTCTCACCTGTTTGAGAACAATTCTCAAATTGCAAATCCAATCAAGAAAATTGGTTTGTTCAATTTTTCCTTCTTAAGGATAGATCGCAATGATAAACTGGATGACAAACTATTCACCATTATCTACAACAGATAAAATATGCAAAAGTATGTAAGAAACATATTTATTCTTATAATATTTATCCTATGAAAACAAAATCTACTATACAATTCAAAAGAGTGTCCCAAAAGCGTATAGCATATCTAAGATCCATATTTCACATTGCCCGAGTAAGCTTTGGTATTACTGCTCGAAATAAGGCTATTTAGGTAAGTAAATACTTTGCTAATTACATCTCATGCAACTTTTGATTGATAGAAAATATCTCATAGTAAATCTATCAACTTGATGCCCAGGGCTCAAAAACATTTTGATAGCCCTACCAAGTTAAACCAACTCCTAAGCCAGTAAGCGTCCAACACTTGCATCTATCTTATAAAGATAGTTAACTTTGGCAAGCCCATCAACTAGCGATCGAAATCTTAATAGTGGACAGAATTGGGAAGACAACATCATAACTTAGTTTTAATCAGGGACCAATATGATTAGTACGTTACTAACCCAAATGCTATTAACATAGCAACCTTGGCAATTCTCAAATAAACATCGTAAAAACATGAACAAAAGTAAATATGTATAACATCTTATACATTTAGAGAAGTCAAAATGATTAAATCAATGAATCAGTGTGATCAGATCAAGCTAACAGAAGATTTTATGTTATTGGAAAGATGTTGATCACATCAACATATAACATAAAATACGTATATCTCATACATGTAAAGCAAATCCAGAACTAATGTAATACAATCTGTTCTGATACCACTGTTGGGAAATTAGGGTGGAAAAGACCTAGAAAATTTAAAAAAATTATTCACTTCTCAGACCGATAGCATGCATTAGAACCAATATTTAGAAAATATCAAAAATAATAAATGCGAACCGTGGTCCTGGGAGCGTAAATACAAAGCTTTTGCAGAAGCTCTCGGTAAAGCTCACAGCTTCAACGCCTGGACATAGTAGTGAAAATGGATACGTCAAATCTTCATGGCAGTAGCAGCTACAATCTTTAGGTATCCACACGAACAGGCGGACGACACCTTATGATAGTATATTATTACCATGCAATACGACTCTTTACGATCTTTTATTTAGTTCAAGTGAAGCTTTTCACCTTTCTTTATTTTTTCTCTCAATTTTTCATTAATTTTCTAAACCTGAAACCCAAATTACAACCAAAACACTGTAGCAAAGGCTGTTGCTACAGTACCCAACACTTGCACTATTCATATGTTGGTTGCTACAGTTAGGGATGAAAATGATCGGATATGGATGGATAATAGCTCTATCATATTTATTTTCACATTTTTTTTCAGATACGGATACAGATAATCCAGATACGAATATGAATAATATCGAATACGGATACAGAGTGAATACGAATTGAATCATATACAGTCACAGATATTTATCGGAACTTGATAACCCTTCAGATCGTACATAAGAAATCAATAAAAACACAAAACTAGTATCCTCTTCAAATAGTAACAGGTGTGGCCTCCACAGATTGTACCAGTCTAACTACAGGATAAATTAGCTTGAACTCAAAATATCACCAAGATTTAAGCATTGTATCGATAAAAAATAACTAGGACTATGACTAGTCCTGACTACTTCATAAGGGATGCTGACCATTAGTGCTTCAGAGTTTCAAAAACAACTCAGATCTCCTCAAAACCAAAGAGAGAACCATATATCAATATCACCGCCAAATTTTCAAAGGTGTTGACAATGACATTACAATTGCAGGTATCCCACAAACAAATTGAACTCATGTGAAATTCAAAAAGTTGCTCCTAATGCTCAGAGCTTTAAATATAAGCAGCAACCTGAAAACGTTAGAAGCCTAAAATAGTAGTGCCAACTTCCCAACATTCCACAACCGATATGTAGTTAAGATTAACTTCCCATATGTCCACACCGCTTCTCATCGGTTCATACCACCAACACTACCCTCCGATTGATCAGCTGAACACTCCATTTGGCTTAATAACGCCAAGACAATGCACGCACGGATTCACGGGAATTATGATACTGATTCACGCATAAGTGTACTCCCTACTCGATCATATGAGTGGCAAAACAAACAAACAAAAAACGCTCGCGAAATCTACAAATTTGAAGCGAAGTCTGCATCACCTTGGCGGCTGGGGCGTCACGGCATCAGCGGCGGAGGCGGAGCCGGTCTCCATAGAGGTCATCTGGATGACGGCACGGTCGTTCGACCCCACCGGCCGGTACCGCCGCCTGTTCGGCGGCGTAGGCACCGGCAGAACGTCGTTGGCGCCATCGATCTCTCCGTTCTCCATCCCTCAGAGTAGCTGCAGCACACATAGAAAAGAAGCGCGGTGAGATCTAGAGTTAAGAATTCCATCGAGCAGCTCCCCAGACCCGGCTTCAGATGAGGCGACGAGGATGACGGCAGCGTCACGCCGGGGGGAGACGAGTTGATGGGCCGCGACGGCGCCGGGCCGTCTGCCCTTGGTCTGAGACCTGAGGCCTGAGGGTGAGGAACCGAGTGTGTGTGTCCGACAGTCTGAGGGTTAAGGCTGAGCCGGTAGATTTGAGTACTTGACCAATGACCGGATATTCGAATTTCCAGTTGGTCGGATAATCTAGATGAACCGAGTGTGTGTGTCTGACAGTCTGAGGGTTAAGGCTGAGCCGATAGATTTGAGTACTACCAATGACCGGATATTCGAATTTCCAGTTGGTCGGATAATCTAGATCCGTATCTATCGGATAGTATGTTATCGAATCTACTATCCCAAAAAAAATCCGACCTAAAACTATCCGTATCGGTTGAAAATTATTTGATCCGTTTTCAACCCTAGCTACAGTACCTGACACCTGCCACTATTCATATGTCGTTTGCTACAATGCAAGCCGACATGCTACAATATTTTCCAGCGCTGCTACAGTGATTTTTAGCACTTCTATAATGATTTTTGTGCAAAAATCATATTTTGCACGCGGATTCGCAGTCTTTTTTTGTAAACAACCAGATATCATGTTTAATCTCATTGACACGTATGTCACGAGAGAAAATTTTATAAATATGTCTTAAACCTATTTAGTGTGTAATCCTTCAGGTTCATGCTGTATTGGTAATAAATCGAAAAACTCCTTTTTCGATTCATTAGTCGCAAGTGGCTCCTATCAGAATATAGCGACTATCCAAATTGCAAGGATGTCATTTATCCGACAAACCTTTAATGAATACATGTCGGCCCTTTTATCACTTTGATATCATGGTTTAACTCAAAGTTGAAGTGTGTCACTTTGCATTGTTAAACAGATTTTCTCGATTCTCTGAAGTAGACTAATAAGATCGATTGATTAGCACATTTAATCGTTCAGATGTGGTCATGCACATTCTTTATTCTACTTCATCAAGTGGCCGATTGATATCATTCCCTCAGTATGAGAATGACAAATTCCATCTCTACACGGTTCAAGGTATATCCAAGTGTTGTCTTTATAATTATCCAGTTACGGATAACGTTAGCTAATATCAAGGTATACCATCCTCATGTAAGAAACTATGTTGATCTCAGATCTAAGAATCAATCATTATCATTATACGAAACAACATATGACACTAATCAAATCCTCAATAGGTGTTTTATAAGCGGATCATTCCAATAGCATATACACTTATATGTATTCACACGATTGAATTGTATCACATACTCGTAATCTGTGAAACATGATTTTCAAACAATTCATGTACATGTTTTGAATAAATATTATTGGTGTCCCAACTAATAAATAAACAAGGTATAATTTATAATAATGTCATAATTAAATTACAAAATTTTAAGATCAAATCATATACTTGATGATCTATAATATGATATTATTATAAAAACAACATAAACATAAATACAAGGTAAACATCAATTTCAAATTGCGACAGAAACTCTGTCGCAGGTCCTCTGTCGCAAATTCAAATTGCGACGGAATATTAATTCAGTTAGATAATTTGTTTACTAATTCATTGATTTAGAATTTGCAAAAAAAATATGTCTAATCGTCGACAAATATTATAAGATATTGGACGATAGCAATTAGATGGAATTTTCTTAAAATAATATATTTTTGTAAAAAAATTACAGAAATATTATGTCGAAAAAAAATTACAGAAATACCCTATAGTCGCAATTCCAAATTAACATACATCTTTGTCTCAATAGTCGCAGTTTTGTCGCGGATTGGAATTGCGACTCAAATCACTCGCGGCCACGAGACCGTGGAAATCGTGGCCACTTAAGGGTTTTCGCATTTCATGATGTGCCGAATCCAAATTCAAAAATACGAGAAAATCAAGAGCGACCCACGCAACGCGTGCTACTACTTACGATGGGCGAGATAGCCGACGCTGCCCCAAAGAAGTTGCGAAAATCGAAAAGGCACTCGCGCCATGAAACCACAGAAATCGTGGCCACTTAGGGGTTTCAGAGGGTCATGACAAGCCGGATACGGCCCAAAAAATACGGGAAAAATCAAGGGCGACCTACGCAATGCGGGCTACCACTTACGTATGGGCGAGATAGCTAGACGTTGCCCCGGTAGAAAGTTACGAAAATAAAAAAAAGGCACTCGCGACCATGAAACCACAGAAATCGTGACGGAAACTTTTGTATTTTATACAAAAAATGTCCCATATTTACAGAAATATACAACATCCGTTTAACCATACCCGGAACCTCAAAATCCGGGTATGTGTTAACCGGATTTTCAAATTCCGGGTATGGGGTGGGGCCCCATACCCGGAATACCAAAATCCGTTTAAGACCCCCCTCCCGGGTAGAATCAGCGACCACGTATAAAAATAAAATAGGACTCTAACGACATTGAAAAATTTTGAAATTTTTTATGGAGGTTTATGATAAATTAGTTATATTACCATAAAAATTTAAAATGATTTTAAGATGTAAGAAATTTTTTAAAATTCAAACAATACAACTGTCCTGATAAAACGCTAGCCGACAAGTTTGAACCGAATGAAAAATGAAACAAACCACGTTAGAAAATTTTAAAAATTTTTATCCATGGTTATGATGCATCACTAATATTCCCATAAAATTTTCATATAATGATCAAGCTCTATGAATTTTTAAAAATTCAGACAATGCTAGTGTCCGATATGGCAAAATTCGCATAAAGAGTATCGCTCTAATTTTTAAAAATTTATAAAGCTTGATAAAAATTTTATGGGAACATTAGTGATGCATCATAACCGTGGACAAAAAATTTCAAAATTTTATAGTCGACAACAACTCATGCTATGAACGCTTAAATTATTTGTTGAACATATATAAAGGCACATACACCGAAAGTTCAGATGATAAAATAAGCAATACATTAGATTATATTACAAGGGCATTACAACTGTGACGAAATTGCTTGACGAACTAACTAACGAAAGCACTGTTTGTCATGGTGGAACAAATGATCGTTCCGCCTATCTAGGTAATGTACCGAATGATGTCTCATATTTTCTCGTGATATTACCCGACCAATGTTAAATTTGCGATTTGTCATCTGGACACCGCTCAATCCCTACTATGAAAGAACTCCATGGGGATCCGGTTCACCCAAATATCGCCGAATGGGTGGCCTATGCCGTGACGCTCGGGTGTATAAGACATAATTTTTGGTCTTTTTATGTGGATTTCGCCTCCCATATGGGCATGTCATCCCGATTCCTGGCGCCTTTATGTTAATACCACCCGGTTCCCGCTGGTCTCGCAAGAACGCCAAGGATTTGTTGCATGATGCGGACCTCGCGTACCGCTTCCCCTTGTCCCTTCTTCTTCGAGAGGAGGAACCTCTTGCACCTCTGTGTGTTGGCTATTGGCGAAACATGCGAGACGCCGCCTGCTTTCGCTCGCACTCCACTATATGGTGCAGGAGGTGTGTGTTGGGCTTATCCTTGACAATCGAAAGCGTGCCTCGCAACAATGCAAGATGCCCGCTTTGGTCGTTGAATAACACCGTGAGGCGCACTCGGGTCCGGCTTTTACGGCGGTAGTGGCATCACGAGAGGGTTGCTCCCCCTAGTGAAGTTTGAGATGTGGGTGGTACGTCTCCGGGTCCACCCAGTTGAAGTAGCCGTACCATCATCCTCGGCCAAGGGGCACCGGTAGAATCTCCGGTCCGCTAGATCATCGTGGGTGTATCAACCATCGCCGCAGCCATGTTCGCAAAAGTCGGGCTTTGGTGGCCCTGGAGGAGGTTTTTCCTTTGACTTGAGCGAATTTGCAAGTTTCCTTTTGAACTCCTGTAGCGATGAACTGGTTTAGAACTACTACTTTGTGAGTTTAACATGAGTATGTCGCATGAAACTCACCGATTGGTTGGCCCTTGCCCACCGCCCTAAGCTCGGGTCGATCTAGAAAAGGGACATATCTGGCGGCCTCCCACCGGGTGAAGTTCTCGGCGAAGCGGGTAGGCGCTCGGGCGCTTGGAGAGAAATTCAGAGTCACGCCGTTCCTACCGCCGATCCATTGGAAGAAGCAACACCGGTCCTTGTGCCGAGAAAAGAAAGAACGATGCATGAAATGGTAGTGTTACCTCAGACAGTGGACACCAATAGGTTTACCTTGTAGGTGCGCACAACAAGAGGAGCGCGGGCAAACTGCTCTCCATGGGTAGATTGCATCATCTTCGCCGGTAGGTTGCGAGCATTTGGGTCGAGGCAACTCCGCAGAAACTAGGGCGCCGACGCCATCGCATCCGAATATTCGGGCGGATGACTTCGCTGTCAAGAGGCGATCAGAGAACGACATTGTGCCCTAATTTGTGTAGATTCACCGACGCTTATTGTTTGGTTTGGCTGTGTTGGATGTCTACCCCTCGGCCCTGTTTTATAGTGGTGGTGAGGGGTTACTCCACACAATTACAGCACTTGTCCATTTTGATGGCCTGGTATCCTCTGTGAAAAGCTGCACGACGTGTCACCCATCATCAAAGCTGCACAACCTGAAACCTTATGAGAAAAGCTGCACGACCTGTCACCCTCTGTTAAAGGATGCACGATGTGTCACCCTCTGCCGAAAGCTGCACGACTTGTCACCCTCTGTCAGCCTGAGATGGGTAGTGCTATGTCGCTTGGTGGTCTGCAGAGTATTGTCGAATCACTTTGAGAAAGCTGAAAGTAGCTCATTGCCACATCGCATTGCGAAGGTCCGTGGTGTAAGGCCATCTATTCGCCCACTCGAGAAAGCGCGCATTTAACAAGACATGGGTGATTTGACATTATCATGAAGCTACAATTAAAAATCTCGACAGTTTTAAGAGAAGCCGCATCACCAGATATTTAAGATGACAACACATGAGTGATTTGACAAGACTAGTAGATACAATAAATTAAGAAAGACAACTTCGAGAAAGTCGCATCGATTTATTTCAAATTTGGCAACACAAGAGTGATTTGACATGATACATTGGGGGGCAGAGAACATTTCACACATAATCAAAGCCAAATGACTACATACTGGGTGGATCGAGGCACCTCCTACGATCGTGTCCAGGTTGTTTACATAATTTGCATTTTCGCAAACCGTCCACCGCATCACCAAGGCCCATGTACCTTGTAACTGTGCCCTTGGCCTCCCATGTTGTGTGCGTCTAGTCGCGGGATATGGTTTCCAGGTTGGGCCTTCCATAATCGTTAACGCGAACAACGTACGTGATAATGTTGACGGGGTGCGAGAGGGAGTTTGCAGAAATGGGGTATTTGAGCTCAGAATAATAGAACATAACGTAAGGAAATAAAGTACCATGCATAAGTTTGCTACATAATGTGACAAAGAAATTATGTACAGCACATCTAGTACGAAAGAAAACACCTAACTATGACGCGGTGCTACTCCTCGGGTGGTCCCAGGTTTCCTACGGCGCTGCACATGCCCAGAGGGGTACGCCACCGGTCAGGCTCTGTCCACTGCACTCCTAGCAGTCAGACAGGCCGGAGGAGTAGCGAAGACGCCGGGCGATGGGTGGCTCGGACCGGGCGCCTCGGCGAGCCGCGAGGGGTTAAGGATCGCACCTGCTGGTCAGGGGCGATCTACGAAGAAGTCCAAGTCTATGTCGCCGAGTAGAGAGTAGTCAGCAGAGGTGCTCGCGCTCTGCTCTGGTGCTGCATAGGCCCTTGTTGATAAAGTTGTCTTGTTAGTACATTACATAACATTAAGATCATAAAGATGAAAAGAGACAACAGCGTATACCCGCCGCCATAGGTGCGCACGGCGGATCGCCGCCAACCAGATCCCCTGGACGGAGGAGGGGGCCGCCAGTGTGTGTGGTGTGGCTCGCGCACGGTCGACCTCAGATAGCGGAGGCACGCCTGCGGAACTCAGACGACGCCGTCGCCCTTAGGCCTCCCCGCACGACGAAGCCGGACGACACGGACGCCCTTTGGGCGTACACGCCGCAACGGCCCTCCGAGCTCCTCCGTCGCGACCTCGACTTCGCCCCCGTGCCTAGTCGTGCTAACAGGCGCCCACGCGTGTATGGTCTCCCTAGCAAGGTCGCTCGCACACCTAATTGAAATGCCACTTAGTTCGCATAATTACAAGAACGATACATTGCAAGGATTGTGGAAGAAGTATCGACCGCTCGCTGAAACGCCGAAGTCCGGCCGGGTGGGGTAGGTGTCCGCAACGGAGGGCTCGTGCTCGAGGCGAAGTCAACGACGCACAACCCGAACGCCAGAGGCGTGGTGCGTATCACCGGATGTACTCGTCGTACGTGCCGGGGTAGTACGGGGCATCCTCCTGGTGAACGTCCGCCAACGCCTGTGCCCACTGCTGAACGTGAGGGATCATTCATGCCGCCTAGCTAGTGGCACCAATGTACCCCTTACGTATGACCCTGCATGAGAACATGAGCAATGACGTTAGTTCCGCAAACATGAAAAAAATGCAACTGAAATAGACATGGAAGAGCACTTACATGTGCACGTGAGGTGGGACCACCTCACCGGGGGACGAGGAAGACTCGACGGAGGCCGAATCGCTTCATCACGCGTGCACGGCGACGCCTCGACGCATACGCCGAAAACAAGGTGGCGCCATGTGAACCAAAAGGCGGCGCACGTGCACCGCAAGAAGAGGCCGGAGGTGCTCGCGCCGCTACCACTGGAGGTAAGGACGCCAGATGACACGATCATCTGTCAGCTGGTCGAAGTACATCGGCTACAAAAAAAAGTAATGGTAAAGTTAGAGAAAATAATTTGAAAATAATCGCATAGCTCATGGTAAAGATCAATTTACTAACCCGTCGGTGGCACCACAACGCCCCCATGGTAGGATTCGCTGACGCCGCCCCGGGCCGTGGTAGAACTCAGCCCAGAGGGTCCCGGATCGATGTGCGCCACTGATCTGAACCTCTCAAAAGACCACACCAAGCAGAGAGGACAGCCCGTGAGAAGGGACCAGCCCCACGCGACGACAACCGTCGCAAAAGGCCCCAGACGTCAGAGCCAAGACACCGGCCCCCACGCTAATCGCGGATCTCCTCCATCTCGCGTCGCGATCGACCTCGCAGATCGATCAAGTGCTTGTCGACGGTGTCTCCGTGGGTGGAGGTGAACATAACCCACCGAACACCCACAACAGTACGCCTCGAAGTGGCGATCGACAACGAGTCCCCGCTCCCGTGCCATCCGCCGCTACAAAAAAGTAATGGTCGGGCTTACAACTTTAAGACATAGTGAAATAAAATGTACATAAAGTTAATGTCACTTACGTAAATCAGACGCCCACTTCGCTGCATCGCGCTTGTTAGCGAAAGATGTGTACTCACCGTCACCGGCAAAGACGTCCCACGAACGGGCTAGGAGCTCCGCCGCCACTCGGTGGACGCCCTCAGCACTACCGCGCGCCCGGTGCAAGGTAGGCCAAGGTAGGTCACGCCCTCCAAGCAGGGCGCCATCTCACCGCACGGAGGTGAAAGGTGTGCGCTTCTTGGCGCCAACGATCTACCAAAGCGTAAGCAAGCTCCCGTCAGACGGAACCTCCTAGAGGCACCGCGCCCATCCTCTCGTGATTCCGCCATGGTCACCTCCACCATCCGTGCATGGGCAAGAGTCCCGCAGCCTCTCAACTCAGAGGGAAGACATTTTCACAACTATTAGTTCAAATGAACAAGATTTAGTAAGGAAGTCTGCGAAAAGTGGATTTAACTCGGGAACCCATCGGGGTCGACCGCCATGCCCTCATCGGGGTGCGCAAGTGAAGGGCACTCAGCTTGAACGGTGCCTCCCCCTCTGGAGGCAACGCGGTGGCCAAGCGACTCCGATGAGTCGCGTCGACCACTGGGTCCAGCAACTCTCCCTCCATCGTCATACCTGCAATTGAATAAAACAATATTAGTACAAAATTAAATGAACAATTAAACTGATGCAGTGATTACAAATAGAATTTGAATACAAGGTACCACACTCTATAGTCCAAAAATGCTAACAACTAGAATGCGATAATGACACATCCAACGAACATACAAATTCGAACCAAATAGAATTCGGTAATAATACATCCAGCAAATAGAATTCGGTAGTAGTACTGATGGATACCCGGGGCATGGGTACCCCAATGCCCAGTAAACGAATGGGCCGCCACGCCTCAAGCTTCGAAGTTGGGGCCCCGCCAAAGATGCCTGATTCAACATACTGGGCTCGAGAGGCGCCCGACTAGCACCGCGAGCCTGACGCCTCCAAGCCATGGCCAGACGATCGGAAACAATCCGACCAACGGTCGGACCGCCAGAGCCCCTACCAAAGCTCAAAGCCATCTCCGCCGAAAATGACATCGATCATCACCAACCGTCTCTCGCTCCGTCACCTACCCCGCAGCATGACACCTCGGCAGGACCACACGAAACCAGAGGCTCCTTCCGAGGCGGCAGTGGCGGCGCGCCGAGCCCGGCCACATAGACACGAATAGGGAAGGAAGCGCGCTTCCCAAGGTAATTCCGGCCAGCGCCTCGACGCCAAGACTTGACCGGCGACGGAAGGCGTGTACGCCGCCCCCCGAAGAAAGCGGAACGACACGCCACCATATGTGTCCATCGCCCATTATGGAGCGCGCCATCACCCGTCAGGCGCCAAATCCGAGGCGGAGGATCAGACACCAAGGCAGAAGACCAGACTCCCGGGTTTAGGGGACCCCATCCCCCTTCTTTTTTTCTTTCTTTCCCCGTGTAACCTACTTCCTCTAGCTATATAAGGGGAAGCAGGACCCTCCGGAACAGGGAACGGCATAATCGATAGCGATCCTAGAACTCGGGCGCATTCGTAATGCCGAGTCCCACATTCGCGACCGCCTTAGCCAACTCCTTCAAGACGAGGCACTCGGGCCGACCTCGATCCTGCTTGTAAGCACCGTGGAGACCTCCCATCTCGTATAATATACGATCGCCTCACGAATCGGAGTAGGGACCTTCACCAACCAAGATAAACCTTGACTCTCTTGGTCTAACCATTCAGTGAGGGGATCGCGCCCTAGACCTACAAATTTACTTGCCGCTTCAAACACCGACAACGCGCGCTGTAGGGGCCTCGCGGCTGACAAGATCTTCGATTCCCATACGCCCTCGATAGCATTCTTCGCCGGGCGA
Organism: Guadua angustifolia; assembly: GCA_036346375.1. NCBI lineage: Eukaryota > Viridiplantae > Streptophyta > Magnoliopsida > Poales > Poaceae > Guadua > Guadua angustifolia. The sequence continues at coordinate 28,739,054 of CM070519.1, forward strand.
AGAAGCTTACGCCAGAAGTTGGATTCGCTTCGGCCCATCGACTTCGCCGCCACCACGGCGGAGAGCTTGTACTGCGCCCCGTCGCGCCTCAGACTCTGATCCTCGCCGACACTGACCTCGCTGCCTCTCTCGACAATCTTCTACCGAAGCCCCGCCATGAGCCTCGATGTCGAGCTCACCACGCGGCGCGCCTCGGCCGGGTGGCGCATAATGGGTCCGTAAGGTGGCGCCGCCTTCCCCGCAGGCCCGTGATTTCGTAGCCATGGCCTGCTACGCTACGCCTCCATCCACGAGATATTGGAGAGTTCCTCCGACCACGATTCTAGTTTCGCCACGAGTTCGCCGGAGAACCGTACTCTTGTGAATGCAACATGGTCAGTGCGATCGAGCAACCACCACGACTTCTCCAGTCAAGAGGTCCACCTCCAACAAGACTGGTGCCGGAGGTGGGCCACCAAAGATGGACAAGCAGCGCCTGAGCCGGACGCCAAACGCCAAGCTCGACAGAGCAGGGCCGACCCGGCCGAGCCACTCAGGCCCCACCGGCACCAGAGGCGGCAGCACAGGCGCGCCAGGTACACCAACAATTGGCCGAAGGGTCGGGCTCCGTCCCGTGCTTCCCCCTCCCGTGTCAGAATTTCGCCGCGGCCGCAATCCTGCTCCGAGGCGTCCCTGAGCCGGATGAGCCCAAGGCTAGGGCCACCTACCAGCACCTCCGGGAGTTGGTAGAGCGTGTCAGACAAAGACGCATCCCAGCTCTCACCACCACGCGAGGTCCCACTCAGCGCCCGGAGCTGTGGTCGCCATGGTCTTAAAAAAACCGCACCACGCCGGAACGGCCTCAGTTCAGACACTCCGGCGGCCAAAGGTTCGCCACAACCACGACTATCGCGACACCTCGACGCGCGAAGAGGTCGGCGGAGAAGTGGTTCGATCGCGAAGTCATGGATAGCCGGCCGGCGCCAAGAATCGCAGTTTCGAGCCTCGACGGCCCGGGGCATGTGCATTTTCACGGGAGATCCGAAAGGCGGATTTCCTCGCCCGGTTTCGGGCACCCGTCAACATAACCAAGTACACGGGGGCAACAAACCCCGGTGTATGGCTGGAAGACTACCGGCTCGCCTGCCGAGCCGGCGGGGCCACTAATGATTTTTTCATCATTCAGTACCTCCCCATATACTTGGCGGACTCGGCTCGAGCCTAGCTCGAGTATCTGCCCGCGGGAACTATCAGGAACTGGACCGACTTGAAGAGCGTCTTCGTCGGAAATTTCCAGGGCACATACAAACGCCCTGGGAACTCCCAGACCCGAAAAGTCGCAACAATAGCCGGAGACGCCCGACTATATCCGCACTTCTCCCAACAAGGTAACGAGCTCCCGACATCGCCGATGCCGACGCTGTGGGGCGTTCATCTACGGCACCACGTGCAAAGCTTTGGTACACAAGCTGGGTTGCATCAAACCCAGGACCACCAAGGAGCTACTAGACATCGCCACCAACCACGCCTCCGGCGAGGAGGCCGTGGGGGCCATCTTCGATAAAGGGAAGGCAAAACGCGAGTCTGGCACCGAGCCTGCCGTCCCTTCCGACCGTTCCGACAAGCGGAAACGGAAGGGGAAGCAGGCCCGCGAGGACCACATGGTTGCCGCCACCGACCGCCCTGTCAAGCAGCAGGCGCGGCAAGTGCCCGACCACTTCGAGAAATTGATGGAGAGCCCGTGTCCGAACCACGGGTATCCCGTCAAGCACAAGTACCGGGACTGCGAGGTCCTGAGACGCTTCCTCTCTGGGAACCCCACGCAGCCACGGGGTAAGGGGAAGAAGCGCGACCCGACGCCGGAGGTCGGGGAGGAGAAGGCATACGACGGGTTCCCGGAGCCCGATGGATGCCTTGTGATCTTCGGCGGACCGGTGAGCTACGCCGACAGACGACGGCAAAAGCTCGCCTATCGCGAGGTACACACAGTGGCTCCCGCCGTGCCGAAGTACCTCCGATGGTCGGAGTCCCCGATCACCTTCAGTCAGACGGACCACCCCGACCACATCCCGCAACCAGGAAGGTACCCGCTTGTCGTCGACCCCATCGTGGGGTCAAAGCGCCTCACTAAGGTGCTTATGGACGGCGGCAGCGGTCTCAACATCATATATGTTGAGACACTCGACGCCTGGGGTCCTCGCCGACCCTGCGGCCGAGCAAGGCGCCTTTCCATGGTGTCATTCCGCCAAGAGCCTACCGCCGGGCAGTCGACCGCCTGTCACCTTCGGGGCCCGAAACTTCCAGATCAAGCCCTCACCTTCGAGGTGGTGGAGTTTGCGTGTTCCTACCACGCTATTTTGGGGAGGCCGTGCTATGCTAAGTTCATGGCGGTCGCCAACTACACGTACCTAAAGCTGAAAATCCCGGGGCCACGAGGTGTGATCACCGTGGCCTCGTCATTCCAGCTCGCTTTCAACTGCGAATGAAGCGGTTGTGAGCTAGCCTCGGCGGTCATCGCATCCGCCGAGCTCGATAACTACCGGAGGGAAACCTCGGGGTCTGCCCCTAGCTCCAGCAAGTCGGGGCCTGGATCCTTCAAGTCCACCGAGGACACGAAGGGGGTCGCGGTCGATCCGGAAGACCCATCCAAGACCGTACGAGTGGGAGCTGCCCTCCCCGCCAAATAGGAAAGCGCCGCTGCGACTTCTGGCGCTGAATCGAGATGTCTTCGCATGGAAGACCTCAGACATGCCGGGCATCCCGAGGGAGGTCGCCGAGCACGCCTTGAACATTCGACCTGGCGCAAGGCCGGTCACCCAACGCCTCCGCCGCTTCGACGAAGAGAAGCGCAGACTCATAGGGGAGGAGGTAGCCAAGCTTTTGGAGGCAGGGTTCATAAAGGAGGTACGCCACCCTGCCAAAAGAATAGCCAAATGGGCACTCGAGCTCAATGGCCATTATATTTCGTTCGTCCCCAGAACAGCGATCAAGTCGCAGGTCCTGGCGGACTTCGTCGCGGAGTGGACCGAAGCCCAGGCGCCACCTGTGCTAGAGGATCCCGAGTACTGGACTATGTATTTCAACGGATCCTACATGAAGAACGGGGCAGGTGCCGGAGTCGTTATCGTTTCACCGCTCGGCAACAAGCTTCAGTATGCCATTCGACTGCTCTTCGACGCTACCAACAACGTCGCAGAGTACGAAGCCCTTGTCAACGGCCTCCGGATCGCGGCCGACCTCGGCGCACGACGGCTTTACGTGCACGGCGACTCCAAACTGGTGGTCGACTAGGTCATAAGGCCACGGAGCCTCGGGACCCCCGCATGGCGGCATACTGCCGCGAAGTGCGCAAGCTCGAGGAGAGGTTTAAAGGATTCGAGCTCCACCACAGCTATCGACGCTACAACGGTGAGGCCGACTACCTTGCCAGCCTCACCTCCAACAAAGGACCGGTTCCGTCCAGATCTTTGTCCACGACCTCCACCACCGTCCGTCCGACTGCACCTAACGGTCGAATCAAATGGTTAGCCCGCTGCGGACTTCGGATGAACCAACCACCGATCCGTCAGACGCGGCCCCACCCGACCCCGACCACGATGTGCTGACGGCGGACTCCGACTGGATGAAGCCCTTCGTTGGGCGTTTGACGGACGGATCGCTCCCCGCCGACCCAACCGAGGTTCGACGCCGCCGGGCGAAATAAATCATTCGGCCCCGGTCGGCGAAGACTTTTACAAGAGGAGTCGCTCCGGGGTCCTCCAAAAGTGCATTCCGGCCGATCAAGGGAAGGAGTTGCTGCTCGACATCCACGGTAGGGTGTGCGGCCATCACGCCGTCCCGTGGTCTCTCGTCGGAAAAGCCTTTCGGCAAGGTTTTTACTGGCCGACCGCCGTGGCCGACGCCGAACAAATCGTTCGCACCTGCGAAGGGTGCCAATTTTTTGCCCGACAAACGCATATGCCTACGCAAGCCCTCCAGACGATCCCCATTACATGGCCGCTCACTATGCCCGGGACTCGACCGCTCGCCATTCAAAAGGCGCCCGGGGGCTTCACCCATCTTTTTGTCGCAGTCGACAAGTTTACCAAGTGGATAGAGGCAAAGCCGGTCGCTTCCATCACGTCGGTGTAGGCGGCCGACTTCTTCCGTGGCATTATTTATCGGTTTGGAGTCCCGAACTCCATCATCACCGACAACGGCACGCAGTTTACGGGGAAGGAGTTCCTCGAGTTCTGCGACGATTTCAATATCCGCGTCGACTGGGCAGCCGTGGTTCATCCGCAGATTAACGGTCAGGCCGAGAGGGCGAACGGCATGATCCTTCAAGGGCTCAAGCCGCAATCTTCAACAGATTGAAGAAATCGCCAGGACGCTACGCCGAGCTACCTCCGCTCGAGCTGGAGCTCGCGAACCACGCCAACTCGGCCGACCGGCTTTACACCATTTTTTCGGTATTCGACGCCGGTTGCCCCACCGACCGACCTCGAGCACGGGCGCCTCAAGGCTACAGACTTACGACGAGACGCGGGGCTCGAGTCGCAAAGAAGACGCTGTCGACCAACTCGATGAGGCACGCGACGTCATTGCCCCACGATCCGCTAAGTATCAACAAGCGCCACGGGCGATACCAGAGTCGCTATGTCCGCGGTCGGGCCTTCAACGCTGGCGACTTGGTCTGCGGCAAGTTCAGGCCCAACCAAGGGCGACACAAGCTTTCGCCCCCGTGGGAAGGCCCCTTCACCATCGTTGAGGTCATCCGACCCGGTACTTACCGACTCAAAGATGCGAACGGCGGCATCCTATCAAATGCCTAGAATATCGAGAAGCTCAGACGGTTCTACCCGTGAAGTTTACCCATGACAAATGCTGGTTCCCGATCTACCACTGCCGCTTCCGGCAGAATCGGAGGAAGGAAAGCGAGGGTCGAAACGCCATGCAAAACAAGATTTTCCAGGGAAACATTGTATTTCTAAGGAAACAATACGAGTGCTTATTACAAGAGCAAAATATGGAGGACGCAAACCCACTCCCGCAATATACATCGCCCAAAGAGAGGAGTGCAAAGATCTGCAAAACGGAGCCGGAGGCGATTTGATGGGGCGGACGCCTCGACACCAGATTGCTCGCCGCAAGGCGAAGTTCAGGCGAGCGCGAGGACTCCTACTCCTAAGGATCCAGCCGAAGAAGGCATCGCCCTCCCGGAGCTTCCGCTATCCTCGACTCGCCATCCGAGACCTCCAGTGCAAGGCCACCACCGCTTCCACCGCCTCCTCACTGCTCGCGCTGGGCGGTTCGCCCTCAATCCGGGCGACGGTCGCCGGGTCGAAGAGCGTGACTGCCGGGCGCAAAGACGCCAAAGACGCACTCGCCACCAAGATCACGCCACCTCCGCCTCGTGGCGGAGCGCCACAGAGCGCGCGGCAGTCCTCCAAAGCCTCGGCCGCCGAGTAAGGCCGGCGCGATCACGCCACTTGCAGCCATGGTGGTTCGCTCACCAAGCACTCTGTGGGCTCAAAGCTTCGCCTATACTCTCATAGGCGGGATTTGAGCATGGAGAGGAGGACTGCCGTAGAGTCAAGTTCCGCGCCCTCGGGCCACCTCGGCCTCGGCGGCCTCACCATGATCACTGGGCCGCCACTTCATCCTCGGCGGCTCGAAGGCGCCCATGAGGCCGACGCCCGCCTCCTGTATGGCGAAGACGAACGTGAGAGGCCAAAGCCAGCGTGACCTCGCTAATGCGCCCACCATGCCGGCCGCCCACGCCTCGGCAAAGAGGTCGCTAGACACCGCCGAGGCGCGCTCAGCGCCACCGCAGAATGGCGCCGCCGACCCGCTTAGCCGGCTCGGACCTATTGGAGGCAAAGACGAAGGAACGCCGTCAGCCTTGAGACCCCGGTATCTCGCCAAAGACAGCCGGACAATGACTTACGCGCGCGGAGGGTTCCAGATGTAAAAGGCCGGCGAGGGAAGGTTAAGCCCACCTCTCGCCGCGGCCTCGGAGGAGCCTTCGTCCACCCGGGGCTTCTTTGGGTGCGAATCCCGAGGGCCCACCTCTGCCGGTCGCTTCCCAGTCCTTTCGTCATCACCACCTCCGCTGGCCATCGCACCGCCGGGTTTCACTTTGAAGATGAACTTGGAAGGCGGAGAAAACGAAGAAGCACAAATGCAATGGCTGAGGGGGGCTATCGCTTCGCCCCGCACCCCATATTTATAGAAGCGGAACGAGGCGGTCCGAACTATCGCCTTTCACAAGGCTTTTGCCGCCGTGTTGTCAGACCCTCGCCCACACAAGGGCGGGACAGCCATTAAAATCCCACTTCGCATTAAATGACGACGCGATGACACGGGCGAGGGACACCGCCAGCAGACAGATACATCCTTCGATTTTCGCCGGACAAGACTGCCACGCTAGCGAAGTCGCAGAACTCCGAGATTCGTGCCATTCGGGCGATGCATCACGGTCCGGGCGAGCGCCGCTCCCGAGGAAGCCACGTCCGCCCCATCGTTCCTTCTCCTCCAAGCCAAGACGCGACGCCTACTAATTTCCCATTGTGCATCCAATGCTAATGGGACGCTAGCGAGCAACAAGACAGCGTTCCAGGCCAGGAGCCTAAAAAATATAAGGCATCAGACTCTCCTTTACGTTTACTTTAAAATCTAGCGCTGCGTGCCGACCACGACTTGGTCCCCACGCACCGCTCGGGGGCTAGGGCGAGGGCGACGCCACCAGACGCTCGCGGCGGGTCACATTCGAGCGGTCGGAATCCGACGGTCGCTGTTCCCCCAACGGTAACCTCACGACCAGCGCCACGGCCACGCCCGCTGGCTACGATCACGAAAGTGGCACCTCGCGGAAAAAGGAAGTGTCTCAGACGGACGATCCGTAGTTGTCGGGAACGCCGCTTCCCGCCCAAAATGTGACCAGCGCTCTTGCTCCCAGCGCTCGCTCAAGATCTCTTTTGCGTTTTCCTTGGAAAGGGCAAACACGCCAACCTACGTCCGAACGACCTCCGCGGTTTCTAGGACTATGGTCGCTGAGCGGTCACCAGTACGAGGAAGCGTGAAACTCTGTGAACGGCGTAGAAACGAGCCCCGATTCATTACATGCCAAAAGTTTTTACATCCTAAAAAAATGTTTAACTTCATTCATACTCTCCGTGGAGGACCATCTGCGGCGATATCTCATCGGCTATCGCCCGGGCATGCGGTTCGACTTGAAGTGCGAAGCGTTCGATCTCCTTGTCGGTCCGATTCCCGGCGATCCCGCTGCTAACCTTTTCCAGGTCAAGGCCGTTGTAGAAGGACATGGTGCGGACGAGCGCGGAGGAGGCCCCGAGCGCGGCGCTTATGTTCACCGAAGTTCTCGACGTGCCTCGCACTCGAGCTAGCTTTGGCCGTGAGTGAACTTGTGTTCAAGCGGCACCAAGCACTTTGGCCGCAGACGGCCCGACTAACTTTTCCTAGGGCTGCCACTCGGCGCCAGATCGACCGACCGCCTCCGCCACCTGCAGCAGGCTGCCTGGGCCGCCTCGCCGCCACGATCGCGATCACGCCTCCACCGCCAACCTCCGGCTTCCGCAGAATCTCGCCAAGGTTCTTTGCACTCAAGACCAAAGCAAAATCAAAAGCATGACCAACGGATGGCATTTCTTTTAAATCAACCAAAGCGCCGATCCCTTACCAGCTGATGAGTCCGTCATAGCAGTGAGCCTGGCCCGGGTCTCCTCATCGAGCTTCCTCGCCGCCACTTTCGCCTCGAGCGTGTCTCGCACCATCGCCTCCGCCAAGGGACTCCACCGATACCTCACTCAAGGATCGACCGCCGGCGCTCCTCCTACAAGACGTCGGCAATCTCGTTCATCGCTCAAGGCCTCCCTTGCCTCCGATCACACGCCGCGCCCGGCCTCCCGAGCCTCGTGCAGCCGGAGCCCGCTTGAAGCGGTCCTTTCCGCTGCCATCCTCTCGTCATGCAGCGGCGAGGAACCGGACTTACCATCCGATCGCTTCAAGAACGCCGCTAAACGCCGACATCCCGTCAGTCCGAAGCAAAATCGTCGAGGATTGGGACAAAGGACCAGAAGGCGGCTTACTATGCCGGGCGAAGTCGATCCCCGGTGATGGCGCCCAAAGACCGTTGAGGACTCGAGGAGATGGCCTAGACTCGTCCGAATCTGGTCCATCTCGGTCCTGGCCTGCCGTGAGCCCTCCTGCAGGGACTCCCATTCCCCGATCTCCACCCCGTCGTCCAGGACGAATAGCGGCCGGCCGGACGAATCGCTGCCCGGCCAAACCAGTGTGGTTGGAAGCGGTCGAGAGAGCTCACCCACGGTCGCCTTGGCGACTCGCGTCGGTAGTGGAACATCCACCGCCGCCGCCGACGGGTCGGCAGCAACGATCGCCGGTGCTTGCACCATCCCGTCCGGCGAACCCCTGAGCGGCGACGGCGACATCGCACCCAGCGCCAAGACCGCCCCAAGCGACGACCCTCCTGCGATCGGCGGCAGAAGATCTTCCTCGCCCTCGTCAACCCTTGGTTGCGGCGCCGGATCACCAAGAGTTGCCGGAGCCTCGTGGTGCGCCGGCCCCGCCAGTGGCTCTGGTACAGCCTCAGGCGAGTCGGGAAAAGATGCACGGTGATAAAGAAGACAGTAACAACCAATCGTGTGAAGACGCTTCTCAAAAATTTCATTTATCCCAACTCGTGTAGGACTAGAAGGAGCAACAGCTTCGAAGACACTACTCACCCCATGCCGGCGCACGCCGACGAAGGGATGGAGTAACCGGACAGTGTAGTGCAAGAAACAAGAAGACAATAACCTTTTCTCTCTCACGTGCTCCAGACAAAGAGGACATCTCCTTACATACTACTTGGAAGGAAAGTAGATCAACGTGTAGCAAAATTGGAAACCACATTAATCGTAATTAATATGTGCAATAATAGCCCTAAAGATTAGTGTGATTCAAATGTTTGGTCAACTCCACACACAACCAAACTCGAAATCATCGCACCATTCATGTGCATGCCACATGGGGGCGGGCGATGGCGTGGTGAGGTGAGCTAGAGCGAGCATGTGCATGCATATAGTCTTCTTTTGCCTGTTTCAACTAGGCATAGACATGTTCCCACTTATATATGGGTGTCCCTCCGCTTGGAGTAGCAATATAGTACTAAACTTCTCACCTTTCAACATACATGAATTGGCATTTGGAATTTTATAGGATTTGAAGAATATTATTTGGGTCAAGCCAATAAACTCCAACAATCCTATATCATATCCCAAAGGCACAACAACACAAAATTTTGCCAGATGTCCTAAACGATGTTAATATACCAGATTTTTAGTGGAGACCAGTTAGGATTAAACTCCCACTTAGAATCAAAAGCTACATTCATCCACAACTACACAATCGACTACGCCTTAAATTGGCAGACATGTTAGGAGCTGATACTTGCTGTCGATAGGCCTCCCCTCAGTTGGAGCATATATGTCATGCTCATACAGCTCATCATGAGCTTTTTAGTGAGCTTTCACGTCCCATGGACTGCGACCAACAGTCTACTCACATAGGTGTGCTCTCACAAGAATACCCTGTAGGGCAGTATCTCGCTACCTAAAACCTCATAATACATTAAGACAAAGTCAGCCTACCATATAGACATAAGAGCACTGCATCTTTAGCAGAGTGAGATATAGAATAAGAAAGTACTCTCCAGTCACCCAACAACTTGTTTATCCTAGAGCCTACTTCATGAGATCTCCAATCATGTAGGACGGGTTGCCACCGTTGTGTAACTCACGTAGGTGTTATTCCCATCTCAATCGATGTATTATCAATTACTCTTCATGACAACCCCTTTGTAGAGGGATCTACCATATTTTTAACTATTTGGATGTAATCCAGAGCTATTACCCTAAAGTTTCTCAAACTTCTAACAGATTGCAATCACCTTTTCACATATCTTAAAGATTTCATACTATTCTTTGCACTTCTCACTTTTATGATAACTATTTGGTTATCACAATACATAAAGGATAGCTGGTATTAGTTTTTCAACCACTAGTAAATCCATTAAGATCTCTCATAGCCATTTGCCTCAACAATGCTTATGCATAGCACTATGAGTTCTACCTCCATGGTTAACCTTGTCAAAATAGTCTGTTTATAAAACCTCCATGAAACAGAAACACCGCATAGAGTGAATACATATCTACTTGTGACTTTTATCTCATCAGCATCAAAAATCCAAATTGAATCATTATATTCCTTAAGTACACAGGATGCCCAATATAGTAAATTCCGTAACTCATTGTACCTCTTAAATGGTTCAAAACCCGCTCAAGTGTGCGCTAATGATCATCTCACAGATTAGAGTGCACTGACTCAATTTGCTTATAGCAAAAGACATGTCAGGTCAGGTAGCACTAGAAGAGTACATGAGTGATCAATAATCTGATAATACCTCAACTGATCTTTTTCTAGTCTTCGGTTCTTTCAAAATATTAAACTAGGATCATAGGGTGTTGGAGAAGACTTGCTATCCATATAGCTAAATCGGCTCAAGACCTTTTCCATATAATGGGATTACAAAAGGCTAATCCCCATCCTCACCCTTGATCAATTTGATGCTTAAAATGACATCAGCTTCTCTCAGATCCTTCATGTCAAAACTTTGGGGTAAAAATGACTTAACCTCATTAATCGCATCAATGTTTGTCCTACAGATAAGTATGTCATAAACATACAAGCATAGAATTACTTCTTTACCACCACCATACTAGTAGTATACACATTTATCAGCTTCATTTACCACAAACCTCATAGTTGTCGAAGTTCTATTAAACTTCTCATGCCATTTTTTTAAGGTACTTGTTTGAGCCCGTACAAGGATTTCAATAACTTACAAACCTTGCCCTCTTGTCCAAGTACCACAAATCCATTAAGTTGTTCTATATACATTTTCTCATCCAACTCTCTATTAAGGAAGGATGCCTTTATATCTATTTGATAGTCTAGAAGATTATGTGACACAGCTAAGGATAGAAGTACTCAAATAGTGGTTAATCCGGCAACATGTGAGTAAGTATTAACAAAACCCTTGCCTTTTATTTGGGTATAACCTTTAGCCACAAGTTGTCGACGTTTGTCGTCGGCAATAATGAAAAGGGGGCTAGGCGCTGGATCGGAAGCTCGATGGTAGCACAAGACGCACGATGTATACTGTGTTCGGCTCTCGCGGTGGAGATAATACCCTAGTCCTGTGCTCGGGATTATGTATGTGGCTAGCTAATAGTCGATGAGATTGTCTTCGCCTGGTCTTCTCTCCTTCTCCCCACCCCTTTATATAGCGGAGGAGGGCGGTTACAAAGGAGAGTCCTAATCGTTACAAGGTGGAGATTATATCTCTTTCCTAATCCGCTTAATATGATAACGGATAGGATTACAATTATATCCTCCCTAAGCAGGTCGGTTTCTATCTTCGGTTTCCTTGTCACAAGATGGCAACCTCGCCTCTTGGGCAATACCCATCTTCATGCAATGGCTTGGCCTATCCCCTTGGGTGGTCCTCACTACTGCCATGCAGATACCCGGTCCATATACTCCACAAGAGCTCCCGAGTGCTTTATGATCGAATTGCCGCCTTCCCGTCGCAGCTCAACCGAAATCAAGCTTCATGCCAATGCTTCCAGCTTCTTGACGTAGTTTCGACTTATTTTCCTTTCGGAAAGTGCCCATTGTAGGCAAAGAGATCGTGAAGGACTCAATAGAGCTCCACGCGTTGAATTATATCCGACTGTTGCGGCGTACAGTTGGTGGCTCCTCATGGGGTATACCGTATTCCAAACGATATACAGAAGTCAAAACGCTTTTCCCGCTCAAGGCGAAATTCAGCGCCGCTTCCTTTAAATTCATTCGTCGCCGAAGTTGCTGATGTAGTAGCCCTGAAATCATGTATATGCAGAACTTAGGCAATGTAAAAACCATTCACTCGGATGTGGTGTCCGACTGGTTTATGTATAATTTTAGAGTTTTTTACTCCTTTTCCTTATTGATTTTGAATTCATCCGAGTTGTTTGACTTTTTTTGTTTAAGCACTCGCCTCGACAAATATAGCCCCGAGCGCCGGAGTCGGCTCATGGCCCTCTTTCCTGTGCACGCATTTTGGGTGACTAAAGTTCGCGTTAGGGGGTCGAGCTTCACAACTCGGAATCGACGACTCGGATTCATTTGCAATCGTTAAGTAAAGGAAGAAAAATACAACTCAGAATAGATGCGACAAGACACTATTAGGTGTAGCCTCCGACTTCATCGCTTAGTTGAGAATCAACTAAGTAGCAAGTCCAGAGGAAAGTCGCAAACTAACAAGATTTCTTAATGTAGGAAACAATAAACGACCAAAGAGTGTTGCGCATGCTAACACTATTAGGTGTAGCCCCGACTTCATCGCTTAGTTGAGGATCAACTAAGTAGCAAGTCAAGAAAGCCAATAATTTTATAATGACATAATTTGAGTAAACAAAGGACTTAGCCGCTTTATGCTCCGTGTGTTGTTGATTTATCGTGTTGTCCTTGCTCGTGGCGCAGCATAGGCTTGCAATGAGCCGAAGGTGGCGCTGGGCGCAGCGAGGCTCGTGGTCGCGGGGTTGGCGCCGGGCGCAGGCGTGGCTCGTGGCCATGCCAAGTATAGCGCTAAATGGCGCAGCGTGGCTCGTGGTCGCGCCGGTTGGCGCCGGGCGAGGCGTGGCTCATGGTCGTGCCGGTTGGCGCCGGGCGCAGCGTAGGCTCTGGCCGTGCCGGTTGGCGCCGGGCGCAGCGTGGCTCGTGGTCGTGTCGGTTGGCGCCGGGCGCAGCGTAGGCTCTGGCCGTGCCGGTTGGCGCCGGCGCAGCGTGGCTCTTAGCGTGCGAAGGTTGACGCCGGGCGCAGCGAGGCTCGTGGCCGTGTCGGTTGGCGCCGGGCGCAGCGTGCTCGTGGCGTGCCGGTATGGCGCTGGGCGCAGCGTGGCTCGTGGCCGTGCCGGTTGGCGCCGGGCGCAGCGTGGCTCGTGGCCGTGCCGGTATGGCGCTAAATGGCGCAGCGTGGCTCGTGGCCGTGCCGGTTGGCGCCGGGCGCAGCGCGGCTCGTGGTCGCGTGCGGTTGGCGCCAGGCGCAGCGTGGCTCGTGGTCGTGCCGGTTGGCGCCGGGCGCAAGCGTGGCTCGTGGTCGCAGCCGGTTGGCGCTTCGGCGCAGCGTGGCTCTTGGCCGACTTAGTCCTAATAGAGGCTTGAGTTGCTTGATTAGTGGAAACACATCACTAGCCGAGTGACGAAGCTCCCGAGTTGTTGTAGCAAAGCAAAAAGCGTCAATGAGGGTCGAGCGGCAGACAAATTTCCCGAGTTCCGTATAATCGATTTAATCACGGGGAGCGCCAGGTTTATTGCCTCCATGCATTATATGTGTCAGGCTTAATACCGACACCAAAATAATTTCTGTTAGCTCGCCGTCTAATCTTGGCCTGGTTCCGAGTGGTCGGATGGACGAGCCCGAGACGGACACCTATCAACGCAGGACTTCTCGTCGATCATGCGAAGCATATGGGCGAGAAGCTCGCGCACGCACCACCTGGTGAAAACTCCTCGAGGTGGTCCCGCCTGGTGAAAATTCGCGTATGCAGGACTTCTCCGCGAGAGCATATATGGCAGGCCCGAGAACCGACGCTTGCTGGCCTTGATTTCTTGCATCTCCGTGGCGAGCCCGGAGATCAGGTACACCACGCTAGCCTCCCTGCCGTAGTCAGAGTACTTGAGGCGGAATTTCTTCACGCTGCTGGAGTAGCTCGTCCACGTCATCCTGCTTTTGGGACACGCCGCCAGGAGCTCCGGATATTTTGCATGCATGCATGCAATCCACGCCACGCGCAGACGCCCAAAGAAGAAACAAAATTTCGCCACCGAATCACACGCAGACGCCACGCATGCATGGAAGCTTTTGTCGAGGAGAGAAAAACTTAGCGCTAGAAAATCTCCGTGCCACCGCGCGAAACTCACCACGGAGAAAAAGCTAGACTTCCATCGAAGATTGCCATCAAGCTCGCCAAGATTGATCTTAGCGCAGCCCCTACCGGCGCGCCAACTGTCGACGTTTGTCGCCGGCAATAATGAAAAGGGGCTAGGCGCCGATCGGAAGCTCGATGGTAGCACAAGACGCACGATGTATACTGTGTTCGGCTCGCGGTGGAGATAATACCCTAGTCCTGCTCGGGATTATGTATGTGGCTAGCTAATAGTCGATGAGATTGTCTTCGCCGGTCCTCTCTCCTTCTCCCCCACCCCCCTTTATATAGCGGAGGAGGGCGGTTACAAAGGAGAGTCCTAATCGGTTACAAGGTGGAGATTATATCTCTTTCCTAATCCGTTTAATATGATAACGGATAGGATTACAATTGTATCCTCCTAAGCGTGGTCGGTTTCTATCTTCTGGTTTCCTTCTCACAAGATGGCAACTCGCCTCTTGGGCAATACCCATCTTCATGCAATCGGCTTGGCCTATCCCCCCCTTGGGTGGTCCTCACGGCCTGCCATGCAGATACCCGGGGTCCATATACTCCACACAAGTCGAACCATATACTTTTCGATAATACCATTAGGCCTAAGCTTCTTTTGAACACCCACTCGCATCATGTTGTCTTACAACCAAAGGGACTATCAGTGATTTCTTAAGTTCTGTAAGCGACAATGGAATCCATTTCTCTACAATCTGTATTCTTCTAGTACTCTGCTTTAGGAGATGCATATGCCACTTAAATGGATTAGAAAACATTATCCACAAGGTACATATTAAGGTCATCACCAAAGGATTTTGTAATCTTCTCTCTTGCTCCTTTGAGAAGCCACAACATTGTTGTCCACCTCATCTATGTATTCATGTGTGCATTCAAGATACTTAACAGGAGCAACATGTTCAGAAGTTAAATCATTTGCTTGACTAGAAGAGCTTTGTGAATACTTTACAGGAAATAAATTCAAGAAAGTATCATACTAGGACTCCATTATCATACTAATTGGGATATCAAATATCCCATATTTAACTACTAGAAACCTATAGCTCCACTACGATGAGCATATCTCAGACAAATACAAGTCCACCGTTCAGGTAAAGCTTGCGCTTTTTAGCCATTGGTAGATTGACTTTCTCCAAGCACTCTCAAGTACACAAATTTGAGAGTGATGGTTTTCTCCCTTTCCATTCTTTGTATGAAGTTACCTCATTATTTTTAGTGAGGACTCCATTCAGAACATGACACACGGTCAACGCAGCCTCCCCTTACTATGCCTTAGACATACTCACAATATCTATCACGGCATTAACCATGTCAATCAAGGTATGGTTCTTTCTTTTGGCAACCTCATTTGATTAGGGCAAATAGGGAAGTGTCCTTTCATGGATAATTCCATGTTTTGCACATAATTGATTGACCTTATTAGAAAAATACTCTCCACACGATCAGACTTAACTCTTTTAATCTTTTTGTCTAGTTGATTAACAACTTCACCCTTATAAGTTTTAAACTAGTATAATGCCTCATCTTTAGTTTTCAATAAATACATATAGCAATATCTAGTAGCATCATCAATTGAAGTTATGAAATATACTTTCCCTCCTTTTGTCGTTATACCATCCATCTTACACAAGTTTGAATGTATGAGTTCCAATTTTGCTGAGTTTCCTTCCTCCACTTACGAGGCTTCCAAGATTTTTTCTCTTGCATACAAATTTGGCATTTGGAACAATTGAATGTGAAAAATTTTGTAATTAAATTCAAACTAGAAAGCCAAGACATGCGACTAAAATTTAAGACATAAACACATTGGCCTCGCCACCATTTGTAGAGTCATAAACATGGTTCAAAATCTTATTACAAAAATAAAAAAAGGGAAAAACGGAAAAAGCCTCCATATTCATAGCCTTTTTCCAATAAAGAGTCCATATTTTGACACGACTACTTTATTCACCTCAAAGACCAACTTGAGCCCATCTGACATAGAAGGAAGCCAATGACAAGGTTTTTATTTATTGTAGGGCATGCTACACGTTCTTCAAGCACATGATCTTTTCTAAAGTGAACTTTGAATCAACCGTGCCAACACCAAGAACAAAAACATACGATCATTCCCCATCAGGACAAAAAACTGTAGGGTCGAGGATGCGCCTAGAGGGGGGTGAATAGGCATTTTACAAAATTCGATCGCTCACTAATCAATTCGCTCTAATCAACCCCTCTGTCAAAACCTAATCAAAGATATATGCGGAAGCGATAAACTAGGTTTTGACAATTAAAGCCTAAATCAACTAGGCTCACTAGTGCACTAACTAATTTACGTCTCTAAACTAGAATTGCTAAATTGAACAATCAATTAACACTAAGCAATTCTATCACAATCAATCAATCATGAATATATCAATAAATGTAACTGCTTGAAGGTAAAAGAGACAAAGGACAAACGATATTTTTCCGTGGTGTTCGGAGACTTGCCGATCTCCCCTAGTCCATGTTGAGGCAAGCCCAAACCCTTGGACCGGCTCCCACTTGAGCACCCGCCTCGATTTCACTAGTCGTGGTTTTTCACGCTTTCGCGTAGGCTCAACCCGAACCTTCACAAACTTCGCCGGGGCTTCTCACAACCTTGAGAGCTCCCGCGCACGACGCCTACGCCGTCTAGGAGTCGGCAACCTCCAAGAGTAACAAGCCGATCCTTCGTTTAAACTTCACCGAGCACAACACATGCGCTCCCGGTGATCACCTAGTGCAACACATGCACCTAGACCTCCCTCAAGTGCAACACATGCACAAGAGGTCACTCAATCCACTCCTAATTGCAACACATACAATTAGTACTCACTCTTTAGTTCAAGAACTAAATGGGAGTATGCAACACATGCAACACCTCACCCAAATACTCAACCAAGCCAGCAACTACCTACCCAAGCCCCCCATGGGGTCTATTTATACCCCACCAAAGAAAACTAGCCGTTGGGGCAAACTTATCAATTAAGGCGGAGGCCGGTCATACTCCTGGCCAGATGACCGCTCACAAGTCAACGGCTAGAAAACTAGCCACAGACGAAAACCACCATATCTGCGCCCTTGGCGTAGATGATCTTCAGTCTTGATCATACCGCCAACCTCGGCCAAAATAGCCTTCGGAAAAAAAGGCACGGGAGCCATGGTGCTACATCCACTGGTATGATCAAGACGGGGCCGGTCATACCGCCCACAGACTTCAAAAGCCGATTTTCGCACAATCTTTTCTCCAAAGAACCAAACACTATTCCTTGAGCCATTAGATGATCAACACATGACCTTACACTTGTGCAAAACACATTTGCACTAACTTAGCTCATGCTCAAGGAATTTCAACCAAATTGCAAAAACACAACTCACAATTAACTCAAGATCTATTTGCAAAACGTATTAAGCAAATCAAACCCTAGTCTATGAGATTAATCCCCCTAGCCATGTGAAGGTCATCGCGAGACCTAGTCAACTTGCAAACACCCGTTGCAAGCCCAACTCACATGCTCTCGGGATTTCGGACTCATAGAACTTGGTTTATTCGCACAACGAACTTGTAAATAACTCATTCAACCAATTTTATGCTTGAGCACTACTCTTTGCAACACATGCAAAAGTCTAGCTCCAAGCAACACCAAATCAAGATGCATGAACTCTCTAATTGCAACACATGCAATTCTCTAGTTCCATGCAACCACATTAAAACCAAGTCAAACGTATGAGCTCTCTACTTGCAACACATGCAAGCCTCTAGCTCCATACATACCACATAAATACCAAATCATGATTGAGCTATCTCCTTTTGCAACACATGCAAAACTTAGCTCCAAGCAACACTTTGATTTAAGAAAGGTTTATTTTGTGAACAAAACATGAAGCTTCAACAATTGCAACACATGCAAAAGTTAACTTCATATAAAAGCCAACGCATATAGCTTATCCTATTTGCAACACATGCAAATCAAAGTATTATGCGAAAACCAAATGCATATGCTCTTCTTCTTTGCAACACATGCAAATCCGAATATAATGCAACAACAACCAAGCATAAGCTTAACTCATTCACAACACATGCCAAATGGTTAGTTCTTATGCAAAAACCAAATCCAAATAAGATTTGAGCTCGAGTGAACACGGGATTGAGATCATCAACATATGATGAAACTCAAGCTAGGACTCAACCCCTCTTAATAGTACGGCGATAAAAATTAGACTCAAAGACTACAAAGTCCTTAGCTTATCTAGTTATACCTTCGCCGCCGCGCGCAAGTAATCCCCTTTGGGGTCTTTATGATCTTCATTCATATGCTCCCCCGGGATCATCTCGACTCTTCTTTATCTTCGGGATCTTCTCTTGACGCCCATCATCTCATGATGCCGTCTTTATCCCGTTCTCAATCATCCTTGGACTTAACCTAACTCAATCACAACTCATAAAATAGTTAGTCCAAGATGCATGGTTGTCTCAATTATCTTTTGCACTCCATTAACACATAATGGATGACTTTAGATCAATTGAGCACAACCTAAATCAATTTGAATGATTTAAATGTGTCTTAAGTACAATAATGCAACGCATGCTTCATTATACTTAAGAGCTATTCATTTGTCCTTAATTAATTAAGGAACACCATTAACACATGATGAAATGTTCTTTAATGATTAACAAGACAAATGAACTCAATTTAAATTTTCATTTAAATTGATATGAGTATATATTAACTACACAAGTTTTCATATACTCATGTTGATGAAAAGTAATGATCCATTATGTGTAAACTATATGGAAATGATCATTACTCTAAGTCATCAACTATAGAATAAACCCCACATGTATATGTGCACAGATATAATTGACTTGGATATAATATGCACATATTCAATTTGATCACATTGGAGTATATCCTATATTACCATGAGTATACTATAACTAGGCAATTTAAATATATACTCAAGGATTTAGTTTTTTTGTCTTGATCCTTATATGTGTCAATAAAGAATAGATCAATACAATGAAACTTTCAAGTTAAATTACAAACTCTCCCTAAGTATGTGCATCCATATAATATATGGATTGGAAAACATGATGCACGTTTTGTGGTTAATATAATGGGAACATTTATACTTTAACTTGAATCCAAAGTATGCAATTAATACTAGAAAGAATACACATACATACCTTGGGTTTTCCATTTTTCATCCAAATATGAGACTGCTAAATATATACTCAATAAAACATGTTAGTCTCATAAAGATTAGGTTTGTCATTAAACACAGATTAAACATTAATTAACATCAATCACCAAAACCAAAGGCGCTTGAACTTACAAAAACCCCTTGCGACCTGATAAGAAGAAAAACATAGATACATCATCACACACATAAATCTCTACTACTTCTAATTACGAGTTGGTGGTGGCAGTCCGTTCTCCCCCCTCCCCCGGTATACCACGAAACCATCATTGTCCTGATCTTCTATACATTGGCGAATGGAGAAAGTTTTAATTCGGTTGGATATGCATGCATGCGTGATCTGTGGCGTATCAAACTCTTATCTCAATCAGCTGATTCTATTTCCAAATACTGCATGGCTAATTCTTTTTCCATATATTGCACGCATACAGTTTCTGAGTTACCATGTACCTTTGAGTTGCCATATGCATCATTTCCATTAAATATTTACTTGCATATGTAGATAAGATCATCTTTTATTTTTATCTAATCACGTATAGACTTGATTCTGGTCGGCAAACAGCATGCACACGGCTATGCATGACGCGACTAGATAATTTGTTATCTCTATCTCTATTAATTCTAATTAGGAGTTGGTGGTGGTACGTCCGATCTCCACCCTCACTTCGATACATGTGTGCATCCGCGTGGCTGAGTGGAAAACGAGCAGTGGCCACCCTGTAGATTGGATTGGATCATTTCGTCACAGGAGGTAAATAAATATGCATTACTCATTTGTTGTTTTTCTTTCTCCTATTTATCTGGCATTCGAATTGGCAGCGATTGCTCCTGTGCTTTTCAGATTGAATTGATTGATTCCCTTTCAAAGGAAGTAGAGCTCTGGTTTATAGAGTTGGGTCTCTTCTCGCCTCTTTCCTTTTTGTTATCTTTCTTATTCGATAATTTCTTAATCTGGATTCTATATATATCTTCTCGGTTGCTGAATCTATATAATCCTATCGCTTCTTGCCTCTTCTGCATATGTGTTGAACTTATCCATTGAGCGGAGGTAATGTGCAACCTTCTTAATCTCGTCGATACGGCGTAAGGATAGGTCGCCGGTGGTGGGCGGCGAGATAGGCTGGTGGCGCTGCTGGAGCTCGCGGATGACGCCTACCTCTTCGATGCCTTTGCGCCCATAGGGCAGCAGGTGATACCTCTTTCGTTCGATTTATCGATCTCGAATTATGGCATTACAAATTTACAATCCTAAGTGCTGTGATGTTATTATTTAAGTTTGTGAAATTAAAGATAATTTTAAGTTCAAGTTTGTAAACATGTGCTTGAAATTTGTATGCTTCTATGAATTGATTTAAATATTTAACCATTGCACATTCAGAATGAATATTATTATTCAGATAAGGTTAGTATTCTTTGCAAATAAATTTTATATCGCAAATTGAGTTTCTATTGCATCACACGAGCACATGGCTAGTATTAGCTCATGTGTCAATATATCGGTCAGTAGATTGACATGCCAAAAAGATATCAGGTAAATTACCATACCTAGATGCCTCAGCATCGTTAATAGTCACATTAGCAGAATTATTCTACCCTAGCTGATTCTTAGCAGCTCGATTAGAGCATCTTCAATAGTCAAGCCTTAAAATAGAGTCCTATACCTCAAAATAGGGCTTAAACTAAAAAAATTAGGACCCAAGATAGCTATTGACTCCAGCAATTAGACCATAAATCTCCAATCCTTCATTCATCTCTACGTCTTCACGACGAGAGGACTCCTCACCTGATGGTTCCCGTCGGACCAAACAATGGCGCCGAACGTAGTCCATGGCCATGCCATGGCCCTCACCGCTGGCTTACTCGAACTCCTTCTCCTAGTTTCACGCCTCGAACGCCAGTCAGGGGTCACAACACTGCGCGCCTCGGTTCTTGGACGGCGGCGGCCGTACGCGTTCTAAGAACCCGACATTCTTGACCATGCGCCGCCGCTGTCGCTCGGGCCGGCCAGTCGTACACGGTGATGGAAGGGTAGTTGAGGTCCCGGATGCTTTGAGGGCACCGGCACCGTGCGGCGCCTCATTGAAGAGCTCCATCGATGGGGCCGGAGAGGAGCGTTGCTAAATATAGCAATAGAGCTCCGAGTCCTAAATCTATTTTGATAATTTTTCTCAAAATACAACCTCTGTTGGAAAGCGAATAAGATGGACAAAACAAATTTAGGGGAATCGGACGGTCATACTTAAGTACTATAGCTAGTAGGATCACTTGTATCGGAGTACAAGATTCGATCGATAGCGGTGTATATTAAGACAAGATTTGATCTTATTCTACCAGTTTTAACGTACAAGAAAGGAAATATTACTCAATCTTTTCTTGCAAAAAAGAAACAAGAATGGAAAAACATATATTACCATATTAACCTTCCTCGCAGCTTTACCCCTCCGCATTTCACTACCTGGCCTCCTTCCTCAACGTGCACTGGACCACTGGTGGGGAGAGTGGCAGCGGAAAAGCCGTGGAAGAAGCGAGAGGGTGAAGTGGGTGCGGATGAGCGGAGACGGTTCGGAGACCGGAGCCGGGAGATGAAGCGGCGGACCACCATGAACTCCCAGCAGGAGCAGCCGCCACAGAGCTACAAGGTTTGCGCTCCTCTGCACACCGCTTCTTGGGCCTATATACCTTAGGTCGTCTGCTTCTCTCTGTGTGTGATTCTTGGTGGAATGCGAGTCGCGGAACCACCGATCCCTCGTGGGTTCGAGGAAAACACGAGGTGCGATCAATGATCGCACGTCTGGGGGGTGGTGTTTTTATGATTCGATCGGCTGCGAGAGGATGGGGTTTTGCGTTTGTAGTCCTAGCTCGGTGCTTCTTGAGACGTTATTTATCGCTTCGAGGTACGCATCTCAACGGCGATTTGATTAGTGCGCGCCTGTGGTATGGTTTCCGCGTTGAGGTGTTCTGTGAGGATTTGTTAGGCTCTTGTTTGCAGAATTGGGGATCCCCCCCGGGGGTGGGGGGCGGAAGAAACTAAAATCCTCTACGATCTGTGGAGCAGCAGGGAGGGAAAATAGAAGTCTTTGTGTATTCTTCGATATGAAGGACCTTTGTTATAAAGTCTTTAACCCTATGGGATCCATTTCCATGGGGCTCAGGGCAAATATGCTTCATCTTAACCTGGCCTTAAGATGCCACAAGTGGCACTGTATCAGACTGTTTTGTAGGAGTGTTTAGTGATAAATAACTTGACTTGTAAGAATCTTTGATCAATATCTAATGGCTAATGCTGGTTGTCTGCTTCCTAGGACTGTAGTTAAATGGTCCAGAATGCACATGTCTATTTTGATCAGTTTGTGAAACTACTCCTTAGGTGTCATCAGCATGCATAGCGATACTTGCCTTAGGCATACTGGATTACGAGGTTTTCAAGTAATAACTGAATGTTATTATGGTGTGAAGAAAAGCAGTGAAACAAAGTTTAAATGTTCAGTGCTTGAAAAAACCAGAGCCAGTGTTGGCTGGCTGAGGTTTACATGTGATGCTTATTGAATGGTCTTGTATGTTCTCTTGTCGATATGTTCCCTTGCATTTCTAAGTTCTAACAAGAGAATGGGTGGTTATTCTCTAACAGCTTGATGAGTAATATTTCCACTATCTTATGTCCAGATCTATGTGAAGATGCTGAAAACAGTCGCCCTCGACGTGAACTGCACAGATACAGTTGATCAGATCAAATCTAAATTTAGTGCCATTGAGGGGGTTGACAAAGGCGATCAAGAGCTATTCTTTGCTGGGATTCACTTGAAGAATGAGAATAGGCTTGCTGATTACAACATCATGACCAACTCTTTTGTTGATCTTTACATTACTGATGGGATGCAAATATCTGTCAAGATTCCCTTGGTTGGAAAGACCATCAAGCTCAATGCGAAGAAATCCAACACTGTTGCTGATGTCAAGGCGGACATCGAACAGAAGGAGGGAATTCTTATGAACGAACAAATCCTGATGTACGCAGGTCGACAGCTTGAGGACAACGAGATTTTAAGTCAGTTCAATTTGAGTAACGACCAGACACTTCATGTTTTGGCTTGCCCGACTGACAAGCTGCGTGTCTTTGTCCTTGTTAGCGGTGAAAGAGACAGAACTACAAGTCTTGATGTCAAATGCTGGTATACTGTTGCTGATGTCAAGTTGATGATTGAGACCTTGGAAGGTGTACCTGTGTGCACACAGATACTCATTGGGCCTCTATTTGGTAATGATATCGTACTTACAGACAGTCAAACGCTGCAGGATCAGGGTATAAAAAACAATGATACTCTCTTGCTAGAGCAGATTGTCCAGATCTTCATCAAGACATGGGAAGGGAAGTCCTTAACAATGGTTTTCAATATGCTCGACAAAACAGAGAGAGTCATGAAGAAAATCGAAGAGAAATTGCTGATTAAAGAAGGCCTGTACTATCTCTGTTACAGGGGGCGTGTTCTGTATCCTGGGGATACTCTTCAGAAGCATAAGGTCGAGAGTAACTCCACGATCGACATCCGCCTTCGGAATTCTGCAGTCGTGAATGCAAAGCCAAAATAGCGCTAGGGAGCTACTCGCAACTTCCTTCACACCAAGAGACATCCATTGTGGCGCTGCTCCTCTAGTAGTGAACCGGAGGTTTTTTGCAAGCCCGAGCGGCATATTTAACAGCATTGTAGTACAACTATGCTGCTTGGTTTCCTATATAACTACAGCTTCATTCTGTTATTCTTCTCTTCACCACTGTTTGTCTTATTTGACACTACTGATCAATGAATAGAAAGAAGGTCCCAAACTATATGGTCTGGAGACTGGCTAGCAATGCCACTACTGCTTGGTTTCCTAGTGATGTGAGGTACTATGTTTGCTGCTTGGGTGGTAGTGGTTAATCGAAGATCTGGAATTTCTGCTTGGATCATGAGTCATGGTATGCACTTCTTTTCTTGTAGTATATTGCCTTGATTGGTTTCCTTGGGTTTTTTTAGTTGTACTAACTAGAAGCTTAGTTATCCCTGAAAACAGTTTTTGCTTTAGGCAACGAGCCGGTGCTAAGGTTATGTACAGTAGTATAGACGGCAGCTCTCTGTAATATATCATCATATCATTTATAGACAACATTGAAAGTAACTCATACAATGGATCGTCTATATAGTTGTCTGTAATAATCTCACATCCGATTAACAGATTGTCTGTTAAATAGTAGGCAATAGTTTTCTCTCTCCTCCTTCTCTCTTATTCATGTGGCATAGTTTTATAGACAGCTGACATGTACCATTGTATATGCTCTAAGGTTGCGTTCGGTTCCAGATTAAGTGGTGGGTTTAACCCGACAAACACACTTGGGGTCGGAGTTTGGTTCATTGATCTGGTTTATATTTATTGATTTTCGAGAATTTGATTCGATGAATCTTTAGATAGTCGCGATTATTAGTTATCCTCCCTCTCTGGAAAAGCAAATGACTTCCGACTACTATTTCTCATGATGTGGGCACAAATCTTCATTACTACTACTAGGGAGCATAAAATTTCATTACTCCAATTGCCAACGCGTGGCACCAAGACTTAACACCCTTATCATATATAGTCCCTGTAAGTTTATAAAAGTAGTATTTTTTTCTTGACACATAAACAAAAATACATTGAAAATGACTAGATTATCCATAATTATTATCACTAAGCATTATAATTAATTCATGTATGTGAAGAATATAAGTAAAGATGGATATTTATTAGAGGTATAAAGAGAACTTATTAGAGGTATAAAGAGAACATCACATTAATTTTATGTTAGAATATGAAATATGTCCTATATTTAAAGAGAAGACAATTCAAAAAATACACCTTATAAACTTGTTTCGAGAACATCACACTAATTTTTCGTGCATCTTGTTCATTTTTTTGCCCACTCCCTCTGGCCACGTCACCCTTTTTGTTCAAACCGTCCGGTCTTGCACAAGTAGCTATCTGAATTTTATTTCTCTTAGGAAAAGTGCATCACCGGGCACCAGGGTTTATAATATCATCGATAATTGCTTGAATATCTTGATTATCGAGCGTGTCAAGCTGGTTCAACATCTTAAACTGCTCAGTAAATCGGAGGAATTAAAATGCAAATTCAAAAAAATTGAAAAGTTTATCAAAAATTGCTAAAAAAATTTGAATTTTTTTGTGAGGTCCTGAGGAAATTATAATGATGTTGTAAAATCTTTAGATGATTATTAGATCTATGTATTTTTAAAAAAATTCTGAAAATACTACTGTCTTTGTATATATTGTTCTGTTTTTTATTTTCTAGGGCACTAAGGCCTTGTTTGTTTCAGCTAGAGATTATGGAAAGCAGCTTTTAAAAGCTGGAAGGGCAACAAACAGCAAGCTTTTAATCTAGATTATAACAATCTGGAGGCCAGATTGTAGCAATCCCACAATAATCCACTCTTCCCCAGCTTTTCT
This sequence comes from Guadua angustifolia, assembly GCA_036346375.1. NCBI lineage: Eukaryota > Viridiplantae > Streptophyta > Magnoliopsida > Poales > Poaceae > Guadua > Guadua angustifolia. The sequence goes on from CM070519.1 coordinate 28,764,754, forward strand.
CAGTTTTTTTTTTGCAAAAGACCACAATACCCATCCAACTTCAACCAAAATTACACACCATTGCCCCCAGCTTTCCCCAGCTTCAACCAAAATTACCCACCATTGCCCCCAACTATAATCTGGGTTACCAAACAACCATGAGCTTTTCAACCTCCAGCTTTTTAACAATCCAGCTTTTACAATCTAGTTTTTAAAAGCTGCTTTCCACAATCCCTAGCTGAAACAAACAGGGCCTAAATGAAGTCTAATATTTATGAAAAATTTGTTGTGAGGTCCAGAGGCAATGATAATGATTATCTAAAATTTTTAGATGATGATAAGACTCGTGTATTGTTAAAAAATTCTAACAGTGTTACTGTCTTTGTATATACTCTTCTGTTTTTTATTTTTTAGGGGCACTAAATGAAGTCTAATATTTCTAAAAATTTTAATAAATGATACTTGGGAACTCTTTATGGCACCATTAAAATTTAAGAGTATAAGCTAGCTTGTAAATTTTTATAAAAATATGACTGTCGATGTTCCTATTCATCAATTGCTATTTTTTATTTTCCAAAAGCACTAAATGAATTAAAATTTTGTTGAAATTCTATGAGATGTTTTGTAGATTAATTGGGATTTTTTTTTCAAATTTTTCTAATTTTTCTTAGGGGTGATGAAAATAAAAAATCGCTCAAAAATCAAACAAAACCGGTCGAAAATCAGTGAAAATCGTTCGATTTTCAATTTTTTTTCACCATTGTTTGACCATCGAGCTAAAATTTTTGAATTCAAACTTCTTCAGTTTCTACCGATTTTTGACCTGTTTTTTGCCATTTTTGATAAAAAATCGTTCAATAATCATGGTATCGATATTGTGAAACCTGCTGGGCACCATGAAATTTGGTCAAGAGTTTTAGGCGAATCCCCAGCTTATCAACAAGCTCAACACATGCGCGACTACCGTGCAGAATTTGGTGCCAATTTAAAGAAGGGAGCCAAGTGCAGAATGGGATTTGGCGTGTGTGCTCGTTTGGAGCGGGAGTTATACTAGGATAATTCATATTATACAACTCTAGAGGTTGGCACTTCAAAAAATGTTACTCGTTGTCTCAATAACATGTGGTCTCTAGACCTATATGTTATTGAAACAGCAAGTGATATTTTCTAAAGTGCCAAAAAATAGAGTGGTGAAGTATGAATTATCCCTTATATTTTATGCATGCACGCACTCTGCGTTTTCACGTTTTCGCTTTCGAGTGCAGAATCGAGATAGTGCTCTCTGGCTTGCCGTCAAGAAGGAATATCCACAGCGAAAAAATCTCGCTAAGTTGAGAGTGTGTGTGCGTAGGATGAGTCAAATACTCCGTATATTATATCCCGTAGAGTTCAGACGTAGCCACGGTATCCACGTCATTTTTGGCTGACTTGCCCGCTCCGCGTGTGGCCGCGTCACCCGCTTTGCTCTCCGGTTGGTGCGACTCAAGTAATTTGTCTCTTTCCCCTCAGAAGCAAGCCTCGTGTGACGCAATAGTAATGCTCTCCCTCGCCGCTCAGCCGATGTGGCTTCGAGTCACGCTCGCGCCCGTGAGTTTTTTTCCATGTGACGTGTGGTGTGGACGCGTGGCGCGCCTAGGCTGGCGTGGGTTTTTGCAAAAAGGGCGTCGGAATTCCAAAAAATACAAAGCCCCAAAAAACAGATTTCGCCCTTTTTCCAAAAAGGCCATGGAAATTCTACAAATTACAAAAATGCCCCCCAAAAATGGAGCTCGTCTTTTTAAAAAAAGGCCCCCAAGATTTTATCTTTTTTTTCCAGAAAAATGCACCTCAAATTCTGAAAATTCGAAAGGAACCCAAAAAAATCCCTAGAAATTCTAAAAAGCATGAAAAACCCCTAAAAAAATATTTCCTCATTTTTAAAAAAAAAGGCCCTGAAAAATCTGGAACCTGCAAATCACGAAAATTGCATCTAGGTGCTTTTTGTGAAAAGACCCCCAAGATTTAGCCTTTTTTAAAAAAGTCCCAAAAAATAGGAAATTACAAATTCCGAGAATTGTGAAAAGACACAAAAACGTTTTTCTTTTCCTTTTTTGAAAAGGCCTAAAAAAATCCAAAAATACAACTAGATCCCTTTTTTCACATCTAAACCCCTTTTGCCGCAAAAAATACCCCAAAAAAAGAATTTCGCACTTTTTGAAAAGGCCCTTGAAAAATCTGAAGATTGCGAAAAGACCCCTAAAAATCATATTTCCTAATTTTTTAAATGGTCACAAAAAAGCAGAGAATTACATCTAGATCACTTTTTTACAAAAAAACCCATACTGCCATGTATGGACACGTTACGATTGGCGCGGCGTGCTCCGCGCCCATGCATCTAGTTCTTTATTACGAGCTTTGAACCTCTAGGCATGAGTAGCACGTAGCCACCGCATTCTTGTGCTTTTCCAGTGAGCTTCATATAAAAATCTCACTAAATTAGTGTGTCCATTGCTAATACTTATGGCTATGACCCATGCATGCATTTTATTTAGCAGTACAACTAAATTTTAAATAAAATTTGTGCCATGATTGATAGTAGGCAACTTAAAGGATGCCCACCTTTTCGTCCCAAAAATGAAAAATAGATGAAAATTGCTATAACACCAAATGAAAGGCAGGTATATACTTGGGCAAATTCTTTATTTACCACTAAAAATTGCAACTTCACTAATCTACCACTCAAAAAACGTATTTCTTTCTATGCCACTGGTATGAAATTTTGTATCCCTATATGCCACTGTCGTCTATCCACCGTAAAACTTTTGTTAAATGGCATGCTGAAAGAGCAATTTGCTTTGCTTCCTCTTTCTTGTCCTCTTTCCCTTCGACTCTCCCTAAGGCAACTCCTACTAGCACCGGCCTATGGCATTGCGCTCCTTGCACTGCCATGTAACCGCTGTTATGCGAAGGAGGTGGGAACTGGAAGATGCAACATGCACTTCCAAGGAGGAGTGCTTGGCAGAGACCACAATAGAGGCGTCAATCATGAAGGGATTTGAGGAGAGGAAGAGGGTTTTGAAGGCAAGCGCAGTTGGTGTTGCCACTAGAGGCCATGGAAGCAACCCCACAGACAGGAGATCAAGATCTAATCTAGGTGGGGAGGGGATCTGGGAGGCAAAGATGGTGGCTCCCATACCTTAATCTTGTAACGCTCTTCATTTACAGGAGGCTGTGGCATGTGTTTACTTTTGATCAAGTTCGTCCTTACTATATGTATCTAGCGTTATGAGGTGAGCTTGCACCTCCATGCTTTAGCCTACACCGATGTGTTGCTCCCACTTGGGAAGTCGTCACGACAGTACTCTGTCGGCTCAGACTCGTCGCGGGCGAGGTCAGTCTTGTTGTATTCTTCTTTCGCACCCAAATTTGGCATCAACGCCACCTCCACCTCCAACACTAGTCTGCATCTTCCTTGGCCTCCACCTCTTGCGTCGGCAACGTCCCATTCATATCCAACTCCCACTCAGGCGTGTGGTGTGGGCGGGCTCACCTAATGTTGCTTTGCGATTAGCAGTGCCTTGTCCTCTGCAGCGGCGGACAAAGAAAGAGAGAGAGAGAGGAGGAGACAGAGCATAGGGTGGTGAGTGGATCAGAAGAGCATGAAAAGATGAGATGAGAGTGGAGGAAAAAGAAACAGCTGATAAGCAGACTCATTAACTATTTGAGGAGTAAGACTGGTATTTGTGAAAAAAGATGGCTAAATGGGAATTGTCTAACTAGAAGGTTGACGGAAGTGACATAAAGAGGGTAAAATGTTATGCCTAGTGGCATAAAACAAAGAATAAAAATTTGAGTGGCATATCTGAAAAGTTATTAACTTCTAGTAACCAACAAATTTTTTTTTTCTATATATATATTTTTTGCAAAGTACATACTTTAAATTTAACTTACTACCTAAAAAAACAAAACAATTTTTCAAAAAGCATGGTCACAAGTAGAACCACAAATCGCCAGCGAAATCTCAACTAATGGCGGTGTTTTCGTTCATCCATCTGTGTAGCGTTACCGTGCCATGCAAAACATTTTTTAAAATCTAAATATCTTGAGATGAAAAGCGCAAATGTCGCGCTCCAAAGAGGAAACAAAAAGCGACCCTGGAACAGAAAAAGAGCCCAAGCAGAGGGGCACAACCGTAAATGAAACATTCTGATTTCTGCCCCTCCTTTGCATCTTCCAATCTTCGATCTCACGTCTACTTCTCCAGCTTTCTTCCCTTCAAGAACCCCAATCCAAACCCCCACCACGACAGTTCCCAAGAAATCGCAGAAAAAGTTTCATCTTGGGTCAGATCGGGCCAAGAATCCGCCACTATCCGCCGAGGTGAGGTGACCCGGATCTCTGGTGGTTTGTTTATACCCTGTTCCAATCTGATCTCGCGGCCATTGCCTGTTGAATTGCAGCAGTGAAGTGGAGCAGTGAGAGGGCGAGGAGGAGTTTCAGGCAGGAGGGACCATGGCGTCGCTGGGCGAGGAGGAGGAGGCTTTCGAGCACACGCTGCTGGTGGTGCGGGAGGTGTCGGTGTACAAGATCCCGCCGCGCACCACCAGCGGCGGCTACAAGTGCGGCGAGTGGCTGCAGTCGGACAAGATCTGGTCGGGCCGCCTCCGCGTGGTGTCGTGCGGCGACCGCTGCGAGATCCGGCTCGAGGACCCGGGCTCTGGGGACCTCTTCGCCGCGTGCTTCGTGCTCCCTGGCCAGAGGGAGAGCTCCGTCGAGACCGTGCTCGACTCGTCGCGCTACTTCGTGCTCCGCATAGAGGACGGCAGGGGGAAGCACGCCTTCGTGGGGCTCGGGTTCAACGAGCGCAATGAGGCGTTCGACTTCAACGTCGCGTTGTCGGATCACGAGAAGTATGTCAAGAGGGAGCATGAGAAGGAGACCGGCGGCGAGGAGAGCGACGACAGCCAGATTGATATCCACCCGGCTGTCAATCGCCGGCTCATGGTAACAGAATGGCCTAGTTTTTCTTTTCCATCGCTCTGATATAGCATAATTTGATAGACAACCTGTTTAGGCTGCTTATCTGTGCATTTAGAGTGTGCTAATGCTTATTTAGTCGCATTCTGCTACAAAATACTGGTCGTTTTTCCCAAAAAAAGAAAAGGTTGAAAAGTTGTAACTTGTAAGATGACCAAAAGAAATTGTCGGGGACTGAAAAATCTCTGACAGGTCAATGCGTAGTCAACGGGGCCCCCAGCTCGGGGTTGAGCCGCAAAGTCTCCGACCACGACCTGGGCTGCGCAGCTCCCGCCAACTCCCGCACGACCTCGAGCTTGGGGGGCAAGGATTCAACTCCCGCACGATCTCGAGCTTGGGGGGCAAGGATTCAACTCCAACTCGGGGAGGCTTATCCCGGGTTTTAGGACGTGCGCTTACTCGATAGTTACCAAGCCCTTGAGTGCCGGAGTTAAGTCAGACGTGGGCGTCAGATCCGGGGCAGTTACAACCCACCTTCAGTGCGCATCAAGCCAGCAATCCGGGAATATCTTCCGGCCGTTTCTGGTAACGGCCGGGAGAGGTATAAAACCCCTTGAGGCGAACACGCTCAGGGCAGGTAGACAAGCAAGCAGCTCAAGCAACAAGGCAGTAGACACCACAGAATTCACCAGAACTCAAGCTAGAAAGCAAACACTTGTACTCGAACATAGTGCAATTCCTTGCCTCAGGGCAAGACTGGAGTAGAGCTTTTACCTTCACAGGGGCTCGAACTAGTATAATTTTGTGTCCTGCTCTTTTTTCTCTTTCCTCGACCAGCGAAGTAGCGAACCTATTCCTTCGGTGAGTGAAGCTCGTTTTGGGTCCCTCATTCACTCTAACCCCATTTACTCATTTGCGGTCCGGCGATCCCGATCGTCCGGCGATCCCGATCGTCGACATAAATAATGATAGATAATTTACTGAGCGTTTGGTATTCTATTTGGCAAGGCGAACTTATGTTAGCAAGTAAAGACTCTGATCAGATTATTGTAAAAATGGAGAGAACTTAGGTCTTGTGAAGTTAAACATTAAGAGTTAAAAAAAGTGAAGACATTTATAGATTCAGAATGTATCAAATTCTATAATTCGGTGAATGCAATTTTTTAGCAGACTAAACATCAAGATGAGGAAAAACATGCAAGAAAATCACCAAAATTTTTAGATACTTTTCTTTGGTTTGACATATAGGTGACTTTTATTATGTTATGGATCACATGATCACACTAAGGAACATGGTTATTAAAGCGATAATGCGAGGCAAGGCGACTCACTAGCCTTTTATTGCCAAAGCGATTAAGGTGCGTGGCGAGGTGACGCCATACACACATCCTAACCTAATATAGCAACAAATTAAATCAGCAGTTTTATAGGTCATGCATACCTTGATATTGTCGGTTCTTGAGTCCATGTAGCACCCATCTCCCTTACAAGTTCCGATATGTAGCTGGTCCAGTAAACAACATGCTTGAGTTGCCGTCCACAACTACTAGAGTGCTACTGAGTTGCCTGGCTATTTTATTCCCCAATCCATCCACATTCTTCCAAATTTGCCCTTTAATTCCTTTTCTTTTCTTGCCCCCGTCTCCTTCTGCCCCTTACAGCTTACAGCTTAAGCGATGCTTTAATAACCATGCTAAGGAATAAGCTAGCAATCATCCAGTGGTGATTAATTTCCAGCTTTGGGATGCCTGTGTTGACAAAGGCTACAACATGTGATTTCACTGGACCATTTAGCTAGTGAATGTTGTTGCATTAGTGGTAGTGCTCAAGAAAGAAAAAAATATTGTCCTTTTTGTAGTTTTTCGCTGCTATGAAGCAATTATTGTTGAGGGGACTATGACAGAAGGTGCCATACCATAATATTTAGGTGTGTTGCTGGTTAAGAACTTACACAGGAACATGTTCATTTCATGTTTCTTTTAATGAGTTTATGTACATTTTGCTCGTCAAGAACGCCTATAAGTTATGAGATTTTGCTGGGGCCTTCCTTTTTTCCTTGTCGTGACCTAATCTTTGTGATATGATATGATATGACCAAATGAGGATACATTGTTTAGAATGAAGCTGAGTTTTCCCCCCTTTTTTGATGTTCTGTTAAAATGCGTGGATACTTTCTCATGACTTATCTCTGCAAGATACTAAAGTTCAAAAAGGATAAGAAACATTTCTTTTTTGCTTAATAGTTAATACGTGCATCCAGTGGTTCTATCTTTGGTATTGTACATGATCTTTTGATGGTGTTCCTGCTGTTTTAGGAAGGTGAAACCATCAGGATAAATGTAAAAAACAAGCCATCATCTGGAAGTGGCATGCTTTCATCTGCTGGTTTGTCTGGAGGGGCCACTGCAAAACCCAAGGCAAACATGCTCCTTGCGCCACCACCCGGTGCAGCTGGAAAGCTTCGGTCTCCTCTTCCACCTCCACCTAATGACCCTGCAGCTGCAAGGATGAATTCTGGACATAGTGCTGGAATCAGGGCCCTGAAAGAACCTGCCAAGAGAAACAGCGACCCTTTTTCAGATCTTTCTGCTATACAGGTGACAATTCTATTTTGTGCCTTAAACTTCAGGAGTCTTCTCAATTTTGCATGAATATGGGACTTGAATACCTTTCCAGCTTTCCTATTTGTTTTTGTTGCCAGAATGAAGCACTACTAAGAACACATGCAGCTGCCCTGTTCACATACTAGTCAGTTTTAGAAACTGATAAAAGGATCATGAAAGCAACATTAGAGAAGATAAGGTTTAAGCTATGTATTTCATGGTTCATGATAAACAAACATATCTTTGTAGATCCAAGTAAAAAATAATTGTATATTTTGTCACGTAGCTTGGTTTTATCCCGTGTACTGGTTGGTCTTGTCACCTTGCCATTCTAGATGTCCTTTTCTGTCACTTGTCAATAAAAGATTGACAGTTAAAAAAACTGGTGATTTGACATTTTTGTTTTACTAGATTAGCAGACATATAATTATATAAATTTCAAATGTTGTATAGGTTAAGTTTTGGGGGGCTTTTTTTAATGGTTATCGTACAGATCCCTTCTTGCTCTTATACTTCAATCATCTGTGGTACGCAGCAAAGCTTACCGTCGGCACATGAGTCGGGACAAGCAAAAAGCACAGGTGCTGGATGGGCAGCATTTTGACAATGAATGACCCTCCTACTGTTGATAATCTTTGCTCTGGAAAAAGATGAAAATTGTGTACTGAAAAAGACATGACTTCGACTTCTTGGAAGCCTCGATCCTTTGAAACCACATGGTGAAAATGAAATAAACATTTTAAAATGTGCTGTTATCCATCAAACCGCATGGATCCAGGGAGTTCAGAAAGTCTGAATATAAGTATGGATTTCCTTCTTGTTTGTCATATTTGTGTTGTCAGATTCCACATACTAAAACCAGAATCATACTGGCCTCAATGTGTATTGGTGAGCTGAAAGATTTGAGATTACTGTTTCAAATGCGGCAAGCTTGTGCTATTCAATTATTTGGCAAGTTCCAGTTTAGAACATGAGCACTTTGTGTTTCTTTTGTGCATTGATAAAGGTTTGTTTTGTATCTACTTAATATAAGTATTCAAAATAGCAACTATGACGAAGATTAAAGCTTCAGGTAATCGTATGACTTGTTCATTGAAGCTTGTGAAAACTGTAATTAAAAAAAAACGCAGGAGCTCCTGCCCTTGGCTTAAAAAAAAAGCAGAATAGCTGCCTTTCTACGAGCATTTCCCCAAAAATGGACTCCATTTGCAATTTTGGATGATCGGAATGTCCTATCAAACTCAGAAAACTCAAACTGCAATTTTGAATGAGCATATCTACTATCACAACCCCCCCCCACCACACACACACACAAAACAGAGCGAACATGTTCACTGGAAAAAAAAAGATAATAGGCATATTTGCATGGCATGGCAGCTGAGGTCTCTCCAGTCCATACTAAGGAAAAGAACGTGTACCGTAATGGTAAATCACCTAGTGTGGTGGTTAAGGTAACGAGTTTGAGACCTAATTGAAAGACGTGTGAGAAATCTTACACGGTACAACGTCTTTCACAAATTTAGATCGTTAGTTGCTAAAAACTATGCCACTACTTCCTGAAAAAAAAGTCCTCTCAACCAAAGCCACTCATTTTACTGTGTATTTTTAGCATATCCCTCCTTCTGGCCTTCATCTTCGCTTCTCTTCCACCTCATTTTCCGACTACCTAAAAATTTGATGACTATATTTTGACACTGCTGGCATAAGATTTAGGCCAAAATGATCCACCATTTTGGAGTTTTGTAAATAAAATTCTAATCTTCAGTTTTGAGGGGTTCACTTAGGCCATATTGAATTTGTTCTTCAAATAAGATAGCTTCCGAAAAGAAAGTTTTTGATGCAGTTTCTATATACACGGTAATATATAGACTCAGACATTTCGCTTGTAGTCATAATTGGAGCAATGGATTCAGCCAGGAGTTGGTTCAACAAGCTCCAAACAAGAGAGAAATCCATTGGCAAGAAGAAAGAGATGCCTCCCAATGGCAAGGAAGCGAGCAATGAGGCGCCATCCAGTGCGACCAAGCAGAGGGTTGCCGCGGCGAAGCAGTACATTGAGAAGCACTACAAGGAGCAAAATAAACATTTGCAGGACAGGAAAGAAAGGTAAGATGGATCAGAAGCATTATTTGAATATCTAAGTTTTTATCTGCAAATAAGTCCTGCCTTTTCTTATCAGCTTAAGGTGTGTTTGGTTGAACGTACGAGGGTGAACGGGATAGGATGATACATGATGGATGTCATGATTTTAGATAAGATGATATAAGAAAGATGTTTGATTGTTTGAATAGAATGATATAAAATTTTATTTGGTTAACTGAACGAGAGATAATGGATGGTTCAAGATACTGTTTGGTCTGATCCAGCGATCAGGTATTCAGGTAGATATGGTATGCAAAAGGGATTAAATCCACTTGTGGGATTTTGGAGTCCGATGGGGAACGGGAGTTGAGCTCGCCGCTCGGGCGAAGGCGTGGCTCGGGCGAAGCTTGGGCAAAGGCGGGGCTTTGGCGGCTTCGGCGGCGGGCGGGCGGGCGGCCGGCCACGGGCGAGGTGGAGGACAGAGCCGACGTGGGCGAGGTGGAGGACGCGGGCGTTGTTGGAAGTCAAGTCGCTAGCCGGTCTTGGCGACGTTGGCGGCGTAGTGATCAAGGGCGCGCCGGAGGCGGGCGGCGCGGAGCATGGAGGCAAGGCCGCCGGCCGGTCGGCGTGAAGCCCACGCGAGCGAGCGATCGATCCCGTCCGGGACGAGATGGTTCGCCCGATTTTGCCGAACGAGCTGGTACAGCATTTGGGTGGAATATTCTCCAAATTTGGATCATCTCATCCGAGATGGATTGGTTCCGTCCTTTCAACCAAACATGAGGACGAGACATATTCGGGACGATTTAATCTAGGTACGAGCTCATCCACCAAACCAAACACACCCTTAGTAGCCAAGGATCCTTATAGGATCATTTGCATGTTGTTTCATACAATGATATAACCTCCAGATGCCCGTAAGAGGAGAAGTGAAAAGATCAAATTGACCACAATTTCTAGAATGATTATGTTGGAGCGTAGAGTCCGAGTCATGTGCGACTCGGAGTCATATTAGGGATAGAATGGGATTCATGTTAAAGATAAGTTCGAGATAGAGTTTGGATGTAATTTGGTTATGATTGATGACGTTATAAATAAAGAGTGTGGGGATCCGATGGGATACATACAAACACAATTATTTTCCAAAATTACAACACGGTATCAAAGTCAAGCGGATCTTGTTGTTGCCTTCGGTTGATCCGCTGGTCGCCGTTGTCCCATCACGTATGGTTTGCCGTGGCTGTGTCACATGGAAGCAGGCCGTGGCAGACCAGATTGAGTGCGTGTCGCTGCTGCGTGTTGTGGGCGAGTAGGACAACGATGTGGCTCAGGGGCACCAGTGTCACAGCTTGAGGACGACCTCTACCGCCACCCTGGCCACCACCAATCGGGATCTCACTGACCGGGTCACTGTTGCCGCTCGGCGGGGCCGCACACGTCCGTCATTGCTTGGGATCCACCAATCGCGAAGTCTCTACTGGCGTAGATCCAATTGGATTTGGGAAGAGGCAGGCGAAAGAGGAAGAGAGTAGGCATGGCTGCGCGCAAGGAGAGGAACAGAGGAAGGAGGTAGTGTTAGTCGGTGGGGAGGGGTTGGTGCAAAGAGAGAAAGGGAGAAGGAAGAGAGGGCTTGGGCCTCGACACAGAGGGAGAGGTGAGTACCAGCCAAGAGATAAAAAAGGGAAGGGGGGAGAGAGAGAGAGAGAAAAGAGAAAGGAGAAAGAGAGAAGAAAGAGAAAGGAGAAAAAGGGGAAAGAGGGAAAAAGGAAGGAAAGGAGAAGAAAGAACGAAAGGGAGAAAAGAAGATTTGCTAGTTGGATCTGTTGGAGGGTGAGGAGGAAGGAGAGAGAAGGAAGAAGTTTGATGTTGCTAGTCTGTTGTAAGGAGAGAAGGGAAGAGGTTTGGAGAAGGAAGCTGACCTGGTGTCGCTCCGGTTTGGATTGTGTGGTTGTTACTTTGTTGTTAGCTGTGAGGTTGTGTGTGCTCTACAAAGTGAGAAATATTGGGAAGTGTTTTTGGGCTGCTTGGCTAGGCACACAAAGAGATGTGCCAAAGGTGTCCCGAGGTCTAGGATCTAGTGTGATTGCTAATTTGTGTGGTTTGTTGTTGCTGTGGTGGAAATGGTTGAGGAAGCATTGGTCTTGGAGGTTTTAGAGCAAAGTAGAGAGACCCTAAAACAGGGGGAGCAAATTGCTCAAGATGGGGCTTTAGTGGTATTGACATTGGAGTTGGTAGTGAAGCTGCTCGTTGGTGGTGATGTTGATACTGGTAGGGGATGTGCTTGTGGTGGTGAGTTTGTTGGCGGTGAGGAGATGAGCTCGACAATGCTGACGATGGTATTGATAGCAGGAGTAGAAGCTGGTGGTAGTTCCGGTGGAGGCTATGGCTATGGTTTTGGTGTTGGTGGTAGTTATCGAGATGTTGGTGCTAGAGGCTGTATTGGTGAAGATGTGCGGCAAATGTGTTGATAGAAGGTGGAGGTCAAGGTGGTCGATGGTATGTTAGGAGAGATAGTGGAAGCAGAGGTGGTCGGGGGTGTGTTGGGAGAGATGGTGGAGGCCATGGTTGTAGGATCAAGGATAACCGATTAGAGGGGGGTAAATAGGAGATCTCTAAATTTTTCGATTATAATTTCAATTTATAGAATCACTAAGCAAGAGTTGCAATTTCCTACAATTTACATCTAAGTTCTCTAGTGATTACTAAGCACTCTTAACAATTCAAGTATGAACAAGAAATGATTCTAAGCAAATGTAATATTCTCAAATAGCTAGAAAAGTAAATTGAGCGCAAGAATTGTAAATGCAAATCACAAGAGAACGAGAGACAAGATTTTTATCCCGTGGTCTCGGAGACTTGCCGGTCTCCCCTAATCCACATTGAGGTGACTTGAACAACTTCAAGTCGGCTCCAACCTCTTGAGCCTTCCTCGATCACTATGATAGTTCTTCCCCACTCCGGGTAGGCGAACTCCGGCCTTCACAACTTATCGGGGTTTCTCACAACCTTCATTGAGAAGCTCACCGTGCTTGAACGCCTTCAAGCCATCTAGGAGTCGGCAACCTCCAAGAGTAATAAGCCTTGACGCTTGTTTGAAGTCGAATTGAGTGTTTAGAGGCTCAACACTAAATGCACCACTCAATTTTTGCTCCTAGGTCTCACAAAATGGGAATTTAATGCACACAATAAGTAGGAGACTCTCTAGAGCTTAAGGATGATCAATGAGATTCAAAACTTTCTCTAGAATGCAGGTGGGGGTATTTATAACCCCCACCAACCACTTATAGCCGTTGGCCAAAAGTTGGCAAAATTGTCCTAAGAGGCCGGTCATAGCCGGTATGACCGCCCCTCAGTGGCAAACGGTCGATACAGTGCATTTAATGCACTGTCAATGATCGTTGGTCACATGGCTGGTATGACCGGAGAGGATCCGGTCATACCGGGCCTCAAAAATCCCCAATCGACCAAAAACATTCTTCTCTGGAAAAAACAAACCGGCGACACACCGGTCATGCCGCCGGCCGTTATGACCGGAGGGTCCCCGGTCATACCGCCTCTTCGAAAGCCGAATGCATCCTTTCTGGGAAAAAAACAGACCGCCCCTCGGGCCCGGTCATACCGGCCCCACAGAGCCCAAAAGAGTATTTTGATGCATTTTAAATTTTCTTTGAGCACATGATTATGTAAATACTTCATGTTTCATGTAATGAGCCTCTAGGCACTTTTATTGACATCGAACAAGCGGCAATGACCCCTCTTAATAGTACGGTGCCTATTCTAGCAATCTGATCTTTTCCTCCAAACTCCGAGATTGGCAAAAGACTATGAAAAGTCCTTAAATTTTATACCTTATTCATCTTGTCTTCGACGCTTGCTTTTCTTTTTCACTAATTTCATACTTCCATGTTCGTCGATATTTGGACCAATCTATTCTCCAAATACTCAAATCGAAAATGTTAGTCCTTTAACTACAATAGTCATTAATTACCAAAATCAAATCGAATTAGGAGCCTAGATGCTTTCAAGGGTGGCTAGGGGCTAGAGGTGGAGACAAAGGCTTGAAGCATGTGGGTAGAGATGGAGGAGCCCATGACTGAGGGTATAATGGAGAAGGTGATGGAGTCTATGGTGATTGAGGCTGGGATGGAGGTGGTTGAGGTGATGTGATGTGATTGAGATGGTGATCATGGTTGTAGTTACTGTGGTCAATGGTTGTGTAGATGATGGCATTTGAAGGTTGTATCTATGTGATGGTGCTGGACACGGAGTTGATGATGTGAATGGTAAGGATGACAGTCGTGGAGGTGGTGTCAGTCATAATGTTAGAGGTAGCTTTGGGGAGGTGGATGTCATTATGATGGTGGTATTCGTTATCGTATTGGCGGTTCAGTAAAAGTAGATGTCTTGAGGGGGGTATTGCATTATGTAAAAATATAGATATGGTTATATCTCATTTCCATCTTGAGGAGTGTTGGAGAGTAGAATCTGAGTCATATGCAACTCGAAGTTATATTAAGGATAGGATATGATTCAAGTTAGAGATAAATTCGAAATAGAATTTGAATGTAATTCGGTTATTATTGACGCCATAAGTAAAGGCTGTAAGGATCCAATGGGATACATACGAACACACTTATTCCCCAAAATTACAACAGATTGTATAAATCTACATAACTTATGATTTAAGATCATCCTACAAGAATACTGGAGGATGTGTTCTTAACACATCCTTTTTCCGTAAGCTTCTTCGTGTCATGAAAGTTATATGTTCAAAGCATGATGTAGCTTTCCTACCTGATGCTTGAGGATTTTGTTTGCGAAAAGATTTTACATGGCTGACCATGTTTAACTAGTGTCTTTTGTTTCGCACAGACGATGTAGTTTAGAAAAGAAACTAGCAGACGCCAATGTGTCCGAGGAGGAGCAAAACAACATACTCAAGCAATTTGAGAAGAAAGAGACAGAGTACATGCGTTTGCAGAGGCACAAAATGAGCGTTGATGATTTTGACCTATTGACAATGATAGGGAAGGGAGCATTTGGTGAGGTAAATTTCATGCAAATATACACTTGGTCTGAATCCTATTTTTCTTTGATTTTGTTTTTCAGTAGCTGGAATCTTTTTCTTCTAGGTCAGAGTCTGCAGAGAGAAGACCACAGGGCATGTGTATGCAATGAAGAAACTTAAGAAATCAGAAATGCTTCGTCGAGGTCAGGTATGGCTATCTTCTGCCAAGCATTTTGAGTGCCAGCTGTCTACATCAATTGTTCGTTCTCTGAGTGCTAAGTTGGATTTCACATAGGTTGAGCACGTCAGAGCTGAAAGAAATCTTCTTGCTGAAGTAGATCACCATTGCATTGTTAAGCTGTACTGCTCATTCCAAGACAGTGAATATTTGTATCTCATCATGGAGTACCTCCCTGGCGGGGACATGATGACATTGCTAATGAGGAAAGATACATTGACTGAAGATGAGGCCAGGTTCTATGTTGGTGAAACGGTTCTTGCAATAGAATCGATCCACAGGCACAACTACATCCATAGGTATGCGTAAAACTGAAAATGAGCTTCTTCTTACTGCTGTTGAGATGTTCTGATGAACTTAGTACTTGATTTTTCAGAGATATCAAACCTGATAACCTGCTCCTAGATAGATATGGTCACTTGAGACTGTCAGATTTTGGATTATGCAAACCGCTAGACTATTCCAACTTCCCAGACCTGAATGAAAAGGAAGTCACATCTGCGAAAACACCGTCATTGCATGGTGATGGGAGACAGCAATCTCTACCAAAGCGCTCACAGCAAGAACAGTTGGAGCACTGGCAAAAGAACAGAAGAACTTTGGTCAGTAGCTAGCATGATATGGCAGTGATCATCAGTAGCTTCTGCAGAATTTACCTATTGATTGTCTGTGTCATTATCTGTTTGGTAATACTTTGTTCAATAATTTATTGCGAAGTTTTTGACAAGCTTTTAAGCGATTGCAGGCTTACTCCACTGTTGGTACACCAGACTACATTGCTCCAGAAGTTCTTTTGAAGAAAGGTTATGGAATGGAGTGTGATTGGTAAGCATAATTTGTAGTATATCTCATGCCATTGCACCTCTTGATTTTGCAGTCAAAAGAATAAATAATTCCCCATTTTCTAGGTGGTCACTTGGAGCTATCATGTATGAAATGCTAGTGGGATATCCCCCATTTTATTCAGATGAGCCTATGACAACTTGTAGAAAGGTAATATATTTCAGGCTTTTAGCTATGAATACTTAATTCCATGGTCCTCCTATTGACTAGAATATGCTCATGTTCAATATTTAAGTGATTTCAGAGTTCATTTATCTCTAATTTATTCTCATGCCATTTTATTTACATTGTGCTTATATGGACTGATCCAGATAGTGAATTGGAGAACACATTTGAAATTTCCTGAAGAAGCAAGGCTAACTACGGATGCAAAAGATCTTATAAGTAAACTCTTGTGCAATGTGGACCAACGCCTTGGTACAAAAGGGGCAGAGGAAATAAAGGTTGTTAAGTGACCACTTTAAGTACTACGCCTTACAATGTGCCTCAAAGCAAATTCTTGATTCCTTTTCAGAAAAAAAAAGAGATTGATACTACTGAATCTTGTTCATAGTACTTTGCATGATTAATTTTAGGAGCACCCCTGGTTTAATGGAGTAGAATGGGACAACCTATATGAAATAGAAGCTGCGTATCTACCTCAAGTCACGGATGAGTTGGACACTCAAAACTTTGAGAAGTTTGAAGAGGTAAGTAGTGGCTGTTTTCGCTAAAGAATTGTTCTTCTCAATCCCCATAAGTTAGTGCAAAAATGCTATATTTATATGGTGTATTTGCAGTCTTCAGAGCATGTTCAATCTTCATCAAAGACGGGCCCTTGGAGAAAGGTAATTGTAGCTTTAGATATAAAGTCTATTATTCGATAGCTTTAGAAATCTCAATATGTGCAAGAATTTCCTCCTCCTTTTTAATAAATATTCTCATTTGATCTGTCGTTGTCTTACAGATGCTTTCTTCAAAGGATTTGAATTTTGTGGGATACACATACAAGAACTTTGAACTTGTGAATGATCCTGAAGTTCTTGGAATGGGTACTGTACTTTCCAGTTTCTCCATAATTAATCAACTATATTTTGTCTCATTCACTGCCGACATTTGCTCTTGTTCTGGCCAATTTGGAAAGAAGTTTTCCATAAGATAAACAGATTTGAGAATCTGTTCAAGTTATTCTTCTTGTTGAAACAAGAAATTATTCTTCTCACATCACCTTCTATCATGTAGTTTGGGTTTGTTGCTTTCCATATTTTGAATGTGCTCTACTAAACTAGTCATGACTCGTGAGTTTAGATGAGGTAACAATAAGCCACAAGTCGAAGTTCTAGAGTAGACTCCTTTTATAAAAATGTAACAAACACAAATAACAATCTGTGATCAAGTAGGCCGTGCTGTTCTTGTTTTCTACTAATATCTCGTTACCTACTGCGCACACAGCTGAGCTGAAGAAGAAGGAAAAGGCAAAGAGACCCAGCGTCAAATCTCTCTTTGGTACGTTTCTCTCTCCCTCCCTCTCATTTTTTTTGCGAGTTATTCTTTTGGAAACTTTGGGTGTGTTTGGTTATCAGCACCATCCTAGCCTGTTCTGTATGAGCCATCCAGACTGGTCTTGGCGTATGAGTGGATACAAATTGAGTTGCTTGTTTATGCATCTCACGTGCCTGTATTGGAGAGAAGTCTAATTTTTATGTTTCCTCCATCCTACATGAGTTGGTGCAATTGCATTTATCTGGCCTGGATGAACAGGAAACCAAACATTTGTTAATAGATACAATTGCATCCACTCATACGATTCAGACACCATGCAGGCAACCAAACACACTCTCTGTGTCCACATTGCTTCAACACTAGTGCTTTTGGGACAAGAAAAACACACTTACTATTCTCACACTCTGATGCTATATATGCATGCGTAGATTCGCCTGAAGGAGAGGAGCAACCAGCTGAAGATGATGAAGGAAGCTTCCGAAAAACAGAGCATGAACTGTCGAGAAGCCTCAGCTCACAATCAACATAAAAAATCAACGAACCTCACTTCTTCTGAACCTAGCACTACGTACTTTCCACCAATGCACGCGAGCATACAGATCGGTTTGACTGGAGAAACTTGGTGCTCCCGAGGTTGTCCGCGTTCAAATCAAGACGTAACAAACGGCGTTGTGTCATTGGCATGCATTCGTGTGCATGGATCGAGACGTTTGGCGCGCTTCATGCATGATCGAGTATATATATCTAGCTACATGTGTACAAGAATAAAGGGAAGCTAGCTTGTAGTACATTAATATTCTCTGTATACTTGGTCACTAAATATTAACCGCTGTCCGTATGCATACCTTATACTCCCTCCATCTCAATTTATAAGGTGTATTAGCCTGGGCACGATTACCAACGCAATGATTTTCTACTGATATTATCCCTGATAAAAGATGAAAAGCGAGTGAATCATGCATAAAGATGGAAATCGAGTGAATCATATGGAATCAGGAACAACCCGCTGCTTGACCAGGACCATGCATGCACAAAGGCAATTGCGAAAGAAACAGACAATAAATCATAAGACGCCCTCTAAAATGGGATTCTAATCAGATTTTTATGCGTCCTGTCTTATGGGGTGGAGGGAGTAGGAATTTATAAGTAAAATCTTCTCTCCAGACGAACGGTTCACTCCCCACAGCATGGTATCTCGATCGGTGGGAAAAGCGAAATGATAGTACTGCACTAATCTTGGCATTGCAGACGAGAGCAATAAATGCTCAACTGCCCAGCTTTTATATTTTCTGGATTTTCTAACTCTCCTCAGAATCAAGTCGATAAGACGACATCAAGTAACTTGTGGCTAACGTAAAGACTCAAGTTGGGCTGATGGCAGAGTGCTCAACCCAGCAACATCCCTACTCGATACTTAGCGATTTTCAATTTACTCGAATCGTTTGACCACAAGTCGGCGAGGCATTACTTGATCAAACCAGAACTTGGTAGTAATCGACCAAGCGCTTGAGCGGACTCTTCACTAAGCAGAGTTCGAGAACTACCGTTAAATATCTATATATATGATATGAACACGTTCCGAAAACTCGAAGATTGTACCATATATGCTCAAGCAAGCATCTAGAAACTCTGGATATCACGGACCAAATTCTATAGGATAAGATACATGTGAAAAGGACATTTTCATACTAGGAAGGACACGATCATGTTTCCGTTACGAGGAAACTGACTCGAGTACGCCTGATATCCAAGAAAGTTTGGATATACTATGAAGATCGACACGACGATGGACTCTTTATCAACTACGATCTGGTATCCCAAGCTGACAACAACTCAATTTGAGGCAAGGCTACCCCGACTATATAGGGTTGGGGGTTAGGTATCCTCAAAGAGAGACAGAGAGAGAGAGAGAGCTTCTGAGAGCCAGACAAAGAGAAGGAGAAGACTTTTAAGCCTTTACAAGACGCAGAGCAGTCAAGAGCCGACGGACCACGCTTCGTCAATCTCTAGCCATAGTTTAGCCATTAATTTGATCTCAACTTCATTGTAACTAGGACTAGACACCTTACTCTGTATTCGATACACCAAGTTCATATATCATCCACATAGGACGTAGGGTATTACTCCATCTGGAGGGCCTGAACCTGTATACATCGTATGCCACTGTCTTCGTGCTTGACTTTGCTAAAATCGAAGGTACCCAAAATCATAAGTTTATTATCGAGATCTAACCTTCGACAAAAGAGCGTGAAAATAGTGGCAAAAAAAAGTCATGACTTGTAGATAAAGATATACACCTCTGTGGATTTTAAATCTTTTCGAAAAGCTGCGCCCACGGTCATAGACATTTGGTAAAGTCATCACATAGTTAGATATTTTAATATTGTTAAAAATAGATGATTTGGAAATATGTGTTGGCAAGTCTTTATTTTAGATGTCATGCCAGGGATTGTAGTGATGTGATACAATCATGGAGAAATGTGAGTTGTTATTATATGCTTACTTGTTACTTACATAACAGTTAATTTGCTTTTACAAATTTTATTTACAATCTACTCGATATTTATGACTCAAATTCACTTTCTACAAAATAACCTTAGAAGTCATTCCTTTGATATAGCCTGCATCTATTATATTTGCATTTATGATACACTATACAAGTACTCAATCTTGCTTTATTTGTTGATTTAGGTGAAGATAGCAAAATTTCCCCACAATGCATACCTTAACACAGGATATGAGAATTATGTTGATGAGTTTTCTAGGGTTTATATCTTATTAGTTGTCTGAGGGTTTGTATGAGCATACCACAAGGCTTGTGCAAGGCTTGTGAATTTTTGCTGCAAATTATTCTGTCTTGTAAGATATTATTGTTTAATTAGCTTCCACTATTATATGTATAATATTATGTATGGATGTGTTACCAATTTTGAAAATATGCGTATTAGCCACTGATTATGGGACTAATACTGCATGCATATGAGATCTTCATTTGTAAAAAGACTAACCACAGCAAAGTTGTCATATTATCTTTCTCTGTTTTTATTTTTTTTTCAAACACCGATTAAATTTCACATGTTATTAGGGTGCTCCATAGATTATATACCTAAAGTTTTTCTCCCAAGATTTCATTATGATATTTTTCTCAAGCTTTGAGATGGCTTGTATGACTATACATAGTTTAAGCTTATGATATATTGTGCTCAAGCATTGAGATGGCTTGTATGACTAAACATAGTTTAAGCATTTGCATTGGATGCCCCTACAAATGCACTTGACTTGTGCTCGTCCTAGTACATGATCAATTTGTTTGAACTTATTTTTGGGTTTGCTATTTCTAAATCGTCTGAAGTTTTCTTAAGTCAATTTTTATGATCATTGGATTTGTGCTAAGATTGAGAATTTTTTGCTCTTCTGGCCGAAATTGAAAACTTATTTACGGATTTAGCTCCTTTACAGACGGAATTGCAGAAATAGCCCTTCTACAGTACAATTCCGCGGATCCACAATGCGGATTAATTTTTTAAAATTTTTCCACCGATTTTCCGCGGATCCAGTGCGCGGAATAATTTTTTATTATTTTTCCCCAGCAAATTCTGCGGATCCACAGCGCGGAATAATTTTTTAATTTTTTTTTAATATTCCGCGCCACTCGTCCGCGGATTAATTTGTTTTTTTTAATTTTTTTAATATTCCGCGCAGCGGGAACGCGGAATATTTTTCGAATTTTTTTTTTCGCTGGTTTTTTTATTTTTCCCGGTTTTTTTCGCCGGTTTTTTCTCTTCGTGGGGCGTACGGCGGGGCCATCGGAATTCCGCGCTTGGGGACCGCGGAATTCGGTCGGGCGTACGGCGGGGCAGTGTAATTACAGTTAAACTGAGGCTGAAAGCGATGGCGTGTATAGCTTGTTTGTCACTGGTAGAGAAAAAGAAGGAAAAGAAATGTAACATGAGTTCATGGTCTGCTCTGTTGAAGTGTTAACGCTGCAAAGCTCGTACACTTTACAGCCTCTTACCTACAGGATAACTTAATTTGATCTAATCATCTAAGTCAAGTATGTACC
Organism: Guadua angustifolia; assembly: GCA_036346375.1. Taxonomy (NCBI): domain Eukaryota; kingdom Viridiplantae; phylum Streptophyta; class Magnoliopsida; order Poales; family Poaceae; genus Guadua; species Guadua angustifolia. Next base: position 28,786,008 of record CM070519.1, read on the forward strand.
TTTCACCTTGGCAGGTCACTCCATCCTACCTCCTGTTCTTTGCTAGGGGTGTAAATGGGTCGGGTAATATCCGACCCGTACCCGTACCCGGATGCAAAATTACCCTAATGGAAAACTATTTTACACTACCCGCCGGCATGGTACGGGTACGGGTAGTACCGGGTAGGTTAGGTTCGGGTTCGGGTAGGGTACGGATCGGTAATACCGGTGGAGTGCAGGTCTGCACGGTGCCCTGATAATTTTCACAATTCGGTACCAATGGTACTACTAATTCCTAAATTTTGACGAAATTGCATTGACAAAAAAATAGATCAAACGATGTCGAAAAAATTTGAATTTTTTTTGAAGGTTCCTGACACATCAAATATGTTCTCATTAAATTTTCAGGTGATTATCAAATCTGAGAAATTTTTTAAAATTCAAACATTACTACTATCCTGATAAAACGCTGACCGGCAAGTTTGAACCGAATGAAAATTAGAACAAACGAGATTATAAAATTTTGAAATTTTTTGTGGATGGTCCTGACATATCTATAATATTGTAATAAAATTTTCAGATGATGATAAAATGTCATGAAGTTTTAAAAATTCGAACAGTACTACTGTCCTGTTAAAAGGCTTATCGGCAAATTTGAACGAAATGAAAAATTATCCAAACTATGTTACAAAATTTTTAAAATTTTATATAATGATACTGATGAAATTAGTAATCTCTCATAAAAATTTGAGATCATGATCACACGCAAAAAAATTTATAAAATTCTGACAAGGTAAATGTCTCAATTATATTCTATTTACATAACAGACTTTAATGATATATATGCCTTTTCAGCAATGAATATAATACCACAGCTAAACACTAAAATTCATGAAATTAGTTCAGAAAGGCTAACCAAAGTATAGATTACTATATTCCAAAGAAATAACCTTATTTCATTATATTTTTCATATAAATCTTAATAGCTGAACAACCTTAAGTAATAAGCTTTCTGTAAGCTATAATATGTATAAATGAACTCGAAAACAATGAAGAAATCTATATTTAAAATATTTATCTCACCAATATCTTCTTAAAAACCCTGTATATGTAACCAGTAACATAAGAATAGACAATATCTTAACAAGCCTTAGCAACATCCATCAACATTACAGTATATTAACAAGTCTTAGCAACATCCATCAATATTACAATATTTAAGAAGTCATAGCAATATGCATCAGCATTACAATATGTTCACAAGTCTTAACATTAAAACAGGACTAGAACTTTCCTGAACCATGGCCGCGAGTGCCTTTTTCGATTTTTGCAACTTACTGCCGGGGCAACGTCTGGCTATCTCGCCTATACGTAAGTAGTAGCACGCGTTGCGTAGGTCGCTATTGATTTTTCTCGTATTTTTTGGCCTGGATCCGACCTGTCCCGCGGGGCTGCGAAAACCCTTAAGTGCCCACGATTTCCACGGTTTCGTGGCCGCGAGTCGCCCGTGTATTTTTCTATTTAGGCCCCTGTCGCGACGGGCGACAGGTGTATATTTCTGAGATTTTTTTCCGATGGTATATTTTTAAAATTTTGAATAAAAAATGTATTATTAAAAAAAATCAAGAATCAGAACCAAGCCCGACCGGAAAAGAAAAAAAATGGAAAAGAAACGAAAAAAACTGGGCAGAAAAAAACCGGCGGAAAAAAAATATCCGAAAATATTCCGCGATGCCGCAGAGCGGAATATTAAAAAAAATTAAAAATAAATAAAAATAAAATTAATCCGCGGAGGTGCACCGCGGAATATTAAAAAAAAATTAAAAAAATTATTCCGCGCTGTGGATCCGCGGAATTTCACGGGAAAAAATAATAAAAAAATATTCCGCGCACTGGATCCGCGGAAAATCGCTGGAAAAATTTTAAAAATTAATCCGCTACCGATCCGCGAATTCGAATATTCTGGGCTATTTACGCAATTTCGCTGTCATGAAGCTAAATCCGTAAATAAGTTTTCAATTTCGGCCAGAAAAGCAAAAAATTCTAAGATTGATGCGTCGTACGATGGATGTTGATCCAATGGGTAAAAAATATAACTTGTGCTTAAGAAATTTTCAGTCACCTTACAACTAGACAACCCCCTTTTTTTACCGGGAGTAAAAATTAATACCAAATCTTTGTCAAGAGCGACCTGCTCAGTACTTTTTCCTTCAGTTATTACCGCTATAACACATTACCGACACCATCAAATGCAAAAACATCGATTTGTCACATTGGGATTGTCTCCAAAAAAAGCCATTAGTCCTGCATCGAGCATGACGAAAGAGTGTCGACGTACTTGTCTAAAGGAATTAGTATCGCAGTTCTTAAACAAGAACTACACAAGGCGGCGATGCACACGTGTAAGTATATCCCTTGCTCTGATTCCTGAAGCAAGCGCCTATATAAACAAACCCTCAAAGCAAACACCTGAAGCTCCCACGGCAGGTCAATTGCAAGGCTAGCTAATAAGCAAGCAGGAGCTTAACAATGGCGAACACTAAACTTGCTGCAGTCTTGGCCATGCTTGTTTTACTACAGGTGTCGTGCGCCGTCGCCCGCCGCCACGCAAAGCCGGGCCCGTGCGGCGCCGGCGAGGACTCCCTGCCTGGCAAGCGCCACAAGGGCCCCCACTGCTCGTCGCCGGCCGTGTCGGCCCACGGCACCCCCGCGGTGATGACGGTGAACGGCTTCCAGAAGGGTCAGGACGGCGGCGGGCCGGCGGCGTGCGACGGCCACTACCACAGAGACCAAGACATGCTGGTGGCGCTATCCACGGGGTGATACGACGGCGGGAGCCGATGCCACAAGATGATCCACATCACGAGCGCGCACAACGGGCGCACCGTGGAGGCCAGGGTCGTGGACGAGTGCGACTCGAGGCACGGCTGCCGCAACAACATCGTCGACACGTACGTCGGCCGCCGTGTGGAAGGTGGGCTCGACACCAACATCGGCGAGGTGCCCGTCACCTGGTCCGACGCCTGAACCGTCGATCGGTGCATGAGCCGGGCAAGGACAAGCGAGATTGCTCAAAGCATATCGAGTCATTTGCCCTGGCGATTGCTGTTGCAAACTGTGCGTGCAACGCCTAGTCTGCAAACTGTTCCGGGGTACATGGAACGGTTAATGCATGTGTAATGTGTCGGGTGCTACTCTTGATCGGAAAAGTACGTGGGACGTGGCGGAGTAGCAGAATAAACTTCATAATTGTATGGTGTGTGCGAGTGACTATATTGTAATTTATAAGGGTCACCTGTTGCTGTCAGTCTCACTTCAAAAATAGAGTTGTGCTGTGAAATGCGAACTAGTATATGTATTTGAACTCATCATTTTTCTAGTTCTTTAACAATTTTTTTTTACTTTTTTTTAAAAAAATTTTAGCTCATTTCCAAATACAGAAAGAGAGCACTCGAGGCTAGAAAAATGAGGATCCATGTATTTGTCATGCGTTGTTAACTGTTCAGACTTCCTCTTAAAAGAAAAATTTCACACTTTCTGACTGTTCATGCGTCGTATGATTGGGAATAAAATTGGATGTGTTCAAATGGAATTTGGTTAGGATTCCAATCAGCAACATGATTGCGAAATTGGTTGATACAAGCTCAACTAATAAACTTCTTTGTTGGCTACTGCGCACGTGCATAAATCTTCCAGAGGCAGCAACAGTAACCTTTTCATTTAAAGTCTGATTTAGATCAATGAGCAGTCCAAAGTATAGTTCTCGAGGAGATATACAACTTTTTTGTTGCGGCAACTTTCATTTAAGTTCATCTAGATTCCAAAAATTGCGACCAAAAGTCTAGACAACAATTCCTACGCTGTTATTTCTCCGGTTTTGCCCTAGCAGCATCGGAGAGGCTGTTCGGCGACAACGGTGGCTCTGTGATGACGGGTCCAATGAGTTAGGATGGAGGGTTCACCGAATTCAGGGTTTAACATATATAACTCTAACAGCTCAACTTTTAAACGGCTTTTGACATAAGGTAAAAATCATATATAACTAACAAAAATTAAAAACTGAAAACTAGATTGAACATGTTTTTACAGTTTATTGTTAAGAGAAATTAGTTATTTATTAAATAGTGTCTTATAAAATCTACAACCGCAATGCCAAAAAGCAGTCTTTTAGAAGAAAAAAAACTAAAGTTCTCCCAAACAAGCCCTTAGAAGAGAGCATCGCAAACTTGCAGTGGGCAGCGGAGGCGACCGATCGGTGCATAGGAAGGGATTATTTGATTTCAAGCCGATTTCATTATAACTAACTTTAGACAAGTATGGCTTGTCACACCTTTTGGGGCAATAAAATTCAGCGTCAAAAGTATTGTAAAGTTTAATAAAAAACTAAGCCTATAGCACGTAAGATATAAAACTAAATAAGTATGGTAAACCAAAGTTATAGCAGTAAACCAAACACCTAACTAATAATCTACGGTACAACTAAAATTAGACATGATAAAAGTTAGTTCGAAACCAAACAATCCTAAACCTCTTTATGGCCAACCCAACGCAATTTTCCAAGCTGCCGGACCCACGTCTGGCCAGGTTCTGATCCAGATTTTCTGCACGTATGCCCCGAAGCCCAAAAAAAACCCAAAGAAAATAATAAAATAATACATCAAACGGTCAAGCCGCCGCTCTCGCCGGGTTCGAAGCCGTTGCCATCACCGCAGGAGTGCCGCTTTTCGACACGGCCGGCGACGAGCAGTGGGGCACCTGGTGGCGCATGCCCTGCAGGGAGTCTCCGGCGATGCCGCACGGGCTCGGCTCGGCGTGGCGCCGGGCGACGGCGCACGACACCTGCAGTAAAACAAGCACGGCCGGCCAAGACAGCAGCAAGCTTAACTAGCGTAAATAGTGTTCGCCATTGTTATGCTCCTGCTTGCTTATCAGCCAACCTTGCACTCGACTTGCGGTAAGCGGGCGCTTCAGGTGTTGGCTTTGTAAAAGTGCTCTTATATGGGTGCATCGTTGCCTCGTGTGCATGGCTCTTGTACTCTTGTTTAAGAGCTGCGATATTAATTGTTTTCTTTAGATAATTACATACTCTTTTGGTATGTTCGAGACGGGACTAATGGCTTATTTCGAGACAATTGCGTTGTAAAAATTTCTTCAAAAAAATTGCATTATAAAAAGGATGTTTTTGGATCTGATTGTGTAGTGATTAATTATATATTTGCTTGCTTCAAGTTTTATCTAACTTATATTAGAAGGGTGATGCATGAAGCAGTGCTCTTCTATACTTCAAGCAAAGGGAAAATGAAAATCAAGCTAATTAATTGATCATGTATTGGGAAGAGCATGAATAGTATGCAACTTAAGATTATTTCAGTAGTTGTGCATCATATGAAATACAAACGTGACCCTTATGAAAACCTTGCAGACGACCAATGCAATAAAAAATCAAATATGAAATGCTCTTTACGACGTATTTGGTTGGGTGGGTGGACAGCCCCTGGACCTCTAGCCAGGCCTATAGGCTGCACCGTGCTTGTTTGGTTGCCAGATTCGGAGTTTGATCTCATCATCTAAGGGCATCCGCAATGGTTAAAGATAATTGCTCTCTATAGTAAGACCCATATCATCTATATACCATGTTATAGTAAACCCTTGCAATGGTGAATCTATATAGATATCTATAGCTATTTTTAATTAATAGAGTGCTCTCTCTCTTTCTTCATTTAATTGCTTATCACATAGGATAGATGCTGATATGGACTTCTTATAGATAACTGACTATGCACCATTGCGGATGCCCTAAGCAATAGCTTGTAAGAACTTAATCTTTTTTTGTTCTATCTTTGAGGAATCTCTATAAATCGTGCTTGAGGCTTTTGTTTCTTGTATTCTTACTTACTGCGACAAGTGGAAGGATATCAAAAATCGTCTTGATTATCAAAATCTCATGAGTAAGTCCAAGGCCAAGACTTTGATTTTGCGCAATTTTGATGCACTCTTCCTTTAAATTAGAAAAGGTTGGAACTTTAACGTCAATCATTTGGATTGAAGGTTAGAATAGTTTTCTGACCTCCATACAAAGTTTTATAGGTATTGGTTCAGCCGATTCAAAGTTTTATCATTTTTGGTTTTGAGATCGAGCCAACACTACCACCCATACAGAGCGGTAGTACCTCCTCCGACATTACCACACTCTGTGCTGCGGTAGAGTGAATTTTCTCTGATTTGCTACTTTGCGCTTGAGTGTTTCTAGTGAAGTTTTAGTTAGATCTTTTGAGTGGAAATTTTTTTAATTATGATCATTCACCTCTCTAATCGTCATTTTGATCCTTTAGACTAAAAAACGAAGATGAGTTTGTTTTTCAGTAGCCAGGCGCGCTTGCTGCTCATATGGACTATAAACCACGTTCTTATGAAAAAATCAGTCCAAGGCACTCCGAGTAAATCAAAACAAAATGATCTCGAATAGACTGAGAAGATCAATGTAGCATCAGGAGGGTTTCGCCCATCTTTTGCCGGTCCTTCGGCTCGAGTTTTTGTTTTTTTTTTCTTCTTAGATTTTTTTTATTTTGGTTTTTATCAAAACAAAATTGTATATCTCTACTACTTCTAATTACGAGTTAGTAGCGGTGGTCCGTTCTCCTTCACCCCCTGGCATACCCACGAAACGGAAAAAGTTTTAATTCGGTTAGATATGTATGCATGTGTAATCTGCGGCGTATCAGACTCTTATTCCAATCAGCCGATTCTATTTCCAAATATTCTACATCTGATTATTTTTTCATATACTACATGCATACAGCTTCTAAGTTACTATGTGCCTTTGAGTTGCCATATGCATCCTTTCCATTAAATATTTACTTGCATGTGTAGATAAGATCATCTTTTCTTTTTATCTAATCACGTATGGACTTGATTTCGGCTAGCCAGTAGCATGAGTACGGCCATGCATGACACGACTAGATAAGTTTGTTATCTCTATCTCTACTAATTCTAATTAGAAGTTGGTGGTGGTACGTCCGTTCTCCACCTTCACCTCGACACGTATGCACACCCGCGTGGCTGAGTGGAAAGTGGGCAGTGGCCACACTGGTAGATTGGATTGGATCATCCCGTCGCAGAAGGTAAATGAATATGCATGACTCATTTATTGCTTTTCTTTCTCCCATTGATCTAGCATTCGAATCGGCAGCGATTGCTTCCGGTGCTTTTTGGGTTGGATTGATTAATTCCCTTCCGAAGAAAGTAGAGCTTCTATTCATGGAGTTGGGTCTCTTCTCGTTTTTTTTCCTTTTGTTGCCTTCCTTATTCGATGATTTCTTAATCCGGATTCCATGTATATCTCCTCGGTTGCTGAATCTATATAACCTCATCGCTTCTTGCCTCTCCTACAGATGTGTTGAGCTTATCCATTGAGCGGAGGTAATGGGCGACCTTTCTGATCTTGTCGATGCAGCGCAGGGACAGGTCGCCGGTGGTGGGCGGCGAGATAGGCTAGTAGCATTGCTGGATCTCGCTCCGGTGGATGATGTCAATAGGTTGAGAGAGATGCTCGCAGAGGGGGGGCGAGGAGGCGGTGGAGCTGGTTCATAGGGTGGGGCTATGGTATGGCCAGAGCAAAGCGTACGAGCCACGTACACCGCTGATGGTGGCAGCCACATACAGATGACACATACTTCTTAAACGCATTTCCATCCATGGGACAGTAGGTGATGCCTCTCTCGACCGATCAATCGATCTTGAATTATGGCGTTACAAATTTACGATTTCAAGTGTTGTGATATTATTATTTAAGTTTATGAAATTAAAGTTAATTTTAAGCTCGAGTTTGTAAACAGGTGCTTGGAATTTGTATGCTTCGATGAATTGATTTAAACATCTAACCATGGCACATTCAAAGTGAATATTATTATTAAACAAGGTTAGTGCTCTTTGCAAATAAATTTTTTATTGTAAATTAAGTTTTCGTTGCAACGCACGGGCACATAGCTAGTATAGTTCTCTTCTCAACCGTGGAAAGATCGTGAGATAACACATATCATTTGCTATGATATGGGACCTTCGCAGATCAGCTGTCATGGTGTGGGAGTACGGCAAGTTCACTTATTGCGGTTGAGGAGTGCAGAAGATACTTGTCATTGCTGGAGATAACTCAATATCTCAACTTACCATATCTTTTGATTTTATTCAAATAGATAGTGTCGACGTTTATTGTCAGCAATAATGAAAACGGGGCTAGGCGCTGGATCCAAACTCGATGGTAACACAAGACACGGGAATTATACAGGTTCAGGCTCTCGCAGAGGAGATAATACCCTAATCCTGTGCTCTGGAATTATATGTGGCTAGCTATTTTGCTGATGAGATTGTATGTTGATGTTCCCCCGCCCTCCCTTTATATAACAGAGGAGGGCGGTTACAAAAGAGAGTCCTGATCGGATACAAAGTAGGGATTATATCTCCTGTACCTATCCGTTTTGGCAACGGCTTAGATTACAATCGTATCTTACCTAATCCAGATCGATTGCTATCTTCAGGGCTTCCTTGCTTCGCACGTTTGGCGCAACCCTGGTAGCTTCTATTTCCTTACAGTCGGCCCGACCCAGCCTTGTTCAATTGGGCCTCGCAGGCCTGCCTTGCAGATACCCGTGGTGTATATATCCCATAGATAGTTCAAGTCTACAACAACTCAAGACTCTTTTGACTATTTAAGTCACACCCCTTAGATGTAATTCTTGAACTATTATAGTGGTTTGTTTCCTGTGGGTTTTTTTTGCAAATGTTTTTCCACGTTAAATCTTGTCTTCAGTTATTTTACCGTTCTTATAACCCTAACAGCAGAGGTCAAGAAAGGTCAGATTTGTAATTTCATTCAAATTTGAACAAAACTTGCAAAAATTTGAGCGTAGACTAGAAAAAATTTTGCTTCGTTCACAAGATGGGTGCAGCAGCACCAGAAAAAGAAATGGAAAATGGGACAGGAAAATGTTCAAGTGTCTCCGACTCTCCCGGTCTGACCAAAGTGGCAACCCCAAGCGAAAACAGCCCATCCGACTTCGCCACTAAAACCCTCCAGGCCTCCACCATTTGATGTTCCTCCTCCGAGCAACTACCGCCACCTCGCTCCTCCTCCGACAATGCCACCCACTCCCCGTGCCTAAAACCCTAGCCCTCAGCCTCACCCCAGCCCTCCTCCCTCGCCGTCTCCAACCGTGCCTCTCCTCCCCTCGTCGCCGCGGAACCGCTCCCACCACCGCCAAATCAGGCGATTTTTTGCACGTATTTACTCGATCGCGTACTTAGCATGTCAACAAGCAAAACCAAAGGGTGGCTATGCCTGAACCCGACGACGAGAAATTCTATCTTGTACGCATATGGGTACTAAATTGTTAGACATCTAAAGCTCAATGGATGGTGGGAGACGAGGCCTCTAGTCGAATCTACATACACTACTCAACAAGTTTATGTTCGCTACAAAGCCTAAACCGTGTGGTCGATGAAGACTTGCAAAAATCATGTAGTTTCACTTCAACTTATATAGCATTTATATTATATACGGCCTCTCCGAGTTTACACTTGGGGGCTAAGTCATTTAATGAAAGTTTTTCTAGTCCGATGTGCAGATACGATCAAGGATGCGTGTGGCTACGAAACTACTTATCAAGGGTCTATGAGTGCTATATCAGATTTGCATCTACTCATGCTACTCTATTTCATTGATAAGGGAGTAATAGGCAAAGCACAATAGACAAGCAGATTAATTAGCATTATTATTCAATGCCGCAGTAGTCAACAAAGTTCAAACATTACATGAAGCATGTTTAGGCTGAAGAACTCTAGTTGGCGTCATCATCATCGCCGGTAAGAGATAACTCCAACTGGGCCACGAACCTCTTAGCAAAGTCTTTGAAAGACTCGATGTAGTCGGTAGCTTCTCTTGGCTCACATGCAAATCCCTCGTCCAATATCAAGAAGTCCAAGTCCAGATGATGGCTCTTCACCATGCCGAGTATGTAGGAAGTAGCAAGATAGGAAGATGAGGTCAAGTGCTCGAGCGTCTCTGATTGCAGAGTGGCAAGTGCCGCATCTGCTGTAGCCTTTTCGACCTCGATGACTTTCTTGCTAGCCTTTGCCTTGTCTCAGTTGATCTTGTCCTTGAACAGCGCAGCATCAGTAGCAACCTTCTTCATCTTCAGCTTCTCTGCCTCTGTCCTCAGCTTCTTTGCATTCTCCTTCCGCTTCTTAGCCTCTGCTTGAGCAACCTTTAAATCGGCCCTAAGTGCCTCCAGTTTGGTGTCTTTCATCTTGATTATTTGCTGATTGGCAGTCAAGACCGCTCCATTTGTTGATGAGCTTGCTCACAGAAGGTTTTAGCCTCAAGCAAGGTATCCGTGGCACGCTATAAAAAGAAGCCAAGAAGTGTCAAAAATAGGGCAAAGGAGAAAAACAGAACATAGGGCAGGATTGTTCATGGTCACATACCCAAATTTGGGGCTTCAAAATAGACCAGAACATCGAAAGCACCGATGAAGCCGAAGGAACTTGAGTTATCGCCGCAGTAGAACCGCTAGTACGCTCAACGGGAGTTGCCGGAGAGGGAACTATGATGATGGCGACCGTGCCAAGAGACAAGAAGGAAGCGCAGCGATGTTATCGATAGCACCGCTGGACGTCCCCTTCCTACAAGAAATTCTCTACCTGACACCTCCGACAAGAAAAAAGAAGAATCATGGAGACTAAGGAGAGGTGACTTACTTCACTAGGCGAACCTTCGCCTGCATATTCTTCTTCTACATAGTTGTTTTCATCAGGACATGTTTGGTGTCAGTAGTTGGCTTCTTGATCAGCGCAGCCGGTGGAGGAGATGGTGCTGGTGGGTCAGCAACTAATGGTGAAACCAGTGAACAAGAGGTTACTATGAACAAAAGTTCGCAAAAAACAAATTTAACGTCCATTGCCCGATAAGTGGAGTTACCTGCTCGACCACCTTGGTCGATGGAGAGCCTGCTCAAGGAGACGTTTGCATGGGAGCCGATGACTTCAACACATCAGCCCTCCAGGTGGGCTGCTGGTCGTCTAGTATCTATTGGATCACGTCAGAAGGAACTTTATAACATCCAAGCAAGCGATTGAAGATCACCTGATTGGATGGTCTCGGTAGCAAGGTACGAGGACGCTTGGCTAGACAACGGGGTGATGGAGACACAAACCTCCTCACCCGAGGAGACTCGGCTACTTCTTGTTCCTCAGTCGCTTCACTATCACTTGGGACGACAGTAGGCGCTGAATCGTTCAAGGGAAGGACGGTATCGATGGGGACAAAGCCCGATGCTTGATCATCATCTCGAATTAGCTTGTCATCCTCCAGACTGATGGCTCCGGTGATCGGCTCGCTTTCTTCGTTGAACTGGGCTTCCTAAGGAAATACTGGGTTAAAGTAGAAGGTAGATGCATGAACGATGCATTACAAACCACAGAACAATACTTACCTCTGGCTGAAGATGGGGAGCGAATAAGCCTCAACGTTGTAAGTGCCAGGTTCTGATCCCTGGAACATCTTGCTCAGCCTAGAGAAGACGTCCGAGTCCGACAAATCTGGCAAGCTGCGAGTCAGTTCACCACTCATCCACTAAGTCAAAGAAGAACAAGAGTGCTATATGTAGGATCGAAATATACTAATGTAGCAATCAGAGGGGGGGTGAATGATTGCACGGAAGCTAAAATCAAATTTTCAAACTTTTCAAACACCCCAATTGAAACTCAAATTGCTTGGAAATCAGTTTATGCAGTTGGGAAACAAATAGACCAGTTTGGGCGACCAAGAGAGCACTTGGGCGACTGGTTTAGCACTAGGCGGCAGTTTGGGCACTTGGGCGACCAGTAGATCACCTGGGTGAGCAGTAGGACACCTGGGCGACCAGTTTGGGCACTTAGGCGAGCAGTAGGACACCTTGGCGACTAGTTTGGGCACTTGGGCGAGCAGTAGGATAGTTTGGGCGACCACGCGCGCAGTCTGGGCGAGCAGACCAATACATATCTATTAAAATAGTAATTATGGAAGATCCAGCTGTTGGATTGATGTGAAATTTTAACTATAGAAACTAGACTCAATTCCACAACTAATAAAAAAAGAATTAGGTCAATCGGATATACGGATCTAAAGTTATGTCCTTCGCAAGATGACTGAATCCGGGCGACCACACGAGCAGTCGGGCGAGCAGGACATCAATCTGGGCGACCACAAAGTACAGAAGATCTAACCTTTGGATTGATGTAAAATTTGAACTGTATAAACTAGACTCAATTCTGAAGTGAACAAAAAAAGAATCAGGTCGATCGGAGCTATGGATCTAAAGTTATGTTCCTCGCAAGATGACTAAACCAATTAGCGATCTACTGTTTGGCGACCAGGTTAGCAATCTGGGCGACCACTAATTACCAAAGATCTAACCGTTGGATTGATATGAAATTTTAACTGTAGAAACTAGATTCAATTACAAACCAAACCCAATAATAATCAATCCAATCGGATGTACGGATCAAGAGATATTACCTTCGCAATTAGACTAATGCATCTAATGATGAGGAAACCAAATTTCACCTTCAAGGCTGTGACGGACCAAACACCAGAGAGGGCTTCAGTTGCCACGGATCAATCTTCTAATCACCAAAAGCAAGATCATGTCCAAATCATCATCAATCTTCTAGTTGACGTGATGCAGGCATGCACGATCAATCTTGATTTGTTTTCTTCACACTGTCTTGTTGTCAAAACTCACGCAAGAAAACTCATCCACACAGAGATACTTGGATTGCTAGATTGATCTTTATTTCTTTTGTCTAAAGTACTCCCACACAAGAGTACAAACCTAATACTGCTCAAGAATAAGCAGGGACACCTCCCCTATTTATCAGAGCAAACACACAGAGATTGAATACAACTCCACTTCCAACATGGAAAGAGTTCAGATCTATCTCAACTTGGCCCAACATGACCAAAAACAACTCTTGCACGCATGCAAGAACAGAGATTGAATACAACTCCACTTCCAACATGGAAAGAGTTCAGTATCTATCTCAACTTGGCCCAACATGGCTAAAACCAAAACTTTGCACGCATGATCGGCCCTGCTTTGCACATACGTGACTAACTAGCCTTCATATGCATGTTCTCTAGCCCTAACGTCCCGCATGACATCCTTGACCACCAAGACCTCGATTCCTCCACGAACCTAGTCTCGAACCTCGGTTCCTCCATGAACCTAGTTCCGGTCCGTCATCGACCACGTTAAGCCCTCGAGCAACACACGCACATGAAGTAACAAACAACGCGTCCGAGCACAAGTCCACGACTTGACTCAAGATTAATCCATGCAACCACTCACACGAGTGCATTGCATCAAGCAAAACCATTATGCTATCACCAGCATAAACAAACGATCATTTGAGCACAAGTCCACGACTTGCCTCAAAAACAGTCTATGCAACCACTCACATGAGTGCATTGCATCAAACAAACTTTATCATACTATCACCAGCATGATAATCATCTCAACATAGCACATGCACAGGCACCACACATGCTATAATCAAAATCACTTTACAATGCCAATTTCACCATTCAACCAATTTTTCATCACATGATCTCACACTATAAACTCTTACTTCTAGGATTGTCCCAGGGCAAGTGATCCCAGCACTGCAGTGGACTCAATTGGCGTATGATGAAATCTCTGACTACATGCCACCCAGTCAACCCAATCTTCCTTAACTCCTTGATCTTCCAAATGTAATGAGCATTGCGAGCGGTCGAAGGAGGGACTTTCGTGTAACATCACAAAATTTTGCCTTTATTATTGCTTTATTGTTATTTGTGCATTTTGTGATTTTTTTTGGATTTATTAGATTTTTTTGGCTTTATTTCAAATTAAGTATTTTGGCCTTTTGAGAAAACTAATTATATATAGATAAAAATTTATATAAAGTTTATTTAAAAATATTTTATTTGAGCTCAAAATGTCTTAAAATATTTATGAGAATTTCTTGAATTTTTCTTGATATTTTTATTGCTAAAAACAAATTAAACTATTTACTAGAATTATTTTAAATCAAAATTCAGGGATTATAAATGAACAGCTTGTAGCCTGGCCCATTTACTATGCGTAGGCCCGGCCTTGTTTGCAAGGCCCATCGGCCTGGTTTCTAGAGATCTATCGCCACCATCGTAGGATTGCAATCGGGCGATCAAGTTTGCGCTGCATCGTCTTAGTTGTGCTGGCCGCTGGATCTGGGATAGGTGGGGAGATCAATCGTGTAGGTTTCTAACACTATCCAATCTGAGCTATTTGTTCCATGTGCAATTGGGATTAAGGCACGCCGTGTGCATCTGCACCGTTGATTGTGACACGTGTTTGAAGCTTGGTCATCGTTCTCCCGTGTCTAGTCCGAACTCTGCTTCGACGCCGCCATGAATTCACAGTCGTGCTATGAGGAGCCCGGTCTCCTAGGCCTTTTTATTGTGCGCATCATGACCGCAAGGCTGTAGGGTCGAGGATGCGTCTAGAGGGGGGGTGAATAGGCATTTTACAAATTTGATCGCTCACTAAACAATTCGTTCTAATCAACCCCTATGTCAAAACCTAATCAAAGATATATGCGGAAGCGATAAACTAGGTTTTGACAATTAAAGCCTAAATCAACTAGGCTCACTAGTGCACTAACTAATTTATATCTCTAAACTAGAATTGCTAAATTGAACAATCAATTAACACTAAGCAATTCTATCACAATCAAGCTATCATGAATATATCAACAATGAATGAAAATACTTGAAAGTAAAAGAGACAACCGATATTTTTCCGTGGTGTTCGGAGACTTGCCGGTCTCCCCTAGTCCACGTTGAGGCTAGCCCACACTTGGACCGGCTCCCGCTCGAGCACCCGCCTCTTTCCACTAGTCGTGGTTTTTCACGCTCGCGCGTAGGCTCAACCCGAACCTTCACAAACTTCGCCGGGGCTTCTCACACCTCGAGAGCTCCCGCGCACGACGCCTATGCCGTCTAGGAGTCGGCAACCTCTAAGAGTAATAAGCCGCTCCTCCGCTTGAACTTCACCGAGCACAACACATGCGCAACCGGTGATCACCAAGTGCAACACATGCACAAGGACCTCACTCAAGTGCAACACATGCACAAGAGCCTCTCAAACCCACTCCTAATTGCAACACATGCAATTAGTTCACTCTTTAGCTCAAGAACCAAATGAGAGTGTGCAACACATGCAACACCTCTCCCAAATACTCACACAAGAGCCAAAACATTTCTCAATAACACCAGCACCTCCCCACTGCCCCCCAAGGTCTCCTTTTATAGCCCACAAAGGAAAACTAGCCGTTGGGGGTCGAAATGGGCAGAATCAGGAAAATCCGGTCCGGCCAAAGCCGCCCGTCCGGCCGTCCTCCTGAGACCAGCGGTCGGATTCTGCAGATTATCGGCAGTACAACCGCCCGAGGCGGTCCGACAAGACGGCCGGCCGATCAAGACGGCCGGTCGCACCGCCGCGGTCGGTCCGACCGCTTAGGCAAAACAAAACGCAACAAAACGCACCAAAATCAGCTCCTTTGGAAAATACGCCGCCTCGGTAGGTCGGACCGCCGACGACGGTCGCACCGGCCGGCCGTGACCGCCTAACAAAACCAAATGAGCACCCTTCGGAAAAAGTCACACCGGCCAGGGCGGTTGCACCGCAGTCGATCTCGACAAGCCTCGGCCGGTTGCACCCCCCATCAAGAAAACTCCGGTTTCTTCGCAAAATCCGATTCTCCAAAAACCAAATGCCATTCTTTGAGCCTCAAGGATGATCAACACATGATCATACACATGTGCAAAACACATTTGCAACAATTCAAATCATGCTCAAAGAATTCAACCCAATTTACGAAAACACATTTCGCAGTCGACTCAAGATCTATTTGCAAAACGTATTAAGCGAATCAAACTCGAGTTTATGAGATTAATCCCCCTAGCCATGTGAAGGTCAACACAAGACCCGGTCAACTTGCCAACACCCTTGCAAGCCCCACTCACATGCTCTCGAAATTCCGGACTCATAAACCTCAGTTTATTCGCACAACGAACTTGCAAATAATGCAATAAACACATTTCATGCTTGAGCACTACTCTTTGCAACACATGCAAAAGTCTAACTCCAAGCAACATCAAATCAGGATGCATGAACTCTCTAATTGCAATACATGCAATTCTCTAGTTCCATGCAACACCAAAACCAAACTTCAACTAAACCAAATCACACGTATGAGCTCTTTACTCGCAACACATGCAAGCCTCTAGCTCCATACAAATACACAACCATAAAATCATGCTTGAGCTCTCTCCTTTTGCAACACATGCAAAACTTAGCTCCAAGCAACCACACGGTTTTATAAAGATTGTTTTGCGAAAACAAAGCATGAAGCTTCAACTAATGCAACACATGCAAAAGTGAACTTTACGCAAAAGCCAACGCACTAGCTTATCACTTCTTGCAACACATGCAAATCAAAACATTATGCGAAAACCAAATGCAACCAAGCATAAGTTTAACCCATTCGCAACACATGCCAAATGGTTAACCCATATGCAAAAACCAAATCCAAATAGTTGAGCTTGAGTGAACGCGGAATGAGATCACCAACACATGATGAAGCTCAAGTTAGGAGACAACCCCTCTTAATAGCACGGCGATTAAAACCTTAGACTCAAAGACTACAAAGTCCTTAGCCTATCTAATTATACCTTCGCCGCCGCGCGCAAGCAATCCCCTTTGGGGTCTTTATGATCTTCACTTTGATATTCCCCCGGGATATCCACTCGACTCCACTTCAGGATCCACTCTTGACGCCCATCAACTTATGATGCCGTCCTTGTCCCGTTCTCATCATTTCATCCATCTTTAGACCTAACTCAATCACAACTCATAAAATAGTTAGTCCAAGATGCATGGTTGTCTCAAATACCTCTTGCACTCCATTAACACATAATGGATGCCTCTAGATCAATTGAGCACAACTCTAAATCAATAGAAATGATTTAAGTGTGTCTTAAGTACAATAATGCAACTCATGCTTTATTATACTTAAGAGCTATTCATTTGTCCTCAATTAATCACGGAACACCATCAACACATGATGAAGTGTTCGTTAATAATTAATTAAGACAAATGAACTCAATTTAAATTATCATTTAAATTGATATGAGTATATATTAACTACACAAGTTTTCATATACTCATGTTGATGGAAAGTAATGATCCATTATATGTAAATTGTATGGAAATGATCATTACTCTAAATCATCAACTATAGAATACACTCCACATGTATATGTGCATAAGTATGATTGACTTGGATATAATATGCACATATTCAATTTGATTGTATTGGAGCATATCCTATATTTCCACGAGTATACTTATAACTAGGCAATTCAAATATATATTCAAGGATTTAGTTTCTTTGTCTTGATCCTTATATGTGTCAATAACAAATTGATCAATACAAAGAGACTTTCAAGTTAAACTACAAACTCCCCCTAAATATGTGCATCCATGTAATATATGGATTGGGAAACATGATGCACATTTTGTGGTTAATATAACGGGGACATTCATACTTTAACTTGAATCCAAAGTATGCAACTAATATTAGAATGAATATGCAAACATACCTTGGGTTTTCCATTTTTCAATGCGATGAGACTAATCAAAGATATTCTAAATAAACAAGTTAGTCTTGATATAAGATTTGTCATTAATAACAATATCGCATTAATGGATAATCACAATATTAGATTTGTCATTAACACCAAAACCATAACTAATGAAGGTTGAACTTACAAAGGCAACGTAGCACCAAAGCCCTAAGTTAATCTACAAGGAGAGCTTCTCGTTGGTTGGGATTTTGTCGGTTTGTTCAAGCGAGGCCACAAGAGGAAGGCGTCGAGTTCATCATCACATGTGAGCTAAAGAGTCCAAGACCAGTCACATTGGAACCGTCGTAGCGAGATCCATCTTGTGCGCTCCTTGGATTGGCCGGAAGATCACTGAAGAGCCGCCTCGTCGAGGAGGCCGAAGCTGCCGCCACTTTTGACATCTCCGTCGAAGTTTAAAGTCATCGAAGAGGTAACTGAGCACGTCACTAGATCCATCTTGTTGATCTCTTTCTGATGGCACCGGCCATGGTCGTCGTTGGCTACCATTGGTCCTCGTGCATCGTCGGCCGAGGTGGCGGGTCCGGTGAGAGACGTGTGCATCCACATGGCTGCTACGTCAACCTTTTCTACTGATCTATTCGCTCGTGTGGTGGTTTGGGTGTCGGTGTGGTCAACGCCACACGTGGAAGCCAAATCATCTACGTGGGTCCTCCTGTCAGCCAAATAGTCGCATGGACCCGATCTATATAGATCAAGCCTTGGACCGTGGTCTGGTCCATAAACCCAGTCAAATGGACAAGAGGACACATGTCAGCTTGTGAGTGGTTTGGGCCAGGGTTGATGTCATGCCAATGCAATGAAAACCTTTTTCAGAATAAAAATAATTCAGGTTATTGATGATTTTTCAATTTTCAGATTTTTATGAGTTTTGGATCTTTCGAGAGCCCGTTCTCCCTCATATGAGCCCCGATTGAGGTGATTCAAGTTTCTAAAAATTTGTAAAATTGAGATCTATCTAATGGTGAATTATATTTGATTTTTAGAGTGTGTTTACTCTCTATTTTGGTATTTATTTACTTTTCTCTTTCGATTCACATAGATGTTGAATTGTGCGACACATGCGAGGTAGATCCATCAATTCAAGACCAAGGTCCAGAGCAAGAATAAGGGTTTTTCTAAGGCAAGTTGTGCTTTGATCACGTTGAATCCATGTTTATAAAATTGCTATGTTGTTTTGCTTATTGCATGATAATTTCACGTATACAAAGGTTTCAAATTAAATTGGGTCTTAGATAATATACCTTTTGATCTATATTCTACCTTGTTATTTGTATGGCATGATCTATTGTCACCTTAGATTGGTTCACTATAGTTGATTAATATTAAAATTGACATGGAATGGATAGAACGTAGTAGTTTGCTTAGCCATGCCACGTCATCACATGTACTTAAATCATCGATAATTAATCTTGACTAATGGAATATGAAACAATGTTATGAACTTGTGTGTCATGTGTGGTCATATGATGAGATTGAGTTGTTGTGGCGATGGATGTCATGCAACGATATTGAATTATTGGTGGCACGTGGTGCTTGGTAATCAACTGGGGTGGTTATGATTTAGATTGGGACAAGAGGCAAGGAGCAGTATGCTAAGGTGGGCCGTATGGCAGAGGGTATGTGGAAGTCTTGCAATCGATCATCTTAAGGACTTAACCTTGCAAGTCTTTGACCTGAGTCAATCATACAATCATATGTCTGTTATAGGACAGTCTAGCTGATTAATTATCAATGTTTTAGCTTGATACTATCAATGGCGGTGTGAGTCCCGAGTTATGGTAAACTCACATGGCACAAGAGGGGGGTTCTGGATGTGGTAACCAGTTCCACCAGTGTTGAAATCTTAGCGGGTAGTATCAAGCTAAGACAGAGCTTTGTAAAGGCTTTGTCATGATCTCTCCGCCGACACACCAAAAGAAGTGTGTTAATCCGGATGGCAGGTTGCTATGGAAGGTTTGAATCCTGACTTAGGATGGAATATCTTTGTTCACTTGAGAAATGTTGATCTATCTATTATTGTTATTTGGTTTACTGTCTTTTCAATCTATTTATTGTACTTGTTCATAAATGCTGCTTTATTACCAAATATCCGTGACAACCATTTCTTTGGAATAAGACTTGTATATAGATATGTTAGAATTGTATTCTGTGCACAACTTGTTGAGTGCTTTATGTACTCACCCTAGCCTACAACAACATCACCAGTTGGGAGTCTACATCAGTGCTGAAGGAGAAGTACCAGAAAGGGACGAATATTTAGGGTGCGAGCCTTGTCAGTTACCTGTGGTAGACTGAAGGGTTTATCTACATCTTCATTCCACTACAGTTTAAATTGTTATCCAGCCTTGCGAGGCATAGCTATGTAAGTCGGCCATAAGGTTATTCAACTAGTAATATTTAATGTATGATGTCCTTTATTTTATTTTCGTTGTATATAGTTGTGATATTTACTGATGTTTAGGTTGTGTGTACTAGCGTGATACTGAACTAGTACAGTATACACAGAGGGTCCGAATTTGCATATTTGGGTCCCGACATTTCATCCAGAGGTCAATCGAATTGGGGAGGAGTGGTCGATAAGCCAAAGGGCAGATCATGGTGTCCAAAGAGGTGATGTAAAACCACCACTTTTTCTAGTCTGGCTGCCAGGAAGAGGTTACAGGGGCAGGAATATACAAACCCAACACTCTGCTATGAAGGTGGAAACCGTCACCCCCAACAGCATCATTTTTCATCACCCGCTTCAGACTGTAGAAGTGGTGGAATAGATTAAGGCTAGGCTTAATGCCCATATAGGCCTCATAAAGATGGACAAACACACTGAGCATAGTGGTCGAATTGGGGCTCAGGTGGAAAAGTTGGATCTTGCAGAAGTCAAGAACCGAGAGCAAGAACAGAGAAGGGGGAAAACTGAGTCCGCAGTTAAGGGTGTAAATGGGTCGGGTATTACCCGACCTGTACCCATACTCGGATGCAAAATTACCCTAATGGAAAACTATTTTACACTACCCACCGGGTACGGGTACAAGTATGGGTAGTACCCAGGTAGGTTAGGTTCGGATACGGAATCGGCAATACCCGGCGGGTAAGGGTCGGATTCGGGTATCCGGATAATTCTGACAATCCGAGTACCCGGATATAATCACAAGGCGTCAAGGCCCAAGGTTGATATATGCTTGAAGAAATTTGTTTTGTATAATTTAACTCTATGTGTTGAACTATTTATGTGAATTTCACTTCATGTATTGGACTTTGTGTGTTTATTGAACTCCATGTGTTTGATTATATACTATTTGAACTCTTTGTTGGACTATGTATATTTGTTAGACTATACGACATTATCTATTGTATTATGTGATGTCCTAGTGTGATAGTTGGATTATTTTCATCGTATGTTTTGATCTTAGGTATTTCGTGCATTACCCGATCAAGTAACCATTGTCTGTATTATACCCGCCAAGACACTACTACCGAACCCGATTTCTACCCATTCAGTGAAAATGCTACCGTTACCATACCCTACCCGATTTTTACTACTGTGCCTGTGCCGTGCAGAAGAAAAAATAATAGGGTAGAGTATGGGATGATCTACTACCCGCTCGTACCCGACCTGTTTACACCCCTATCCACAGTGGAAGAAGGCCTCAAATACAACGGTCGCATCCTCATTTTGAGGAGTAGAATATAGCTTACCTTGTGACGGCCTACAATGGAAGAACTCCTAAGGAGGAATAAATCCATCCTTCACAAATTTGGCAAGGCGCTTATCTGTCATCACGGATTTTTGCCACACCTTTAGGAGAGTCTTGTCCTTGAAGACCGCTTCGCCGCTAGGTGAAACGGATCTGGCCGTCTCAGGATTCTTCTCCGGCGACGGATGAACTCCACCACTGGCTAAAGGGCTGGACGCCATTGAGAAAGATGGGGGATGAATTCTTCGAAGGTGGTGGCGCTAGGGTTTACGGAGCACGACGGAGGTTTCGAAAGTAAGATTGGAGGCAAAAAGGAGGGGAATGGCTACAGTTTCAGAGAGGATTGCTGGCCAACTAAGGGCACCACGTCAGCATCCTCGCGAGGAGGTCCTATGAAGAATTCTAAATTACGTTTAAATCCTCTCGTCGATTTTAAGAATGGACCCAAAAAAAAGAAATAATATATACTAAAACTAACGGAACTTGGACTACGTACCAGCAATAGTTTCGTATGTGTTTTTGTAATAATTGCCATGATCCTTTGTGGAAGAATGCTAGATTTTTTTTTGAAATAATTATTTTTAATGAAAAATTACAGAAATAATATGAAAAAAATAAAAATTGCAAATATACCTACCTGTCGTGTATTGAAATCACAACAAAGAATCTGTTATCGTTTCAAATGGCGACAGACTTTCATTCTTTATTTAAAACAACTACATAGCATCAATCTACGTAGGTTGATATGAATATATCTCATTGCAACCAATAATAACAAATAAGCCAGTGCTAATATTTGTATAAAAATCATAACAACTTTGGAAATATCGACTAAAACTTTTGTATCAAGCACATATGTGTAGTGCAGAATTGAGTCTCGAACATAACAAAATTATTGGTATTTTATACGAGACAAGCTGAAAAGCGGACCAATTACAATATTCAATCTAAAAGCAAAATCTGGACAATATTCGATGACCTAATATGGAATTTAGTATCATATGAAGGAAAGGTTTGTACTACGTGATTAAATCCATTTTGAAAGACTAAGGGCATGTTTGTTTCAGTTTTGGATTCTCTAAAAGCTAATTCTAGATTGTGGTTGTAAAGAAATTGATTCTCCAAAAGCTGGAATCCAAAAGCATATATGAAGTGGATTGTGGATTCTAGTGTATATGGGTGGGCTGGATTGTGAGAATCGTTCTAGAATTAGACTGTTTGTTTCTGATTCTGCTTTTAGGGTCAGAATCCAGAATCAAAAGCTAAAACAAACAGGCCTTAAGGGCCTGTTTGTTTTTTTATTATGGATTTTGGCCCCAAAAGCATAATAAAAAAACAAACAGTCTAATTCTAGGAATCGATTCTCACAATCCAGCCCACACAAATGCACTAGAATTCACAATCCACTTCATATGTGCTTTTGGATTCCAGATTTTGGAGAATCAGCTTTTCTACAACCACAACCCAGAATCAGCTTTTAGAGAATCTAAAGCAAAAACAAATAGGCCCTAAAATGCATTAGTACATCCAAAGAACAAAATTAACTAGAGCATAACAAGTAATAGAGCTAGATGAATAGAGCTACTACAACTGGTACAGTCATTGCATGTTTAAAGTTCAAAAATAATAGAATGAATGAAATATAGCAGTTAATAATAAAGGGTATTACATGGCGCATACATTTTAGATGGTACAAATGGTGGCACAGAGCAGCCACAAACATGGACAAAAGTACGATACTAATGCGTCTTTTGGAAATGTAAAAGGGCGGTATGGACTACGCTTTATGGGCGGAGGACATTAAGACTCGAATAGGTAACCATACGGAACCCACAGGTTGTATTCATCATCAGGACGGTGTGGACAGGGTTGCTAGCCACAGTAGTGGCAAGCACAACTACAGCTGGTATTACCGCAGCAACAGTAAGTGTGGTAGTCACTGCTAAGGTGGACGACCTCCTCATTGTTCCTCTCCCTGAGTCTCTGATGACGTAGGTCATCATTCTAGATTTGAAGCCCCAAGTTCTGGCTGCAGACTTATTCGTTCTCCTTCTTGACCTCCGTAAGATTCTCTTCCATTTCATCGAGGCGATATAGCAATGTATGAATGTAGCATTGGGCATGTATGAGATACGGTGGGACCACCTATTTAGTGAATTTGCATTCTACGGTCTACAAATAAGAGTACGTGTCATATAGCGAGATATGAGCCGAACGGTAAATAAGAATTGTAGCGGTTACCATGAACAAAGGGCATCGATAGAAACGACATCCTAGGTTGGGATTCGGCCCATCAAAAACTTGCATAATGGCACCGAGGTGTTTGCATTTTGGCCAGTTCAGGGGGCAGAATGGTTGATCTACCCCTCCCACGGCTTGAACTGCTTCCTCTGTCTGTCATTGCAATGGAGTGGAGTTTGGGGTAGGGAAGAGGGGCTGCTTGGGTGACGAGTGGTTTTATACCTCACTTTGGTCTGAAAAAGCGAGTTGCAATGTGTTGTCGCTTCAGTCTGAGAAAGCGGTGGGCTGCAGCGTGTTGTCACTTCGCTCTGAGATAGGTAGTGTGTCGTCCATCTGTCTAAGATGGGCAGTTTTTTGTCACTTCACGGTGTGCAGAGTGTTGTCAAATCGAACTATAAAAGGTGCTAGCAGCGTATTGTAAAATCGCACTGAGAAAGCTGATGTGTGTGTTGTCCAATCGTCCTGATATAGCTGATGGCATTACAGACAAAACTAATATGTCGTAGTTAAGCAAGCAAAATATCATATCTGAGTAGTACATAACAAAGCAAAAGAACATATCTGAATAATACATAAGTTAAGAAAGTAAAACATAATATCTGATTAGTACATTAGGTATAAAAGAAAAAACTAGCTAGCACCCCTGCGCAGTGCGACCCCTTGTGTTGGTACCAGGCTTCCTCCATCGCTGCACATGTCCAGATGGATATGTGAGCTGGTTAGAGTCTTGTCCACGAATACTCTTAGCAGGTTGAACTAGTGCTCTCGGAGTAGCGAAGACAGCCTACGATGGCTAAGTCGGTCCGGGCACATCACGGATCTAGGACGGACCAAGGACCACACCCAGCAACTGCTAATCAGGGTCCATGAACTAGTCCAAGTCAGCATCACTGAGGGAAGTGAAGCCACCAAAGTGGGTCCCGCTCTGCTCAGGTGTTGTATCAACCGCTGCTAACAAATTTTTCGTGTTAGTAAACCACATAATGTAAAGAACATAATGGCAAAAAGGAGACTACACGGTGTACTTAGAGTCATGCGGACGTACAGCTAGTAACACTGCCAACTAGAGCCCCCTGGCACATCCAGAGGAGGGGCCGCCTGCGTGTGTGATGTCCTAACTACAGCCTGCGGCGCGTGTCGACACCATACAGCTGAGGCACACCTGTGAATATGTACAACGTCGTTGTCCCTAGGCCTCCTATAGGACATAAGCTGGATAATGCGAGCGGTCTTCTAGCGTACACGTTGCAACGCCCCTCTTAGGAAGTCCATCGTGACCTCCAGCTTGTCCCCCTGGCCAACTCTAGCCAGCAATGCGTCTATCTCCTCCGTAGCGTCCCTAACAGGGTTTCAAAAACCGTACATGCAAAAACTGCTCAAAATTTGAAATTTGAAAACCACAAAAACCGCTTAAAAATGCTAGAAACCGAAGGGTTAAGAAATCAAAAAATTTGAGAAAAATTAAAAAAAAACTATTTGGTTTTTCACGAGAAATCGCTCGATTTTCATCGAAAACCAACTGACCAATTGAATGTTTCTTAAAAATGGTTTTCAACGCATAAATTTTTTCAATTTTTTGAATTTTTTAATTAGATCAGTTTACCGAATGGTTTTTAATCTCGAATCGTAGCGGTAAGGTCAAAAATCATGATTTTTGAGCGGTTCTTATCAGTTTTTGAAACTCTAGTCCCTAGTAAGGTTGCTCTATGTACGCATTGAAATTCAAGTTAGTTATTACAATTGTAGTAACAATACAAGGTGAAAGGTGAATGGTGTATAAATGAAAGGTGTGTACCCACGCTCAGCGGGTAGTACGTCCATGAACCGCTGCCACTCCAGGCGGACGTCATTAGGCACCATCGCGTCCCCGGTACAAGGTAGGCCCAGTAGGTAGTTGACGTCCTCTAGTGTCGGCGTCATCTCACCTCATGGGAGGTGAAACATGTGCGTGTCTGGTCACCAGCGATCTACCAGAGTAGTAAGCAAACTCTTGTCATATGAGAGCCTCCTTGAGGCACCACGCTTGTCCTGCTCTTCGGTGATAGTTGTCTCTACCATCCGTGCTATAGGGTACCCTGCTGCTCTCAGCCTATAAGAAAACACTGTAAGAATGATTGCTCCACATGTACAAGACATCGTAAGGCAACTATGGAAATAGTGCACTAACCTAGGAATCTATCACGGGTTGATCTGCCATGCTCACATGGGGTCGCAAGCGTAAGGCACATAGCTCGAATGGCGACTCCCCATCTGTAGGTGGCAAGGTGGCTAAGCGGCTCCAGAGAGTCGCGTCTATCACTAGGCCGAGCAACTTGTACTCTTGGACGCCGCCATGCCTGCAATTCAATAAAACAATATTAGTACCAATTCAAATTGACAAACAAACTGAATGAGTAATTACAAATAGAATTTGAGTACAACAATAGGATTTACATGCATTACACACACTACCCATACTACTACACCTATGTCATACATGAATTACATATATGAATAAATAATAATTTTTTAATGAAAAATTATAGAAATAATATGCTGAAAATAAAAATTACAATTATACCTACCTATTGCGGATTGAAATCGTGATAGAGAATATATCGTCATTTCAAATGGTAGCAGACTCTCTATCGCTGTTTAAAAAAGCGACAAAGACTTCAATCCCTAACTCATCAATGTAAAACAATATTGGCAATCTACACAACTAATTACTTACAAAACTACTTAATTTGGTTTCTAAGTCAGGTGCGTAAATAACTATAGATACTCTACAAGACTATTTACTTACAACCCTAATTAATCTGGTTCCTATGTCGTTTATCTAAATAATTATTACTCTACAGACCTAATTACTTGATGCGGACATCCCAACGGAACATGCACCATTGCGCATAAATCATGCAACCAAACAAGTGAACCAAGACCAAGCTACACTAAGTCATGAAAACCAAGGACCATTGACAAGAAGTTGTGCTAAGAAGCTGCAGCAACAGGTGACTTCACTTCTAGCTGAATTTGATTATAATATATCTGAGAATGTTATACTACCTAAATGTTCTACTTTGGTCATTCTCAGGTTTAAACATCAAGATTATGAAGACCCTCAAGAGGAGATGGATGAGGACTGCATGGATTACATGGAGAAATTCCAGCTATTCAATTCAGACTGCCATAATGAAACGACCATAACTCCTGATTCCCGAGGGCAATGGAGGTCTATGAGTACTTGATTGAAAGCTTATCAAGTCCACTTTCCAATAAAATAAACCGTGCATCATTTGGACTTCCCATTAAGAAGTAATGGCCAATTTACAGACTGCTAGAAGCTGAAAGGTCTGCACGAGGCTCTAAGGGAATTCATTTCGTGGTGACCTTTGAGCTAACTTATCCCCATCAACTGAAGGGTCCTTTCACACCTAACTAGGAGGGTTGTTCCTAGTATAAATATCTCTTGTATCTCAGCATTAGGGAGACTTTTGACATTTGAATACAGAACCTCTTTGTTCAGCTGTGTGCTAACAAATTCAGAGAGTGATCTCTACCCCTTTGCTCTTGTGATTTCCTCGCGGGATTACAGAAGCGGCCGCTTCATTGGTTCCCAATTGGTGCTCCTGGTCCATTGATTCCAGGTTGTGTTGGTTGGTTCTTTGAGAGTGTGGTTGGGCGAATCCTCGATTCAGGTTGCCGGTTAAAGACGGTGGTTGGCTTCGAGTTTTATTTGTCAGGTTGCACTAGTTATCTTGTTCGTGATCCTACGTCGTGAAGATCGGGACCGCGATCTGTATCATTTGGTATCAGAGCCTTCGTTGCCACGGTAGGATTCTTTACCCTTAGCTACATATATTTTGTGTTCGTCCTATCCACCAAAAAGCCACAAAAATATTTTGCCATAGCCCTTTGTTTCGATCTGTTATGCTAGTGAGTTCGGTTAAGTTTCAGTCCATAAGAAGTTTTTGTTTAGTTGCTGATCATATCATCCTTTGTGTGTTCTTTTATCCTATCCATATTTTGTTTTGTGTCCTTTCATATATCTGAAAAAAATATATACAAAAAAAAGGATTGCATAACCCGATTCACCCGATTCATCCTTCGCGTAAACTTTGATCCTATCAAGTTCTAGCTGCTGGTTGTGTTTGGGTTCTTTTCATCTCAAGTTGTGCAAGTGTTATATCTGATCTGTTGTTCTTATTATTAAAAAAAAGATGTGAAAAAAAGAGAAGAGTTAAAAAAAAGTGGTGAAAGAAAAGAAGAAGGATCTGTTGTGTGAAAGTGTACAAGTGCTGAACCCTTACATCAAGTTGCAATCAGTTTTGCTATTTGGTGCAATTTGTGCTAGGCGAGTTTATGCAAACCCGCCATCCCTAGCATAATCCTTGTTTGCATCAAATATGAAATTTCTTTGCGCGTGCGTTGATCCATTTACATCATTCATATCTTGTGATCAACATTAGGCATTGATCTTCTAGTTTTGATTGCTACTTAGCTTTACAATAACTAGATTTCAGGTTGTGTTCCTTGTGCATCACCCCCCTACCAAGCTCCACAAATAAGCCACCGTAAACTGAACGCCTGTCGTGTATTCGCTTAACCATCACTTTTCTTTTTACCACCACACATTATACTTCAAATTTCGGAAAGCATAAGAGCTTGGTTGGTAAGGATAAGTGAGGTTGAGAGCATTGATCATATATCATATTGTGTTTACCCTGCTGTTTTGATTAACTAACCATGTCAGATCAAGGAGACAACGAGGTGAATAATCAACGAGACCCTAATGCACCAATTAATTGGTTAGATTACCAAGCCTTACGAGACACGCTACGACGAGAGTTCAATCAAGGAAATGAACAAATCAGAGAAGAACTAAACAACTCCCTTCAAGATCTCTAGATTGAAATAAATCAACAACTTAATGTACTTCACAACAACATAGTTGCTGATATTAGACGGCAACTACGACCCCAACAAGTTGAAGATAATCCTATACTTGATGAGGCCGATGAGGAGGTAGCTGCTAGAAGGGCTCGTGATATTAATGCCATTCATCCACCTATATGGCCAGCTAGAGGAGGTGATGATCATAACCTAGGAAGGGGTCGTGGTCATGAAAGGGGACGTGGAGATGCTGCACGTGAACCTTTTCATATCAACCGGCAACCCCGCAATGAACGAAACCAGCGTCACCACCGCAATAACAACGATCATCCCGAGGAAGAGAGGTTTGGCAAGTTTAAATTCACCATGCCCAAGTTTGATGGTGGATTTGATCCTGAAGCTTATCTCACATGGGAGTTGAAGGTTGACAAGATTTTTCGCTTGCATAATTATTTTGAAGAGAAGAAGATGGCAATGGCAGCCCTTGAGTTTGATGATTATGCTCTAATCTGGTGGGAGCAAGTGATCAATGATAGAGAAGAAGCTGGTCAAGGTGATGTCCAAACATGGGCTGAAATGAAGAGAGAAATGAGAGCAAGATTTGTACCTAAACATTACAGTCGTGATCTTTTTGATAGGCTGCATCATTTGAAGCAAGGAAGTCTCTCTGTAGAGAAGTACTACAAAGAAATGGAAAAGGCAATGATCAAGGCCAATGTATATGAAGATGAAGAGCAATCAATTGCACGTTTCATGTCCGGTTTACACCGTAATATTCAGTGCATTGTGGAATTTTAGCAGTACCGCAATCTTATTGAGTTGGTACATCAAGCAAGTAAAGCCGAAAGACAACTGCAGCAAGACACTAAGATTAATAGAACTGGACCTTTCAATGCAAAGGGTGCATCAAGTGGAAGCAAATTTACACCAAGAAGTAGTACAGGCCGAAGCACCATCACCAACTCAAATGGTGGTTCATATTCAAATGCCCGTGGTGTTTCTAGTGGCAAAGAGTTGGCTGCTCCAAGTGAGAGGAACAAACCTGTAAGTTCATCATCTACCTCAATGGGATCTACAGCCAAGAGTAGTGGAATTCAGTGCTTCAAGTGTGGAGGCCGTGGTCATGTTATAAAGGAGTGTCCAAACAATTGTACCATCATTGTTAATGACCAAGGAGAGTATGAATCTGCTAGTGAGGAAGAACAATATGCTATTGATGATGGAAAATTTCAGGATGTCCTTGAGGAAGAAGACCACACTTATTGTGAATTTGAGATAGGTGCTGCTCTTGTTGTGGCTCAAATTTTGAGTGTGCAAATGAGAGAAGCTGAGAATGGACAGCGACATAATCTTTTCCAAACAAGAGCCAAGGTGGAAGGAAAGATTTGTAAAGTAATCATAGATGGCGGAAGCTGCCACAATCTTGCAAGTAAGGAGATGGTTGAAAAGCTTGGACTAAAATTGCTACGACATCCCCACCCATATCATGTGCAATGGCTGAATGATTCGGGAGATATCAAGATTGGATATAGAGTGAAAGTTCCTTTCAAGATTGGTGAATATGTTGACATAATAGAGTGTGATGTTGCTCCCATGACTGTGTGCCATCTGCTGTTGGGAAGGCCATGGCAATATGATCGTTTATCTCTACATTGTGATCGTTCAAATCAATACACCATCAAGTGGAAAGGAAAGGACTTGGTTCTTAAACCAATGACACCACAGCAAATTCTTGCTGAGCATTTGCAAAAGAGCTCTGAAGTTAAGATTGAGAGTGAGAAAGAAAGAGAGAAAAAGAAATTGAGTGTCCTCCACAAATCGGTGAGTGAGAACCACAAGCCAAATGTGAGAGATAAAAAGAAAGGAGAGGGAGAAAATTTAGTCATGATAGCCACCAAATCTGAAATGAGAGATGTGAGAATAAACCCAAACCAAGTACTCATTGTACTTGTGAACAAAGACTCACTCCTTTCAGCTAACGACTTGACATCTGTTCCTAGTGATATTGCTCATGTTTTGCAGGACTACAATGACGTTTTTCCAGAGGAAACACCACCGGACTTCCTCCGCTATGCAGGTATTGAGCATCAAATTGATCTCATCCTCGAGCTACACTTCCTAACCGTCCACCATATCGCATCAACCCTGAAGAAACCAAGGAAATTCAAAGGCAAGTACAAGCACTTTTAGATAAAGGTTATGTGCGTGAAAGTTTAAGTCCTTGTGCTGTCCCAGTGATTTTGGTGCCAAAGAAAGATGGTTCTTGGAGGATGTGTGTAGATTGTAGAGCTATTAACAACATCACAGTTCGCTATCGTCATCATATTCCTATGCTAGATGATATGCTTGCTGAATTGAGTGGTTCAATGATATTTTCCAAAATTGATTTGAGAAATGGTTATCACCAAATAAGAATGAAAGTTGGAGATGAATGGAAAACTGCATTCAAAACAAAGTTTGGGTTGTATGAATGGTTAGTTATGCCTTTCGGTTTGACTAATGCTCCTAGTACATTCATGAGATTGATAAACCATGTGCTGAGATCATTCATTGAAAAATTTGTTGTTGTTTATTTTGATGATATCTTGATTTTCAGCAAGACATTGGAGGAACATGTTGAGCATATTCGACAAGTTTTGGATGTGCTTAGAAAGGAAAAGTTGTTTGCTAACCTTGAGAAGTGCACATTTTGTACAGATCAAGTTGTATTTCTTGGCTTTGTTATTTCAGGACAGGGAATTCAGGTTGATGAATCAAAGGTGGAAGCAATCAAGGAATGGCCAACTCCTGAAAATGTAAGCCGGTGAGAAGTTTTCATGGACTTGCTTGGTTTTACAGAGATTTGTGAAAAATTTCAGCACCATAGCTGCTCCACTAAATGAGTTGACAAAGAAAGGTGTTGTGTTCAAATGGGGTGAACCACAAGAAAATGCTTTTCAAGAATTGAAGAAACAATTGATGAAGCCCCTTGCTTGTGTTGCGGTTTCACAAAAACCTTTGAGGTTGAATGTGATGCAAGTGGGATTGGAATTGGAGGTGTGCTCATGCAAGAAGGAAAACTGTTGCATACTTGGTGAGAAGTTGGGAGGAGCGAATCGAACTACTCCAGATATGACAAGGAGTTGTATGCTTTGATAAGAGTACTTGAGACTTGGCAACATTATTTATGGCCAAAAGAATTTGTTATTCATTCAGATCATGAAGCTTTGAAGTATTTGAAGGGCCAAGCTAAACTGAACAGACGCCATGCTAAATGGGTTGAATTCAATGAAACTTTCCCATATGTCGTGAAATATAAGAAAGGTAAAGACAACCTTGTTGCTGATGCTTTGTCCCGAAAACATGTTTTGCTGAATCAACTTGAAGTAAAGGTGCCAGGACTAGAGAGCTTAAAAGAATTGTATCTTACTGATCATGAATTTTTAGAACCATATGCAAAATGTACTGTAGGAAATTTATGGATAGGAAAAATATCATGTGCATGATGGATTTTTGTTTAGAGCTAACAAATTGTGCGTTCCAAACTCCTCTGTTAGACTCTTGTTGTTACAGGAAGCACATGCAGGTGGATTAATGGGTCATTTTGGACGAGAGAAAACCTATGAGATGCTGGCCAACCACTTCTATTGGCCAAAGATGAGAAGAGATGTGGAAAGACATGTTCAGCGATGTGTCACATGCCACAAAGCTAAGTCAAAATTGAACCCCTATGGTTTCTACACTCCTTTGCCTGTACCTAGCATTCCCTGGGAAGACATTAGCATGGATTTTGTTTTGGGATTACCTAGGACAAAGAGGGGAAGGGATTCAATTTTTGTTGTTGTTGATCGATTCTCTAAAATAGCGCATTTTATACCATGTCATAAAAGCGATGATGCTTCCCACATAGCCTCTTTGTTTTTCAGGGAAGTTGTGAAATTACATGGGCTGCCCAGGACAATTGTTTCAGATCGTGACACCAAATTCTTGAGCTACTTTTGGAAGACATTGTGGGCAAAACTTGGAACGAGGCTGCTATTTTCCACAACATGCCACCCACAAACGGATGGCTAAACGGAGGTGGTGAATAGAACACTTTCAACGTTGCTGCGAACCATTATCAAGAAGAATTTGAAGGAATGGGAAGAGTGCTTACCGCACATCGAGTTCGCATACAACAGGGCAGTACACTCTACCACTAATATGTGTCCATTTGAAGTTGTATATGGGTTCAAACCCCTTGCTCCAATCGACTTGTTGCCATTACCTTTGCAGGAACAAAGTAACATGGAAGCTTCCAAGCTTGCCAAATATGTGAAGAAGATACATGAAAAGACCAAAGAAGAGCTAGAGAAGAAGGCACAATACTTTGCTGTCAAGGCAAATAAGCATCGAAAAAAGATGACATTTGAATCGGGTGATCTGGTCTAGGTGCACCTACGCAAGGAGCGTTTTCCCGAAAAGTGCAAGTCTAAGTTGATGCCCCGAGGAGATGGACCATTCAAAGTGCTGGCCAAGATTAGTGACAATGTTTACAAGATTGAACTTCAAGAAGACTATGGTGTTAGCCCAATATTCAATGTTGCAGATTTATCACCATTTTTGAGTTCAGAAGAAATGGAGTCGAGGACGACTCATTTTCAAGAGGGGGAGAATGATACGGACATCACAACGGAACATGCACCATTGTGCATAAATCATGAAACCAAACAAGTGAACCAAGACCAAGCTACACCAAGTCATGAAACCAAGAACCATTGACAAGAAGTTGTGCTAAAAAGCTGCAGCAACAGGTGACTTCACTCCTAGCTGAATTTGATTATAATATATCTGAGAATATTATACTACCTAAATGTTCTACTTTGGTCATTCTCAGGTTTAAACATGAAGATTATAAAGACCCTCAAGAGGAGATGGATGAGGACTGCATGGATTACATGGAGAAATTCCAGCTATTCAGTTCGGACTGCCATAATGAAACGACCATAACTCCTGATTCCTGAGGGCAATGGAGGTCCATGAGTACTTGATTGAAAGCTTATCAAGTCCACTTTCCAATAAAATAAACCGTGCATCATTTGGACTTCCCATTAAGAAGTAATGGCCAATTTACTACAGACTGTCAGAAGCTGAAAGGTCTGCGCGAGGCTCTAAGGGAATTCATTTTGTGGTGACCTTTGAGCTAACTTATCCCCATCAACTGAAGGGTCCTTTCACACCTAACTAGGAGGGTTGTTCCTAGTATAAATATCTCTTGTATCTCAGCATTAGGGAGACTTTTGACATTTGAATACAGAACCTCTTTGTTCAGCTGTGCTAACAAATTCAGAGAGTGATCTCTACCCTTTTGCTCTTGTGATTTCCTCGCGGGATTATAGAAGCGGCCGCTTCATTGGCTCCCAATTGGTGCTCCTGGTCCATTGATTCCAGGTTGTGTTGGTTGGTTCTTTGAGAGTGTGGTTGGGCGAATCCTCGATTCAGATTGCCGGTTAAAGACGGTGGTTGGCTTCGAGTTTTATTTGTCAGGTTGCACTAGTTATCTTGTTCGTGATCCTACGTCGTGAAGATCGGGACCGCAATCCGTATCATTACTTATCAATCTATTTAATCTGATCCCTAAATTGCATTTCTAAATTTTAATTTAAATTGATAATAAAGATTTTACCTGCACAAACTGCGAACTTTCTTCCTCCTACCCCTCTTTTTTCCCTCCTCCCCTCTTCTTCTTCCTTCTCCCCCTCTTTTTCTTCCTCTCCTCCTCGTCCCCTCTCCTCTCTTTTTTCTCCAGTGTAGCGCTCAATCTCAGTGAAGTGAAAAGCGTCGATATAAATGAGGATGAGAGCCTGGCGTAGCGCAGTAAAAATCTCTCTATCACCATTTCAAATGGCAACGAGAGCTAAACCATTGGCGACAGCTCTCTGTCACCGTTTCAAATAGTGACAGTTTTTGTTGCTTTTTTTAAACAGCGACTGAGAGTCTATCACTATTTGAAATGGCGACATACTCTCTGTCGCGATTTCAATCCGCGACAGGTAGGTATAATTGTAATTTTTTGACATATTATTTCTATAATTTTTCATTAAAAATTTATTATTTGAAAAATTCATGCCATGCCTTCTGGCATACATACATAGATGTGTTTCGCTCGCTGCGGCAACGCCAACACGTGTATTTGGGAGTCGGCTGTGCACGTAACACATGACATCACCTTCTCTTACATGGGCAATGTACATTTTTATTTTTGCAAATCTAGCTCTCTCTCACACGTATTTACAAAATTAACAGGCTCGGCAAATGATACATATCACTTGCTGTTATCACATATCATTCCCTAGGAGCACAACAAGTGACTGGAGCCACAGGAGCTCAGCTAACCGCGCCAATAGACACACGGCCCACTGCGGCAGAATTCCTATAGCGCTATCATGGCTTGGCAGTTGGTTCCCAAGCCCCGCCTACCGCAGCTTGGCAGCACCCTCCTCCTGCCCTCAAGCGTCTACTCTTGCAGTCCCTCGCCTTGCCGGCTGTCTCAACGTAAGTCACCCTCTACGCTCCATAGATACAGCCGATGATAGATTTCATCTGCCACACTTTTCGCCGTGGAAAAGTAAGTTAAATTTGCCGATACATGTGAGAGACTAGATTAGTAAAAAAACAAAAAAGAAAAAGAAAATGTACAGGAGACCGGTCAGATAAGTGAAGGTTTCACGCATGGCCGGCTGCCTCGTCACGAGTGTACGATACGAGCCCCGGGCCCTGCCAAGTAGGGGTGAAAACGGATCGGATACGGTCGGATATTGCTATTCCCGTATCCTAATCCATATTTTTTTCCCGGATTCGGAATCGGATACGGTAAGACCGAATCTGGATCTGGTCGGATATTTGAGTTTTGATACTGATCTTGTCGGAGCGGATACATACCGGATTCGGTTCGGAAACGGATAATACAAACGGATACATACTTGTTGAACATTCGACTAGCAATAAATTCATATATATTACATAAGTTTGACAACTCACACAACACAAGTTTAACGAGGTATCAAATTCAATAATTCATACATAACTTCAGTCATTAAAGAGAGGGCAAATACTTCAATAATTCATACATAACTTCAATAATTCATACCAAATACTACCAAGTCTACTGGCCAAATACATTTCTGCTGATTCATTAAAGAGAGGGCAAATACTACCAATTCTACTGGCCAAATACATTTCTGCTGATTCATTAAAGAGAGGCACCGCCAAATCTTAATCGCCATGACCAGCGCAGAGTAGCCCATGACCAGGCGCAGAGTAGAGGCACCCCAAAGGCCCGTCTCTCACCCAACATGCTGAATTCATGCATCCAGCAGACCAAATTCAATTAGTGAAGACACAACGAAATAAATCAATTAACCGGAGGATCGATCGATAAGCTCATTGCTTAGACTAGCTTAGCTTGCTTACATATGGCTCCCTGGTCGACATGCCGTACCATCAGTCATCACCACTAGCAATTTCTTCTTCCTACAATATATGCAAATAAAAAACAAGAATGCGATTGTTAAGCTTGTAGTTTTAGTTATTCTTGATGAGAAGTTCCAGTTTACCACTAGCCTGTGACCCACAGCAGCAAAGCATTGTGACCCACAGCAGCAAAGCATGTTTGAAGAACACTACTCCATACATCAACAGGAACGAAAGTTAAACATGGGCAACACCCAATGACAAGTGCATCAGAGCCTCAGAGGCAATAAGGTAAGGTCAAGTAGGCAACTAGGATTGCTTGGAGCAGAAAACTCTTTAGTAGAAGGCAAGAGCTAGCTTCAAATAGGAGTCTGCCATGTAATACAGCATATGTCTTGTACAAAGACAATCTTCAACAAATTCAGTTCAAGAAACCCCGTGATCTATCTCAAGATTCTCAACAACTTGCAGAATATTACAAACTTAGTCTACCAAGATAATGGAACCCAGAACAAGCCTTCGCATGTAGAGCTTAACGATGAAGTCGTGTAAAGCTACACTAATCGATTTATGTTAATAACTTGAACATTACGACTTAGTCTCACTCCATAACAAATCGTTAAATGTAAAGGGAATTGACGAGTCATGCCAAGCTCTAGTATTCCCATTTATCTTACCTACTTGCACAACATTACAAACTTAGTTTCACAAAAGAAAGGAGTCCAGAACAACCAGAGCAAATTGATGAAATCATGTAAAGCTTTACTAATCGATCTGCTTTGAAAAACAACCAAGTAAATTAGCAAACATTGAGGCCCATTTTTAACCAAGTTATCACCACCATTATGATTAAACCAAGTAAATTAGCAAACATTCACCATATACTAGAACAACATAAAATAAAGCACAATCAATATTGCTATTAACATTTGATTCTTGGCAGCGGCAAATCCCAGGTTCACCTCCTTGCTTTCTCAAGGATCCAATCCCTGAATCAAAGATAAAGATACATTCATACATATAAATAAACTCCATAGACAAAGTTCAGAGTCTCGAAAGGAACAATCCACAAATTAAGCAGAGGAGATGCACTTCACACATTCACCATGAGAGGAGGAGGCGGCGGCATGTCCTGGAAGGAGGAGGCGGCACCGAGTCCCGGGAGGAGGAGGCGGCGACGAGCCCCGGAAGGAGGAGGCGGCGACGAGTCCCGGACCGGGAGGAGGAGGAGGCGGCGGATCGCGGGAGGAGGAGGCGGCGGCGTGTCCCGGAAGGAGGAGGAGGCGGCGGCGAGTACCGGGTGGAGGAGGAGGCGGCGTGTCCCGGAAGGAGGAGGAGGCGGCGTGTCCCGGAAGGAGGAGGCGGCGGCGAGTACCAGGCGGAGGAGGAGGCGGCGCGGTGGGTCCTGGACCGGGAGGAGGAGGAGGAGGCGGCGGGTCCTGGATCGGGAGTCCCGGGAGCACCGGAGCAGGCGGCGGCGGCGGCGGAGGCTCCTCCTCCCGGTACTAGGGTTTGCTAGCTTTCGGGTTTGGTTGGGGAACGAATGGATTGGGGAGGCAGAGACTGAGGCGGCCAGGCGGGTTGCGGCTTCAGTACTTCACCGCTTCAGTGCTTGACGCTTGACTGAGTCTGAGTGATTCGGATATCCGGTCGGATAATATCCGAATCCGTTATCATTGCTATTGATCCGGATATCCGTCTCCGTATCAGAATCAATCCGAAACAAGTATCCGGTACCGTATCCGAATCCGGCCGGATACGGATTTTTTTTTTCCGGATACGGTTTTTAACGGATACGGTACCGGATCGGTCGGGATTAACCCGTACCATTTTCACCCCTACTGCCAAGGGCATGCGTGCGATATGACGTGTACCCGTGCCGTGAGGCAACAGCTGCAGTCGGTCGGCGCACGGGTGCGTGCGTGCCCAGGCGCTCACCGAGCCGAACCGCGCGCGCGTGGGCGTTGATGCCTCCGCGCCGTCGGACGAGCGCGACGGGGGCGTATACGGACGCTTCCGCGGCGTGACGCGTCCGCGCGCCGCGGGCGGACGGGCAGGCTTGTGGGATCGAGGCACGCCCACCACATGCATCCGCGCGCTCCACGCGTTCGGGGTGCTACGCAACGCAGGCACGCAGCCTCCACGGGACCACGGCCGCGCCGCACGCCTTGATTCGCATTAGCGCGCACGGCCGGGGTCCCGGGATGCAGTGATGCTTTGCTAGTTTGCTTCTATTGCGCCGCGGACCGCGTAGCTAGGGATGGGTATTTTTAAACCGAAACCGAATTATCGAATCGAATTAACCGATTATTTCGATTTTCAGTTTTCGGTTCAGTTTTTGTTTTGATATAATTCGGTTTTCGGTATTCGGTTCGGTGTTTTGCTTTCAAAAACCGAAATAACCGAATAACCCATGTACAATATTATTTTTATAGTATTCTTCTTAAAACCACTAAACAATTCACATGTAATAATACATTTATGCATATGTTTAGTATATTCATATGTTTTATTATGCTTATATAATAATTACATATGAATATTGTATGGGTTTATCCATATTTTGTGTTGCAATATGAGAATGATTAAATCTAATTTACCTAGTGTTATTTATATTTCGATTAACCGAAAAACCGAAATATTTCGGTTAATTCGGTTCGATTTTTTATTTTTATCCAAATAATTCGGTTTCCAGTTTTCAAAAACCGAATTATTTTAAAACCGAAAAAACCGACCGATTAAATTGAAAAAACTTAATGCCCACCCATACGCGTAGCTACGCGTGACGGGCCAGCCGGTGCGGGTGTACGACCTGCATCTGCATAACGTTACTGGCGGCGCGCACCGATCGATCTCTCGTCTCTCCCTCCCTCCCTTGGAGTCGAGGCCTCGTCTGTGACGTAAGAATCTAACATAAAACAGTTCAATCTCTGCAGAATATGGGTATAAATTCTTGCATTCTAAACAGGACATGAACCAGTGCTGCCAACTAAAGTTATGTTCCCTTAAATCAAAATCAGTCATCGATTCAACTGATTTCGGTTCACGTTCCGAGTTTACCATTCTTTCCAGTGTTATTTAACTTTCGATACACAGCAAATTTTGTGCAACGTTTGTCGGGGATGCTCATTTATAAGCTGATCTATATTTTGTCAAGCACGGTTCACATTTTTGAACCAATGGATAAAATCAAAACCATGTAGACACACATCTCAAACCTAATTCAAAGGCTAGAAAATTTGTCTTAAATCTAACAAAAAAATCAAGGAACATGTAAATAGTAAAACCAATTAATTATATTTTTTTAGAGAACACGTAAAAGCTTTGAATGGCTTTACATTAAGATAGAGAGAAATTGAAGCAATGCCAGTACAATCAGTCCACAAATTAGATTATAGTCAAACTCCCCCCAAAAAAAAAAGCATCGTAGCCTCATAGTGCGCCTCCCATAAATACACAGTCCACGAAATTCATGCAAAATCTAATTGCAAATTGTACTAGTAGTCTTGTACTACTCGCTAGACTGGAGGAGTTTATTCCAAAAGCAACAATCTCCGTACTCGAATAAAACCAAAGATAATTCGTTAGCCGTTATTAGCTGTAAATTTGCATATATGCATTAAACCCCTTCAATCTTTCCATTCAACAAACAACTCCTCCACTCCATTTGCCCATCTTTAGCTCCCGTCTTTTCCGCCTCCACGCCCGGAAACTCCCTGCTTTCTCCGACCAGCTGCAAATTTAATAACCGGATTTGTCGGAGTCCTAAACCTAAAAAAACTCCCACCGTCTCCTTTGCTTCGCCTCTAACCAACGCACACTTCCCCACCACTCCCTGCCCCAATCGCACCGGCGTTCCGCCCTGCCAGCTGCAGGATCGGCATCGATGCAATTCGACTGGGGCCTCGCATCCGGTGCGGAGGTCTGCGGTTGGGAGGTTCCGCGGCCGGAATCGTTGCGGCGTCGCAATTTGTGGGAGTTCCCTAGCTCCTGAGTCCTGATCCATCGGGTACTTTAAGTCATGGTTCTTGTTTTTCCCCCTCATGCTGAGGCGTTAAACGTTCAACATCGGAGCAAATTTGGTGGTGCGGCAGGCAGCTAATTTGGAATTTCTTGTGGTTTTTTTGCGTATTTCAGGGCGTGATTTGGTCTCTTGGCGTCACTGTTTGATCATGCTGGGTGATTCTCTATGGCAGAAGGGACTGTTGCTTATTTGGGGAGGCATTGTGGCCATAAGCAGCTAACTTGATAGACCAAAAGCTTCTGTTCTTCTGAGGGAAATTTGGAAAAGTTAGATCAAAAGAATTCAGTGCTATGAAGGTGGTGTAGTGTGGTTATATCCGAGGAAGCAGGCATTTTGCCCCTGCTTTGGTGTTTCTCCGGGGTGGCAGCAATCCATTTGCTGGAGAAATAGCAATCAAGATTAGAGTGATCATGGAGCATGTGATTGGAGGGAAGTTTAAGCTTGGGAGGAAGATTGGGAGTGGATCCTTTGGGGAGCTATATCTCGGTATGTTTCATGTATCTTATGCGCAAAATGGTTGCCATTTATTGTGCTAAACAAGTATCCTTGTGTTTCTGCTTTTTGGTGTGCCTTTCCTTTATTCAGGTGTTAATATACAGAACGGAGAGGAAGTGGGAATAAAGTTGGTACGGGCTGATAAACTTCCTTAATATATTGGTTGCATTTCATTGTGGCATTTGTCTTGTCAGACTCCAAAAACCCTTTTGAAGCTTTATAGTATAGCTTAAAATTGAAATGTCCGGCTCATAGGCTCACCTTTTATTCGGTCTGACTTGTGTCAGGAACCTGTGAAATCAAAGCATCCACAGCTGCACTATGAATCCAAAGTATACATGCTAATGCAGGGTGGAAGTAAGTGGGTGGTTTTTATATGTTTTATTTACAATTATGTGCATGGTCACCCCAGTTAATCCCTTATTTAGTTACTTTATTTTTCAAACAACAGGTGGTATCCCACATCTGAAGTGGTATGGTGTCGAGGGGGAGTACAATGTTATGGTGATTGATCTTCTTGGCCCTAGCTTGGAAGACTTGTTTAACTGCTGTAACAGGAAATTTTCTCTGAAAACAGTCCTTATGCTTGCTGATCAACTGGTAAGTTTGTTCCTCCATCCGTGAACTGGTGCTGATCCCCTAGAGTTAGGAACCAAATTTACTTGATGGAGTTTAATCTCAGAAATTTGTGTCCAATCCAATGTTTGGCAGTTGTGCAAGGATTTTGGAATAAAAATTTGCCTTATTTGGTAAAGTTAAATACAGAGTGTTAGATCATGAATACATGGTGCAGATCATGCAAAATCCATGAACCCCACCGGAGACTAGCTTTAGGGGATCTCAACATCTCTGTGACTACGTCAACATGGCTATGACACTTATTTAAGTTTATCTGAGTTGCATTTGCCCTATTTAGGGAATTTTCAAAGATGTGATTTTGTATTTTTGCTAGGACTATCCTTGTTGACTCATTCCTTTGTAGATAAACCGAGTGGAATACATGCATTCCAAGGGATTTATACACCGTGACATCAAGCCAGACAACTTCCTTATGGGCTTAGGCCGAAAAGCTAACCAGGTTTGCTTTTAAAAGAAGTTTTTTCCATTCATCTTATGTACTTATGTTGTTTTCCGCATAAACTGAATATGAGTAACGAGTTCGAATAATGGTAATCTCCAACAATTACTCAATGGTTCTTATTCATAAATGAACAATACATAACGAGATATGCTCTTTATAATCTGTAGGTGTATATAATTGATTATGGGCTTGCTAAGAAATACAAGGACCTCCAGACCCATAAACACATCCCCTACAGGTGAAGCATAGTGATTTATGAAGTTTTTAACATTAGAAGTTAGAATTGACAATGGATTTTGTTGCACCAAGTAGTTCTGCTGTTAATTTCAAGTACAATGGCAGAACTTAGTGGAAAATTTTCCCATGTTTTCTATATGGTACCTGTATATTGGCATGTTTTCTTTGGGGATTACTTCCCAGTAGTATACCATTGTGATGACCCCACAGAGGGTATAAGTGGAACCTACACAGGGTTGTATAGTATCACGTTATGGTATAAGTAGGCTCATAAACATATGAATATTGTTTTCTTATTTTTGTATTATTGAAATGTAAACTTTAGATCTAAAATAACAATAGTTTTAGCCTTTCCAACAGTAGAATACTACTGTGTACTCGTACCAATTTTCTTCTAGAAAAGTTTGACACCAAGGCTCAGAAGTTTTCTAGTGTTACATTGCATCCAAATATGCAATGCCTTCTCTTGG
Organism: Guadua angustifolia; assembly: GCA_036346375.1. Classification (NCBI taxonomy): domain Eukaryota; kingdom Viridiplantae; phylum Streptophyta; class Magnoliopsida; order Poales; family Poaceae; genus Guadua; species Guadua angustifolia. The sequence continues at coordinate 28,828,294 of CM070519.1, forward strand.
ACATTGTACAGGCTAGGCTCAAATTTGAACGTGATGTCTAATATGTATATCTTCTTGTGTCAATGGATTTAAATTGTACTTTTGATATCTTATATTTAATTGTTTCTCTGTGCAGGGAGAACAAGAATTTGACAGGAACTGCTCGTTATGCTAGTCTGAATACTCATCTTGGAATAGGTGAGCAGTGAGCACAATAAGTAAATACAACCTTGTTAACTTTTCTCCCAAATTATGCCAAAAATCAAGCAAATTTAGATTCATATAAGCTTAATTGTAAAATGAATATCATCAAGTAAACAAGGAACAGCTATTTGTAATATAAATTTTTGAAAGAAGGAAATATAACATATTATCTTACATATGCATGTATTTATTTCTTGCAGAACAAAGCAGGAGAGATGATCTCGAGTCTGTTGGCTACCTTCTACTATATTTTTTAAGAGGAAGGTTAGGCCTGCTGATTCTGTCTACTTTATTATGCCTATTTATGTTAAATAATATAAGTGCCTACTTGGCATGCTTTGGTGTTATTCTCAGCCTCCCATGGCAGGGTCTTAAAGCTGGTACTAAGAAACAAAAGTATGACAAAATTAGTGAAAAGAAAATGCTTACCCCAGCAGAGGTACCGATGGTTGCCGTCGTGAAGTTCATAATTCTATTAATGTTAATTCCTAGGTGCATTTGCATTAAAACTGTTTTGACCAGGTTCTATGCAAATCTTATCCATCGGAGTTCATCTCATATTTCCACTATTGTCGTTCCCTACGATTTGAAGACAGACCAGATTACTCTTATTTGAAGAAACTATTTCGGGATGTATTTATCTGTGAAGGTACACACTATTCTTTCTTCCTTACAGTTTGTTTGCTCCACTTGTCCATTTTTTTCTCCACTGAAAATTTTCTATAGTCTGGTGCTAAGAAAACTTGTCTACATCAATTACTTCTGTAGGGTATCAATTTGATTATGTATTTGACTGGACTGCAGTCAAGTATCCTCATACGGGTTCCAATACCAAGATTCTTCGGGTATGCATCATGCAGACTTATCTATTTGTCTTGTTTGGTCTACTTTAATGTTGAATTACTGATATCTTTTCAATATTCAGCAACCGAGTGGAAGAATGGTTGGAGTTGGACCATCTGTCGAGAGGACAGACAGAACTTCGGGTCTGTCTTCTTGTATTGCAGTTGATTGCATCTGTCTATTAATATTGAAACACTTACCAGTTTCCATTTTCTGTTTTGCCAGTAGGACAAGAGATCCGGGACAGATTCACTGGTGCTGTTGAGGCATTTGCCAGAAGAAATTCAGGTTCTGGTCGCCGTGGAGACCATTCAAGGCACAAAAGCGTTGCAGATTCCTTTACATCGAAAGAAGCTGTAAGTGACTTTACTACAATATGGTAGCTAGTACACATAATTTGAAGTTTACATTTTTTTTAACGAAAATAAGTGACATACTGAGTCACGTAAATGACTAATCAGTTGAGAATTTTAGTATAGATATTTATCGGACACTCCTGAAATAAGTGTTACTTGGACACGGACATGAGAGTCAGAATTTGACTCAGATTTGGGTGTCCGATTTGGCAAAAAAAATTGGGCACGGGAAATGCTACTTGAAATCAGACACGGTTGTCGGAATTCGACTTGAATTCGAGGAGTCCAGTTTGGCAAAAAATTTTGGACATAGGTGTCCAAGTAACACTACTGATAACAAAAGTTGCTTTGCAGTGGACATTTGGGCCTGTGAATTTGTGATGACCCGCATAATTAGTCCAGGGTAACGACAGTAGTACTGTCATTACTCCGAGATAATTACACGAATCTCGGCATAGTAGCTAACAAAATATCAAACTACCCGACACTTTATCGGTTACTACATCGTGTTCAGAATGTTGCAGCAGAAAAATAATGAGACTGAATGTAAATATATTACAAACCAAGCCACGCAGGGTTATGTCTAGTACCATAATTATACATCAGATCTAAGTACAACAAAAATATATTACGACATAATTATACATTAGATCCAAGTACAACAAAAATATATTACACTATCTAATTACCGTGAAGATCGACCAGAATGAGGATAAGGCCTATACCACCCCCTAGCCCTCCTAGTCGTAGTAGTAGCAGTAGTCCACCTGGAGGTCCTGGTCTTGCGGGTAATCCTCACCCCATGCCTTGTAGGTGAATCTATAGGACTCATCTTCTAAGCAAAGAGGAATTTAAGCAAGAGTGAGTATAGGATACTCAGCAAGCATTAATAACAGATGCATAAATTAATTTCCTCTCATATCCATCAAATGCTCACCTTCCCTCAAAATCCATTTTTAACGAAATTAGGTTTTGGGTTTTCTTTAAGGGTTGGGTATTTTAATTACGAAAACAACTACTAGCACTCATATATGAGGCAAACTTAGCTTTCGTAGCCTCCAATCCAGGAGATAGGCATAAATTCATGATTTTAGCCCTGCGTAGGTTCGTATCATTTTTAGCCATAGTGACCCCATCCTGTGAGGCATCAGAACGTTTATCACTAATCCAGTATTAGATCTCCTACTCTGTTACTCGAGTGGGGGGCACCTATCCCATGCTGTCCTACCAGACTCACAGCTAACAGTTGTACTCGGACCATATGTCGGCATTAACTCTACCAATAACTTCAATATATCGCCAATTCGCCATTGCAATCGCATCTCTCCGGGCCTTCCGGCACACCCAGATTTGCGCACTACATATCTACTCATACCCAATGTGGAGATCATAACATCTTCATAGGACAATCTTTTTTGACCGATTTCACTCACTATGGTTGATATTGGAATACGACTTATTACCCAAGTGTAGTTGTTTGACCTTATATTATAACCTATGTAGAGGGCCCCACCGACGAACCTTTACCCCTTCTCATCGGCGCCCTCTACTTACCATACATATATATATGAACACATCAACAGCTCATTTCATTGGATAAGCCAAACATCATACTAGAATCCACTTGTCATCTCGTCAATTCATTCACAAACCATATTTCCATCCATGTCCGACGTAAAGTTTTCAATTGCAACATATGTTTTCCAATGCAGTGATGATATATGTATGTATATGAAATCATTTAAAAACATCAATAAAGATGATCAACAGAGAGCTTGCCTGGTATAGAATTGAAATGTATGGCCTCGCTCAAAATCTAGAATTGGTGGTCTGACAGGCTCAGTTCTGGTCTTGAATTCATAGAGTATTAATTTTTTTGACAATTAATTAGAACGTGTTTATCGCATCCAACCTTTTCTAAACTACTGTAAGTTATTAACTTGGCACAATTTAATGTCGCATATTTTAAGCTACAACAATTTTGTTTTCTGTATTTTAATTTGGCACAACACTTTATTTTAGTGAGGTATTAAAATCACCATTCTTAATTATTACCTGATTGCAGATTTTATACACCCATTACTTAATTAATCGTGGTCATTTATGATATTTCGATTTTTAGGTGTACCACGTGATGATTAATTAAACTAAACAGGGTTCACGACAAATGGAATATTTTCCTATTTTCCCTCTTTTTCTCTTTTCTTTTCTCATTTCCTCTCATTTTTTCTCTCCTCCTTTTTCTCTCCTTTTCTCTAAACCGACTCCCTTTGGCTCTCATTTTCTCATCTGCTGCTCTCTTCTGGACCAAACTCCCCTGGCTCAGCTCTTGGTTGCTTCTCCTCTCTTCCTCTTCTTTCTAGAGTGAGCTCTTTTTCCTAGCTCCTCTCTCGATTTCTCCTCCCCTCCTCTCTGGACTGAGCTCTCTCACCTGGCCGACTTGCTCTTGACCTCTCCCTGGCTCTCCTCTACTCTTCTTCTCCCTCCTCTCCTCCTGCTCCTCTCCTCCTGCTCCCACATGGTCCTGCGCCGCCCAGATCAGCTCCGACCTTGGCCCCGTTGACCGCACCCTCGCCTTGCCGGCCTCGAGCCCGGCCACACCGGGCCTCCACCGCTCCCTAGCACGGCTTGGCTCTCTCCTGTTCCTGTTGCTCTACTCGGTTTGGTTCCTAGGGTTCCTACTACATTAGCCATTTTAATGGGGCTTTGCTTATAGAGAGGTACTGGATGGTCTCTTATGTTCATTAGCTCAGTAAAGATGGTTGGTTTTTGTGGGGTGTCTATGATGATTTGTGTGCATGAACTTGTGGGATGGAGGTATTGCAGCGATACCGGTGTTCGATTGCACTCCGGGGAGTACGGGATGAACCCCACGCACGCATGTAACATCCTTTTTTGTCTTTTATTTAATTTATTGTGTTATTTGTGCATTTCATGGATTTTTGAATTTATTGGATTTTTTGGATTTTATTTGAATTTATTTTCAATTAAATATATTGGCCTTTTGTGAAAACTAATTATTAATAGATAAAATTAATATAAACTTTGACTAAAAGTATTTGATTTACGTTCAAAATATCTCAAAGTATTTTTGAGATTTTTCTTAGAATTTTCTGATATTTTTATTACTTAAAACTAATTAAATGAATAACTGGAATTATTTTTAAAAAGAAAAATGAAAAACCCGTTTAAACAGCAACGGGTCGGGGCCCATTACTGTTTTTTGCGTGTGGCCCATCGCTATGCGTCCCGTTTGGCCCAAGTTCTAGAAGTATTAGGGCGTGACCGTCGATCTTACATTAGACGGTCAGGATCAACGAGTGTAGCGGCGAAACCCTAGCAACATTGGCCATTGAATTTAAATTGAACGGCTCGGATTAAGCATAGCAGTAAAGGTCATGTTCTAATCGTCATCGTTGGATGCCGTCAATGGATTGAATTGCACCATGTCGGCATGAATCTCAACCGTTGATCGCAAATCGGACGGTCAGGGAGAGTTCTTCTCCGAGCCACTACTGGAGTCCTTGCCTGAGACGCCTCTGCCACCACAACAACCTTGAGCGCCGTGTAGAGCACGAATACTGAGGGTATTTAAGGAGAGGTTAGGCCTCCGAGGTTCACCGTGAGCCTGCGCGTCTTTTCCCTCAAGAACCGCCGCCAGAGACGTTACCGTACACGTGCATGAGCTCGTCATAGTTCAAAGTCGTGCCACCGCTCGTTTTCACACCGTTGTGCCACCGTCGAGCCATTCTCCGCCGAATCAGTTCCAAATCTAGATTCAACACTTCACGTCGCACTGAACCCACCATCTGTTGATCACCAGAAGTCATTGTTCCGCCATCGCCTTGTCTTCGTCTCCAAGTCCGACGAACACTGTGCCACCATGCTGCCATCAATGCTAGGAAGAAGGACAACCGTTCGATCTGAGGTGAGCAGTTGAGATTTTGCCATGTATCCGAGAGGAGGTAAACTTCATTAGCTAATGAGGGCCGTCGGATTGAACCCGCCATTCGAATTGTGCCGTGCGTCAACCATTAGGAATTCTGACGCAGCCAGCGCCACAACCAATTGCAAGCTATTGTGTGTCGAGTGTGGGCACCGAGGCGTCATGCGCTGAGTCCATCGTGGGTAAGCGCGGCGCGTTGGACTTAGCTCATACGCCAGGATGCGTGGCTCACGCGGATTGGTCAATGCTTGCATCAGCGAGTGCACATCACAGTGCCGTGGTCCGCGGTGGACCAGCCTGGCGGTGTACTGAGTCCATGGCATCGTGTCGAGACACGTGGCGCATTCTTATTGGTTCGGTTCGGGTGTTGATGCGATAAAACAATTTTTCAATAGAAAAATAATTCGATTAATATTTGATTTTCTAATTTTTTTATTTTTGGATTTTTGAATCTTCCGAGAGCCCGTTTTCCCTCATGCAAGCTCTGATTGAGGTGGTTCAAATTTCCAAAAATTTGTAAAATTGAGACCTATTTAATAGTGAATTTTATTTGATTTTTGGAGTTTGTTTGATCTCTATTTGGTGTTCATTTAGATTTCTCTCTCGTTTCGCATAGACGTTGAGTTGTGCGACACGTCCGAAGAAGATCCGTCAACCCAAGACCAGCTTCCAGAGCAAGATCAAGACCTTTTTTAAGGCAAGTTGTGCTTTGATCATGTTGAATCCATGTTTATAAAATTTCTATATTGTTTCTACCTATTACATATTATTTCTTGTATACAAATATTTTAAATTAGTTGGGACTTAGCTAATCTACCAATTTGAGTTATACCCTACCATGTTATTTGTATACCATGATTTATTTGTCACCCTAGATTGGTTCACTATAGTTGCTTAATACTAAAATCAACATGGGTTGGTTAGACGTATTAGTTGCTTAGCTATGCCATGTCATCACATGTAATTGAATCATCAAAATTTAATCTTAACTAATGGAATATGGAACATGATATGAATTAGTGTCAGGTGTTGTCACACGATGAGATTGAGTTATTGTGGCGAGGGATGTCATGCAACGATGTTGAATTATTGATGGCACGTGGTACTTGGAAATCAACTAGGGTGGTAATCATTTAGATTAGGGCAAGTGGCAAGGAGCAGTGTACCAAAGTAGGCCGAAGGGCAGAGGGTATGTGGAAGTCTTGCCCTAGTCACTCTAAGGACTTAACTTTGCAAGTCTTTGACTTGAGTCAGTCATGCAATTACTGTCTGGTATGGGACAGCCTAGCTGATTAATTTGCATTGTCTTAGCTTTAGTACTGCTAGTGGTGGTGTGAGTTCCGGGTTTACGGATTAACTCATATGGCACAAGAAGGGGCCCTGTCATGGTGGTTTAACCCTTCAATGTTGAAATCTCAGCGGGTAATACTGTGCTAAGGCAGGGCATTGTAAAGGCTTTGTTGTGATCACTCGTCTTTGTGATGTTTGGTGATGTTTGGTTATATCATGTGGGTAAAGTGCATAATCTCTGCAGAGTGTAAATCTATTCGGATAGTCGTGCTTGTAGTATTGAGCATAGCTCGTAAATTATAGTCGAGTTAGATTTTGCAAAATAAAGCTTGGTTGGGATGGCAGGTTGCCATCTGGACTTGGAAACTTGACTTAGGAGTGAAAACCTTGGTTTACTTGAGAAATGCTGAAATTAATATTTATTATTATTTGTTTTACTGTCTTTATAATCTATTTACTGTATTTGTTCATAAATGCTGCTTTATTACAAAATAGGCATGATTGGCATTCCTTTGGAATAAGTCTTGTATATAGTTATATAGAATTGCATTATGTGCATAACTTGTTGAGTGTTTTAAGTACTCATCCTTGCCAACAACCAGAATCAACTGTTGATGAGTCTACCCCTGTCTCAGAGGAGTACCAGGAGGACACGAATGTTTAGGATTTGAGCCTTGTCAGTTGCCCGTGGTAAACTAATGGATTATCTACGTCTTTTATTTTTTGTTGCATTGTCTTAATTTATTATTTCAAGTCTAGCCCGGTGTGGCTTAATAATATAAGTTGGTCATAAGATCATATATGTTGTTATATCCAATAAATAGAGTCTTTATATTATTATCGTTGTGTATGATGTTATATTTACCAATGTTGAGCCTATGTGCATTAGTGTGATCTTGGACTAGTGCGGTATACACGGAGGGTCTGAATTGATGAATTCGGGTCCCGACAACGTGCAAGGAAGCCCTCCTCTAGTGACACCTTGAGACTCCTAGGGTTTTCACTGATCTACTTGCTATTTACCCAATCTACCCATCTATGCATACTATGTTGCTAGTATTTCTACTACTATTGTGAGGTGCACCTGATGGGTTGGGTGATGGTGTTGGTGTCGATGGTGCTGATGGTGAGGAAGATGGTTCAAGCTTCACCCTCCTGGCTTGTTGCCTTCACTTGCTTGGCTGGCTTTAGACTTCTCCTTTTTGCTCTGATATTGCCTTTGGCTTGGGGCTTCCTCCCTAGACCTCCTCTTCTTGGCCTTCCTTTCTTCTTGCTTCGGCTGGCTCCTTCTAGATCTCTCTCTGGCTCTTGGTTGGAAATGTGGGGAATAGGGATGGCTGGCTGTACTCTCGGTTATGGAGAAGGAAAAGGGGAATGCACCGGTTGTGCTTGCCCTTATCTTCTTTTTATTGTGGCCTTTTTACCTTTCTACCCCTGGGTTCTTTACTGGCTACTATAGGGGTTATATTGGTCATTATTGAGCTTTGCTAAAGATACCCACAATGCTACTAGGTTTGTTACTAATTGCCGAATGATGAAACCCGAGTCTAGTGAGAGGTGCCAATTTGACCCGGACAGATTAGGTATCTCAATGAGCTATACCCTCGCCTGCGGATCTGAAGGCAATTTTTTAAATCCTTACCTTTTGTATTCTGACATTATGGTTTACTTATTCATGACATTAGTTATTAAGCAAATTACCAATCAGCTTATTGATTAGTTGCTTAATAATTTTATTGGCTTAATTAATTCTCCGGGTTATTTCAGAATTTTATTTGTTTACACTCCATCAAAGTACCAAAACTACTCTTTTGGCTCATTCTAGTGCACCAAATTTGATGCAAAGGAGGTAAAAATCAGCGCTAAACATGTGGCTTTTGGAAGGGAAACTTACTTTCTCCTATATCTACCAGGTTGCTGATTCAGAGAAAACATGTATTCTGTCATGGAACGGGAGCTCATCGAAAATGGCTGTCGCTCCATCCAGTCGGCCAACCTCTTCAGGAGACTGCAGTGACCAGAACCGGACCAGCCAGTGGGTCTCAAGCAGCAGCAGCAACCACCCATCCACTGCCCAAAGGCTCCACCACTCAGGAGGTGCCGACAACAGGTTGTTGCCGGTCGTTCGAAACATGTCAGGTAGAAGCCCACGGGACAATGCAGCTCTCCGAAGCTTTGAGCGCCTCTCGATCAGCGCAGAGAGGAGGAAGTGAGCCAGGTACCTCACCGACGGGCCTGAAAGGCGACCTCAAGCCTTCTGCACATCTGCTCCAGCATTTCTTTGCACTGTGCGCCGCCACGGCTTGGGATCTGCTGTTTGTCTGCTCCACATTTGCTCCTTGTGACTGAAGCGAAATGGATGCCGAGGCATAAGTAAAATGGCCAGGCAGGAGCGGTGTCTCTTGAGACATAACCTAGTTGCGACGTTACCATACGTATGCTTTCTCCAAACTCCAAAAAAGATGTTGTGTTAGGAAGTAAAAAAGAACTCCAAATCAAATGTTGTTGATGTGCCAGTGTACTCGAGTGAAGTGGTCTATATAATTCTGTTCCACGCAAATTCCCCTTGATATGATTGGCTTCCCCTTCAGGGGTACAATTCTTCAAGTATTGTATGTACTACAGAATGTCTGCTTTTACTGACAATAACCATCAGAGCACTCAAGCTGTTAAGCATCTCACTTTATCTTCGTCTTCCTTGAAATCTTCATTGCAAATGCAAAACACAAATTCGATCAACGGTAGCATTTAGAGTTCCCTGTGCATCGTCGTCATGATCTAGCATGCAAGATAGCAAGCAGGCAAGCAGGACCGAGATCGATCAAGCAAGCCGGTCGAGCCTGAAGGAACGGAGCAAGCAACCTGAAGCGGAACGGGCGGGCAAGGTGTCAGGGTCTAGGACTGAGTTCCAGTTTCTGAAGAACGAAACACAATAGAAGTCGGCAGCTAGGAAAAACACTTCAGCGATTTCGGCTAATAAGGAATCAACGGCAATGGAATGAGATGGACGTTAATCAAGAACATGTGACCGTCAATGACTCTAAATAGTGATTGCCGAAAAGCCTGTAGCAGTCACCTTTTGCCATTTGCTTCAATTTACTTTTATTACCGAATTACTCTCCTAAGTCAATAAATGGGGAATCGTGGTAAGAAAATGGGATGTATAAAACCAGGTAATGGTAAGAATGGAATGCTATGATGATTCCGCATCTCCTAGTGTTGTTCTTCAGTTGCAAGAACCCTAGTTTCTCCTCTTCTAGTGCTGTTTTCTGGTGATTGCTCTTTGTTTTCGTGTCGAATTCGATTTGGGGCCTGACATTTTGGTATCAGAGCATCGTTCTTCCTCGGCATCGGATTCAAGGTGGGATCGGGGTTGTCTTAGCCATAAAATCCCTCGATTCAGGAAGAAAACTGAGATGGCAGCCAAGGTGAGGTCGTTAGAAAATATGGGAAATGAAGTTCTGGAAATGGACTGTCAGGAGTTTGGAAAGATCCATCAATGATTATCATATTTGGAGGCGCTTAAAGCTGATGTAGCCGAGATCAAGGCTCTCCTGATGGGAAGGTCTAATCAGATGGGGAATCTAAGGGAAAGCACACAGGCGGCCACCATTCTAGAAGAAACTGCATCTTAGACTCTTACAAGTATTGGATTTCAGGTGACTCCGCCTTCTCCTATTTCTTTTGTGTAGAATCCAATGTTTGGGCCAGAAACTCTCACAGCCAATTCTACTAACCTGTCCATATTCACGCCTACTATTAGAACCACACTTCAAGTTAACCCTAGAGGAAAGGACCAATTTTAAGCTGGACTCCTTTGATACCTCAGCAACCACAGGCTCCTAATTGGGTTTCATTACCAGTTTCACACCAACCAATGGAGTATCGTGCACAAATGCCAACCTGCAACCACCCAGCTTTGGTACAAAATCATCCTTCGGTGACAATGGCCAACAATGGGGCACACTTCCTAGGAGTGCAAATGTTGGATGCTCAAAGGAATGGGCATTGGGGGTGAAAACAGTGGATCACACCACTATGCGGAGGCTGTGATTAAGGGACCCAAACTAGAATTGTGCTTGTTTTCAGGAGATAATCCATTGAACTGGGTAGAACAATGTGAGAATTTTTTTTTTTGAGATGGCAGGAACACCAAAAGAACAATGGGTGAACTTGGCCACCGGACACTTGATCGGCAGAGCTAGTACTTGGTTTAAAGGAATAGGAGTCCCCTGGCAAATGATGAACTGGAAACAATTTGTGTCAATACTTTGTGACGAATTTTCTAAAGCAAGTGCACATGAAGCAGTTGAGAAATTGCAAGGCATCAAATATCTGAGCATAGTGGGAAAGTATATTGACTATTTTGATAAGCGTGTAGAATTGGTCAAAAGAGACCGTCCCTATTTACGAGAGACATCTATTGAGCTGTGTCGGGGATTGGATAATTTCCATAAGGACCAAAATACCCTGGCAACCAGCTTTGACCGACCATACATACCCTTAGATGGTGTTCCCAAGGAGTACGCTCGGATAGTCTGGTTAGTGGGTTCGCCCCGACCATGCTCAAGCTTGTCCCCTAGCATGTGTCATGAATCCCCAAGCATGCGTAGCGGTCGGTCAGAGCTGAAGGGAATTCCTGAGCATGATCAAAAGATTGTGCTCGGCCCATAACGACAACGTGGCAATAATTACGCCGCGGTCTGAGACCATTATGCCACGATCTGGGACCATTATGCCCACGACGGGGTGTGGCGAGAATCAAGGATGTGGTTACAGCCACGGTTAATGCGGTAATGGCGCATTATTCGGCTACAGTTACTTCGAGCATCTATAAGAACCCCTTAGTAGTCCGGTACGGGGGAGGAAAAAAAGGAAACACGCTATCACACTCAAGCCATTCTGTAAGAGTTCCACAGGTAGTAGTGAGAACACTGGACGTAGGGTTGTTATCTCCATCGTAAGAGGCCCGAACCAGTATAAATCCTTTGACCTTTGTCCATTGTCTTCCGAGCATCAGATCCTAAGAGCATTCTTCGGACGCAAACCCTTCACGGGAAAGGGTTTTAGTTGATCCCTCATTCAACAAGTAAGCTCGGCGGGGACCTGTTTCCCAAACGTCGACAAGTTGTTTTATTGGTGGGCTTAAAGAAGAATCAAACATGATGTGAGTAGTCACCAATCAAAAGGGTTGTTGGATGCTTATTGGTATGCAAAGTTAAAAGAGAAGGCAGCTATAGCCAAAAGAGCTAATCACTTGGGTGGACACCCAAATGCTAAATCATATGGTCCATAGAGGTGGACTAATTCCAGAGTGCTCATAGTGGAAAAGAAGGACAATCAGAAAGGGAACCAACCAGAAAACCCCCTAAAAACTTGCTGGCATTGCAGGGAGCCATGGACCGCAGAGCATAACTAGAACTGTAAGATCAGGAATGCTCTTCACACTTTACTGATGCAAGGAGAAGAGGGAAACTTGCCAGTAGAAGATGAGGAAAATGCCACTAAACTGGCAGGATTTGTCACTGCACCTAGTAATCCAGTAGACTCAACTAAAATAGAACAAGAAGGCCAACTCATGTTGATTTCATCTTACTCAGTACATGGTATGTCAGGTCCAATGACATTCTCTCTAGTTGTGCACATTGGAAATAAACTGGCTGTAGCTTTGATGAACAGTGGGAGCACTAATTCATTCATGGACTATGAATATGAGGTGGGTACTCTTTTGAGATATATGCCTCTTAAGAAAGTAACAGTGGTCGAGGGTGGAGAATTGACATCTGATGCTGAATTAGACAAACTATAGTATGAAATCTAGAACACCTATTTCACTACCACTTTCAAATTGCTAAAGTTGGGAAATTATGACATAATAGTTGGAGCACACTGGTGTAAAGTCGAAGATGCTGACTAGAGGGGGCTGAATAGGCGGCTTTTAAAATTTTCTAAAATTACTTCTACTAATCTCTATAAAGCAATTCACCCCTAATTACCCTAATGCCAAGATCTTAACAACTAGTAATGCAAAAGCGATAAACTAAGGTTTTGACAATTAAAGCCTAAATCAACTAGACTCACTATGTGCACTAACTAATTTTGTCTCTAATAATAAATTACAATCCTAAGTACAAGCAATCAATCAATTTGACTCTATGAATATAAATTGCTTGAATATAAATAATGAATAGAATACAAGCACAAGAGACACGATACTTTTTACCGTGGTGTTCGGAGACTTGCCGGTCTCCCCTAATCCACGTTGAGACTAGCCCAAACGAATTGGATCGGCTCCGCGAATTTAGCACCAGCCTCAATCTACTAGTGGTTGCTCTTTCCCCCTCCGGGTAGGCGAGCACCAACCTTCACAACTTGCCGGGGCTTCTCACAACCTTCGTTGAGAAGCTCACCATGCACGACGCCTCCACACGTCTAGGTGTCGGCAAACACCAAGAGTAACAAGCCAAGCCTTCCGCTTGAGCTTCACCTAGTGCAACATATTCACTCCGGTGATCTCCTAAATGCAACACATGCACTAGGATCCTCCTCAAGTGCAACACATGCACAAGAGACTCTCAATCCACTTCTTAATTGCAACACATGCAATTAGAGCTCACTCTTAACTCAAAAATCAAATGTGAGTGTGCAACGCATGCAACACCTCACCCAAATACTCAACTGAAAGGACCGATATGTCGCCTAGAGGGGGGGGGGTGAATAGGCGTTATTTCAAATTTAAATGCGCAACGGAAATTTACTATTCGGATAGTCCGAAAATACCTTGAATTTCTCAGAGTGGTTCAGATAGTCCGAATGTCTTTTCGGATACTCGAATCGCTCTTCAAGAAAACCCTCAAAAGTAGATCTGAGTTATTTGAGAGGCTAGATTGCTACCAAATGAAGTTTCTAAGCTAGGGCAACTTCCAGATTATGAGATCCACTCAATATCTAATGCATGAAGCCACCAAACCCTTGAATCCCCAAAGATTTAATTAAACACAATATGAGCAAGTGAGAGAAACAAGAACCAAGGAGACAAACCGATTTATCCCGAAGTTCGGATCCTTGAGGTGATCCTACGTCTCCGTTGAGGCGGCACAAAGCCGGGGTCTCTTTCAACCCTTGTCCTCTAGGTGTTGCACCAAGCACTCACCCGTTAACTTTTTGAATCCTTCCCTTGCGAAGGTGGATTCAACCTTCACAAACTTCCGGCGGCGTCCCACACAAGCTTGGGGGCTCACCGGCAACTCCTAGCCGTCTAGGAGTCCTCAACCTCAAGAGTAAAAGATCCGGCAAGAGATTAAGCGAGGATGAACCAAGTGCTCAAGATGACTCACAACCTCTAAATCTCTCAAACTCTCAACAAGATTTCCCCCAAAGATTTGCTAATCAAGAGATCAAGAGGAAGAACACTAGAGCTCAAGAGTGAGAGGAGCCTGACTCAAAATGTATTGAATGCACTTGATGAATGGTAGGTGGGAGTTGGGGAGGTATTTAAAGCCCCCAAAACTAGCCGTTTTCACTTAACTCGACATTTTTGGATAGTCGAACCTATGTTCGGATAGTCCAAACATTTAATCGAGCTATTGAACACAAGGTTCGGATAGTCCAAACACCCTTCGGATAGTCCGAACCCTAAAGAACTTAGACAGCAGAACGCATTGTTGGACGGTCCGACGACACTTGGATAGTCCGAACCAAGATGACTTAGCTCTAGCAAGAGAGGGCTGTTCGGATACTCCGAACCGGTGTTGGACATTCGAACCAAATGGAGCAGGACCAACAGAGTGTCATTTCGGATACTCGAACCGAGGTTCGGACATTCGGCGAATTTTGCTGAGCAACAGCAGGGGGCAGTTCGGACATTCGAAAATTTATTCGGATACTCAGAACCTTTTGAACATAATGCCCTAAGACTTTACACATTGACCCATATATAGTCTAGGATTCATCTTTGAGCACATTAGATCATTCCAAAGCTATTTCTTGCCCTATCCTCTTTATAGTACGGTAGTCCTTAAACTCAAATAAAATTAAATGTACATACTGCTGATCGTTGAGTTTGGTCGACGCCTTTTCTTCTTCGAATTGAGGGACCTCTTTTCTTAAGCGACTTTTCCATGAGCGTATTTATCTGTTCACCATACTCAAAGCACTCATTAGTCACTTAATCTTGTTGTCATTAATCACCAAAATCATTAAGGGGCCTAGATGCACTTTCAATCTCCCCCTTTTTGGTGGATTGATGACAACACGATTAGATTTAGATAAAATTGAAATGAGAGAGTATTTGGAGAACCAAATACACGGAGAAGCTCCCCCTAAATGTGTGCATTGAACTAATTTGAATGGAATGTCAAACGCACATATTTACGGGAAATTTTGCGAGAGCTCCCCCTAAATTTCTGTTTTCGAGAGAATGTAACAGGATATATGACGGATAATTTGCATAAATAAATATGACATGATATCAATCACACAAATGCATTGCCAAAGAGAAATGTAATTAAGCTATTAATATCAAGCATCCAACAAGCATAACCAGTATACGCAACAATAGTTCAACTAAAGCAATGACCAAAAAACACAAGAAGAAAAACACGAAGCAAACTAAGCAACCAACCAAGTCAAGCAAATCTAATCTCCTAAATCTCCTCACTCCCCCTTTGGCATCAAGGCACCAAAAGGGTCACTCCTCATTGCCATCGCCGCTGCGTCCGCTTTATCGTTGTCTTGAGCCAAGACATATCGAGAGTCGCCTCATCGTCACCGATGAGGTGCCGAAGTGGCGGAAGGTCGAAGAGCTGCCGGAGTCGCGAATCAATCAGAATGGTGAATCGGACTCGACTCGGACTCAGAAGAGCAAGACAGATTTAGCTTCCCTTTTATGACATTGAGCTGACGGCGAGTGTCTGTGATCTTCTCATTCATCTGCTTGATCTTTACATTGTTCTTGATCCCAAAGCGAAAAATTGCACTGAAGCATGTTCTTGATGGAGCCGCTTGGGGAAGAAGGATCATCTGCAGTAGGTCTCGCTGCAGTAGCACCTGACCTGGTAGATGGCGCGGAAGGAGGAGGAACTGGCTGAACTGGAGGAGGTGGAGCCTTGATCAAACGAACTCGATACGGCACATGATCCACATCCTTAGCAAACCATAAACCTGAGATGCTCTCCACCATGCACATCACATAAGGCGCAAATCCACAGCTGCTGCGCGGGGCTAAGGGAGTTGAGACGGATCTCTTGCCAAATGAAATCAAACCGTCAAACGGCCTAGAACCCTCACCAATCCTCAAAAGCAGGTTCCTAGAGTAGGAACTGATGTTGGTGGCGTCTCCCTCCTTGGGCCACAAGGTCTTCCTCAGCAATTTGTACAAAATGGCATAGAAAGGCTTCAAACCTTTTGTGGTACCCAGCTTGAAGTTCTGAGAGCTGTCATCTGAAGGAGTCAAATCATTGATGCGGAGGAGTCGACAACATGAAGCTTGTCCAAGTTCTCCCACCCTCGGTGTTGAATCCAATGCGATCGACAAAACGAGCCTTGGTCACGAGAATAGTATAGCTCATCAACCATGAACCACATGGTACTCTCGGCATCTTTAATCGACATACTGAGTCGCATAGAATTGTGCCACAACTTCATTGTTCCATTTGCACGAAAGACATGATTTCTCTCAGTTGTGGCGCTCTGGCGGAATTACCTCATTGAATCTTGTGTCCTCTCTTTGTGCCATGTAATCCCGATCAATGTATTGCATTAATGCCATGGATTCTTCTTCTCCGCAATCACCGAGTCATAGAAATCTGTTGGAAGTGATTCGAACCGCTTGTCAACGTAATCCTCTTGCAAGTACATCGGTGGATCTGGCTCTGTCTTGACGGACTTCTTTGCCTCTTCCTTGCCCAACACGGTAATCAATCTTCTTCTTTGGGTGACACCCGCCGGAGTAGCACGACGAGCGAGTGAATCTCCAAAGGGCCAATCACTCACTGACCTGCTTTGCAAAGACTCTTCGCAGCCCTCAACCTAGGCATGGCAGCCCTAGGATCCTTTGCACCACTGCCACCCTGACCTTCATCCCCTTGTCCACCACCACCATGACTTGTAGCACCCTTATGACTAGATTTCTTCCTTTTGCGAATGGCTTGGCGCTTCTGTCTTCCGGCTGACTGAGCGGAAGGAGACTCCGGAGGGGAGTCTTGAGGAGAATCAGCGGGGGCCGCCGAGGAGCCACCGGCGGGATGATCATGCCTCGCCTTCTTTGAGCGAGCCGCATCGATGTCAGCTTGGCTAGAATGAGGTTGCCACCACGAGAAGGATCCATCCTAAAGGTATTCAAGGGTGGAAACAAGATTAGACTCTAATTGTGACCTAGATGAGCAATAGAGGGTTAAAAAGAAGTCACATTCTTCGGATAGTCCGAAAGTTTCTTCGGATAGTCCGAAGTTTTCTTCGGATAGTCCGAAGTTTCCGTTCGGATAGTCCGAACATCTTCGGACATTCCGAATGGAAACTCGGACATTAAGGTGACAGATCCCAAACCTAAATTCCTCAATCTAGACGATAATTCAAAAATTCTAAGAGCTAATCACAGAGGACCATCCTAGCAAGGTCTAGAACGATCTAGAGTCCAAGAATTCATAAGATAAAGACGAGAATAACCGGCATTTGGAAGAGGAAGGACCAACCTTTGGAGAGAGAAAACCGGGATTCTAAGGCAAATCCAAAGCACAAAGATAATGGAGGAGAACCCCTTGCCCTTGGGGAAGGTCTTGGAGCCCTCAAATCGCAATATCTCGGCCAAAACCCTAGATCCAAGAGCTAGGGCGAGTAGGAGAGAGAAACCGAAAAAGTGCAATGTGGGGAAGACAAGAGGGTCAAGGCGGCTTAAAAGCCCGAGGCCCCACTTTCGACGATCAAACTGTTCGGATAGTCCGAATGGAATTCAGACGATCCGAACAGTTTTCTCAGGATGGCAAGAGAACAAAGCGGGAATGACTCGAGCGAGAAATAGATAAGAGGACCTCAAGAGTCAAGTCATCAAGTGATCGACCAAGCCATGCAACAATTCAAACCATGACCACAGGATGATTGACAAGATCCAGAAGATCAAAAACCAATAAGCGCAATAAGATAAGAGAAATAAAGAGAATAAGTTTCTCTAAGATATTTTTCAATCACCAATCAACGTGAGCATGTTTCAAGCCAAATTGCAAGAGTCTAGAATATTTAGTCCACTCCTCAAATCACAAAACCTCTTCTCATCAAGTGGCTTGGTAAATATATCGGCTAATTGGTCAATTGTGCTCACATGTTGAATTTCAATATCGCCTTTGGTGGAATGGTCTCTTAGGAAATGATGGCGGATATCGATATGCTTTATGCAGGAGTGTTGGATTGGGTTGTTGGCAATCTTTATGGCACTCTCATTGTCACACAAAAGTGGCACATGGTTATAGGTCGAGCCATAATCACTTAGAGTTTGTCTCATCCAAAGCAATTCGCACAACAACTCCGTGACTATGTATTAAACGGCTTGTGTGGATAGAGACTACGAATTTTGCTTCTTGGAGGACCAAGAGACAAGGGATCTACCTAAAATTGACATGTCCCCAAGTACTTTTCCTATCCACCTTGCATCCGGCATAATCCGCATCGGAATAGCCAACTAACTCAAAAGATGAACCTTTAGGATACCAAAGCCCAAAATGAGGAGTGTGCACTAGATATCTCAAGATTCTCTTTACTGCCACCATGTGACACTCTTTAGGAGCGGCTTGAAACCGTGCACACATGCACACACTAAGCATAATATCGGGCCTAGATGCACAAAGATAAAGTAGAGAACCGATCATCGAGCGATATACCTTTTGGACGACCGGTTTACCTTCTTTGTCGAGGTCCAGATGCCCGTTGGCTTGCATTGGCGTCTTGATTGGCTTGGCGTTCTCCATGCCGAACTTCTTGAGCATGTCCTTGATGTATTTTGTTTGGCATATGAAGGTTCCTTCCTTGAGTTGCTTGACTTGAAAACCAAGGAAGAACTTCAACTCGCCCATCATGGACATCTCAAATCTCTTAGTCATGATCCTGCTAAATTCTTTGCACAAGTGTTCATTAGTAGATCCGAAGATGATGTCATCAACATATATTTGACATACAAATAAATCATTATCAATATGTTTAGTAAAAAGAGTGGGTTGGCCTTTCCGACTACAAAACCTTGATGAGAAGAAAGTCACGAAGGCACTCGAACCACGCTCTCGGTGCTTGCTTAAGTCCGTAGAGAGCCTTGTGTAGGAAGTAGGCGTGGTCCTGATAGTTTGGGTCTTGAAGCGGGTGGTTGCTCAACATAGACCATCTCGGAGAGTGGTCCATTCAAGAAAAGCGCTTTTCACGTCCATTTGATCTGACTTAAAATCATGGTGAGTAGCAAAGGCAAGTAATATTCTAATAGATTCAAGCCTAGCTACGGAGCATACGTTTCATCGAAATCAAACCTTCGATTTGCGTGAAGCCTTGAGCAACTAACCGGGCTTTGTTTCTTGTCACTATTCCGTTCTCATCTTGTTTGTTACGAAAAACCCACTTGGTTCCAATCACATTTTGCTTGGGCCTTTCGACAAGCTTCGGACTTGGTTCCGTTCAAAGTTATTCAACTCCTCTTGCATGGCCATCACCCAATCCGGATCTTGGGCGCTTCATCTACCTTAAGCGGTTCAAGATAAGACACAAAGGAGTAAAATTCACAAAAATTAGCGACCACGAGATCTAGTAGATACTCCTTGTTAATGTCTCCCGGTATGTTGTCGTAGGGTGATCTCTTTGTACACTCGATGGACTCTTGGATGAGAATGCGGTTGTTGATTCTTTGGATTGGATCCTCCTCGTCTTGAGTGGCATTCGAGCCGTCTTGAGCTCGCATTGAAGGCGAGGAGTATCATCCGGGCGTCCATCGTCGCGTCATGAACTTCTTGAGTTGAAGCGCTTGGCATTACATCTTCCTCAAGTGGCCTAACTTCTCCAATTGCCAATTTCTTGATTAAATCGCACGGGTTCTTCCTGTCAATCACAAAGACGATCAACTTGTTCTACTTGAGAACCGTTAGTTTCATCAAATGTCACATCGCGAAATTTCAACCACACGGTGGTGTTGTTGAAAACTTCGTGTGCATAGGCATTTGATCCATAGCCAAGTAAAATCCTTCATCTACTTTAGGAGCAAATTTAGATGACTTAGCTTTCTTGTTGAGGATGTAGCATTTGCTCCGAAGACTCGGAAATAGGATACATTTGGTTTCTTCGTTAAGTAGCTCATCTGTTGTCTTTTCAACAACTTGTGAAGATATAGCGGTTGGAGCTATGGCAGCGGTGTTGACGACCTCGCCCGAGAATATGTCGGAGACCTTGTATTAAATCAAGCATCGTCGCGCCATCTCGATGAGAGTTCGATTCTTCCTCTCGGCCACCCCATTACATTGCGGAGAATAAGGAGCCGAGAACTTCGTGTTTGATGCCTTCTTCATCGAGATACTCCTCAACACCAGTATTCTTGAATTCGGTGCCGTTGTCCTCGAATTCTCTTGATCTTCACTTGAACTCATTTTGAGCCCTTCTCATGAATTTCTTGGGCTTCTTTGGACTTCGCTTTTGTCATGCAAGAAAAACACCCAAGTAAAAGCGAAAAATCGTCAACAATGACTAACCCATACTTGTTTCCTCCGATGCTTATGTAGGCAATTGGGCGAATAGATCCATGTGAAGCATCTCCAATGGCCTTGAGGTGGTCATCACGTTCTTTCTGGGATGAGTAGCTCCAACTTGCTTCCCGCTTGACATCGCTACACACCTATCTTTTTCAAATACAATATTCGTTAGTCCAAGGATGTGATTGCCCTTAATTAGTTTATGAAGGTTCCTCATACCAACATGGGCAAGCCGGCGATGCCAAAGCCAACCCACGCTAGATTTAGCCATCAAGCATGTTTCAAGGTTCACTCTATCCGTATTGAAGTCGATGAGATAGAGATTTCCCTTAAACGACCCTTAACGACTATTGAACCATCATTCCTCTTAATGACATCCACACCCTTATCACTAAATACACAATTGTAGCCCGCTTCACATAATTGCATAGCGGACAACAAATTGTAGTTTAGTGATTCAACTAGCAAAACATTATTTATATGAAAATCATTGGTAATAAGGATTTTACCTAAACCTACCACTTCACCTTTTCCATTATCACCAAAAATGATGCTTTCACTATTCGATCCATTGGCCTCCAAATGTGCGAACATCGCCCTTTCTCCGGTCATATGATGCGTACATCCGCTATCCAAAATCCAACTTGATCCACCGGAGATGTAGGCCTACAAAATAAAATTTAGTTTTTGCTCTTTGGTACCCAAACTTGCTTAGGTCCTCGCACGTTAGTAACAAGTGATTTAGGGACCCAAATAGATCGCATACAAGAGTTATCTTTGGGCTTACCCCCAATATGACAAGCAACTACCCGACCTAAGTTAGTTTTCTTGAGTACATAAGATGCAAAGAATGTAGAGTGAGTTTTGTACTTAGCGTTTTCCTTGCTCTTAACAAATTGGATGGGCTTGTTTAAAGGGGCAACCACAATATTGCCCTTTTTCCTTTTGGCGAGTGTATCCAAGCCCATGCTTCATAGCGTTACCTTGTAAACTACCTAGAAACTCCTCTAGTCCCTTACTTGCCTTGTAGGACTTTTGAAGTCCATCTTGAGCATCCTTGAGCTTCTCATTTTCAAATGCTAACACTTGCAATGTCTCAAGGTTAGTGGCATAAGTATCAAAATTAATGTTGTAGCATCTAAGCGCATCCATTGCTCGTGAAGGTAACAAAGAATTGGAGTTAATAGTCGAGGTTATCGGAGGGCTATTCTTGAGATCAACGAGCTTCAACTCAAGAGCCTTGCAAGCGTCCTTCGCCTTGGCAAGTTCCTCTTCAAGTGAAGCGTTGGTGATCTCGAGACTAATCACCTCGGATTTTGTCAACTTGGAATTCTTAACCAAATCCTCGTTTTCTCTTTTTCAAAAGATAAGCTCTTCTCTAGCTCACGATTCTTCTCCTTTTCGAGGATGAGCAAATCCTCTTGAGCCTCAAGAATAGCTTCCTTTTGTTCTACAACTTCCTCCAATTTTTCAATATCTTTTAAGAGCAAATTTAACTTATGAATATCAATGTTTTTCACAGATTTAAGCACGGTGTTAATGTCATCATCATCACTATCGCTATCGTGCTCATCTAGACATTCATTAGCAATGGAGGAGTAGAGTCTTTTGATGATACCTTGTGCCCCTTTGCCATAAGGCACATTGGAGCGTTATCGTCGTCATCGCTCAAGTTGTCGAAGAGGCTCTTTGGCGTTGTTGAGGTGGTAGGCACGGCGATGGCGGCGGAGGCAATTCCTCCTTCCTCGTCGAATTTGACTCGAGTCGGTCGGAGTTGAGTCGGTGTCGGAGTTCCACTCCTTTCCAATGTAAACCGACCCTTGCCTTTATACTTCTTGCTCTTCTCCTTCTCCTTGTCCTTGCCCGATACTTGTCTTTCTTGTGCGGCTTCTCATCTTTGTCTTCCTTATGCGGACACTTTCGGCAATGAAATGGCGGTTTACCGCATTCATAACATCTTCTTGTGGAATGTCTCCTTTGATTTTCTTCCATAATTCTTTGAATGACCTCCTTGTTTAAAATTCTTCTTCTTGAAGAACTTGTTGAACCTTCGCACAAATAGGGCCATATCCTCATTCGTCAATGGACCACTAGACTCTTCATCTTCACTTGAGTTCTCTTCCGCTTGGCGTGCTACCTTGACGGCCTTGAGGGCAATGCCTTTCTTTTTGCCCGACTTGAGTTCTTCAACAACTTCACTTCCTTCACCATCATCTCATCCATCATGAGCCGCCATTGACATCGTGAGGTGTCAAAGTATCGAGTTGGGCGGTCTCGTATCAAGCGAACAAGGTTGCGGTTGGTAGGAGTGATCACGCAGATATAATCTTCACCACGGCCTTGTCGAAAAGATCGGTGCACCCAAGACCCTTTGCTTGATTCTGAGCACCATCGACGGTCAAACATCTTAGTGTATGATTCACCATCTTCGAGTGAACCGACTTAGCTCACCAATAATGAGCTCTATCTTGATTCTCGGACGCTTGACACTCCTTCATGGTGACTAGGAGTCTATCCCAAATAGCTTTTGCTTCCTCGAGTCCGTCGACTCGGTTGAACTCGTAATCACTCAAAGCGTTGAACAAAGCATTTCTTGCCAAATCATTGAAGTGTTGATCTTTGTCTTCTATGGGAGTAAGGTTGTGGGATCAGCGGGCTTAAAACTGTTTGCACAATCTTCCAAATAGAAGGGTGAAGCGATCTCAAGTGCATCTTCATCTTATGTTTCCATGCCGCATAGTGAGTGCCATCAAAATGAGGCGCTCGGCCAGGGCACGGAGACATAAGATGAGGAGCTTGAGACACCAAGAGAGGTATAATCAAATGGAATAGCAACCCCAATACTGGCGCCGTGCCCTTATCTTGGTCATGGGCTTGGTATTTTATCTCCGTTTGCGACATATTTGTTCTCCAAGCGGTTAAGCCAAACTAAGGAGATTAGGCTCGATACCAATTGAAAGGACCGATATGTCGCCTAGAGGGGGTGAATAGGCGTTATTTCAAATTTAAATGCATAGCGAAATTTACTATTCGGATAGTCCGAAAATACCTTGATTTGTCAGAGTGGTTCAGATAGTCCGAATGTCTTTTCGGATACTCAATCGCTCTTCATAGAAAACCCTCAAAAGTAGATCTGAGTTATTTGAGAGGCTAGATTGCTACCAAATGAAGTTTCTAAGCTAGGGCAACTTCCAGATTATGAGATCCACTCAATATCTAATGCATGAAGCCACCAAACCCTTGAATCCCCAAAGATTTAATTAAACACAATATGAGCAAGTGAGAGAAACAAGAACCAAGGAGACAAACCGATTTATCCCGGTTCGGATCCTTGAGGTGATCCTCGTCTCCGTTGAGGCGGCACAAAGCCGGGTCTCTTTCAACCCTTGTCCTCTAGGTGTTGCACCAAGCACTCACCGTTAACTTTTGAATCCTTCCCTTGCGAAGGTGGATTCAACCTTCACAAACTTCGTGGCGTCCCACACAAGCTTGGGGCTCACAGGCAACTCCTAGCCGTCTAGGAGTCCTCAACCTCAAGAGTAAAAGATCCGCAAGAGATTAAGCGAGGATGAACCAAGTGCTCAAGATGACTCACAACCTCTAAATCTCTCAAACTCTCAACAAGATTTCCCCCAAAGATTTGCTAATCAAGAGATCAAGAGGAAGAACACTAGAGCTCAAGAGTGAGAGGAGCCTGACTCAAAATGTATTGAATGCACTTGATGAATGGTAGGTGGGAGTTGGGGAGGTATTTAAAGCCCCCCAAAACTAGCCGTTTTTCACTTCATCTCGACATTTTTCGGATAGTCCGAACCTATGTTCGGATAGTCAAAACATTTGAATTCGAGCTATTGAACACAAGGTTCGGATAGTCAAAACACCCTTCGGATAGTCCGAACCCTAAAGAACTTAGGGCAGCGAGCGCATTGTTGGACGGTCCGACGACACTTGGATAGTCCGAACCAAGATGACTTAGCCCTAGCAGAGGGGCTGTTCGGATACTCCGAACCGGTGTTGGACATTCGAACCAAATGGAGCAGGACCAACAGAGAGTGTCATCGGATACTCGAACCGAGGTTCGGACATTCAGCGAATTTTGCTGAGCAGCCGGGGGCGATTCGGACATTCGAAAATTTATTCGGATACTCAGAACCTTTTGAACATAATGCCCTAAGACTTTACACATTGACCCATATATAGTCTAGGATTCATCTTTGAGCACATTAGATCATTCCAAAGCTATTTCTTGCCCTATCCCTCTTTATAGTACGGCCGTCCTTAAACTCAAATAAAATTAAATGTACATACGCAGTCGTTGAGTTTGGTCGACGCCTTTTCTTCTTCGAATTGAGGGACCTCTTTTCTTAAGCGACTTTTCCATGAGCGTATTTATCTGTTCACCATACTCAAAGCACTCATTAGTCACTTAATCTTGTTGTCATTAATCACCAAAATCATTAAGGGGCCTAGATGCACTTTCATCAACAAAGCCAACCCTATCACCAGCAACCAGCCAATGCCCCCCAAGGCCTCCTTTTATAGCCTCACAAAGAAAACTAGCCGTTGGGAGAAAAATCTAGAAAAAAATCAGTAATTCTAGCACTACCGCCCAACTGGGGCCGGTAGTGCCGACCTCGACCCCAACGGTCGGGAATGGCTATAAATCCGGTACTACCGCCCGTGTAAAGGCCGGTAGTGCCGGCCAAAGCGCCAGTACCGCCCTTTCGGACGATAGTGCTGGCTAGATAAAAACCAGAAACAACCCTTACTGGAAAATAACTACCGGCCCTAGGGCCGGTACTGCTGACTTTTACGATAGTATTGCACCCACATGGCAGTAGTGTTGGCCACAGGGAGAAAAACAGTTTTTCACAAAAACTTTTCTCCAAAACAATCAAGGATTGATTCTTTAGCTATGTGAGGATCAACACATAATCACAACACATATGCAAACCACATTTGCACATATCAATCACATATTCCAAAGAATCACATTAATCTCCAACTTATTTGCAAAACACATTCACAAATAAACCACGAACCTATGAGATCAATACTTTAGCCATATAAGGATCAATACATAATCTTGACACTTTGCAAAACACATTTGCAAATGCCAACACATGCTCTAGGATTGAAACCCATAACTTCCAGCTTATTTACAAAACACATTTGCAAATAACAAATCCAACCACATAAAAGCACATCCTGAGGCATGAGATGATCAACACATGATCCCAACATATTACAAAACACATTTACAAATGCTTATCTCATGCTCCAAGATAAGAAGTATAAACACCAATATTTTGCAAAAACACATTTTGCAAACTCAAATCACAAACCAAGCTTCGCTTTGTGATGATCAACACATGATCCAATCACAAGCTTAAAACACCAAAGTGCGAGCTCTCTATTTGCAACACATACAAATCTCTAGCACCATGCAAACAACCACTATTCAAATCAAGTTGCATGAGCTATCTTTTTTTGCAACACATGCAAAACTTAGCTCAATGCAACAACCACATAAACCAAATTACATGAGTTATCTCCCTTTTGCAACACATGCAAATCCATAGTGTAAGATCGAGGATGCCGACTAGAGCGGGGGGTGAATAGGCGGATTTTAAAAATTTACTTTTCTACGAATTTCTACAAAGCAATTCACTCCAATTACTCTTATGCCAAAACCTCAACAATTAATGCGAAAGTGATAACCTAAAATTTTGACAATTAAAGCCTAAATCAACTAGACTCACTATGTGCACTAACTAATTATGTCTCTAACAACACAATCCTAAAGATAAGCAAGCAATTTAATTCTAAGAATGTAAATTGTGACAAGGTAAACAGAGAATTGCAAGCATACACAAGGAGACACAATACTTTTTACCGTAGTGTTCGGAGACTTGTCGGTCTCCCCTAATCCACGTTGAGGCTAGCCCAACTCTTAAACCGGCTCCGCAATGAGCACCCGCCTCGATTCCACTAGTGGGAGTTTTTCACCCCTTTGGGTAGGCTCAACTCGAATCTTCACAAACTCGCCGGGGCTTCTCACAATTCCTTTGAGAGCTCCTGCGCACGACGCTCTACGCCGTCTAGGAGGCGGCAACCTCCAAGAGTAATAAGCAGTCTCTGCTTGAGCATCACCTAGCGCAACACATGCGCTTCCGGTGATCACCTAGTGCAACACATGCACCTAGGCTCCTCCTCAAGTGCAACACATGCACAATAGACTCTCAACCCACTTCTAATTGCAACAAATGCAATTAGTCTCACTCTTAGCTCAAAATCAACTTGCGGGAATACAACACATGCAAACCACCTCCCAAATACTCACACAAGAGCCAATACACAAATGAGAGCTTCAAAACCTAGCAAATGCACCCCCAAAGCCTCCTTATATAGCCCACACAAGAAAACTAGCCGTTGGGGGCAAAATCCTAAAAAACTCGGCAAATCCGGCACTACCGCCCTCTAAGGGCCGGTAGTGCCGGCCTCAACCTCAACAATCGCCTATGACTATATTCCCAAGACTACTGGTAGGCAAACTCATGATGAGTGCCACTCGGCGGCACTCTGGCCCATACGGCGATAGTGCGGACTCGAAAAACCAAAAATACCCATTCTGAAAAATAACTACCGCAGGCAAAATAGTGGTATTACCGCTCGAGCGGCACTACCGCTCTTCAAGGCAGTAGTGCCGACTTAGCGGCACTACCTCTCTTTAGGGGCGGTAGTGCCACATTTTTCAGACAGAAAAGATCATAACTTTTTACTCCGAACTTCGATTTAGGTGATCTATGACTCTATGCGAAGCTTATCACAAGGGCTACAATCTCCACCTATTTTTAAGATTTAAGCAACCATAGATATTTCTCAAAGTCACAAAAACTCCAAAGACTCTAATGTAGTCATTCAAGTCTAACTTTGATTTTGTCGAAATCCATCACATAACTTGATCAAAAGCATGACTACAAGCTAGCAAGGGTCAACAAGATTAAAACTTGAACCGTGTGATGATCAACTCATGATCAAAACAATTTGCAAAATACATTTGCAAATTTTATTCACATGCTTCAGAGAACCACACGTAAACTCCAAATCCAACTTGCTTGAGCATCCTCGTTTTGCAACACATGCAAAACCTCGCTCCAAGTCATTTCAAACAAACTCAAATACATGAGCTCTCTATTTGCAACACATTCAAATCTTAACTCCATGTATACCCCATAAACACAAATTGCTTGAGCCTTCTCCTTTTGCAACACATGCAAAAATTAGCTCTAAGCAATTACTTCGAATAAGAAATTGAATTAAAGCAAGTATGAGCTATTTTCTTTGCAACACATGCAAGAACATACCTCATGCAAGAACCAAGCATGAATTCAATATTCGCAACACATGCAAAATACGAACTTCATGCAAAAGCCAACGCATACGCTTATCCCACTTGCAACACATGCAAATCAAAGCTATATGCAAAACCAAAGCACGAGCTTCACCCATTCGCAACACATGCCAAATGATTAGCTCCATGCAAAAACCAAACGGGTTGAGCTTAAGTGAAACGTGGGTTGAGCTCACCAACACATGATGAAGCTCAAACTAGAAAACTCGACCCCTCTTAATAGTACAGCGATAAAAATTAGACTCAAAGATTAGAAAGTCCTTAGCTTATCTAGTTATACCTTCGCCGCCGCACGCGATCCCCTTTGGGGCTTTTAAGATTTTTGATCTTTTTGCATCTCCCCGGGATCGTCACCCTTCTTCTCTTCTTTGTCTATCATCTCTTGATGAATTTCTTCTCTTCTTTTCTTCGGGATCTCCTCTTGATGTCCATCTTTACTTGATGCGTCACTGTCCCGTTTTCTCATCTCAACTATTTGGACTTAACCTATCTCATTCACAACTCATAAAAATAGTTAGTCCAAGACACATGGTTGTCTCAATCATATATTCACTCCATTAACACATAATGGAAGCATCTAATATCGATTGAGCACAACCTAAATCAAATTAAATGATATAAATGTGTCTTGAGTACACCGATGCAATTAATGCTTCGTTATACTTAAGAACTATCGATTATCCTTAATCAATCCAAAAGATACCATTAACACATGATGAAATGTCCTTTGATGATTAAAAGACAACCAACTTTAATTTAAATTTTCATTTAAATTGATATGAGTATATATTAACTACACAAGTTTTCATATACTCATGTTGATAAAAAATAATGATCCATAATGTGTGGACTATATAGAAATGACTATTATTTTAAGCATCAACTATAGAATAAACCCCACATGTATATGTGCATAGATATAATTGACTTAATTGGAGACAATATGCACATATTCAATTTTGATTACATTGGAGCTTATCCTATATTACCATGAGTATACTACAACTAAGCAATTCAAATATATACTCAAGGATTTAGTTTCAATGTCTTGATCCTTATATGTGTCAATAAAGAATAGATCAATACAATGAAACCTTCAAGTTAAATGATGAACTCCCCCTAGATATGTGCATCTATGTAAATATGGAATTGAAAATATTATGCACATCTTGAGGTCTGAATAATGGTAGAGTTCATCCTTTAATCTTGAATCCAAAATATGCATTAAGATGTCATAAAATGAATACGAGTGCATACTTTAGGTTTTCCATTTTTCAATGAGATGAGACTAAACAAAGATATACTCAATAAAAGAGTTAGTCTCATATTTGGATTTATTAATATAATCATGGGTATTGTATCCAAGGAATGCAACAAGATATATAACATGAGATCAAATACATACCTTTGATATTTCCATCTTTTTTATCCAAAAGAGACTAATAAGAGTTAAGCTCAACAAAAGAGTTAATTTTATAAAAGATTTGTCATTAATTAACAATTAAGACTAATCAATATATAATTATCAAAAGAGTTAGTCTCAATATTAGATTTGTCATTAACACAAAAACCAAATTAATGGAGCTTGAACTTTCACATAGCTCCATGTAAAACCAAATCGATTAAGATTCAAATAAGAAGTAAGCATGAGCACCCTTATTTGCAACACATGCAAATACTTAGCTCACGCAAAATCCAAATAAGAGAGTGAGCTAGAGTGAACCGGATTGAGTTCATCAATATATGATAAAACTCAAGCTAAAGAACTCAACCCCTCTTAATAATATGGCACCTAACTAGCAATCCGGTCTCCCATCCAAACACCGAGACCGGTAAAAAAAACTAAGAACACATCCTTAGTCCTGGCTAGTTATACCTTTGCCTCTAGCAATCCACTTGAAGCTTTTATAATTTT
The DNA here is from genome assembly GCA_036346375.1 of Guadua angustifolia. NCBI lineage: Eukaryota > Viridiplantae > Streptophyta > Magnoliopsida > Poales > Poaceae > Guadua > Guadua angustifolia. Next base: position 28,857,950 of record CM070519.1, read on the forward strand.
CAACCATCATCTCTCTAGGATCGAATCTTCTTCTTCTTGTTCATCAACACATGATGAAGCTTCTCTAGCCCTTCTATTCAATTCGGGATCACCTCTTGAAGCTCATCAACACATGATGACTTCTTCTTCTTCCCGATTTTTTATTTTCTTAGGCTCAACCTACATCACAACTCGTAGAAAATGTTAGTCCAACAAACACGGTTGTCTCAATCATCACCGCACTCCATTAATACATAATGGATGCCTCTAAGATCGATTGAGCACAACCCAAATCAATTTGAATAATTAATTGATGTCTTGAGTACTTTGATGCAACTAATACTTCATTATACTCAACAACTTTTTATTTGTCCTTGCTCAAAAAAGAAACACCATCAACAAATGATGAAGCGTTCTTTGATTGATTAAGAGACAACCGAACTTAATTTAAATTACATTTAAATTGATATGAGTATATATTAACTACACAAGTTTTCATATACTTATTTTGATGGTTTCAAGTAATGATCCAATATATTTGAGGGACGTAATGGGATCAGTACTTATGAGACCATCAATTATAGAATAAACTCCATTTGATATGTGTATATAAATAATTGAACTAGGAATCAATATGCACATAATCAATCTTTGATAGCATTTGAGGTTATCCTATATTTGCATGAGTATACTACAACTACACAAGCTACATATACTCAAAAGATTATTTCAAAGTCTTGATCCTTTATGTTATATGGCAAGAGGACATGGATCAATACAATTGAAATATAAATTAAATTATCAACTCCCCCTAGATGTGTGCATTGATGTGTATATAGATTTACAAACATAATGCACATATTTAGACTAAGGCGATGGAAGAGTTCATCTTTTAACATGAATACTAAGTATACATTAAGACAATAGAGTGAATACAAGTACATACATTTTGTATTTCATTTTTCATCTAAATTTGAGACTAATAAAATGAAGCTCAAAAAACATGTTAATCTACTAATGATTAGATTTGTTATTAAATAATAATTAAGCATTAATCTAAAACCAATCACCAAAACTAATGAAACTTGAACTTACAACTGGTTCTATGATCACAGCCCAATAAACTTGATCTCAAAGAGAAATTACTGACAATTACGAAAGAAGGACAAGCCATCCAATTCAAGGATTACACTCAACTCGCAGATGATTACAACCTCAATGCTAAACAGTTTCATAAAATGGTTCAGAAGGGAGTAAGAGGGTTTCTCATTCAAGTTAACATGTTGGAGTATGACCAAAAACTTCCAGAGAACTGAACACTTCCAGAAATTGAGGAAATACTGGGATGCTATTCAGATGTTTTTGCTGAAATGGATGTACTGCCACCTAAAAGAGCATGTGATCATTCTATTCACCTGAGACCAGGAGCTGAACCACCTAATCTGAGGCCTTATCGAGTACCACAACATCGAAGGAATGCTTTGGAAGAAATAATCAAAACCCTAGTAAAGTCAAGTAAGATAAGACCTAGTGCTAGTCCCTACTCCTCTCCTGTGGTTATGGTGAGAAGAAAAGATTGGGCATGGAGAATGTGAGTGGATTTTAGATAGCTGAATTCTTTGACTGTCAAGAACAAGTTTTCAACACCCGTGATTGAGGATCTATTAGATGAACTACATGGAGCAACAATATTATCCAAACTAGACTTAAGGTCAGTGTACCATCCAATTTGCATGAAGGAAGAAGATATACCCAAAACAGCTTTCAAAACTCACTTGGGAAATTATGAGTGCACAGTAATGCCATTTGGACTATGTAATGCTCCTCCAAGGCTCCAACCTTTAAAGCTTTAATGAATCATGTTTTTGTTGAGTGTTTAAGGAAATTTGTTCTAGTTTTCTTTGACAACATCCTCATATACAGCAAGAACTTGAGAGCTCATACTGAATTACAATTGTTGAGAGACAATCAGTTAGTGGCAAAAATAAGAAAGTGTGCTTTTGTAGTTTCCACCATTGAACATGTCGAGCCTGTCATAAGTTCAAAAGGGGTAGCAACAGATCCGAAGAAGGTTGCAAATGTGGTCAATTGGGCAAGACCTGATAACATCACCTAGCTGAGAGGATTCCTGGGTTTAACCAGGTATTATAGAAGATTTGTGCAAGGTTATGGTCAGATATGTAGGCCTTTGTTTGAGAAGCTAAAGCGGATCATGACCTCATGTCCATTGTTGGCATTGCCGGACTTTACCAAACCATTCCACTTAGAAACGGATGCTAGTGGGTCAGGAATCGAGATTATCCTCATGTAGTCAGGAAGGCCCATAGCCTACTTCAGCAAAGCCCTAAGTATGAGAACATCGAGTAAATCTTTTTATGACAAAGAAGCCTCGGCCATTTTGGAGGCATTGGAGAAATGGAGAAATTACTCGTTGGGAGGCATTGTCATAATCAAAATTGATCAACAGAGCCTAAAATTCATCACTACTCAAAAACTTGTAGAGGGAATCCAATACAAGCTTATGCTGAAGCTCTTAGAATTTGATTAAAAGATCGAATATAAAAGGGCAAAGAAAACCTTATTGCTAATGATTTATCCAAGAAAAATCATTCTACCTAGGAAGATATGGTGTGTACTGCTATCACTTATGTGCTTCCTGTGTGGGTCTAAGATATCAAGGCCAGTTATGCTAATGACACCAAAGCAACAAAAATCAAGGAAGAAGTTCAAAATGGATCGAGCTCAAGCTCCAAATACTGAGTGGAAGCAGATCTGATCAAATACAAGGGAAGGATTTATGTAGGGGAACAACTGGATTTTAGGATTTAGCTATTGGAGGCTTTTCACAAGTCATCTTTTTAGGGGGACACTCAGATGTGAGGGTGACATACCATAGGTTGAAGAAACTTTTTTATTGGCCTAAAATGAAAAGAAATGTGGAGTATGTTGTAAGAGAATGTCCAGTCTGTCAGGTCACAAAGTCAGCATGTACACATAGTAGGTTTACTGGATCCTCTTGAAGTTCCAAACGTGTCATGGACCCATATTTCAATGGACTTCATAGAGGGGCTACATAAATCCAAGGGAAAAGAGGTAATTCTAGCTGTGGGTTGACCGATTTACCAAATATGCCCACTTTATGGCTTTGACATATCCCTACACTGTTCAGTAGGTAGTGCAAATATTCATGGATAATGTATTTAAGTTGCATGGAATGCCTCTTGCTATTATGAATGATAGAGATAGAGTTTTTACCAGCCATCTATTTCAAGAGATCTTCAAAATTCTCAATGTTTCTCTGAGGTTTAGTACTGCTTATCACCCACAAACGGACGGTCAAACCGAGCGTATAAATATGTGCTTGGAGTCTTATCTTAGGAGTATGGTGTTTCAGGAACCTAAAAATTGGTTGATGTGGTTGACAATAGCTGAATGGTGGTATAATACCACTTATCATACCTCACTGAAAGTCACTCCTTTTTTAGCTTTATATGGAGACCATTCTCCCTGGTTAGCTGAGAAATCCATTCCATGCAATGTATCAAATGAAGCCAAGGTAACAGTTGAGGAAAAGGAGGCCATGTTGAAGAAACTCAAGATAAACTTGCAAATGGCACATGGTAGAATCAAAAAGTTTAATGACAACATGAGAGCTGACAGAAGTTTTGAAATTAGGGATATGGTATATCTGAAGATGCAGCCATATCAACAGAATGCCTTTGGGTTGAGAGGAGCTTCTGCCTTTGGGTTGAGAGGCTCATTAAAACTCAGGTCAATTTTATGAACCCTTTAGAGTATTAAACAAAGTGGTTATAGTTGCATACCATCTCCAATTACCACTTGAAGCTGATATCCATCCAGTTTTCCATGTGAGCTAGCTCAAAAGGTATGTGGGATATGTGGGACATAGAGCAGTGCCACTTCCAGGTTTGCCACTAGTAGATGCTGAAGGAAGAGTAAAGGTTGATGATGACGACATCCCAACCATGGATACGACCGCTGCCCCTTCTCTCCTTATGACACCTTCATCCCCGACCTTCAGTGTTTCGGCCGCTACTTCGTCTACGTCGCATGGAGGGCTTAATCCAGAAGCACAGCCTTTTCAACCACCTTTGCTAGACCGGCGCCTTGAGACCACTCACCGAGGACAGCCCACGTGCCAAGGAAGGCCCACGTTGAAGCCCAATTCGTCACCGAGTCCGGTTCGGCTATCCAGCAGCACATCAACTTCAAACCGGCGTATCTCAGGCTCCCGAACTCCGTTTTTGACGTGCGACTACTCGTTAGAAAGCTTAGGAGATAAGCTTTCTAATGAACCTAGTCTCACGACTAGATTCCTCCAGGAGCGATAGGAAATCACAACAAAAATATCACATACTTGAATTTTAGGGTGCTACGCCACCTTTCTTTTGGGCCCAAGGCCCATGTATCTTTTGGGCGTGGTGCTAGTGGCCAACCCTAGCTTGGGCGCCCCTTTGGCCGCTGCCTCTGGTGTGGGTGCCCCTCCTTATATGGCCACCACCTCCGTACGTTGTTCTTTAGGTTTTATTGTGTTTGGTAGACTCCATGTGCATCCCTCCTCATATTCGCGCGTGTTGACTAGACCGTCCGAGTCAAGAAACAAAACCTCAACCTTGTTCGTGAATTTTCGTTAATCCAAGTTTCAGTTTGCTTCTCATTTGTTCTTACAAGTTCCTCGATTGCTAGCAGGGGTAAGGGTCCATCGCGTTTGGACGTGGTTGATCGACTTGAGTTGGTGGCGTTGCGATTGCCGGTTCCCTTCCTCGCTGGCTGGAAGCCAAGATTACGAGTTCATCATCTCCCAAATTGACGTATCGTTCTCATCAGAAGATCGGGCCTCCCCCGTGCGCATTAGTTGAACCTTTTGCTTTGTTGGACCGAAGAATAGCTCTTAGAAAGGGTGAGGCTATAGCCCAGTGGCTTATTCAATGGTTGGACTTGTCGAAAGATGATGCTACCTGGGAAGACGCAACCTTCATTTGAAGCACATTTCCCAGTTTCACGCTTTGAGGTCAAGAGCTAGCTCCAAAAGGGGGAAATTTGTAAGTCTGTGAAGACTGAGTTCTAGTTTTTGAAGAAGAACGAAACACAGTAGAAGTCGGCAGCTAGGAAAAACACATCAGCAATTTCGGCTAATGAGGAATCGACGGCTATGGAATGAGATGGACGTTAATCAAGAACATCTGATTGTCAATGATTCTAAATAGTGATTACCGAAAAGCCTGTAGCAATCACCTTTTGTCGTTTGTTTCAATTTACTTTTATTACCGAGTTACTCTCCTAAGTCAGTAAATGGGGAATCGTTGTAAGAAAATGGGATGTATAAAACCAGGTAATGGGAAAAATGGAATGCTATGATGATTCCGCATCTCCTAGTATTGTTTTTTAGTTGCTAGAACCCTAGTTTATCCTCTTCTAGTGCTATTTTCTATTGATTGCTCTCTGTTTTCGTGTTGGATTCGATTTGGGACCTGACACAAGGCCCGACCAGGGCTCACGAGGAGAGCGGTGCAGCGACGAAGGAGGCTGACGCTGAGAGGGGGGTAGGGAGGGCTCGAGGACCACGAGGCAGCCTCCACCTCCACCGCCGCTGCCGGCAGGTTTGGAGTGCACTTTCGTGGAGAGCACAGCACGGTCCGGTCATTCCCAATTAAGCCATCTGGAGAGGATTGCATCGTGATCCAACGTGGAATTTGCAGGAACCATCAGATCAAAATAATCGGGCTAGATTAAATCCTAGAGGGGCAGGAGCATTGTTTTTACACGACAATCCTCGCAGAACATCATATTACCGCTTGAGCTAGTCCGGGCAGGATCACGATGGTTCATCGTGATCCAACGTGGGGCTTACAGTGACCGTTGGATCATAACAAACGGAGCTGATTACCGCAGATCGAGGACTCGTGGGCATTGTTTTTGCATGAAGACCCTTTACTACCTCCTTATTATGTTTTGAGCCCAACCGTGGCGCCACGTGTTTACACGAGGACTTTGAGATACAACTGGACAGTCAAAGGTATTTTGTGAAAGGGCCCCGCTTGTTTTTGCGTGTCCGTCTCTCTTCTTTCAATCTAGATACTTGAGCCCCTCTTAACTTTCCAGTTTCACTCATTAGAGCAAGGCTAATAAGAGAGCTAACTGCAGACTTTATCTCATTGCTATATCATATACAGCCAACCTAACAGTCCACCCATATAATAGTTAGCCATACATACATACAAAACCATTAATACTTGACCCACATTCATCCACTCATTCTCTCACCAAGTTTCTTGAAACCCGTGCTGCAGCCGACTGTAGATCTGCAGCCCGCTTCTCTCCTCTCTCCTCTCCTCTCTCCTTCAACTCATCATAAATCTGATATGGCTATCCTTACAACCTGCTTACCTCACCTTATTATACTTGCTTTTAGGCCCTGACCTGGCACGCACCGGAATGTTGACGTAGCGCGGACAATGCAAGCCACGTCAGCATTAACTCATCGATGCGTGCGTACGGTACTCGTGTGTAACGAAAAGCACAATATACTGAAGCAGAAACAGAAAAAAAAAATGCACCATATGAAGAATCTTTAGGTTTGCTTTACACAATCATACAACCATGCGCTGTTGCTAGCCTAATGAACCTTTCGATGTCCTGGCTCACGTCACGTTGAGCCCCATCGTCGTCTCCGTGTATGAATTATGATAACTGCAGCAACATTGACTTGCCAATTTTTTCGAGAACTCTCGTCAAGTTGGTCCTCGTCATCTCGTACTCGCACCACCTTCCATCCAATATTTACAAATGCAAATGTCTTCGAATTTCTAACAAGAAATTGGAACCTAAGTACAAGGGCTCAAGCCAGGCAGGATCTGCTCGTGGAGAGAGGGTTGCAAAGAGGTGCCGTTTTATGGATTTTTCAGAGCAGCCAGCCTCTTCTCGAGTTCCTCCAACTCTGAACTGTAAACAAGGGAACCACAGTGTAACGTGGCGACTTATTAATTGTAGGTATAGGCGTGAATTCATGAAAGCAAGGGAAGCAATGGTGGACTCTATATTCGGCTCAGACAGATCAAAAGCTTATTGAAAATAGCTGGTGGCGATAAATTTTACTATGCAAAAGATGCCTTGTTGCATGTTGCATCAGCTTATATTAGCATTTATGGCCCAATCAGTGATCCTACGTCAGACTATGTTTACTTTTTTCAAGGAAATGCAGACCAAATATCATGAATACAATCAAGAAATGAGTTCTTAACTTTGAAGATTTCAAGAGTTTATCGATTTATAACACCGCAATAATTCAGAGGATACAACAGTTACAGTATTTTTTTTTAATAGGATCTCTTAATTGTTTTGATGCATGGCAAAACAACATCAGCAGGGAGCTTAATTAAATAATCATTGTAGCTCCTTAGTCATAGCGGTGTGAAGTGAAAAAATTACAGTAACCTTAAGTCCTTAACAGGGGGCAAAGGGAAGTATAAAAATCTAGAAATTAGATGGTTATAAATTCAGAATCCTACATACCTTTCATCAGTCCGAACCTTCTTTCCAGCAATTCTTCCTTTAGGGGCTGAGGACAACTGCAAAAAGGAAAAAAAATAAGAGAAATTTAAAACGAGAGGTAGAATCATAGAATAAGGAACAAAGGGTTATGTTAGCATCTTCAACTACCTGAGAGGCAATGTCAACACCAATCTCATCCAGAACCTAAAATATATTGGCAGGAGAAAAGAGTGAATAATCAAAAGCGATACACAGGGCTTAAGAAATAAGAAACATGGAAAGAAAAATATTGCAAAGAGATGCTAACAATTTGGTCTGGAAATAGACATTGGAAATAACCTGATTAGCAAGTTCTTCAGTCTCTTCCTCAGCCTGATCATCGTCTAAGATATTATCGATGGAATCGGACATCATCTCGTTCTGCACAAGGAATAAGTATAGTCAATGCATACAGGCATATGCATTTTCTGACATGCTAACACACAGGCACCCATCACATGCATGTGAGCTTCCCAGAAAAACAATGTAAAATCTTGTCTTATTGCAAGCAATCATTCTATTAAGTACTGACGGAAAGTTGGCATACCGTCATATCCATTTGTGCTGACTGTTTTTGGAATTCTTGTATCACCTTCATTTGCTTTGCAGGTGCCATTTGCTGCAAATAAAAATAAAACAAAATTTAAAATTACACACTCAGTAGAAGATATGTGTTTTGATTGTTAAAATTGATACTGGACGGCCCAGTTCAACATAAAAAACACAGAAGAAGTTACTACTTTAAGAAATGGATGTTACAAGAGGAAGATATTGTGTTAGTTACATTATAAGGCACACTCAATTTTTCAAAATTAAACATCTGAAATGTATCATGCACATATGTTGAGAAGGGATTACCTTGTTTAAAGCCCCCATTGCTTTGCTCGCACTTTGCATGCCTGCAGCCACTGAAGTGTTGGCGTGCATTGCCTGAGGACAGAGTTTGCCACCAAAATCAGAAAATTAACCCCCACTGTGTGTGTAGAAGAAAGCAAAAGCGGGAAAAATATTTCACCTGTGTATGTGTCCCAATTCCCCGGATCTGAGCTCGGCTACCTTGCAAATCAGAAATCTGCTGTCTTAACCTTATCAACTGACGGGCCAAAATTCTAGTTGCAGCCTGCAAAACAGAAGGAAATTAGGAACCATGTTGTATGATCTAGACCAAAATACTGTGCTGAAACTGAAATATAGTAATAAAAACCTCGTTGCCAGTTTTTGCAGTCCTTTTGATTTCAGCAACTAGCTTCTTTTCCTGTTAATTGGAGAAAAACAATAGGTAAACCTGTGGCTAGCCTGCTGCTGATTCAACTGCATCTAGCAATTGGAATAGTACAACAGCAGCATGAAAAAACGTGTATTTGTCTTATTGTGTGAACATAGTTCAAGCAAAAACCACACAGAGCAAGCTAAGAATATATCTAAGCTCAAACAACTTGTCAGTTGACTATGAACATATGAGGCAATTGTCAAATTGGCAGATATGCTAAGCAATTTTTCTCATTAATCAGACAACACAAGGGATGCGATTATGCATGCATACCTCTTGCTGTAATGTTCCAATGTCCCTCTCGATACCTACAGATGACACACTTCAAGCATTAGATAAATTTACAACCTGCATAATTGAACTTTTGGGGAAAAGTATTGCTCAAAAGAGTACGAGTAAGGTATACGGAATTTTCAACAAGTCGTTTCTAAGACAACAGTATTTCTCTCCATGTTTCATAATTTAGTATATCTAATATATAATGTTGCCAAGGATTGCCGCCTCCTCAGGGGGTCCACGTGTCGGCCCCCTAGGGAGGCCCCCCGGGAAAATTCTAAATCGCGTTTAGGTCCTTTTCGAAAAATTGAAAATCGCGTTTAGGTCCTTTCGGCAGTTTTTAAAGTCAAATAGACCCGAAAATTTTTGGAAATTACGTTTAGATCCTACGCGGTTTATAACTGAATTGGAAATCGTGTTTAGGTCCTTTAAATCATTTTTTTGTTTAGGTCCTTTCCGAAAAAATTAGAAATCGCGTTTAAGTCCTTTCGGCAGTTTTTGAAAGTAAAGTAGACCCGAAAATTTTTTAAAATTACGTTTAGATCCCTACACGCAGTTTATAGTTGAGTTGGAAATCGCGTTTGGGTCCTTTTTGTCGATTTTTTTTAATTAAACCCGAAAAAAAAGAAATTGCCAGATTTTTTCCCCTCACAGCGTGATATCGCGCGCAACCCCAGATTTTTCCCCTCACGGCGCGGCATGCCGCGCAATCCAACCTAGTAACCTCAACACCCTCAAGTGATTTGGGCATTTGGCTAGCCGCGCCCGTTAATTCTTGTTGGCAAACTTAACAGTGTTTGATTTACACAAAATAAGAGGGATTGTTCCTAAATTCCATAATATAAACCTACATGAGAGCTACAAGTAGCCCGTACTGTTGATCAGAAACAATCGAATGCAACGAACCGGATTTTTATTCAATTCGCATTAGATGCAAACTACAGTTAACATATGTAACCTGGTATACTCTAGCCTAGCAATTAGCATAAGAAAAGGCAATTCTCTTGTATGGGAAGTGTGCAGGAAGGGAACCAATTACCTCTCGTAGCATTCATCAGATCGCGCTTGCTGTTCCGGATCGTCTCTGCAGAGGCAGAAACCAAAATTAGAGCTCAGAACACAGCGATCGCGCTAGCTTGGGGCGGATGGAACCCTAGTATTCTCCCCTGAGCAAACCAATCGATCCGAATTCGAACTACGCAGCGACGGCACGCGGAACGTGACTGGGAGAGGATCGCGGGACTTGAGGCCGAATTCGATCGAAATTTTGATCAAAAAAGGAGGGGAAGGGAGGCAAATCGTACGCACCTCGCGGCGTTGGCTTCTTCGCGAAGGGATTCATCGCTGCCTCGGCCCTCGGCGTTCTCGTCGCCGGAAAGAATCGAGGAGGGTGGTGGGACGTTGGAGAAGGTCGGCAGGCCGCGGCGGCCAACTTCTTACTTGGTTTTTCGGGGTGGTTACCCGGAAGGGATGACCGGTGCAAAGCTTCGCAATTAATCACCTGAACCTGGTCCTGGGCTCCTGGCTTCGCTTCTTTTGCACTTAGATACCTAGAAGTCTGAAGTTTTGTGCTTTCTTGCTTATTCATTTCATTCCCTTCACTTATCTTGCCCCGTGACCATTTTTTTTTGGGTCAAATCTAGCCTCTTTCCGTGCATGCATTTATAAATTGATCCCTTCTCTCACTATAGAAAATGTAACAGGCAATGCCTGTCCTTTACCATGCCGAGAGCGTATAGCAGGGGCGGACTCAACAGTATGGCAGATTGGACTGCTGCCTCACCTACAATTTACAAGACCTCTTATACCCAGGTGTGTATAAATTGCATAGTCTAACAAATTTAGCTTATAGGTAGGACATAACTTAACAAATTTATACCTAGATATATATATACTTTAAACTTGCCCCTACTTATAATTTCTTTCTGGGTCCGCCACTTATAGGGTGACCGACGTGAGCACTAGAGCACGAGAGGAGGGCTTGGGGACCGGCCCAGTGCATGGCACCTCGCTTCCGCGACCGGAGAGAGCAGAAGAGTCATGTTGCGGTACGCCATGCGTTACTTCTACGGTCAACCAAGTTTTTACGGTGGGGGGAAGAGCTAAATTTACAAATAAATATATTGTGGGGTTAGATTTAACAAAAAAAAATACAAAGAGCCATATAGAAGCGAAGGATTCGAGTGCATGTGAAACATTTAAGTTCTTATAGGAACTAGGAAAAAAAACCTGCATTTTAAATAATGCTAAATTTTTTTTAGCATAGAGTGCATCAGGTACTTACCTCTTCTCAATACTAGCATGCTAATTTCACCTTGAGCCAACAATAATCTTTATCTTTACTACTTCTAATTATGAGATGGTGGCGGTGGTCCGTTCTCCTCTCTAGATATACCTATGAAAACATCATTGTCCCGATCTTCTATACATTGGCGAACGGAGAAAGTTTTAATTCGGTTGAATATGCATACATGCGTGATCTGCGACGTATCAAACTCTTATCTCAATCAGCCGATTCTATTTCCAAATATTGCACAGCTGAATCTTTTTCCATATACTGTATGCATACAGCTTCTGAGTTATCATGTGCCTTTGAGTTGCCATATGCATCCTTTTCATTAAATATTTACTTGTATGTGTAGATAAGATCTTTTCTTTTTATCTAATCACGTATGGACTTGATTCCGGCCAGCCAGCAGCATACGCACGGCTATGCATGATGCGACTAGATAAGTTTGTTTTTTCTAACTCTACTAATTTTAATTAAGAGTTGGTGGTCGTACGTCCATTTTCCACTCTCACCCGACACGTATGCGCACCCGCGCGGCTGAGTGGGAAGAGGGCAGTGGCCACCCCGGTAGATTGGATTGGATCATTCCGTCGCGAGAGGTAAATGAATATGCATGACTCATTTATTGTTTTCCTTTATCCCATTGATCTGGCATTCGAATCGGCGGCGATTGCTCCCGATGCTTTTTGGATTGGATTGATTGATTCTCTTATGAAGGAAACAGAGCTCCGATTCACGGAGTTGGGTTTCTTCTTGCCTCTTTCCCTTTTGTTGCCTTCCTTATTCGACGATTTCTTAATCTGGATTCCATAGATATCTACTCGGTTGTTGAATCTATATAACCACATCGCTTCTTGCTTCTCTTGCAGATGTGTTGAGCTTATCCGTTGAGCAGAGGTAATGGGTAACCTTCCTAATCTTGTCTATGTGGCGTAGGGGCAGGTCGCTGTTGGTGGGTGACGAGATAGACTGGCGGTGTTGCTGAACCTCGCGCGCGGTGGATGATGTCAATAAGTTGATGGAGGCGCTTGCGGGGGGAGGCGAGGAGGCTGCGGAGCTAGTTGATGGAGTGGGGCTACAGTATGACCGGAGCAAGGCGTACGAGCCACACATGCCGTTAATGGTGGCAGCCACATACGGATGACGCCTACCTCTTCAATGCCTTTGCGCCCATAGAGCAGCTGATGATAACTCTTTTGGTCGATCAATCTCGAATTATGATGTTACAAATTTACAATCCCAAGTGATGTGATGTTATTATTTAGGGAGATTTAGATATTTGCCACTCTTCAATTTCAAACTTCGACGCCATGTACATGGCATCGAATTTTCACGTTGAAGTGTGGCAAATATCCAATTAATTCTATTATTTGTACTTTAGATATTTGCTCAAGTTTAGATATTTAGATATTTGCTCAAGTTTGTAAATACAGATGCTTGGAATTTGTATACTTTGATGAATTAATTTAAACATTTAACCATTGTACATTCAGAGTGAACATTATTATTTTAACCAGTACTTTTTGTAAATAAATTTTTTATCACATATTGAGTTTCCATTGTATCGCACGGGCATATGACTAATACCTCCTAACTTTGATCTAATGGCTCGCAAGCCACAATGAAATTCACATTCTATCACTAAAGAATAGGATGGCAATGGAACATTCCCCAGCAAAGCAGGGAGCAATGGTACGTCTCCGTCCCTAAGAGGAAGGAAATCCCTCGATCCTTGGCCTCAACCCAGCATCGGGGTTCACTTCGCCTTGTTCCTTGACTTCGTCAGGATATTGGATCCCCATGGAGAGTCTCACCCAAAAATATGATATTTACAAAATAAAAAAGAAATAACAAAATGATTCATAAATCGAGAATGTAGATATGGACTGATTACTTTGTACAAATAATGTTATGAAGTGATTATTTTGTACAAATAATATCAAGAAAAATTGTCTACAATAGATTAATGACATACATCATATATACCATAAAGTATGGACCCATCTATCATAGACATGCTAGGGCCTAAACAGGTAATAGGGACATGAGTGGTGGAACACTTCCATACCTATTTCTCTAATAAGAATATATTTTCGCCATTAGTAGTCTATAGAAGAAAACTCTGTCCCTGCCCTCTAATAACAGGAATCCCCGAGCCCGAGCGAAATGAGGGCCATTGCCAATTTGCCATCGCTACTAAAGAGGCGGGTACTGTTGCGAATAGACAAGAACTTGGGTGATCTCATCCACTGAAGCAACCACCACAAACGGGAAAAGACACCTATTCGTGAACCAACACAACGGAAGATCAACTACTCAAGCAACCGATTCCTATGAACTAACCGTCTCACATCTCTCCCTCCCCTGTAATCCCGAACGGGTGCAAAGCCACCCGTTCAACTTGTATATATTGAATGATCAATGAATGAAAAACACACAGAGTTCATACATCACAATTGTTCTTTACATTTCATACTCAAACACGTTATCACGCACGCAGTTCTCCTCTGAGTACCGAAACAGAAAACAAAAAGAAAAGAAACACGGCGACATTCACCACGGTAAGAACAAGAAAATGCCGATTCTTACCCTTAACCGCGCTGTCTCTGTTCTCCTCGCCATGGTCGTTCGCGAGTTTCACCGCTCGGTGCGCCATGGATTCTTGGACCGTGCCTGCCTGCGCACTATGCTTCGCCATGCCTTGGTCAGCCCCCGTCCTCCCGGAGCCTGGGCTCCCCGACGCAGAGGTCTTCCTCGCCTCAGACGCGCTTGGGCAGGCCCGGCTCGGGTTGATATCCTCGCCACCATGGCAGCCTCTCGACTGCCCTCGCCCACGCCGGTTGAAGAAGCGTCGCAAAGGCGGAGTCTCCCAACCCCGGCTCCACCGGGCTTCGATTTGCGCCCCACAATGGCGGCAAGATCCGGAGCGCCACCATTCTTCACCGGCAACGGCAGATCCGCCCCACCTCCGAGCGGGATCCCTCCTCCAGATCCGGCCCTCTTCACGAATTGGCGCCCGGATCTTCACTTCTCCACTGGTGTAGTGCCAGGGCTTGGCACCGCCGGCTCCTCCACCTGTCCCATCGGCTTCAGAGGCGGCGGCCATGGGCTCTTCTCCTCCTCAGATGAGGGGAGGGTCCCCATCACTGAGCACCGAAGGAAGAGGGGGATGCGCTGCCATGTCCGGATCCAAGCGCCGGTGATCTTCATGGCGCTAGCGGTGGTCCTCTACGGCTGGCGATGTTGGTGGATCTAACCATGGAGTCGGCGTCACTTGTGGTCAAGGCAGTAGCGGCGGAAAAAGAAATGGGTGCGAATAGGGTTTTCCAACCCTAATTCAGTTTTATCCGACGCAGGAGGCTGGTTCGTTTGGGCTGAATCAGCGGCCCAGGCCCAAGGCTGCGATCTGTTTTGTCCCTCCCGCACGCGCGCGCGTTTTGGGCATCTTCACCGGCCCAAGCAAGGCTGCATTCCCCTAATAACCCTAATAGGCCTTCGCAGGTTGAAATCATGAACAGGCCAAAATACAACCCATGGCCAGATCATTTATTTGATAATTTCATCTTTTCAGTATTTTCCATATTTATGCATATTAGTCCCTGTATTTTACAGTATTTGCATTATGTTGTGTATCAGTGTTGTGTCTTTATGTTTTAAGACCCTGATATTATCTGTAATTTGTATATATATATGTGTGTGTGTGTGTGTGTGTGTTTGTATATATACTTATGCATATATGTGTATGTTGTATGTTATTAAATTTGCAACTGAATAAATTGCAATTTAATAACTTTAAATTCTCACAATTAAGTACCACTTAATTGTCCAGGATTTTAAGCAAATTTTAAAAACATATAGGCCCTGTTTATTTCGGCTTTTTTCTGGCTTAAAAGTCAAAAAGCTAAAAGCTAAAACAAACAGATAGCTTTTAAGCCAAACTTAAAAAAAGCCAAAAGCCTCCCATGAACTAAAAGCTAAAAGCCAATGTGAGGTGGCTTTTTTTGGCTTTTGCGGATTGAAATTTATATTTGCCATTGAAGTTGTAACATATTTACCCACCAGTGCCATCTATATAACTTATCTATGAAAGCCGAGAGAATTGGAGGCCAACCAGGGTGGCCACGTGTCACCGTTTTTTTTGCGAAAAAGCCCTCCGTAAATTTCATAATTACGTTTAGGTCCTCCGGCCGGTTATTTTGCAAAAAAAACCATTGTCTATATATATTCGCGAACAGGTCCTCCGGTGGGTAGTTTTGCGAAAACAAAAAATTACATCTAGGCCCTTATATCGGTAATTTTGTAAAAAGAGCCCTATAGTTTCGTATATTCGCGTACGGGTCCTCCACCTTTATTTTTTCGTTTGCGAAAAAAGCTCCGTAGTCTGTATATTCACGGTTGGGTCCTACGGTAGGTTGTTTTGCAAAAACAAAAAATTACATCCAGGCCCTTCTACCGGTAATTTTACAAAAAGAACCATACAGTTTCGTATATTCGCGTACGGGTCCTCCAGCTTTATTTTTTCGAGAAGGACCAACGAACCAAATTTTGTACGGAACGGCGTAGCACGGGTTCCTATCTAGTATAAATGAAACTTCTTTTGTTTTCAAGGGCGTCTCCCTCTTCCTCACAATCTAAAAGGGTATTTTAGATTTTTCAACAATAAGCTACACTATCCAACCCATAAAAAAGCCAAGGTGCCAAACAACGTGCCTTAGCTTAAAAGCAAATGGCTTAAAAGCTCATTAAGCCAAAAAGCTGACTTTAAGCCAAAAGCCAAAAAGCCTAAGCTGAAACAAACAGGGCTATATTCTTTTGAGAATAAACACAAGGTGATGGAGTCTAGGGCATTGGCTGCGTCTTATTCAGTTTTCTGAATATTTCTGCTTAGAGACCATGCCTTTTTGAGCAGCAATGAAAATTGCCCATCACTATGAGGTCTACATCATGTTTCAACTTGATGATTACTTATAAAGTGTTATCTCAAAATAATATTTTTGGATATACGGTCTACTCCATTTATGGAGATTACCTTAATTATATGGTCTACTCCATTTGTGGAGATTACCTTAATTTATGGAGATTACCTTAATTATATGGTCTACTCCAACCATCCAAAACATAAGATATGATTTAAAATTTTGCACTTAAATATTACAACACCACCATTAAGGTTTTTAAATTTACCAATATTTGGTGAATTAATAAAATCGATGGTTATGCCATGTAGGAAATGCAAAAAGAGTTTGAAGAACTCGCCCTTGATGGGAGCAATTATCCTTCATGGGCAACGGATGTCAAAATTAGTTTTGCATCTCGAGCGATTTCAAATGCGATAAATGAACCAGTTGAAGGGGGCCCTCCGGTCCCTGATCAAATGAAGTACACTGCCTTACTTTTGTTACGCACTTCTATCCATAAAGATCTCAAGAAAGAGTATATTTTGGAAGAAAATCCTCGTGCTCTGTGGGTTGCGCTTAAAGAACGTTATGAACAGCAGAAGAAAATTATATATCCTGATGCACAACATGATTGGAATCATCTACGCTTACAAGATTTTAAATCTGTGGCTGAATACAATCATGCTGTTCATAACATCTGTAGTAGGTTGAAGTTTTGCGAAAAAGAACCAGCGGAGGCGTAAAAGATAGAAAACTCTATCCACTATGCTTCGGTGAATGACAGGTATTGTGTAATCAATACGAAAAGAAAAATATCAGGTTTATTCGACTTATTCATATATTATCTCAGTGAAAAGAATGATGAACTTCTTGTTAAGAATCATAAGTTGCCCAATTGGTTCAAAGACCTTTGCACGAGGTTCATAATGTTCAGAATAACGCTCCGAATAAAAGAAAGTTCAATAGATCTCCATCTGGTAATCCAAAGAATCCCCCTGGTAAACGCAAATTCAACAAGAATCGCAGACACCGTGCTAACAAGAAGGCACGTGGCAATGCACAAACTACCTATGATAATAAAAGACTTTGTCATAAGTGTGATTGTAACACGCATTTTGCCGCGACTTGTCGTACTTCAAAACACTTGGTTGATCTTTATCAGAAATCCCTCCGTGATGGCAAACAGAAGGCACCAAGATATGAAGCACACTTCAATCTTACTACTGAGACTTCAAAGGAGGCTAGTTGTTCGTCTTCGGTTCCCAATGAATCGCCAAACAATAAAGCCCTTACTCAGCAAGTGGACCTTCCTGCAACGGACGACATGCTCATTGAGTACACCTCGGGTGACATGTATGGAGATTTATCTTAAATCTCCATGTCCGTAATTATTGTCAAATAGTATTGTGTGTTCTAATAATTAGAATTTGAAAACTGTTTGTAATTTGGAGTTGTATATTTATTTGTACAAACTCCTATGTATTGTAATATTGCATTATCGTTATGTTAGATATTCAATACAATGTGTATGTATCACTATATGTGTAGAATAAAGAGTTTTTTTAATTAATTAATTCTTGTTCTTACTATAGATGTCTCTTGAAGTCAATCCCTCGGAGGAGGAATTATGCCTCGTGGATAGTTGTATCACAAACTCTATACTCACAGAGATAAAATATTTCCAAAACTCTTAAGAAAAGAGAAGGAAATATTTTAACGATCGCTGGTCGTGATGCGTTGATAGTTGGCTCTGGACGAGCCACAATCACCCTCCCTATGGGTACACAGATTACAATCGATGATGCTTTATTGTATCCTGATTCAACTCGTACCTTATTGAGTTATAGAGATATTCGTAAGAATGGTATTCATGTGGTAACACATGAAGAAAACAAAGAGGAGTATCTTCTCTTAACTAGACTTACGGGATATGGCAAGCAAATATGCGAAAAGATTCCAACTCTCGAGTCTGGGTTGTACTATACATACATTAAGCCCATTAAACATGTTGTATACAAGGTAATTTTTCAAAAACGTCGATGCATTCCAAACTTGGCATGATCGACTTGGGCACCCCGGTGTCGGGATGATGAGAAAAATTATCACTAATTCTATCAGTCATGATTTGACAGCTACAAAATTTTCCAAATCTTGGATTTTGTATGCACAAAGATGTGCTATTGGGAAATTGATTTTAAGACCTTCACCTCTTAAAATTCAGTTTGAACCACTTAAGTTTCTTGAAAGAATTCAAGGAGACATTTGTGGTCGATTGAGCCAACTTCGGACCGTTCGGTACTTTATGGTTTTGATTGATGCATCTACTAGATGGTCACATGTGTGCTTATTGTCCACGAAACCATGCCTTCGCAAAAATAATGTCTCAAATTATTAAGTGAAGGCACATTATCTGAACATCGGATTCAATCAATCCGAATGGACAATCTTTGCTGAATTTTCCTCCCATGCTTTCAATGATTATTGCATGGCTTTAGGAATTCGGTACAACATTCATTCCATATGTCCATACTCGTAATGGTTTGGTGAATCGTTGATTAAGAGAATCAAGCTCATTGCGATCCATTATTGATGAATTGCTCATTGCCTACGTCGTGTTGGGGTCATGCGGTCTTACACTTCTTGACTTAATTCAACTTCGACCAACCGCATATCATGATTCTTCCCCATGCGGTTAGTGCGTGGGAATCCACCAAGTATTTCCCATTTGCGTAAGTTCGGATGTGCGGTGTATGCTTCGATCTCACCACCCAGCAGACCTCTATGGGCCCTCATAGAAAATTGGGGATCTATGTGGGATTTCAATCTCCGTCGATCATTAAGTATTTAGAACCTCTTCTGAGGATCTATTTACGGCCCGGATATCTTGTTGTATATTCAATGAGGAACATTTCCAAGCATTAGGGGAGATTTCAAGTACCGTAAAGAATGTCGTGAAATTGATTGGAATGCTCAAAGTATTTCATCCTCGGATCCACGTACTCAAGCCGAACTTCAAGTTAGGAAAATAATTGGTTTGCAAGATATTGCGAACAACATGCCAGATGCATTTACTGATTATAAAGGTGTCATGAAATCTTTTATTCCTGCAAGGAATGTGCCTGAAAGAGTGGAGGTACCAAATAAAACCACTCAACCCCGATTAGCAATAAGAGGGGAGGAGTAAACCTCAAGCGAAAAAAGGTGGTAAATGCAGATCAACCTATGGTTGATACATTCCAAAGTGGACTTGATCCACAACCCTCTTCGGCTGCGCGCATTGCTGAACTTGGGATATCGGATAACCCCACATCCATCGTTACGGGAAATAATGATGAATCTCTTAGGGTGAACGAAATTGCTACAAATTACATTGAGACTGGAGAGTCTTTTGACCGAAAAGCTACAGTTGTCGACACTTATTTCTTTGAGCAGATTGCGGACATCATGAATGATCCAGATCCTAAATCCATGGCAGAGTGTAGAAAACGCTCGGACTGGAATCAATGGAAGGAAGCGATCGAAACAGAGATTGCCTCGCTTTATAAAAGAGAACTATTCTCGGAAGTGATGCCCACACCTCGTGGCACCTTCCCTGTAGGATACAAGTGGGTTTTAAATGCGAAGCGGAATGAAAATAATGAAGTGGTGAGATATAAAGCAAGGCTAGTAGCTCAAGGCTTTACGCAAAGGCCCGGTGTTGACTATAATGAGACTTATTCTCCGGTTATGAGTGGCATAACATTCCGATATTTGATATCATTGGCAGTTCAAAATCGTCTATCTTTGCAGTTGATGGACGTAGTGATAGCATACTTGTATGGGTCATTGGATTATGAGATTTACATGAAGGTTCCTGATGGAATCAATGTACCGGATCCACAGGCAAATCGTAACATGTATTGTGTAAAATTGCAGAAGTCATTATATGGCTTGAAGCAATCAGGGCGCATGTGGTACAATCGATTAAGTGAATTCCTCTCTTTAAAGGGGTACATTAATAATGATGACCGCCCATGTGTTTTCATTAAGAAATCCTCTACAGGATTCTATATCATTTCGGTGTACGTTGATGATCTCAACATCATCGGCAACGAAGTTGATATTAATGAAGCACGTCATCATTTAAACACGGAGTTTGAGATGAAGGATTTGGGTAAAACCAAATTTTGCTTAGGTTTACAACTTGAGAATTTACCTTGAGGAATTTTTGTATATCAAGCTACTTATATTCAGAAAATATTGGAGAAATTCAATATGGATAAGTCGTATCCATCTAGAACCCCTATGGTGGTCAGATCTCTAGACATGGAGAAAGACCCTTTTCGACCTCGGTGTGATGGAGAGGAGATATTAGGGCCTGAGTACCCTTATCTCAGTGCTATTGGTGCTCTCATGTATCTTGCAAATAGTACCCGGCCGGACATTGCATTTGCAGTGAATCTACTTGCAAGACACAGTGCTGCTCCCACCAAGCGTCATTGGTCTGGAGTAAAGAATGTCTTTAGATATCTCAATGGTACAAGAGATCTTGGTCTTTTCTATGGAAGAAATCGAGATTCGACTTTGTTTGGATATCTGAGATCTTTGGCTATTTATCTGATCCCCATAATGCCAGATCACAGACCGGCTTTGTATACTTACAAGGTGGAACAACCATCTCTTGGAAATCTTCCAAACAAACTTTGGTGGCTACCTCTACAAATCATTCTGAAATAATTGCATTATATGAGGCCTCCCGAGAATGTGTTTGGCTTCGCAGAATGATAAACCATATACTTCAATCATGTGGTCTTGGTTCCATTGAATCTCCAACCATTATCTATGAAGATAATGCTGCATGTGTGATTCAGATGGAGACAGGTTATATTAAGAGCAACATCACTAAGCATATAGCTCCAAAATTGTTTTATCCCCATGAATTACAAAAGAGTGGGGAAATAAACATTCTGCAAACTAAGTCATGTGATAATCTCGCTGATTTATTCACAAAATCTCTACCTTATTCTACATTTTCTAAATATGTTAAAGGAATTGGTATGAGGCGACTTAGAGATTTGCAGGAATCAGGGGGAGTCTCTCTCTCTGATAAATAACCTGTTTAACATTATATTGTACTCTTTTCTTTGTATCAGTTTTCCCTCTTTGAGGTTTTCTCATGTAAAGTTGTTAATGAGGCAATATCGATACAGTTTATATGTCGTATCATCTATTTTTTCCCACTGGGTTTTTTAGAGGATGATATTAGGCATATCAATTACATAATTCCATATTGATCTCAGAAGATGGATTCAATCAAGGGGGAGTGTTGCGAATAGACAAGAACTTGGGTGATCTCATCCACCGAAGCAACCGCCACAAACGGGAAAAGACACCTATTCGTGAACCAACACAACGGAAGATCAACTACTCAAGCAACCGATTCCTATCAACTAACCGTCTCTCATCTCCCCCTCTCCTGTAATCCCGAACGGGTGCAAAGCCACCCGTTCAACTTGTATATATTGAATGATCAATGAATGAAAAACACACAGAGTTCATACATCACAATTGTTCTTTACATTTCATACTCAAACAAGTACTTCGAGAGTAAAGATGGCGTGGGCGGTCAAATCATAATAACTGCAGTACCTTGAGAAAGTTGCCAATCGGTGCCTAATTCAACTAGTGTAGCGTACATGTCATGTGGCTAAGCGCTATGTTTGAGTCCAACCAACTCCGTGTTCTATGGCGTAGATCATTTGGAATTTATTATTTTATAAATTACTGTTCTACCTAGGATCAGGATCGAAATGTCCAATATGACTGAATGATTGTAAGAACATAATATGGATCATGATCTCGACAATAATTGACAAAAAGAATTGAGATGAGCTGTTGAAGAATTAGTCAGTTTCCAGATTAAATTCCGAATATAAATCATGAACAGCATCACAGAAACTAGCATGTATCTCTCTAACATACTAGATAACACGAACATCATGATCATCTTGATAAACATGATTAACCACGAGATTAGGACAGATCGGACGTACTGAGTAGAAGAAGATGCAGACGGCGTGGTAGTGCGATTCTTGTGTTGATGTGGTCGGCGTTGGTGATGACGCGTCGCAGAGGAGCGGCCACGACGCCGTCAAAGGCAAAGAACGAGAAGGCGAGTCGTGGTGAAGATCTTGAGCGATCAGCGCGCGCTTCCCAAAAACCTTATTCGCCCTCTCCCGGTGCAGGATCTTGAAGACGAAGGGTTCCGGGGACCTGCTCTCCCGATCGCTGATGCACGTCGGCGCTCGAGATGGAGAAGGATAAGATGGCGGTGCAGCAGCGAGAGGTGGCAAAACCCTAACTCAATGTGTTCTGTTATACTACACGGGTGGCAGGACGCAGTATATATAGGGATAGCCTGGTAACCGTGACCGAATGTGACTCGAAGACGTGCCACGAACGGACTCGGTTACAGTATCCTTATCTCATACTACAACTGCCACGATTCTGAGTAGCAAAAGAAAAAACTGCAAAAGGAAACAGCGCCTCCGCTAGCCATCGGACTCGATTTCGCTACACCATTCACGCGCATGTCGCGTACGCGTGCCGCCTGGCGTGGCGTGGCGAGGCGAGGCGAGGCGAGCGAGCGCGTGCGTGTGTTTCTCTTCTTCTCCCTTGTCATGCTTCTAGGAAGGTGAGAGAACCCTCCCTTATAAGTTGGTCATCCTCCACCTCCACAAGCAATATGGGACTAATGTTTGCACACATGCCTCCTCATGAGTGGGCGTTTGAGATTTTCTAGGATTTATTTGTCTCAATTAAGTGGGCTTGGCCCAAATACCCAAATAATCCAACAATCCCCCACCAGATCTCAAAGTCCATTTAAAGATTTGCCAATACTCACTCTTGTTTTTAATATAACAAATAAGCCAAATAGAGATTGTTAAGTTGAACTTCTGCCTAGAGCTCCAAGCTACACCCATCCACAACTTGAACAATGGACTACGCCTTGAATTGCAAGTTTTGTGTGAACAGGTTTCACTCAAAGTCATAACTGATACCTAGTTGCCAGTAGCCTTCTCCGCGGGTGGAGCATATGAGTCGTACTCCATGGTCTCTTCATGAGCTTACTAGAGATCACCCGAGTCTCATAGACTGCGACTTTAGACAGTCGGGCTCATATAGGTGTGTTCTTTCAAGAATGCTCAGAGGGGCAGATCTTTGCTAGTTAAAGCCAATAGAAACACATTAAGGCATATCGCCATCCTGCCTTACAGCCTTTTGAGAGTATTGCATCTTCACTTAGAGAGGATAATAGATTACTCTCCTCAGTTCGCCAATAGCTTGTTTTACCCAGGACCTAATTCACGGGATCTCCGATCACAAAGGCTGGGTTACCACTATGGCAACTTATACGGGTCTCATACCCATCTCCCTCGATGCACCTTCTATCACATTCCGTGATAGTCCCTTGGTAAAGGGATCTGCTAGGTTTTTGTCTGTTTGTATATAAGTCACACTTATTACTCCGGAGTTTCTCAATTTCCTGATAGACTTCAGTCGTCTTTTAACGTGTCTTGATGACTTCGCATTATCCTTAGCATTGTTCACTTTAGCAATCACAGATTGATTATCACAGTTCATAAGGATAGCCGGTATTGGTTTTTCAATCACCGCCAAGTCCATCAAGAGCTCACGCAGCCAATCTGCCTCTACAAAGGGTCAGATCTAAAGCGATGAGCTCCGCCTCCATGGTTGACCTTGTCAAAATGGTGCATTTGCGGGACCTCCATGACCTTTGCACCACCACCAATGGTAAACACATATCCACCGGTGGCATAGAGCTCATCTACATCGAATCCAGTTCAGTCACTATATCCCTCAAGCATTGCAGGTGCCTGAATAGTGAATCGCATAACTCATAGTACCTTTCAAATAGCGCATTACCCTTTCAAGTGCATGCCAATGATCGAACCGGGTTTGACATGAACCTACTCAATTTGCTCACAGCAAATGATATATCAGGTCTCGTTGCACCTGCAAGGTACATGAGCGAACCGATAATCTGAGAATATCTCAATTGGTTTAAACCAATTTTCTTATTCTTTCTCAGTGTCACACTGGGATCATAAGGAGTGGAGAGGGCTTCTTTGTCCATAAAGCCAAACCGCTCAAGACCTTCTCCACATAGTGGGATTGCGAAAGAGTAATCCCACTCTCATCTTTAATAAGCTTGATGTTCAGAATTACATCAGCTTCTCCCAGATCTTTCATATCAAATTTCTCTGACAGAAAAGACTTGACCTCATTGATCACATCAATATTTGTGCCAAAAATCAGTATATCGTCCACATAAAGGCACAATATAACTCCTTCACCCCCACCATAGCGATAGTATACACATCTATCAGCCTCATTAATGACAAAGTTCGTAGAGGTCAAAGTGGTGTCGAACTTCTCATGCCATTGCTTAGGTGCTTGTTTCAGGCCATACAAAGATTTCAATAATTTACACACTTTGCTCTCTTGACCCTTTACTACATACCCATCAGGCTGCTCCATGTAGGTTTCCTCATCTAGCTCTCCATTAAGGAAAGCTATCTTCACGTCCATCTGATGAATGAGAAGACCATACGAGGCAGCCAGGGAAAGTAATACTCGAATGGTGGTCATTCTAGCAACAGGTGAATAAGTATCAAAGAAATCTTCGCCTTCTTTTTGGGTGTAACCCTTAACCACAAGCCGAGCCTTGTACTTCTCAATAGTACCATCAGGCCTAAGCTTCTTCTTGAACACCCATTTACAACCCACAAGTTTACAACCATAGGGCCTTTCAGTTACCTCCCAAGTCCCATTGGCGAGAATCGAGTCCATCTCATTCTGGACAGCTTCTTTCCGATTATCTGCATCTGGAGATGCATATGCCTCTGCAATGGACGTGGGAGTATCATCCACGAGGTACACAATGAAATCATTGCCAAAGGATTTTTCAATCCTCTGTCGCTTGCTCTTTTTAGGAGCTTCATTGTCATCCTCCTCTAGGATTTTCTCAGGTGGTTGCTCAGAAGACTCAATAGGTGTAATAGTCTCAGGAATTATCTCAGAAGAAAATCTAGAAGTGCTATGCATATCTTTCATCGGAAACATATTCTCAAAAATGTAGCATCACGAGACTCTATAATAGTATCAACATACATATCAGGCACATCAGATTTAACTACTAAAAATCTATAAGCGATGCTCACGAGCATATCCCGTAAAGACACAATCCTTCGTCTTAGGCCCGAGCTTACGCTTTTTGTTAATTGGTACATTTACTTTCGCCAAGCATCCCCATGTGCGCAAGTAAGAAAGTGATGGTTTTCTTCCAACCCACTTCTCGTAAGGGGTCTTCTCCATGTTTCTGTTAGGAATTCTATTCAGGACATGACATGAAGTCAACACAGCCTCCCCCCACCATACCTTAGATAAGCCAGCAGTGTCTAACATGGCGTTCACCAAGTCAGTCAGCGTGCGGTTTTTCCTCTTGGCAATCTCGTTTGATTCGGGCGAGTAGGGAGGTGTCCTCTCATGAATAATACCATGTTCCGCACAGAAATCATCAAAGATTTTAGGAAAAAATTCACCACCACGATCTGACCTAAGACGTTTGATCTTTCTCTCTAGTTGATTTTCAACTTCAGCTTTATAGATTTTAAAGTAGTCTAGCGTCTCGTCCTTAGTTTTCAACAAGTAAACATAGCAAAATCTAGTGGCATCATCAATCAATGTCATGAAATATCTCTTTCCACCCTTTGTCAACACACCATTCATCTCGCATGGATCGTAATGTATGAGTTCTAGAGGTGCCAAGTTCCTCTCCTCGGCCGCCTTGTGAGGCTTTCGAGGTTGCTTCGATTGCACACAACTATGGCACTTAGAACCTTTGGCAATAGTGAAATTCGAATTAAACTCATCTTTGAAAGCCGATTCATAAGACCAAAATTAATGTGGCATAAACGAGTGCCAAGTACTCGCATCATCATTAACACTACCACGAGATATGGTTCACAGACTTATTATTGAAATCTGAAGGAAAAGCGGAACAAGTCTCCGCACTCATAGCCTTTACCAATAAATAGTCCATGCTTCGACACAACTACTTTATTGGACTCTAACACTACCTTAAACCCATCTCGCATAGAAGGGAGCCACTAACGAGATTCTTGTTGATAGAAGGACATGCTTTGACGCTCTCACCGCACGATCTTTCCCGGTGAACTTCAGATCCACTGTGCCAGTGCCATGAATAGAAGCATGTGACCCATTCCCCATCAGGACGGAGAAATCCCGAATGGCCTGATAAGAAGAGAACATATTAATGTCTGAACACACATGAACATTAGCACCCGTATCAATCCACCAACCGAAGATCAAATCTCGAGAATCTGAAGGTAAATTACCATACCTTGCGTCTCGGCATTGCTAGCGGTCACCGTGTTGATGACCTTGGACGCTTTGTCCATTGTTGGCCTTTTTTCCTCGACGGTCTGCACGATCGGGGCATTCCTTGAAAAGTGCCCGACTCACCACATGTGAAGCAGAGCGGCTCGGCCTTGTTCATCTTCTTCTTCTTGAAGTTGGTAGTCTTGTTAGGCTTGTTTTTCCCTTTGTTCTTGCCGTAGTTCTTGAACCATGTTGGCGCTGGATCGCCCTCGGCTCCTTTACCATTGAAATCCTTAGCAGAGCCTTCTCTTCAACATCAAGGACGCCATCGATTTTCGATCGATATCTTTGTCCTCTTATGTTTTAGAGTAGTCTTGAAACTCCTCCACGAAGGAGGGAGTTTTGCAATGATGCAACCGGCCACAAAAGGATCAGGTAAAACACATTCCAGGAGTTTGAGTTCCTTGACAATGCATTGTATCTCATGGGCTTGCTCTACAAAGAGAGCGATTATCACCATCTTATAGTCATGAAAATTCTCCATGACATACGAGTTCATCGCCTCGCTTCGATGCAATCAACTTGGCATTCATGTATCCCACAAAGATCTTCAAGGCTTGTTATGTGCATGTACACATCACACGACGGTCGGCAAGAACGCTAAGAATGCATCCCATGAAGAGAGTATTGGCATCCATGAAACTCTTCTCTCGCTTTCGGCAGAGAGATCACCTTGAGCTTGCCTTTACTAACCCGTAATACATTCATAGTCGTAAGCGAGGCGTGACCTTGACTTGCCACTTCTTAAAGTGCACACCGAGAATTTCTCCGACCTCAAGTCGTCGGCAAAAGCCAGCCATTGTTAATCCGTAAAAATGTCTACAATAAGGTTTTTGGATTGTTTAAGAATTACACGTTTCAGATTAAATTCGAATATAAATCACTTAACAAGATCACGTAAACTAGCATGTATCTCTAACATACTAGATAACACGAACATCATGATCATCTTGATAAACATGATTAACCACGAGATTAGGACAAATCGAACGCATCGAGTAGAAGAAGATGCGACGGCGAGGGCGATGCGATTCTTGGTGTTGATGTGGTCGACGTTGGTGATGGCGATCGCAGAGCCACCGCTCTGACGCCCAAAGCGGCAGAACAGGAAGACGAGCCGTGGTGAAGATCTTGAGCGATCGCAGAAAGCGCTTCCCAAAACCTTATTCGCCCTCTCCTGCGGGATCTCAAGACAAAGGGTTCCGGAGACTGCTCTCCCGATCGCCGATGCACGGCTTGCGGGATGGAGAAGGATACGATGGCGGCAGCAGAAATGAGAGGTGGCAAAACCCTAACTCAATGTGTTCTGTTATACTACACGGGTGGTAGGACGCAGTATATATAGGGATAGCCTGGTAACCGTGACTGAACGTGACTCGAAGACGTGCCACAAACGGACTCGGTTACAGTATCCTTATCTCATACTACAACTGCCACGATTCCGAGTAGCAAAAGAAAAAACTGCAAAAGGAAATAGCGCCTCCGCTAGCCATCGGACTCGATTTCGCTGCACCATTCACACGCATGTCGCGTACGCGCGCCGCCTGGCGTGGCGTGTCGAGGCGAGGCGAGCGAGCGCGCGCGTGTGTTTCTCTTCTTCTCCCTTGTCATGCTTCTAGGAAGGTGGAGAGAACTCTCCCTTATAAGTTGGTCATCCTCCACCTCCACAAGCAATATGGGACTAATGTTTGCACACATGCCTCCTCATGAGTGGGCCTTTGAGATTTTCTAGGATTTATTTGTCTCAATTAAGTGGGCTTGGCCCAAATGCCCAAATAATCCAACATGAGCTCGGTGAGATAAACCGGATTGTGATCCTAATAGCCTACTTCAACATAGTTTGTACTGAGCATGGTTAGATAAACCATGAGATAATTAGATAATGTTTGGCTGAGTGGTTTTAGGGTGTAATTCAATTACAGTGCCGACAAATCCACTTGTGTGTGCTTGGTTTAGATGGGTTAGTATGGGATACCTTGTAAGAGAGGTGGTGCTTTTATGTATTTCTTTTTAAAAGTTATAAAAATATTAAAATATAAATGAAGGGTAGATAATTATTACTTATTTCTTCGTTTGCTTCGAGATTTATATATCGTATGTTAGCAAGTTACTATGCAGCATACCGTTGGATGATTCAAATCATCCATCATCTTAGGGTGTGTTTGGTTGCTTGTACTAAGTGGTATATGTATGAGATGGTTCAAAAAAAAGTCATTCATGTATTTGGTTGCTTGAGTGAGACCATCCCATTCTGGATGGTGAGATACAAATTTAAGGAATATTCACTATAGATGCTAAACCATTCCATTCACCCAAAACAATGGAATTAAATGGTACAGAACCATCCCATCCCATTCAATCTCATCCCACCAACCAAACGCACCCTTAATCCAATAGTGAGAAATGGTACTGCTTAAGTTATAATCGCCACTATCACTGCATGGACCTGTGTTGGGAAGGAAAGTCTAGGAAGAGCCGAAGTGCTGCTCTCTCATCCCAGTGGAAGGCCGATTGTGCTCCATATCGAGCGGAATCAGTCCCCATTACAGGGCGTTACCACTCGATCAACTCCTCGCCAGTCGCCACCCACCCTCGATACCCTCCTCTACTCACGATCTCCCGCGCCTCCATGCACTTTCCTCTGCACCCGACGGCTGATGCGTCCTATGATCCCCTCCTCTCCCAGGAGTGACCCACACTCTTGCGATCTGTGATGGACCGCTCTTTTCAGAGGGTGCGTTTAAATACTGACGAGGACTAGGAAATTTCTGACAAGTCAATGCACGGTCAACAGGGTCCCTAGCTCGGGACAATGCAGCGAAGGCCCTCGATCATGACCTAGGCGACGCTGATTCCCGCACAACCTCGAGCTTGGGCGGTGGGAGGTTCTGACCCCGCACGACCTCGACCTTGGCTTGAGGGCGTGCGTTTACTCGGCGGTTACCAAGACCTGCATGGTGGCATCAAGGCAGTCGTGGGCGGCATATCCGGGGCGGTTACAGCCCACCTTCAATGCGCACGAGGTCACTTCTCCGGGAATCTCTCCCGTCCGTTACAGGCAGCGTCCGGGGGGATATAAGATCTCACAAGGCATGCGTATGTGACGAATACCAATACCAGGGGTACCCCGCGGCAAGGTCTCGATCGGGTCATGAGAGACCCTTCGCTTTGTGCCGCTCATGCGGAGCGCCACCGACCGAGCCACGGGTCGACTCCTGCCCACGCGACCAAAGCTTCGGGGCTCCGGCTCCGAAGTTCGACCGGGGCAGACGGAGTGCACGTGCCTCCCGACTGTGTCGCGGTCGGGCCCCTGCGAAGTCCCGCCTCAAGAACTCCGCCACGCCATCAATCGACCTTGAGGTTGGGCCACTCCCGTGCCTCGAACGAGACGACCGTGCAGGATAGGCGTTCCTTCCCAAAGGCAAGACCAGAGGCGCCCGGCCCACGCAACGCCTACCTCGACAAGCGTGACGGAGGATGAGCGCGCTTTCCCAACGGCCGCTAGCTAACTCTACCGACAGGGCATAGCCAAGCTAGACTCGCCAACCCATCATGACATATATGGGGACTCGTCACCAAGATCGCGAACCGGATCTCCATGAATAGCGCGCTCACCGCCTCTCTCCCAAGTCCTCTGTAACCCGCTCTCTCCGCCTATATAAGGAGAGGCAGACCTTCAGGAGGGGGCTGCGCTGCTTAGCTCGCTCACTCGCCACTAACACACCTCCTCATTTCTTCATATCCCATCTCGCTTGCTCCCCGACCTAGGCGATCGCTCGAGGCTCTCGAGCTTCCCTTTCGGACGAAGCGCTTAAGGGCCTGTCCTTAGCCCTCGCGTGTAATCTTCCATACTCTGAGCAACAAGATCCACCACCACGAACTGGAAGTAGGGACGTTCAACCCGAACCAGTATACATCTGAGATTCCTCAGCCCGATTCAGTGTTCATCCGAGACTCCATGAGTCAACCATCTAGGAGAGGGAGCGCGCGGCCCCTTGACCTACAAATACGCTCTGCGGCTTTATGAACGCCGACAGCTGGCGCTGCAGGGGCTCAAGCACATCGCTTGCCTCTGCACTCGATCATCTCCTTGATGGCTCCTTCCGCTCGCGACGGCGCGCTTGACGCGAGCGGACCGGATCTTTCGGGAGCGCATTCAAAGCGGGTCAAGAAGGCGGTTCCCGCCGCCACCCAAAGGGTGTCCGCACCGCCGCCACACCAAGAATCCCGCGGGGAGGACCCTTCACCGCTATGAAGGTTCCCCGACTCGGCATCGTTCGATTTAAAGATCCTGATGGTGACATTGCACCCGACGCGCGGAATGTGGAAAGGTTAAGGCAACTCTATCTCTAAAAACCTTTCCACTGTTCCTACGCTTTTCTAAAATCCTCCGAGGCCGGCGCCGCAGGGCGCCCGCCCTCTCGGTCGTCATGGCACCACCCGGGGGCGGTGCGTGCGCATACCTGCTTGTGCCGGTCTCCCGGCCAACCATTAGAACCTCTCAAGGGGAGCCTCCGTCGACCCAGAATACTACGACCTACGCCCAAGTGGCTACGATTGCGAAGTAGTGCTTTGTGGGAGAAGGGGGCACCCCTGCGGGGCATCCCTTGGTCGTTCGATGCGCTCGCGGATCGCGATTTCCATTGCTATCTTCGCGATTTTTCCTCGAAAGATTAGCGCCGGGACCTACGCTCTAGCCGCCCCCGCGGCTCCTAAAGGCTATGGTAATTCAGCGGGTGCTAATCGTGAAGGAAAGATGCAAGATACTAAGAAAGATGTCCAAAAACACCACACCACTTTAAAACAAAAGAAAGCGGAGGCGCCAGGGGGTTCCTTAGCCAGAGGCATCATCACCATCCGAGCCGTCGCTGCTCACAACGACGTCGCCCAGCGCCGCCACCTTCTCCGCAGCCGCCCGCACCCTGGCCCGAATCGGGCTCGCGTCTCCTTCGATCCCGGCAACGGCTGCCATCGGGTCGAAGGAAGCGTCGCGGCTGGCGCAGCAGGCCAGCACATGCTCCGCGACGTCGACGGCGACCCCCCGCCCCTCGCGAACGGAGCGCGCAAGAAGGCGCGGCTGCATGAGGGCATCGACCGTCTGAGTGAGGCCGCGGGCATACCCCGAGGGGGTATGGTCCAATGGACCATTTAGCCTCACCCCAAGCGGCTCTAGGCTCCTCCCTATGCTTTCGAAGGCCGGGCGAAGCGTAGACAGGAGGGCCTCGCGTGAGGTCCATAGCTCTTCACAGAGTCTGCGGCCAGCCTGCCTCGGCTGCTTGGCTCGAGCCCAGCGATCAGGTTCTCGCCTTAGCGAAGCCCTCCTGGCGGCTTGGGCGAGGGGTCTGCTGCGCCACCTCCGCCGCAGGGAAGCGGCCTCGCAATATGGGCGCAGAGAGGCCTCACCGCCATGCAATCGACAGATCCGTCCTCCGCCGCCGCTAAAGGGGGTGACCCGAGCGACGGAGGGCGCTTGAAGTCATGCCGCTCGCTCTCCTCGCTCGTGGCAGCCGCAGATGGCTGCCCCGGGCGCAGACCGGAAGCGCTAAGAGAGAAAAGGGAAAACGGCCCGACGTCAGTAAAAGGCGAAAATCGAAGCCACCCCCGGGCCGACAGAGAAGAACTTACCCGCGAAGGGGAATCCAGATGTGGAAAGCCATTTAAGGCATCGCGGACTCGCCCCCGTCAAGGCACCGTAAGGCCCGACGTCGATGGGGCCTCTTGACGTCGGGGCCGTCGGCTGCGCCGCCTCCCGCTTCCTAGCTATCCGGTCACCGCTGCCGTTTGCCATCTACCGTTCGAGATGCTATAACCCCTTCTTTCTTGTGCTAAAACAAAGGCGCGCGGGGGGGGGTGAAGAAGTGGCAACGACGGCAAAGAGTGACGGCCCTCAGGTACTCTGTGCAGCCTTTTCAAAGGCAGGGCGAAGTGGCCGAAACGCGCGTCACGCAAGAGGGTCATACAAGACATTAACTTCAAGGCTTAGCGATGCGACGACGCTTCCCCATCCCTCCCCGTGGCGATCAAAACACGAGGGAGCGACAGACGCCGCTTGCTTGGCGAACTGTGGCACGACTCGACTTCACCAATCGGATCGACCGCACCGCAAAAGACGAGCCTAAACCGGCCACGACGCCTCCAAAGATGCGGAACAAGAAGCTAAGATAGTCTTTCCCAAAAACTTCGCGACGCTTGTTTTTTCGTTCGAATTTAAAGCAATCGTGAAACGATCACAAGCTCGGTCCCCGTGACACCGCCGGGGCGCAAGCTCACACACTTTTTTTGGTCAGTGACTGCCTGGTGCAAGTGGTCCTCCTTAGCGGTAACCCTCTCGACCCGAACACTACGGCCTACGCCCAAAGGGCTATGGTTGCGAAGTGGTGCTCTGTGGAAGAAGGAAGTATCCATACGGTGCGACTCGTAGTTGGTCGGGAACACTCTTCTCCCGCAAGTGTGGATGAGCGATTTATACCTAAAGATTCCTACACTCACGCTGGTCAGTAATCTGTCGGCCATTAGATCCTCCCCAACGGTAGTCCTCCGACTGAAGGCCACGGCCCACGCCCCAATGGTTACGGTTGCTATGTAGTGTCATGAAGGGGGAACACCCGTGTGGTACGATCCATGGCCGGTCGAAACACTCCTGCCCCGCGGCAAGTGCAAGAGAACACTTCATTCCCAAGCAGAAACTTCTTATTTTCCGAGCTTTCCTAAAAGACGTCAACATATTGACCCGTGCTTATATAACCCCCGCGGTTTTTTATGCCACGATCATCGAATGTTCATCGTCCCCGGGAAGCACGAAGAATAAGAATCGGACCTATGGAATGATCCGACTAGCCACATGGTTCCCCCACGATGGTAACCCTTCCGACTACCCATGACATTTTCAGAATGGAAATCGCGAAAAGCATGGGAGCAAATGGGCGAGAGCCGGAAAACGCCTAAGCGCCATCAAATCAGCAGGTACTCACCGCGTGCAGTGTGCCGACGAACATCAACCGACAGTTCCGCCGATCAGCAGCACAAGGCCCCGTCAGGAACGCCACGACAGTCAGAGGTGAGATGTATCATACCCAATCATTTCAATTTTCCTTTAATTCTCAAGACGCAAGATTAAATGCTTGCAGAGATCTCGGTATCGCTCGGCTAAACGCACAACCTCTCGATCACGCCCGGTCGGCTCAAACCGACCCAAGGCAGAAGAAAAGCCCACCAGCCCTAGCGACCTCGAGGTGGCGAGAAGTCTTGAATGCCTCACGACATAGACCGCCGCGGGTCCCAAAGGCACGATCCACTAAGTGGATACCTAGCCACTTCAAGAAAGTAAACGAAGCGAGGGGCAAGTTCAAGGCTAACCCTGAGGGTCATTAGTTGGGTTGGCGACGACCCAATCGCCTTAGCTTGTGTCCGAGACCATACTTCAAACTCTCATGGAGCCCCGAACGGGTAGCACCACCACGCCGAAGTTACGAACGCTCGGGTCCCAGACGGATTGAGTAAAGAAAGGTTTTTATGGGTCGCCTCACCGGTCGGACACCGACGCAAGGATCGCCCGCCGGAGGTCGCTTGATCTCGAGGCCCACTCAGATAACCCGTTAGCAGCCCACGAGCACGGTGTTCGCCGACGAGGCAAACACGCTGCTCACCACCCTCCAGTCCCACACTTGCCCGACGGGCGATACATGGGACCGACAGCGGCCTCTCCTCTCGTAGATTGCCTCGCCCAACGAGGACTCGAGATGGATGCCCTTCGCCTAGCTCCGGCGTTAAACCAGCACGACTAACTCGTCTAGCTACGACGTTAAACAAGCATTCGGGAGCCGGAACCTATCGCGAAGGCATCCAGACCTCCCTGCCGACCACGGCCGCGTCTAGCTACGACGTTAAACAAGCATCCGGGAGCCGGAACCTCTCGCGAAGGCATCCGGACCTCCCTGCCGATCGCGGCCGCGTCTAGCTACGACGTTAAACAAGCATTCGGAGCGGAACCTTCGCTAAGGCATCCGACCTCCCGCCGATCGCGCCGCGTTTAGCTACGACGTTAAACAAGCATTCGAACCGAACCTCTCGCGAAGGCATCCGGACCTCCCTCGCCGATCACGCTGCCGCTGCTTAGCTACGACGTTAAACAAGCATTCGGAGCCGAACTTCTCGCGAAGGCATCCGACCTCCCTGCCGATCGCGGCCGTGATCTAGCTACGACGTTAAACAAGCATTCGAGCTGGAACCTCGCGAAGGCATCCGAACCTCCTCACGACCACGGCCGATCTAGCTACGACGTTAAACAAGCATTCGAGCTGGAACCTCTCGCGAAGGCATCCGAACCTCCCTCGCCGACCACGGCCGCGCGTTTAGCTACGACGTTAAACGAGCACTCGGAACTGTAACCTCTCGCGAAGGCATCTCGACCTCCTCGCCGACCACGGCCGCTTTAGCTCCGTATGAGAAGCAAACGACCAAGTAAGGCACCCACGCCAACCGACATGATCTCGCATTAGGGCTCTCCGACCGAGTCGGGCCGGACTATTTAGCTCGATTAACCCCGACCAAATTTCTATAACTCGCCGGGCTACACTCCACGGGCAAGGCCAAGACGCGACTTCGTACGGGCCGATCGAGCTGGCCGGACTCGCATCCGTGGCAAAGACTTGACCCACTCAAGGCTCTCGAGTAGACCAAGTCTCAAGACTCTGCCAATCGAATCCATCACGACCAAGATAACCCCGACCAGCTCTCCGACCGCTTTGGTCAGATTGCCACTGTAAGGCTGCCACAAGACCTGGCCGAAACCAATCGACCGGGTTGGTCGGACTTCGCCAAGCAGATTCGACATCTCCAGAAGGCTCGTTGTTTCGTTATGCAACGTCATACCGTTGAGAAGACCATACCCGCATTTAAACTAAGGTCCCTCCAGAACGCGGCGTTTCAGACGCACCGGGCAATCGACGAATACCCATACCGGGAACCTCGCAAGAAGGTCATGATCGGGTCATGAGACCTTCGCTGTGCTACACGGCTCAAGTGGAGCGCCGACCAGCCACGGGTCGACCTCGCCCACATACCAAAGCTGGCTCGGGCTCTCAAAGTCCGGACGGCCGCAGACGGAGTGCACGCGCGCTTTGACCGAGTCGCCTGGTGGGGCCCCGGCGAAGTCTGCTCTCAAGAACTCCGCCACATCATCAATCGACTCGAGGTTGGGCCACTCCGGCTCGAACGAGACGATCGCGGCAGGATAGGCGCTCTTCCCAAGGCAAAGACAGAGGCGCCGCCCACGCAACGCCTACCTTTTGACAAGCGTGACGGAGGACAGGAGGCGCTTTTCCCAACGGTTACCGCTAGCTAACTCTACCGACAGGCATAGGCGGCTGGACTCGCCAACCCATCATGACATATATGGGGACCCACCAAGATCGCGAATCAATCTCCAAGAATAGCGCGCCCCCAACCGCCTCTCTCCTAAGTCCGTGTAACTCGCTCTCCGCTTATATAAGGAGAGGCAGATTTCAGGAGGGGGTTTCGCTGCTGGCTCGCCACTCGCTTACTAACACACCCTCATTTCTTCATATCCCATCTCGCTTGCTCCTCGACCCGGCGATCGCTCGAGGCTCCTGAGCTTCCCGCTCGACGAAAGCGCTAAGGGCCTGCCCTAGTTCTCGTGTAATCTTCCATACTCGAGCAACGAGATCCACCACCACTTAACCGGAAGTAGGGACGCTCACCAACCAAGATACATCCGAGATTCCTTAGCCCGATTCAAGAGTTCATCCGAGACTCCATGAGTCAACCATCCAGAGAGGGAGCGCGGCCCTTGACTCTACAAATACGCTCACGGCTTTTATTTAAACGCCGACAAAGAGTGGGAGCAGAGAACATCAGCGCATTAGCAATAGACCAATAGCCACAACCAAAATGCTCAGCCCGAGCTGTAACCTACTCTCTGTACTCACAACTAGTAAATTCCTCCGCCTCAAGGAGAAGACTGGAGTAAAGCTATTACCCTCGCGGGGGCTCGAATCAGTATAACTCTCTGTGTCACGCTCGTTGTCGCTGTGCTCTGACCAACATTGCACCAAGCCAACTCCTTCATCTGAGTAAAGTTCGTTCCTAGGTCCCCCGATCTCACTAACCCCCCATCACATTCGCGGTCAGGCGATCCCGATCACAACAAATGGGCGCCCACCGGGGCCTCGCTTCACCACTCACTCGAAAGAGATCAAGGTTTCAGAGCATGGCGACTCGCCGAGGACGCTCCTCAGCGTGGGCTCGGGCGTGGACTTGGCGCGATGACTCTACGCCCTCGTTGCCGCCGCCCCATCGCGGGCAGCATGTCCTCATGGCGATGCACACCACGACGCTGGCGTATGAGGGTGAACGCAACCCGCAGACCCCTGAAGATTCTCGTCGGATGGTGCATGTCGCCATCAACCAGGCCATAATTGCCCTCCAACGGGAGGACCAGGAAAAGGTCGGCGCTTCGTCCGGTCATCCCAGGCTCCCTCCCTCGGGAGAGCGTCTCCGTGCTATTGCCCGGGTCATGGTTGATCCAAACCGGGTGAGGTCGGAACTCTTCGGCCGTGCTCTGGCCGACGAACTCGATCATGCCGCGACAGAGGTTATACCTCCGCAGCACCAGAGTCGCCGTTCAGGGACTCATTCCTTGAGAAGTGACGACAACTCATCGCGTCGATGCCGGCGCGCTCACCGATCGCCTCCCCGGCAGGATGTACCTTCTCGCCAACAACTCCGAGATATGTCCCTGACTCCACCGTGTCGCCGCCCCGCGGACGCAGTTCCGAGTGGTGTGTGGCGCCAACCAAGCTACGTCAGCTCACCTTCAAACGGCGGCGGGTCTGGGAGTCTTTCCTTGAATATCCCGCCTAGGCGCTGCAGAGTCCAAGACCGCCTGGGATATCTCCTGGGCGACACCCGCGCTCGGCGCCACGACCGCTCTCACCGAAGGTCGGGGCGTCAAGGCAGCCTCGACCTTGAGTCCAGCAGCAGCGAAAGCCTTGCCGACGACGACCTCCCCAGGCGTGCCCCTGTTCCGGCCTATGGTCATGCATGCGCGATTTGACGACCTTCCGGTGGGTGCGTTATCGACTTCGCTTAAGCCCGCCTTTGATCGAGCGGTTTGACGGAACAAAGAACCCCGACGAGTTTCTGTCGATCTACACCACCGCTATTTTGGCCGCAGGGGGAGACGAGTACGTGATGGCCAATTACTTCCCTACCATTTTGGATGGTGCCGCTCGAACCTGGCTCTTCAACCAGAAGCCTAGCACCTTCCGCTCATGGCGCCAGATTCGAGAGCGCCGCTCAAACTTCCGAGAGTCATACGAAAGGCCCAAGAGGAGAAGACACTCGACCGAGTGATCCAGGGAAGAACGAACCTCTCCGCGATTTCGTGCGGTGGTTCATCGCACGGAGAACTCCGATCCCAAGTGTCTCGGCGAAGGCAATGATCAAGTCCTTGCTCGTTCGGCGTCATGACGGCGCCTCACCGAACACCGGAGATTACGACAAGGCTCACCGCCGGCATGCCGCTTCGCATGGGCGGAGCGCCACGCGACGGAGGACGCGGTCACCGAAGCGCGACTCGACCAAGGTAAGCTTACGCCAATTCGTGAGGCCGCCCTTCCCACGCCAAGAGTACCGACTAAGGCTCGGCCGCCAAGAAGCGAAGAGGGACCGCAAGCGCGATGGTGGCCGACCTCAGGTGATCGTTTTGGCGGATGGTCACCGCGAAGTCATGGAAGTGCGGGACTCGGCCCAGGAGAGGCCCCGTCCTCAACAAAATCGACCACGGCCCCAGTAGGCGCCACACCGACTTCGGCAGGGGATCGCCACCGGGTTGTGGCGATGATGACCCGCAAGGCCTCAAGGGCGGCCTCGCTCGACGAAGGTAATTCTCGCTGCTCCACAGACTTCGGCCACGACCGTGAGGTCGCCGAAACTGGCGTGCCAAGCCGAGGCCTTCTATGATGGATGCGGGGAGATGCATGTGCTCCCGAAGGAAGGAGATCAGCTTGATAGGGTTAGCACCGGAGAGAACCAAGCCGACCTCGACTTGGATTTCCAGCAGGGCGACCGCTGGATCGACGTCATCTTCGACGGCTCCTCACAGACGATCCGTGGCGAGATCAAGGATGCCGCGCACGCTGTTGTCTATCGTGCCACCGTCGGAAGTTCCATGAATGTACACGCAAGTGGGCGGGCAACGACACCTTTATGCAATAGGATGCCGCCCAAGGTATGTCTAAAGATCTCAAGATCGCCTTACGTGGTGACTCCGACCATCGCGTAACACCTTGGCTCGAGGCGGGTCATGGTCGATGGGGCAGCTCCTCAACTTGTCAGCCGGTTAGTGCACTCGGCGGATGCGATTCCCTTGCCGAAGGTTAAGAATATCGCGATTCCGTCTTTCGATCGTGCACAGAAGTTCGACCACCCCTTTGGGACAGTGGTCCTCCCGTCACCTTCGGCCGCGGACAACTTCCGCGACCGAGCTGACACTTCGAGGTGGTCAAGGAGATCTTCCCATAACGCCATCCTTGACCGCCTGCTTTGGTCAAGTTCATGGCGGCGAATCACTACGGCCACCGCTACATGAAGCTCCCAGGACCTAGTGGTGTCATCACCGAGTCTTGGGCGACCTCAAGGCGGCAGCACAAGAGACCTGTGCCTTGGCCCTCGCCATGACATGCTTGCCTCAAGAGAGCCTCGGTGACCACGAAGGTCACCCGCTGAGCGGTCATCCACGCCAGTGAGACTATGGTAAGGCATGCCGAGGAGGGGGACCCGTCCAAGTGCGTCCACGTCTCGGCAAAGCTAAGTTCCAAATAGGAACTCGAGCTCGTCACCTTCCTCCGCGCCAACAAAGATATATTCGCTTGGGAGCCGGTGGACATGCCGGGTGTCCCGAGGGAGGTGGTCGAGCACAGATTGTAGGTGCGGCCCGACTGCCGGCCCGTGCGCCAGAAGTTGCGACGCTTCTCTCCCGAGAAGGTCGCCATAATCAAGGAGAATCTTGACAAGCTGCTGAAGGCCGACTTCATTTGTGAGATCGACATCTCGGTGGTGGCTAATCTCGCCATCGTGCGAAAGGCGAAGAAGTGGAGGATGTGTGGATCACACGAGGTTGAACTCGCATGCCGGCGACAACTTTCTCTTCCGCCATCGACCCGGATCGCCGACTCCACAGTGAATGCCAAGTCGCTAAGCTTCACGACGCTATTCGGGTACCACCAGATCAAAATTTGGCGCTTGACGACGAGAGCAAGACGTCGCTCATCACACCATTCGGGACCATCTTGCTACACGACCATGTCGTTTGGTCTCCGTACCGCGCCGACCTTCCAAAGGTCTAATGACCAGGACGTTCGAGCCTCAGATCGGCCGCAACCTCGAGGTCTACGTGGATGACATCATCGTCAAGAGCTCCGCCGAGGCTGACCACGTTCAAGACCTTGGGGAGACCATCGCCAACCTAAACAAGCACAAGATCAAGCTCAATCCGGAGAAGTGCGTGTTCGGCGCTGTCTCTGGGAAGGTGCTCGGCTACATGATCGGGGGCTCGGGGGTCGGCCCGAACCCAGAGAAGATTGAGGCAATAGAGAAGATGGCCCCTCCGAGTTCGGTAAAGCAGGTGCAGTGCCTCACTAGCCGCATGGCCGCCCTCAGCCGATTCATCTCGAGGCTCGGCGAGCGCGGATTGCCTTTCTTCAAGGCCTTGCGCAGGCAGGGAAACTTCGAGTGGACGCTAGAGGCTCAACGGTCCTTCGACGAATTGAAGGTATATTTGTCATCCCCACCCTTACTTACTTACCTCAGCTCAAAGTAGAAGTTGTCGCTTCTACCTCGCGCCACCGCCCCGGGCCGCTCGCCATTGCTCGTTAATCGAACGGAACACGCAGCAGCACCCGATCTACTACGTTAGTGAGGTTCTCCATGGGCCAAAAGAGCACTACCCTCAGGTTCAGAAGCTCCTATATGCCATCCTCATGGCTTCGCGCATGCTTCGGCACTACTTCCAGGCTCACTCCGTGGTTGTCCCGAGCAACTTCCCGCTCGGGGAGATCTTGAGGAATCCAGAGGCTGGAGGA
This sequence comes from Guadua angustifolia, assembly GCA_036346375.1. Lineage (NCBI taxonomy): Eukaryota > Viridiplantae > Streptophyta > Magnoliopsida > Poales > Poaceae > Guadua > Guadua angustifolia. The sequence goes on from CM070519.1 coordinate 28,898,780, forward strand.
CGCATCGCCAAGTGGGCCATGGAGCTAGCCGTTTTCGACCTCCAATTCGTGGCACGCACGCCCATCAAGTCACAGGTGTTGGCCGACTTCGTGGTCGAGCAGACCTCGCAGCCGGCTCCTGAGCTCGAGGTCGGTGAGGAAAAGCCCTGGATCATGTACTTTGATGGCTCACGGTCCTTCAAGCGCTCGGGGGCTGGGATCCTCATTCTCACCCTTGAGGCTTATGTGTTGAGGTATGTAGTTCGCCCGGCTTCGGCTGACGAATAATGCAACAGCACGGCTCTTCTGGCGAGGGCTCGGGCTTGCAAGGTGCTTCGGTGTTCGCGGCTGGTCGTTAAGGGCGATTCACACTCGTCATCAACCGATTCAACAAGGGCTACCAAAGGCTCGGAGGATTCCATGGCTAAATACTCGCCGAGGCGCCAAGATGGAAAAAGTGGTTCCGTAACTCGGAGATCACGACGCGGCGGAAGGACAACTCCGAGGCAGATTTCCTCTCCAAGCTCGGGTCATCTGACGACGAAGTCCCTCCAGATGTGATCCTGGAGACCCTGGCGTCGCCCTTAATCTCCGACCAAGGGGCTTCGGTCGCCTTCATCGAAGGTATTCCCTTGTGGGTCGAGCCGATCCACAATTTCCTGGCGACGGGAGAGCTCCCGGCCGATCCTGCGGAAAGGAGCAGGGTCAGCGCCGCAAGCTCAGATAAACTCAGAGATGAAGCTTTACTCGTCGTAATGTCTCCGCATCTGACGGGCATGCGTTACCCACGCGAGGAGGGTAAGTACTGCTACATGACATTCATTCAGTCTCGTAAGTACACTCTTCTTCGGGACTATGGTCGGGAAAGCTTCCGCATGGGATTCTCTTGCCAACGCGGCACTCCAGATGCCCGCATATCGCCCGCCTCTGCCGAGCTTGTCGGCCCATGCTCGGAAGTCGATCACCGCCTACACGCCCTGCACCATCCTCGCTTGCTTGGCCTTTCTCGACCTCGGGGCCGATATCTCAAATTTCGCAGCGCATGACGGGGAAGAAGTTTTTGTTCGTGGCCATCGATACCTTCACCAAATGGATCGAAGCCGAACCTGTCTCTACCATCACGGCACACGCGGTGGTCAAGTTCTTCCGCTTGTTCATGGTCACCAGGTATGGGGTTCCATGCAGAATTATCACTAACAATGGAACACAATTAACCAGTGAGCTGTTCCAGGAGTATTGCGAAGACATCGACACCAAAGTATGCTATGCTTCGGGGGCCCATCCGCAGCAATGGAGCGATGGAGCGCCAACAGCATAAATCGCCCAAGCGCCAAAAGCGAGTATCAAATGAGCTCGAACGACACGGCCAGACCTGGGTGGATGAACTTCCCACCGTCTTATGGTCTATTCGTACCACAGTTAGCCGAGCGACGGGATCCACTCCCTTCCGGCTCGTGTTCCCAGATCGGCCGCCCCGCCTCCGAGAGGTCACGCTGGCTCGCCAGTAGTCGGCTTGGTCGACAGACGACTTCAAGCAAGAACGGTCCCTTCACCTACTCTCAGCGGAAGAAGTAAGATGTCGTGCATCGCTACCATCCAAGCACTACACCAAGCTCTTTGTAGACATGCGTCTCGATTGGTACGACCTAGGGAGCTCCTTGTTGGGGACCTAGCCCTGAGACAGATTCATGCTCCGTCCAACACCAACAAGTTATCACCGCGGTGGGAGGGCCCCTATAGAGTTGTTTCAACAAATCGCACGGGGGCTTACCGGCTAGCGCTACCCGATGGCAGAGAGCTCTCTAGCTTGTGGAATATTGACCAACTTCGCAAATTCTATGTGTAAATCTTTTATCTCACATTTCAATAAAGCTGTTGTTCAATTGTCATGTTTGGTCTTTGTGCCCTGTTTTCATATTTTGTGTTTGCTCGAGTTCAGGGCCTCTCTGAGTCCGACCTAAGGACGAGCGTGCTTGCTCTTGGCCCAGGCGTCAGGGGCTTAAAACTTCACCCTCAGGGGTCAAGCTACTTGTAAGCCGAATCTCTTCGCACCAACGCTCCCCCTGCGCTAGGGTTCGAACTAAGCCCGTGCCCGGGTCCAACGAGCAAGGCGCAAGTCGGGACTCGCGCGGCTGGCCAACGCAACGATCCTAATACTCTAGAGCCTAAGTTTTTCCTCGTGCACCTATGTTATGCTCCTTGTGGGTTTTGCTTGGTTTTACAGGTCATGGTCTCTACAGGTTTCTAACTTGAGCCCAAGGCCGGCGTCGCTCGACCTTGAGCCCAACGGGGGCTAGGCGAGATATACCATATGACGAGGGCTGAAGAAACTTCCCACAAAGTCAAACTTATGGTCAACGGGGGGCCCAAGCTCGAGCTCGGGAGTGGCATCGCCGACCAAGACCTGGGTTGCGTGGACTCCCTCACGACCTAGAGCTCGGGAGCATCAAGACCTCATGATCAGGGGCAAGCGTTTGGCTCCAGCTCGAGAGAACTAGCTCGGGACCAGAGCACGCGCCCCGCGGCGGTTACCAGATCCATGAATGCAGGAGTCAAGGCTGACGTGGGCGGCATAATCGGGGCAGTTGCAACCATCTTCAAGACGTGCGAGGCCATGATCTCCGGGAATCTCTCCCGGCCGTTTCTGGTGACCTCAGGAAGGATATAAGGCCTCGCAAGGCATGTGTATAGGGAGGAGAGACCCTAGTGATAGACCAGTAGACATGAACAGAGCACTCAGGCTCGAGCTGTAATCATCTCTTTGTACTCTCAACTAGTGAATTCCTTCGCCTCCGGAGAAGACTGGACGTAGAGCTATTACCCGCCCAGGGGGCTCGAACCAGTATAACTCGTTGTGTCACGCTCTCTGTCGTCTTCCTCCGACCTCTACGCTGCAAACGCAAACCTCCGGTGAGCAAGGTCCGAAATTGGGTCCCTTACACACTAACACCCCTCTTCACTTTTGCGGTCAGGCGATCCCGATCGTCGATAGCTGGCGCCCACCGTGGGGCCCGATGGCTTCGCTCATTCGAAGGTGTAGCATCAAGATCTTAGAGGCATAGCGCATCCCGACGGGATCCATTCGTCGGCCTGTGCATCGGCACGGTTCCGCTGCGATGACTCAAGACCTGTTTCCGCCACCGGTTTATTTCAAGCAATCCTTCGACGAGGAGGAGAAACTCTGGATCATGTACCTCGACGGCTCGGGATCCTTCGTGCGCTCGGGGGCTGGAGTCCCTATTCTCACCCCGCGCGGGAAAGGCTAAGGTATGCGGTTCGTTTTGGGTTCTTGGCAGCTAACAATACGGCAGAGTATGGAGCTCTTCTAGTGGGTCTTCGAGTTTGCGAGGCACTGGGCGTGCGTCAGCTGATAATCAAGGGCGACTTCCCGGCTCACGGTCAATCAGTTTAGTTCGAGAGACTCGATGGCCAAAGTATCTCGCCGAGGTGCACAAAATGGGGGAAACAGCTCCAAAACTTGGAACTCAGATGTCATCTTGGAGACCTTGGTGTCGCCATCGATTTCCGACCAGGTGGTCTCCATCGCCATCATCGAAGGATCAGGCGTTGGGCGTCTTTGTACCAGGTCGTCGATGGCAAACTTTGCCGGCGGGATATCTCTGGAGTCCTGACAAGGAGCATTACTACGGAGGAGGGTAAGTACTTATAGAATAACATCCACTCTGGCCTCTATGGAGCACACTCTTCTTTCAGGATGATGGTCGGTAAAGCCTTCCGCATGGGGTCCCATCGCCAATCGCGACTTCAGATGCTCGCGATGTCGACCGTACATGTCGAGCCTGCCAGCCCACGCCGAGGTCGCGACTAACCCGCCTCACGCTTCCGCACCAACCCGCTCGCTTGGCCCTTCTCGACATGGGGGCTCGACATCCTCGGCCCTTTCCCACAAGCCGTCGGGAGTAAGAAGTTCTTGTTCATCACCATCTACACCTTTATCAAGTGGTTCGAGGCTGAGCTCGTCTCGACCATCGCGGCTCGAGCAGCCGTTCATTTTTTCCGCTTATTCGCGGTCATCAGGTACGGGGTTCTATGCAAAATTATCACTGACAACGGTACCCAGTTTCCCAGTGAGTGTTCCAGGAATTTTGCGAGGAACTCGGCATCAAAGTATGCTTCGCTTCGGTGGCTCACCCCCAGAGCAACGGAGCAGCGGAACGCGCCAACGGGCAAATCGTCCAGGGCATCAAGAAACGAGTTGCAGATGAGCTCGAACGCTATGACAAGACCTGGGTGGACGAACTTCCCACCGTCCTATGGTCTGTTCGTACCATGACCAGCCGAGCCACAGGGTCCACACCCTTCCAAACTGTGTTCAATACCGGCCGCCCCGCCTCCCGAGGTTACTGTTGGGCTGGCTCGCCAGGCGCCTTGGTCGACCAAGTCGACTTCGAGCATGAACGGCTCTCGACCTTACCTCGCAGAAGAAGTAAGGTGCCATGCAATCGCTACGATCAACGACTACCGCAAGCTCTTCGCAGACATGCGCCTCGGTGCATTTACCTAGGAAGCTCCTTGTTGGGGACCTAGCCCCGAGGCAAATTCGGGACTCGGCCCAAGACCAACAAGTTATCCCCACAAAGGAGGGCCCCTATAGAGTCGCTTTTAACAGATAGCACAGGCTTATCGAAGCTAGCGATGCCCGATGGCGTAGAGCTCTCTAACTCGTGGAATATCGACCAACTTCGAAAACTTTATATGTAACGCCTTTATCCTCAATTTCAATACAGTCATTATTCAATCATTATGTTGGTCTTGGTACTCTTTTGTTGTTCGTAATTTCCTGTTGGTTTGGGTTTGAGATTTTGTGAATTCGACTGCATACAAGTGCTCTTGGTCTTGGCCTCGAATGTCGCGAGCTTAAAAATCACCCCAAGGGTCGAGCTACTCATAAGCGAATCTCTTCGCCTCAAGCTCCCCCTCGTCAGTGGTTCGAGTTGAGCCCACATTCGATACCAAGCAACAAAGCACATGGTCGTAGTCGAGACTCGAAAGTCTCTCCCGTAAACAAATTTTAACATCTTTGGGTCTCACTTTACCCTATGGATCTCTATTAAGTTGTACTTAGTAAATTTCGAGGTCGAAGTTTTCTCGATCTTGCAGGACATAGGTTTGGAGATCTATGTGATTGCGCCCAAGGTCGGCGCTGCTCGACCTTGGCCACAACGGGGGCTGGACAAGGGTATACTCCCTCAAAGAAAGGCTAAGTACACAATGAAAACTTTTGTCCTAAACGGGGAACGACTTAGGCACAAGTTATTTCTAGCAAAACAACTTCGTCTCAGACACAATTTATTTCTGGCAAAGACAGCTTCGTTCTGTTAACCTTTTTGTCTTACAAAATTCTATGTGCGACTTGTGCTTTGCTAACCTTGTCTATAGATCGGCCCGTATTCCGAGCAAGCTTCTCTCGCTCACGTTCGGCGGGCTTGGCCCTCAAGGTCGGTAGCTCGCTATGGAGTCGAAGGCTTCAGGAGCGAATCGAGGCGCTGGTGGCGCACGCCTTGAGTTGGGCTAAGCGACTTTCGGCTGCTTTGGTCGCTCGCTCTAGCTTCTCCTCGAGTTCCTTAGCTCGCCTCGAAGCTTGGCAGTGGTGGTCCGCAAATGCCTCCTTCACTCCTCCACCTTGGTTTGCTTGATCTCGGAACACTTTGGCTTATCACGCGCGCTCCCCCTCCACGACTGGGGTATTCTCGGCTCCCTTCCCCGCGGAGACCTCGCCGGTCTTCAAGAAGACCTTCCGCACGACCAAACCGGATTAAGGTCGGCCCCCATGGCTGTGGTCGCTCCGATCTCCATGGTCGGGACGACCATGGCAAGCGCGGCCTGGGCGGCCTCATCTGCAGCGGCTGGAGCGCCATGGGAGCCATCTTCGGAGGAAGCCTTGGCAGAAGGTGTCATTCCCCTCGCCCCAAAGGTCATCAACTTCATCTTCATCGGCCGCTCGCAAGGTTTCGCCCAGCCATCGGGTCATCGATGGCTTGATGGATCACGATCATGACTCAGCTCCGGGGCCCGCATGGATGCGGCTCTGCCCGATGAACGGCGCACCAACTCAAAGGTGGTCCCTCCTCCTTTTGATTCTCGGCTCATCCTGAGCAACGGGCATTGTCAGGATGAACGAGCGTTGAGCTCGGGGGCTCAAGGTCTGCGATGAAGAAAAGACTATTAAGCTAAAGGCAGTAAAAGCTACGCGGTAGAAAGAAAGTTAGGTACCTGGGTCACCGACCTTTGTCTCGCGAGGACAACTTGGTTACCTTGGTGTCCCGAGGGTATGGCGGTGTCCCTTCGTCGAATACCTCGGGCTTGGGATCCCTGGGCCCGTGATGGCTCCAGGTCATCCGGTGCAGAAGGTTGGAACCCCTGGGTCCCCAAGGACTCGAAGCCTCGATAAATACCGCAAAGACGCCGGGCCGCAGAAAAGAAAGAAGATGCCAAGGAAGAAGATCACAAGAACCGATAAACCTGGGGCTCGACCATGAGAGAATCGACTACTGAGACGGTGCCGCTTCTGCCGACGACGGTTTTTTGGAACCCGGTCGTCAGCTCTGTCGTCCGGGGGCGGCCTCTAGCCCGCCTTTTTCACCCTTGTTCGACCCGGACAACGGCAACATTCTCTCGGCATGTATCAATGCTCTTGGTGGTCCTCATGAGCATACCCAGTGGATTGCCAGTGTCTCTGCCATCTGAGCCCCTTTTTCGGTCTCCGCCGACTCGACCTTGGGCCCTGGGAAGCCGGAAGATCGTTTCTTTCATCCAAGACGGGAGGCTCGAGGTCGTCCCGAGCACCTTGTTCCGACCTTGAGCCTCGGGGGCTAGCTGACGAGGGCTGAAGAAACTTCCCACAAAGTCAAACTTATGGTCAACGGGGGGCCCAAGCTCGAGCTCGGGAGTGGCATCGCCGACCAAGACCTGGGTTGCGCGGACTCCCTCACGACCTAGAGCTCGGGAGCATCAAGACCTCATGATCGAGGGCAAGCGTTCGGCTCCAGCTCGAGAGAACTAGCTCGGACTGAGCACGCTACCATGGGCGTGTTACCAGATCCATGAATGCATGAGTCAAGGCCGACGGGGCGGCATAATCGGGCAATGGCAACCATCTTCAAGACGCATGAGGCCATGATCTCCTGAATCTCCCTAGCTTCGTGACCTCAGGAAGGATATAAGGCCTCGCAAGGCATGTGTATAGGGAGGAGAGACCCTAGCGATAGACCAGTAGACATGAACAGAGCACTCAGGCTCGAGCTGTAATCATCTCTTTGTACTCTCAACTAGTGAATTCCTCCGCCTCCGGAGAAGACTGGACGTAGAGCTATTACCCGCCCAGGGGGCTCGAACCAGTATAACTCGTTGTGTCACGCTCTCTGTCGTCTTCCTCCGACCTCTACGCTGCAAACGCAAACCTCCGGTGAGCAAGGTCCGAATTGGGTCCCTTACACACTAACACCCCTCTTCACTTTTGCGGTCAGGCGATCCCGATCGTCGACACCATGACTAGAAAGGGCTAAGTGCATGATTGGGAAAAAATGTCTCTTGATCAAGAAATGATAAAGCAGACCAAGATATTAAGCTATTCTTGCCAAAATGAGGTCATTCCGTTGGGCCTTTTTCACAAACAGTCTTGCTTGCAGGAAATCTAACCCTATCTACAAGTCGGCCATCTCGCGTGTGAGCTTCTCCTGCTCTAGTTCGGAGACCTTGGCCCTCAAGGTCGAGAGCTCGCCTTGAGTCGGCGGGCTTGAGTAGCGGCCCGGCAAGACGGGTCGCTCCTCCCGGGTTGGGACAAGGCACTTTGTCGCTTTGCTCGCCTGAGACCCAGCTTCTTCTCGAGCTCTTGCACCTTGGCCTTGAGCTCGGGGGAGGCCCTCGACGCGGCGGCTGCCTGATCCGCAACGGCCTTGCTCAGTTCTTTGGCTTTGGCTCGCTCGGCCTCAAGCTCCTTGGCCGACCTCGCGCACTCATCCTCGACGGCCTTGTACTGGTCCCGCTCCGAGGCGATGGCCCGCTCCAGCTCGGACTTGTGGGAAGCCTCGAGCGTCTTCACCACCTCGCGGAGGCCGGCGATCTCGTTGGAGTCGTCTGCCGTCCTTTACGCGGCCTCTCCTCGTTCAGCTCGCGGGTCCTCCAAGAGCATGGAGTGCGCCGTCTCTCGGGCCTCCAACACATCGAGCAAGGCCCTCAGCGCATCGGCATGCATTTGAAGACCTTGCAGCCCCTGGGAGACTCAGTCGATGGCCTGCGGGGCTCGACGGGTCAACACGATACTCGCCAGAAGAAAGAAGGAACAAGGGAAAGTCTGAACCGAGGTTTGACAAAAAACGGGAGTACCTGGGTAAGACGGCCCTCGAAGATTGCACGGGAATAACCGGCGGACCAGCTGCCCGAAGTTCCTGGGGTGGTGTCATCCACAGCTGCCACCGGGTCATCGGGGCTGTGGCCTTCGGGCGCTCCGTCGTAGGTGGCTGCGTCTCGAACTTCCTCCTCGAGGGGGCTCGACTCGCCCCCACACTCTGTCCCAGTGGCCGCTTCGTCCCCCGCAGCTGGAGGGTCTCTAGCCTCCTCCTCTGCGGTGGTCCTGGCCTGGTCCACGGCTTGGACCTCCGTGCTTGCCGCGGCTCGGGCGTCTTCAGGATCGGCGGCTTGGGGAGTCACGACCGCCACGGTCGGGGCAACCTCGGCGGTCATAGCGGGGGCATCCCCGGCGCCATCTTCTTCGGCAGTCTCGGGCAGGTCGACGTCGTCTTCGACGTCTACTTCGCCGGTGCCATAGTCCTCGCTAGTCGCGGGGAGGGCCTCTTCTTCGTCCGGGTCGTCGAGCCCTTGGTCGAACTCACCGGCCGGAGCCCGGCTCTGGGGACTCGAAGGAATGCGCCCTTGGCCCGAGGATCGGCGGGGCGCTAGCACGTAATGGGACTCCTCTTCCTCCTCGGACTCGGGCTCGCCCTGGACAATAGTCATTGTCAATACGGGCAAGTGTTGAGCTCGGGCGCTCAAGGTCTACGATTAAGAGCGACTACTAAGCTAAACAATTACAAGGAAGGCAGGGCAAATGAAGGGTTGGAAAACTACCTAGGTCGGCAGTCTTCGTTTCACAGGAGGCTGGCGAGAACCCTGACCTCCCAAGGTCGAAGGGGCGCTCCGCTTTCGGGTTCCCTCGGTCTGAGACCTTAAGGCCCGCTGTGGCTCTGAGTCCCCCGCGGCAGAAGTCGTAGGGCCCTACGGTTGTGACCCTTGAGCCGCCTGAGGACTCGAAGACCTAGTAGCGGCCGCCGCGCTCAGCTGCTACAAGAAAGACATGTCGGGAGATGAGGAAGCGCAAGCATAAGCTCAGGGGCTCGACCATGGGAGTTCTTACCGTTGCGCGGGTGGCCCATTCAACGTGGGGCTTTTTTCAGCCTCTTGCCCCTGCTGCCTGTGGTGGCTTCTTCTTCCCTTTCTGTTTTGCTCTCGCCTGTCGGGCGGCAGAGTAACTTCTCGCCGCCTCAGCAGCTCCTAATGATCCTGCGAACACAACGAACGATCAGGGAAAGGCACCGATGGTGTGCAAACTGAAGAACGGCTTGGGAGTGCCTACCTCGGCCCTCCGGTGTAGTATGTTTTTTGGGACAGGGTCGTCGAGGGTATAGTCGTGCGCTCCTTTCCCGAACATCTCATTCATCCTGGTGGCGACCCAGGATTCCTTCGGCGCTGCAAAGAGGCAAACCGTCAAAGGGACCGAAGGTCGAATTCAAGCAAGTCCCCAGGGCAAGAAGATGCACCGGATGTACCCTCGCGGGTCATGTCGTCGCGCCCCGTGATCTCGTAGAACGGATGTTCCCTCTTCCGAAGGGGGAAAACCCGGTTCCTCAAGAAGTCGCAGGCGATCGCCTACCCGGTAAGGCCGCGCATGGTGCAGATGTGTATGGCAGCGATGGCCTCTTTGTCGACCTCCAGGTCGTCCGCCTCCGGTGTCTCCTTCTTCCCGGCGATGGGGGTTCCGTCGAACGACAGCGCGCCGATCTTCCCCTTCTTCAAATAGAACCACCGCTCGGTCCACGGACCGAGGGAGTCCCGAGACTGGATTTTGGGGAAGGCCCATGGAATCCCCGTCCGCAGCCGGAAGTAAAGGCATCCGACCACGGGGTCCTTCCCAGAGCGGAATAGATTGAAGAACGAAAAAAGAGCGAGGGGGTGGGAAGGATTCCAAGGAACCCCTCGCACAAATGCAAGAAGATAGAGAGGAGGAGGATGGAATTGGGCACCAAGTTGATGAGCTCTATCTCACAGTGGGCAAGGACTGCCGCCATGAAGTCGCTCTCCGGTGTCCGCAGTCAAGAGCGCCAGAGTGCTCTTGCAAGCATAAGCTCATCATCCTCGATGTGGTTCGGTCTCGCCATCTGGCAACCGCCACATCGCTGAGTCGAGCAGCCCCAGACTCTCGAGCTCCTTCATCCTCGCCAACGACATGGTGCTTCTTCCAAGTTTCGCCATGGCGGCCGCTTTCAAGCTTGGTCGAGGAAGGGAGGGTCACTCGGGCAAGGGGCTAGGTGTCGAGGAGCACGAGGAAATCGAGAGTTCTTCGAAGGTCGTAGAAGGCTTGGGTTTATAGGCCCGGATCATCGTCGGTTTTAGGCTAAGGCGCCTCAAAAGGTGTGCGGTGGCGATTTGACAGGCGCAATTAAAGATCGGCGGCGGTTTCAAGGCGTTGCGAGCACTCCTCTAACTCGATCGAATTAGACTGCAAGATCGTGAAGTCCAAGGGCGCCAGTGTCCCGAGCCAAGTCTTTCTGGTGATCTCCGCCGACCTCGATCAAGGTTTAAGGAGTCCGGAAGTCTGTTCCCAACGGATGCAGGCTCGAGGTCGATCCAGGTGTCTTCCTCGACCTTGAGCCTCAGGGGCTAGCTGACGAGGACTAGGAAATTTCTGACAAGTCAATGCACGGTCAACAGGGTCCTCATCTCGGGACAATGCAGCGAAGGCCCTCGATCACGACCTAGGCGACGCTGATTCCCGCACGACCTCGAGCTTGGGCAGTGGGAGATTCTGACCCCACACGACCTCGACCTTGGCTTGAGGGCGTGCGTTTACTCGGCGGTTACCAAGACCTGCATGGTGGCATTAAGGCAGTCGTGGGCAGCATATCCGGGGCGGTTACAGCCCACCTTCAATGCGCACGAGGCCACTTCTCCGGGAATCTCTCCCGTCTGTTACAGGCAGCGTCCGGGGGGATATAAGATCTCACAAGGCATGCGTATGGGAGCAGAGAACATCAGCGCACTAGCAATAGACCAATAGCCACAAGCAAAACGCCACCGAGCCAGAACTCCACTCTCAGACTCACAACTAGTGAATTCTCCACCTCAAGGAGAAGACGGAGTAGAGCTATTACCCTCGCGGGCTCGAACCAAGATAACTCTCAGGTCATGCTCGTTGTCGCTATGCTCCGACCAACATTGCACCAAGCCAACTCCTTCGCTTTGAGTAAAGTTCATTCCTGGTCCTCAGAGGACCCGAATTTACTAATTCGGATCCACCGTATGCCGTGACTATTCCTGGATCAATGCTAGTGCATACGGCTTAACATCGGTAAGCATCACATCATACACAACGATAATAACAATAAGACTTCATTTATTTAATGTAACTAGTGTATGATCTTATGATCACTTACATTTATTCGCCTCATAGGCAAGACTAAGATAAAATAAGACAAATGCAATGAAAATCGAGAAGACGTAGTGACTCATCAAGACACCACAAAGCGATCGACAAGGCTTGGCCTAGTGACTCGCGGCCCACCGAAAGTCCTCCTCAAGCACAAAGTAAAACTCCTCCATCGTTGTTGGTTGTTAAGCAAGGGTGAGTACACCAATACGTACTCAACAAGTTGTGCATGTAATGCAATTCTATTATAACTATATGCGTGCTTATTCCAAAGGAATGGCTAAGTGGCTCATAAGCGATGGCAAGATTTTCAAACATAAGCAATATGTAGATTGAAAAGACAAGAAACAAATAATAACAAGTAAGTAGATTCAGTGATTCTCAAATAAACCCAAGTTCTCCATCCTAAATCAAGTTTTATTATCCATATGGCATCCTGCCATCCCATCCAGTTGATAAGTTTTAATTAACTACCCCTTGACTGTAATTCCCGAGCTTTGCTCAATACTGTGAGCACGGCTATCCTAATAGATTGTACACTCTACAGAGGTTATGCACTTTACCCACACGATATAACCATGCACCACACAAAGTAACGATTATAACAAAGCCTTTACAATGCATCCTCTTAACCCAAGGCTACCCGCTAAGGTTTCAACATCGAAGGGCTAAAACCACCGCAACAGGGCCCCCTCTTGCGCCATGTGAGTTTCTCCGTAACACCCTTGACTCACACCACCATGATAGCACTTAAGTTAAGTATTTGCAAATTAGTCACTAGGTGCCCCATAACAGACGTGGTCGCAAGTTTGACTCAGGTCAAAGGCTCGCAAGGTTAAGTCCTTAAGATTGATTAAAGCAAGACATACACATACCCTCAGCTCCATTGAGCCCACCCTGGCATACTTGCCCCTTCCACTTGCTTCAATCTAAGTGATTACCCTCCCGGTTGGTTACCAAGCACCACGTGCTTTTCACAAATCAATATTGTTGCGTGACTCCGCCGTCACAACAACTCAATCTCTTTGTGCGACCACACAAGGCCCACAAGTTATCATCATTGTTCCATATTCCATTAGTCAAGATTATTAAGCAATATTCCATGAACATGTGATGATGTGGCATGGCTAAGCAATTCTATTTCGTTCTAACCATCCATGTTGATTTTCTATTAACCAACTATAATTAACCAACCTAGGGTGACAAGTGGATCATGGCATACAATTTAACAAGGTAGGGTGTAATTCAAAAGGGTATAATATCTAAATCCCAAACTAGGTCAAAATCATTTGTACTCATGAAATAACAAGTGATAAGGTAAACCAAAATAGCATGCAATCTAATTTATGGGTGCAACATGATCAAAGCACAACTTGCCTTCGTAAGCTCCTGCTCCTCGATCCGAGAATAATTCCCGAGTTGTGAAATCCTTCCAAGCCTCGCGACAATTCAACGCCTCACGCGAATCGAGAGAGAAAAGCAAATAAAAACCAAAATCATAGAGCAAACAAATTCAAAAATTCAAATAAAAGCCACCATTAGAAAGATCTCAATTTTACAAATTTTTAGGAATTTGAATCACCTCAATCCGAGTTCGAATGCGAAAGTTATGAGGTGTTGAAGTTTAAAATCCTGAAAATACCTCAAAATATAAATTCCGAATTTAGCGAATTATTTTATACGGAAAAATCCCGATTTTCTCTCGACGACACGCGGCTCGTGAGCTCGTCTCCCTGATGACTGGGTCCCGCACTGTCCACATGTGTGCGCACGCATGCAGCTGACGCAGTGCCACGCGACGCCACCTCATCGCCAAGTCAGCAATACGGCCTACGTGGCGACACGCGTCAACGAACTAACAACTCACCTCAATTGGCGACGTGGCCTAATCTCGGGCGTCCGATGGCGATCCGACGGCTCCCGAAGCTTTCCGAGCGGCAATGAACGTGCGGTGGTGCTGGCGGCCGGCGCTGGGGACGACGACCACCCGAACGACGCTCCGGCGCAGCTCCGACGCGAGGAAGTGGTGATTCCGACGCGTCACGTGGTGAGGAATCCGAATCTGGTACCGGTGCGGCGGATGGAGTCCTCGGCGATGGCGCAGACGCGGCGCCAAGCTTCGGCAACTCCGGCGACAGCGTGCGACTGCTACGGTGACTCTCCGGCGATGATGCGCGAGGGAAAAGGCGCGGCGCTAAGGTGTGGTCATCAAGGGTGCTCGGGGTTTGCTTTTATACTCGGCGGGGCGCGCAATCCAAGGAAAGTCTCGGCGGGGACGAGCCGGACTCGGAGACGGCGGCGGCAGTGTCCTGGTTGAAGACGACGAACACGAGCCGTCTGATGCTCATCCAACGGCCGGATTGTTTAGGGTTTCCTATTCGGCGCAAGGATGAGGCGGGTCAAGTGGATCTTGATCCAACTATTCGAGATCCAATCCACTTAAAACCCGTCAGTCAAGACAAAGGCATGGGCCGGGCCCGTTCTTTTATTCCTAATTTACTTCGGATTTTCCTTTTAAATTAATTCCATAAATCGTTTTGATTTATTTGAGGCTTTATAAATACTCTAAAAATTCCATAAAATTCCCATAATTATTTTGAGCTATTCTGGATTTAAATAAAATATTTTTATAAAAACTTTATTTTAACTTTATGTATTTTTAATTATTCTTTGATTGAAAGAAATATTATTAAATTCAAATTAATTCCAATAAATTCCGTAAAATCCAAATAAATCCGTAAAAATCATAGAAATCATAAATAGCAATAAAATAATATTATTTAATTAAAAAGCTGAAATTTTGGGATGTTACAGTCCCCCAATCTCACTAACCCCCCATCACATTCGCGGTCAGGCGATCCCATCGTCGACAAATACCTTCACAGCTACATAGGATTTTAGCTGTAGGTAACCAAATGTACATTGCCAGACATAAAGAGCAAAAGCGAATATTTTATAGAGAATTTAAGGGCCTAACGGCCATAGTTTTACAAAAGGGTGCGGTTGGTACCAAATACATTACAAAAACACCCACATAAAAGGCTTGAGCAGACAGATCATGGCTTCAAAACCAAACTTCTTCGCCATCTACGATCTCCTGTAATTCGCTGACTTCATTGAAATCTAGAGGAAGGTAGGAGGCAAGGGTGAGTACACAACAGTACTCAACAAACCACACGAAAATTCTGAATACTATATGCAGGGGTAAACAAAGGTTGGCACAGGTTTTAAGTATTGTGGATTTAAGTTATTAAATACCAGTTTTATTTTATATTTGAAAACACAAACCAAATAACAGGTAATACCATAGGGGTTATTTGCAAAGTTCAAATTTACGATAAGTTCTGTTTATGAAAACTACATGAGCATGGTTACAGGAATCACTCTAGATTAACTTAGCTTCATTAACCAAAAGCACGGCGTATTCGAATACCATTGATATCACTCTGCAGAGCTGCTCAACTTTACCCACAAGATATCTACGGCCGTCAGTGCCACGCGATTAACATGCAACTTAAATGCATGCGACTCGACCGAGATGATCATAGCCTTTTGTTGGACTTTCCTTCTTTAGCCCCTATCCAGTAGATTACGAGGATCCATAGTCTCCAGGACCCACTAGCCAAGACGGGAGACACGATCTGGTCAACTGAGGATACCTACTATTGTGAGAACCGGTGAATAGCTACCCCATTCCCGTTCCACCCCAGTCGCTCCACGATCCATTCTCCTACCAGAATAGTAGCTACCTCCTATAGGTATTCCAAAGGGAAGTACAATGTACTGAGCTATGTTGGAACAGGTCAATAGAGCTACCCGGCCCAACTTATGGTTGAGTGGGAATTGAAGTTATTTACTTTGCCCAAGAGGGTCAGTCCTTAAGTGCCTGAGACTTAGCCAATTACATACTACAAGCCATGGTACCCATCGTACCGACCACCACACCACATCCTGACTTTGTCATCGGTTGGGGGTCAGACCAGCATCCACCTCCCGTGGGTAGCCCAACACTGTCCCCCTAACCGTGGTAATTTTTGAAAATCACCCAAGCTATCCCTCAGAGATTTTAAGTAATTGAGCTAAAGGTGAAATTATATTAACTGCTAATTTACGATGGTTCAGTATTTTATAGCCTAAGTGAAAGTGCATCTAGGCCCTTTTAATGATTTTGGTGAATAATGACAACAGGATTAAGTGACTAATGAGATTTGTAAGCTGTGTTAGCAGATTATCGCATCCGGTGATAAAGTCTCGGAGCAAAGGGTCACCCTCAAAATAAATGAGAAGAAGGCATTTTTAGACTAAATATTGCGCATGTATTTTATTTTTTTTATTGAGTCTAAGGATAGCCATACTATAAAGAGGGATATGACGAGAAATAACTTTAGAATGACTCTATGTGCTCAATGATGGATCCTAGTTATCAAAAGTATCAAAATATCGAGTCTTAGAAGTTTTTGCTCAAATTCATTCGGAGTATCCGAACTTGAGTTCGGAATGTCCGAATAGACCCTCTCGGTTAGCTCTGAAAAATCTCCATTTGGAATGTCCGAAGATTACTTCGGAGTATCCGAGTGGACACTCTCTGTTAGAATGAGAAATTTTCATTTTCAAGCCAAGTCCTACTTGGACTGTCCAAAGATTTGTTCGGAGTATCCGAACACTTCTGACTGTCCGAATTAATGTTCGGACTATCCGAGCTTGGTCGCTCTGTCACTTGTTATTTAACCCGTTCGGACTATCCGAACTTGAGTTCGGACTGTCCGAACTGACTCGTGGCTGAGTAAAAATGGCTAGTTTTGGGAAGGCTATAAATGCCTCTCCCCTCCCACCTACCAGGAGATGACTTCATTTCAAATCATTTATTGCACTTCCTCATCCTCTTGAGCTCTAGCATTCACTCCCCTTTTGAGCTTTGAGTCTTGAATCAATAGAGGGAGAGTGAGAAGAAAGATTGAGAGATTGAAGAGTCCTAGATCCATCTTGAGCACCAAGTTCATTCTCTCACGGATTTCTCGCCAATCTTTTACTCTTGGAGGTTGAGAACTCCTAGACGGCTAGGAGTTGCCGTTGTGCTCTCAAGCTTAGTGTAGAGAGCCACCGGAAGTTTGTGAAGGTTGGATCCACCTCCGAAAGGGAAGGATTCAAGAAAGAAATCGGTGAGTGCTTTGTGCAACACCGGGAGGATTAGGGTTGAAAGAGACCCCGGCTTGGTGCTGCCTCAACGGAGACGTAGGATCCCCTCAAGGATCTGAACTTCGGGTGAAAAATCTTTGAGCTTTTGAGCTTTTGACCTTTGTTGGGTTTGATTCAAATCTTGGCGATTCACTTGGTGATCTATTTTGAGTAAAGTTTATTGGTGGTTATTCAGCTCCTGCAGGTATTCTAGGCCAACAAATTTCATTTGATGCATCTACTCTCCTCCAAATAGCCTAGATCTACCTTTTTGCGAGTTGTGTGCTCTGAAGCATTCGGACTATCCGAACTAACCTTCGGATTATCCGAACTGCTCGGACAGTCCGAAGCCTATTTCGGATACTCCGAACAGTTAGTTTTCGCTGCGATTTAAATTTAAATTTTGAAATGCCTATTCAACGCCCCTCTAGGCGACATCCCGATCCTTTCACTAAGGTAAGAAAGGAAGTAAGGCGTAACAGTAGGTTCAACGTTGGGTTATAACTAATCAAGTTATTCTAAACTATCTCCTTTTTAGTTTTCTAAGATACTAGAAATAATGCGGTATGGAAAATATACATATACTGTAGTGGAACTAGGTTCAAAATGTTCAAGGGTGTGGCTTGCCTTGAGGGGTCGAGGGATCCCCTAGAGGGAAGTAGTCACAGTCGCATCTGGTCCCGTACGGGTCCTGCTCCCAGCATGGCTCCGAGAACTGTTCCTGCTCCGAGAACTGCTTCAAGGGCTGCCCTAATATCGGATCTAGAGCGAAAACAGAAATTGAATCGAAGAGAGAATGGCCAGAAATAGAACGAAAGGACATTTTGGGGATTTTGGAGACTTAGTTTGGCAGAATGGAGATTATTTTCGGACTCAGCAGCTCGAACTGGAATTTTTTGGGGATTTTCAAGAATTTTTAATTAATTTCTGAATTTATTTGAAAATTAAAATCCGAAAAATAAATAAAAGAAAAAGGAATTCCAGGGGTGGGCCGCCTAGTGCCACGAGGCCTACAGTGCACGCATCTACCATGCGCTGGGCTGCTTGCTATGGCCATATTGCCCACAAAGTGGCAAGGTGCCTACCAAGCGGGAGGCCGAGGATAGCATGCGGGGCCCTCTGCACGAGACGCTGGCTGGTGGGGCCCCGGTGTTAGCGAGAGGAGGCGAGCACGACAGCGAGAGGCAGCCGGACGCGGAGAAGACGAAGGCGGCGCGAGGGAAAGGAGGCGCCGGAGGGGAAGAAAGTAGAGGGGAAGGGGAGAGCTCACCTCAGCGAGTTCGATGCAAGGCAAAATGGAGCTTAGGGGGAATTTATAGGGGTGGGGGAAGAGAGAGGCAAAGGGGCTCCGACGAGGGCGTGGCACGACCGGAGCGATGCACGGGCATGTGCGGGGAGGAGGTGGATGCATGCGGCACGACGGGGCAAAAAAGAGGGGGCTAGGGGGTAGGGGCGTGGCGCGAGGCGGCGGGCAGCGAGGCAATGTGCGAGGGCGAGCAGACGGCGCCAGTGACAAAGGAGATGGGGCGAAAGCGCGGATTGGGCCGGAGGAAGCGGCCACGCGAGGCAGCCGGGAGTAGGGGCGCGGATCATGGAGGAGGGTGGGCAGGCAGGCAAGGCCCAAGGAGAAGGCACCGAGGGGAAAAAGGGGAGGAAGCGGCCAGAAAAAGAAATGGGCCAGAGGCCAAACGGGCTGGGGAAAAATGAAATCCGAAAAAGTAAAGCGGAAAACGGGAGGACTTTCCCAAAATGGAAATTTTCAAATAAAAGTCAAATAACTTCGAGTAAAATTCAGAAAAAAATCAAATAAAATTCCAAATAAATTATTTTGAAATTTTTGAGGTTATTTCATGATCTCACAGGCAACAACAATTAGTTTGGCGACCGCGGCCGAAGGCTAGAGTTAGGATAGGTGACGGCGCTGGCCGAACGACGATGGTTGAGGCTAGGGCCGAGTCTTGGAGGAGGCGCTGAATCAACGCCAAGGTGAGGTGGCGAATTGAGCGTTTAGTGGCGCAGGTGGCCACCGGGCAACGCGTTCTCGGCGGCACCAGCCGGTGCTCCGCTCCCTTCTTTGATCTTTCTTCCTCCCAGCAACTAGTAGCAATGAAAGACCATCTCTTATGAAGTTTCGATGTGCTATGTTTAGTTTGATACCTTTCTCTATGAAATTTTCTTTGAATGTTTGAACCAATCTGTTTTTAAGAAAATTTGATCGGAGTTTTCGATATGTTCTTCTGTCTCATTTTCTTTGTGAATTCTAGTCATTTCAAAGTTTCTATGCCTACCCTCTTCTATGCAGGATACTCTACAATTCGTCAGTTCCACTGATTGCAGCGTTCAGTCTGAATTCAGAACATTCTAGTGCAATTTTTTGTCTTGAACCAAATGATGCATTGCATTTATATACTGCTACTGACACGAACCAAGCAAATTCAGTTTCTAGCTATCCCATTTTCTAATGACATTGTACTTTGATACCATTTGTCCATTTACGATTACGTTGTAAGTTTTTGAACCAAACACCACACACGAAGCTATAGGCCATGTTGGAGGAAGACGGCACTTTAGTCAACACATCATGAGAGACACCCCCAAGTCCCGATGACTCTCCAGTGGGTGATAAGGGAAGGCCTCCCCACACCTCGTGGGAGTTCCCCCGTGCATTGTGGACACACCCCTTGGGCATGCCCCGCGGGATGTCCCCTCACGTCTCCACGGGCGCGCTAAGGGAGGAAAACATACCAACTCCCAAAAGGGAGGCCTTGTTCACCTTATACCTCGTGATCATACCCCCAAGGAGTGCCCCGCGGGAGGTCTCTTCCTACTCCGAGGGAGTCTACGGGAGACCTCTTAGTCCGCGGGTGTCTACGGGATACCCCCTCCTACCCCCGCGGGCGTGCTATGGGCGTCACCCCCTACTCCGCGGGCGTCTACAGGTGTCCCTCCCTACCCCCACAGGCGTGCTACGGGCGTCACCCCCCTACTCCGCGGGCGTCTACAAGTGTCTCCCTCCTACTCTAGGGGAGCCTACGGGAGTCACCCCCTACCCCGCAGGCGTGCTCCAGGAGGCTTCCTCATACCCCTCGCGGGCTCTCTAGAGGTATCTGAGGGGTCATCAGCCCCCAAAGGGGTCTCAACGAGTCTCCTGGCCACGGGGCGCCTGGCAAGACCTCTGGCCATAGGGCACTTGACAAGGCTCCTGATTCAAGAGGGCACTCCCCAGTTGCCCATGAAGATAGGTGGGCACCATCGAGCCGCTTGGGACCAATCGCCAAGTAGGGTCCCAAAGTCCCCTATGGGGGCCTGGAGTCAGAGACTTGCCCCTGCAAAGCGGTGACATGGGAACCACTACCTCTGCTTGGGAATGACCAAGATGCCCTCGCTCAAGCCACTACAGTAGGAGTAGGATAGTATTTTTGTGTAATAGGCTGGGCGCCTATAAAACCCCGCTGTAACCCCTACATGTAACCTAGACTCTCATTGAATATAAAATTTGACAAGTGGTGTGTCCCGTGAGAGCCTAGACTAGGGGCCCTCTGCTCCTCCTGGGGGACACGCCGATAGGAGTAGGGCACTTCCTTAAGCGCCCGAACCTGTATAATTCTTGTGTTTGCCTTGTCTCTTTTGGACGGTGGCCCGTAAGACGGCCAGCGTCCCCCCTCTCTCTTGTGTCTTGTTCCTAAATATACGATAGGCCAAAAGTTGAGGCACCGATCTGCAAAACTCAACAGTTGGTGCTAGGGGTGAAAACGGGTTTGATATGGGCGGATACTGTTTTTTCGTATTCTAACTCATATTTTTTTCGGGATTTGGAACCGAATACGAGCTAGCCAGATCCGGATACGAATCCAGATAATTCGAGATACAGACACGGGTCAGATATGTGACGGATTCGGATTGGGAACGGATAGAGATATACGGATAGCACACATATACATTGAGTAATATATGGTGAATCAAATCACATAAATACATGACAATAATAGCAAGTTATATTCAACGAATTGGAAAAACACTGCCTAAAGCCCTAAACCAGTATGAAGTTAACAGAACAGACTTCTTTTCTTTGCCCAGTTTATTTTTGTGCTTGTGTAAAAAATATACAGAATAGACCCATTGCAGTCTATAGGTTATGCACACAAACAGTTGAATAGAAAATATTGATTTGACTAATGTTATCTATATTTTACATAGTTGGAGGATAGCTATATCACCAACTTGTTTTCACAATACAACTATATGTCACGCAAATAACACTGATTCTCCAGAAACTCACAACATTGGAATTTGGAAGCTTTAATTCTAGAAGAAATATTCTTTATCAGTTGGCAAACATATATTCTAGCTAAAAAAACGCTGATAGCTTTGGCAATTTGGGGCCACTTCACTCTAACATTGTTCGGCCTCCTTCCTTGGACTTGGACATGAAGAAGATAGTCTACTTAATGAATCTATGGACACAATGACACAAATTGCAATCTATTTGAGAGGCTTACACATGAAGAAGATCAGATCTAGGACTGGGAGACGCCGTCGGGTGGTGGAGGGAGATGCTACTGGGGGAGTCGCCGTGCTGTGGTGGAGGGAGACGCCGCTGTGCTAGGGTGGAGGGAGCCACCGTGCCGAGGTGGAGGGAGCCGCCGAGGGGGGAGTGGAGGGAGACACCGTTGTGCGGGGTTGGAGGGAGACCTCGCCGTGCTAGGGTGGAGGGAGACGCCGCCGTCCGTCAAGGGTGGGGTGAGGCGGCGAGCCAAGACGCCGATCACGCCCCCAGTGGTGCTCGGGTAGGGGTGCTGGGGTGGGGAATAGCCGGTCTCACACAGCCTCTCAAGTTGCAAGTTCGCAAGTCGCATGGCCATTACGGTTTACCGGTTTAGGGAATGGGAATTGGGATTGGCTGGATGGGCCAGGAGCCAGGTCGCCAGATGGGGGGCTAGATGGGCCAGATCAAAACGGATATCTAAATTGGTGAATATCCTATATCCAAATCCTGACCCATATTTCCCAGATACTTCATGCTCTGAATTCGATCCGGTATCTGGTTTCAAATACCCAGATCCGGATCTGACTAGATATCTAAATCCATCCCAAATCCGGTCACGACTGGATCTGGATCTAGATCGAGCGGATAAAATCCGACCCGTTTTCAAGTGTGCTAGGAGTCACACGAGGACCAAGGAGAAGAAGCATCTCGTGGTCGGCATGCGAGACCGGAACTTGTGCGTCCCCAGTGGCAGTGTAACTACGCACAAGATAGGCGTACCATGCACGTCGCAAACTCGCAAAATCCTTGGCTGCCGTGACAACTATGCGGGGGCCTTGCCGATTGCCAGCAAGGGCACTATCTCTGATAAAACTTCAAATCATTCATAGATAGACTTAAATTTCTATATAATTGTTTGTGATGATCTCTCACACAATTAATGGACAGTCTATACAATAGTACAAACAGTCTAAAACCATTTATAAGACTGTCTATTAAATAACATACAATACTTTTCGCTCTCCTCCTCTCTCTTCCACATCATCTAAAATCATACATGTCATTAGTTTGCAGACAGCTGACGTGTACCATTGTACATGCTCTAAGTGCCAAGAGCTACTGGAACTCGAAGGCCGCCTAGTTGCCTACGCATTCCGGTCCTTGCGTAGTTGCTGTCGCACGAAGTTGGCCGCTGGGCCACGGGCATAGCCTTCGGTGGCCAACCTTTTGTGTGACTCGCAACAGCGGTGATCACCTATGGGCATTGGCGTATACTAGCACAATACGAATGGCACTTTCTATAGCCACGGCCCAACCGCACACTGGTTCACAACTCCAAGCGCTGTAAAAGCATGAGCATGGCATCGTCTTACAACATGATGCATCAGTAGAGTTGGTAGTGGCGGATGCATGAGGGTGCGCGAGGGGGCTAGTGCACGGGCTCTGCCCCTCGTGCCCCCCTTCCCTAGGGATTGTTGCCTTTTTTTGGTGGGAGTTGGCGATAGGGCACTCACTGGCGGAGGCACGGGGCATAGGAGACGGGAGGAGGAAGTCACCGATTGAGTTCGAATAAGAGCAGAGTCTGCGTCCACGGACCACGATTCCAGTGTGGTGCTACCAGACCAACTCACTAGACAACTAGCCATAGCCCACAATCTAACTTGAACCAAACCAAATCCGTAGTCTTCCATCCTTGATTCCCTAATCGAATCCTTAGATCCCTAATCAAGTCTCGGGCGAGAGACGACTCACTAGTAGACTAGCTCCAACTCGACGTGAGAGCCATGAGGCAACGGAGGGGGCGAGGCCCGTGAGGCAATGAAGGGGGAGGAGCCGAGCTACTGTGCCACCGGGTGGGTAGGCACTGACAAAAAGGGGAGGCCGGAGGTGGGGACCGAGCTGCTGCACTGTTGGGTGGGGGAGGCGTCGAGTTGGGGGAGGAGCTGAGTTGGGGAAGGCACTGACGGAGGGCGAGGTGGGGGGACTTAGTCGCTGCGCCACCAGGTGGGGGAGGTACCGAGTTGCTTAGCCACTCCGTCGATGCCTCAGAGAAGATAGCCAGTAGGGA
Source organism: Guadua angustifolia (assembly GCA_036346375.1). NCBI lineage: Eukaryota > Viridiplantae > Streptophyta > Magnoliopsida > Poales > Poaceae > Guadua > Guadua angustifolia. Next base: position 28,922,150 of record CM070519.1, read on the forward strand.
GAAGAATGAGGCAGTGGGGACTGGGGAGTTGTCAGTGGATAAGGTAATTTTTGTTTTTTATTTTAATTATTGGTGCTAAATCGATTACACTCTAAGATGGTTAGTACAGAAACTTGACAAAAAATCACAATAAATTCACCACAAAATGACACTATATAATTAAAATTACCAGTTGATTAGTAAATTGTAAAGACAATACAATGTCACTGTACCAATTGAAGATTATCCCAAAGAAATTAGATTTCAAATGAGGCAAATGGCGACAAAGGGGACCCCTCGGGGCTCAGCAAGCAATGGAGGGGCGCGCAGGTGGGCGACGGTTCACCTCATTGAGCACCCTCTTTATTTTTATCCTGCGTATGCCACTAAGAGTGGCAGTCTCAAAAACTTGGGTACACCACAACTGTAACAATGACTGGTCAGGTAGCATTATGTCAAATGCATCCTTCTCAGCTTGGCTGGTCGAGGCCTAGCCTCGACCATGTGTGGTGTGTGCGTGGCTGGCCAAGCCTTGCCAAGCTGTGTGAGGGTGAGTGGCTAGGCAAGCGACGTGTTGGAGGATGCGGCATCACGGTTGTCCTTCTCAATGTGGCTGGTCATGTCTGGTCTTTTCCATGCACAGTGTGCATGGCTGCCCAGCTCTATGGTTGCAATGTCAGGGGGAGCAGCTCGATAGGCAACGTGTGGATGAGTAGCTTGGTGGGTGACATGTCAATGACATGACGTCCCACACTGTGGGTCAGCCATAGTCGTGGCCATGCATGATGTGTGTGGCTGACTGCATGAGGGTGGGAGACCTGACGTTGGCAACGGCGAGTGGGCTAGATCATCTCGAAAGACCATCAACCCATAGCAAGTGGCTTAGGCATCTAATCTACTGTTACTCCAAACATCTCATCAATTGTGCACTTCTATTCCTACCAGCCGTAGCCATATGTCTTGCCTCCTAGCCGTTGTTGCCCTCACTAGCTTTTGGCTACCGTTGGCTGTTGGGGAGTATACCACACTACCACAGTTAAGAGGGATGAAGAGTACTAGTGGGAAGACTCACTGTACGTGCGGACTAGTGGAGCTGTCACGTCGGCAGGGAGATGGATACCGCATGCCACTGTCTACAGGGGAGAGAAATGTTGGCGTGGGAGCCTAAGGGAAGAGAGGAGCATGGGCGGTGGTGTAGGGAGTGAGAACGGATTGCAAGATGTTAATAAACAATTCCGGCATACCCTTCTGAGTTGTTAGAGGTATTATGGTTGAAAGGTACTGGGAAAGTATAAGGCAAGTATTAGAGAAGTATCAAAAATTATTTTATTTTTTGAAAATCATGAAATTTACTAATACGGGCAAGATATGTATCCAACCATATCCAATACCGATATGCCAGTTTTCTAAAGTATCCAAGTAACATAGGCTAGGATTTGCGCACTAGCAACATCGAAGTCCGTGAGGCCAAGAAGACAAACCTAGAGCCCGTTGGAGCCAACTCCTTAGTCACTTCAGACACTAGATAATCTATGCACCTCATCGCTTCTTAGCCTTATGAGATGCTAAGAATAGGAGCACGCCAATGCCAGTGGAGCCCATGCATTGTGGCTCCGGAGAAGTGAAGAACGCAAAGGTGTCGTTGCTTTTGGATCCCATGCGTGCTGGCTTCGAGGTATCCGAGAACTCGAAGGCGCTAGTGCCACTAAAGCCAACGGGGCTGGGTGACAATGGCAACTAAGGAGCCAAAACCCCAAACCCGTCGCTAGCGGCAAATCCCATGGCAGTTAGCGACTGCTCCGATGAAGCCAAGAAATCAAACGCACCTGTAACATTCAGTTTTTCGAATTTCTTGAATTTGAATTTCAAAATCTAAACCCATGGAATTTTGCTCGAATTTAAATCAGCTTAAATTAGATTTTCAAAAGTCAAAAGAATTTAATTGATTAATTTATAACTCAAATTAATTATTTATTATTTTATTTGGGTTCCTTATATTTTATTTGATTTTTCTGTATTTTTGGAGATTTTTCTGAATTTATTCGCTATTTATTTGAATTGTTTGATGTTTATTCGGATTTTGTGGAATTTGTTAATCGGAAATCCTAATTAAAAACCTTTTTCTCCTCCGTGTGGGCCGACCCACTATTCATCGCATGTCTGCTTACTATTCACCTCACCACCGCCTGCTCGCATCCTCGTGCCAACACCAAACCCTAACCCCGCCACGCTCTCGGTGCTGATCGCCGATCCTCGGCTCTAAGCTGCCACGTCGCCTCGAATTCCGCCGCCAGAGACCACCCGCCAGACCAATCTCGACTTCGTGTCGTTTTCCCGCACCCTAGGCTACTTAAGGCATTTAGTCAGCCGCCTCTAGGGTTCCTCTCCGCCGCACCTTTTCCTCTTTCTCTCTTGGTGGAGACGCCTGCTCGAGGAAGCTTGACCTCGCCGGTTCTCCGCCGTGACCGAGCCCTTCTCCGTGTTTTCCTTCCGCTCAGAAGCCTCCGGTGACACCAGTAGTACCAACGAAGTTCTCCGCTCCATTCTCTACCTGCTCGCTTTGTCTCTTGGCTAAAACGCCGACTCTCCGCCGCTTCCTGCATCGTCTTCCCCAAGTCCGCGCGTTTGCCGCCACCCCGCCGTCGTGTTCTACTCATTACTCCCGGCCGCGTGGGGTCGCTCGGATCTGCTACCAACGGTCGGATCTGCAGCGTGTTCTTGTAAGCCTCGCCTCACCGCCACATCGCTTAGTCAACCTCACGTGTCCGCCGCGTGGCGCCACCGTATGCCCTAGCTTCCGTGTGGCCGCCACATCAGCCGAGTCCAGTCGCCGTGTCGCGGTGTTGCAACATGCCAGCGCCACGTGGCGCCGCGTGCCGCCCGCAGCGCCACGGCATCGCCACGCCGCTGTTTACGCGCCGTATTGCCCCCGTCACCGCCACGCGTCGCCCACATGTCCGCCACATCTGCGCCAGATCACCGCTACACCACACGTGTCGGCCACATCACCACGATCGGCCGCTACCGAAGTTAGTCGCCACCGTGTTCGCCATGTGTTGCCCGTCACCACGTGTGCGCCACCTCATCGCCAGATCTGCGTGTCCGCCACGCCACCGCGCCATGTCATCACCACGCCAAGATTTTGGTTGCCCCGGGATTGCCATGTCACCGCCACGCCACCGGCACATCGCCTCTAACACATACGTGGTTGCCTCGTCAGCATGATTAGTCACGTACCCGTGAACTGTTCTGTGAACTTGGTTCACGTAGACCTAGCCGATGACAAGTAGGCCCCACATGTCAGTGGCATTCGATTAATTGTTTTTCCAGTGATTTTTCCCGAATTTCCGAACGCAGCCAATCATCGCCCGACACTTGTCACCCCTTAATCATTTTTCTGATTTTATCTCCATTTAAACTTTGGAAGGCCCGTTCTCCTCCGTTCGAACTCCGATTTGAACGATTCAAATTTCTAAATTCATATAAAATCAAGATCTATCTGCTGGTATCATTTATATGAATTTTTGGATTTTATTTATTTCGGTTTTATTTATTTTTGCCTCGTTTTGCGTGTTACGCGTGTAGACGGCGTAGCGGTTGAGCAAGAGGAGTATCCAGTGGAGGCTACAGCAGCGGGAGAGGGAGAAGGCAAGTCTCCTTGACCATGTTGAACCTAAATTTATGAAATGCTATTTTGTTTTTTTTAAATTATTGCATGCTAATTGAATTATGAATTGTATTTTAATGTCATTTTTAAATGCTTAGGTAAATGCCAAATTGTTATAACCACATTGATATTCATGTTGACAACCATTGACACCTTAGGAAAACTAATCACTGTAGTTAATGGTAATTAATCTTGCTATGGGAACGGTAGAAAATGCTTAGCCATGCTTAATCACGTTGGTACCTTACCATTATGGAAATGATTTCATTCTTGATTAACAATGAATTGTGAAATGTAAGGCAATTGGTGTTGCTGGTATTAATTTGAAAATAAAAGTGAAAAATGATTTAGACCGGGGCGGATTGGTTGAATGGCGGGTGCGGAATGCACAAAAAATTTTGGAATGTGATTGTCCGCCCTAGTCAATTAAGGACCGGTCGTGTGTTACCATGGGCCATGCTATACAGTACAACCACATGTCTATATGGGTACGACTGCTAAGTAATTTGCATGTATCGTTATTTGACTTCGCCAAATGGGTCATCGGGTTTGTCGGACGGCACTTGCAAGGCGCAAGAGGGGCTTCGGATCGGCGGAGGTAGCCCTACCAATGGTGGAACCTTAGCGGGTGAAGTCGGTAGCGGTATATGCATTGTAAAGGCCTTGTCATGATCTCCCTGCCGACACACCAAAGGAAGTGTGTTAATTGCATGCTTGGCGCAAAGGGTTGATCATGTCGTGTGGGTAAAGTGTACCAGCTCTGCAGAGTCTTTAAAACTACTTGAGTAGCCGTGCCCACGGATAAGGGCAAGCGTGGAACGTTTTCACATAGTAGATTTTCTGGTTTTGGTTTTTAATGGAAAAATGATGATTTGGTTTAAAAGGAAAATGTGGTTGGGAATCCGTAAGCGGCTAGAGCTTCCGGATATTAGTTTGGCGGCTAGAGCCAACCAGGTAGTTGGAACCTGGAAAATTGTTATATTTTAATTTTAATTAATTATGCTATTTACATTTTGTTAAATGCTGCTTTATGAAATTATTACTTGTATTTAAATTTCAATTTCGCTTTATGCAAATGAACCCTATATGCTTCCTTTGTTTAAGCCTTGCATTTAGTTAATTGCATTATGTTTCCAAGACTTGCGAGTATGTTGCATACTCACCCTCGCTTTTATTGCGGGGGGCTGCTTATTCCATAAAGCAGATGATGGGAGAAGGGGTGAGCAAAGAGCCTGTGATCCACCGTTCGACATTTGTGCTGGAGACTTTGAGGAGGAGGACGACTCGTTCTTCTAGGGAGCGCACCCCAGTCGGTTGCCTGTGGGCACACTGAGTGGCTCGATTTTGTTCTACATTTCCGCTGTTACTTTTACACTTAAGCCGTAAGGCTTCATACTTGTAATAATGTGATGATGGATGTTTATGTTGTTACACTCTTTTGCTTAATACTGTTATGAATGTTATGATATGTCTGTGTTATCATCACTGTATGTTGTGTGCGCTAGCTGTTCCTGGACTAGCGCGGTTGAAACACAGAGGGGTCGGATTTGGGTAAATCCGGGTCCTCACAGCACCTCTGTTGTTGGAACTCATCAGCGTCAATGGTCGCTTCTACGGATGTAAAGAACATGATCACCACCGCCATCGCCTCCACTTACGCCTTAGCGCCAAAGACCGATTTAAAATTTCAATGGTGCATCCTGTAGGATTAAGGATAATTGACTAGAGGGGGTGAATAGGTTGTTTCTAAATTTTTAATCCTAATTGCACTTTGTTAAGTTTCTAAGTGAAGATTTGCAATTAATAAAAATTTACAATTATAACTTCTAGTGATCACAAGTACTTTAGCAAGTTAAGTATGAGTAATAAAGGATTCTAGTTCCAAATATATTCAAATTGCTAGAAATAAGAATTTAGCACAAGAATAATAAATGCAAGTCACAAAAAAATGAGAGACAAGAAATTTTATCCCGTAGTCTCGGAGACTTGCCGATCTTCCCTAATCTACGTTGAGGTGACTTGAACTACTTTAAGCCGGCTCCACCCGCTTGAGCCTTTCTCGATCACTCATGATAACTCTTCCCCACTTCGGGTAGGTGAGCTCCTTGCCTTCACAAACGATTGGGTCTTCTCGCAAGTTTTCTTGAGAAGATCACCGATGCCACTTGGCTCCAAGCCGTCTAGAAGGTGTCAACCTCCAAGAGTAATAAGTTTTGATGCTTGCTCGAGGTCAAATTTGAGTGTCTAAGGCTCAACATTAAATACACCACTTAATTTTTGCTCCTAACTCTCTTAAAGTGTGAATTGAATGCACAAAGAGTTTTGGAGACTAGCTAGAGCTCAAATGTGATCAATGAGGTCCAAGACATGCTCTAAAATGTAGGTGGGGGTATTTATAACCCCCACCAACCAATTCTAACTGTTGACCAAAATCGACTTGTGGTAGGGTCATATACGCCTTGGGCCGCAGATGACCAGACCCTCGCTGCTCTAACAGTCATTATTGTGCATTTAATGCCAACAAGGATGACAGTTGGTCACATATTTGATGACCGGAGGGGGTCCGGTCATACCGGTGACCGTTGGTCACATGGCCGATATGACCGGAGGGTCCCCGGTCATACTGCCTACCTCAGGGCAAAAGTCACCTATTTTATGAAAAACGCACTGCCCATGTGCCCGGTCATACCAACGGCCGGTATGACCGAAGGGGTGATAGCATCAAGGCCCCTTCAATTTTTATCATGTTTTATTAAATAGTTTTGGTGTTGATGACCGAGTTAATAATTCCTCACACTATGAAGAGCATATGCTGAAATCATGGATGAAGCTAGTTGGACAAACAAGATTAAGGTATTTGATTACTAGTTCATGACTTGGGAGTTGATTTAAGTCAAATAGCTAGGATTATTTTTCGCTTTGGCTATACTATAAAGAGGGACTTTGCACAAGTTGGTAATTTGGTTCACTAGGTTAAGACAAAACTAGACTGCTTGGAGTTAAATCATTTAGTCTTTCTGCTCCTTGAACCAAAATCCATATATACAACAAGTCCAAACTATGTGACAGACCGAATTGTAGTTATTCATTTCTCATTCTGTCACAAAATAGTCAAAGTCCTTATCTCAAACCAAAGTCAGTCCAGTTTAACATCAAAATTCACTTGAGTCAAATTCTATTCATTTCAAAGGACCAAACCTCATGTTCTCATATACCTAAGTCCGTAGTGAAAATTTCTTGAAGAAATTCAGCTATCTAGTTTTGCCCATCTATGACGGACCAAACTTTTTGGTCCGGCATACATGTACTTTCAACTGACCTAAAGCTTCTCCGATACCCATCTATGACGAACCAGATTTTTTGGTCCGCCATACACATACCTTTGTCAATCCAAAATTTCTAAGTTGTCTATCTATGACGGACTAAATTCAAAAATAACTATCTTTTCTGATAGGCAAAACTTTGATATTCATTCCTTGAATTCATGATCAAAATCATACTCCATTTCAGAAAATTTCTCATTTATGATGGACCAAATGTTGCTAATTCGAAATTTAGTCCATGGCAAATTCAAATATCTTGATTAAACTCGTTTTTGTGTCAAAAACGGTCCATAGCTACTGATCTCAGTCATAACCCATCTATGACGGACCAAATTTTTTGGTCCGCCATACATGTAAGCTTCATATTCCTCTGACGGACCAAACTTGTTGAATTCCCCTTGCATGACGGACCAAACTTTTTGGTCCGCCATAAATATATAAATTTGGTCCGTGATACATATGATCAGTATCGCTAAGTCTAAAAGTTTAGTCCGCTGTAAACGTGTGTTTGCTCAAATTTGACACTCTGACACGTGCAACGGTCACTGTGGTAGGTACAACGGTTATATTCATCAGAATTGGCTATATAAGCATTGCCTGAGCCATCTACCAAAGAACTTTTTGAACTCCTTGACAATTTAGCATTCAAAAGAGCTCTCATTCACAACAAGGAGTCTGTGCTTCACTCTGAAACTCAAAAACCTCATTTCTTCTAAGTGTTTAGCTCCAAGCTTGTGTCTAGCAGTGTGTTTGAGTGAGTGAACCAAGAGACAAAACTTGTGCAAGTTTATTACTCTTGTATCTCGGTGATCCTAGACAGCTTGGAGGAGGTGAAAAGTGCGACCTGTCCAAAGAAGCTCATGGAAGGCCACTTTTGGTTGTGAAGGGTTTGTAGCTCACCTCACTGGAGTGGTGAAAGAGCTACCCGAGTGATAACCATAGCTACTGCGACTAGCTGTGGTGAAGCTATACTTCGAGAGAAGTGCTTCAACGTGGAGTAGAAAAAGGGCTCCGAACCATGCGATAAATACTTGTCTCATTCTGTTCTTTGCGTTATATTGTGTTGCTTTCGCTGTTATTTCTATTTGCATTTACCTCTGCTACATTTTGATTTTAAGTCATTCACTCACATAGAATAGTTCACTGTAATTAAAGAATTAAAAATTTGAAGAGTTGCCTATTCACCCCCCTCTAGGCCAACTCGTTCCTACAAGGGGGCCCGGTCATACCAGCCCCACTACACCCAAAAATGCTAATATATCCTTTTTTAATTTCTATTTTGAATATATTTTCACGAAAGTGTCTAATTGCATATGATTTGAGCCTTGACACTTTTATCGACATCAAACACGCGACAAAGACCCCTCTTAATAGTACGACACCTATTCTAGCAATCCGATCTTTTTCTCCAAACACCGAGATCGGCAAAAGCTATGAAAATGTCCTTAAATTTTATACCTTGCCCATCTTGTCTTGACGCGTAGATTTTCTATTCATACTTCCATATTCATCAAAACTTGGACTAACCTATTCTCAAAATACTCAAATTGAAAATGTTAGTCCTTTAAACCATGATTGTTATTAATTACCAAAACCAAATCGAATTAGTGGCCTAGATGCTTTCACATCCCATGTTGCCCAAAGGGGAAGGCGTCGACGTGGGCTTTGAGGAGAAGGGGGAAGCTCGAGCAGCATCTTCTTGTGTGAGAAGAAGACAAGGAGAAATCCGGGCATGGTGGGCGGCATGGCCCCCCGCATGCTAAATTGGGGAAGAGAGAGGGCCAAAGGGGGAAGAGAGAGGGCATGCTAATTTGGTGGCACAGTGGGCAGAGGGGTACCTCTACCACATCACCGCCCATGCCCGCATGAGAGGGGAAGGGAGAGGCGACCAGAGGGGGAAGGGGAGGGGAAGGCTGAGGGGGCAAGAGAGGGGGAAGGGGGCGGCCGGGGTCAAGGGGCTAGAGGGGGCAGCGCTAGCCATCGAGGAGTGGAGGAGGCTGGAGGGGGGCCAGGAGGCGATGGGGATGTAGAGGCCGTAGGGGTGCCAAGAGGGGGAGGCTAGAGGCCATGGGGGAGGGGAGGAGTATGAGCTGGGGAGGGGATGGAGAGACGAAGGGTTGCGATGGTAGGGTGGAGGGGGTGAGGCGGGCTAGCCGGTAGGGGGTGAAAAAGGAGATAACGGGGGAGGGGTTGAAGAAAGGAGAAAAGAAAGGGAAGAAAAGGAGAGAGGGGAAAAGAAAGAATAAAAGGAAGAAAAGAAAAGAAAGAAAGAAAGGAAAAGGAAAAAGGGGAGAAAAGAAGAAAAATAAAATGAAAGAAGGAGAGAAAATAAAAGAAAAGTTAGAAAAAGAAAAGAAAAGAGAAAGAACAAAGGAGAAAAGGGGCAGAGCCGGATTTCTAACAACGAACTTGATTTTTGTAATATGTAGGAAGTGGAGAGGCGGAGAAGGGAAGATAGTGAGAGATATTGAGATAGAGAAGGCTAGGGAGATTGAGAGAGCGAGATATACTAGGAGATTGAGAGAGACAACGACTCAGAGAGAGAGAGAGAGCAATGTAAAGGGAGAGGGAGGCGGGGGAACCGGCCATGGGTAGAGAGATCAAGAGATCGATCCACACAGAGAGAGAAAGGGAAAGAGATGGGGAAGGGAGAGAGACATAGAGGGAGAGAAAAATTAGTTCTTTTTCCCCAATATATGTATCCACTGGCTTAACTCTATGCGTCTCCAGCTCCTTTTCTCTCATTACAATAGTGCAAATGGGCCGAGCGTAGGTCAGCACGACATGAAGCAGGCACAAATTGCAATGGGCCATGTTTGGGCTCATCGAAGGTGAGCCGGGCTAGCACTACACGATGGGCTGACCGGGCCTTAGCGACACGTCACGTCACGGTTTAGGCAGGCCGGCGTAGCATGGTGCCCACCTCTAGACTGGAAGAGGCGGTTGGTTGTTTGCATCCACTTTTTATAGCGTCGTGAAAAGAAGAATCAAGAAAGCCAGAAAAAGGATTGCAAGATTCATGCGTCTGATTTTGAGTTGTTCTGGAAGAAGGGAGAAGTAATCTATTGTGAATGCTGATGGAGGAGTGGTCTATTTTTAGTTTTTTGAGTAAAAAAATATTCTTAAATATAGACGTCTTAAAATTTAAGTGACCAAACTTCCTTAACTTTGATTGCTCGTATGTATAAAACATTTTAGATCAGCCATATGAAAATAGTATCATTAGATTTGTTATGAAAACTAATTTCAAGATATAATATTTTATACGTTTAACTAAAATATTAAGTGAAAATTGATCGTCAAAGTTACTTATTGGAGACAGTGCCTCGTCCAAAATGTCATATATTCTTGATCAGAGAAAGTACTACATTTTCACTGATAGTCATAAAAGTAGTGTATTACAATCTGTAGGCTACTTATGCGCCGGTTTGGAATGGTGGAATCTTAAATGAAATTGTTCAATTACATAGAATAGAGAAAATTTCACACTCTCCAAGCAGCCTTAATGTAACAAATGAGAAGGATTTTGAACACTTCAAATGCAATGGGCAATAAAGTTAAAAAATTGCAAAATTTACATTATTACAGACAAATACCCATGACCAGGGTTAACAAAACCGTACCGCAAAAACCAGTTCGGTTTTCGCAAAAACCGCTCAAAAACAGTCAAAAACTGAAGAGTTGAAAAATAAAAAAAAGTTTGAAAAAAATTGAGAAAATTCGAAAACCGCTTTTTTCGCGAAAAACCGCTCGGTTTTTGCGAAAAACCAACCCGATCAATTTTTTAATTTTTTTTAAAAAATTAGAATGGTTTACTGAGCAGTTTTTGATTTCGAACCGAAGCAGTAAGGTCGAAAACCGTGGTTTTCGAACGGTTTTGTAAACCATGCCCATGACCGAGGGAAAATGTTTCTATATGCCAATCTTCTAGAATACATAAACAAAAAACTTTTCCTTAGTACCAAAGTACTTTTGACTTTTCCATACTTTTGTGTCTCGAAAACTTTTCCTTATATTGTGTGGCTAACATCTAAAAAAACTTTTCATTCCACGAATGGATGACTAAGTTTTGTATGGCATGATGAAGTTATATAGATCTCCTGTTTTCGCCTCCCCCAGTACCAGCGTGTATCCCATGTAAAAGGCAGACTATAACATGTATACTGATTAGCAACTTCATATCATTAGGTTCAAACATGTTGAAATTGTAAACGTGTAATAGCATTAACTTACCATATCGACCGATTATTTTGGTTAGCCGAATGTCTCATATAAAATATCCCTTTTTCCTTGTCCTAATCATTTAAATTTGTGTCGTGACTCTAACGGCACATATAAGAGCAATGTATTGAAGAACCAAGGAACAAAATGCAGAAAAGAACTACTCCCTCCATTCTGAAAAGAGTCATTCTAGTTTCTTGCACTTCTATAAAATCACATATAGGAAAGACTACATTACTTCTATTCATTATATCTTTAGATGTTGTGTCTTAATCTAGTACATGGTAGTAAATGACATTAAAAAATAACTAAAGAGGAGGAAGTATAGAATAAAAAAAGGGTAAAAAATCATACACAAATGTAGAATGATATGCATTTATAATAAAATTTGAAAACTAGAATAATATATAACGAAGAAAGTACATGAATAGCTTTCCATAGATAGCTTGCAAGACTGCTAAGGACAAACCTACTTATGCTAATTCATACCCACTTCATATAAAACCCCAAAACTCAATATAACATCGCAGAAGTAGTAAAGGAAATACTTGCATATCTTATGCAACTTGGTACTTCACTCTAGTCACATACGAAGTTTCGTTATAAATGTAATTTCGTTGCGAGAATGGAATTTGAGTCACAAACCAGGAGACCACAGGGGGGGCGGCCTGCAATTTCAGCGCCATTGGTTCCTTAGCTTAGTCCAAACCAAAAGTGCCGTACTGCCGTCCCAAAAACGATTTTATTTTGCCCCCCGTAGTTATATCGACGCCCACCATTACCACCACCATCTTCCGCTCTTCCCCCATCTCCTACCCTCGCTCGCTTGTCCCGACCTAGGGTTTCGTCTCCTTTCGCACCGCCTCAAGCCCTTGCCTCAGATCCCGCCGCCGGCGACCCCCAATCCTCCTCCGTCGCCCGCCGCCGATCCCACCGAGCTCCGATTCGCCCCCTCTCCGGCTGCATCGCCTCGTGCTCCAGCGTCTGGACGCGCGGGGGCAGATCTAGGGTTTGGGGGCCCGCTTGTTGCATGAGAAGGGCACTGGGGTCTGGACGGCATGGAGGTGGAGGCAGCAAGGTGTGACGCGGCGGCGCTAGACCCGGAGCTGCTGCAGCTGCCGGAGCTCGCGCCGGGCGCGCTCCGGGAGAACTCAAGCATAGCGGGAGCGCTGTACTCGCAGTGGCTCGCGCTTCCCGAGACGTCCAAGCTGGTAGCCTCTCTTGCGCCCTCTCGCCCTTGTGTGTTCCTTAGGATTTGTTCCTAGATTGGCACGCTTCGTGCCTAGATTTTGCGTGGTTTGTGTGATCTCGTGTTGGGACTCGTGAGAAATGTTGTTTGGAATGATTGGCTTGGTGGCGTTTTGTGATGTGGTACGTCTGTAGTGACTTAGATTGTTATGTTCGTATTAAACTTGCGAGCTTGTGCTGGGGATGCAGTACGATGGTAGAGTTTAGTAGATCAAAGGGCAAGGTCCTGTGGGAGTCTGTGAATGTAGTCAATTTTATGGAAATATGTACGTTACTTGTTTCATGCGGTGTGCTTAGTTTCTGCTCTTCTGTTACCCGTTTAATGGTTTCGATTGTCTTAGATCGTACGTAATTTTGCATATGTCTGTGATCTTGTGTTCACAACTCACCAAGGTGTAACTGGGTAGATAAGCACGTGCTCTGTAGTTTAGTGACTTTGGAAGGTTGGAGTGCCCCTTGCTAGCTGATTATTTGGTCTAGTTCAGTTATTTGGTTGATTTAAGATAGAAGAATCTTACATGAATCAAGATGTAGTGTGTGTCGAGGGGTCTTACTATATGAAGTAGTTTTGTTTTGTTTAAACTGTTGTGCTTACTGATAGTTTTTGGGATGGGATTTTGTTCATTGTTTCTTCATAAATACAGGGAATGAAATGTTGATATGATAACTAAGTGTTGTGTGGGTTTAGCAGAATATCATATTTTAGGAGATCTGCAGATGAATTGCATTGATGCTGTCACAACACGAGTTTCTTTGTCTAATAGCATTTCCAGGAGCGGAAGCATATTGGATAGCAAACCTTTACCTGCATGTTGCTATGTTTTGGTTTCTTTTGTTGATCTGTTTGCCCATAAGATTGTGTTCATGCTAGGAAATAAGGATGTCCAGTTGCAGATAGAAGAGAATGGCTTAAAGGTTGTTGAGAGGGCATGTAGTTTGCTGTCAAAAGTTGTGTATGTATTTTGTAAGGCATGATACCCTAGAGGAAAAAAACTTATGTCAATAGCATCATGCATGATGCTACTTAGAGTAATGTTATCAAGGGCTCTAGGATTTATCACTTCAGTGTTGCCTGTTTTTCTTGAGGAAAAGTTGGTTCTATGATGCTGGTAGTATCATTTCTTGTTTTGCTTCACTTTCTTATTTCGTGTGTTCTTTTTCTTGTGTACTGATAATGGTAGTGTTGTTCACGTACTGGATGATATTTTTCATGTGATTATTTTTCTGGAGGTAGAACAAGCTTAGTTTCAAAAAGGAATATGGATATATACAGGCTGACTTGTTTGCATTTCAGGCATTGCACGGTGTATAGTACCCAAGCGGATGTTTGAAATTATATTTTGGCTTCATACTGCAAATATTGTGCGCTTGAGATAGTTCAAACTTCTAGGAATTCGGCAACAGGTGTTGATGTTGCTTGATATTTGATTGGTTGGGTACTTGTGTAGGCAAATGTAGTGTTGAGTAGAATAAACTGAAGTACTGAACGTAGATTAATTCAACAGAAGTTTTTTCTAAGTCAGACGCTAGTCCAATATTGCAACAAATATAGCATAGCGGTTAAATCGTCAAAATGGCCAAATGATATATCAAGTAGTGCAACTTTAGTTGGAACCATGAGGACAAGCGTTGGATGCATTGAAGCGTTTAGGTTTTTGTGTTGTCTTTCCTGGCTCAGGCTACTTTGAACTACTACCTATCTGGTGGTACACACATTGCAATTATAACTGAATGACTAATGTGCTGCTGTTGCCTTCTATCTGATGTGTAAAGATAAGCGTAATCATTGTTAGTAAATTTGTTTAATGCATCAGAGTTTGGTGAAGCATACATGTAAAATGCAAATGCAATATTTATCTCTTTTTAGTATATATATTTTTTCCCGTTTTTGACTCTGCTTTCATGGAAATGCAAGAGGATGCTAGAGGGGCATGGTATTTTGAAATTTGTGCTGCGGCTTGGCCTTAGGAATTCAGATTATGCAACACATTGTTGCATACCTTCGTGTTAAAGTTAGCATTTTGCCAAGTTTTGGAAAGTCAAACTGCATGTGAAATTGTTGTGGTGAAGGACAGCGATAATTTTTTTTCCTACAATGTGTTCCCGTGTGATGTACCATTTCTTACTAAATTTAGTTTTCTTGGCTGCTAGGTGAAGTCTTTGATTGAAGATGCAAAAGCCGGTGCTACACTGAATGTTGCTGGGAGCTCTGCTAGCACAAACACTGCTTCAAGTAGTTCGTTGCCGTCGATGTTTCCTGCTGGTAGTGCTCCTCCACTTTCTCCTAGGAGCACTTCTGGCTCTCCCCGTGTTATGAGGCGAGGATCTGGAGCTGGACCATCATCCTTGGGATCTCCACTAAAATTAGTTAGTGAACCAGTAAGAGAGGTTATACCTCAGGTAACTCTCATCTGTGCTTGCAGTTGTCATTACACTTTATTTCTATGATCATTGTTTAAATGTCTTTTTTGTTAGACTTAGTTCTTGTATTCAATGCATTCGCAGTTTTACTTCAAAAATGGGTGCCCTCCTCCAAAAGATTTGCGGGAGCAATGCTTATCTAGAATAGATCACCTCTTTTTTGCCGGGGAGGGGCTCCAGATTCAGGGTGAATGTTTTGAGATTTCATCTCTTGATTTTCTGCATTAAATAAATTCTTAAATTTGAATATTTTATTTGTCCACATCAGAATTCAGATCAGTCACAAAAGATATATGCAAGCTGCCATCATTCTTCTCCAGTGTTCTCTTCAAGAAGATTGATGCTGCATGCTCTGGAACCGTAACAAGGTATGGTGTTCATTTCAGTATTTGTTGTTCTGTCTGATATGGAAGATATGACAATTATTTCGTGTAGCTTAGCATGTAAACTTACCAACCATAGGCAACATTTCAGTCGATGAATGAGGTCATTATTGACCATTTATATTGCGTAATTATTTAGTAGGCCACAGGTTATTTTAGTTTTGAGATACTCGGGAGACTGCCTCGTAGTGAAACCAGTATCTGATTTGTTGGTTTTGTTTTACTCATGTGAGTCTCTGAAGTTGAATCCTGTTTGTTCATACCTAGAAGTGAGATTTTCATGGTTAGATCCTTCATTGCACAACTGGTTTTTGGAACCTGTTGGTACTTGGTGGTTTATGCTTTTCCTGGCTGCTGGTGGGAGGTACATCCCTCCAGAATAGGATATTATTCTGCTTGTTTAAACATATTATACAGACTATTGATTGTAAAATATGCAGCAAATGCAATACCTTGAGAAGTAGTGCCATCAGACAGGCCAGAAGCAAGCAGAAACTGTTAATCCATTTTTTGCAATCCTGCTTATTTGGTGATCCACTGATGTGAGCTTTGTTGAACCCTTCATTTCTAACTGATCTTATGCTAGAGTGTGCTTTGGCACTGTTTATTCATAAGTACCCAGGACAACATACGCATTGTTTCATGGGTATTTATTTATTTAACAAATTTTGAAGAATGTCATGTATTACTTGGCTCTAGCCTCTTTTTCATGGTTAGATCATTTGATGTAAATCTGTTGTATCACAAATTTGTTTCTGTTTCAAGTTGTTGACGACCTTTTCTTCTTTTTGAACTCATGCAAAAGTAATTTCAATCCTTTCCCCTTGTCCTGATTATTCCTCCACAACATTAATATCTACATGTCAGATTTGACATGGGTAAACTTTGACTCTCTGCCTATAAACTCAGGGATGCATTTGTTGACTACTGGATCAATGCAAATAAGATTACAATGGATACAGCCAGCCAGATATTTGAGATATTAAGAAAGCCTGGTTACAACTATCTCACTCAGGTCAGCTTTTCTTCCGTCTGGCTGTTCTCAGTACTCAACACAAGTATATATGACTCCAGCTGGAAAAATGTTGGTTTTTTATCTGCTGTTCATTTTCTTATATGGGAGCACTAATTCTCCATAACTTGTGCAGGAGGACTTTAAGCCTGTCCTAAAAGAACTCCTGGCAACTCACCCTGGCTTAGAGTTCTTACAAGGCACTCCTGAGTTTCAGGACAGATATGGTAATTTCTGTTATTCAAGTGACTAGTAGCTAGCACTAGCAGGACTAATCTTCATATCAATGTGTACCTCAGATGTGCCTTTTGAATCTTCAGTTCTTTTGGAAACCTATATTGCTTGCAGTTTGATATATAATGAAAAGAGATAATCCCTCCAGCTCAAAATGGAAGCTATTTTACTTAAGTGGTTTTAGTTTGCAAAAACTTGTTGGTTTGCTTTTGCTAGGCAACCTTTTCCTCCAAATATCCTTTCTCATTGCTTATTGGTAGTAGTGTAAGAGAGATGGATGTATAATTTATTAATTGGGGCAGCATATGTCAAAGAAATTAGGCATCTATTCCTTCATTGTTCTGTTAACATAGAGCTAAAATGAGAATTAAAGTGGACCATAGGGAGTAGTAGGAAGTCCTGTACCTGATGTATAGTGGCATCCTTACACTTGCTTATTAGAAATTTAGAGCTGAATGGCATTTTTGCTACATCAAGATGTGTTACATATGATTATATGAATTCGAACATGTTTCATTGTTTTTCAATAAACTTGTCTTCATCATAAACATATTGTATCAGCAATCTTGTTGACAAATGTTATGCTTTTTTAAGATCTTGTAGCGTGGCTTGTCATCCTCTGCTATAGATGTCGATATTCTAAGGGCAAATTGGCTTTCCCATGGTGATTATTGTGTTAAACATTTATAAATAATGATGACATGTCTAATTAAGATTCCCTTGTTTGATTGTTTCCCTTAAGGATCAATGTACTGATTTTCTTGTCTCATTCATATGCTAATAATTTCTTAATGTATTTTTCAGTGGAGACTGTAATATACAGAATCTTTTACTCCATAAATAGATCTGGAAATGGTCATCTCACCCTCAGAGAGCTAAAACGTGGGAACTTAATTGCTGCGATGCAGCAACTGGATGAGGAAGAGGATATCAACAAAGTGTTGAGGTAATTAATGTCTGAATTGTTAACAAATTTCTTTCATGTCCACTCCTGCCTGTATTGACCAAGATTTCTCAGCAGAATGGTGGTTTCCATTATAATATTACTATTTATAATGCTTTAATTCTTTACAAAAGAGTTATTAATTTTGTCATGTATGACGCAGGTATTTCTCATATGAGCACTTTTATGTGATCTACTGCAAATTTTGGGAGCTGGACACAGATCATGATTTTTTGATTGATAAAGAGAACCTTATCAGATACGGAAATCATTCTTTGACCTACAGAATAGTTGATAGAATATTTTCACAGGTTAGTGTGTTCCTATTTTGTACCGAGAACTGCGATCCTAGTTTGCCTAAATGTTATTTTTTTTGTGTTATATTGGTTACTTTACTTTTACCTAGGTCCCAAGGAAATTCACAAGCATGACAGAAGGAAAGATGGGTTATGAAGATTTTGTTTACTTTATTTTGTCAGAGGAAGACAAATCATCTGAGCCTAGCCTTGAATACTGGTAACTGTGTTCTCCCAGTGTGAATAATTGTCTTCTATATGCATTTGTACCTTTTGTCTTCAGGTGGCTTTAATAAGAAAGCAATTCCATTCTGTTAATTTATAATATTAATATTAATGTGTGGTGGTCCCTGCTCTTGTCCTGTTTGATCTCTAGGCATTGATGACAAACTGGTGAACCCCCAACATATTATTTTAAAGGGATTTGTCTTCCGAGTTCCGAGTAGCATGTGATTATTTTTCATAATTTGACATGGTGGAGTGTTGCATTGTTGCTCAAAATTCCCAAACATGGCTGTAGCTACTTTTAACTGGTCCAGGAAGGCTGGCTGGTTACGTGCTTATAATTGAGTTGTGGCCTATGTTAGCTTATTTTATGTGTTATATAGCATAGTCTGTAACATTGTAGTCTGATGGAATATGCTCTTCCATTTATTGAAAGAATGTCATACATTTTTTACAGGTTTAAGTGCATTGATCTTGATGGTAATGGTATTTTAACTACCAATGAGATGCAATTTTTCTACGAGGAGCAGTTGCATCGAATGGAGTGCATGGCACAGGAACCTGTGCTTTTTGAGGACATATTATGCCAGATGATTGATATGATTGGACCAGAGGTAGAATCTTGGATATAATTCTGATGAATTTTAGGCCCCATTTGGAACAATGGAATCCCAAAGAAAATGTGGCGGGATTGCACAGTTTCCTGCTCTAAACAGGTCCTCAAACTGAATTTGATAAAGCTTTCCCTCTCTGCAGAATGAGTGCTATTTTACACTGCGAGACTTAAAACGGTGTAAACTCTCAGGAAATGTATTCAATATCCTATTCAATCTCAACAAATTTATGACATTTGAAACTCGTGACCCATTCCTCATTCGCCAGGTGATTGTAACTTGCCATCAAGTTATGAATCCACTGCGAAATTTTCTAGTTAACAAGTTGGGTAAATTTTAATTGCAGGAACGTGAAAATCCAACTCTAACTGAGTGGGATCGGTTCGCACATAGAGAATATATTAGGTTATCCATGGAAGAAGATGGTGAAGATGCTTCGAATGGAAGTGGTGATGTGTGGGATGAATCACTTGAAGCTCCATTTTGAATCATGATGTGAGTGTTACTATCTTCTGTTGCAAGATAAACTTACAGAACTTGAGAAAAGAGCTAACTATACCATGAGCAATGATCAAAATTGATCAGAATTTTAAAAATTTTCTATTGATATTGGTTAAACAAATTTCAATCTAACAAATATATGCACGATATTACGTTATTTTAGCAGACTACTTCCAAGAATGAATAACTTCATGATGACTTCGTATGCCTTCTTAAAATTGCGACATATGTATACTAGTACTTGTTATAGGCACTCACCTTCCAAATTCTAGTTCTCTGTCGGAACCTGAATATGCGAATCCGGATCCTCTGTGTATATTACACTAGTCCCGGATCACGCTAGTGCACACATACTCAATATAGATGAATATCACAATAATACATAGCGAAATCATAATAAAACTTCATATATTAAATATATACCAGTTGATTGACCTTATGGTCGACTTACGTGACTATGTCTCACAAGGCTAAACTGTGAATAACAAATTCAATTGCAACGGAATGAAAATGTAGATAAACCTCTCATTATACCACATGCTATTGATAAGGCTCGCACCCTAAATATTTGTCTCTTCCTGGTACTACTTCAAAGCTAGCATTTACTTCTCCTCAACTAGTAATGTTGTTGTTGGCAAGAGCGAGCACTTAAAGCACTCAATAAGTTGTGCACATGATACAATTCTAACATAATTGTATGCAAGACTTATTCCAATGGAATGACTGATATGGCTATTTTGCCATGAAGCAACATTTACGAATGAATACAATAAATAGATTGAAATGATGGTAAAACAAATAACACTAAATAGTAACTTTCAGCATTTCTCAAGTAAACTTGGCCCCCAGCCTGAACATTCCAGACTTCCACCAGCACCCAGCTTACCTATCCAAGTTTCATTTTGTAAAATCTATTTGTTTTTGTAATTCCCGAGCAGCACCCAGCTTACCTATCCAAGTTTCATTTTGTAAAATCTATTTGTTTTTGTAATTCCCGAGCATTACTCAATACTGTGAGCATGGCTATCCGAATAAATTTTACACTTTGCAGATGTTGTGCACTTTACCCACACGACATGATCGTCTCCTGTTGTTATGCTATTAACACTAACACACCTTGGTGTCTCGGCAGAGAGATTATGACAAAGCATTTACAAAATTCTGTCTTAACCTAGTACTACCCGCTAAGATTTCAACACTGAAGGGATATGTTACTACAATCAGGGCTTTCCTCTTGCGTCATGTGAGTTTTCCCATATAGTCGGGACTCACACCACCACTTGTAGTACCAAATCTAAGATATTGCAAATTAATCAGTTAGGTTCGTTCCATTCCAGACATGTGGTTGCATGACCACATAGACCCACATTGGCACATTGGTCTTACCACTTGCCCCAATCTAAATCATTACCACCCAATTGATTAACGTGCAACACATGCCATCAACAAACAACAATTTAGCTTTGTTGCAGAACAACACAAGTTACCACAACTCAACATCATTGCGTAACAACACATGACACCAATTCCGTAAACATGTTCTATATTCCATTAGTCAAGATTAACTTTGATATTTCAAAAGACATGTCATATGTGGCATGGCTAAGCAAAACTACGTATGATCTAACCATCTCATGTTGATCTCTAATAGCAACTAACTAGTAATGAACCATCCAAGGGTGACAAATAATCATGGCATACAAATGACAAGGTAGGTATAATCCAATTGGGTTGAATATTTAGATCCAAAACTATTGTGAAACAATTCTACACGTAAAATATCATGTAGTAGATTGAAACAATATAGCATTTAATAAAACTGGGTTCACATGATTAAAGCACAACTTGCCTTGGAAAAGGTCTTGTTCTTGCTCTGGACCTTAGTCTTGGATCAACAATTCCTCCTCGGACGCTCTAAGCACTTCGATGTCTACTTGTGTTGAGAGAGCACCAAATAAACACCAAAATAGAGAGCAACCAAACTTTAAAAATAAAATAAAATTCACCATTAAATAGATCTCAATTTTACAAATTTTTAGAAATTTGAATCGCTTCAATTGGAGCTTTTATGAGGAAGAACGAGCTCTCAAAAGATTTGAAAAATAGAAAAATCATAATTTAATGAATTATTTTTATACTGGAAAATCCCTTTATGATGTCATGCTGACGTCAGTACCTGAATCGGCCTACCAACAGCCGACACGTGTCCTCTGGTGTATGGACTCAGTCCACCACGGACTTGGTCCACAGCATAGCGCTATCAATGATGAGTGGATTTGCCGATGATGCTGACTGGATTACATGTGATCGTTGACCAAGTGGCCACATCAGCGGAACCCGTGAAATGGCAGCCATGTAAGCAACACGCGTCAACCACCAAGGCATGCTACGAAGGATGGCGGCGCACAAAGACCTATTGTCACCGGCTATCACCAACAACGGTGGTGTTAGTAAGGTCTCAACGTCACGAATTTGGTGCTCACCTTATCTCACGCACAGCTGTACCGGATCAACGGCGACAAGCTTCCTTTCTCCAACAGCGATGGTTCCTCGATGACCTGCAGCTCCGACGATGCTCCGGCCACACTAGCTCGCGCATGGGGTGCTCCTTGATGCGGCGAACTCAACGGTGTGATTTATGACCCAGATAGACCACCACTGGCGGCGAATGGACAAAAAGAAGCTCCCGGCGGCGCAAGAACTAAAACTCAGATTGCAGCGAAACGGCGGCGCAATGGACTGGATTAATCTAGGGTTATGGCGTATGGGTCAAGGCACACCCGAGGCTCACCTTATAAAGGCCTAGAAGTCTGCGCTTCGCACGCGACGAGCTCTGAGTCCATGGCAGCTACGACTCCCCTGCTTCGAGTCCATCTCGGAGACGATGACCCGATTACATCCACCTATCCAGATGAACGGGCGTGATGCTCTGCGACATGGAACACTCTGAGCCGCTCACGAGATCCAAAGGTTAATGATTGTTAGGGTTTCTGGAATCATATCCGCCGTCAGATCTAAATCCAACAGTCCGCTATTAGGGTTTCACGACACATAGGCTGACTGGGCCGGCTGCCTGGTTTCTGCCCAATCACTGTTCATTGGTCCAAAACAGTCGGTCTTCTCCATATCTATAAATAAATCAAGAGATAAATATTAGCAATTTCTTAACTTTCATGTCTCAAAATAAATACCGCTAATTTGGGTCAGTTACTATTAGAAAACTGAATTGCGGGTGAGTGATTGCCAGATAAAGGACTAGGGGCAGGTGTATTGCAATTTACTCGATGTTGTCACTTGAACAGAACATTATAACCCCCCTCCCCTCCCCTCCCCTCCAAACGGCTCCACTCTTGTCTCTCATCTAAGCTGGTGC
Organism: Guadua angustifolia; assembly: GCA_036346375.1. Classification (NCBI taxonomy): domain Eukaryota; kingdom Viridiplantae; phylum Streptophyta; class Magnoliopsida; order Poales; family Poaceae; genus Guadua; species Guadua angustifolia. The sequence goes on from CM070519.1 coordinate 28,944,590, forward strand.
ACATGCAAATGGGATGGTTTCTGAAGACATTTCAACTTACCTGCATTTCTGTGACCATAAACCTTCTTTTTTTGGGTTAAGATGCAGCTTCTGCAATTTATAGGAGCCACCTGGGATGGTTTAGAAATAGTGAAATCTAAGAGAATGTTTTGAGGGGTCTGTCAAAATGTTTCAACAATTGCATTACTATGTAAAATCATTACTTCTGCTCTTACTACAAGGTTATTATCATTTTTAATTTTATGTTTATCTGTAAAATGTGCTTGGCTTGGTAATGTCATCTCAGAGCCGACATAATCCTTGCCTCTAGATCATGAAATTGGCAGTTATACAACTAAGTCCGAGTGTTGATTTAAAAAGATTGTTGGTCTTTTTTCTGACACTGCCTTGCTGAACTGTGTTGTAATTTTCATATTTGCCATTAACAGCTCTTTCTGCCTGAATTTGGTTGGACATGGATGAAATTGGTTGGGAAGTCGAAGAAATGTAAAGTTGTTGGCTAGCCTGTGGAGGTCATTGCAGGCCTGTGGCAGTTTCAGTAACACCAAAGACTACTTACGAGTTTTACTGTGCAGGTCTGATTCGATATTATCAGTTGTCCAGTTGTGCAAACATTTTTGCTTGGCACATAATATGGGGAAGTTGATGTGAGCATCCTGCATTGTCAAGGCAACAACCTCAACAGTCAAGTGATGCTAAAGTGGGGGACCTTTCATGGTCTACCTATTTCTCTGTGTTCTGATTGGTGCTTTAGGGGGATGTCGGTTTATTCAATTGCCGTGCTCAAATTTTGGAGCTGAACTGTTAATGTTTGGCTGCCATTTTCTTTGTTAATTTTTGGAAGTGCGAGCAAGCAATTCCATCATTTACTTTTATTGTGGTATGTAGCTTTCTGGTTCCGCTTCTGTTCAGTATGGTGTTTTGTAGTTGCCATTCTCGGTACATTTGGGAGGAAAGATAAGAGACCTCAAGACATGGATCTGTTGTCATTTGTAACATTAACAAACAAAAAACTGTGCATGGGGTGCATAAAATTTAAACAAAAAGGGTAGATTCCATTGTCAATCCAAATTTTGTTGCGGCAAAATTTAAGAGGGTGTTTTAGTTTTAGTTTGCAGTACTGATGTCTGGTTCGTGCATCTTAGCAAGCTTTGCCTTTTGAATTTGTTTGATTTCATTTATGCGAAAGCCTCCAAATCAGTAGGAACTGATCTGATTTCATTTCTGCCAGTGTGCTGAAATTTATAATTGCTACGTTGTATTTGATTATCGTCTTTGGTATCTATCCCAATTTGTGCTCTGTTAGCCATTTTTTAATGCAAGAGCATTTCCTTAGTTCCAGGTGATCGTTTTGGTCGATTCGGGAGTAAATTGTTCAGTGCTGTGATTTTGACATGTGATGTTGATGGCTCACGTACGGCTCTGGAATTCAGTGCTCTGGAATTCTATTTTTAAAAAAATAGGTCCCTGAGGAAACCAATCCTAGGAATATCCCTTTTTAATGTGCCAGCAACAATTTGTGCGGACGTTTTTTGCTGCCGTCGAGGCCATCATGGCTAGTTGATGCTATGTCATGGCTTGTGGCGTGGAGTCATGTTGCTGTCGAGGTCAAATTGGCTAGGTTGATGCCATGTTAGCATACACTCAAAAACATTACATTTTTTATGGTCTCTTAGAATCCTGCGCAATATTTTTGGTGCTGTCGTCTTAAATTGACTCAAATTGAGAGGAAGCACTTGATTCATGGATCATCTATCGACGGATTAGTTTTTTTTATTATTACAATAGATCGTGTTTTTTTATATATTTCTCCAATTACATGCATAAGTGCACAAGGAGATAGTGGACATGTAATATATGCAAATAGGATATTTAGCTCGAACATTAGTTGGATGTAGTTTAAGAATGAAGTGAGGAGATACATGGCATGTGTGGTGTTCATATGTGCATATGTTGCTCGGCTGTTGTTACGGTATACAATGCAAAAAGCACAAATTAGTCACAAGAAATACAACTGCGGTATGTGCGCAAATGCCATTGCTAATTTAAATTTACTTGGGCTCGCGCGTTATAGTAAGAGAAAAACGGCACGTCGCAGTACATCTACATGGACTGCTTGCTGGTCATTAGGGTAGTGTGGACGTAGTTGGTTGTCATGCCGTGGTGGCAGGTGCAATTGCAGTTTAGGGCGTAGGAAAGAGGAAAAGAGGTAATTACAATTGGTATAACAATATATGCATGGAAGTGTAAATATGAAACGAACTACTTGGCATAAACAGTGGGCAGCAGAAGAAATAACATCATGCATTCACGTTGTCCTCACAAACCTGGACACTGCATCTAGATTGTGCATGCATTTACTCGCGTAACTAAAAAATTGAACCGAATTTTTTCGGTTATTCCGGTTTTGGGAAATTCAGTTGCATGTTTCTAAAAATTGATTTATTTTTAAAATGAAAAAACCTAACCGGATTAACTAAATGCCCACCCCTAACAATATCTGGTGAACATTTATTGCTGACCATCTTCTCCAAGACTCCAACACATCAATTGCCTGATACAGATTCCTATACTTACAAAAGTAGTTGATACAGACAAGGGCGGAACTGACGGAGGTGCTGGCACCTCCAAAATTTTTGAAAAGCCCACAATTGGTATTTGTCAAAGGCTCAAAGGCCATTAGGCCATTATGCACCATCGCATAAACAATACCCCATTTTCTCTAAACCAGACTCACTGAGACACAGATTCAATCACTCAACCCCAAATCCCCAATCGATTTGGCAGGAGGTGGCGCAGGCGGCAGGACTGTAGGCGGCTTCGCCGGCTGCAAGAGGCTGTACCGGGACTGGGAAGCGAAGGCGGGTGGCAGCTGGTGGGAGGCGAGGCCCAGCTGTCAGCCTCGGGGCCTCAGGTGGCAGCGGCGGCTGACGGGAGGCGCGGGCCGCGCAGCCCGGGCGTTGACGGCGCGGGTGGTAGCACCGCAGGAGGCAGCGTGGGCGGGGGCAGTGACCGACGCGAGGCCGCTGACGCCGGTGGAGGAGACGCCAAGGAGCAACACCGATTGCGTGTACTTGATTACTTCCTCGCCTCGCCCCTCACCTGCAGGAAGGTAGTAAAGTTCATAGTTGGTTCTATCTTCCGTACTCTGCATTCATAGCCAATATCAAGTATAGCTTAAATTCAAGTGCAGTGTCAGGTATAGCTATGCATGCTCTTAACATAGGATTCTTGGGATGGGATCTGATTTGGAGCCCAAGTTTTTCTTTGGGAGATATTAAATGTCACTGAAACTCAATTGAAAACTATTAAATCAGAAATACGGTCGGTAAATGAAAAGTTTTCATTGGGACTTCACAGAAGAAAGTTCATGGGAATTTAGAGGAAATGATATGTTTGAATTTAAGCGCAGTGTCTAGTGTCAAATGTCTGGTGTCAAATATGTACACCCATTACAAATTTTTTAGCTCCACCATTTGGGCTTCTTCAAATTTTAATCTCTAAACCAATTTTATACTTGTGTTCAAATCTTAATGTAATAAGGAAGCTGAAAACTGATATTTGAACACAGGTTATTATCCTAGGTGATGGCAAGCAAGATAAGCACTCTAGAATAAGAATTAACTAACTCTTGGTTTGCAATCTTAGGGAGACAAGCAAGCAATTCAATTCTAGATATGAGGATACTAGTAATAAAATTGCTAAGATAAATTAGTTAGCACACACAAGTCAACACATGACAAGGGCATAGCTAGTAAGGTGCTTAAATCATCATATAAGTCATAAGATGCATAATGAATAAATACAAAGTAAAACAATCTATAAAGGAGACAAGAGATACCACAAGTGACACAAGTATTTTTATCCCGTGGTTCGGAGCCACGTTCCTACTCCACGTTGAGGCAGACCCTTGCTCCTCACAAGGACCGGCTCCCACTCGAGCCCACGCCTCGTTTCCACTAGGGTGACTCTTCCACCACAACGGTGAGGTGAGCCCCAACATCTTACAGCACACTAATTCCAAGAGTAAATAGGCCGTCCTCAAGCCCTGTCTCTTGGCTCACTAGCACTCGATTCACCCGGGCATTCTCACAACCTTCGTTGAGAAGATCACCGGCTCAACACCTTCCACGCCGTCTAGATTCTCTCAAGCACCAAGAGTAACAAGCCCGAAGCTTATTTGATCACACCAGATCAAACTCAAGAGAGATGCACACAGGACACTCTTGATTACACACTAATCTCACTTAAGATTCTCTTAATCACACCTAAAAGATTAGTGTCTTGGACACTCCTAACACATAGGAGTTCCTCTCACACACCTTCAGTTCAAAGATAATGAATGGGTTGCCAAAAGTTGGTTCCCAACAGTCTAGAGGGGGTATAAATACCCAGCACACTCAAAACTAGCCGTTGGAACCCAAAACTAGCCGTTGGAACCCAAAACTAGCCGTTGGGGACATCACCAGAGGATTTTACATTCGTCATGGATTGAACTATGCAAAATTCCATTCACGACGGACCAAAAAATTTGGTCCGTCACTGCATGTACAGCCCGCACGAAAACGGCGATATCTCTCTCGTCCGAACTCGGAATTGGGTGATCTTAGGCTATATAGAAAGCTAAGAAGAAGGGCTATCTATCTAGCAAGGTCTCAGCACCCAGATACCAAAGGATGAATGCAGAATTCATAAGGAATAAAAAAAGACCCAAAACCTCACATTTTTGGACACCACTAACTTCTCCTTTTTAGTAAACACTTCTAATACCCCAAGACACCTCACTAGGCTCACTTAGGGGTAAGGAGACTCAATGTGGATCACTCGAGAGCTTGGAATGAAAAAGTTGTCAACATGAAAAAGATTCATCTTGAAATTCAGTCCACTTCCCGAATTTTTTATAATTTTTTCGGTTGCTCAAATGAAAAAGTTGTCAACATGAAAAAGATTCGCCTCGAAATTCTCTACAATTTTCATGTAGACACTTTATTTTTTCAAGCATGGAAAGGCCTTCAAAAATGCAAAATATGAAACACTGTCAAAAGCCTGTATATCACGGACCAAATAATTTGATTCGTCATACAAGGGGGTTTTTAGAGAGTTTGGTCTGGCATAAAAGGGAAACTTGCTGTTAGGTTGAGTGGGTGATCCAGTGCATATTCTAAGCGCTAAATTCGGTCCGTTCCCTATGGAAGGACTTCCGAAAAAGTGTCAAACATCCAAATCCAAATAGATCACAATCAAATTCAATCACCGAAACACAAGTTATCAAATACCCATCATAAGCTCTCTTAAAATCAAGGCATGAAGATATATTGATCCAATGAATTAAACACACATAGATAAATGGATCAACATCGAAACAACTATTTAAACCAAATTAGACTCTACGAAGGTTGTGTATGATAGAAACATTCATGGTGAGCTTATATGCACAAATATAATCAAGCATGGTGAAGTCTATAAAGAAGCAACCAAAGGATCACTAAAGAATAGTCATATAAGATCAAAAATCCAAAGTCAAGCAAACCACGTTCACACCGGACTAAAAAATTTAGTCTGTCATACATAGGAAGTCAAGAAGATTTTGGTCCGGTGAAGGAATGAGAATTCAGTATGTACGCCGGACCAAAATATTTGGTCCGTCGTAGATGGATTTCACAGGAATCAATAACTATGGACCTTTTCACAAAGAGAGAACCAAGAGATTCAAGTTGGCGCCGGACTAAAATATTTTGTAGGAGAGATTTGGTCTGGCGTAAATGGAAATCTTACTGGACTAGCGCCGAGCTAAGATAAGAGTATCTAAAGTCCGGTCCAGCGCACAGGTAACAACCATTATTTTAAGAGCTAACTTGGGAATCACTAAAGAACTAAATAAGAACATGATCCCAAGAGCAAAATATGAACAGTGCGGTAATGTTTATGCCAAAATGAATATGACATGCATATGACAAATGCACTAATAGATAAGAGTGGAATACCGAGCACATACCTCAAAGTTGCATACTCATTCTTTTCATATATGATTTCCCTTTAAATAAGATGAGACTAAAACAATCTTCACGATGAACATATTAGTCTCATATCAATAAGCTTATTAGAGGTTTTTCATTAAGCACTGCTTTAAAATAAATATTGTCAATAACTATATTTGTCATTAATCACCAAAATCATACAAGGGCTACCTTGAACTTACAATCTCCCCCTTTTTGGTGATTTATGACAAATCTCATATCAATTGCAATAAATGATAATATGGCAATAAAAACAAGACAAAATTGTGCACATGACAAAATTCTCCCCTTTTTGGCTCTATAAATAAATAAGGGGGGCAATTGATAATACATGAAAATTCTCCCCCTTTTGACATTAATCATCCAAAAAGATTATCATCTACAATAAATCAACATGAATATCCTTACTCTCTTATGAGATGAATAAACAAGATAATGGAGAGTAAGGTATAATAAGGAGCAAAAGGTAGATCATGAAAATCAAGCTCCCCCTAAATCTAGGCATGATATGAAAGCAATAATATCCAAGATTTAGGCAATAACAAATCACAAGTAGCTAATGAAGCAAATGTGTCATGCCATAAGGATATAAGTGAGAACAAGCATGCCATGGATATGTGAAATCACTTGTGAGAGATAATCTAGAACCATAATAGAATATCATGATCATGAGACAAAAGATATAAGTGATGTTGCTCATGATCTCTAAAAGATATAAGTGATGTTGCTCATGATCTCAATATGGTGTGTCATCTATATCAAAGTGAAGCATCTATTAACTCACATAAGAAATGTTAGATAACACATAAGAAATTCGTATAGGAGAATACCACTTGTCATATATACCATTTGTAAAGCACTTGTGAGGGAAAAGGATATCACAAATAATCAAGTCCCCACAAGTTTATGCATAGATATTTACGATATGGTCATGAGAAAGAATACGCTCCTTTGTCGATTGTCACCCACCACATGCTTGAACCAAACCCGATCATTTCACACGGCCTTTGATCCCTCGGACTATAGATCCCATCTATATCCTTCATCCTACCGTCGACATTGATCCTCCTTCGATCCCCTGCACATGAGTAGACAAACAACCGATTTCCAGAAACAAATATCTTCCTACTTGATACTACTTGTAAGTTTGTAACTTTGAGAGACTAAAAGAGATAATCACTACTTGTAAGATATGACTATAAGAACAAAGTGGGTTATATAGCAAATGAATAAGCTAGATGCACTATATGATGCAGATTGAAAAACAAAACCACTTGCAAGAAAAGCATGCTACTACTTGATACCACTTGAAAAATATTGCAATCAGAAGTTAGTGGATCAAGGCAATATGATTACACTTACAAGAAAAGGCAAAGAATGAATAAAACAAATTTTATGTCTTTTGTAAGTAAGAGCAAAAGATAAAGCTCGAGTAAACAAACAAGCTCTTGAACTTACAATGGAAATAACCTCCTTTATTGGATAAAATCAATAAGATTAAGAGGGAACACTTGGAGTCAAAGATTAAGAAATGATACCAACTCCAAGAGACATACACACGAACACTTTCGATTGAATGAGAAACTCAAGTAAATTTTCTGCGATGGATATTAAGTAAATTGTAGAGCTACTATTTATATGCATCCTCATTTTCATCTCGAAAGGCTTTCCAATAATGCAACCAAATCAAATGATATGCAAGAAGTCACGGTTGCATCAAGCTGAAAAATTCACATTTTAGACCTTCAACTTAATTAAGCTTCAAAATAGGGCTAACATAAAGTTCAACCATGGTCCGCAAGTCATGAGAGAATTTACCCATTAAGATCAACTATGGAGCATCAAAGCTCATTACAATGATTTTCTCAGATTATGAACCCATATGGATATAAGCAGCCTAAAATATGTCCAAAACTGAAAGTTTCAGCAACTCAACCCAAGGTGAAGAAATATGTAGCTTTTTCAAAATATGTCCCCATGTGTTTAACCAAGTCATATCTGATAGTTTGGATTTTTTTTAAAAAAGCTTTTTCAAGGTACATATACCACCAAGGGTATCTTTTTCACACTTTAGGGTTGCTAGAAAAATATGAAGTGATGTTTAGCTCCCCATTATTGTGAATATTTATAAAACATCATAAGAGTATCTATTGTGGTTTGAAGATGCAAAGAATTAAGAATTAGGCACAATAGTACAATGAATTTAAATATCGCTTTTTATTTAACTCATGTGGCCCAAAAGAAAAGTGAAAAATAGAAGCAAGACCACATAAAAGCAAATGATTGATTTGTACACACTTTGGGGTACAATGTCATATTAAAAATGATTTGCTCCCCCTTACTGTGATAATTCCAAATAAGTTTGCAAATGATCAATTCAAAAGAAGATCCAAATCAAAAGATATCCATTAAGCTCAGGGCAATAGAATAAGACAAGGTAAACCATTTTGTTCCTCTTTATGGATTTCAATTCATAAAAAATCTCACACAGAGAATTCTTAAGCGAATGAACTTACAATTTTAACTTGAGAGGAAAATTCTTAACCAAGAATTTAGGTATCAGAGTAATGCTACAAGAAGGCAATAAAAATACCACTTGTAAGAAATAAGCAATTTCAATGATACCACTATAAAGAATTCAAATAACCAAGGATATCACTAGAAGGAATGAGCAATAACCTCAATGATACCACTTGTAGAAAAGAGAAACTCAATGATACCAAATATAAACACAAGAAATGAATAAATGCTCAATTTGATGCCACTTAGGATCAAATCATAAAGAATTGATACCATTTGAAGGAATAAATAGATAAAATCGATGGGTATCAAAGCAATAAACATTTACATGTATCAGAGAGAAAGACAACTTAAGATAGATCAAGAAAATCCAAGTTGCCAAAATTTGCTTTTGATTTTGAAAATCTAAATCACAAAGATTCAAAAAAAGTATCAGAGCGAATTAAGGAGATGATACCACTTGGAAGCAATTAAGTGCCCAAAACTTGCCATAAATAAACTTCCCAAAATATTCAATAAATGAATCAAGAAGTTATTTGCATTTGACTTGCACAAGTTTTGTCTTTTCAAGAGATCAAGTAACTATCACCTTTAAATCAATTGAATACTCAAAACTGATACCTCTTGAATTCACTTTCAAATAAACTGCAAAGCTTTTGAAATTTTGCACAAACAAATTTTGGGATAACAAGAATCTTTTACTAAAAAGAATTCTTGAAAAGAGAAGCTCTAAATAAAAGATATTCCAAAGCCAATCTCGAAAAATCTGAAAAACTTAGACAGTTCAGAGCTCAGCAATCGAGAATCAAGATTACTCTGCCTTACAGGTGCGGTAGTCTTGATCTGGCACTGTTGAATCAAGATTTTCTGAACTTTTAAAACTTTTGCAAATAAAGTACAAATAATTTGAAATTTTCAGGGAACCAGCTTTGGGCTATTTCAAACATTTTGAAACAACCTTTTCTTTTAGAAGAATTTTCTTTTAGCACAATTTTAGCAAAAATGCGCTTTAAGGCATAAAAATAAAACAAGTTTCATAAAGACCTCAAAGTGCAACTTCAATTTAGATTTCATCCACAATTTGAATCCTCATGGCTTAAAGGATTTGGAATACATTTTGAAGCCATGACTATCTAATGAAAATAATGAAATCCAATTTGAATGCCAAAATATTACTTGTAGGTATATTTGAATTAAACACAAATGTTTTGGCCAAATTAGTTTTTAAAATAGAAATTTTTGAAATCTTGTAAAACTTTTGAAATACATAGTATAATTGTTTTATAAGACTTTTCACAAATTTTGGGTCTTTTAAATACAACTTTTGACTTTTGTCCAAAGAGGGTTCTTTTGAAGAACCAAATGAATCCACAAAGTCAAATTTTCAAATAACACAAAAGCAAATAAGAGAATGAGATAAGAAGTAGAGATTTGAGCTTTCGAGAATCTCCTTCTCTTTTGTGTACGAATTTAAGAAGCCATTTGAAACCAAGATATAGCACACGATCCGGTCCAAAAGGTGAAACTCAATAAGTGCAATAACATGACCAATATGGATCAAAACTAAGTCTTTCGGTGAATTTCAAAAACAAATAGCTTTTGTTAGGTTGGCCTTTTGAAAATCTTTTGAACACGAAAATTGTTAAGAATGACCAACTCTAGGATTTTTGTTTTGAAATTATTTTCAAAATCTTTTTACCTTTAAAATTATGAAAATTATAAGTTTAAATCCAAAACAAGATACTACTATCTAGATTTTGGGCATGAAACTCGTTTTCTTTTCAAAAATAGATTTTGTGAAGCCAAAACCTTTGAAAAAACCTTTTGAAAATATTTTTATACATTTATCAACTAGTTTTTCAAAAGATTACTAATAGAGTATACAAATTTTGAGTTTTGGCTAAAAGGCTTGATTTTGAAAATATATATACACTTATATAAATATGGGCACACATATAGGGATATGATACACATGAATATTGAATTAACAATCCCCCTTAATGTGCCACAACACTTATCAAGCTCATAAAACAATATTGGAGTTTTGAATAAGAGCATGAAAGATAGAATGATTTTTCATGATATGCATTGAAATGTAATTACCTACACAAGGTAAAGTGTTTGAATTTAAATTGTTACCGAAGTGGCATTGGTACATGATGATGGCTTGTATATCTTCATGCTTGGCCACAAATAGTTGGTGGTGACTCCATCTTATTCATGCACGTGCCAAGCCCTTCAATGCCTCTTCAAAACCTATTAAGCATTTTGGGTACCCAATTCTTGTTGGGTCCATGAGTGTTAGTCGTAATGTATTTGGGTGCCCGAGTAGATGTCTTGTTCTTAGTATCAATATGAGAATAGCAAGACCTACTACTTTTGGAATTCACTTTGGGGCACTCAGTAAATTGGTTAGCCATGGGTTTTGAATTTTTAGCAAGGAGGCAAAGCAAACCCTTCTTGACAAAATTCACCTTGGGGCTTATCCTACCACCATCCTTGGGTAAACTCCCAATTTCTTCCTACCCAAGGTGTCCCCTTGCTCCCCAAGAGAATTGTCATGAATTATGTGTTTTACCACCCAAATAGCCTTGACATTATTTTTTGTTGGGCTAACATTTTTAGCAAACAAATTGCCATATTTATCTCTCCTAAGCATATAATGATCATTGACAAGAATGGGCTTAGGAGTTTTACCATAAGGACACTCTTTACCAATGTGCCCTTTTTCTCGGCAATTGTAACAAGTTGGCTTTGAGGCTTTCTTCTTCTTGACTTGCTCTTTGCCGGTTTGACTCTTGATGGATGTGTTCTTGGTCTCTACTTTGTTAGGACACGCTAAGGTGAGGTGCCCTAACTTATTGCATCCAAAGCACTGAATGTTCCTCATCTTGTCAGCTTGGGGCTTGGAGCAACTTCCTTTGTTCTTAGTAGACTTGGAGTGTCTTGTCTTGTGATTGCTCTTCTTAGGGATGAAACCAAGACCCTTCTTATCCTTCTCAGATTTTTGGTTGCCCAAGACGGCATTTAGGTTGGCTTTCCCCCTGTAGCATTTCTCCAAGTCCTTTCTCAATTTTTCAACTTGAGCCTTGAGCTCTTTGTTTTCCTCTACAACAAGGTTAGTATAGCAAGTACTAAAGGAAATTGGAGCAATTAAGTTCGAGTAGTTAGGCACATTATTCATCTCATTACAAGACATATTTGAAATGGAAGTATTTGCACTAGTGCTAAGGATTTCATCAATCAATTCATCACATAAAGTGAAGCTATTATTGTTAGATGAAGTATTAGGAGTGGAACCTAAACAAGACACATCATCTAATAGATCACAAGTCATGTAGGCATCCACCTTAGCACTAGAGCAGCATGGTATGTCAAGTAAATCATCACAAGAAGTGCATATGTTATTTTTAGATGATATGGATGGAATGACATCTAAACAAGGCAAATCATCTAGAATGGTGCAGCTTAAACCTACATCCACCTTGCCAGCATTAACACTCTTGAGGAGGAAATTTTCATGATCTCCTTTTAAAGCATCATAAGACTTTTGAAGCAAATTGAGTTTTTGAAACAAGTCATATGATTTCCTTATCTCCTTCTCAAGGGAATCATGGAGCCTACCAATCATATGTATCAGTTCATCATGGGAGGGCTCATTGTCAACTACCTCATCATTACCTTTAGCCGTGAAGCAATAAGGTGAAGTGGGAGATGAAGAGCACTCATCATCATCGAAGCTTAATGTGGAGAAATCATCACTTGAAGTCCATTCTTGAATTGCATCTTCTTAATCAATGGACTTGTCATGGTTTCTTTGAATTTGCAACCACACATCATGAGCGTTCGTAAGATGGCTCACCTTCTTTTGCTCATCTACGCTCAAAACACTAAACAAAGCATCAATAGCAAGAGTGTTGAGATGCGAGTTTTTTCTCATCCTCAACGGTTAGAATCTTGGAGTTCTTTGGAGGAGAAAAACCAACATCTACAATCCGCCAAACATGATAATCCATAGCTTGGAGATAGCATGACATGCGAATTTTCCAATGATTGTAGTTCATGCTATCAAATAAAGGTGCATCACCTAGGTGCCTAAAATCCTTCATGGTCATCTGATCACTCTCAAGATGGTGAAGTCTATTTAGTGAGAGCCCTAGCTCTAATACCACTTGTAAGGAATCGGATGCCCAAGAGGGGGGGATGAATTGGGCTTCTTCAAGTTTTAATCTCTAAACCAATTTTATACTTGTGTTCAAATCTTAATGTAATAAGGAAGCTGAAAACTGATATTTGAACACATGTTATTATCCTAGGTGATGGCAAGCAAGATAAGCACCCTAGAATAAGAATTAACTAACTCTTGGTTTGCAATCTTAGGGAGACAAGCAAGCAATTCAATTCTAGATATGAGGATACTAGTAATAAAATTACTAAGATAAATTAGTTAGCACACATAAGTCAACACATGACAAGGGCATAGCTAGTAAGGTGCTCAAATCATCATATAAGTCATAAGATGCATAATGGATAAATACAAAGTAAAACAATCTATAAAGGAGACAAGAGATACCACAAGTGACACAAGTATTTTTATCCTGTGGTTCGGAGTCACGCTCCTACTCCACGTTGAGGCAGGCCTTTGCTCCTCACAAGGACCGGCTCCCGCTCGAGCCCACGCCTCGTTTCCACTAGGGTGACTCTTCCACTACAACGGTGAGGTGAGCCCCAACCTTACGGCGATATCTCTCTCGTCCGAACTCGGAATTGGGTGATCTTAGGCTTTATAGAAAGCTAAGAAGAAGGGCTATCCATCTAGCAAGGTCTCAGCACCCAGATACCAAAGGATGAGTGCAGAATTCATAAGGAATAAAAAAACACCCAAAACCTCGCATTTTTGGACACCACTAGCTTCTCCTTTTTACTAGACACTTCTAACACCCCAAGACACCTCACTAGGCTCACTTAGGGGTAAGGAGACTCAATGTGCATCACTCGAGAGCTTGGAAACGGTCCGATCAATATCGTTCTGGACTCCTCTTGATAGTACGGCAACTATCCTATCAATCTAGTCTTTCCACCAACACCAAGACCGGTGAAAGACTAGGAAACATCCTTAGTCCTATACTAGCCATACCTTGGCCTTGAGCATCTTTAGATTCACTTCTAAGCTTCATGCTTTTTACTTGATGTGTTGTGCATGATGACCGTCATAATTGTTGAAGTCTTCGTCTTATCAACCTTGACTTGATCACCTCATGAGGCTCTTCCGTCCTGTCGACTTTGATTCGATCATCCTCCCGATGATCCTCTCATCAAATCGATCTTGACTCGTCCTCAGCTCTTGGTGAATACTCATCTAGTTGATCTTGACTTAGCAATCAATTCTTTATTACGCCTTGATCATCACACATGCTCTTGGGACCTAATTCTCTTCAAAGCATCTCAAGAAAGACATTAGTCCTAAAAGCTCAATAGATTTGCATGGATATATTTGATAGTCATTAAAGTTTAAGCTCAACAAGTGTTTGATAATAAAACCCAATATATATAAAACACTTGACAAAAGAATGCTCCTACTAAGTGCACCGAGATGTATATGCATTTGATTCATACACTTAGTGAGAATAATACCAAAAGTTATTTAAATTAATTGCAAGGCAAAACAATTTAAATTACTCAATTAATCTCTATCTTCTTAATAATGTGCACATGAATGAATATGAATGAGGAGGACATGTGCATTGAAATATTTACAATTCCAGCACCAAAGAACATAAAGATTTCCTTCACAACACAGCAGCCAACTTTAAGAATTTTTATGAATTTTTCATTTGCTCAAATGAGAAAGTTGTCAACAAGAAAAAGATTCATCTTGAAATTCTCTACAACTTTCATATATAAACTTTATTTTTCTAAGCACGGGAAGACCCTAAAAAATGCAAAATATTAAGACCTTGTCAAAAGTCTGTGTATCACGGACCAAATAAATTCAGTTCACTTTCTGTATTTTTTATAATTTTTTAGGTTACTCAAATGAAAAAGTTGTCAACATGAAAAAGATTCGTCTCAAAATTCTCTACAACTTTTATGTAGGCACTTTATTTTTTCAAGTATGGGAAGGCCTTCAAAAATGCAAAATATGAAACACTGTCAAAAGCCTGTATATCACAGACCAAATAATTTGGTCCGTCATACATAGGGGTTTTTAGAGAGTTTGGTCTGGCATAAAAGGGAAACTTGCTGTTAGATTGAGTGGGTGATCCAGTGCGTATTCTAAGCACTAAATTCGGTCCGTTCCCTATGGAAGGACTTCCGAAAAAGTGTCAAACATCCAAATCCAAATAGATCACAATCAAATTCAATCACCAAAACACAAGTTATCAAATACCCATCATAAGCTCTCTTAAAATCAAGGCATGAAGATATATTGATCCAATGAATTAAACACACATAGATACATGGATCAACATCGAAACAACTATTTAAACCAAATTAGACCCACGAAGGTTGTGCATGATAGAAACATTCATGGTGAGCTTATATGCACAAATATGATCAAGCATGGTAAAGTCTATAAAGAAGCAACCAAAGGATCACTAAAGAATAGTCATATAATATCAAAGATCCAAAGATAAGCAAACCACGTTCACGCCGGACTAAAAAATTTAGTCTGTCATACATAGGAAGTCAAGAAGATTTTGGTCCGACGAAGGAATGAGAATTCATTATGTACACCGGACCAAAATATTTGGTCTGTCGTAGATGGATTTCACTGGAATCAGTAGCTATGGACCTTTTCACAAAGAGAGAACCAAGAGATTCAAGTTGGCGCCGGACTAAAATATTTTGTAGGAGAGATTTGGTCCGGCGTAAATGGAAATCTTACTGGACTAGCGCCGAGCTAAGATAAGAGTATCTAAAGTCCGGTCTAGTGCACAGGCAAAAACCATTATTTTAAAAGCCAACTTGGGAATCACTAAAGAACTAAATAAGAACATGATCCCAAGAGCAAAATATGAACAGTGCGGTAATGTTTATGCCAAAATGAATATGACATGCATATGACAAATGCACTAATAGATAAGAGTGGAATACCGAGCACATACCTCAAAGTTGCATACTCATTCTTTTCATATATGATTTCCCTTTAAATAAGATGAGACTAAAATAATCTTCACGATGAACATATTAGTCTCATATCAATAAGCGTATTAGAGGTTTGTCATTAAGCACTGTTTTAAAATAAACATTGTCAATAACTATGTTTGTCATTAATCACCAAAATCATACAAGGGTTACCTTGAACTTACACACCACTGGATAAAGATATTGTAGGTAGTAACATCAGGCTCACAATTCGCCCTGCTCATGTGTGCAAGCAAAATCACCTTCTTCAGCCCACCTTTTCTTATTGCAGAGGGAATGGAGTAAGATGCAGGAAGTCGTACTATTTGGCTCAAGGTAGTGGCGAAGTCAGAAAATTTCAAAGAGGGGGCTTAAAAAAAAGACATCCAAAATCAACTACTATGGCTATCAACATATTGTAAAATAGTTGAAATTTAAATTGTATGCAATATAAGTATGTAACTATGAAAGGAGAAAAATGTACCATTCATTGCTTCAAAAGAGTTGGCAGTTGATATTTACAAGTTTTCATGTTCTGAAAACGTTGTAAGATATCTTCCATATCTATCTTTGCAAACACGTCTCACTCAATGTAGCATACCATAAGATCATTCAACCAGTCATCACTTATATTATTGTGCAAATTTGTCTTAATCTTCATTACCGAGAAAGCCCTTTCAACTGTAGCTGTCCTCACAGGTAAAATTAGTGCCAATTCAATTAGTCTATAGACCAATGGATAAATCAGGTGCTTCTTTGTTTGAACCATCTTTACAGCGAAGCTAGTAAGATCATCATTACTTTAAAATTCATCTCTTGATTCTCCTTTCATGTCATCAACAAATAAGTGAAGTTGTTCTTCCAAAACAACACGGTCATATGCCGAAAAATCATTAGAATATATTTCTAAAAGTCGCATAAGCTTGCCATAATCAAAGTTTGCAAATGAATCTCTCAGATCTAGACAATCAATGCATCTCAAAAACTCTGTAGAAGTTTCACTTAATCGACTCTCTAACTCTGTAGCAAGGGAATCAATCACAACAAGAAAAATATAGATACAGTGAACATGAGTAGTTAATTAATACTTGCCTATGCGTGCCTGCGTGAAAGCGTGGCTGCGGCATGCGTTGCGTGATTGACTCGGTATTCGGAAAGACGCCTGTCTGGCCGTCTCCTGTGCCGCTGCGCACCGCGCCGCACAGGCATCCTCACGTGTGAAGAGATAAAGATAGAAGACGCTAAGACGCAGACGCGGAAGACGAACGGACGGACATCGCGATTCGCAAAGTTACGGATGCCTCAGTGCCTCACGCCGCCTCTGTGCTATGCGCCTATGCCGCTATGCGGGGTCTTTTGCTAATTGCTGGGTTGGCGGGCTGGGTGGGCTCCAGCCCCACCAACAACTCCGTCTCTGACTCAAGGCCTTCAGCAATAAGACGAGTCAAGATGATCTTTGCATCCTTTAGTCTGCCTGCTTTGCATGATGCACTGGTAAGAGTATTATAGGTAACGACAACGATTGATGCCCCTTCAAAGCAGTGGCGAAGTCAGAATGAAAATAGAAGAAGGGTTTGAAATACTAAGCTAATTTTTTTTTATCAAAAACGGAAATAAACTAAATTGAGACAAACATAAGTAGTATGCAATCCAAATTTACATACAAACATAGCAAATATAGTCTTATGAAATCCAAATCCATATACTAATTGAAAAGAAATAAAATCAAAGAAAGAAAGAAAATATAATAAAGATACCTCACACATGTTAGTAACGTAGGTAGAAGATGGGCTCGAGCCCAATATACGAGTGGCTACGCCACTAGTGGTCACAACCAGTTCTTAACTGCTCTTTCCAAAAGGAGATTGCCCTGTCATACATACGTTGGCTGCACACGCACCTAATCAAATTGTTAAAAGCGATGCCGCTCTGAGAGCAACCACTAAACCTCTCTTCCTCTAATACGTTCAATGCAGCACTCAGCTGCTCTCCGCGGCAAAGTTGCGCGATCAGCATGTTGAAGGTGATGGTATCTGGAACCCCAGCTGAAAGAACCATGAATGACATCGAGAACATGCCTAGTGAGAGTGTAGATTGTGTACCAGGGAATGGATAACCGCAGCTACAGCCGGAGCTCGAAACCTGTGGAATGGAGTTGGGAATGGAGGACGGCGCGAGGATCTCCGCTTCCCTGCTCCCGAGCGGACGAGCTAGGCGTGGGAAGAAGACAGCTAGAGAAAGGAAAGGAGGCGGCTCGGCGGCTCTACTCGCTTCACCCCTGCGGCGGGCGAGCAAAGCAGCAGTTTTCGGGAGCTGCGACCTGCGAGCCTGCGAGTAGTAGTCGGAGAGGAGAGGAGGTGGGCGCGCTGCCGGCCAGCGGAAGGGAAGTGCTCGCCTGGCAAACAATATCACGATTTTATCCTATTTTAAAATTTTCATATATTTTATATAAAAATTGAATTATCTTTTCAAATACGCAAGTTTATAGTGAAATATTTGGTTTTTAATTTAATCTTGCAAATTTGGGTAAACTTATCTATAATTGAATATAGCTTGGTTTTTTCCCATTTATTTAATTATTTTTCAGTTAAGTAATAATCCACAAGTCTAATATGTTAATGATAATGTTTTTTTTTACCTAGAACAACACGTAAACAGCAACAACAAAGCAAAACAAGCTATTGCAACTGTGGCGACCCGCATAATTAACCCCTGGTAACACTGTCACCCAGAATTAATTATACGGACCTCAGCACAGTAACTAGCAAAGCATCGGACATTCCGATACTTTATTAGTTACTACATCAGTATACTGATATTGCAGTGAGAACAATAATTAGAGAGACATAAATGAAAGCTTTATTTCATTCCATTAGCCACGAGCTATCTTCATACCTTAGCTTACATGGGTTCTAATACGGTAGTAATAAATCTTATAACCCCTTAACTCACGAAAATCTGCTCACAGACACAAACCTCCACCACGGCCTCGTAGGATTGTCCGTAGGACTCACCTTCTAAGCAAGGGGGGAGTTAAGCAAGAGTGAGTACTAAGTACTCAGCAAGCAATAATAATAATGAATGCAATAGATGCCCTTTTCCATAATGCCCCAATTCCCTATCCATCCCTACTACAACACTTCTCCACCCAAATTATTCCTTTAGAGAACTAAATTTTTGTTTTAAAGGTTGGCAAGTTTTATATTTATAAAAGACCCTACTAATAGTGAGCATGCCCTCTGTAGTCTCCAATCCTGAAGACTGGCTTGAATTCAAGATTTTACCCTGCGCAGGTCTGTGCCACTTTACCCACAATGACACCCACAAGAGATGCCCCAGAACGTTTATTCTATTCCGGTATTAGTCCTCCACACTGCACTGAGTATGGGGCTCACCTGCCCTAGGTTACCCCACCTCCGGTGCAGTTTGTACTCTGACCAAACTGCCAGCAGTACAGTTTGTACTCTGGCCAACCTGCCAGCAGTACCCACCGGGCTTCAAATATACCGCCCCAATTCACATTCTCAATCCGTCCCCCTGGGTCATACCGGCATTTCCCAGCACGACATACAACCTTACCCAATGTGGAGTAACTAATACCATCCTAGAACAACCTTTTCTGACCGATTTCACACACTGTGGTTGGCACCAATTTACAGCCCATTACCCAATATTAGATTGTTATTATCTTATATGCTAGCCTATTGTAGAGGACCCCACCGGCGAACACCTTCTCATCGGCGTCCTCTACACCACCATAATAATATATACCAAGGCTCCCCTACTCGGACAAGCCAAACTCTATACAGACATCATATTTCCATTTCATTCATACTTAACTCATTCCCCACACCCATTCCTCCAATTCATTTCCAACACTACCAAATATCCATTCTTACACTCCCACCCTTCAATTCATACTTTTCTTTCTAAAATATATCTTTTAATGCAGTGATGAATTTAATCAGAAAGCAGTAAAACATTTACAGAAATATGATCAATAGAAATGCGCTTGCCTGGAATAGAATCTGAATGCTCGGCCTCTCTCGAAAATAGGCTCGGGTCGATTTGAGTGTTCTGTTCGGGTCCTGAAAATTATACTAAATTAATCTACGGCAATTTTATTAAATATGAGTTGCAGTGTCCAACCAATCCATATTGCATTTTAAGTAAAATGCATCTTTGCTTTCTATTTTAATGCTATGCATGATCGGTTCTTATGGTTAACTCATTATTCTTCTAATGACACTAATCTTGTCCTTTTTGATTTTATATGCGGTAATGTTCTACTCACCATTTTATACACTTAATGCACTTATGAATAACATGAGGTAATGCATGAATGCATATAGTTCTTTTTCCCATTTCTTTTCATTGCCGACATTTCACTCTCTGGACTCACCCACTTTGTTTGCTTCTCTTGCCAAGTATTGCTATTGGGTGATTGCTTTGCTCATTCGGTTGTTGCTCTGCTACTTAACTTGGCTAACTACTACTCTTGGTGAGCCATTCGGTTCTTTGCTTGTTGCGAGCACTACTACCTCTCCTCGGCTTTCTCTGGTGATTCACTCGGTGGCTCTCCACCGCCGAAACTACTCCTCTCCCCTCTGGTGATTTTATTTGCCTTCTTCTACTCCTCTCAGCCATCTTGGTTTCTCTTCTCCTCTCTGGCGATTGCTACTCCTCTCTCTCTGTCTAGCATGGAGTGGCGCCTCCTCTCTTCTTCCTGGCGCCTCTGCTATCCTCTCCTCCTCCTCTCTGGCGCCAAATCTTTTACTCCTCCCTCTCTCTGGATGAACTAGAGCCTCCTCTCCTAGCGGCTCTATCTAGCGAGTTCTAGAGTTTTGCTAGGCTGCTGATTTTGAAGGTAATGGAGGTCACAGATGATGATAGAGGTGAGGATTCGAGTTTGATCTCTGATACCACTTCCATTTTCACGGATCTATTGCTATTTTACCTAATCTATTTACCTCTAGCTATTGATCTCTAAATCTCTTGCTATTTCAATGGATCTAGGCATTTGCAACTAGTACTAAACTACCACTTACTTGGGCTCCACTGATTTGATTCGGTTCTGGAAGGCTAGGGTTGTTAAGGTTGAAGTAGTTGAAGTAGAGGTGGCCGACTTCTAGCTTCTCCCTTGCTTGGCTTAATGTTCCTCCTGTTTTCACCTCTTGGCCGGCTTCCTCTTGCTTCTCGAATGATCTGGATGTCCTCCTCTTCTTGCTTGGTTCAGTGATCATCTTGTTTCTTGGGTTTTCGGTTTGTGGCTAAGAAATGGGCAGTTGCACTTGTTGGCTTGCTTTTGGGAGATGAAAAAAAAATGGTGCTACTACTTCTTAGCTTGGTGAGGATAGAGAATGGAATGGGTTGAAACTATGGTATTTTGCTCCTTCTTTGGTTCTTTGCCTCTGGTCCTAAATGAGTACTTGCTCCTCCTGGCTCTCGGTTGTAAATGGGAAATGCATTTGGTTTTGGCTGGCTATGGAAGGGCTGCACTTGGTCTCTTACTTTTGCTGGCTATGCCAAAATGCATGCTGACAAGTACTAGCTTGGCTCCAAAGGTGGGAAAATGCATTGCATATGTGAGCTAGCCTTCTTTGGTTAAGGCTATCTTGAAGGCAAGCGCATGTGCTAGGGAGATGAATCTCCGGAGACTTGTGTCTACTGGAATTTCTACTTTTACCATTTCACTTCTTCACTTTTACTCTCTTACTTTTACTGCTTTCCTTTCTTACCATTTTACCATGCATATTTACCTCCTTTACTGAGTTACCATTTTACCAATCTGAGCTTCATGCTTCCAGGAATGCACATGCATGCTTATGCTTATGTAATGGACTAAGTAATGAATGTTTATTCTTACTACTTCCTAATGAATGCTTGATACTAATGATGATGCTAACGATATGATTGTGCTTAATGATGTATGGATGATAGAGGGGATTAGGGGGAGGGTCCTCACATCCTACCCCCCTTAAAAGGGATTTCGTCCCGAAATCCAACTCACCTAAACAAGTGGGGGCAAGATTCCCGCAAATTCTCCTCCCACGTTGCTTCATTTTATGCATGATGTTTCCATTAGAGACTGCAAAACTTCGTAGTAGCTCTTCTGAAGTGACGTTCTTCGGTCTCAAGAATCTTAATAGAACGTTCTTCCTATGTTAGATCAGTTTGTAGAGGAATGTCTAGATCTGGTAAAGCTTAGGAAGGATCTCTGAGACAGGCTCTTAGCTGAGAAACATGGAAAACATTATGGATTCTGGACAGCTGAGGAGGCAATCCCTATGGATAAGTAGATAAACCTCTCTGTTCCAAAATATTGAATGGGCCAACATATCGAGGGCTAAGTTTTCCCTTTACTCCAAACCGGTGTACTCCTTTTATTGGTGATTGTTTTAAATAGACATATTCACCGGTTTGGAACTGCAATTCCCTCCTACGCTTATCAGCGTAGCTCTTTTGTCTACTTTCAGCAGTTTTCAATCTTTCTTGAATGATTCTGATTTTCTCATCATTCTGACGGATCCTATTAAAGATTTCTCTCCCACTTCATACCAACATACGGGAGACCTACACCTTCTACCACACAGAGCTTCATATGGAGCCATCTGAAACTGGATTGATAACTATTGTTGTAGGCAAACTCAGCAAGATGGAGGTATTTGTCCCAACTTTCTTTAAATTTCAGCACACAGACTCTCAACATATCCTCTAAAATTTGATTCGTCTTCTCAGTTTGTCCATCAGTCTGAGGGTGGTAAGCAGTGCTGAATTTCAACTCGATCCCTAAGGCAGTTTACAAACTTCACCAGAAACTAGAGGTAAAAGTTGAACCTCTATCTGATGTAATGGTTTTTGGGATTCCATGAAGTGTGACCATCCGTTTAATAAAATCTCGACCAACCTATGAGCTGAATACTTCTGACTAATGGCAACTAAGTGAGCAGACTTGGTGATTCTGTCCATTATGACCCATGTGGCATCTTTCTTAGATTCAGTTCTAGGTAGGCCGGTAATAAAGTCCATACAGACGTCCTCCCATTTCCATTCAGGGATTTGGAAAGGCTGTAACAAGTCTGCAGGACACTGATGTTTAGCTTTAACCTTCTAGCAGGTGTCACACTTACTCACGTATTCAACAATCTCTTCCTTCATACTACTCCATCAAAAGTTCTCTTTTAAATCCTTATATATCTTAGTGCTCCTAGGGTGGATATAATACAGAGTATCATGAGTCTCTTTAAGAATGGTTGTTTTAATTTCTGTATCCTTGGTAACACAAATGCAATTATGCAATCTCCAGCTTCCCTCTTTATCCAATTTGACTCTGAGGGCTGACCAGACTTGATCCTCTGAGTTTCTTCTAGAATGAAATTATTTGCTACTGGTTTTCCTTTGATTTGATCTAAGAGAGTTGATCGGATAGAAAGAGCCGATAACATAGCTATAAGTGAGGATATGCCAAAGCAAATCTCCCTTTTACTCAATTCTTTAATTTGCTTAGGCATGAAGCTTTGGATGGTCAGACTATGACATTGAGCCTTTCTGTAGGAGTTTGGTGAGAGGAGTAAATATCTGAGAGAAACCTTTTATGAACTTACAGTAGTACTCAGCTAATCCAAGGAAAACTCCGGATCTCAGTCTGAGAGGTAGGTCTTTTCCTTGTCTTTATGGTTTCAATTTTACTTGGGTCTACCTCTATTCCTTTCCCAGATATGACAATATGACATGCCCAAGAAAAGATACTTGACTCAGCCAAAATTTCACATTTATTGAATTTGGCATACAATTGATGTTTTCTCAAGATTTGGAGAGTGGTCCTCAGCTGTTCCTTATGTTCTTCCTCACTTCTAGAATAGATTAGGATATCATCTATGAACACTACAATGAATTAGTCCAGATATTTCATAAACACATTGTTCATTAGATTCATGAACACGGCTGGAGCATTTTTTTTTTGTCCAAATAGAACCACAATATACTCATAATGCCCATATCTGGACATAAAGGCAATCTTCTCTATATCTTCTGCCCTTACTTTAATCTGATGATATCCTGACCTTAGGTCAATTTTGGAGAACAAACAAGCACCTCTAAGTCAGTCAAACAGGTCATCTATTCTTGGGAGAGGATACTTGTTTTTAATGGTGACATTATTGAGCTCTCTATAATCCGTACATAGCTTAATCCCGCCATCTTTTTTTTCTTACAAATAACACAGGTGATCCCCATGGACACACTTTCTCTAATGAACTCCTTTTCTTTTCTAACTCCTTCAATTGCTTCTTAAGTTCATCCAACTCTGGTGGGTTCATTCTGTAAGGTCTTTTGACTATGAGGGTGGCTCCTGGAATGAGATCATTAGAGAACTCAACTCTTTGTCAGGTGGCATGCCTGACAGTTCTTCAGAGAAGATGTCGGGAAATTCTTGAACTACAGGGATGAGAGATAGTCCCTGGGATGATATTTAGTGGAGTTTGGAGCTTAATGAGGGTTGCTTAGCTCTATGTCCCTGATAGAGAATGCAGTTCCCTGATGATGTTCTTATGGATGCAGTCTTACACTCACAGTCTATATTGACTCCATGAGTGGCTAGCCAATCCATACCCAATATGACATCTAACTCTGACAGATTTATGACATGCAGATTTGCAAGAATTGAGGTGCCTTGAATGTCTATTACTCTATTCCTTCCAATGAATGTGATTGTAATTAACTCGGTAGATGTATTGACCCATAAAGGTATTTCCAATAGCACCTATTCCAGTTTAGCTTTATCAACAGAACCTTTAGAATAGATGAATGTGTGGCACTAGGGTCAAGTAAAATTACATCAACAGATGGGGGATTGGGAAGCATACTCGCAACTGTGTTGGTAGCTCCTTTTATTTGTTCTACCGAGATACCATTTAAACGTGTGGCCTCTGCGGACGTTGCTCCCCTACTAGATCCCTTAGGAGACATAACACTGGAATTTTCTTAACTGTGCTCTGTGGCTGGTGTACGATGCTATGATCTCCCTAAAGCTTCCTGTCCTAGCTGACATATTAGGAGTGAGCAACCACTCCTCTTGTGTCCCTCTTGGTTACAAAGATAACACTTAATAGGCAATCATGAACACTTGCTAATATAGTGAGGGCCTCCCTATTTATGACCTTTAAGTGAAGGCTCTGGCGGAGTATTCTGTTCCACTAGTGTAGCTGAGTAGAGACACTTTTTTTTTGATGATGCCTTTCCTGCCCATTTGTAGCAACCACAAAATCTCCTTGGACACTAGTTGATATAGTGTGGCCCTCCGCATTGGAAGCACTTAATGAATGGATTTAGTGGATTGAGAGCGGGATGTTGAGGTGGTGCAACAATCCCGGGTTGAAGTGGATTGTTTCTATATGGCATGAGTGGCATGAAAGATATTGGCTGGAAGGAAGATGATTGCACAACAACTTTGGCCTTCTTTCTGGTTGCTTCTAAATACTTCAGGACTCCCTCTAGCTCACCGGAGTTTTCAAGGGTTATAGTGAGATGAGGGTTACCTCTGTTAAACTGGATCCCAGACTTCCTCTTGATGCCCATCTCACCTAAAGGTACATAGGTGTTACAAAACTGGGAGGTGAGCTCGGTCCAGGAGATAGGTTGTTATCCTGCATGCATACAGCAGTAGTTGGTCCACTAATTTGTAGTGGGGCCTATCAATTGATACGTGGCATACTGTACTTTTTCCTCCTCGGCGCAACCTACAATGTGTAATTTCTTCTCTATTTCGTGGAGCCAATTTTTAGCTGCGAGTGGCTCTGTGGCTTTAGCAAAGGTATGTGGATGAGTCTGTAGAAACTCTCCCAAGGTGGCTTTGGTTTTGGTTTGTGGTGAAGTTCCTGGAAACAATTTGACAAGCAAAGCTTCCATAAACCGGTTCTGACTCTCTTGAATCTTGCCCTTCAAACTTTCCAAATATCTCAGAATTCTTTCTAACCGGTCCTGGTTCTCTGATGTTCTAATTGTGCTTGTGATACCTCCGAGCGGTGCGGGTTGCTCAGTCTCAAGGATATGGGAAGGATTTAAATCTCAGATAGGTGATATTTGCCTGTTCTCCATATTTGGCAAACTAGACCTCATTCTCATGTTCAGATCTTGCTCAACTGTTTCCCTGTCTGACATTGTTGCGGAAGGGAGCATGATGGATGCATGAAAGCATGATGGATGCATGACATGATTACTAGCTTTGTTTAGAGTATATTTACTTTTCATTAACATCTTTATATTAGCTAGGGAGGTATAAGGAATGTTGGACAGCTACTCATACCAAGATTTTTATTTGTGAGACAAGAGGTCTTATTGTGAAGAGAACAGGTCATTCAAATTTCTGTTGTTAACAGCACTTTAATATAAGATGAGAGGTGTCCTTGTGATTAGAGATTATTAGGGGCTATGTTTTTAAGAAAAGAGAGGAAAGAACAGATCTCATCGCTCTCATTCGCCACTCCCTACAAGACTCAACCTAACTACCATCTCAGAATAAGAACCATAAACCGCAATTGGAATTAAACGAAACAAATCCTGATGATAGAGCACCAAGAACTCCCCGAGATTAATGCACTCGGGCCGCCCTATCTACAGAAGAACCACAAGAACACAATTAAGACGCACAATTAAACGACAGAAACCTTGCTATTAAAGCACCAAGAACTCATCAAGACCGACGCGCTCGAGCCCATGACTAAACCGAAAGAAAACCTTGACACAAAGATCAAATTAAAGAAGAAAACAAAGAATCCTGATGTCGGGACACCAAGGACTCCTCAAGCTACGTGCTTGAATCACGCTTGGATTCACATATCCAAGTACGCCATGGACAAAACAGGTCCGGGTCCTTTTCCTAATCCTTAGCTCCTATATGCTGTCACCAGCTACTAAGTATATATGTAGCCATATACACACAATCTGGTCTCTACCATAGGTATAGCATGCATCATTATCTATATGAGCCTATCTAACCTATGTTGGATGCACTTGACTACTCATGATGACATAGAAGCAATATATGAACATAATCTATGATTTCTACCAAGTAATTACTTGCATAACATGATAAAGTGCATGTTTAACATGTGAGGGTAGCAGCTAATTACATACTAGTCATCATGCTAGAATGAAAGTGACAGTAGGATATGAATCAAATAACAACACACATATCCCGGTTCAAGAAAATAGCATACTAGCATGAGGAGCAACTAATTGCTAGAATTAAGACATGGGAGCATCATTAATAAAGGCTCATGGCATTATTTCATCTTTGCACTACTTGCAACTAACATGAAAGAGGATGGCAGCATAGTTACTTGAAAGAATGCATGCACATGTCAATATTAAAGAGAGGATAACATGGTAGAAATGAGAAGCAGCTAAATCCTTAAATTGAACTTGTCCAGCACATGCACATGGTAATATGAAGGAACTAAAAGGCAATGTTGTGAAGGCAATTATGCATGTTTAGCTCACATAAAGATAAAGCATTCTTGCAACAACATTAGTATATGCCTAACCACCTATCTTTATATAACAAGAGAACTAATAATCCCTCCTACCCTTCTTAAAGAGGATCAAATCAGCATTGGAAATCAGGCTATTGCCATCAAATATTTGAAATTAAACATACTATTATTATTTGACAAGACAAGGGTTATAATTATAGCTAGTGCTATATAGCCAGTAAATTCTTTCCCTTAGGCCTTCTACCAGTCTCTATTTATTTGCGTGGTTGTCGTAACCATTGCTCTGATACCAGCTGTGGCGACCCGCATAATTAACCCCTGGTAACACTGTCACCCAGAGTTAATTATACGGACCTCAGCACAGTAACTAGCAAAGCATCGGACATTCCGATACTTTATTAGTTACTACACTGTATACAGAGTATTGCAGCAGAACAATAATTAGAGACAGACATAAATGAAAGCTTTATTTCATTCCATTAGCCACGCAGGCTATCTTCATACCTTAGCTTACATGGGTTCTAATACAGCCGTAATAAATCTTATAACCCCTTAACTCCTGAAAATCTGCTCCTGCACACAAACCTCCACCCTGGCCTCGTAGGATTGTCCGTAGGACTCACCTTCTAAGCAAGGGGGGAGTTAAGCAAGAGTGAGTACTAAGTACTTAGCAAGCAATAATAATAATGAATGCAGTAGATGCCCTTCTCCATAATGCCCCAATTCCCTATCCATCCCTACTACAACACTTCTCCACCCAAATTATTCCTTTAGAGAACTAAACTTTTGTTTTAAAGGTTGGCAAGTTTTATATTTATAAAAGACCCTACTAATAGTGAGCATGCCCTCTGTAGTCTCCAATCTGAAGACTGGCTTGAATTCAAGATTTTACCCTGCGCAGGTTTGTGCCACTTTACCCACAATGACACCCACAAGAGATGCCCTGAGCGTTTATTCTATTCGGTATTAGTCCTCCACATCTGACCGAGTATGGGGCTCACTGCCTAGGTTACCCCACCTCCGGTGCGATTTGTACTCGACAAAGCGCCAAGTGATCAGTTTGTACTCGCCAACTTGCCAAATAGATACCACCAAGCTTCAAATATACCGCCCAATTCACATTCTCAATCCGTCCCCACAGGTCATCTACCGCATTTCGGCCACGACATACAACCTTACCCAATTTGGAGTAACTAATACCATCCTAGAACAACCTTTTACGACCGATTTCACACTTGTGGTTGGCACCAATTCTGACCCATTACCCAATATTAGATTGTTATTATCTTATATGCTAGCCTATTGTAGAGGACCCCACCGCGAACACCTTCTTATCGGCGTCCTCTACACCACCATAATAATATATACCAAGGCTCCCTACTCGGACAAGCCAAACTCTATCTGAGACATCATATTTCCATTTCATTCATACTTAACTCATTCCCTTACCCATTCCTCCAATTCATTTCCAACACTACCAAATATCCATTCTTACACTCCCACCCTTCAATTCATACTTTTCTTTCTAAAATATATCTTTTAATGCAGTGATGAATTTAATCAGAAAGCAGTAAAACATTTACAGAAATATGATCAATAGAAATGCGCTTGCCTGGAATAGAATTTGAATGCTCGGCCTCTCTCGAAAATAGGCTCGGATCGATTTGAGTGTTCTGTTCGGGTCCTGAAAATTATACTAAATTAATCTACGGCAATTTTATTAAATATGAGTTGCAGTGTCCAACCAATCCATATTGCATTTTCGTAAAATGCATCTGTTGCTTTCTATTTTAATGCTATGCATGATCAGTTCTTATGGTTAACTCATTATTCTTCTAATGACACTAATGCTGTCCTTTTTGATTTTATATGCCGGTAATGTTCTACTCACCATTTTATACACTTAATGCACTTATGAATAACATGAGGTAATGCATGAATGCATATGGTTCTTTTTCCCATTTCTTTTCATTGCCAGCATTTCACTCTCTGGACTCACCCACTTTGTTTGCTTCTACTGCCAAGTATTGCTATTGGGTGATTGCTTTGCTCATTCGGTTGTTGCTCTGCTACTTAACTTGGCTGACTACTACTACTGGCTGAGCCATTCGGTTGCTGCTTGTTGCAGAGCACTACTACCTCTCCCTCAGCTTTCTCTGGTGATTCACTCGGTGGCTCTCCACTGCCGACTGCTACTCCTCTCCCCTCTGGTGATTTTCTGGCAGCTTCTTCTACTCCTCTCAGCTGCTCTTGGTTTCTCTTCTCCTCTCTGGCGATTGCTACTCCCTCTCTCCTGTACCGCATGGAGCTGGCGCCTCCTCTCTTCTTCCCTGGCGCCTACTGCTATCCCTCTACTCCTCCTCTCCTGGCGCCAAATCTTTTCTCCTCCCTCTCTCTCTTGGTGAACTAGAGCCTCCTCTCCTAGCACTCTATCTAGCGGTGTTCTAGAGTTTTGCTAGATCGCTGATTTTGAAGGTAATGGAGGTCACAGATGATGACAGAGGTGAGGATTCGAGTTTGATCTCTCGATACCACTTCCATTTTCACGGATCTATTGCTATTTTACCTAATCTATTTACCTCTAGCTCTTGATCTCTAAATCTCTTGCTATTTCAATGGATCTAGGCATTTGCAACTAGTACTAAACTACCACTTACTTGGGCTCCTTGATTTGATTAGGTTCGGAAGGCTAGGGTTGTTAAGGTTGAAGTAGTTGAAGTAGAGGTGGCGACTTCTAGCTTCTCCCTTGCTTGGCTTAATGTTCCTCCTGTTTTCACCTCTTGGCCGGCTTCCTCTTGCTTCTCGAATGATCTGGATGTCCTCCTCTTCTTGCTTGGTTCAGTGATCATCTTGTTTCTTGGGTTTTCGGTTTGTGGCTAAGAAATGGGCAGCTGCACTTGTTGGCTTGCTTTTGGGAGATGAAAAAGGAAATGGCTGCTACTACTTCTTAGCTTCGGCTGAGGATAGAGAATGGAATGGGTTGAAACTATGGCTGCCTGCTGCTCCTTGCTGGTTCGGCTGCCTCTGGTCCTTGGCCGACTACTTCTTGCTCCCTGGCTGGCTACTTCTTGCTCCCTGGCTCTCGGTTGTAAATGGGAAATGCATTTGGTTTTGGCTGGCTATGGAAGGGCTGCACTTGGTCTCTTACTTTTGCTGGCTATGCCAAAATGCATGCTGACAAGTACTAGCTTGGCTCCAAAGGTGGGAAAATGCATTGCATATGTGAGCTAGCCTTGCTGGTTAAGGCTGTCTTGAAGGCAGCGCATGTGCCAGGGGAGATGAATCTCCTGGAGACTTGTGTCTGCCTGGAATTTCTACTTTTACCATTTCACTTCTTCACTTTTACTCTCTTACTTTTACTGCTTTCCTTTCTTACCATTTTACCATGCATATTTACCTCCTTTACCGAGTTACCATTTTACCAATCGGAGCTTCATGCTTCCAGGAATGCACATGCATGCTTATGCTTATGTAATGGACTAAGTAATGAATGTTTATTCTTACTACTTCCTAATGAATGCTTGATACTAATGATGATGCTAACGATATGATTGTGCTTAATGATGTATGGATGATAGAGGGGATTAGGGGGAGGGTCCTCACAGCAACCTAAACTAGCGATATATAATATCAAATTTTATATGCTGATACCGTTTGTTGTTAGAATGATGTATCTTACTCGATCCTGACCATGATCCTTACAATCCTACCCGATTCTATGCAATCCTACCTTTATAATCATGATTATTTAATTCTGATCTATATGCCAATCCATGTCATTTTGACTATATATATAATTGTAGGATTGCACAATCCTACCTATGGGACGACAGATTGCCGCTCGCTCTTGGTCGTTTCCCAGCTTTTGAGCCGCACCCGCACCCGTAGCTCGATCCAGCTTCTTTTCGCCACACTTTTCTCCTTGTTACATGGAAAGCTTGGCCTCCTCACTTTCCCCTCTTTTAGTCTAGACTAGCATAATGCCCGTGCTAACGCTACGGCGATATTTAGTAATACAATTCAAATAAGCAAAAGGTGTTATATGTTTTGGTAATCAAGTGTAGTAAGATGTGATTATGATAGAAGCACAAAAGAAAGATACAGGGAGTTATTATATTGTTGATTACATAAACAAGTGCATAAAGTAACATCGCAATTGTTGATTACATAAGTATTGTCCACTGGTAAGTATTGTCCACTAAATTAAGCATTAAGCGTCATCGTACAGGCATGGACAATGCATTCAATGAGAGCAAATGTAACTATAAAACTCTATAAATCATCTCAATATGGCTAAGAAATGCTGCGGTGCAGCAGAGATTTAAGTCAAATTTCGGCGAGAACAATGGGGTTGTGCAAACAGAAAGCTGTGAATGTCTGAAACAGTATGAAGGGATGAAACAGCACAAAAATAAACACAATATTTATGAAATTTACATCAAGATCGCAGCCAAGTTCCCATCAACTTACATGTCAGTGCATAGCCAACGAACATCTGCTATGTTAAACTTTTAGCAAATACTGCGTGCTGCATAAAAATTCCCTGATTTCAAGATTTGATGCTACATATACATGCATTACGATGGCGCACTCTTAACAGATTACTCCATCCACCGAAGCTACAATGCACACTCGGCCCATGCATCCGGAGAACCTGCGGCGGTTTTGAAGCTCGGGTAATTCAAGCTGGAAATATGAGCCCGTAAGGAAGATTGAAAGTATAAACTAAGCATCAATTTGATACTACTCCCAACATTACCTAATATTCATCAAGAACAACATTACGAATCTTGAGATCTTGAATCAACTGGTAATGTTTGAGATTCTCCACAACATTTTGATTCTTGCATCTCCACGTCAATGATAATCACATCCGCCGGCTTCCGTTTTCATCTCCATTCTTCTTACCTTTTCTTTTTGTATGGCGGATAACTCATACCTATAAAAGCAGAACATGCATTTAAAATGTTGGTCTTGTGAAAAATCCACGGCGAGAGAGGAGAAGAATATCCTATAGCAATGGAGCTTAGGTCTATCGACCATTGCACCTCAAAAAGCAATCTATCTTGGTTCTCAAGTCTAAATGGCATGGTTAGAAGGCCGTTGATGAGAATAGTGATAGAAAATATTGTGCAAGGCTCGAGAGAAAGTAACTAAAATTTTGATCTACCACCATACATGATTGCCTATTATGTTAGTCCAGATTCAAAACTTCGCATTTTTGTTTAGCAACATGGTTGCATGTCAAGAGAACCCTACAAGATAGCTTGATGAGTTCGGTTTTAAATCTTGGGACAACTTAATGATTGTATCTTTGAGACAAATCAGGGAAGGTTAATTATTTTGTCAGGTTATCTATGTATTTATTTTTTTTTAAAAACATTTAGATGCAAATCACTTTTTTCTGAATTTATAAAGCTACAGACACTCGCATTTGAAATAATACAATTTCTTGAGGCGCAAATCCTTTTCTTTGAATAAACATGTACAAGGACGCAAAATATTCTATCCACGAAGATAATTATGCAAGGAACGCATGGACTACATGTGCTAATTGAATTTTTACAAGATCAAAGTGAAATGCTATTCTGAAGTTAGTCTGTGTTCTATATGAAATCGTATGGCTAATTTTACAAATTGATCAATAGTGAGTCGTCTGAGAGGAAGCTAATTGAGCTCTGCATCGAACACTTGCACTTCTAAAAATAAGAGCTTACGGTGAGGTGTAGCTCTTGGCGGCGAAGTATATCCTCGAGCAGCTTATCCTTCATGTGGCGTGGGCACAGATCGTCTGGGATCTTGGCAAGTTCCTACCCAAAGCACTTAATTCCGAACCATCCCTTAGGGATAGGAAGCGAAGTGGGCGACAAAAAGTCGAGATCCGCGGAAACCCACCTTGGCCTTAGAGAGCACGAGCACGGCATGCCGCTCCTACCAACCGGTGAGGTCGCGGTGGCCGCCTTCCTGAGCTTCTGCGTCTGAACAGCACAAAACCGTCGAGGATCGAGCCGGATCGAGTGGGATAGTAGAACGGAGAGGGAGGGGAGCGGATTGCCTTGGAGCCGGTGGGCGGAGGAATTGAAGGTATCGGGGTGGCGTCGAGAGGAAGTCCAGAGTTGCGGCGTCACGGTCGATGAAAAAGTCTTAATTGCTTATGCACTACTGTTTATACAAATAAGGAATATTAAGAAAACATGGGAAGAAAAGCTAAATGGTTAACTACGACAAAATTCAACTTACAACAAATGAGTATAACAATCCTTGATTAGTACATAAAGAATGGAAGCTTCATTATTCAAAACAAAATGATGTATTCTTAACCTTTGTTCTAACAGACAATGGATTTGAAACAGTGAACTTAAAGAATCGAGGAAGATATTTACGTTCACATCACCGTCATTATATAGAGCGATGCAGACAAGCTGGATTCAATCACCACATGAGCAAATCAACAATAAGGATTGCTATCCCGAAAGAAACCAATATGGAAGTAAAATCGGCAGGAAAAGGCACATACGTGTGTGCTCCCAGTTCTTTAACATCATGCTCCACGATGAAATCATATCTACCCCCTGATCTAATCGACTCAACAGGGGACTTTGATGTATTCAAAAGAAGTATCCTCTGTCTCTCAGTTTGTATTTCCGCCTAATGTAAGAAATGCAGTAGTAAATCGTCAGCAAAAATGCACCTTGTTCAGTCCAATAATGTTGTGAAGCCCATACTTTACTGCAACTTGAACATCTGAAAAAAGGGAGATGAGTACGATGGTAAGAAAGTGTGCTCTAGGATCGACATCAATTTTGCGGGCATTCTAATCCTTCTGAATTGATCTTGATTAGAGTTTCGAACCACATGGCCAATTTGTCGACAATGAAAAGTTTGGTCACACTACAAGCAGATCATAAGCGAGGTACCTTGTGAATAGGCCCATCTTTAAACATGGAACGGCTAATCTTCTTGAACAACTCATACAGGGCCTCCACTTCATTTACAGAAACTGGATGCAAGAAGTAACAACAGTCGAATGATATGAAAACATAGTGGTTCTTGTACTGAAAAAATGACCACAGAAAAGAACCTTTATTTTCTCACGGAGCATTCAAGTATGTTCTTACATGTAGTCTCTTTGGTCGAATATCGGGATCCTCATGCTCGGAGTTCGTTTGAACTGCTTTGACAATGCATGCCCATACAACACCAAATAGAACATCACAAGAAAAAATTACGAAAACGATAAACACGTTGAAAAGATGAGAAGACCATAGCTACTAAAGGATATTAACCGGTATTGACATTTGCGGTTTTAGGAAAAATAAAGATAAGGTTGAAAGATCATAATATCATAGTCCTTTGCATAGAGACAAGCAAAATGTGTTTGTTTTACTTATCTTGGCCTCACATGCATCTGTCTCTAAGAATGGTCCTCCACATCATTCACAAATCAATATTAACATTTTTGAATGGCAATGGCACGAAAAAGATAGCAGTCATGCGATACTTACGTCATATTTCTTCCCCAAACTCACCAAAGTGAGATGATGCCTTTTCACAATTTCAGAAATGTAGTTCTACCTCTGAAACAACACGGACTGAGAGAAAGTTCATTGGTGAGAAGAAGTCAATCTGGCTGACTTGAGTAGCAAATTTTGAATATAGGTACTGGCTCTTAGACATACCCCATATTCACATATCTAACATCTTGAAACAACGGATCATAGCTGTCCATGAATGGCACAATAACAATGTCACCAAAAACTCGCCTCCTTTTTCAACTCCAGTTCAGTTCTTTCTGCCATCTTTGCAGAAAATAAAACTCATCACTCATGTCCATAGACACACGAACACAGACTCATCTTGAGGAGGGAGGGAGGGCGGGCGGGAGGCGCGAGGCGGTGTCGGCGGCAAAGAAGGCGAGGCGAGGCATCGGGTGTAGGAGAAGCGGGAGGAGCGCGGGAGTGGGGATTAGGGATGGGTCGAAGGAGAGGCTAGAATCTGGAGCTCTACCAAACAGGCCGTTACATTACAGTTTAAGAAAACAAAGTGAGATAAATAATGTAGTCAAAGCTTTAAGCTAAAAAATATAGTAAAAAGCACAAAAGATGCAGGGTGTGTGGCGTGTGTGTCTATTGATGTCATCTTACGTAATATGCATATAATCTGTAATATCTAGTTGACTACAATTAAATACCTCCTCAAATAACGCCGAAGTTATTGATCACGAGATGCTAAAAGATGAGCAAGGTCAACCTGCAGAATTACAAGGAGGAACTTTAATGATGATCCATCAATTCATCCAACATTAAGCAGTTTTTAGTCTGAACCTGAGGAGTGTTCGCAACGTCACTTTTCTGGTACTCGCTTAAGCATTCTTGCAACTCAACTCAATATCATTGTACTAATGGTCTGTTGCCAAACTGATTTCACAGTGTGTAATGCATTGACAGTTCTACCTTTTGGTGACACTAACTACAGATTTAGGTGCAAAATTCTAGATTTATTTTAACAAATAACATTAACTACCTTTTGCACCGATACCCTGTGCTTAGCAAGTATCAAAAAAAAAAAAGAAAGGACCACCAATCCAAGATAAGAAATGACTGACAGGCTTATTTCCTAGATCCACATCAATCATAAGAACAGCAGTTGTAAACCTTTTTCCTTTTGTAAATCATAAGAACAACAATTATAAGACTATGTAAACCAGCGACTGATTGTTCACCATGACTTGTAGACCCTATTAAAAAGAAAGCAACCAGAAAGCTCATGTTTTTCCACCTAAACACACATATATACATACATGAATGCTGGCACACATGGTAGAATTAACATTCAGTCAAAAGGGAATTTATTCAAAGAAAATAAGAACGGAATCATGGATGATGTGGATCAATCAAGCACCACATACAGATAGCGTAAGGGAAGATCATGGATGCTGTAGATCAATCAAGCACCACATACAAATTGTGTAAGGGAAGATATCAAGCATGAAGTATGTAAGGCACAGCCCATATTACCTGAATCCCATGTAGGATCTTATCACATCTTGATCACTCTGGCAATGGACAAACATCTTTTTCTACTCAAAATCTACCAACCACAATTGTACCTAAGGTGAATAGAATCAGCGTTCTTAAATCTTAAGCAAGAATTTGATAACAAAAGGAGGAAGCGATTGTACATACATAATTAGTAGAGGCTAGCCGCAATATAGGAAGAAAAATGACATGGCTGATGGTACCGCTCACTGCACCCTCTCTATCTCTAGCAAATCTAAGGATGAATTCATTCTTAATTTATGTCGTGAAAATCAATATAGGCCTGCAAACAAATGGGAAACGTAAAAAGATGAGTTATGTGAGTAACAATGCCGAGCTGAATGCAAATAACAAATAAACAGGCAATACAAATAACGATACGCAATTGGAATAACTCTAAACATATTTTGCAGCTTCTAAAAGTAAGAAAACCAGAAAGGAACAACAGAGAAAACCAAAGAACCCAATGCGGATCCAAAAGCAAGAAATTAACCTAGTAGATCCGCTTTCCGTTTGGTGATTTCTGCGATTCTGATTTGCGACTTCTGAATTTTAGCCACCGCTTATCACACAACTAATCGAAAGAATCATATTGCTATAGCTGAGCGAGCCGTAAAACTGTGCACATTCAGAAGCAATCACAATCACATGTAGAGAGGGGAAGCAATGAGATCACCCCAAACCATAACAAGGGAGGAAGAAATCAATCCCCAGAGAGAACAAATGAGAGAAGAACGATTAGGGATGGGTCGAAGGAGAGGTTGGAGTTGGGGGAGACGGCGACGGAAGGGGCGCGGGAGGAGGAGGCGGATGAGAAGAGGAGGAGGCGTCGAAGGCCGAACCAGGTAGCCGACGAGGAAGGCGGGCGCTGGCTTGGGCAAGCCAAGCCGAGGCGCAGTCTTTGTGGCCGAGGCGGCAGGCAGGGACGGAGCGGCGTCTGACGTCTGACGGGCGGCGAGGACCCAAGCCCAGCTTAGGCGTCGGCGGCGGGGCGGACGCCGAGGCGGCGAGGAGGGGAACGACTTGCGCGATTAGTGCGGAGGGTTGGGGAGGGGAACAGCTTGCCGCAATTAGTGCGGAGGGGTGGGGAGGGAAAGCTTGCGCGATTAGTGCGGGGAGTGGATGATACAGAAAGCGATTAGTCTGGGGAGGGGCGGGGATGAACCAATTAATTGGGACTATCAGATTTGATGAAGTGATCTGAGATAACATTTTAGCGCTTGATTTTGAGGAAGGGGGATTTTTGGGTGCACATATTTGGGTGGATAAAGGAAAAGTACTCTCTGTGGAGGCAAAAGACTGTGTGGATGACTGTGTGGATGTAAAAAAGTTTTAACTGGTGAATTATAAAGGTGTTTAGATGCACACGTTGTTGTATCCGAAGTCACCATTAAGCTGTGTGAAGAAAAAACTGAAGCATGGACTTACATCTTGGAAAAATATCCTGTGCAATCAGACGGGCTGGTGAAACCACGGTGCAACCCAACTAGAAAAAGTTTCAAAAAATTCTGAAAAAAATCATGGATGTACATCTCAAACTTAATCATGAACATATAAAATTTCATGATCAACTTTGTCCTGTTGTAACTTATATAACAGGACGAATTTGATCATGAAATTTTATATGTAGATGGGGTAAGCTGAGATGTACATCCATGATTTTTTTCAAAATTTTTTGAAACTTTTTCTAGTTGGGTTGTACCGTGGTTTCACCAACTCTCTGGTTGCACAGGATATGCAGTTACTGTTCATGATCAACTTTGTTTTTTTTTGTAACTTCTAGCACAGGACGAATTTGATCATGAAATTTTATATGTAGATGGGGTAAGCTGAGATGTACATCCATGATTTTTTTCAAAAATTTTTGAAACTTTTTCTAGTTGGGTTGCACCGCGGTTTCACCAACTCTCTGATTGCACAGGATATGTTCCCTTACATCTTAGCCTAAGGTGCCTAACAAGATAGTTTCATGCCGTCTCTTTATTTGGTTTGATGTTTTAAATTGATTGATTACATGTTGGTGATGGTTTTTTTGCTAACGAACGATTCTAGTTCTAGGCTTATCGACAAATGTCAAAGCATTGGGGGCAAGCATAAGGCAAACCAAAGAATATCTAAGAAAGAGAGTCGTCGAAAATGTTTCTTCACTTTGCTCTGGACGTGCGAAATATCTGGACTCTGGAATTACCATTCATGATCGTTGTTGGCAGGGAAGGATCTAGGGACGCCGAATATTGTCCCGACACTTCAAAAAATTTGAAAACTGTTAGAAGATCACTTCTTGAATGGCCTAAATTTGTCAATTAAATTGGTTCTGATTTTAATGATTTAAGATTTTTAAGACCTTAGAATTACTTGTATTGTACTTTTAGCAAATCTTAAATATATGTATTGGATTTATTATGTTATAAAATTATTGTACAAGACTATAGAATTATACGTGCGAAGTGTATGCCTCCAATGAAAAATTTCAAATTTGGCCGCTAGCTGTTGGGGGAGAAGAATGTCAACATTGAATGGGAGACTAGCCCTAAAGCCGTTAATATTGTTGTCATCCTCGAGCTGCCATTGCACAGTTTGGAGCAACTACTGTTGCGCGACCTTACTTTGGCCATCAAGAGATAGCTGCTACTCGCCGTCCAAGTTTATAAGACATAAATTTTTTTTCTAAATATATAGACTAATGATGTATTGAAAATGACTAAATTACTCCTGATTATTATCTCTAATCACTATATTTAATGCATGTATGTAGAGAATATCAAGATTTATTAAGGATATAAATGCAATATTACATTAATTTTTAAAATTAAAATATAAAATACATGCTATATTTATGGACAAAATCATTCAAAAAATACACCCCATAAACTTAGACGATGGAAATATTGTCATTGCTCAACTAGTCAACTTCGTTACCAGAGAGTTGCTACCACTGTTGTCATCAAGAGGAGAATGGTGGGGAACATATAGAGTAAGGCCTTGTTTAGCAGGCCACAATCGTAGCTTATCCACGTAGATCGATCGGGGCTTTAGTTCAAATTCTCAACCCAACTACATCGATCTTATCAAGACTTAGATAGATGTTCTTGTGAAACTTCTTTTTCTAATTACTGTTCCACCTATAGAAGAAAAACAATTGAATTAACATACTTTTTTACTTGAAAAAAATTTCATCCGTAAAAGCATGCAATTTTCCAACTCCTCTTGTGCTTTTGAGCTAGAGCTCGAAAAGATGAATATTGAACTTGCCCAAAGTGGCCCACATGGCTAGATATGACTCATTAATTAGTAAGTAAATGAAACAATTTATTTTCATCATCCTAAATCAAAAATATAAAAGAAGCCTAAGGGTTGTGGTACCGGGTTAAAACTTTATACTTTTTTTATGCCCTGCTTGGAAGCTCTGAAAAATTTTCCACCTGTAAATAAATTACACTTGTATTTTTCTAGGCACAAAGAAAACACTTTGAATGCAACTGGATTTGTTTTCCCTTGTAGATGTTGTTTGGGTAAAAAAAAACAACAACCCACCGCTTGGTTTGCCAATCCATCAACACTGAGATCACATGCATTAACATTCCTACACATATGTTCTGCTGTTGGCCAATATCCGAAGTTTCTGCTGAAATTGGATAATGTCTCAATATTTTTCAGCTGTTTCCCAGGTTAGAGGCGATTAAAAACATGATGCCTACGCAATGCAGAAAAAATTAATAATGTGGACCACAGACTAGATGGACCAAATAGAAAGCAATGTGTTACTGAAGCAAATATGGGCGTTCCAGAATAAATTGTCGAACTTTTCCATCTAAGGCTACTCAAAGTCTGATAAGAGGGTAAAAAACAACCCTCTCTTCTCTAACTGCTTTGATTAGAATCTATCTCTTATGTGTGAGCGAATCCGAACTTATCTTTTACGCTTTTGCTATATATATTGGGCATCCCCCTTTGTACATGAATCAATTGAATAAAGAAAGAGAGTTCCACCCCTATATTCTGTGCTCTCTTTCCATTGCTACTGTGATTGCATCGCTGTGTTGATTGATCGAATGCGGGTGAACGACTACGTTTTACAACACGTTATCAGCACGACGCCTTACCAAGGCCATCGATCGTGATCGTCTGCCTGCGACAATCGATACTGCGCCGATTTTTATTTGTTACACGCGATCATTCTACGTCAAGCCCTACGTAAGATTAAATCGCAACTAAACAATGTCTTATTCCTGCAGATTATTACATTAGAGCTGTATATTATCAGTTCAATCTGGAACAATAGTACACCCTAAATCTGTTCATGAAGTATTGCTGTTAATCATCAAGAAAAAGAAAAGATCATGCTCTAGCGCCCGCCAGGCGGCCAGATGAGCCTGCTCTTGGCTTGGTCTGATTGCGCCTGTAGCGCACTTAAGGCTGCCCGCGTGGCGTACGCGCCCCTCACAGGCGGTGCCGACCTGATGGCTCGCCCGTAAGGTCTCGACGTTGTGCCTCGAGCGGCCATCGGGGACCCACGCTCGTACGCCGCGTTCGGCTACGGCCTGGCGAGCGCGTGCCCTGGCGGCCGTGCCTGTACTTTTTTTTTTTTTAAGAGCAGCAAGAGGATTGCCGCTGATTATATTAGAAAAAAGAAGAAAACACATGAACTGTTTTTTATGGGAAAAACCAGGCCCGAAAAAACCTCACAATAAACTCCCCACTCACCCCACTAACCACGAATCTATAACCCACTCACGCCACTATCGAAAACCAGCAACACAAGGAGATAAAGAAAGAAAGAAGAACGCTCGCACGAAACTAAACTGTTGTGTACGTTGACCAAGCAAAACCTTGATTTAGCACTGCGTCCTTGATCGTTGTGGCCACTTATTCTGGATTTCTAGCTCTCCCTTGAAAAATTCGTTGGTTTCTCTCTAACCAAATGTTCCACCAGAAGTAAATAATCAGACCATCCGCCTCCCGACGGTTTTGACTTTCATACTGAGTTCTTAGTCTGCGCCACCAATTGTAGAGCGAACCGCTGCGGCTCAGGTTCTGCCACCTATCCAAGTTTCCCCATCGTAGGAGAATGTCCCAGACTTGAGAAGTGAAAGAACAGTCTTTACAGAGATGATTTGTTGTTTCCGGTGACACATTGCAAAGACTACAAATTGCATTATATGGCCATCCTCTTCTGAGCATGTTATCAGCTGTTAATATCTTGTTGTGAAGTAAAG
Source organism: Guadua angustifolia (assembly GCA_036346375.1). Lineage (NCBI taxonomy): Eukaryota > Viridiplantae > Streptophyta > Magnoliopsida > Poales > Poaceae > Guadua > Guadua angustifolia. The sequence goes on from CM070519.1 coordinate 28,986,001, forward strand.
TCCAAGCGAAAAAACGGCATTTAGGTTCGGTTTTTGCCTTCCAGATCGGGGAAATCTTTATCTTACAAAAACCGTGTTGAATTGCATTAGGTAAGCATTCTTTGCCGAATATTGACCATCGGATGTCTAGCGCCATAGGATTTGATCATCCCTGTGATCATCTGTATTGATTCATCGTATTGCTTCATGAAGTGCTATAAACTCCCGGGTTTCCTCTTGAGTATTCACCGGGGTACAACATTGGACCCAGTAGTTGTTTGTCAAGGCTTGGTTGACGCCGTGCCTGTACTTTGATCCATCACATTGTTTAGAAACCAGAATCTGACGCTCACATTAGCAAAAAAATCTTCTATGTCACGACCCGCTGCGGCTGATGGTCAGTTGCTCAGCGCGACGGCGACCTCTTGCATGAGCGGCTTGGTGGCATCCGCAACGCCGAGCATGAAAGATAATCAGAGGTGCTGGAAGCGTTCTCACCTCCCGTAGCAGGCCGCGTATGTGTATTTATACGGATAGGAAAAGCCCCCATCGTGGCTTACAAGACATTAATCTTATCTCAGTTGTTAGCCAGATCAAACCTGAATACAACAGATAGAAACCGACTAGGACTGGGTAACAACCAGAGATAAGATTAGGATTACAACTGCATATTGTTTAACAGCCCCCCTCAATCACAACTTACCTAGGTTGAGATTGTACTTAAAGTTTTCTAATTTCCGTGCTGTGAGTGCTTTTGTAAAGCCATCTGTAATTTGATCTTCTGAAGATACATAATCTATTTCAAGAAGGTTTCGAGATACCTGTTCTCTCACGAAGTGATAGTCAACCTCAATATGCTTTGTCCTGGCATGAAAGACCGGATTAGATGACAAATGCTTTGCACCCATGTTGTCCCACCACAAGCGTGTAGTACGAGGACTTTGTATCTTGAGTTCTTGCAATAATGTTTGTACCCACATAATCTCAGCGGTGGCATTAGCTAATGCTTTATATTCTAACTCAGTGCTGGATCTTGACACCGTAGCTTGTTTTCTGGCACTCCATGAACTAAGATTAGATCCCAGAAAAACAGTAAAACCTCCTGTTGATTTTTTATCATCTATACAGCCTGCCTAGTTTGCATCTGAATAAGCACTTACTAGCATAGATGTAGATTTGCATATTTTCAGTCCAAGTTTGGTACAAGACTTGAGATATCTTAGAATCCTTTTAACGGCCGCCCAATGATCAGTAGTTGGAGCATGTAGGAACTGACAAACTTTGTTTACTGGAAAGCTATATCTGGTCTGGTCAAGGTTAAATACTGCAAAGCACCAACAACACTCCTATACTGAGTTGCATCACTTGGGCCTAAAGGAGATCCCACATGAACAGACAATTTTTCACTTGTGGACAATGGTGTACTAACTGGTTTACAGTCAATCATGCCAACTTTCCTCAGAAGGTCAGAACCATATTTTTCTTGTGTCAAAATAATGCCATTATTAATTTTGTTTACCTCTATGCCAAGGAAGTAGTGTAGATCACCCAAATCTTTCAATGCAAAAATCCTTCTAAAGGTCCTGCAGTAATGCTGAAACAGCTTCTTGTTTTGAGCTTGTCACAATAATGTCATCAACATAAACCAAGACAAATATTGTTATACTTCCTTGATTATAAAAGAACAATGAGGTATCAGACTTGGAACTTTTAAAACCAAGGTCATAGAGTTTCTTGCTTAATCGAGAATACCATGCCCTTGGCGCCTGTTTTAATCCATACAGGGCCTTATCCAGCTTGCAGACATAGCTTGGAAAGGCTTTGTCCTCATATCCGAGTGGTTGTTTTATGTACACTTCCTCTTCAAGAATACCATGGAGGAAAGCATTTTGCACATCAAGTTGCCTCATTGTCCATCCCCTGGTTACAGCAATAGATAGAATAATTCTAATAGTGGCAGCTTTGATAACAGGACTGAAAGTGTCATCATAATCTATGCCATATTGTTGTTTGAAACCTTTTGCAACTAGTCTGGCTTTATATCTGTCTAAGCTGCCATCTTGTTTGCTCTTGATTTTATAAACCCACTTACAGTCTATAATATTCTATTCTTCTGAGGAGGAACTAAATGCCAAGTTTTATTTTTCATTAGAGCCATATACTCAGTATCCATAGCAAGTTTCCAATTTTCATTACTTAGTGCTTCCTCTAAATTTTGTGGTTCATCAATAGATGTAAAAAGACTGTATTTAATCGTGCCATCAGTATAAACTTTTTCTTTACGAATACCGCTTTGAAGCCGAGTCTTCGGTCTTGTCGGTCTTGTAGATGGTTCCTCCCCTGATACCAAAGGTCCCGGCGTATGTGTTATTGCACCCTCCTGTTGCCGCAACATGGGTGAGTCCTGGACTCCTGCTTGTTCTTGCGTTTGTTGTCACGAGGAGCGCAACTCTTCTGGAACCAGCGATGATGATCCAGACGGGGAACTATCGTCATGCGTTTCATCCGAAGTCAGACACGCGACGGTCGATTGTTCCCCCAGACGCGTGCGTACTTCGCATGAGCTCTCTAGAACCGAAGGCATGGATGAAATCTGCTGCGCAGGAAGATGATCTCCGCTTGTCTCTCTGGTTGGTCCTAGATGTCAACAACACTTGCAGAAATATCAGTAGTAGATGCATTAGAAGAATCAGACATATGACCATTCAATTGTTGTTCCCCATGACCGGGATTCAAGAGAAAAGATGGAAGAAGAAGTATTTCTGAGCACAACTTTGCTCCCGCATTGAGATGAAGCTTTGAGAAAGGAAATTCATTCTCATCAAAAATAACATCTCTGAATATATAGATCCGGCCAGTGGAAGGGTCTAGACATTTAAAGCCTTTATGTAGATTACTATACCCAAAGAACGTGCACTGTTTGGAACGAAATTGAAGTTTGTGAGAATTGTAAGGACGTAAATTGGGCCAACAGGCACACCCAAATACATGTAAAGACGTGTAATCTGGTTTCTGATCAAATAGGCGTTCTAGAGGAGTATTATTTTGAATAACTTTGCTAGGAGTTCAATTGATGAAGTGTACTGCAGTTAGGAATGCTTCATCCCAAAATTTTAATGACATGGATGTATGGGCTAGAAGGGCTAGACCAACCTGAACTATATGACGATGTTTCCTTTCTGTGGAACCATTTTGTTGATGGGCATAAGGGCAAGATACATGATGTGTTATGCCGACCTTTTGAAAGAATGAATGAAGCTTTTGGTATTCACCTCCCCAGTCAGTCTGCATAGTTATGATTTTTCTATTGAAGGAGCATTCAACGAGACTTTGGAACTCATGAAATATATGAAAAACCTGAGATTTGAACTTAATAAGATAAATCCAGGTAAATTTATTGTAATCATCAACAAAGGAAACATAATATTTGTATCCACCAATGGAGGTAGGTGCAGGACCCCAAACATTAGAATGAACAAGTTCCAAAGGATAACGTGACACATTATGAGATGTAGAGTAAGGTAACTGATGACTCTTTGCCTTTTGACAGGCATCGACTGACTGTTGTTTATTGGACTCAACTAAACATGGGAAATCAAAACTACCCATAATTTTTTCAACAACTGGAATCGAGAGATGCCCTAAACGATTATGCCACCTCTCAATGGAAGGTTTAATAGCTCCAAAAGCTTGCTTTATGGGTGTTGTAGAGGGGATAGGATATAGCCCTCGATGACAGCGTCCTCTAAGCAGAATTTTCTTCGTGGACTGATCCTTGACCAAAAAGAAATCAAGGTGAAATTCTAGAAAAGTTGAATTATCTTTAGCAAGACGATGGACAGAAACAAGATTTTTGCTGGCCTTTGGAACATAAAGAATATTATTTAAACAGAGATTACGATTAGGGGTTTTAACAATTGAATGACCAATATGACTGATCTTCATACCTGCACCGCTTGCAGTTTGGATCTGCTCGTGACCTTTGTATTTGTCTCGCACGGTCAATTTATCCAGTTTGCCCATGATATGGTCAGTGGCACCAGTGTCCGTATACCAATTGGTATCTACTGCATACGATGTAGTGGCCGAACCTGCATATCTTTCATCGGGAACAAAATTTTCATCAAATCTATGCCAACAATCAATTACCGTGTGCCTTTTCTTGAAGCATAGCTGACACTTAGGCCTGGTGTCGACGTCGTTGCTGTTATTGGTATTTCGGCTGCTGTTGTGGAACCGCGACATGTTGTTGCCGCGCCCTTTGCTGCGTCCCCCTCGTCCACGAGTGCCACCTTGCCCACACTGGCTGCCTCTCCCTCGGCTTGCAACGTTGGCCGAAGAGTGCACGTCTCCGCCATGAAGAAGTTCCATGCGCTGCTCGAAATTGAGCAGTTGGGAATACACCTCCCCTATGGAGATATGATCTGGTCTTGCGATCAATGACACAATGGGATTGTAGTCATAATCAAGCCCGGTGAGAATGTATGAGATGAGTTCTTCATCGTCGATTGTCTTGCCAGAGAACGTCATCTCGTCAGCTAAGGCACGCGCCTTGCCGACGTATTCAGTGATGGACAAGTTTCCTTTCTTCATGGTGGCGAGCGCAATTCTTGTATTGACAAATCGCGCCCTTGTCATCGAGGAGAACATTACTTCAATGATTGCCCAAGCATTGGCGGCGATTATGCAAAGCGCAACTGGGGATGTAACTTCGCCGGCGGTGATGACAAGCGGATATGCAAGTACCTGCTGATCTGTGGCGTACCACTCTTCAAACGCAGGATTGGAGACAGCAACTTCCTTCTCACCTTGCTTCTCCATTGTCATGGCAACCGGAGCTTTGGTTACTCCCGTCAGATGACCTTCAAGACGTGCTCCACGCACTACGGCAAGAACCTGCACTTTCCACATCGCGTGATTGGTCTTGTTCAGCTTCTCGGAGATGACGTTGATGATCAGCGGATTGACGAAGGAAGGCCTTAACGAACTGGCCATGACGCCTTTGATGACCTGAAGATGAATCTGTTAAACAAGTTTGATGAGGCTAAGCTTTGATACCATGAAAGATAATCAGAGGTGCTGGAAGCGTTCTCACCTCCCGTAGGAGGCCGCGTATGTGTATTTATACGGATAGGAAAAGCCCCCATCGTGGCTTACAAGACGTTAATCTTATCTCGGTTGTTAGCCAGATCAAACCTGAATACAACAGATAGAAACCGACTAGGACTGGGTAACAACCAGAGATAAGATTAGGATTACAACTGCATATTTTTTAACAGAGCACCTCTTGCTCCACCTGCTCGCGACACACATCCCGCACGCCGGACTCCGAGAGGCCCTGTAGCTGCTCTCATTGACGACGGCCTAGTTCCCTGCGCCCGAAGCACAACAGAATCGCGTGTCGCCCGCAGCGACGCCGCTCGGCCGCACCACCCGTCATGACGTTGCTCGGCCGCGCCACCCGTAGATACTCCATCTCGACCGCACAGCTGACGGTTGGCATTGCTGCACCCGACGTGTCGTGGAAGCGCCTCCTCAGCTTGCGCGCAGAGCCGTCGACGCCTTGCTTTCCCGTGCTCATCGCGCAAGCTCACGGCTGCGTCTGCAAGGTCGTTTGAACCGCGTCGCTGACCCGTTGGCTGGTGACCGCCGCCGTCTCGCTCGCGCTTCGGCCTGCCGCCAATTCGCCAGCTCGACGGCTTCGTGTGATGCCCGCATCCACCATCGCGCCCGCCGTGCACTTGCCTATTCTAGCTGTCATGCCCGCTGTCGCCGGCCACCGTTGCGCCTGTGTTTTTTCTATCCACTGGCCACCGATGCGCCGCCGGTCACCATTGCGCCCGAGGCCACCATTTGGCTTGAGGCAGCTCCTTTGGTGGAGCGCCCGCCGCATGAGAACTAGTGACGGCTTGGGTTCTGGAAATCCTAGCCGCCACCCTATTAATTGTTTTTTCGGGCCGAGCAGCCCAAATGGGCCAAGGCGGATGGATTGTAGAATATAGAAAAGGGGAGCATGCGAATTTTTTAACTAAAAAAAATTGATACTTAGCAATGGAAGTTCCATACTCTAGGTTTATTTTTCTAGAATTATGCCACGATTAATTCATGTTGAGACTTATTTTTTGTTATTCAAGTAATTCTGAAAATTGCTTAGTAATTAACAGAAAATGCTAGAAAATTAAGAGAAACCATGTCTAGCCCATTGCTTTGTGTCACGTTGCTATATTAATTTTCTTAGCAAGTTTTTCATGTTTATACTTTCTGGACATATTATTTCCTGTTATTCAGTAATTCTAAAAATTACTTGGTAATTAATAGAAAAGCATGAAAAATGCTAGAAAATTTTTTAGAAAATTCTAGGTAGCATTTAAGAGCTTTAAGTCTCTGGATTAATATTCTTAGCATTATGCCATGTTTAATTCATGTTGAAAGTAATTTTTATGTTAGTCGATAATTCTGAAAATTGCTTAATGATTAGCAGAAAAGTATGAAAAAATTGCTAGAAAAATTTCATATAGCATATTGAAAACTCCATATCTTTGGATTTATTGTCCAAGCATAACTCCATATTGATATATGTTGAAATTTATTTTCGAGTTACATGGTAATTCTGAAAATTGCTGAATAATTAACTCAAAGCCATGAAAATTGCTAGGAAGATTCTGAAAATTTTTAGATAATTATCTACTGAATAGATATAGACCAAGCTTTACTGATTGAAGAGTGAGCATGCGATATAATGATTTTACCAGTAGTAAAAATCATTTTGCATAAATAGAAATAGGATATGTTAAACATCGTAATGAGGGAATTTATCAAGCTTACCCTGAATGGCAACAAATACCTTACCCGGGCAACGAACACTAAGATTAATTTGATAGCTCGATCTTTTGGAGCTTATGTTTTCCCAGCCTAAAGCGGGTACCCTTACTTTCCACGAAGCCGCCAGATGTACGGCTTCGTACCTCCTGAGACATCATCTCCATATGGACCTGAAGGCTGAATAATTGATGGAAGATGACCAGCTGGTATTTTTGGATTCCTTGGAGGAAAAATATATAACCAGTAAAGATCCCTCCTGTTGCCAAACATACAACGCGAATGGATCCTCCCGTACTTTTAGGATATGCACCTTCCCCCCCCCCCCAATATGAGGATATTGCTGTAATAGAATCATCATGCCAAGTACCAGAAGTATTTTGAGCTTATATGCATTTGCTAGAAGCAGAAAAACATGATGAACCCCTAGTGAAGAATCATCACATACTTCCTAATGGAAGTCTTGTAGTGCCCGAAGCACATGCAAATCCTCAGCAGGCTAGCAATAGTCGTGGCCGCAGAAAGGGCAAAAGGGAATAAAGAGGGAGAGCAATTCATAGTGGAAAAGTAAAGGTAAAGGGTGAGGTACTTCCAGAAGTAAGGCTACAAACCCTGAATAACCTTGTTTTAGGTATGGATGCATTGGCCACTGGTCATGCAATTATTGCATCCTGAAGCATGTGGTAGACCTTTACACAAAATCCACTGGAAAAATCAATAAGACCCAGGGTAAACAATATTGAATCATACTTCACCGTTCAACCTGTTGTTGATACGGGTACTGAGAAGTGCGATAATATGGTTATTGAAATTATAAAGTTCGAGGAGTCCCAGAAGGACATATATGACCCATATGGAGACCTGGGTTAGTCTCCTAAGCATCCCTTTACTTTGGTAGTCGATGTCACATATTCCTTATAAGTCTCCTTATCAGTATAGCCTAGTTCTTGAATGAACATTTAGTCTACACTCTTGCTGAGCGATTACCATTGAAAATTGAATAAATTGATATTTCCTAGATATTTATTTAATTGTGCTATGTTTGTTCTATATTCTACAATTTGTTCCTGATGCAACAATTGTTTGATTTATAAACCATACTTCTAATATATAATAAAGTATAATCCAATAGTGGAGGTGAAAATCTGTCTAGAAGACAGTTATACCACATTAATTAAATTTAAAACATTATGACTATCGCCAGAAGCGATACTATCACAGTTGGCACTGGAAGAATGCCATATTATACCCTGAGTCCAGTCGTTCTCCTCTAAGTTTTAAAAGACATTGGTCTGAATCGTTTCCATATGGAGACAAAGAATGAGGATGGTACAAAATACCTACTCATGACTAAGTTTAATGGGTGTAATTAACGTGTGGTAAAAAAAAACTTCATTCATTCTCCTTCGGGTTATATTATGCACATATAAAACTTGAAGTTTGTGTTGCGATGAAAACCCAGAAATATTTAAGATCTAACAGATTGATTGGGTTATCTTGAGTTGAATATTGTGAGAAGAATAATTATAATTCTGCTGGCCATAACATAAAGACTTTCCTAAACCTGAAGTTTTCTTATGCCCTTGTTGTGCTAAAGGAAAGCTTATACTTAGATCTTCTTACCTAAAAATTAGGGGAGAATCACTGAATTTCCTAGAGAAAAATCAAAGTGATATATGTAGACCTGTTTAACCCTTGTCAGGCCCCTTCTAAGAAATCTTATGGTGTTGACAGATGCTTCTACTTGATGGTCCTATGTAAGTCTCTTATCTACTAGGAACCATGCTTCTACCAAAATTAATTGCCCAAATTATTAAGTTAAGAGCCTACTTTCTAGAAGAAAGGATCAAGTCTATTTGAATGGGCAACGCTAGCGAGTTTATCTTAAAGCATTTAATGATTATTGTATAGCTCCGAGAATTAATGTAGAGCATCTCGTATCTAATATTCACATTTAAAATAGTCTTGTAGAGTCATTATATTAAAGGAACAAAACTTATTATATTGCTTGGCCATTTTTGCAGAATAGTTGGCTTCCACCAGTTGTTGGGGCCACGCAGTGCTGCATACTGCAGTAATAATTCAACTAAGACCAATTGCACATTACGAAATTTCCCCGTTGCAGATAATGCGTGGAAAAGAATTAAGTATTTTCCATCTGTGAAAATCTGGCTGTGTTGTATACATGCCAATCTCTCCACCACAGCATACAACCATAAGACCTCACGAGAAGTTGAGGACCTATGTAGGTTCTGAATCTCCGTCATGTATTAAAATATCTAGAGCCTATGATAGGAGATTTGTATACGACTCGGTACGCTGATTATACTGAGGACATTTTTCGACATTAGAAGGAGATAAGTACCACATTAGAGAATGTCGAGTCCTTAGATCCACGCACTAGAAGTTCGAAGGATAATAAATCTGTAATAAATAAACTAATAATCTGCCAAATGCCTTTACTGGTCATAAGGGAGTGAAAGATCTTATATACCTACAGTATATGTACCCGAAAGAGTAGAAATACCCTAAAAGGATATTGAACCCACTTTTGACTCTTATGATAAGAAGGGGAGGCCTCCAGGTGCATGGGACTCAATTCCGTGGAGACGTCCGTAGAAGTAGAGAACCAAACAAATGAGAACACTACCCATGATAGTGGAAGAAGCTCAACCTGATGTTGAGAAAATCCCTGAAGTGAGCCATCCTAGAGATGGTAATATCCCTGAAGTGATCCATCGTGAAGATGATAACCCCAGCGTATATTTGCACACGCAATTCCATGCTAGGAAGTTGGAACACCTAAACTCCATCGTTGTGAGAAATTACGAGGAGCTGGAAGAAATTAATATAGATATATCCCCGAAGTGATGCAGGAGAAATGAATAAAAGACTACAATTGTCAACATATATTTGCCTCTAAAATTGCTAAAAGATGGATCCAGAACCAAAGTGCATGGCAGAGTGCCAGAAGTGTTCAGATAGGGTCAACAAAAGAAGCAATTGAGGCAGCGCTCGCTTAATAAGAGGACAATTTCTAGTCCTATTGACCAAACATCTCGTAAAGTGTTTCCTGGAGGTTCAAATGGGTTTTTCATCCAGAAGAGAAATGAAAATACTTAGGTGGTGAGATATAAAAGCGATGCTTGTAGCACAAGGGTTCACGTAGAGACTCGGCATCAATTACGATGAAACCTATTCTCCTGTGATGAGTGGAATAACGTTCCGATACTTAATATCAATGGCAGCTGGTTTAAGTATAAAAATGCAGTTGGTGGATGTGGAGACCACATATTTATATGGGTCATTGGATTCGGATATTTATATGAGAGTCCCTGAAGGAGTCAAAGTTCTGGATCCTAATAATCGCAATATGTATAGCGTCAAACTGCAGAGATCGCTACACAGATTAAATACAGTCAGGGAGAATGTGGTATAACCGGCTTAGTGAATTCCTCCTGAAGAAGGGATACTCAAATAATGATAATTGTCCCTGTGTGTTCATAAAGAAATCCCAGAATGGATTTTGTATCATCTCGGTATATGTCAATGATCTGAATGTCATCAGAACCACAGAGGAGATAGAGGAAGTAACTGCTTACCTCATGACGGAGTTTTGAGATGAAAGTTTTGGGTAAAACCAAATTTTGCTTAGAGCTGTAGCTAGAGCATTTCCTAGAAGGAATTTTTGTATACCAGTTTTCCTACTCCCAGAAGGTATTGAAAAAGTTTAATATGGATAAATCACATCCTTTAAAAACCCCCATGGTCATAAAATCTCTTGAAGTGGATAAAGACCCCTTCAGACCGAGGATGGAAAATAAGGAAGTTTTAGGACCTGAAGTCCCGTATTTAAGTACCATTGGAGCACTCATGTATCTTGCGAATTGCACAAGACCTGATATCGCATTCGCAGTAAATTTGCTAGCAATGACACAGTGCAGTCCCAACCAGAAGACATTGGGTTGATGTCAAGACTTTACTCAGACACCTCCAATGTACTCAAGATCTAGGATTGTTTTTTCAGAAGAACCAAGACTTGACCATGGTGGAATATACGGATGCTGGCTATCTGTCTAATCCCCACAGTGCCAAATCACATACTAGTTTTGTATTTTTTTTGTGGTGGTGCAGCCGTTTCTTGGCGGCCTTATAAGCAGACTTTGGTATCTACTTCTACCAACCACTCAGTTTATAGCTTTATGGAGCCTCATGTGAATGTGATTGGCTTCGACGTGTCATTAGCCATATCCAGAAGTCATGTGGTCTTAACACCGTCAATACCCCCAAAATTATCATGAAGATAATGTTACTTGTGTTGCACAAATGCAAATAGGTTATGTAAAGAGTAATATCAGGAAGCATATTGCTCCTAAGTTTTCTATCCTTGCGAACTTTAGAAGAATAGTGAGGTAAAGATTGTTCAAACTAAGTCATGTGAAAATCTTGCAGATTTATTCGCTAAGTCCTTGCCTAAATCCACATTTCAAAGATATGTTAAAAGCATTGGAATTAGAAGACTTAGAGATATGCAAAGTTCAGGTGGAGTAAATCCTTGAACTATAAACCTCATTGTGATCTTGAAAATCCTAATATAAATCCAGAAGATTATAAGTTGTACTCTTTTCCCCTAGTGAGTTTTCCTGAAGTTTTCTCACATGAAGGTTTTAATGAGGCAACTAGTGCAACATGGAGTGCGAATGCAATGTACTCTTTTCTCTATCTTCTTTTTTCCATTGGATTTTTGAGTGGAGTTTTTGATGAGGCATGTGCATTACGCGGTATTCGCCCAAGGGGGAGTGTTATGAGATAAGATTTCCGTAACCGCTTCGGTTAGAATCTATCTCTTATGTGTGGGCGAATCCGAACTCATCTCTTACGCTTTTCGCTATATATATTGGGCATCCCTCTTTTGTACATGAATCAATTGAATGAAGCGAGAGAGTTCCACCCCTATATTCTGTGTTCTCTTTCCATTGCTGCTGTGATTGCATCGCTGTGTTGATTGATCGAATGCGGGTGAATGACTACATTTTACAACACCCTCCACGTGCGCTACCAGTGAATACAGGTAATTACACAAAACACTAATCTACTAAAATATAATCGAACACTTGTAGACACAGAACAAAAATAAGATACAAATATTTGCACAAATACTGATGAATGAGAAACAACATAAGAAATAATAGTTCGAAGTCTCAGTAGATTTGCAAATGAAACCCGATTGAATGTATAAACACATCCTTTTTGGTTGCAATCAACCAATGAGTTCTCGATGATTCACATTCCACATAATTCATAGAGGCATCCCTACAGGAATCTTATAAAGAAACGACGATGTTCTTCATGCATTTGACATTGAGATGGGCATTCGGTTTCTTCAGTTTTAAATTATTTTAGTTTTTGAAAACTGACAACTGAATCGAATTAATCGAAAAAGTTCAGTGCGGTTAATTCGGTTTTTTTGGTTAACTGAATTTCATGTAACAATATAACCAGCACACTGCATACATCAAAATGCATTCAAATAGTGTAGAAGAATTGAGAATTGAAGAAGCAGCAGCAACATTAGAGCACAATTTGTAGGGTATACATTCCAGAAATACATTCCAAGCCAAATTTGATGCCAATATAGCACAAATACATAATACAATGTCTAGCAATGCATGAAAATGATGCAATACCAGTATAGCACACATCAAAATGTATTCAAAGCCAATGCTTAATAACAGTACAGAACATAATCCCTAGCTCCCAAAGGCCATTACAATGCATCACCTCTGGCTGGATCTAGCGGTGGCGACCGACGAGGATCTGCCTTCCCCGGCTCCCAAGGACCATATCCAATGGTAACGCAAGTCAGCAAGGGCCACTTCCCACTTTCCAGGCCTCCTAGTAGCCTAGCCGGTAGTAGCAACTAATGAGGACCATTTCCTTGGCCTCTCGATGGCGGTGTCCCTTCAACGACTGGCAACAAGGTGGTCCTCCCTCTCGGCTTCAAGTTCGCTCCTAGTGATGTCGAGCTCGTCGAGTTCTTCCTCCCTTGCTTGCTCGGCCACTCGATCCCCTTTGACAGCGTTGTCATTGAGTATGATCGAAGGAGCGCGTCCTCTAGAAGCTCTTCATGCACAATAGCCAGGGCAACGAGAACGAGGCCTACTTCTTCTTCGTCATGAGCAAGGCTAAGAATGGCAAGGGCAGCCTCTAGGAGCGAGGTTGCGTCAACTCATCTTGGCTTCCCTTCCACAACACCCCCCAACTACGGGGATCAGTTGGTTCACCACCGCACAACAGACCGAATCTGGGATTTTCACCTCTTCTTCTTCCCACTCCACCGGATCTGAGATTGGGGAGAGTCGTAGCTTTGGATGGGAATGGGGAGTGGCGGAGGTGGAGCAACCAAGGCTGGAGGCATAGCAGCCTAGGGGGATGGGAGGCAGAGCATCAGAGGAGGCGGTGGGAATGGGGTATGGTTGACAATGTCCTTCGTCAGTTGACTGGAATTGCCGAAGGTTTTAATTGAAAGCTGTATATGTAGTTTCATAATCGAGTCATGCAGGACAACATAAGAATAAACTTCTCCCCTTGATTAGATTTTTTGCTTGCCATGTCCTATTAGCAACATGAATTTACACAGCCAAGCACCGATGCAATAGCATATATAATTTTGGAGCTGTGTCTAAAATTTTCTTGTAAACCGAAAATATAAAGTTCAAACAATGCATTCTTTAGAGGTTAGACCTACATGCATCTTTAGACAGATTGGGTAGAAAATGACTGTCGACGATCGGGATCGCCAACCGCAAGAAATGAGATGGGGGGTCGGTGTGATACGGGACCCGAGCTGTGCTTCGCTCAGCCGGAGGAAAAGTGTAGACGTGGTGTTGGTCGGAGCGAGATGACAACGAGCGTGAGACCGAGATTTATACTGGTTCGAGCCCCTGTGGAGGTAATAGCTCTACTCCGATTAAACTTTGGCGATTTTCTTGGCTATTTCTGAGTACAAGGATGTGTTACAGCTCAAGTTTAATGATGGCTATGTCTAAGCTCGAGCTGTGGCGTGTTGTCTTCGTGTCTCTCAAAGGACTGTGCTTCCTTGGTCTTTATACCTCCTCTGCACGCAACGGACGGGAGAGATTCCTGGGAAGTGGCCTTCATGCACGTTGAGGGCTGGCAGTAACCGTTCCGAACTTGTTGCACGCACCTGCTCCTACCCCACGTCCCGCGCCTTGGGCAACCGCCGGTCAAATGCTTGATCCGAAATCCAAGGATGAACTACAGCTCCGAACAAGGGCCCGCCCGAGCTCGAGGTCGAGCGGGGCCGTGCTCAGGTCCAACGCGCTCTAGGTCGAAGCCTCCACCGCACCTGTGTCGTGGCCGGGCCTCCCGAGCATGGGGATCCGTTGCACCGTCGTCGGCGGTCAAGGGACGCCCAGCCCTCGTCAGCTAGCCCCCGAGGCTTAAGGTCGTGGCTAGAACATGGGCCGACCTTGAGTCTCTATAGCGGGACCGATTCGAAATTCTCTCGAGGTCGAGGTCGGGCGGAAGCGTAACACTGTGCCTTGATGATACGACACTGGCGCCTCTTGATCTCCGGCCCGTGCGAATCTTTAACGCTTGGTGGACACCGCCATAACTCAAAACGCCGCCTTACCTTAATTGCGCTGTCAAATCGTGGCGGTGGCGTCCTTCAAGCGCCATGATCGATCCAGCCGACGGCGGGCTTATAAACTCAAAGTCGCAGTGACTCTTGAGGAACTTCCGATCAGCGCCTTCGTCTTCCAAGCCTCTCCGCCCAAGCAAAAACCTTCCTCCCCGCCCGACCGAAATCGCCGCGATCGCCATGGCCAAGCTTAGGAGGAGCTCATTGTCGCCTTCAGGATGAAGGAACTCGAGACCACGGGACCGCCGACCCATTCACGTGGCGGTTGCCGCAACGAGACCGAGCCAACCCCGTGGACAACGAAATCGCTCGCACCGAGCACTACATCCTCTTGACTGCGGACCCGGAAGCGAAGTTCCTCTCCGTGGTCGCCACCGATTCTTGAGATCGAGCTCATAAACCTGGTGCCGAACTCCATTCTTACTCTCGCCATCTTCTCCCACTTGTGCGAGGGGTTCCTAGGAATCCTTCCCAATCCCTCGCTTTTCTTTCAGTACTTTAGCCTCTTCCGCTCTGGGAAGGACCCTGTGGTCGGCTGCCTCTACTTCCGACAGCGGACAGGGCTCAAGTGGTCCTTCCCCAAGATCCAAGCTCGGGACTCCCTCAGGCCATGGTCCGAGCGGTGGTTCTACCTGAAGAAAGGGGAGCTCGGCACACTGTCATACGAGGGAAAGCCCGTCGGTGGAAAGGAGACCCCAGATGCGGACAATCCCGAGGCCGACGAAGAAGCCATCGCCGCCATTCATCTTCGCGCAGCGGCCTCCACCGGCAGTAATCGCCGCTCAACTTCTGCGGAATCGGGTGTCCCCCCTGCGGAGGCGGACGCACCCGTTCTACGAGATCCAAGGGCGCCTCGACCCGACCCGCGAGGGTACGACCGATGTGAGCACCTCCTCGTGGCCTTGCTTGAGTCTGCCCCTCGACCTTTTTGAAGGGCATTTCCCTTTCTGCGTGGAGTTGGAGTCTTGCCTTGCCAGATGAACAGATGTTCGAAACCGACGACAACTACTCCATGGGCGACGGCGTCCCGAAGAACGTACTCCGTCGGAAAGCCGAGGTAAGCCATCCCGACCAATGGTTCGACCTGTGTGACCCTGGGGCCCTTCCTGACCCCTTCAAGCTCACAGGACCACCAGGAGCTGCTCGACACGGCCAGGCGGATGCTCCCGCTGCCCGGGATGGGCAAGAGCAAAAAAGGGAAGAAGAGACCTTCCCCGGCCGACGCGGACCGCCGGGAGGCAAAAAAAACCCACGTCGAGTGGGGTGACCGCGCCATGGTAAGGATCCCGCTGGTCGAGCCCCCGGGCCCGTGCTCGTGTGCCTTGCTGGTTTGACGCGTTCTCCTTTTTGCGGCAGCAGAGCGCAGCGGCCGCCGCTAGGACCTCAAGCCCTCTTCCGGCCTCGGGTCCTCAAGCTCGGAGCCCTGCCGCAGCGGACGATGTGGAGCCGGCATGGGCTCCGAGACCCCCCGCCCCGAGGACGCGCAAGCGAAGTGCCCCATCAGCCTCGGGGCAACGAGACCTTCGCCGACCCTCAACGAGGCGGAGGCTGGTGACCCAGGTAAATCCCTGGCTTCCTGGACTACATAGTCTCCTCCGCATCTCTAGCTTAGTGTATGTTTTTCATCGCAGACTTTGAGCACCTGAGCTCAAAACTTGCCCGTTTTGATGATGGTCATTATCCGTATGAGTTCGAGTCCGGGAGGAGGAAGATGCCTTCGAAGTCGTCCCGCCGCCTCGAAGCCTGGACGCGCACCCCTTCCGAACTCACGAGCCAGCCCCTGGTTGGCGAATTTTACTAAGGGCTCGACGATTCGTCCGAGGAGAACGAGCCTGCGCCCATCGAGGACCACGACACCGGCGAGGCCCATGACGCAGCTACTGTCGTCGACCTTCCCGAGGCCACCGCGAAGGAGGACACCCGGAGCCTCATGGCTGCGCCCGAGGCGACACTCCAAGCTCCCCCGACCACGGCCGCTCTGGGCGTCGAAACCGTGATTCTGCCGGCTGCCGAAGGTGATCAGGCCGTAGGAGCTCCACAGGCCTGCCCAGATACAGCTGTGTCGGGAGCTGAGGCCGCAGCATCCCAGGCCACGGAGGTCGAGGATGCCGCGGTGGATCCGGCCGCCGTCCCCTTGGCGCCGGAGACAAGCGGGGCCCCGAACGTGGAGGTCGGGACTAACACTGCCGCCATGCCCTCCCCCGTCGACGGGTTTAACCCACTGGAGGAGGCAGCGGATGATCGGGCCGCCCCCGGGGGGGACTCAAAGTTCTGGCCCAAGCGCGCCAGCGGTGGCCGAGGTCGACCTCGACACTGGCACGACGGTCGACGAGGAGGAGGAGATCCCTCGCGATCGTATTGATGACCGCGAGGAATTCACCCGCGCACGCCTGGAGGGCCATCTTCGCGAGGTAAGGGTCTTCCCGCACACTTCGTAGTTTGTAATCTGAGCTCCTTGTCCCCTCTCATTTTGGGCCACCCTTTACGTTGTGAAGGTGATCGACCATGCCTCTCGAGGACTACAAGGCCTTCAAGAGCACGCTGACGTGCTGAGGGGCCTCCTGAACGTGATAGAGGCGCGGGAGGTTGAGCGCTCCAGGCTCATCAGGACCATCGAGGTCGAGCAGGGGGAGCTCGAGCAAAAGGCCCAAGAGCTCGACGATCTGCGCCGGACGATGAGGGTGCAGGAAGTAGCTCACGCGGCAGAGCTCGAGCAGGCCAGGGCCTCCGAGCGCGAGTTCGGCTTTAAAGCCGTGGAGCAAGAGCGCACTCATTCGGCCAAGGCGCTTGAGGCCGAGCGGGCTAAAGTTGAAGCTCTGGAGAAGGCTGCCACGGAGCGGACGTCTCCCCTGCCGAAGGTGCCCTCCGAGCTCGAGACCAAGGTCTTGGAGCTCGAAAAGAAGCTTGAGCGCGCTAGCAAGGCGGTCGAGGACGAGCGGGCCAAAGTCGAGGCGCTGGAGAAGACCGCCAGGACCGGCCGTCCTCCTCGTGGCGCCCCCAGAGCTCGAGGCCAAGATCTCGAGCTCGAAGGAGGCTCGGCGCTAAAAGGCGGCGACGAGCGCCATGGCCCAACTCAAGACGAACAGCGCCGGGCGTGGATGCCTCGACGGTAGCCCTCGAGAATCGAGGCGAAGCATTCACCGAGGGCCAAAGTCGCTGAGCTTGAGCAGGAGAAGCTTGCCCGCGAGATGGCCGAGTTGTAAAAACACTGAAGACAACATGTGTTAATAGAGCTGCGATTTATTTTGGAGAGCAGGAAAAACCATTGTCTTGTTTTAAGCTTATAGTCAAGGATATTTGGTGTTTGTCCCTTTCGCTCCTAGTCGTGCGCCGTAGGTCGTATGCCAAAAGGATACCCTTATCCAGCCCCCGTTGGGTCCGAGGTCGAGCAACGCCGGCCTTGGGCGCAAATTTTGTACGCTAGCAAACGAACATAACCTGCAGAATAGTGAAAAGGTCCGCACGGGACATAGACGTGACGGGAGCGACACCAACAAAGAGGTGGTTACACCCGGACCAACGTCCGAATCATGACCACGATCGCAGCCGCGCCTAACATCAAAGTGGCGGCTTCGTGCCGAGCCCGCACGCGGGAGAGCTGGATTGCGAAGAGGTTCGGCTTACGTTTAGCTCGTCCACTGGGGGTGAACGTCAAGCTCAAGCACGCAGACCAGAGCGAAAAGGCTGCGTCTGAAGGTCGCGTTTTAAAAAGGTCCCGCGGAAGGAACAAGAACATCACAAGTGGAAATGCAGACATAAAGGTCGAGCATGAAAGATCGCTTTTATTGAAACTTAAGGTATAGAGGTTACACATAAAACTTTCTTGAGTGATCTATGTTCCACGAGCTAGAGAGCTCTCGCCATCGGGCATCGCTAGCCTGGTAAGCCCGTGCGCGATCTGTTGAAACGACTCTGTAGGGGCCTCCCACCGTGGGGATAACTTGTTGGTGTTGGACGAGCCCTGAATCCGTCTCAGGGCTAGGTCCCTAACAAGGAGCTTCCTAGGTCGTACCGACCGAGACGCATGTCTGCGAAGAGCTTGCGGTAGTGCGTTGATCGTGGCAATGGCACGACATCTTACTTCTTCGCGAGGGCAAGGTCGAGAGACGTTCGTGCTCGAAGTCGACTTGGTCGACCAAGGCGACTCGGCAGAGCCAGCAGAACCTCGGGAGGCGGGGCGGCCGGTGCGAACACGAGCCGGAAGGGTGTGGACCCCGTGGCTCGGCTCGTCGTGGTATGCGAATAGACCATAGGGCGGTGGGAAGTTCGTCCACCTGTCTTCTTGCCGCGTTCGAGCTCATCTGCAACTCGTTTCTTGGCATACTCGACGATTTGCCCGTTGGCACGCTTCTGCCTCCGCTGCTTTGGGGTGAGCCACCGGCGAAGCATATTTGGTGCCGAGTTCTCGCAAAACTCCCGAACAACTCACCGTAAACCGGGTACCGTTGTCGGTGATAATTTTGCATGGAACCCGTGCTGTGACCACGAACAAGCGGAAGAAACGAGCGGCCGCCGAAAGAGCTATGGTCGAGACCGGTTCACTTTCTATCCACTTGGTGAAGGTATCAACAATGATTTAACGGTACTTCTTTCCCCTATCGCCGAGGAAAAGGGTCGAGGATGTCCAAATTTCACGCCGAGAAGGGCGGGCAAGTGGGATGGTCTGGAGCGCGTAGGCGGGCTGGTGCGACTTCCGGGCGTGGAATTGGCATGCGCGACAAGTACGGACGATATCACGAGCATCTTGAAGCGCCGTTGGCCAATAATACCCCATGCGGAAGGCCTTGCCGACCATCGTCCTGTACGAAGAATGTGCTCCACAGAGGCCCGAATGGATGTCATCTAGTAGGTACTTACCCTCCTCCGTGAAGATGCACCGCGTCAGGATGCCGGAGACATTTCGTCTGTAGAGCTTGCCCCCGACGAGCGTGTATAGACTCGCCCGGCGCTTGATCCGGCTCCTCTCGGCAGGGTCGGGTGGTAGGTCGCCCCGTGCAAGAAAGTTACGGATGGATTCGGCCCAGGAAGGTGTACCCTCGACCACGGCGAGCAAGACCTCCCGGTCGGAGATCGAGGGAGCCGCCAATGTTTCCAGGATGACGTCGGGCGGGATCTCGTCGTCGGAGGAGGCGAGCTTGGAGAGGAAATCGGTATTGGAGTTGTCCTCCCGGAATGTGCTTGAGCTCAAGTTCGAAACCACTTCTCCATTTTGCGCACCTCGGCAAGGTACTTCGCCATCGAGTCTCTGAGCATTGGTACTCCTTGTTGTCTTGATTGACGACGAGCCGAATCGCCTTTTCGACCAACCCAAGACATGCCCAAAGCTTTGCAAGCTCGGAGGTTCGCCAAGAGAGCTTCAGATCGCCACATTATTGGTCGCCACGAACCCAAAACGAACCACGATCTCACCGGTGTCGCCGCATGTGTGAGAATAAGGATGCCACCCGGCGCTTGAAGGACCTCGGCCGTCGAAGAACATGACCCAAGGCTTTTCGTCCTCGACCTCGGGCTCGGTGCGGTTATGACGCCTTTGCGACCACGAAGTCGGCAAGTACCGCGACTTGATGGTCGTTCGAGCGACGACACAGACGTCAAATGCCGCCACTCCATAGCCCACTTGGCGTCGCGCCCGCCGCCGTCTGGTTCCGCAAGATGTCCCCGAGCGGAAGTTGCTCGGAACAACCACGAATCGCTGAAAATAGTGCCGAGCTTGCGCGACGCCATGAGGAGAGCATCTGGCAGCCAGACTGCGGGTAGCGCTCGCCGGGCGTGCAAGACCTCGGACGTAATAAATTGGGTCTTCTTTGAGTCCCCGTTCCGCCACCAGGGGCAGCGACAATGTGGGTGGTGGCGCGGTAGAGCAAAGAACCTCTCGCTAGGTTGTGGCGTTATGGGGAGGGGGGGGCGACGGTATACCTTCACTTCGTTGAAGGACAGCTGCGCCTCGAGTCCACTCGAAGCCCGTGCTTGCGCAGAGTTTGGAAGAATGGGAGCCCACGCCGAGCCTCGAGATGAACTCGCTGAGGCGGCCATGCGGCGGTGAGGCTCAGACTGTTTGATCGAAGTCGGGGGCGCCATCTTCTCGATTGCCTCGATCTTCTCCGGATTCGGGCCAACCCCTGAGCCCCCGATCATGTAGCCGAGCACCTTCCCCGACACCGCGCTGAACACGCACTTCTCGGGATTGAGCTTGATCTTGTGTCTGTTCAGGTTGGCGAAAGTTTCCTCGAGGTCGCGAACGTGGTTGCCCTCGGAGGGGCTCTTGACGATGATGTCGTCCACGTAGACCTCAAGGTTTCGCCCGATCTGGGGTTCGAACGTCTTGGTCATCAGACACTGAAACATGGCCCCCGCGTTGCGCAGGCCAAACGACATGGTCGTATAGCAGTAGGTGCCAAACGACGTGATGAAGGATGTCTTGCTCTCGTCGTCGGCCGCCAGCTTGATCTGGTGGTATCCCGAGTAAGCATCCAAGAAGCTCAACATCTCGGCATTCGCGGTGGAGTCGACGATCTGGTCGATGCGCGGAAGAGGGAAGTTGTCCTTCGGGCAAGCCGAATTCAACCCCGTATGGTCGACGCACATTCTCCACTTTCCTCCTTTCTTCTGCACGATGACCGGGTTGGCTAGCCATTCGGAGTAGTTAATCTCACGGGTGAAACCGGCCTTCAAGAGCTTGTCAAGATTCTCCTTAATGATCGCGACCTTCTCCGGGGAGAAGCGACGCAGCTTCTGGCGCACAGGTCGAGAGCCGAATCTCACCTGCAACTTGTGCTCGATCACCTCCCTCGAAACGCCGGGCATATCCGTGGGTTCCCAAGCGAATATACTCTTGTTGGCGCGAAGGAAGGTGACGAGCTCGAGTTCCTATTTGGAACTCAGCTCGGCCGAGACGTGGATGCACTTGGTCGGGTCACCCTCCTCGAGCGGCACGGCCTTCGTCACCCCACTGGGCTGGATCGCCACCTTCTGGCGGGCGCTCTTCGCCGTCGACTCCGGACCGCGCTGGGGCAGCATGCCTGCAAGAGCCAAGGCCTTGGTCTCACATCCGTGTGCCGCCTACAGGTCACCTCGCACGGTGATGACACCGTTTGGGCCATGCAGCTTCATACACCGATGGCCATAATGGTTGGCCGCCATAAACTTGACCAAGGCAGGCCGCCCGAGAATAGCGTTGTACGGGAGGTCACCCTCGACCACCTCGAAGGTGACCAGCTCGGTGCGGAAGTTGTCCGAGTCACCGAAGGTAACGGGCAAGACCACCTGCCCCAGGGGGATGGTCGAGCTCCCGGGAACGATCCCGAAGAAGGGTATGGCAATGCTCTTGACCTTCGACCGGGGAATCTGCATCCGGTCAAGCGCTCCTGCCTGCAGCAAGTTAAGAGAGCTGCCGCCGTCGACCATGACGCTACCGCCATGCGGTATTGCCGATGGTCGGGTCACGACCAAGGCGATCTTGGTCTCGGGCCATACCGGAGAGCATCCTCTAGAGAAAGTGATGGTGGCCTGCCCACTTGCAAGGTCGCTCGATGGGCTTCGGCGACGACCAGTAGATGGCTCATGGGCCTTGACCTCGCGCTGGGTAGTAAGCGGACAAGCCGCCAAGATGACATCGATCCGGCTCACCTCGCCGAATTCCAAATCGGCGTCGTCGCGCTCCGTTCCGGCGTTCACCCCGCTGGTTGGTCGTCGTCCTTCGGGAGCGCGGCATCTCACCTCGCCCATCATAGAAGGCCTCCAACTTGCTTTGCCAAGCCCTCTGAGCCGCGGATCGTGGCGGCCGCCCTATAAACAGTGTAACTTTGCTTCATCATACCGGCGCCCTCGGCCCCTGCCGAGGATCGACCAGCCGGGGTCGGTCGTTAGCCCTCTGCCGAGGTCGGCTCTGCGCTGGCGAGGTCGGGTCGCCTTGGCGAGGTTTAGAGCCCTCCCGAGCCTGATCTCGGACCTCAAGGACCTCGCGCTGG
Source organism: Guadua angustifolia (assembly GCA_036346375.1). Lineage (NCBI taxonomy): Eukaryota > Viridiplantae > Streptophyta > Magnoliopsida > Poales > Poaceae > Guadua > Guadua angustifolia. Next base: position 29,008,432 of record CM070519.1, read on the forward strand.
CCATCCGCAGAAACGATCACCCGCGGCAGACCTCCGCCGCCCCTGCGATCACGCTTCCGCTTCCTGGCGGCGGTGCCGTGGTCGGCGCCCCTGGAGTCGGACGGGCCGGCCTCTGTTTGGTTTAGACCAAGCTTACCTTGGTCGTAGTCGTGTTTCCAGCGGGCAGCGTCGTCCGCGTCCGCATACCGCTCCACCATGCGGAAAAGCTTGTTGACGTTGAGCCTCGTGGTGATCTCCAGGTCTTCGGTAAGGCGCCGATCGCAGACGCCGAACTTGAAAGCTTTGATGACGGCTTCGTCGGAGATGCTCGGAATCAGGTTCCTCGTGCGGATGAATCGCCGCACGAAATCGCGCAGCGGTTCGTTCTTGCCCTGGATGACACGATCCAGGTCCTTCTCCCCGGCGCCATAACAACTCGAAAGTTGGAGCGTGGGCGTTCTGATTTGGCGCCACGACTGAAGGGACCAAAGCTTACGTTAAAAAGCCAAGTTAAATGCGGCACCGCCCGGGACGGTCGGGAGGTAATTGGCCATGACGAAGCTCGTTACCCCGGCCGCCAAGATGGCGGTCGAGTAGATAGACAAGAATTCATCGTGGTTCTTAGTCCCATCAAAACGCCGACGGACGGGTTTGAACCAAGCCGCCACCGCCGCGACGCAGCCGCCGAGTCGCCATGCGTACCAGAGGTCGGGATAGGTCTTGTGGCCGGTGTGGTCATCACCGACAAAGTCCTCTTCTTCCGCCGGATTGAGTCGAGGCTGCCGCGCGCCCGACCTTTGGTGGGAACGACCACGCGCCGCACGGAATCGCTGGCGTAACGCAAAGCGGTCTGGACCTGCGGCGCTGGGCGACGCGTCTGGGAGAGGTCTGCGGACTCTTCGCCGGTCGACTCGGAGTTTGTGCGGCTTAGCTCGGCCTGGCCTGCTTGTACGCGGTGCCGCAGGACGCCGCGTCTGCGTCAAAGCCGTCCGAGCCCGCCGCTCGGGGCTAGCTCGCGCAGAGGCGTCCGATGGGTCTTGTGGCGACGTCGCGTCGCTTTGTCATCACTTTTCGAGCGGGTCCCCGAGTCTTGACTTCTTTGCGGAGGTACGACCTCGGTCGCGGCCGACGAGCTCTTCGGTCGTGGCTCGGCCAAGAGCTCCGACTTTGCCCTATCGGGTCGACCATGACCCGGCGATAAGGGAGGCGCCCGTGAGTGGGAGCTGGGGCGGCCAGAGGACGTCTGGCCCTCTCCTAGGCTTCCGTCGGAGGGCGATTATGGCTTGGTTAATGGCGACATGCACCATCCGTGGCGTCTTGGGGTCTGCGATCACGGTCATCCGCATTTCTTCCGAAGTCTTGACCGTCCGCCATCGAGCGTGATGCTCGAGCGGCGCGGCGAAGGCGAAAACAGGACACGGAGTCGAGTCCGTGTTCGAATCCACGCTGAGAAAAGTCCATCAACCAAGTCGCCATGCTCTTGGGACCTTGATGTCGTTCTGCGAAAAAGCGGCAATCGGCCCCACGGTGGCGCCAATTGTCGACGATCGGATCGCCAACCGCAAGAAATGAGATGGGGTCGGTGTGATCTGGGACCGAGCTTCGCGCTTCGGTAATGGAGGAAAAGTGTAGACGTGGTGTTGGTCGGGCGAGGCGACAACGAAGCGTGAGACAAGATTTATCTTGGTTCGAGCCTGTGGAGGTAATAGCTCTACTCCGATCGCCTTGCGGCGATTTTCTTGGCTATTTCTGAGTACAAGGATGTGTTACAGCTCAAGTTTAACGATGGCTATGTCTAAACTCGAGCTGTGGCGTGTTGTGTGTTGCTTCGTGTCTCTCAAATGACTGTGCTTCCTTGATCTTTATACCTCCTCTGCACGCAACGGACGGGAGAGATTCCTGGGAAGTGGCCTTCATGCACGTTGAGGGTCGGCATAGAATCGCTTCGAACTTGTTGCACGCACCTGCTCCTACCCCACGTCCTGCGCCTTGGGCAACCGCCGGTCAAATGCTTGATCCGAAATCCAAGGATGAACTACAGCTCCGAACAAGGGCCCGCCCGAGCTCGAGGTCGAGCGGGGCCGTGCTCGGGTCCAGCGCGCTCTAGGTCGAGCGCCTCGGCCTGCACCTAGGTCGTGGCCGGGGGCCTCCCGAGCATGGGGATCCGTTGACCGTGCGTCGGCCGGTCAAGGGACGTCCAGCCCTCGTCAATGACATATGGAGCTGTCTGACATGCCTAAGTTAGAACAAAATCACAAGATTGCTGTTGCCATTAAAAATTAAGTAGGTGCATGCTAATAAAACCGGCTCTTTGTGTAGTTATGCCAAAATTGTCAGTTCCCGATAATTTACAGTTCACAGATTATTCACATTATGTGCAGGGTCGTCTCCTCCTGCAACACCTTCTGTAGCTTCTTGACCTTCATGCAAAAAGATTGAAGCATATTCGTTCAGTCTCACCTCACAATGCTAGCCGAAATGAAGGGAGGAAGGCAAGGCAAGGGGCTCAAATACGTCTTGCTCAAGCTGTGATCTACAGGGGAGGGGGGCTCGGAGAAGCCCTTCCTCACCTTGGTCAGCGGCAGCGGCATGATTGTGCTCTATTCCTTATGCTTCCTTCCTCTTCCTCCACTCTAGAGATTCATTCTTCTGGTGATCCTTGTTCTTGCTACCGTCACCGCGGATGAGCTCGTCCTCGTGTTTTCTGAGGTGTCGTCGAGGAGGGGATGACAAGAAGTTACGACCATCGTCGATGAAGTCGCCACACATCTAGGGTTCTTCACGTCGTGACTCATGAGCGATGAGGCGAGCCCGATTTCTATCGGAAAAAAGATGCCTCCTGAGTCTTGAGGAGATAGAAAATATCTGGTTGTAAAATCCCAATTCGGTCGATGTTGCCCTTGTTTGGTATGATTGTAGTTGGTATTTGGCCGGACTTTTAAGTGTGTGTGTGGGGGTGGATCAGGAATGAGATGAGAAGGTTAGAGTTTGCAATTTTATACTTAGCAGGAGGAGCCCAATATCTATCGGAAAAAAGATGCCTCTTGAGTCCTGAGGAGATAGAAAATATCTGGTTGTAAAATCCCAAATCAAGGTTGATGTTGCCCTTGTTTGGCATGGTTATAGTTGGTGTTTAGTCATCTGACTTTTAAGTGTAAAGGGTGTGAGTCAGGAATAAGATAAGAGAGGTAGAGTTTGCGATAGGAGGATGATAATTTTCTTCAACTCTAATAGTAAAATTAGAACCATAATTCACTGAAGCTGTGGGAAGCTAACTCAGACTAGTTTTTAGTTTCAGTTTCTCTTAGTACAAATAGATTTGTAGCTTTTAACTTTTAATTACGAAGAAACCTACCATTTAGAATAGCTTCTAGCTTTATTAAAAAAGAAACCAAAACTGAAACCTTCTAAACAGGGGCGTTATTGGGTTACGGGCTTATCAAGAATATTGCAGCTCGGTCCGAAAAAATTTACACTGGTTTTGGTCTTAAAACCGGCCTTCAAGCAGGGGCTCCGACTGCTGTGCAAGCAGCCTAGCCGTGCAAGCATGCAAACGAAACATCTATATCGAACGATCTTCATCCTGTGGTTGCTGTGTTTTTTTGCACTTAAGCCCCCTACTTGCCCCCCTCAGCCCATGTGCAATTTGCCAAAACCCCATGCACCTTTGAATAAAAACACAGTAACCATAGAATAAAAATTATCTGATATAGATACTTTATTTGCATGTTTATACGGCTGAACTGCTTGCACAGCAGTTGGGGCCTCAAGCAGGGTTACACGAAGAAAAAAAAGTGCAAAACGAAACCCGAGAGCCAGCGAGGCACGTCGGCTTCGCTTCCATCCCCATCCAGGCCAGGTGCTCTCTCTCCACCTCCGCCTCGCTCCCATCGCAAACTCCACCACGCCCGGCGTCGTCTCGACGGCGGCGAAGCCCTAGGCGATCGCTGAGACCCGGAGCACATTCATACAGCGGGCGCGATCGGAAGCCGCCGCCGCCGCCACCATGCAGGGCTTCCCCGGCGGCACCCCCGATCCTCAGCAGCTCCAGGCCACCATGCTCGCCATCGAGCAGGCCTGCTCCCTCATCCAGGTCGGGGCCCCCAACCCGCTCTCGGTGCTGTCCTGCTCAATCCCGCGTTCCTGTGCCCTTTTGCGCGGCTGGCGCTCTGCGTCTCGGTGTAGATTTGGTGCGTGTGTGGGCTTCTGCTCGGCTTGGTTACGCTCTTACGGCATTTGATGGAGAAGTTGCTTGGGTTGTGCAGACTCTCTGGCACTTTGTTTTTACCCCCTAAATCATCTCGCGTGGTTCTGATTTTGCTGTGTTCTTGTGCGCTGTTGATCGGTGCTTCCGTGTGGATTTGGTGGCGGGATCCCTTTTGATGTGGTCGCGATGAGGTCTTAGCGAGGGATTAGGTGATGTTTTGGGCATTTCAAACTTTTAGAGTTGGTTGCTTAATTCAGGTGGTTTTGGGTCTCTGAATTGGCCGCTCAGGAGTGAGGTTTTGATGCCTAATTGAGTTCTGCATAGACACATTTGAATTGGTTCCGAAGATTAAACTAGTTATTAGTGAGATTTTTTTAGTCCAGTATCGCGTTTTCTCAAGTATGTGATCTCTATGTTAGTGAATAGTGTTTCTGTCGGGTGTGTGGAGGCTTTACTGATAATTTTGACCCATTTGTTCATTGGATGGCCAGAAGTTCTTTCGCTAAAATGTTTTAGAATTTGCATGTAGCGATTGAGCTGGTCGCAAGGAGCTATTGGCTTTTAATTGGTCAATGAGTTATCTGTTCTGCAATCTAGTAGAAGTGTGCTCTCTACTGCCTGAACTGTCAGTCTGGTTTAGCATCTGCTGAACTATAGAAGAGTCTGCACGTGGGACACGCTAACTATTTGCTGCTTCTCTCTGGATCTGTATTTAGCCTAATGTGGCACTGGGACATGGTTTTTAACTTTTAATGAACATAGAGCGATATGTTCTAGCCATTGGCTATAAAGTTTACTTAGCAGCTAGCCTTTTGATATTGGGCTGATTTTGCAGGTGCACATGAATCCGGCTGAAGCAGAAAAAGTTATAAGCTCACTGCATTCATCTCTGATGCCTTACCAAGCATGCAGATTCATTCTTGGTATGCTGTTATATAGTTGTGCCTCTATGAAGAACTGCAAATAATAATAACTCATTTTTCTAGCGTTTTTTTGGGGGTGCTTTTATGTGATTTCAATCAAAATTATTACACTTTTAAAGCACTTATGGTTAGATAATCAAAAGAAGAATCAATTGAAATCAATGTTGCAAGTGCCTTTCAACTATGTGCTCCAAATCAGCTTGTAAACGACTTTAGAAATTTATTAGATAGTTTTTTTCTTCTGTGATTAGGTTATTCTAGCTGTAATTGTACTTTACGTCTGTTTACATAATTTTAGTGATTAGTAAATTTAATTAATCAAGTGGGAACATAGATTGTTTCACCCAATTATATAATCACAACCCTGAATCTGGGCAGACATTATGGTGAGCTGGTTCTCCAATCTTTGGATATTTTTGCGTTGACTGCAAATAGGAATTATTTGTATTGCAAGCGTCTTTGGTTGATCTTTACTTTTGTAGTTATTGTTTTCTGCTGAATGACAGTATTCAACTAATCATGTTGAAAAAGTTTACCTGGATCAAGGCTGTCATCTTATGCATTTTTTCCTTATTCCAAGTGCGAACCTCCACATCTCTCTTTGCTTCTGAAGTTGCCGAAGTCTATTTTGAGAAAATGCCTACCACCTTCTTTGATAAATTTATCTACTTCAGCCTTATGCATATTGTGCTGACTTTTTGTACCCTGTAGTGCCATAGAAATACCTATTTGACCCCACAAGCAAAAGCCCAAGTAAGGCCACCAACCATCTACCTGGTGTGTAGTTTCTGAAAGATCTTTCGTCTAAGAAACCTAGTGGACTGTTAAGCTTATTATTTGATATATCGATTGCTGAAAAAGGCTTAAGTCATGCTGCTTCTTAGTGTCTTATCCATAGTTATCAGAAACGCGGTTCGTCCAAGTGGCGATACGAGATTTGGGTTTGTGGTTCGCCACTTTTTCCTCTAATTTCCAATGCGAACATGAACCGTGAACCCTGAACCGGTTCCGGTTCGACGATCCGGTTCATGATTCGTAGGGGTTTACAGCGAATCTGGTAACTATGGTCTTATCAACTCAATACTGATGTGGAACTATCTCTGTATTTGCTTGCAAAATTTACATCCTGTAATGAAGGTTGTCAATGTGCTATTTGTACCAATGTTCGAACTAATATGTTCATCTATCATCCAAATCTTTAAGCCCTGCTTAGTTAGCTTCATAGAATTACAGTGGTACACAAATACTGTTCTGTTATGCCAAGTTAAAGTTAAGAAGAGCTGAAATTATTATTTTTTCTCCCAGAGACATCCCTTATGCCAAATGCAAGATTCCAAGCTGCCAGAGCAATTGGTGATGCAGCAATAAGGGAGTGGGGAATCCTTACAGATGACAACAAAAGAAGCCTAATACTGTGTGTTTTTTTTGGCAGGAGTTTTAAGCTTGTATTTAATGTGAAACTTTTGCATTCCAACGTTTAATATAATTCTCCTAACATTGTAGATATTGCTTGAACTATGCTATGGAGCATGCAAGTTCCCCTGATGGCTATGTGCAATCAAAAGTTTCTGCAGTGGCAGCTAGATTACTGAAAAGAGGCTGGTTAGTTTATACTTCTCTGCTTACTTTGCCAGTGTAATTGCGAACATATCTTTTGCTTATGGCGCTATGTCTCTTCATAGCATGTTCTAAGCTTCTATGTACATAAAGAGCATTGTTTTTATTAGCTGTTTGAGTGTTTGTTCCTGTTAGTCTCTGAGAATCAGTAGTGTGTTGCATGAATATTTTGTCATTCATTAGTTTGCCAGGTTTGGTGGGATTTTGTGTGGGGTGTGATTTGTAGACTGATGCACACAAGCCTTTCTGAAGATGACCTCATGCAGTAAGGGGCTGATTACTTACCTGCTTAGCTTGTCCCTGCAACACCTCGTGTAGGACAAAAATTGGTTATGGTTTTTGGGTTGTTTGGTTGCATGAGATCATCTAGGATGATTAGATGCAAAAGGGGTGTTGATGCAGGAGGATCTTTCTCCAATCTCACATCCCCTAATCATATGTTTATGGTGTTTATGGATAATTATTTTTTAGCAAAATGATGCTTTGCTTCTAAATGAATTATCTGCTTTTTAGTGTGCTTCAAGGCTATTGGTCAGTCCAGTATTTTGGCTCTTTGAAGATTTGGTATTCAAACATAAATGTTTTGATATGGAGCACATATTTGCAGGGTTGAGTTTCCAGACAAAGAAAAAACTTCTATCTTTATTGAGGTACAAATTTCTCTAAAAGTTAGACAACTATAGCCTGATCAATGATGCTTGGTCTAAGCTTTTGTTGGTCATGGATCGTTCTTATCTGAATTTTAATCACTTAAATTTCCTGCTCAATTATTTATTGTAAAACACCTTGGCAAGTGTACTGTTTGATATCATTTTCAGGTTGAGCAATCCATCCGGGGCATCCATGGGCCTAGTCGACAATTTACTGGCATCAATTTCTTAGAAACTTTGGTATGCCAATGCTCATCCAGGCTTATATAATTGCTTCTCCAAATTTTCTGCCCTTTTCCAACTGATGCAGAATTAAATTTCATGTCTGAACTAGGTTTCAGAATTTTCCCCTTCAACTGCTTCTGCTATGGGTCTGCCGAAGGAGTTCCATGAACAATGCCAATGGTCACTTGAAGTGAAGTTTCTGAAGGTGTTTAGCTTAAAAATAATTAACGCCTGGAAGTACATATATTTCACATGATAATATTGTAGCCATGCCATGCCATTTGGAACTTCTATTTTATTGTCGTTCTGACATGCCATTTCCCTGTTGCAAGGACTTCTATTTCTGGGCACAAGCAGCTGTATTCAATACTGCAGACAAAATATTGAATTCGAATGTTAGTGTACCTGAGGAGAAAGCATGTTCAGCGGCATTGCGTCTGATGTTTCAGATATTAAGCTGGAGTTTCAAACATACTGTTGAGCATGAGAATTCGGATGCTAAGATAAATTCTGGTTTGAGGAGTGATGCCATAAATCTGAAGAAGTTTGAACGTTCATTGGTGAAGGTACAGTCTTTGGGTTACTTACACCTTTGCTCTGTTCACCTGATAAATGATTACATTTTCTATTGTAGCCAGGGTCTATGTGGAGTGATATTCTACTATCAAGTGGGCATACTACCTGGGTTTTGAACTTATATACTACCCTGCGCCAGAAGTACTCATATGATACACTATGGAGTGATTCTCCTATTGCAGTCTCTTGCAGACAGCTCATAGTGCAATTATGCTCCTTGGCAGGCACTGTGTTTCCTAATGGTATATGCTCATTCAAACAGTCATTGTTTGTTTACTCTCCCAGAATCTACAAATTTGGTATTCATGAAAAGCTGCCTAATACTATCTCAACCAGCAAAATATGTTAACAATTGTTTATATGATCTCTTTTAGCTGACCTTAGTACATTGCCCTCTATTCTCAGATAATGGAGATTCACATATTAAACACCTTATACACATATTATCTGTTGTTATTCTTTGGATCGAACCTCCTGATGTCATTGCAGCATCAATTCGAAATGGAGGAAGTGAAAGGTACTTTAGGAACCATGATTGCAACCTTTCTTGAATCTGAGGAAAAGTTGAGAAATGCTGATGGAAATTATGATTTACTCTTTTTTGCAGTGAGTTTATAGATGGTTGCCATGCTCTGCTTTCAATGGCATCTTTGACTACTAGATCACTTTTCGACAACCTCCTGAAGTCGCTAAGGTCAGTTGATGAACCTCATTTTGTTCTTACTGTATTTTGTGTACTAGTTTTTTATAGGATATGGTACATGGTACATCATAAGTTCAATGTTTTTTTTATGTTAATATACGTATAATAACAAATTCAAAAGTCACTATCTTGAGTACCTTAGAATTCCGTTCGCACCTTTTATTCTTGCAATACCTACTTATATCTGACTTGCTATTTTCTTTTTGTTGTAACATGGACATTCTTGCAGGCACTATGGCACAATTAACCTACTGTCTGCTTTGACATCAGAAGCTGTCAAGTCCGTTCTGGATAACCAGAATGAAGAGGAAACCTGGGGCTCAGATGCTCTTGATATATTGTTAGAAACATGGAATGTTATTCTGGGGGTATTGTCATTGATCTGTGCTTCAAATTCACTATACACATATGTTTGCCTTTTAAAATAGCTTCTTTAAGCCAGTGCTTACATTCATAATTCCAGAGCAAGAAGTGTGATATAGTTTTTGGCTGTTGTTTTTCTTTTCTTTCTTACATTTAGTGCTCATTATGTTCTCTTTTTCTTGGATTATAGCATAATTTTTTTACTGCATACTGAACATCATTTGGCCTTGGTTAAAGAAAAAGTTATCTATGTTAAATTGTAATGTAAATATTTTTTTGTTCAACTAGCACCTTAGACCAGGGGATTTGACCTCTGTAATTAGTTATCATGCGTTCATGACTTAGAATGTTGTGGTCAGTGTATTAATTGTACTATTCTTAACCATAGCATATTCCTTTGGTATATGCATATTAACATGCGGATTACATATGTACGCTTTATCGCAACCATAGTGTCATGGGCATGGGCCTATGGGTAGCCACGGCCCATTAGGGGGGGGGCTGCATGCAAGGAATATGAAGATACCATGGGCCCATGCCCATGATAGGTAGCATCTCCTGTCTTTTTTTTAAAAAATCTTAGTACATGTGCTTTATGATTTACTTCACGATGTACCTGATTACATGTGAGACAAAACAAATCATCATCATCGACAATGTGGAAAAAATATCCGTTTCCAAAAGGGAAATAGAAGTTGCCTTCGGTTAAATTTTGCTTGTTGACAGACATATCTTATTTGGTACATGAAAAACTCAATTAACTATAAAATGATTTGGGTTGCACTTTGTCGATTAGGTGTAACAAACTCAGGCTACTTAGGTTGGTTAATAAAGCTCATTCTGCCATTTTATTTATTATATAACAATTAATTACTGCATAGTACTATTCATTTAAGTTCCTGTTTATACACAGGAAGACGATGCTGATAAAAGTCCTATGTCAGTTGATGGAGCACATGCAGCTTCAAGTTTGTTTAAGATCATTGTGGAGTCACATTTGAAGGGTACAATCTGTTTTTTGTTGTTATTTCTGCTTACGCTTGAAGATATTTGTACTAAATGACATCTGCATATAAAGTACTCTATCTCCTGTTTTCATATGCTGTTGCTGCGTACTGATTAGTGATTACCCTTCTTTTCTTTTACATAGCTGCTGCTGATTCTGCATTCGAGGATAGTGATGATGCCGAATACTTTCATGTTTCTGTTTCAAGTATGTTCAAACTTTAAATTCCTTTGAAGCATTTACCATCTTTGGGATTCCTTATACTAATGAAGTACTGCTTGTTCCAGAGCGTGATGAGCAGTTGGCCTTGTATGCTCTGATTGCACGTGCAGCTGCTGACACAAGTATACCCTTTCTTGCACAGTTATTTTCAGAGCGATTTGCACGGCTAAGTCAGGTCTTCTTGTTAGCTTCACCTTGTGATTTATCTTAGTTGATATTTAAAGATTATGTACACTTCCCTTTTACAATATCCTTCCTCCCACGATATGCATTACACTATTGTTGGATTTTACTACATTTGTATCTAACATTTAGCCTACCCCAACTTGTTTGGGACAAAAGGCTTGGTTGTTGTTGTATCTAACATTTAATAGGTTTTCTTAGCAGAGAAATGGTGAAAATGATCCTACTCAAACATTGGAAGAGCTGTATTGGCTGTTGTTGATTACCAGTCATGTCCTAACTGATTCAGGCGAAGGAGAAACACTGCTTGTAAATATTCCTATTCTTCTCACTTTCACTAGCGTTTCTAAAGTCTTGTCACGAATATTGTCATTGCACTTTCCCTCAGATTTTCATATTTTCTGCAATCTTCAATTCCTCATCTCTCTCTTTCTCCTTTTGTTAGCGGATCGTTTTGGGTTTCAACTCTAGCCTACCCCAACTTGCTTGGGACTAAAAGGCTTTGTTGTTGTTGTTGTTGTTCAATTCCAACTTGTGGTAGAGGCTTAAATTCTTTAACATATTATGATGCACTTCCTATCACCATTCTTTGTATAAAACATAAAATGATGCACTGGAAGCACTGTATTCTTGCTTATTATGTCTTGTGTATATAACTTTTATCAGCTAAGATGCATGTCACAATTATCAATTTTTCACTATTAATTAATTTTGAACAGATTCCTGAAGCATTACAGGCTGGATTCCCCAATGTGGTTGAAGTAGCACAGCATCCTGTAGTTACACTCTCATGGTAAAAAAATCTTGCCTAGTGGTCAAATCACTTGACAGAGCTGACTATTCTGTAGAATACACTCTACTGCTGATCTTATATCTAGCTGTTAACTGTATGATTGTATTGATGTAAGAATTTTAGAACCCAGTTTTGATTTCTGAAAAATGCTTGTTCTGTTATAATATTGAGTAATTTTCACAAAACTACAAGTTTCTTATACAAACTATAAAAAAACTACAGATTTTAGTTTCTATTTCACAAAACTATAGATTTTAGAAGAACTTGTTTTACAAAACTACAGGTTTCTTGTACAAAATATCAGAAAACTATAGATTTTAGCTTCTATTTCACAAAATTATAGATTTTAGGAGAACTTATATCACAAAACTGCAGATTTTAGAAGAACTCGTTTCACAAAATTACAGATTTTAGAATTGGCCATTTCTTGTAACGGGTCTGACAGTGTGGACCCATATGACGGTCTCACACGTCCTTATTTCCCGTTTCACTCACGCGTGAGACTGTCATGTGGGCCTAAACTGTGAAACCCATTACAAAAAAGATTAATTCTAAAACCTACAGTTTTGTAATATAATTTTTCCTAAAATCTATAGTTTTGTGAAATAGAAGCTAAAATTTATAGTTTTTTAATAGTTTGTATAAAAAACTGTAGATTTATGAAATTTACTCTATAATATATAATATTTGGCACTTCTAGGTCATTGCTCCAAAATTTTCTTCCTATTTTCAGATGTTACCATTAGCTAAATGCTTTTCCCTGTGATGGAAGTACGGAACGATGTACATCATCAAGTTAAATTCAATATCTGGGAACAAGTTAATGTTAGGGATTGCAATGTGCAGCTTGTATTCATTATGGGCCCCAATGGGTTAGAAGTACATCAAGCCAGGTAAAAGGAAATAAGCAAATAAACCCCTATACATATAGCTAATATAACACCCCCCCCTCAAACTCATGGTGGGTCTCGACAATCGAGTTTGGAGAGATGAAACAATGTTGCGCTTTAGTCTCAGCTTTGGTGAAGAAGTCGGCAAGTCGGGCGGCGAAGGCACATGACGAAGAGTAACCACGATCTTGCACTGGAGCGAACATAGTGAGCATCGACACCGATGTGTTTGGTGAGCTCATGCTTCACCGGATCACGGGCAATGCTGATGGCGCCAGTGCTGTCGGAGCAGACGGTCGTCGAAGTAGAAAAAGTCACACCCAGGTTAGAAAGAAGCCACCGAAGCCAAGTCACCTCGTGATCATCGAGGCTGTGGCACGAGCACCTGACCTCGGTGCTAGAGCGAGAAACAAGAAGCTCGACGCTTTGTCTTCCAAGAGATCAAGGAAGATCCAAGGAAGACATAGTAGGCCGAGACGGACTTGCGATCGGCAGGATCGCTAGCCCAGGTAGCATCTGAGTAGGCCCGAAGCTGGAGACAACTGGAGCTGGGGAAGAACAGGCGACGGTCAGCTGTACCATGAAGGTAGCGAAGAACCCGAAGGAGGTGACCGTTGTGGACACTGGTGGGAGAGGCTATAAACTGACTAACGATGTGCACAGTGTGAGACACATCTGGACGAGTGAATCCAAGGTAGACAAGACTCCCAACCAGGTGACGGTAGCGAGTGGGATCAGCTAGAGGAACCCCTTCAGTGGCTCGAAGCTGAAGGTGAAGCTCCATCGGAGTGTCAGCAGTACTGTCGTCAGTAAGGCAAGCACGAGCAAGAAGCTCCTGGATGTACTTGCGCTGAGAGAGGTAGGAGCCTGTAGGCGTGGACTCAACCTCAATCCCCAAGAAGTACCGAAGAGAGCCCAGATCAGACATTTGAAACTGCTCACTGAGGCGCGCTTTAACAAAGGCAATAAAGTGAGAATCATCTCCAGTGATGAGCATGTCATCAACGTAGAGGAGAAGGGTCCGACTACGAGGAGAGGTGTGGACAAAAAGAGCAGGATCATGCTGACTGGGAACAAAACCAGCAGCCGTAACAACAGAGGCAAAGCGCTCAAACCAAGCACGAGGGGCCTGCTTGAGGCCGTAGAGTGAGCGACGAAGGCGGCAGATGTGACCATCAGAACACTCAGAGCTGTGAGGTGGGTGCATGTAGACCTCCTCACGCAACTCGCCGTGAAGAAATGCATTCTTCACATCGAGCTGAGAGATGGTCCACTGACGAACAGAAGCAACAGCCACAAGGGAGAGGACAGTTGTCTTGTGGGCAACTAGAGAGTACGTCTCGCCATAATCACGGCCGTGCTCCTGCTGAAAACCACGAGCGACAAGACGCGTCTTGTGGCGCTCAAGAGAACCGTCTGAGCGAGTCTTGATCTTATAGACCCACTTGCATGTGATCGGGGTGACGGTGGAGGGACAGGGAACAAGATCCCAAGTACCAAGTCGCTCAAGGCGAGAAGCTCACCATCGCAAATCGCCACTCAGATGAGTAACAAACATCGCAGAAGAGGCGAGCTCAGAGGAGGTGATGATGTAGCGAGAACCCAGTCGGTCAGACGGAAATCGTGCTTCTATCACGAAGAGTGTACCGTGGGGAAGAAGGGGCAGGATCCAAAGCAGGAGGAGCCGAAGAAGGAGAAGGATCCGAGGAGGAGGAAGGAGTCCGACGAGAGTAGTGAAAACGGACAGGAGGTCGAACAGGAAGAAGTGAAGGTGTCTGAGAAAGATAGGGTGGTAGAGGAGGAACCGAAGTAGGTGCAGGAGGAGAAAGAACAACAGGAGGAAAGGAAGGCATGGTGGGAGGTGGTAAAGAGGAAGAAGAAGGGACAGTGAAGTGGGCAGGCAGACTGAGAAAGGAGAGAGACTCGAGTAAGGAGGAGGTGTCGAAGGAGGAGTCAAAGGAACGGAACTCTTCAAAGAAGGGACGAGACTTGTCGAACGTGACATCCCGAGAGACCAGAATCCTACGACCAAGAGGATCCCAACAGCGAAACCCCTTACGCTCAGAGTCATAGCCAAGGAAAGCGCATTGCACCGATCGAAAGGCTTTGTGCGCCACGAGGTCAAGAAGAACATAGACAACACACCCAAAGGTGCGAAGGTGATATCTTGAGGGTCTCGCCATAGAGGCGCTCAACCGAGTGGCACCTGAAGAGCGATGGACGGTGAATGTTGATGAGATAGACAAGTAGAGACAGCGTCCGCCCAGAAATAGGGAGGAACAAAGGCAGCGAGCATCAATGCTCGAGCAATCTCAAGAAGGTGACGGTGCTTGCGCTCTGCGACTCCATTCTGCGCATGAGCACCGGTGCACGAGTACTGAGGAAGGGTGCCCTGATCAAGAAGAAACTGACGGAGAGCGAGATGTACTTCGCCGGTAGTCGTATGAAACACCGAATGGGTGAGTCGAACTGAGTATGAACCATGGTCGAGAAAGCCTGATAGGCAGCTAATACTTGATCACGAGACTTAAGAAAATAAATCCATGTGAACCGAGAATAATCATCAATAAAAATGATATACCAACGATGACCCCCTTTCGAAACGAAGGGGGCCGGTCCCCATACATCTGAGTGTACTAAATCAAAAGGACGACTCGATACAGAATCACTATGAGGATATGGGAGCTGTAGCTATTTGCCAAGCTTACAGCCCTAACAGGGAAGGCAGGTATCACGAGAGACCTTCCCAAGAACACCACGACTCATCAATGAAGACAGACGGGACTCTGACATGTGACCCAAACGATGATGCCACTGAGCAAAACTAGCGGAGGTGGTAGGGGCGAAGACAATGACATCTGAGCGATGACGACGGGTGAGGGAGGTAGACATGGAAGCGGAAGCGGAAGGAAGACGAAGCCAGTCGAGTTCCCACAAGCGTGGGGAGTCACGGGTCCGCCGGCCAGAACCAACTAGCGTCTCTGCTCATGAGCTGAATAGAGCAAGAGTCAGCTTCCAGAGTAATACGAAAACCAAGGTCAGAGAGCTGACCAGCAGAGATCAGCTGCATAGTAAGATAGGGCACATGAGAAAAAGAAGGAACACAAAAGGAAGACATGTGAAGAGTGCCCTGTCCAGCAACTGAGAGAAGTATACCATCAGTCGTCCTCACAGACACAGGTGACAGGAGTGACCGGAGACCTCAAGGAACCCAGGTGAGTCGGATCTGGTGTCATATGGAAAGAAGCTCCAGAATCAAGATACGGATACGAGGTAGCAGAGAGAGCTGACCGGCCGTGGCGAAGAGGTCGGGGAACACGAGTCCAAGCGAAGCTCCATACGGTCAAGTCGCTGAGTCAAGGCCTGAACCCAATCAGGAGCACGACTAGCCCCAGAGCTGCCGGTGGTACTCCCAGAAGTGGCACCTGTCTTATGAAGACGCTTTCAGATCTTCTTGAATGGTGTGGCTGCCTTTCTGCAGAAGGCAATGAGTCACCGAAACTGCGGTGAAGCCGCCATGACCCCTTTGCGACCGAGCCTCCTGCCGGTGCGGGGAGAGCGGGAGCAGGAAAAGGCAAGTGCGTGACTAAGGAGGAAGCCTCAGAAACGCCTAGCACGGTCGCAGGCGAGAAGAGAACGCCATGAAGACGAGTCTCCTCTCGCGACTGCGTCGCCGGGCCTCCACCATGGACGGAGCGGCGAAGGGCGCAAGCCGAGCACGGAGTGGCTCAAACTCCGGCGGCTCGTGAGGAATCTGAAGACCCGAGCTCCAAAGACGATGATCTCGAGGCGTACACCGCCACAGAAGTGTCGGTGGAGGCTCCAAAGCGTCGAGTGGCGGTACACGCCATCGAACCGACGATAGAAGTCATCCACGTGGAATCCTCTGCTTTGAGAGTCTCGGCCAGCGTAGAAGGGAGGTGTAGAAACTGGCCGCTTGGTCGGTATTGGGCCCGCACGCACTCCCACATCACACGGCGAATCCGGAGTTGACCATGTCAAGCGCGAGTCGTCACATCTGTGCCAATGAGGCGATGATGACGAGCTTCCGAAGCACGCCAGTCCTCTAGACGCTGAAAGGCGGCGGTGTAGGCGTCAAGAGTACGCTTGTAGGTCTGCATCGTGGCATTGTCGGCACCGGGCTGAGGCTGCACCGGAACCGGAGGCAATGCCGGTGGTAGGACTGCGCCGGTGAGATGCCCCCAAAGACGCTGGCTGTCGAGGCAAACACGAAGCAAGGTGGACCACTCGCGGAAGTTGGTGCCGTCGAACTGGATCTGCGGAAGTGCGACCGGTCCAACAACACGAGGAGGGGCTGCCATGACACCGAGATAGAGTCGAATGGCGGTAGGGATGGTCGCCGATGAGGAGCAAATCCTCTCCGGAAGAAGTAGCGATCGGTGGAAAACAACCACCCAGACCGGCGGAGCCACTCTGTTCTTCCCAGGACGGAGCTTCTCTGTTCGGCGCAACCCCTCCGGTCCTCTGTTCTTCCCAGCCCCTCCAGGTCTGAGCCAAAGCGCAGAAGGGCAGCTTCGGGCGCAGGAGCAGATCGACCGCTGCCACGGAAGGCGGAGAAGGAGCGGCGCAGGCGGTGAAGGAGGCTCGGCGTGGAGGGGCGGCCAACGCGGGCGAAGAGGAGGCTCGGCGTGGAAGGCGGTGAAGGAGACGGAGCCGAGGCGGCCGTGGCGGAGAGTGCCCGGAGGCGGAGCGAGGCACTGCACATGAAGGTTCAAGGACAAGCGAGGGGGACGGAGAGGAAAAGGGAGAAGGAGCAAGGCGCGGGCCCGGCGGCAATGCGACCCACAAGCGCTAGCTGAGAGGCGGCAAGGCTGCAGGGAGGGAAACCCTAGTGCTCTGTCTGATACCATGTTAGGGATTGCAATGTGCAGCTTGTATTCATTATGGGCCCCAATGGGCTAGAAGTACATCAAGCCAGGTAAAAGGAAATAAGCAAATAAACCCCTATACATATAGCTAATCTAACAGTTAAAACATCAACATGGCCCAAGTTGATCCATGTCTCTGGCATCCCAGAGACATATTTACCATGACTTCTATAATAAATATTTGGTGTAACACAACTTCATATCATAGCCGAAATTTTCAATTACTTCAATGATGATGTAAATTTAGGTCTATCTGTTCAAGGTTTAAGCTACTGGTATGGCAATACAACATGATCAGTTGATTCTATTTGTTATGCAGGTCTATAATAAATTTTTCGAGACAGTGTCTAGATCCAGGAATTAGGGCAAGGTACTTTAGTCCCCGACTTATGGAGGTACTTTTTTGTACTGTTATCTTTCATCTCCTCATCTTCATCTTTTTTTACTTCGAAAATTCCTTTTTTGTTCTGGACCAGAGTTCCACCAATATTTTGCTATACACCATTCTTTGGAATTGTTGTTTCCATCCCGGAAGGTCTTAAGGGCTTTTTTCTTGTTTACTTGTATTCTCTCATTAAGGGACATTTTCTTGTTTAATTTATTATACTGCAAATACTAATGCATTCCCTTTTCCTCTTCAGCATTGTACTCTTTCGTGGGTGTTTTATACTTTTCTGGACTTGCCATAATTACTTTTTCTTTTTAGATGACGGTCTTGTCCTGATTTTCTTCGTGGCTGTTGGCAGGCAGTGATTTGGTTCTTGGCCAGATGGGTTGCGACCTATTTAGTACCACTTGATGTCGGTAGAGGACACGTAAGCAGAGAAGAAATTGATGGTGTGTGTAAACATGGACCCCAACATTCTAGAAAACTACTAAACAGTTTTGCTTGGGAGAATAACCAAGGAGAGTTTGTTCTTGATTTTGTTGTTCTCGTTTCAATGGTAGCACTTACTACTTATCAGGGTGAAAATGAGTTGCAGGTAACCTTTGGTTTTACCGCTCAATCTGCCATTCTGCATAAATTTGTGTGTCCTCATATGTGCGCACGCTTGCCTACATACGTTTTGCAGTGTTGCTTGTTAGTTTTTACTAATGGCTAATCTGTGCAAAACCGTGCTCCCTCTAGTAAAAGTTCTTGATTTTTTTTTTTACTTTTCACAGTCTCCAAGTTGTAACTTCGACCTTTAGTTTCTATCTCTATAAAAATACAAAGCTTGAATAGTACGCAAGTACTTTGCATGACAAATCTGTTCATATTTTCTTTATTTGATCAATCCAAACCAAATATTTATAATATATTATCAATGAAATATGAAAAGGCTTAACCACACACTTCCCACAGTGACAAGAATTTGTTAGTAGAGGGAGTATTTTTATTGACGGTACACATGCCAAAAGCTTCTTTCTGGTTGTCCAATCTGAAGGTTATCCCTAATCTTTTGCTTTGATTCCTGTTATCAGACACTCACATGCCAAAAGCTACTTGCTACAGTTGTTCAACGGAAACACACATGTACTTATGTTGTTCAGTTGGTAAGCCCAAATCACTGGCCGCAACCAATTCGATCTTACTAAATTTGCATGTTATATAGTATCAAACTATGCATGTTACTTTGCACATGCTAAAAATGTAAGTAGCATTTCTATTATCTGAGGTATAGTAATGTCTTGTTTCAGTTGAACACACACTGATCGTCTGGTCCATACTATATATTCTTATCCTGGTCCTCAGCATAGCATATTCCTATTCCTAATTGATAGAAGTTGAAACATTGAAATATCAGTGACTAAGAAGATACTAATGGTAAAAAGTTTTGCTGGTAGTGATTTGTTATGCTGTGAATTTCTCATGCACTGCATTAGAAGTGTCATTCAGAGTAATTTTGTGTCTGCCCGTTCCTTATCCACTTGGTCATTTGTGTACTTTCCTGGGAATGTTAGGTATCATTTTTATGCATAAAGCCTAACAGACTGCTTACCACACTGAGCCAAATTGGCTCCCTTGTGGTGAGCTCGAAAAGAATCAGAAAGGAGGATACACTTGAAGCTGCCTGTGATCTCGTGGGTTTTGCTTTACACATCATAGCTCTAGCAGAAACAGGCACCTAGGACATCACTGACGATTTAACAAGTGCTAGTAAATACTTACGCAGTAAAACATAATAAAATTATCCTGTCATTATCATTGTTAAAATTTTCCTGTTTTTTCTTATTTCGTGTTTCATAATATTTCTGGTACTCTTTGTACCTTTTTAGGACTCATGGCATGATCTTACAAGAGCTTTTGCAAGTGGACGTTCTTTATTTTCATTAAGTGGACGTTTGCAAGTAAGTGTTACTGCATGTACGCATCATCCTGTTTTATCCTCTGTTTTCATATTGTGAAGACCTTATGCTTTTGTTGCCACTTCCTTCACAGAGATCTCTAGCAGAAACACTTGCCTGTGCTGCTTCCTGCATCAAAGATCCTGAAGCATCTGCTCAGTAAGCCTATTATCAACTGTTGGCTGTTACTTAAGAAATAAACACCAGAGATCTAACAGTGCCTGTATTGATTTCAACTAGGTATTTGAGTGACCTCATGGGACCAGTTGCAGGATGCTTAGTAGAAAATGCTAGTAGGAGTGATCTCAAATCTGTGGCACAGCAAGCAGATGTTGTCTACATGGTAAGTCTGCATGTTCTTTGCTTTGAGTTCTTTGAGGGAAATATAATAGGAATTAACTGCAGGTCTGTTGCCTATTGGAGCGACTAAGAGGAGCTGCTAGAGCTACTCAACCTCGCACTCAAAAGGTTCTATTTGGGATGGGTCATACTGTGATGAACTCACTGTTGACTCTTCTGGAGGTGTACAAAAATCAGGTATTGTGACTCATCTATTTGTGATTTGTCAAGAATCCTATCACGTTTATACAGCAGAATCTTGAAGATCATAGTATCATACAATTATGTTTGTTGTTCTTTAGTCTGCAGTCATATACATGATACTCAAGTTCGTGGTTGACTTTGTTGATGGTCAAGCTGTATTCCTGGATGCCACGGAAACATCAGTTTTGGTGACCTTTTGCCTGCGACTGCTCCAGATATACTCCTCTCACAATATTGGAAAAGTAAGAACAAGAATCCTTATTTTTGTGTTATTCTGTGTCAAAAAAAATTTCTCCACAATCATGACGCTAATGACTCTCTCCCAAACACAAATGGGTGCATGTTTAAAAGGTGACCCTTGTTCACAGGCCTGTGCATACGTGTTTGTCATGTCTGCATGGTGTTTGAGCACATTATTGTGTTGGGTTTATGTGCTGAGGGGCTTTTGCTTGTGAAAAGTAGTAGCTAGAGCTCTATTAGGGGGTGTTCGGGAGAGGGAGATTGCTTTGGGGATTTTTTTTGTGTGTGTAAATCCTAAGGATTTGGATCCAATCCGAGGCCCTAATGGGAATCACCTTATGTTGCAAGTTCAAAGCCCTTAACAGGATTCACAAAGGAATTGAATTGACGACTATCATCACCTGTAGGTATCTTATGATTTCAGATGAACTGGGAATTAAACAGATTCTTACAGAAAAGATGGCAACCATGCTACTAAAACTGATAGTAGTGGTCCAATTAGATACTACTTATTTTCATTCGTTTTGCTGGTTATACCCCTACCTCATTTACAACATATTTCCTATGCCAAGACACTTAATTCCTATGCTAGTTTTTCTTTGGTCCTGATGCTTCTGAGTTAATTTATGCTGAAATGCTAATCTAATTAGGATTCCCCTGTTCATAGAAAGATCTAATTGGATATATCCAGTTAAAGTGACCATAGTGAAGGTTTAGATACTCTCATCAAATGTGGATTACTTAACGTAATATCAGTTAAAAACATATCGTGGCTGATGTAATATGGACAAATTAAATGTTTCTTCTGTTTTTCAATTTTACAGTTTGTGTTTCAAATGTCAGGGAGTAATTTCCCAACAGTACAGTTTCCATCTTCTGTGAAGTTTTCAGAGAATGTTCTATGAGACCTGACCCTTTAGTGTGTGCCTATTTTGCCTAGGTAATGCTCTCGCTTTCTTTAAGTCTGCACAGTGAGTCACAGGCTGAAAAATACAAGGATCTACGTGCTTTGCTTCGACTTTTAACAAACATATGCTCAAAGGATTTGGTATCCTTTCGCTCTTAAGACTGTGTTGTGTGTTGTTTGTCCAAAAGTGGTTCCCACATGACTAAGAGAAACTGCTGAAAAATGCAGGTTGGTTTCCTATCTGGTAGCAGCAGCGAAGGCTCCCCAGATATTGCAGAGGTATGCAGCTGATGCTTGTGCAATATGTTCCGCTCCAGTGTTTCTTAAGAAAATTGAAGTTTTGTATCTCTATCTGTCATGTTGAGTGTAGATTGTTAGCACTCGGGATCACCACCAACCAACTCCAGAAACATACATCTTCCACCTCTACCATTGGTAGCTAACTCTTCTGTATCAGTCTGTCGTAACTCATAACCACAACACCACAAGCATACAGACTAATCAAACAATTAAGGCCTCAGGCCTTACATTAACACATACAGTTACACCAACTCACAGAAAGTTTGTGCGGATAGGTAATCATATGCGAATTAACCAAGGTTTGGAGTTATAAGTTTAGAGCTTTTCCAAGTTTTGAATATCATAAAATGTTGCACAAACTGACCTTTCTGCCACCCTGTGTATTGATCTGCAAGAAAAAAAACTAGAAGAGCTTTCTGGTTAAAGGACATTTATCATCTATTTCCTTAACCATTTGCATTGTCAATTCTGCACATAAAAAATAACTGCAAATACTGGTTAGTTTGAAACTTGATAACTGAAATGTTACTTCCACAGGTCATCTATGTTGGTCTTGATATTTTGACTCCCTTGATATCTTTGGACCTTCTGAAGTACCCTAAACTCAGTCGTGATGTAAGTCCTTTTCATTTCTTTGGTTGTAATAAAATAGAATGGCAATCAAATGCTAACAAACACTCTGGTTTCCTTGCAGTATTTTGCACTTGTGTCGCACTTGTTGGAAGTGTACCCAGAGAAGGTTGCTCACTTACATAGGGATGCTTTTGCAAGGATTGTTGGAAGTCTTGAGTTTGGGTTGCACAATCAGGCAGGAGCATTTGTCTCTCGCTGCATTTACTACTCTTATCATATTGTTGGTTGATTGCTAGATATTAGTTTTGTGCTAGTTAAATTTGGGGTTTGCTGGGATGAACTACCAAACATGATCCTACTTTATATTAAAGTTTCAAACAGCAGCAGCATGGATTGCAGTGATTATGGCATAGTTTCTGTAAATTGAATTGTAGCTACTGAAGAGTTGGTAGCATCTCATCTTGCTTGGTTATACTTATATAGCGTGCCTACAATATTATTTCATCTGCAAAATAACTCTTGCATTGGAGTTCTCTATGAATTATTATGCTCAAAGTTTCTTTGTTTTGCTATATGTGATCACCTCAATGTGCAATCACGCTTTGACTGATATGAGGTGATCAGAGCAAGACATCAGTGTATTACGATCCATGACAAATATGATTCAAATATAAGTTGACCTGACAAAACTTCTTGTCATATCAAATGAGATGTAATTGGCAACTTTTTTTATTTCAAAATTAACCATGAATAATCAAATGCATCTTGCTCCTTTCGCTTCTAATGTCATCAACAAATCTTGTCTGATGTATAATATGTGTAGCAATTGCAATTGCTGTCCTATATTCTTTATGTTGAAGTACAATAATATTCTTATGGCTGATATAGCTGGGTTTGTTTTGTCCATTGTTGCCCTATATTCTTTATGTTGAAGTACAATAATATTCTTATGGCTGATATAGCTAGGTTTGTTTTGTCCGTGTTGCAGGATAGCGATGTTGTCGAGAGGTGCCTGACAGCAGTAGATGCTCTTGCTTCGTACCATTTCAGACAAAGAGTTGGAGACACAGGAGGACTTGTCTCACAGCTTATGGAATATGAAGGATCAAATGGCAAATTGCAGGAGAGCATATCAAGTCACTTCTTGAGGCTTCTTCTGCAATTACTTTTGTTTGAAGATTTTAGGTAAGCTTTTCAGTAGAATTAGAATCTGAAGTGAAGTAAGCATATTTGTCATACTGTGTCAATCATTTCTTTAGTTGCTCCAGTTCTATGTATTTAAGACCTTGTGGTACTGTTGCAGGATGGAACTAGCAGGTTCTGCTGCAGATGCTTTACTTCCATTACTTTTCTGTGAACAGGACCTATATCAGGTTCTCTCTCCTTCCTTCAGCTGAAAACAAGTACTGCATGATGCAGTGCATTTTTAATCTAATTAACATAAACATCAGGTTTTTTGCAAGCTGCAGTGCTTTTTTGGTCTTACAGTAATAGAAGGCGCTCAAGAAAAGGATAAATAAATATGAGTAATAGAAAAACCAAATGCTGAATGCATAACTATCCACATCCTTTTCGTTTTGCAATAGACTAATAGTTATCAGATCAAGTACAAAACTGAGGTGTAACTTTTTAATTTTGCTATATGGTCTTATCCCGTCTATCTGCAGAGACTGGTCCAGGAGTATGTTGAGAAACAGCAGAATCCGACAGTGAAATCAAGGCTGGCAATGGCATTCCATAATCTCACAAGTTCGAACAATCTCTCAAGCTCGCTTGACCGGTCAAACAGGCAGAAATTCAGAAAAAATCTTCGTGCTTTCTTGGGCGAGGTCTCAGGCTTCATGCAGATAAAGTAGATGGGATGGCATGGAAGCAGTGATGGTTGGTCAGTCAATCAAGCCTCGGAAGGTTTTTCACCATTGTGGCAGGAGTGCATAATGCAGCCGGGATTTGGAGCCTTGAGCAAGAATTCTGTTCTGATAACGTCTTTCTCCAACAGAAGAGTAAATTTTACAAAACTACGTGTTCCTTGTATGGACGAAAACTACATGTTTTAGCTTCATTTTTACAAAACTATAGATTTTAGAAGAACTTGTATCACAAAATTATATATTTTAGAATTGTTTGTTTTTTGTAACAAGTCTGACAGCGTGGATTCACATGGCAGTCTTACACGCAAGTGAAACGGGAAAATGTAGTCATGTGAGGCTTCCATGTAGACCCATACTGTTAAACCTGTTACAAGAAATGATCAATTCTAAAATCAGTAGTTTTGTAACAAAAGTTTCTAAAATCTATAGTTTGTGAAATAGTAGCCAAAACGTGTAGTTTTTTAATAGTTTGTACAAAAAATATGTAGCTTTGTGAAATTTACTCCCAATAGAATTTGAAAGGACAATGCCACCAAAAATAGGAAGATGTTGAAGTGTTCCAGCATCGGCTCTGCATTTGGTACTGAAGAATGGTACGCCCACACATAAAATCGTTGTGTAAATGGTTTTCTTAAACATGCCGTACAGGAAAGATGGGGATTTTGTTGCGAGATCTAAATTTGCTTAATTTAGTTGCCCCCCAGAAGTAGGAAGGATAGAAGCAGTGCTTTAGCATCAGCTGGTGTAAATTGTGCCCGTCATACTGTACTTAACCGATGAGTTTCTCCATTGCTAAAAGATCGCAGGTCGCAGCTCCATGCCTTGCTGTAACCAGCTGGGGTTAATTCACTTGAGCCCGGGGATTTCGAAACTAGCCCTTAGCTAAGCGCACCAGTGAAATGCAATATCATGGATAAAGATCTGAATCCTTTCGCACTCAATTTGGCTTGTCTTTACGAATTCGACATAACTTTTCGGATCTAATCATGCCAAAACCGGGCGACCCCATGTGTCTCGTCCTTGTGGGTGTCCTTGGCATTTGCGGATTTTGATGCCCCTCTGTGAGAATCTCTCGACTTTAGAAGTGGTACTCACTGTTGCGTGTCGGTGGCTGTTTGCCCGAATCAGGCCATGGCTAGAACTCGGATCGAACTTGCTGTACATGTAGCAGAGAGCCCCATCTCGTAATGCGAATGGAACTGTGATACGGTAAGGGTGCGTTTGTCAGAGTTTTTAGTCTCAGCTTCTCCATAGTTGAGGAGTTCTACCAAGCAAGAAATCAACTAGCTTCACATAGAAATCCGAGAAAGTAATTCATATTTTTTTTGACTTACAATCTGGGAGCTAAAAAAACCTGCTCTCCACCTGATTTACAACCTCCCAGTTATGAACCTCCTCACGAAGTTCATAACTATTTCTCAAACAAGAATCACTTCCACCAGAGCCACCAGAGAATCGATTCTATAGAGAATCAGAAACTAGAACTGAAGAATCAGAATCTAAAGCTCTGCCAAACAGACCCTAAAATTTGATCAGATCCAATTTCCAGAATCCCCTTTGCATTGACGACCATCTTACACAGTTATGATAGACGCTGCACTGTTTTCAATAAAATTCCTGTTTACAAGTAATCTATCTGCAGTAAAAAAAATTACGGAAAGAAAAAAAGAAACAATCCAAGAAAAAGAAGGTGACTCACGCTGACTAGTGGCTACTAAAAACTCATTTCGTCTGAGTTTATAGGACATGCACATAGGTTGAAAATAAATTAAAAATAATTAGACTACTCTTAATTATTATTTCTAAGTATTATATTCAATATATACATATAAAGATATGAAATAGATATGGATATTTATTAGAGATATAAAGGAACATTATACTAATTTGAATTGGAACATTAAATATGTGTCTTATATTTGTGGACAATGCCATTTAAGAAATACTCTTCTTCCTGAATATATCATTCTAGCTTTTAAATTTTGTTTCTAAATACATGTCATTCTACAATTTCAAAACAATTTTTAACTATTTTTTCTTTGTATATCACTACCATTCGTTATTCTCAATTTATTTATTATTGTAAAATAAGTAACATATACCATTCAAAAGTAATTAATGAGCTAATGAAGAAGGACGATTTGATCATTCTACATGTTTCTTGATTGAGGTGCAAAATTCTGAAGGGCCGTGATAGTACATGTTCATAGACAGCGGAGTAGACGGCAGTGGCAGTAGCAACACAGCGTTGTTGCTTCGCAGGGAAGAATACCACTAGTCCCGTATTTAATCCCTCCAATAGAAATACCACCAACCAACGCCGACAGAGATCTCCCCTAAATCCCCAGGGCTAATCATGTATTTCTTTTGTTCGTTGGTTTGTCCGTCGCGTCGCGCCGTACCTTCCTGGCTAAGGATATATACAACAGTAATTAATAAGTCGTCTGCAAGTTGTCACGTAATCTTTATCATCCTATGTGACATAGAATTAATGAGGAGAGAGACGTTTGCCGTCTCTTTGCGAGAGGACGGCAGTGGCCCGTGCTCCGATGTAAAACGACGGCTCCGTCGTCCGTTGTAGAAAAGAAGCCGTCTAATTAGTTTATAGACTACTTGACAGACAAGCTATTATAAAAATTGTCTGTTTTATTGTCTTTATACGATATAGCATACATTTACAGACAGCAGCTGTCTAGACTATTGTACATATCCTAACAGCGGCAACCCGTCTCGTGAATCGCGTTAGTTTAATCTGTTACGCCGTTTAATTATTTTCCCCAGATCCTATTAACCCAACCCACCTCTCTCCCCTCCGCGTTCGCTATTGGCTTAACCCCGTGAATCGAGGCCTTCCGCTCGCTCGCTCGGCCTCCCTGCCTCCCCGCTGCCCATCGGAGACGAGCGAGCGCCGCGGCGGCCCTGGAATCTGCGCCCCGGATCTGCCACGGTGCGTTGCTTCTCCATTCGCCTCCTCGCATTCCGCGGTTCCTTCCATGCGTGTGCCGACGTGCTGGGGTTGGCTGGGGTGGGTGGTGGTCGCGGCGCGGCGCGGCGCGGTGGCTCGCCGATCTGGTTCCGCCGTCCGAGCCGCGGAGCGGGAGCCTGGGAAGTGGGAACTGAGGCGCTGCTTGCCATTTGGGTTTGGTTCGTCTTTTTCTTCTTCTTCTTCTTCTTTTGGTTATGATTTGGTTGGTTTAGCCACGAGGCCGCGCGTTCAATTTGGTTATTGGGAATTTTTTGTGAATTTTAATTTAATCTGCTTCTGGCCTCGGGAGTCGGGCCGGACGCACTCCGCTCTCGTCCCTTTCGCAGTGGTGGGCTGGCCACCTGCGGTGCCCGTCGCTGTCGCGCATTTGAATTGCGTCAAATCCAAGTTTTTCTGCGCGTATGTTTGGCAGCCTAATCCAATTTCTCGAGCTTATGTGCTGATAAACCGAATCCCAAGCCCACTTCGTGGAATTGGAGGATGGGAGAGTGGATGGCCACCTCCCCAGATCGGAATCTGCGAGCAAAATAGCCCGGAAAAGGGAGCTTTATCTGAAGTGGCGCTGCTCTTTCCTCTTTGTGATCTGTCCCCCACTTCACTCTTACCACTGTTGTTCCTTTCTTTTCTCATCTTTTACCTTTGGGCACAGAAAGTCTGCATACTTCACAAGACGGGAAATTTTGATCCGGAAGCGTCTGGGGTTCGGTGGGAGCATTTAATTCCTCCCAACGATTTCCATTCTTGGAAGGCTTCCATCTTGGTTCCCCTTTCACTGCCTATCTCAGTTTGGTTGGGTTTCTTGAATTGCCTTAGATTTCTGCTACATGGTAATAACATCAGATTGGGCTGTACCTAATGGCTTAGTGTTTGTTTCTGCAGATCCGTGCATCCAAGAACGCCAGAATTTCTGCGGTCCTTTATGAATCTTGAGGGCTGTGTATACTAGAGGGCAGTGGGATTTGGGATCCGAGATGAGGGGGAGAAATGACGCTGGCCAGAGCAAGAGGCCCATCGTGCTGCTCTGCGTGATGGTCGTGTGCCTCTGCCTCCTCTTCCTGTATTTCTCGGCTCCAACGGGCAGGCTGGCAGTGCCGCGTTCGAGTACGGGACCAAGTTCTCGCGGTCGCTTGGGTGGGGTAGTGATAGAGATGGCGAAGACGGCTCGGAGGAGTCCATTTTTGGGACCGGTGATGCAGATGATGTTAAGCTCAAGAGATTCCCTGTGAGTTCTCAATGAGTGTTAATTCTTTATTTGTTGACTGTCTATACATGTGATGTTAATTGTGAATGTCTGCTTTTATTTTCTTGGTTGTGAAGGTTTGTGATGACCGGCATTCTGAGCTGATCCCCTGCTTGGATAGGAACTTGATATATCAGATGAGGATGAAGCTGGATTTGAACCTGATGGAGCACTATGAGAGGCATTGCCCACCTCCTGAAAGGCGCTTTAATTGCCTGATTCCCCCGCCACATGGCTATAAGGTCACAAGATGATCCTTTCTCTTTTCTCAAAATTCTTTTGCCTTATTTCTATCCTGCCTCTGAGATATATATTTGTTTGGCTTGGGTTCATACACTGATCATTTCAACCAATACTTTTAGGATATTATGTATATAAAATGATATGCACATCATGGGTCAAGAAGTCGGTGTCCTTTGCATGTAGACTTAAGATGTTTTAGCTACAGGAAATGGTTTGAATTTTGTTTGCACCTTTCGTGGAACTGGTTTATTCATGTTACATGTGGCCTGACCTATCCAATCCTTCTCTAAAAGTAGTTCTGTTTGATTGGATCCATACTAAGTCGTATCAGACTCTGGCTCACAAAAGTTTGTTTTACAGGTTCCTATAAAATGGCCAAAAAGTCGTGATATAGTGTGGAAAGCAAATATTCCTCACACTCACCTTGCACATGAGAAGTCAGACCAAAACTGGATGATTGATGCAGGTGAAAAAATTAAGTTTCCTGGTGGTGGAACTCATTTTCATCATGGAGCTGACAAATATATAGCAAGTATTGCAAATGTAAGTTTGTTGTTTTAACTCCTTTACAATAATGTCCTACTTGAGATACACGACAGATATTTGAGCATTATACATTGTCAAAATTCATTATTATGATTCATCTCTTCTACTATCTGACAGATGCTAAGCTTCAAAGATAATAATATAAACAATGAGGGAATGCTTCGTACAGTTCTTGATGTTGGTTGTGGAGTTGCAAGTTTTGGAGGATATCTTCTTTCTTCCAATGTCATAGCGATGTCTTTGGCACCAAATGATGTACATCAGAACCAGATTCAATTTGCTCTTGAAAGAGGGATCCCTGCATATCTTGGTGTTTTGGGAACAAAAAGGCTTCCATACCCAAGTAGATCGTTTGAATTAGCCCATTGTTCGCGTTGTAGGATCGACTGGCTTCAAAGAGATGGGATTCTTCTGCTTGAACTAGACAGATTACTCAGGCCTGGAGGTTATTTTGCTTATTCATCTCCTGAAGCATATGCACAGGATGAGGAGGATCGTAGAATCTGGAAAGAAATGAGTGCCCTTGTAGAAAGGATGTGCTGGAAAATTGCGGAGAAAAGAAACCAGACAGTTATTTGGGTCAAGCCTCTGAACAATGATTGCTATAGGAGCCGAACACCTGGTACAAATCCACCTTTATGCAAAAGCGGTGATGATCCAGATTCAGTATGGGGAGTGCCAATGGAAGCTTGCATTACACCATATCCAGATCGTGAGTGCTTATATTTATAGTCAGCTTGCTTTTCTAGTCCCCCCCCCCTCTCTCTCTCAAATTTGGGCACCAGGGCTTATGAATTGTTCTGTGGTTTGTTGTTTGCTGCATGTTTGATGAATGTTGGGCTCTTACTAAGTACTGGCAGGGAAATTAGCTATGGTATAGAACCAATTATGACTGAGGCACTGAGCTGTGGTTTGTTGTGAGACAGATGGTCTGGTAATGGATAGTATTAACCTGCTCAGTGCCCACTTGGATAGGAATCAATGTGGTGCTCACCGCTCAGTGGTCCTATGCCATACATATTCAGCTGTACCCTTTTGCCTTGATGATTTTGGTTACATCAGGGGAATAACTTGATGGTTTGTAGTCATTTACTGCTAAAAAGATGCATCCTTCTGTTTTTTTTAAATCACATTTGTCATATTGGTACGCAAAGGATCTATATTTTTGCTTGTTTCACCCTTTTCTCTCTCATCATTCTTCCCAGCTAATTTTGGAATACAAACATACTAATTAAGTAGTTTTTGTGTTAAGACCATGGTCTCTTGAAGTTTTTGCTGACATTAGGGAAGTAACATGATGATTTATGGTCATTTAATGCTGAAATTATTGTATCCTTCTGATTTTTCCCTTCATATTTGACATGCTTGTTAGTAATAGTAAGACACGAAGATAAAACTTTTGTTTTGTTTCTTCCTTTTGCTCATTTCATTTTCCAGCTAATTTGGGATCTGAGCAAAATAACGAAGTGATTTTATGTCCTCAGAAATGCACAGAGATGGGGGTACTGGACTGGCTCCTTGGCCTGCTCGATTAACAACTCCACCTCCCCGTCTTGCGGATTTGTATGTTACCGCTGACACATTTGAAAAGGATACGGTAAGTTGATCTTACATGTCTTTATACATGTGTTATCACGGACATACCTTCAGAATTATCGTGCTTGAATAATATTCTAATAACTGAGTAGGGATCTCTGATAAAAATCTTTCTACACAGGAAATGTGGCAGCAAAGAGTAGCTAACTACTGGAATTTGTTGAGCCCAAAGATAAAACCAGACACTATTAGAAACATCATGGACATGAAAGCAAATTTTGGGTCATTTGCTGCTGCTCTCAAGGAAAAGGATGTGTGGGTGATGAATGTCGTGCCCCATGATGGACCAAGCACTCTCAAGATAATCTACGACCGAGGGCTCATAGGCTCCACTCATGACTGGTATGTGTCAATTCACATAAGAGATTTGCACTTGAGATATCAGCCATGCCTTCTTATTAGGTTCAGACTGTTCAGTAGTTTGAGTTCCCTGCCACTTTGTCATACGTCATGTTTTCGTAATAATTAAACAGGGATTACAACCTTTAGAAAGGCTACCGAAGCATGCTATATCTTAGGGCTATGGTATTGTCAGAGTTTAGTGTTTGCAAGCAGCTTCTGATCCTTCTATCTGCACTAAAAAGGTTTTATGATGGAAACACTACTGGACCTACTAAACCTCTTTCTTCTTGATTGGCTGGACTGGACATGTGCCACTAGAACATTGTCATGAGCTATTCCTCACTGAAATTTACTCCTGGTATCATGGCACCCTAGTAAGTTCCAGGAAAGTGAACCTCGATCAGTATACCTGTTCTGCCATCTGCAGTCTTAATCCATCTCAGAACTAATATATTATTGCTATTAAACGAAACTGGTTTGGGTTGCTGCAAAGATATTTTGGCCAATACTGCTAATATGTTGAGTCTACTGTCATTCCATCTGATAATGGTGGTTAACGTCTGTCTTCTTTTTTATCATGTCAAAAATGTTGGACTACACCTTGTATGTTACAGTTGCACTCGTTGTTGTGTTATTGTGCATTTGGTGAGTTTAGTCATATGACCCTATAATTCTAAACCTCAAGTCTGAAGCCCTTCTCTAGGCTTTCAGGAAATATAGTCAGTTTCAAAGTAATGTAGTATTCGAGAATATATTCTTGAGTTACACATTCCATCTTTCTGGATTGAGTGAAGGGTTTGTGGTGTTGTCTTTGCAAATGTTACTATCAATTTTTGCAGTTTGGATTGCTGCTGGCAAGTGTGCTTGATAATTTTAGTCAAATCCAATAATGTGTTTGCAGGTGTGAGGCCTTCTCGACCTATCCTCGAACATATGATCTTCTCCATGCGTGGACAGTCTTCTCCGACCTTGACAAAAGAGGTTGCAGTGCTGAAGATCTGCTCGTTGAAATGGACCGCATCCTTCGACCAACTGGATTTATCATCGTGAGAGACAAGGGCACTGTCATTGAATTCATTAAGAAGTACTTCAATGCACTTCGCTGGGAAGGAGTGACTGTTGTAGATGCTGAGTCCAGTCCAGAATCAGAGGAGAACGAAATGATCTTCATAATCCGGAAGAAATTGTGGCTACCAGGAGGCTCACAGGTTTCCGTGTAATATTTTCAGTTGGGTTTCTTTTGCACCCACCATCAGCATCTGCAGCTCAGAAGGCAAGAAGCGAGGCTCGGCTGCTCCCTCCAGATACGATTTAACATCGGCGCTCCAGAAATAGATTTCAGTTCTTGATTTCTAGCCTTACTACCCACGTGAAGATAGATTATTTATGAGCATATGGCAAACATCTAGCAGGCTAAGCTAAAGCCTTTTTTTTTCCTTTACAGATACTGCAACTGTCAATTGACGTTTGTTCTCTAGTCTGGTTAGGAAATAAAGATTTTTTTTGGTCATGAACTTCGTTTAGGTGTTTCACGTCCATTTATTCAAGCCTGCTGTAGTAAAAATATTTGGTGTTTATTGTGAGAAACTTAAATTGTAAACAGATTTTGGTTATGAGCTAGCCAGGGCCTCAAGGCTGCCTAATGTCTCATCCGCTGCACATGGAATGTACTAGCACTGTGCTACTGAGCCCATGTACAGATTTCGTACCGTAAGAAGAGTTAAGCTTCAGCCCTACCTGTTTTATGTGTTTTGTTTACGGATTGAGCTATCAGCGAGTAATAGTAACAACTAGCTAGTAACACGGATAGGAGCTGAAGAAAGATAAAAAGTTAACAGCTGTAGCAAATGAATCGGTTCAATGCCACTTTGGAGTTTAGATAAGAATCATTTGTTCCTCCAGTAATGGTGAGATAAAAATGTGTCATGTAAAGCACTATTCACCGTATTCGTACTGTTAACTACAAATTTTGAAGTACAATTTGTATATTTAACAGATGCTACATGACAAACACGGGGCTAGGCTACCTGCAAATTAACAGCTGAAGAGTACGACTAACCTCACCTCCATCGACAGCCTATCCACAGTACGAACCACCTATAAATCCATGTGCATGTTGTATAGGGTGCCTGCATAACTCAACAACTCATTTCTTAATTTCCTTCCTGAAATAGGATATCTGCATAATTCATATCTTAACTTCCATTCTGAAATAGCATCAACATGATTTCTGAGTTTCTGACCAACCTTGCACCTTGGCCCTTAGATCTTTGCAAGAGCTTAAAAAAAAATGTGTCCAAACTCCCCCTGAAGCGCGTCATATTTTCAGCTCACAGCTGGATATATATAAGAGAAGCACCTCTCGTAAGATAAAGCATCGAGTGCTTGAAGACGGTGTCTTACTGTTTTGCGGCGGTGTAGCTAAATGCAATTTTCATGATATACAAGAGCTAGTGTTTTTGTGTTAAACTGTCGAATTCGGATCCTTTGTGTTTACCGTATTAGACCCTAGATCAACGCTAGTGCACACAGTTCAACATTGGTAAATATCACATCATACACACAATAATAATAATAATAATAATAATAGTAGTAGTAGTAGTAGGACTCCATTTCTTGATTGTAACTAAGTGTATGATCTTATGACCATCTTACATTATTAAGCCACACAGGGCTGATCTTAAAATAAAGACTAAATCAAATGCAGCGAAAAATAGAAGACGTAGATGATCCCTCAGTTTACCACTGGCAACTGACAAGGTTCGAACCCTAATTATTCGTATCCTCCTGGAACTTCTACTCCAACAAAGGCGTCGTCTCTTCAACTGTTGATTTTGGTTGTTGGTAAGGGTGAATACTTGAAATCACTCAACAAGTTGTGTACAGAATACAATTATATTTAACTATATGTAAGCTTTATTCCAAAGGAAATAGCTATTATGACTATTTTGCTATAAAGCAATATTTATGAACAAATACAATTAAATAGATTGTAAAAACAGGAAAATAAATAACAATACATAATAATTTCAGCATTTACCAAGTAAACCATGTTTCTAATCCTAAGTCATGTTCCAACCTTCCATGGCAACCTGCTATCCAATCCAAGTTTTAATTTTGTAAAAGTCTAACTCTTGACTGTAATTCTTGAGCTATGCCCAATACCATGAGCACGGCTATCTGAATAGATTTTACACTCTGCAGAGATTATACACTTTACCCACATGATACAACCAAACACCACAAAGACGAGTGATCATAACAAAACCTTTATAATGCCCTGCCTTAACCCAGTACTACCCACTTAGGTTTCAATACTGGTGGGACTTGTTATCACATTTAGAGTCTCCCTCTTACGCCATGTGAGTCTACTCGTGCGAGGACTGGTTACCACTACTCAGAACTCACACCACCACAAGCAGTACTAAAGCTAAGGTATTGCAATCAGCTAGGCTGTCCCAGACCAGACATATGGTCGCATGATTGACTTAAGTCAAAGGCTTGTAAGGTTAAATCCTTAGGATGACTAGAGCAAGACTTCCACAAACCC
Organism: Guadua angustifolia; assembly: GCA_036346375.1. NCBI lineage: Eukaryota > Viridiplantae > Streptophyta > Magnoliopsida > Poales > Poaceae > Guadua > Guadua angustifolia. The sequence goes on from CM070519.1 coordinate 29,042,923, forward strand.
TCTGCCTTGCTGGCCCACTTTGGTGTACTGCCCCTTGCCACTTGCCCCAATCTAAATCATGACCACCCCAGTTGATTACCAAGTACCACATGCCATCAACAATTCAACCTCGTTGTGTGACATCCTCTTGCCACAACAACTCAATCTCATCGTGTGACCACACATGATATACAAGTTCTATTGTTGTTCCATTTTCCATTAGTCAAGATTAATTATCAATGATTCAAGTACACGTGATGACGTGGCATGGCTAAGCAAAATATTACGATCTAACCATCCCATGTTGATTTTATTATTAACCAACTATAGTGAATCAATCTAGGGTAACAATAGATTATAGCATATAAATGACAAGATAGGGTATAGACCAAAAGGGAGATTAACTAAGTCCCAATATAATTGAAAACAGTTGAACATGTGAAATAATATGTAATAAAGTAAAATCAAATAGCAATTTTGTAAACATAGGTTCAATATGATAAAAGCACAACTTGGCTTGGCAAAGATCCTGGTCTTGATCTAGAAAGTGCTCTTGAGTTGATGGATCCTCCTCCAATGCATTGCACAACTCAACGTCTGCGTGAATCGAAAGAGAAAAGTAAATAAATACCCAAAATACCAAAAATAGAGAGCAAATAAACTTCAAAAATCAAACAAAATTCACCATTAAATAGATCTTAATTTTACAAATTTTTAAAAATTTGAACCATCTTAATCGGAGCTCGTATGAGGGAGAACAAGCTTAGAGAAGATTCAAAAATTCTAAAAATCAAAAAATTGAAAATTAAATAATAAATCAGATTATTTTTATGCTGAAAAATTATATTTATGACATCAGCATGACCTCATGATATGTCATCATTGACTCGGCCAATGCAGAGCTACCACGTGGCGTGGTCCATGCGCCCAATCCATGAAACCTCCTCTGGTCTACCGTGAACTCGGCACACAACACTTTGATCTATGCGTTGCCACGCGTCGGCGCACCAATGGATGAACCGAGTGGCATGATCCGATCTGCACATCGCAAATCTAATGACTACTGATCTAAATTTACATGGCGAAATCCTAAACGTTTACCTTTGATCCGACGGCTCACGTTACCGGTGTGGTTAATTGTTGACGTGATGACGTGGCTCAATCTTGATCATCGATCAAAGATTCGATGACTTCTGAGCTTCCTGATGTGGATAGCAACACGGTGGCGCAGTTCTAGCTAGACCTGAAGACGACGACCCAAGCGACGGCGCTACAACGACCTCTGGCGACCAAGAAGTGGCGGCTTGGATGCGTCTCAACGTGACGAGTCCGGATCTGGAACCCAAACAGCGGAAGATGGCTTGACGGCGGAGCAACGACGTAAAAACTACTGACGGTGCTACGGGAACTTCGGCGAGCTCTAGCGTACGAACGGCGGTGTCACGAGTAGCAAAAGCTAGGGCTACGGATGCGCAAGCCCACGGCGATCCTCAGAGACCCAGCCTCCCCTTAAATGCCCTCAGCATCCGAGCTCTACACGGAACCCTAGGTCCACATGGCAACGAAAATGTATCAGTTATGAACTTCGAGTCCTGTGTGGAGACAACAACGGACAACCGTTCGATCAATGATCAACGGCCAAGACCACTCCTAGCGCGGCACAATTAGATCCACCTTTTCCAAAACCAATGGATACAATCTAAACTATCCTAATCCAACACAACGCAATCCGCACTGCTAGATCTTGATCCAACGTCCCACGTGCACTAGGGTTTCTGACCCCATCTTCATGTCACAGGCGCTCCTTCGCGATTCAACAGTGAAGACAACATGAACTGCCATGGCTTGAAAATGGCTGTTAGATCCCTGATCAACGGTTGAAGATCCGGCTTCTAAAGACAAGCGAGCGCAGTGGCCCACTGGGTTGCACAGTGCTGGGCCATATGCGTGAACAGTGTTGGGCTTCGGTCCGATACTGTATATTCAACTTTCTCGCATTTTCTTAATTAAAACAATTCAAGAAATTAATTTAATTTATTTTAGGTAATAAAAATATCAGAAAAGATCCAAGAAAATTCTCATAAATACTTTGAGACATTTTGAACTCATATAAATTATTTTTAGCCAAACTTTATATAAATTTTATCTATATAGAATTAATTTTCACACAAAGCCAATATACTTAATTTAAAATAAATTCAATATAAAATCTAGGAAAATCCAATAAATTCAAAAAAACACAAAATGCACAAATAACAATAAAATAACATTATAGGTAAATTTTGAGATATTACATAAACAGACTCTTCATTTACCACATATCTCCATAGTTGCATGTGCCATCGCTAAAATGATGATAGGTGCAAACATCTGAAATAAATATTTCACTGTTTTTATCCCTTGAGAGAAACTTGATTGATGAATGGCATTCCTTGCACATTCAAAACTTATTTGAGATACATATCGATTCATGAGCACACATGGAAATAAGTCCATAACACATTGCAATCCTCTTGGTATGGTGGCATGACAATGGATCAACTTCCACATTGCAATCACTATTGCCCTAGACAATAGGCCCCCCGCTCCCTCCCTCCCGCCTAGCCACCTTGGCTATTTTATCCCGTCTAGGCTAGTGCCTAGCCCGCCTAAGCGGCGATTAGGCGCTATGCACCGGTTTACCGCCCGACTAATGCACAACGCCTAGTGAAACACTGATTGCAATAGGGCTCAATATCTCAAAGAGAATACCCATATTGTTCCATCCTACTAGTTAAGTCCTTCCATGTACTGAAAATCTTCTCAAATGTAGGATGCGAGAAATCTTCTTCCTCAAATGCATGCACTGTTGTACCAAGATACAACCAGTAGCATTGTCTCTCAACATGTAACCTTTATTCTATCATAGTGTAACACCCCAGTATCTAATGCACTCAAGATATTATCATAATTTATTTTTTCATCATTTTTACCATGACTTTAACAACAATTTCAGCAAGCATATTTTTAAAAATTAACACTACTATTAAACAATATTAATAAGAATTCACATAATAACATGAACAAGAATAATAGCAATAATAATCTTGGAACCACGCATCCAAGCACGTTCGAGTTCACGCGCTCAAGAACGCTCAACTTTTTTGTATTTCAGTACAAGCGGATCACATGCGTCCAAGAGCAATCTTTAGTGAAGAACAAGTATCTAGAGGCAGTTCAATAAACAACTAAGCTTCTCAAATAATATATAAATCCAACTAAGTTCACAAAACCATTGTTATGAATATGAAAGTTTAACAACTAAATCAACTAGACATGTAATTATTTCAAAAGAGATCTCTACTACTAGATAATTATGGAAGGTGAAGTGACAAGAAACATAATAGCGCGACTCTCATCCAATGCATATCGATTTCAATATTCACCTAAAACATTAAATAAACAAGAGTGAGTCCACACCCATTGATGTCATATTCATCTTATTAATCATCTTTTATCTTTACAGATGTCATGCAAATTTGTCTACATGATCATATGCTCACCACAGAACGTATACTGGTATGACTGAGTGCACACCCATTGATGTCACACCCTCTCATCCATTCCATCCCATGAAGGTGTCTACCAAATAAAGTCTTTCACGCCTACATCACGTAGATCATAGAGCCCCACACATGTCACATCTTTTAATTATGAATGAAACATATGCAAATGACATGATTTATCAGCATTTAACATGTGTCATCATCATCATCATTACTTTCATCATCATGTAATTTCCGTAATAAATAAAAGGAGTCATGTAAAACAACATGATAAATCATTTTCCAATAAGAACAATAAGAGTTGACAACCAAGTCATTGTTCTACCATGTATTTACTTTTTTACCCATGAGGGACAGAATGACGTGTAGTTGAAGTCAAACCCGATGTCACACCTCCTATAGTAGATAAACCCAACTCAACATGGCATAACAGTATATACAACAAACATAACAATATCACTCATATGCACGATCTCGGACTTAACTTTCCCCCTTGCCGGACAATTTCTCCTTTGCTGTCCCGACAGCCGGAGAACCATAACTCCTATCTCAGGAGTTCAAACATGGGAAATTATATATGTTCTAAAAACTATACAGGATTGTCTACAATTTTCTAGTTGACCATATTTTCATTGTCTACAATTTTCTAGTTGGCCATATTTTTTAATTAATTAATTTAATCCCTCGTTTTCAGCCCTGAAGACTGACCTGTTGTTTTACTGAACAACAGACTTCACAATTTTGTAGCTATTTTTATATAACTCCAAATAAAGCATACCATAACATCTCTGGAATTTAGGAAAAATTATCAACCTTTACCTAGTTATAGATACAATTTAATTTGATCATTATCTAGTCCCAATCAACAAATTAATACAACTGCTCTTAGCAACTACTTATTTCTTAACAACAAGTTTCTATAAGCAATAATTTTCTAACTGCTTAACCAAATTTAACGTTATTATGCTCTAATGAAATTTTAGACAATAATATACATTTTTCATAAATTGGACAGGCCATAAAACTGACCATGGATGCCCCAAAACTCACCCAAAAACAAAGACCACTATTAAAAAAAATACCGATCTCTCCCAAACTCTTTCCCAGTTCACTCCAACTTCCCCATCTACCACTAACAAGACCATACATCGCTCCACTACAGCGCCAACATGAGAAACATCAATCTAGGGTTTATACCAACGTCCCAAAGATCCGTTGAAAACGTCGAAATTGATGACCTTCCACAATCCCCGTAGGTTCCCCACTCCTTCACGCTCCTTGAAACTTTCGCACCACATCCTCCAAGATCATTGACACCTTCTGCACACGGTGACATGAATGGATTTTAGATTGGACGTGCGGTTTGACAAAGAATGCAAAGAAATGACAAAATAATAGCCCACATAGTCTTTTTTTTAAAAAAAAAAATCCGGATTATTACACATGGCATCCCTCACAGCCTCAGTGGAATCCCACAAACTGCTATTGGCATAGATATTGGATAGAGCCATGTAATTTGAAGTTTTATTTGGCTCAAGCTCAAAAAGTGCTCTTGCAGCCTTCTCTCCAATCTCCAGATTTGTGCGTAGCTTACAAACTTTAAGAACAATAGACTATAGGCATGCATCTAGTTCAAGTGGCATCTTCTGGACAAGTTCTAGTGACTCTTCCAGTAAACCAGCTATTCCCATGATGTCAACCATGCAGGTATAGTGTTTTAAAGTTGGTTTGATTGCATATACATCTTCCATAATGTAGAAACAACTCTAAGATTCCTCCATGAAACCTTCTTTTGCTTACAAGCTGAAAGAAATATAATAAAAGTAACATGATCTGGTTGCATTCCAGATTGTTAAATATAGTTGAACAAATTTATAACATCTCATCCTATGAAGTAAGTAGCAATACTCATTGCATTCCATACTGCTATATCATTTTCAATAGTGCGTTCAAATACCAATCTAGCATCCTCAATCTTACCACATTTCCTATACATATCTATCAATGCACTTGCAAGAATAGATGGATAACCATTAGGCCATTTTTTTTCTTTTATGTAACCATGCAATTCTGTCCTATACCCCAGTGCCATTGTCATACCTGAAGACAAAAGAGCTATCTACACTGTAACCAAGTTGGGAAGTAAATCAGAATGAAGCATATCACGGAGCAATAAGCAACTTCTGGCTTCCTATTATTCTTGTAAGCTGCTAGTAGACTGTTCCATGTTACAACATTCTTGTTTGTGATTCTCGAAAGACATTAGCAACAACCACCATATCATCAGTCTTACCATAAAGGTCAACCAATTTGCTAGAAACGAATATGTTTGACATCAAACCATTCCTTAAAGCATAGCAGTGTACTTCCTTCTATTAGAATCTAAGGCCTAAATTTGAATCATTAGCTAGTCTAAAGCAAGATCATCGAAACAATAATGCGAAAATAAATCGTTAGGTTAAACTGACTCGGTGAGGAGGAAGAAGCCATGAGTTCTGTCGGTGTAGATAGATGAGTGTTGGTAGATGAGGAAGAGGAACCAATGTAGATGCGCGACGAAGGGACACTGAGATCCTCTCGTTGGTGCTCACGGGTCTTCGACAACCTGAGCGCGAGCTTAGGATCAGATGATGTGTAGGGGAAAGGTGAAATCTCAAGAGTAGTTTAACCGTATGAGTGCCGGCCTTCCCCTTTTAATCTCACGCTTGGCTGATGGGACCGAACCTAAGATGGTTGGAGCGCTCCTGATCAAGGCGCTAGCGAGGTGGGCTTAACCCCTAATTAATCTTAGTTCTGTTAGTTAGCCGAGATCACAACCAACATTCTCCCACTTGATCAAAAGGATAATATCATAAGTCTATACTCAACAGAATAGCACACCAAGATAAAGTATTTCAGTAGTTAATAAATGCACCACTACAACCTTAGTATCTATAGTGCATTATTCTATCTTGATAGGATAATCACTTATTCTTAACGAGAGTTGGTTTTATACTTATGGTCCTCATTTCCAGAATCAGAGACTTTTCAATAATCCCATGCCGACAACATGCTCTCGAAAGAGACTGGGTGGTAAGTCTTTAGTAAGTGGATCCGCAAGCATAGACTTAGTACTTATATGCATGACATCAATTGTTTGATCTTGGATTCTATCTTTCACAACATGATACTAATGTCAATGTGTTTGGCAGCACCACTTGACTTATTGTTACTTAAATAGAAAATTGCAGCCAAATTATCACAGTATATAGGTAGTGGTTTAGATATGTTGTCTACCACTCTTAATCCTAGGATAAAATTCTAAAGCCATATAGCCTGCCTAGTAGCCTCATAACATGCCACAAACTCAGCCTGCATCATTAATGATGTAGTTAGGGATTGTTTGGAGCTTTTCCATAAAATAGCTCCTCCCGCAAGTGTGAAGATATAACCTAATATGGATTTCTTAGTATCAGTGTCAACACAACCTACAGAGTCCACGTCTGAATAACCCACAACCTCAAGGGTATCAAACTTCTTATATGTGAGTATAAAATACTTTGTTCCTTGCATATAACATAAAGCTTTCTTAACGACATTCCAGTGGTCCAACCCTGTATTAGATTGATATCTGCTAAGCATCCCGGTTATGAATGCTAAACCAGGGTGAGTACATACTTGAGCATATATAATGCTTCCTGACGAGGGCTGGGTACTCCTTGACCGGCCGGAGTGCGGTCAACGGATCCCCATGCTCGGAAGGCCCCGATCACGACTGGTACGATCGACGCCGACTCGAAGCGCCTGGCGCGCCGAGCTCGCACTCTCGACCTCGAGCTCGAGCGGGTCTCGCTGAAGCCCCGGTCCGCCTAGGATTTCGGATCGCATTTGACCGACGGTTGCCGAGAGCGGGTCGGGGGATGACTCAGAGGCGCTGCAAGTTCGGGGCGCTTGTCGCCAGCCCTCAAGGTGCACGAAGGCCCCTTTTCGAGGATTGCTCCCGCCGCTATGCGTGCAAAGGAAGTATAAAGACCAAGGACGATGAGCTCCAAGGACGGCGAAGACAACACAAAGACACACGGCAAATCGAGCTAGGAATCACCATTACCGTCTTGAGTTGTAAACATTGCTCAGACACCCATATAACAAGAATCACCGCCGCAAGGCGATCGAGTAGAGCTATTACCTTCACAGGCTCGAACCAAGATAAACTCTTGTCTCGTGCTCGTTGTCGCCTTGTTCACCATCACCGCGATCGATTTTCTTCCTTCGCTCGAGCAAAACGCAGCTCGGGTCCCATAAACTCTCGACCCTACCTCTTTTCTTGCGGTTGACGATCCCAATCGCCGACAAATGGGCGCCCACCGTGGGGCCCGATTGTTTTGTTTTTTCGCAGAACGACACCAAGACTCCGTGAGCATGGCGCCTTCATCGACGGATTTTCCTGCATGGACTCCGATTCCGTGTCCTCGTTCACACCTCGCCGCCGCCGCTCAAAGACGCTCGTGGCGACGGTCAAGGCGCCGAGGAGATGCGGATGACCGTGATCCGCAGACCGGAAGACGCCGCCAGATGGTGCAAAGTTGCCATCAACCAAGCCATAACAGCTCTCCGCTGGAGGCCCAGAGAAAGCCAAGACGCTTCTCGAGCCGCCAGTTCCCTCCTACCGGGAGCGCCCGCTATCGCCGGTCATGGCCAACCCCGATAGGCGAGGTCGGAGTTTTGGCCGAGCCTCGCCGAAGAACTCGACCGGCCGCGATCGAGGTCAAGGCTCCGCAAGATCGGTCAAGACTCGGGACCCGCCCCCGAGAAGTAATGACAACACGTCGCGCCGCCGACGCTGCTCAGACACCTCCTCGCGCAGGGTTAGCCCCGAGCAGCGGTTCGGGACGAGGCCTTGACGCAGACGCCCGACGCCCCACGGCACCGCGCCAACCAGACCAGTGCTCGAGCTAAGCCGCCCGAGTCGACCGACAGAGGTTCTGCGGACCTCTCCGAGACATTCCACCCAGCGCCGCAGGTCTCAGACCGCCAGCGTTACCAACCAGTGATTCCGTGCTCGCACCATGGTCGTTCCGCCGAGGTCGGGCCGCCGGCAGCCTCGACTCGAGTCCGGCAAGAAGCAGGGATCTCGCTGGCGATGACCATGACCGGCGTGCACTGTCCCGCCCTCACGGCCGCATGGCGATTCGACGGTCTTTGTCGCGGCGGTGGCTACCAGCTTCAAGCCCGCTGATCGAGCGCCGACGGGACCAAGAATCCTGATGAGTTCCTGTCCATCTATTCGACCGCTATCCTGGCGGCCGGAGGGGACGAGCTCGTGATGGCGAACTACCTCCCGACCGCCCCGACGAGGCCGCTAGGACTCGCTTTTAATCGGCTGTGCTCCTTCAGGTCGTGGCGCCAGATCGAGAGCGCCCTACGCTCCAACTTCCAGAGTTGCTACGAGCGGCCGGGCAGGGAGAAGGACCTGGATCGTGTCATCCAGGGGAAGAATGAACCACTGCGCGACTTCGTGCGGCGATTCATCCGCACAAGGAACCTGATCCCGAGCATTTCTGACGAGGCCGTCATCAAGGCCTTCAAGTTCGGGGTCCGTGATCGACGTCTCACCGAAGACCTGGAGATCACCTCAAGGCTCAGCGTCAACAAACTTTTCCGAATGGCGGAGCGATACGCGGACGCGGACGATGCCATCCGCTGGAAACGTGACTACGACCAAGGTAAGCTTGGTCTGAACCAAACAGAGGCCCGCCCGTCCAACTCCAGGGGCGCCGACCAAGGCACCACCACCAAGAAGCGAAAGCGCGATCGCAGAGGTGGCGGAGGGCTACCGCGAGTAATCGTCTCGGCGGATGGCCAGCGCGAGGTCCTCGAGGTCCGAGGCCAGGCTCGGGAGGACTCAAAGCCTCGTCAAGGTCGACCCCGACCACACCAGGCGAAGAACCAGCCCCAGCAGAAGGGCCAACGTGCCGGCCCCCGACGGGCCGATGCTCGGCCGCAGGGGGCCGAGGGACGCGCGGGATATGACGAATCAAAGTTCTCGCTTATTCCACAGTATGCGGCCACGACCGCGACCGCAGGCTCGCGTAATAAGCCGGACGCTTATGATGGGCGGAGAGATGCCGGTGCTCTCGGCGATGACGACCACCGACCGAAGTTAATACCGCACGGAGCACGCACGACCTCGACTTGAGTTCCAAAGAAGGCGAAGCGCCGGATTGATGTTATTTTCGTGGCTCGTCGCCTATCACCAGCGCGAGGTCAAGGCCGCCGCGACGGACCATCTACCGTGTCGCCGCTGAAGCCCGTCGAACAACCCCGCAAGTGGGCCGGGCAACCATCGCTTTCTCTCCAGAGGATGCTCTCCTGTATGGCTCGAGACCTAAAGACCGCTTTGGTCGTGACTCGACCATCGCCAATACCGCGGTCGGTCGCGTCATGGTCGATGGCGGCAGCTCTTAACTTGCAGCAGTGAGCGCCGACCGATGCAAATTCTGGCCGAAGGTCAAGAGCATCACCATACCATTCTTCGATAGTCCCCGGAGCTCGACCACCCCTTGGGGCAAAGTTGTCTTGCCCATCACCTTCGGGCGCTCGACAACTTTCGATCGAGCCGATCACCTTCGAGGTGGTCGAGAGTGACCTCCGCATAATGCCATCCTCGGACGGCCACCTTTGGTCAAGTTCATGGCGCCAACCATTATGGCCATCGGTGCATAAAGTCGCTCGTCCCAACGGTGTCATCACCGCGGCGAGGCGACTCCACAAGCGGCGCATGGTCATGAGACCAAGGCCTTGGCCCTCGCCGCATGCCCCAACCATGTCCGGAGGCGACGACGAAGAACGCCACCGTAGGCGGCAATCCAGCCTAGTGGGGAAACGAAGGTCGTGCCGCCGATGAGAGTGACCCGACCAAAAGGCCCACGCCTCACCGAGCTAAGTCCCAAATAGGAACTCGAGCTCGCCACTTTCCTTCGCGCCAACAAAGGCATATTTGCTTGGGAGCCCGCGACATGCCCGGCGCCCCGAGGGAGGTGATCGAACACAAATTGCAGGTGGGGTCCGGCTCGACCAGATGCTAGAAGCCGCGACGCTTCTCCCGGAGAAGGTCGCAGCTATCAAGGAGAACCTTGACAAGCTCTTGAAGGCCGGCTTCATTCGTGAGATTAACTACTCGAGTGGTCGCCAACCCGGCCATCGTGCGTAAGAAGGAGGAAAGTGGAGAATGTGCGCCGACCATACGGGTTGAACTCGCTTGTCCAAAGGACAACTTCGCTCACAAGATCGACCGGATCGTGGACTCCACCGCCAATGCCAAGATGCTTAGCTTCTTGGATGCTTACTCTCGATACCACCAGATCAAGCCGGGCGGTCGACGACGAGAGCAAGACTTCTTCATCACGCCGTTCGGCACTTATTGCTATACGACCATGTCATTTGGTCTGCGCAATGCAGGGGCCACCTTTCAACGGCTGATGACCAAGACTTTCGAGCCCAGATCGGGCGGAACCTTGAGGTCTACGTGGACGACATCATCGTCAAAAGCTCCGCCGAGGACGACCACGTTCGGGATCTCGAGGAGACCTTCGCCAACCTGAACAAGCGCAAGATCAAGCTCAACCCCGAGAAGTGCGTGTTCGGCGCGGCGTCCAGTAAGGTGCTCGGCTATATGATCGGGGGCTCGGGGGTTGGTCCAAACCCGGAAAAGATCGAGGCGATCGAGAAGATGGCACCCCCGACCTCGATCAAGCAGGTGCAAAGCCTCACTGGCCGCATGGCCGCCCTCAGCAGGTTCATCTCGAGGCTCGGAGAGCGCGGACTCCCATTCTTCCAAACCTTGCGCAAGCACGGGGGCTTCGAGTGGACTCCAGAGGCCCAGCGATCCTTCGACGACCTGAAGGCATACCTGTCGTCCCCACCCCTCCTTACAACGCCACAACCCGTGAGAAGTTATCGCTATATCTCGCGCCACCCCCATGCCGTTAGTGCCGCCCGGTGGCGAACGGGGTCTCAAAGAAGACCCCATTTATTATGTCAGCGAGGTCTTGCACGGCCCGAAGGAGCGCTACCCGCAGGTACAGAAGCTGTTATACGCTCTCCTCATGGCTTCGCGCAAGCTCCGGCACTACTTTCAGGCGCACTCCGTGGTCGTCCCAAGCAGCTTCCCGCTCGGGGACATCCTGAGGAACCCGGAGGGTGGCGGACAAATCGCCAAGTGGGCCATGGAACTGGCAGCGTTCGACGTCCAGGTCGTAGTGCGCACGACCATCAAGTCGCAAGTGCTCGCCGACTTCGTGGTCGAGCAGACGTCGCAGCCCGCTCCCGAGCTTCAGGTCGAAGAGGAGAAGCCCTGGGTTATGTTCTTCGACGGCTCGAGGTCCTTCAAGCGCCGGGCCGATCCTTATCCTCACCAAGGCGACAAATTGAGGTACGAATTGCTTTTGGCTTCCCAAACACCAACAATGTGGCGGAGTACGGCCCTCTTGGCCGGCTTACGAGATTGCAAGGCCTTGGGCGACGCCGACCGGTCGTGAAGGGCGACTCCCACTGGCCATCAACCGGGCTCAACAAGGACTACCAAGGTTCGGAGACTCGATGGCTAAGTACTCGCCGAGGCACGCAAGATGGAGAAGTGGTTCCGAACTTGAGCTCAAGCACATCCCTCAGAAGGACAACTCCAGCGGATCGCTTCTCCAAGCTCGGCTCCGACGACGATGTCCCACCCGACGTCATCCTGGAGACGCTGGCGGCCCCGTCAATCTCCGACCACGAGGTCGCGCTCGCCATGGTCGAAGGTACCCCCTCCTGGGCCGAGGCCATACACAATTTCCTTGCTCGGGGCGACCTGCCACCCGACCCTACCGAGAGGAGCCGGATCAAGCGCCGGGCGGGCCTATACACGCTTGTCGAGGGAGAGCTCTACAGACGCAATGTTTCCGGTGTCCTGACACGGTGCATCTCCACGGAGGAGGGTAAGTACCTGCTGCATGACATTCACTCAGGCCTCTGTGGGGCACACTCTTCGTACAGGACAATGGTCGGGAAGGCCTTCCGCATGGGGTACTATTGGCCCTCGGCGCTTCAGGATGCTCGTGATATCGTCCGCACCTGCCGAGCCTGCCAATTCCACGCCCGAAGTCGATCAACCCGCTTACGCTTCCTGCACCATCCGCCACAAGGGTCCTTCTCGACCAAATTGGACATCCTCGGTCCTTTTCTCAAGCAACCGAGGGAAGAAGTTTCGTTCGTCATTGCCGACACCTTCACCAAGTGGATAGAGGTGAACCGGTCTCGACCATAATCGCCGGGCGGCGCTCATTTCTTCCGCTTGTTCGTGGTCACCAGTGCACGGGTTCCATGCAAGATTATCACCGACAACGGTACTTCGCTTTACAAATGAAGTTGTTCCAGAGTTTTGCGAGGAACTCGGCATTAAAATCGCTTCGCTTCGTGGCTCACCCCGAGCAATGGAGCAATGGAACGCGCCAACCGCAAATCGTCCCAGTATGCCAAGAAACGAGTCGCAGATGAGCTCGACGACACGGCAAGGCTCGGTGGACGAACTTCCCACCGCCCTATGGTCTATTCGCACCACAACAAGCCGAGCCACGTGGTCCACACCCTTCCACCGTGTTCGTGACCGGCCGCCCCGCCTCCCGAGGTCACGCTGGCTCGCTAGGTCACTTTGGTCGACCAAGTCGACTTCGAGCACGAACGGCCTCGACCTCACCCTCGCAGAAGAAGTAAGATGTCGCAGCATCGCCACGATCAACGACTACCGCAAGCTCTTCGCAGAACATGCGCCTCGGTCCAGACGACCTAGAAGCTCCTTGTTGGGGACCTAGCCCTAGGCGGATTCAGAGCTCGCCCAAAGACCAACAAGTTATCCCTCATGTGGAGGGCCCCTATAGAGTTGTTTCAACAGATCGCACGGGCTTACTGCTAGCGATGCCCGACGGCGAGAGCTCTCTAGCTCGTGGAATATAGATCACCTTCGAAGTTTTATGTGTAAACCCTATGCCTCAAATTTCAATAAAGTCGGTCTTTCACTTTTTATGTCCGCTTCCACCGATGTTATCGCTATTTTTTCGACGGTTCCTCGCTTTGTTTTTTTTCAACACGACCTTCGTGGCGCAAACACATTCGCTTCCTCGGTCTAAGCGACGCAGTTTGACGCTCATCGCCAAATAACGAGCTAAACGTAGTCTGAACCTCTTCGCAATCTAGCTCTTCCTCGTGCTCGCTCGAATCGAGAACCTCGCCGCTTAGCCGTCACATGATATGCATGGTCGCAAGGACCGCTCGAGCACTAACGATGTCCGCTTGCGTTCTTCTACCTTTTGCGAATTGTTCCTCCACTTTGCGTGTCGTGGCCTTCGTCCATATTTAAGTCTTGTGCCCGAGGCACGCCCGCCGACCTCGACCCAACGGTGGCTGGGTAAGGCTACCCTATTGACGCACGACCTAGAAAGCACGGGAACGGCTAACAAGCAAAGCAAGAAAGACTTCAAAGTATCCCCAAACCACGGGTCCACAACAGGGACAAGGTTTCTTTGTACACCAAAACTAACCACTCGTTAGTACATCCCTTGCTTTTTAAAGTTTTTTTTATACAGTCGGCCATCTCGCGGGCGAAGCTTCTTGCTCGAGCTCGCGACTTTGGTCCTCGTGGCCGATAGCTCACTCGTTCTCGAGGGCCACCATGGAGGCATCCGGCTCGGCGCCGCTCGCCTTGAGCTGGGTCATCACGCTGCCGCCGCTTTTTGGCATGCTCAAGCCTCCTTCAAGCTCCGAGACCTTGGCCTCGAGCTCGGGGACGCTGCGCCAAGGAAGACCGGTCCGCGGCGGCCTTCTCCAAAGCCTCGACCTTGGCCTCGCTTGCCCTCGATCGCTTTGTTGGCGCGGCCGAGCTTCTTCGAGTTCCGTGATCTTAGCCTCGAGGTTGGGGACGCTTCGGCCGGAGAGGCGCCGCTCGCAGCAGCAGCCTTCTCTGTGGCTTCAACTTTGGCCCGCCGACCTTGAGCGCTTTGGCCGACTGCGGCGCGCTTTGCTCGACGGCCAGATAACCATGGTCGCTCGGAGGCCCCTGCTCGCTCGAGCTCCGCCAAGATGGGCTACTTTTGTGCCCTCATCGTCTGGGCGCAAATCGTCAATCTCTGGGCCTTCGCCGAGCTCTCCTTGCTCGACCTCAATGGTCCGGATAAGCTCGACGCTCCAACCTCCCCGCGCTTATTATGCGCCCGTAGGTCCTTCAAAGACGATGGCATGCTCCTCAAGGCCTTGTAGCCCTTGGGTGGCATGGTCGATCACCTTCACGACGAGTAGGAGGCCCAAAATGAGGGAATAAGGAACACAGCTACCACCATTTAAATGCGCAGAAGACCCTTACCTTGCGGAGATGGCCTTCCAGCGATGCGGTAAACTCCTCGCGGTCGCCGATATGGTCGCGGGGATCTTTCCTCCTCGCCGACCGCTCACTAAGTCAGGACGACCCGACCACCACCGGCGCGCCGCCGATCTCGAGTTACGCCTCTAGGGCGGCTCGGTCGTCGTCACCTCCTCCGGGTTCGCCCACAACAACCGTGGAAGGCGCGACGGCAGTACTGGTCCCAGCCTTCACGACCGGGGCCCCACCCGTCTCCGGCTCTGAGGGGACGGCGGCCGGATCCGCCACAGGATTCTCGACCTCCACGGCCGGGGGTACCGCGGCCTCGGTGCCCAGCGCAGCCGCTTCTGGGCAGGTCCGCGGAGCCCCTGCGGCCTGGTCACCTTCGGTGGCCGGAGGAATCGCGGCCTCGGCGCTACCGAGCGCCGTGGTTGGGGGAGCTCGGTGTCGCCGCGCGCCACGGCTCGGGCACCTCCTCGCGTGGAGCCGGAGAGTCGACAACGGCGGCCAGATCATGAGCCTCGCGGTGTCAAAATCCGCTACCGTTGCGGGCCGAGCTTCCATCGTCCGAATCATCAAGGGCCCGGTCGAACTCATCGACCGAACCAGCTCGACGACTCGACGGAGTCCGCGGCGGCGCGAAGGCGACGCGGACTAACTCAAACGATCCTCCTCCTCGACTCGGACTCGCTTCGACAATAGCCATCGCCAAACGGGCAAATTTCGAGGTCGGTGCTCACGGCTCGCGATCAAAAGCATACACTAAGCCAAAAGATGCGAAGGGGCGCGGCAATGGATGCAAAGAATTTACCGGGTCACCGGGCCTCCATCTCGCCGAGGGTCATCAAAGGTCTTGTTGCCCGGCGCCGAGGGCGCCGCTTATGCGGTCCTCGCGACTGATCTCGAGGCCCGAGCCGGCTCAGACGCCTCGCCATGCAAGGGGGCCCGGCTCAAGCCCTAGGGCCGGGGTACCAAGACTGGCGGCGCCGCCGCCTCTTCCGCCGCAACTAGGAAGGTCTCGCAAACCGCAAGGCACATGAACTCAGCTCGGGGCTCGACCGGTAGGGTCCTTACTGCGGCGCGGTTCCCCACTCGACATGCGGCCTCTTCACCTCCCCGACGGCTTGTCGTGGCCGAGGGGGCCTCTTCCTCCCTTCTGAGTTTGCCCCGCGCAATGAGCATCCTCCCGGTCAGACGAATAGCCCCGATGGTCCCGAGAACTTGCGTGAGTCGAGGGACCTTCGCTAAAAACAAGATCAAGGGCAAGGTCGGACGGCTTGCCTCGCCTTCCGGCCAAGCACGCTTCGGACCGGATCGCCGAGGGTGTATCCATGCGCCACTTCCCTAACATTTTGAACATCCCGCCGGAGACCCAGATTCTTCGTGCCGCAAGAGCATGGTCTGTCAAGAAAGGCCGGAAGATGGATTTCGAGCGAAGTTCCAAGGGCGAGGCCTTGCCCGTCGAACCTTCACGAGTGGGGTCGCCGCTACCGCGATCTCGAAGAACGGGTGCTCCCTCCTCCGCAGAGGGGACACCCGGCTCCGCAAGAAGTCGACGGCGATTGCCTGCCCGGTGAGGCCACGCGTGGCGCAGATATGTATGGCAGCAATGGCCTCCTCGTCAACCTCCAGATCTTCGGGCTCGGGGGTCTCCTTCTTCTCGGTGACGGGGGTCCCCAGACGCCGAGCTCCGAGCTCCCCTTTCTTCAGATAAAACCACCGCTCGGGCCAGGGGCCAAGTGAGTCCCGGGCGGCGCACTTCGGGAAGAGCCATTTGAGCCCGGTCCGAAGTCGAAAGTACAGACATCCGACCACAGGGTCCTTCCCGGAGCGGAAGAGGGAGTAGTAGCGGAAGAACTGCGAGGGGGTGGGAAGGATTCCCAGGAATCCCTCGCACAAATGGGAAAAGATGGCGAGCGTAAGGACGGAATTCGGTGCTAGATTGATGAGCTCTATTTTGCAGCTAGAAAGGACGTCCGCCACGAATTCGCTCTCCGGCGTCCGCAGGCCAAGGAGAGCGTAATGCTCGGTGCAGACGATCTCATCATCCCTGGGGCGAGGTTCGGTCTCGCCGCCCGGCAACCGCCATGTCACCGGGTCCACTATCCCCAGGGCCTCGAGCTCCTTCATCCTCGCGGAAGACAGGGTGCTCCTTCCAAGCTTGGTCATGGCGCTGTAGAACGCTTGGTCGAGGGAGCGAACGGAAGGGGCCTTGCTCGGGAGAGGAGGCTAGAAGACAAAGGGCGCAAGGGCGGAAGCTTTTTTGACTGGGGGTGCGGTGCTGGTCTTAAGAACCGTAACGCTCCAAAGCCCAGTCCGCGGTGCCTTAAAAGACGTGCCAACCGTGATGTGATGGGCGCAATTAAGGCTCGGAGTCGAGACGCCGCCAGGTGCCCACCAACCGTTCACATCCGTACCAACATCGAGAAGTCCGAAGGTCGCTAGGTGTCGAGGCCAAGAGACTTGCCTTGTGGTCTCCGCCCGACCTCGACCAAGGAGTCAAGACCTATGAAGGTTTTTTTTCGTCTCAAGAAAAAGGCTCGAGGTCGTCCTGAGGGTTCCCTCCGACCTAGAGCCTCGGGGGCTAGCTGACGAGGGCTGGGTACTCCTTGACCGGCCGGAGTGCGGTCAACGGATCCCCATGCTCGGAAGGCCCCGACCATGACTGGTATGCACTGACGCTGACCTCAGCCAAGCGCCCCGAGCTCAGACCTCTCGACCTCGAGCTCGAGCGGGTCTCGCCTGAAGCCCCGGTCCGCCCTAGATTTCAGATCGCATTTGATCGACAGCTGCAGAGAGCGGTCGGGGGATGACTCAGAGCGCGGCAAGTTCGGGGCGCTTGTCGCCACCCTCAAGGTGCACGAAGGCCCCTTTCCGAGGATTGCTCCCGGCCGCTATGCAAAGGAAGTATAAAGACCAAGGACACATGAGCTCCAAGGACGGCGAAGACAACACAAAGACACACGGCAACTCGAGCTAGGAATCACCATTATCGCCTTGAGTTGTAAACACCGCTCAGACACCCATATAACAAGAATCACCGCCGCAAGGCGATCGAGTAGAGCTATTACCTTCACAGGCTCGAACCAAGATAAACTCTTGTCTCGCGCTCGTTGTCGCCTTTGTTCACCATCACCGCGATCGATTTTCTTCCTTTGTTCGAGCAAAACGCAGCTCGGGTCCCATAAACTCTCTGACCCCTACCTCTTTTCTTGTGGTTGACGATCCCAATCGTCGACACTTCCGATAGCTGAAGCGTAAGAAATCCCCTTCATCTGATCAGCTTCTAATTGATTCCTTAGTCTTTGGAATGTTCCAAACTTATCACCCTTAACAATAGGAGCAGGCGTGGCAGAATAGTTATGCATATTATATCTCTTAAATACTCTGTCAATGTATACCCTTTGGGATAGGCCTAATACCCCTTTGAACCTATCTCGGTGAATCTCAATGCCCAAAATATAAGAGGCATCACCAAGATCCTTCATGTCAAAGTTAGCGGAAAGAAATCTCTTGGTCTCATACAGCTCTTTATCTCTGCTAACCAATAAGATATCATCCACATAAAGCACTAAGATAGTAAATTTGCTCCCCTTAATCTTAATATATATGCAATTATCCACTTTATTTTCTTTGAAACCAAAATTCTTATGATCTTATCGAACTTAAGGTACCATTGTCTAGACACTTGTTTTAGTCCACAGATGAATTTCTTAAGTCGACATCCCATATGTTCCTTGCCTTCCACGATAAAACCTTTCGGTTGGGCCATGTAAACATTCTCATGCAAGTCACCATTAAGGAATACAGTTTTAACATCTATCTGATGTAACTCTAAATCATAATGAGCAACAAGCGTCATGACAATTTTTAGTGAATCTTTTTTTGAGACGGGAGAGAATGTATCAACATAATTAATCCCCTCTCTTTGTGTAAACCCTTTTGTGATAAGCTTTGCCTTGAATCTTTCGATATTTCTCTTAGAGTCATGCTTAGTTTTGTAGGCCTATCTACAACCTACTGTTTTGACTCTATCAGGAATTTCTACTAGATTCCAGACGTCATTGATGCTTATAGACTTAATTTCATCTTGCATGGCCTCAAGCCACTTGGACGAATCCTTAGTCATCATGGCTTCCTTAAATGAGGTGGGATCATCTACCTTCCCTATGTCATTTACACCATTATTCATGTATACGACATAGTCATTCGAGATGGCAGATCTACTGTCCCGCTGTGATTTCCTTAGTGGTTCATTAGTTATCACAGGGGGCTATGGAGGCTCATCATTAGGTGCTGTACTATTAATCCCATAATCCTCAAGTGGAGGCTCAACTCCAGCATTTTCAGTTGGAGGTGTAACTGAATGAGGTACAAGAAAAATAGTCTCTTGAATTATCGGTAATGGTACATAAGTCCGAATCTCCTCAAGATCTATTTTTCTAGCCTCTAAACTTTCACTGATTTCATCATTCTCTAAAAATACAGTATGTCGAGTTTTCACAAACTTGGTGACATGATCTGGACAATAAAATCGATACCCCTTAGATATTTCAGGATATCCAATAAAATGGCAACTTATTGTCTTAGGATCTAATTTTCCAATATGTAGATTAAAGATTTTAGCTTCAACAGGACAACTCCACACACGTAAGTATTTTAAACTCAGTTTTCTCCCATTCCATAATTCATAAGGTGTTTTAGGCACTGATTTACTAGGAATTAGATTAAGTATATGTGCGGCTGTCTTTAATGTTTCAATCCATAATCCAACTGGTAAACTAGAGTAACTCATCATGCTATGCACCATATTTATAAGAGTGAAATTGTGCCTTTCAGCTACTCTATTTTGCTGAGGTTCACTAGTGTTGAATATTGGGCTATTATGCCATTTTCTGAAAGAAACTTAGCAAATGGACCTAGAATTTGTCCATAAGGAGTATGTCTCCAATAATATTCTCCTCCACGATCTGATCTCGCTACCTTAATCTTTAAATTATGCTCATTTTCTACTTTAGCCTTAAATATTTTGAAGTTATCGAGTGATTCAGATCGATCATGAATGGGAAAAATATAACCATAACGAGAGAAATCATTAGTGAATGTGATAAAAGGAGTTATACCCATTCATTGAAGTTACAGGAAAAGGTATACATATACCAGTGTAGATTAGTTCTAAGATCCCTGTGCTTCGTGTGGCTCATTTCTTAATTTATTTTACATATTTCCCCTTAATACAGTTAATACAGTGGTCTGAATCAGAGAAGTCTAATGGGTGGAGTATCTCTTCCTTAATGAGATGCTCTATTCTCCCCTTCGAAATGTGACCTAAACGACAGTGCCAAAATTTTGATGAAGTCTCATCACTTAAACTTTTCTTTCGCTTATTGGTGACATCGCACACATTCATTATCATAGGAAATTTAGAGGGAGGAAGCATGTAGAGTTTGTCAAGTCGAGTTGCGAGACCAACATTATTGGAATTAAAACTCACAATGCATTTATTGTTCCTAAAAATACAAATATATCCATCATCATCTAAGAGAGAAACAAAAATAAGGTTCCTTCTCATAGTGAGAACATAAACAACATTATTTAAATAAAGGGTGAAGTCACTATCTAGTGTTAATGGTAGTATGTTAATGGATTCAACTTCAGCCTCCCTTCCATCAGCAACTCTAAGACTTCGCTCTCCCTTTCTTAGTGTCCTCACGATAAGGAATCTCTCTAATGAATTAGAAACATGCATAGTGGCACCAGAATCAATCCACCAGGTATTAGGGGAAAATCAGCAAAAAGGGTTTCATCAACAGTAGAAATTATGTCATTACCCTTCTTGGCAAGTCATTTCATGAAGCCCATACAATCCTTCTGTATGTGCCTACTGTTCTTACAGAAGCGACATATAGGCCCTTCAAAAGTAGAGTTAGATGCAGCAGGGGCCTTCTCCTTTGGCTTTGGCTTGCTTAACTCAGCCTTAGGAGAGAAATGTAGCTTCTTTTTGGACTTAAATTTCTCTTGAAATTTTCTTTTGCCATGACTAATATGAAAAACTTGGTCCTTTCTTTCAACCTTTATCCTCTCCTCCTCTTGGACATACATGACGTTTAACTCGCTTATGGTCCACTGTTCCTTTTGAGTGTAATAATTAATCTTAAAAGTATTATACTCAAAAGGGAGAGATGTCATAATAAAATAGACTAAGAAACCATCAGAAATGACATGTCCATGCCCTTAAGTTTAGCAACCATATCTGTCATCGTCATAATATGCTCACGAACGCTGCTAGAACCAACATACTTAGTAGTGAGTATCTTCATAATTAAAGTACTGGCATAAACTTTTGAGGAGCCCTTGAATTGCTCCTCAACTGAGGCCAAGTACTGCTTAGCATTATCAAACCCAGGGATTGCTACCCTTATCCCAACAAAAATGGTGCTTTTTCACAATCATTAGGGACATGCAGTTGGACCGCTCCCACTTTTCCACAGTTAAGTCATAGAGTTTCTTTTTCTCAGTGAAACTCTCATCATTAGCGAAAGGAGCTACGGGAGCGTTCTCACGTAATGCATAATCTAACTCCATGACTCCAAGGACAATTAAAATTCTCTCCTTCCAAGAAGGAAAATTTGTCCTAATTAGTTGCTCAATGCCGTTCAAGTAAGTGGCAACATTAGTATTATTCATGGCTGAATTAAAAACAAAATTTGATTAGTAAACATTGGAGAAAAGAAAAATAAATGTCTTGCATGAAATTAACCCTACGTTGGTCTGATTAATAACATGCTAATGATAAGAAATTTAATAGTTCTATCTTGTATCACCGTTGGGCAGAAATGAAAAATAACTAAATTATATTATGGGTGACATGTTCATAAATAACGTTGGTCAGTATATGATCATGGTCATGACATAATCCTAATTTTTAACATTAAACAATAATCTCTAACCAAACTTCCCATTGGTTCCATTTTAATTAGAGATAATACTAAGCAATTATCATCACAAGAAAAATTAGTTGCCACATTAATTAATTGCCTAGAAAAATAATCATGAAAATAATCTGAATACTAATGCCTAGGAAATAAATAATTAACAATGCTTATTGCTGATTATTTAAAGGATAGAATGAATACAAATTCAAATGGGCTAAAACTATGTTCATCCAAATTACCAAACTCAACCCTAAGCAAATAAAGTCAACCCAAAACTTGAGTTGGTGGCCCACTGATGACCTCAACTACAAGACATGAAAATGGGGCCCAAAGAATGCGTGAGTGGCCCAGGCTTGATCCACGGCCGCTGCAGAGAGATCTCGGCGATTCATCCAAACGGACGAATGAGATGATCCCGAGCCGGAACAAAAAGCACGACGGTTGCGAAACCCTAACACTTAGTCTTCTTCGCCCGAAAAATGCGATAGCGGCGACATTCGTGGCGGGGAAGCGTGAGCGGAGCGGCAGCGACGAAGGCGTGCATAGCGAACTGATGCCGCGTGTGGCTCTAACGAGGCAGGAGACCGATCGACACGGCCGCGGGTGAAGCTAAGGCCTGTGGGAGACATGATGCTGCGCGGCTCCGGTGAAAGGGGCCTCAGCCGCCTTGCACGTACGGGTGGATCTTAGGTCCACGATGGCGTTGGCGAACACGACCGGAATGGCGGCGACGACGACCAAACGAGGTAGGCCCGAAACCTCTTCTTAGATCATTAGGTTTTTCTTGACTAATTTGAGATTTGGGGACAAACATGGGATTAGGGTTTCGGATCCCCTCTTTCTAACTGCTAACTTGAGATGAACCACCTTTAACCAACAAGAACAAGATCTATACCGAGCTTAAAAGGAATCAAGATTAGACTAGGTTGCTCTGATACCAAATGTTAGAATCTAAAGCTTAACCAAACATGAATCATTAGCTAGTCTAAAGCAAGATCACTGAAACAATAATGCGAAAATAAATCATTAGATTAAATTGACCCAGTGAAGAAGAAGCCATGAGTTCTGTCAGTGTAGATAGATGAGTGTCGGTGGATTAGGAAGAGGAACCGACGTCGATGTGCGGCGAAGGGACACCGAGATCCTCTCGGTGGTGGTCATGGGTCTTCAGCAACCTGAGCGTGAGCTTAGGATCGGATGATGTGTAGGGCAAAGGTGAAATCTCAAGAGTAGTTTAACCGTATGAATGTCGGCCTTCCCCTTTTAATCTTGCGCTTGGCTGACGGGACCAAACCAAAGATGGTTGGAGCTCTCCCGATCAAGGCGCTAGTGAGGTGGGCTTAACCCCTAATTAATCTGGGTTTTGTTAGTTAGCCAAGATCACAATCCACACCTTCCCGAGACGGTATAACTTGAGGTCTGTGAACGGTGAGACCGTGAGAGGACAATAGTAATGGTAGTACCGCTTGGTTGAATTGGATTGCTATTATTAAGAAATGTCCAGTTTGCTTTTCCATCGCTTGAGAGCTGCATGTATCTGAAAACTTCCAGTGCGTCTGCACACAGGCCATGGTGATGCAAACCAGATATTAAGGGGCTGTTTGGTTGCTTGGTTCTACACGGCCAGACTCGCGGGAGCCAAGGAACTAGCATTTGGTTGCTTGTTGTATCGCCTGAGCCTGCACCCACATATGCAAGATGGCTGTTTGGTTGCCTGCGCACGGTGCGGATGTCAGGCTAGTACGATGCACAAAGCACTCGCAGCTAGGCTCGTGGGAAACGAGCTCCATGACCATTTCCCTAGAGCCAGACTAAGGCGGTGCAGGCTCCCGCGGCCAAGCTCGTGCGAGACGGCAACCAAACAGCCCCTAAGCCAACATCAACCATGCCTGACAATAGTTCATACACTTGCTCTTTCTGATCTGCTCTAGCATATGCAGCAATGAAGCTGTTATATGTGACAATGTCACGCTCCAATCCATACTCCTTGCATCAAGTTAAAAGCCTCCCAAGCCTTATCCATCCTCCCCTCATTTATATATGATTGCATGAGCTCATTCCACACAGTGACATTCCTCTCCTCAATGGTGGAAACAGGGTTAGAAATCTCGTTGAGATTTCGCTTACCGAAGGTGGATGAGTTTTGAAATGCCGGCCGGAGTGCAAAAAGTTCAACATATTTGAATTGCTACAATGATCTCGCTATATCTCGACAAGATCTCACCATATACCCTCGAAATCTCAGGATTAAAACTTTTATGACAGATTTGATAGGAAATTGATCAATAACCCTTAAGAAAGCCATCTTCTATGAAAATTTATTGAAAAACAAAATTTTTGAGCAATTTTTTAAAAAATTGCAGAAACACTATCAGATTTTTATAAAATTGTACATACTTTATCATGATGTAAAAAATTTATGTTACCATAATAAGAAGTGTAGGATCATACATAAAATTTTCAAAATAATTGAACTTCATTTGTTATCTTTAAAAAAATAAAAAATAGAATGAACATAATTGGGACAATAATCTTGTTAGAATTTTATAAATTTTCTCGAGTGTGATCATGATCCAAAATTTTTCTAAAAGCTTAATAATTGTCTTAGTACCATTATATAATTTTATTTTAAAAAATTAACTTTTTTGTTTGCTCAATTAAATCTATGTATGCATTGAACTTCATTTGTTATATTTCAAAAATCAAAAACAGCAAGAATATAAATGGTGCAGTGCACTTATAAGAATTTTACAAATTCACTGTAGTGTGGTCATGATTCAAAATTTTTATGACATCTTAATAATTTACTTAGAACCCTTCGGCAAAATTTTCAAAAATTTTGAACTTTTTGTGATTGCTAAAGTAAATCTATGTATTGATCATCAAGCATTTATCAGGACGTAGCACTGTCAAAATTTTTTGAACTTTTTGAAGCTTGATCATCATATGAAAATTTCATGAAAACATTAATGATACATCAGGACCATCCATAAAAATTTTCAAAATTTTCTAACATGATTTGTACTATTTTCCATTTGGTTATATTTTGTCGGTAAGGGTTTTATTAGGACAGTAACACTGTACGAATTTCTAAAAATTCATGAAGCTTGATCATCATATGAACATTTTATGAAAATATTAGTGATGCATCATAACATGCACAAAAAATTTCAAAATTTTCTAAAGTGGTTTGTTTCATTTTTCAATCGGTTCAAACTTGGCAATCAGCGTTTTATTAGGAAAGTAGAAATGTTTGAAGTTTTAAAAATTTATCAGATTTGATATAATCTTTTGAAATTTTTATAGAAACATCACTGATGTGTCAGGAACCTTCACAAAAAATTTCAAAATTTTTTGACAATATTTCACCTGGATTTCGTGTTGTCTAATTTTACCGAGATCTCGGCCCTACCAGTCAAAAAACATACCGGATATGAAAATCTGTTTTTACTGTTCATCCAGAATTTGTCTAAAGTTTTTAAATATCGCTATGATTTGGTTCTTCGGTCTCCTCTGAGATTCAGAGCGAAAATAAGATTTTAATCCTCGATGGAAAACACGCTGCACTCGGAGTACACGCCAATCAAAGAAGAACCAATATAAACATTTAATTTGATTCCACATCGTACAACATGAGAATGCAGGAATTTTTTTTAATAATACATTTTTTATTCGGAATTTCAAAAATATTCCACCGAAAAAAAAAATTCAGAAATATACCTCTGTCGCACGTCCAACGTGCGACAGGGGCCTAAATAGAAAAAATACCCGGCGACAGTGCCCGGCGGCCGACGTATTTCGTCAGACGCTTAACGAACAGAACCTAAACGCGCCCCGCAAGCGAAGTTTAGGCACTGCCGCACGACTAAAGTGCGACAGTAAGAAAATCGACCGATGGTAGTGCGACAGTCGAGGGCGCGGGTTCCTGTCGCACGATGGTCGTGCGACAGGAGCGTTTATATGAGCCGCTTCCCTGCATCGTTTCATTTGTGCGGAAGAGAACAGAGAGAGAGAGAGGAGAGGGAAGAGAGAAGAGAAGAAGAAGGGAGATTCTCGCGCCACTGCTTTTGAGGTAAATTTTTGTTGTTTACTTTTCTTAGCAAAGAAATTATGATATGTTAGAAATAGTTAGATCTAGAGCATTGTAGCAAAGAATAGTGGTAGATTAGAAATAGTTATAGATGTATGTTACGGATAAATGTAGGTAAATTGATAGGTCACAACTAGTTCTAGTTTAGAAAATTTAGATATTTTTTATGATAGGAGTATATCGGTATATATTGAAGGAAATATAGTTACTTAATGAGTATTTTTTAATATATAAGTACATCGATATTTAATGTATGTATTGTTAGCAATGAATTTTTACGGATAGGAGTATATCGGTACATATTGATGGAAATGTAATTTTTTTACGATATAACTACATCGATATGAATTATTAGGAATGTAGATGTTTTTTACTGTTAGATATATATTTTCGCATCATGTAGGTATAGTTATGTTACGCCATAGTATTTTGTACTAAGATAATTAATTCATGGGTGAATGAATGGATTCACAGATATGGCGTAATCTAGTTCCATTTAGGATTTATTATGGAGATGGGGTTGTAATGCATGGTTTGGAGGGTGCGATCTAAGTAACATGCAAGATGTGGACGAAGTTTGAGTAGGCTCGAGGAGCGCACATTTGGTTCCGTGTTGAAATGGTTGTATTATACTTTTCGGATGGAAGAAGACAAGTGTGAGTTGAAGGTATTTTGCCTATGTAGTGTGCTAAACGACACTATTTATCGGGAGTTAGTTGAGCTAAAGGAACCGTGATCGTGGAGATCATATGTGAGGGGGCAGAGCAACGGGATGGAATCGAGTGCTTTTAGTGCGAGCATATGAGAGGATGTTGCCCCAAAGCAGCAGCTTGGACGCCGTGAGTGTAGTCACCTCAAAATGAGCTCACCGGTGACACCGAAATTGGGGATCTAGCCATGAGCAACATGTTCAAGAAAGTGGTGAACAGTGTTCGGGCCGGAGGATGATGAAAATGTTGGCCAAGAAGCGCTGGACCGTAGACGAAGGTGAGCAAATTGAGGAAATAACAGCTAGGATAGAAGAGGAAGACCGTGAGTACAAAGAGAAAGCAGAAGAGGAGGACGACGATGAGTCGGATGAGGAAGATGGAGGAGGTACGGAGCCGCTTGTGCCAAATGAGTGGAGCACACAACAATTTAAAAATATGGTTGTCAATGAAATGAGGGAGATGCCTTGGCAAGACAAAGGATAATGAGGTTAGGCATAACAAGATGTACCGACAAAAGAGGTCAGGCAGATGCCGTGAAAGATTGGGCTCTATCATTAAGAAGGACTTTCAGGGTTAAGAAATCCACCCCAACCTCGCTACGACGTGGTGTGTGAGATCCATGGGTGTCCGTGGAGAGTGCACGCAGACAAGCCCAAATGGGGCACCCATTGGATATGTTCAAGGTTGAGCAAAGATAAATGTATGATCGAGGAAATAGTGATGGCTCACAGAACCTATCATCCGTATGTCGCGAACATCATGTACGCAGAGATAGTGGAGAACCTCGCTTTTGAGCCCCGGCTATTATCCGAGCGATCGAGAACAGATATCAAGACACAATTAGCTACGGAAGGCGGGAGGGCGGCGGTAAGGCACTAGAAACGAGGTTTGGGAAGTTTGAAGACTCGCACCACAACCTCCCCAAGACCGCTTCGCTTGTATTCAGGGAAGAAACTCGACCTACTATGATTATCAAGATTGTCCGTTAGACAAGTGGCCAACTAAAATGCATCCGAGGAGAGTGTTCTTCGATTCGGTGCTTGCATTAAGGCATTCTCACATCGTCGTCCGTTGTTGTGCGTGGACGGCACATTCTTGACCGGAAATACAGAGGGCAACATCGACAATTGTGGGCGTCGATGGGAACAACCAGATTCGCTCAAGGTTTTGCCTTCAAGAAAGCGAGAACTACGAGAGTTGGTGTGGTTCCTACTTAAACCTAAAGATCGGGTGGTCAAAACTCGCCCAGATTTGTGCGTCGTTGCATGACAGTATGCCGGGTTGCTTAGTGCTATCAACCACCGCAAACAGGGGAAGATGAGCCATTCCGATGGCCTCGACTTGCAGAGTCGATGGTATGAGGCATTTGGGTGCAAACTTATAAGCAATTCAAGAACAAGCAACCGATGAACATGTTCAAAAGATCGTAACTCCAACCAGAGAGGAAGTTCAACTCGTGGAAAAATCTTGATGACTCGACAAGGAAACACAAGGAGCGACGAACAACAAGAGCGCCAAGGAACACAAGAGCAAAGTGAGCCTTTTTCCCCGCCAACAGAGGACGAGGCGACTAACCGCCGCCGGAGGCAAAGGCCAATCAAATGTTTCTCGATCGATCAAGCACTTAATCAAAGAGAAGTGGTCATCAAGTATATGACACACATGGTGCCGACACGTGTGATGACCACTAACTTTGCGTAAGTTTACAACCGGGTAATGCGAGGGATGATGTGTCTTCCATTGGTAGGAATTGTCGAGGAGGCCGAGGGGTACAACCAAGTACTTTGTGGACAGCATGCAAATTCGCCGAGATAGTAATGAGAGATGAGAAGGTCTTGTACTCTTCGATGATCACTAAATACATGGATGAGAAGGCTCGTATATGCCAAACATAGAGCTATCAAAGTTGGTGCACGACACCGCGCTTCGAGGTGATCTCGCAGGATAAAGGAAGGCGGAACCAACCAGAGGGTTGTCACCAGAGTGCATCTTACAGTCGAGTGCAATGCTCGTGCAACAAGCCATACCTTTTGCATAGGCCATGTTCTCATGTTATAGCTGCATGTGCTTTATTTGGAATGCAACCCGTACATACCTATCTGAATATTACATGAAGGAAAGGGTGATGGCAACTTGGGGCGAGGAGCTTTATGGTTATGGTGTTGTGGGTCTGCTCACCACAACTCCTAGTGTTGATGAAAGGTTCTGGGTCCCCGATTTTGATGCGAGAAGAGGGAAAGGTATGTCAAGAACAAGGCGATAAGAAATGACATGGATGAGTCGGTCGCAAGCGCGAGAAGAAATGCTCATTGTGCAACCAACGAGGACATACGCTCAAGAATTGCGAGAACAAAACGAAGAAGACGAAGGAGGAGATGGTCACCCGACGGGGGAAGGATCGCCTCGCGAGGATCGCCGCAGACCTCATCGCACTGTGATGACTTGCGCTTTGCATTTAATCGATGTAACGTGTGTTGTATGAACTATACTTTGTACCTAGTCATATGAAGTGTTGTGGCTTCATAAATTGTTGTAATGAACTTCTCCGCTTTTTATGTGCGATCTGCTTCAATATATTGTTGTCATGCTTATGCATTTTTACGACTCTTCTCGCTTACATTTGTGTTTCGCTCTCACTTTCATTTTTTAGATTGCGTATGGCTCACCAACAGGAGATGACGAGTGGTCAGACGAAAGTTATCGGACCAAGACGCCGATCGTGGTCACTGTGTTCGCGATAGCCACCGCTGTCCCAGATGACGGAGGGGACCTCAGGTACCGGGCGCCCTTCGACCTAGACCACCAACAAGACACCGACGCCGATCCGCTGGATCCCTGTAACATACCAAGATTTAAATTTGTAAACATGTTTGTTCTAGCACCGTGACTACCGCAAAGACCGATATCAATTACATGTTTATGTTTTAGGCTTCGAGCATCGGGTCGCCGCCGCCCGATGGTGGACCTCCCGACACCGCCTCTTACGATCGGTCGCCGATCACCGCCTGTGGATCGGTGGAGGCCGGAGACGACACCTTCCATCTCCTCGTCGGGAAATGGCGATCACTTTACAGACGCCTCCTACCTCCTCGCCTCCCGATCACGGCAGGCACCGGTGGTGCCCCAGACGCCTCCCCTGCTGGCGGCCGCAGCTTGTCGCAGAGGTTCGCGGTGTACTACCACCGCCGCTACAGACCTTCACCACACGCACGGACCGACCTTGAGGTGGCTTGTGCGCCAGTACGTAAGTAGCATTTCAACTAAATTGTGTACGCATCGCTTGAAATAACTAGTGAGCTTTATGTTACAACAGGAGCAGATCGTCGAGCCACGGACGACGAGAGGCTCGCCCGCCACCGAGGCGCACTCCGTGGCTCTTCTACCGACCATGTTCACGACGCCCCATGGGGATAGCGTGTCCACGCACCGTGCGCCATGAGGGAGATCGCGACGACCGACGCCGTACACAAGATTGTGGGGCTCGGCCGGTTTGCGGCGCCACCTACCGCACACTCGCGCTGGTGTACACGGTTCACGAGGGCTCGATCTTCGAGGATGTCCAATGTCGCTACAGCAGGGCGACGAGAGGTTCCAGATCGGCCGCCCCAGATCGACCGCAGCTTTGTGGTGGGCACGCAGCAAAGCGGTGACGCCGACGGTCCGACCATGGGCACCATCCGGTGCCCGCGACGGGTACGATATTGCAATCACGGTTTGATATTTTTGTTTAACTTTTCCGAGTACTAACGGTTACGTTTCTATCGTGACTACGCCTAGCCGGGCGCACTCGACCGCGGCGGTAGCCTACCCGCAGCTTCGCCGCCGCGTCGACCACCTCACCGACGCATCGCGCTCGCCGGACGCCAGACGCGACGCAGAGTTGCAGCGCTGCAGACGGGTGGCCTCGCCCACCCTTTGCACACGAGACGACAAGATCGGGTTCACCCGCTTGCTCGTGTTCGACGCCCACGCCGAGGGCTACGCCGCCCATCGCGGATGAGGCGCTTTGGTCTACGATAGTGTTCCCAAGACACGACGCCCGGCAGCCCCACCCGCGCCCACTCGTAAGTTCCTCGTATTGATGTTTTTATAATTGTTATCGCGTAATGCTATCTAATAACGCTTGTACTTATTTTTCACCCACAGCACAAGAGGAAGGACACCGCGACCACCCCTCGGCACGCACGATGTCGCCTTTGGCCGAGGAGGGGAGCACCGAGGACGCTTCACGCCGAGGTCGCGCTTCACGACGCGGCGGACGCATCGGGCGCATCGCGAGTGGTACACCCCGACTCGCAGTGCGCTTGGTACGGTTTCATTCCCGATCCTCCTAGACACGCCTCGCAGGCGCATACGCACTTCTCCATATGGACTCGGTTCGCACGCTTTGGTACGCTATGCCATACCTTCGATATAATTTTTGTGCTAACTAATTCGTAATTTATTTTGCTAACTAATCCGTAATTTATTTTGCAGATCGACGCGCCGCACTATCAAGACAGGAGCTTCGCAGCCAGGCTAATGGCCGACCACCGGAGAGGACGGACGAGAGAGGACGCCACCCTTTACGCCGGAGGTGTCTCGACACCGACACGCGCCCGAGCCGCCGGGTCCGGCCTCCCTACCGTCTCCGCAGGCGCCCGCTTAGCGGGGCCAGGGTGCGCCAGTACGCTTTCACACGGTCCCGCCCGCACCGCGAGAGGGCACGCTCAGAGTTTGGCCAGCTTCGGTGAGTACCGAAATGCACTGCTCAAGTGTTACAATCACAGACATAATGCTCAAAACAATTTTTATTTGGTACAGTTCCGCAGCACACTTCTTCGCAAGACGATCCGACACGCCTCGACGACTACGACGACGAGGGTGATGCCCTGCATCAGAGGACTACCGTGATTACATCTCCACGGACGCCTTTGGGGGGGGCATCATCATCACAACAGACGGAGCGCCACCACCGACGCAGCCTTTAGTCAAGAAGACGGAGCGCCAAAGACCGACGAGGCTACTCACTGGCACGCGACGCCCCAAATTAGGTCGCAGAGGCCCCACCGCGCCACGCAGCTTGACGACTCATGGGACTGTGTTCGAGGAGGAGGCCTCCCGAAGCGTAGGCCGACAAGAGTTTCTTTTGATTTTTATTATTGCCAAGATCTTATGTACTAAGTGTTTCATTTGAAATATGTTGCACTTGCATTTGTATTTTTGTAAACTTAATCTTACGTACTTAGTTGTTCCTTTCATCAGCTAGACGCTTTGTCACACACCTAGCACCTTTACTCACTGGTAGCACCTTTACCACGAAGACACGACAACAGACGCAATAGCTTTTCCAAATATGATGTGACTATCATCGCTAGCAGCTTTTACCAAGTCGACACGACAACACACGCAATAAATTTTTCCAAATGATGTGACTATCATTGCTAGCGCCTTTACTAAGTCGACACGACAACACACGCAATGCCTTTTTCCAAATATGACAGACTACTCATTGCTAGCAAATTTTTACCAGTCGAGACGACAACACGCCATTAAATGACAACACGCCGCAACACGCCATTAAATGACAACACGCCGCAACACGCCATGAAATGACAACACGCCGCACACGCCGCATCAAGAGTCAGAATTGTGTGGAGTAACCCTCACCACCACTATAAAACAGTCCGAGGGGTAGACATCCAACACACCAAACCACAATGTCATTCTACCGTCGCCTCTTCAAAGAAGCGTGAGGTCATCCCCCAATATCCGGATGCCAGTTAGCGCCGACGCCGGTTCTCCGAGTTGCCCGACCCAAATGCGATCAAGCAACTCCACCGCGAAGATGATGCAATCTACCCATGGAGAGACGGTCACCACACCACTCATCACAGGCCGCACCTACGAGGTAAAACCATCGTGTCCACACAATACAGGTAACACTACCATCTCATGCATCGTTTTTTCTTTTCTCAAAGACAACGACCGTGTTGCTTCTTCCAATGGATCGACGGGCCGAACGACGTGATTACGATTTTCTACAACTACCACGACGCCTACCCCGCTTCGCCGAGAACTTCACCCGTGGGAGAGGCCGCCAGATATGTCCTTTTCTAGATCGCCAGAGCTCAAGGCGGTGTGCAAGGGCCCAACCAATCGGTGAGTTTCATGCGCCATACTCTTGTTAAACTCACAAATTAGTAGTTCTAAACAGTTCATCGCATTACGAGTTCAAAAGGACACTTATGAATGTGGTCAAGTCAACGGAGGAACCTCCTCCAGGGCACCCAAAGCCCCGACGCTTATGCGACATGGCCCGGAGGCGTGGGTTGATACCGCCACGGTGATTTAGCGGACCGAGATTCTACCGGTGCCCCTTGGCCGAGGATGAACGGTCGGTGCATTTCAACCGGTGGACCCGAGACGCATCACCCACATCTCAGCAACTCGCATGGGATAATCGGGGAGCAACCTTCCGTGGTGCCACTACCGCCGTAAAAGCCAAACCCGAATACGCCACGGTGTTATGCAACGACCAAAGCGGCATATCAGATTGATCGCAGGACACGCTCCGGTTGTTCAAGGATAAGCCAACACAAAGCTCCTCGCACCATATAGTGGAGTGCGAGCCAAACAGAAAGCAGCGTCTCCGCATGTCTCCGCCAACGCCAACACAAAGAAGTGCAAGAGGGTTCTCTTCTCAAGAAGAATGGACAAGGGAAGCAATGCCGAGATCCGCAACACGCAACAAATCCTTGACTCGCTGCGCAGACTATCCGGAACCCGGGTGGTATTAACATAGGGGACGCTGAATCGGATGACATGCCCATATGGGAGGCGAAATCCACATAAACAACAACCAAAATTTAAGTCTTATACACCCGAGACGCACGGCATAGGCCACCCAATTGGCGCATACCGGGAGCACCGCGAACCCCATGGAGTTCTTTCATAGTAGGGATTGAGCGGTGTCCGAGGACAAATCGCAAAATTAGAACGGGTCGTAATATGCGTAAAATGTATGACATCATTCGGTTGCATCAGATAGGCGGAACGATCATTTGTTCCACCATGACGAACAAAGGCTTTCGTAGTTAGTTCGTCATCGTTGTAATGCCCTTGTAATATCATCTAATCTATTGCTTATTTTATCATCCTAACTTTCGTGTATGTGCCCTTATATATGTATTGTTTGAATTTTAAAAATTCTCATATCTTAAAATAATTTGAAATTTTTATGGTAATATCACCGATATATCGTGAACCTCCATAAAGAGTTACAAAATTTTTCGACGCCGTAAAAGTTTCCATGGTTTCGTGGGTCGCAAGTGTTTTTTCCGACAGAACAAAATGCCGAGGCAACGCCCCATTATCTCGCCCATACGTAAGTGGTAGCCCGCATTATGAGGCCGCCTTGATTTTTTTCTCAGATTTTTGGACCATGTCCGACCACCTGCTGGGCTACGAAAACCCCTAAGTGGCCACAATTACCGCTGCTTGCGTTCATGAAAGTGCCTTTTTCCGATTTTGGTAACAAAATGTCGGGCCTACGTCCGACCATCTCGCCAAAGATCAAGTGATATGCCACGCTATGAGGGCCGCCTGCGCTTTTTCCCCGCTATTTTTCTCGCCATATTCGCGGACCTTACGAGGCTACGAAAACCCCTAAGTAAAATGCGATCACTAACTAAATAAAATAAATTTTTCCGATTCATTACAGACAATTATGTACAACCAATTTACAACAAAAATTGTCAATAAAAAATATTAAATGCAAAAATTTCCCCTTCTAGCACTTTCGTCGTGCGACAGCCTCTTGTAGCACTTTCGGCGGCGACAGTTTTTTTCGCTTCGTCGCCACGCTCTCCGCGGCGACAGACGCTGTTAGTTCCTCGCCGCACGTCATTGCGGCGACAGAGGGCATCGCCGCACCGGGCACTGTCCGCCGTGTATTTTTCTATTTAGGAGAGGTATATTTCTGAATTTTTTTTTTCGGTGGAATATTTTTGAAATTCCGAATAAAAAATGTATTATTTAAAAAAAAATGACTGTAGCTAGTATACTCCCTGCTTGCGCTGGTTTGACGGCACCAGGCATTGGAAAGCCACATATCCAGTACAGTCCCTGCAGGACTGTCATTTAAGCGATTCCCGCGGGGACACATATCCAGTAGTCCCTGCAGAACTGTAATTTAAGCGATAAAAAATGGACGGTCCAGATCGATAGAAAATATTGCATTATTTTTTCAACCTTATGGAAACACTGTAGCGATACTGTTCATCCGATTTTGGGCTGATCCCTCTCGTCCGATGCGACCTCGTCTGTGGGACCGCTTAAGTTGCACGGGAACCCTTTCCAAGCTTCGCTATACCGCGCGTTTTGCGCGCAACCGTAGATGACGCGGTTCCAAGAGTTCCCCCGGCTTCACAACTCTCAGCCGCATTTCGTCAAACAGATGCGGCGCAGCACCAAGGTCGCCATTCCTCGCACCAGCGTGTTCCACGAAGTCACACCCGGCCGCACGCCTGCATCGATTAAAACAGCTCGAAGGCCTCATCCAGCTCCCCAGCGTCGGCGTACGCGCCGATGAGCGCCGTCCACGCGACGACGTGCAGTGCGGCGAGAGGGCGCGCGGAGGAGGAGGCGGAGACGGCAGCATGGTCGCAATTTTTTTATGGCGTCCGTGCTGCACAGTTCGGAAGAGAGAGAGAGCGAGCGAGCGATTCTCTCTGCATGTGGAGCATGGAGGTTGGGCCGTTGGCCTAGGAAATTTTGATTACGGGCCTAATGGGCCCATCTGAGATTGGGCCATCAATACCAAGGTGGCAGAATCTTAGTCCATCCTTGACTTAGTTTGGGCCGGGGAACACTAGCTAAAGCCCACACTAGAATTCTTGCGATTTTTTCTTTTCTTGTCCCTTGCCCCGCTCGATCTAATTCTACTCACCAACATCTAATCATCCTGCATGACATTCTTAATTTGTACTGCTACTTGATCCAAAATGGAAACATCAAGTGAGCTACTTAAATCTTTTGCTTTGTTAGAAGCAGATTAGACTGGACACATGCATGAACGGTCTTGTTCTTATCCCACATGTGCACTCCAAATCGATCGGCATCCGACGCATAATCATGCATGCTTGTGGCTAAAGAATCTGAAGCTTTCACTAAGCGTATAATTGAGCTCTCAGACGTACTAATCATGCATGCTTGCGGCTAAAGAATCTGATAAGCCTGAAATTTTGAGGGCACACTCATTGCATGCCTAGCAAATTCATTAATAAAATAAAGATATGAAATTCTAAAATTTAAAAAATATCGAGTTTGATCGACACGTATAGACCAGTCCAAGTGTCAGGGCTATATATATATATATATATATATATATATATATATATATATATATATATATATATATATATATATATATATATATCCAACAAGCGATGTATGTTTGTATGTGTTATGTGGCACGCACAGATAGTGTTATGCTAAGCATGTACATTAGAGCAACTCCAAGAACGCCTCCAAATCCCACTCTCCAAAAGCCACTTTTACAGTAACTCTCCAAAAATGCTCTCCATATCTCCTCCTCTCCAACAAAGACTCTCCATATCACACTCCTTATCTTCTCTCCTATATTCTAATCATATTCCACATAATGCATATAACAACAACCGCTTTTTTACCGATACATTCAAACAACTATATTTAAATACGGGAATTTAAAAATTAAAATTTATTGTGACGATCACATTGTAAATTCGAATGGCTATATTTGAACGTGGGAGTTTTAAATTTGAATTTTTCTGTAACGGTTATGTTATCGCAACGGCTATATTCGAACAAAACTTCAGTGCCTTCACTGATCTGGCTCCAGCCGCAAGCCCAACGTGATAATGAGATTCCAGTGGCTGTTCCAATCAGCAGGACGTGTATGCTTGCCTAGCGTTGTTCCCTCAGTATAGTGAAACACAAGTTCAAATTAATTTGTAGTACAGTGCATGAAGGAAGTGAACCATGTACAAGAACAACCACAAAACGAAACTTTCACAGAAATATTGA
This sequence comes from Guadua angustifolia, assembly GCA_036346375.1. NCBI lineage: Eukaryota > Viridiplantae > Streptophyta > Magnoliopsida > Poales > Poaceae > Guadua > Guadua angustifolia. The sequence goes on from CM070519.1 coordinate 29,079,597, forward strand.
TAGGTATATCAAATTTCAAGTAATGTGATTGCAAGAAAACACAAGCTTTTATCAGCAAGTCCGAAACATAGCACTGATAGCATATACAAGCGAAAACTCCGACAAAAAGGTTCCAATCAAGCTGGTCATCAAGCAAATGTATTTCTACAGACTTGTTTCAGATACTCAGGTTTCAAATAAAGCATGGATTGTTCCTGATATGGCAGGAAGGCCTGAAGAACAATCAACTAGTAAATCGGTAAATCAGTAAATCGGTGCTATCAACTAGTAAATCGGTAAATCAGTAAGGCATCTAGCAAATCGGTAACTACCAAATCAATAACAAGCTTGCAGCATCTACAGAACAAATCAATGACTACCAAATCTGGGGCTCCTCCTTACCAAGAAACCGAGTAGAAGCAAGAGATGACTCAAATCCGAACAGATCTCCACTCCGCACTACTATCTGCCATCATGGCTCGAGGAGGATTGGGGATCCGGCACAGATCTAGCAAGGAGCAGGGCCAGGCGACGGCGGCCGGAGTTGGATCGGTGCCAACCGTGTGGGGTTGGAGGAGAAGATGAGGACGAGATGGACAAGGCTGCGGCGAGGAAGTGCTTGCCGCTGCGCCCCCACAAACGGTTAAGCGGTGGTCGGGGTTGGGCGCGAAGCGGCGAGGGTTGGAGGACGAGCAGAGGATCCTTGTGCTCGCGCGAACGGCAGCCGCTGCGATCGCGGATAGCGAGCGGAGAGAGACTCGCCAGAAGTAGCGAGCCTCTCTCCTCTCGCTAAATTTGGCGAGCGTGATAGCGAAGCTGCTGGAGCCGTTTTTTCCGTCGATTCGGTAAAATTTGGAGATAGCGAGCTCGATACAGAGGCTGCTGGAGTTGCTCTTATACGTGTAGTCATGCATATTGTACGTACTTGCCCCTGCATGTACTGCCTTCGTCGATCTACACGTATGGAAAGCAAATGCGCGCTATCTAACGCGCAAACGGATAGCATGCATACACGTACGTGTCATCTCTAGCTCGTGGACATTACCAAAACTGGAAACGATCAAATAACAGCAGCTAGCTACTCCATGTGGTCATATATAGTCAGTGGCGGTCCTGAGATTTTAGGGGTCCGAAACGAGATTTAAAATAGAGGCTCTTCTAAATAATAATAATAATAATAATATATACGGAATTGCTACAGTTCGGATGTCTGAATTTTTCGGACGCACTGCAACATTTTTTTTCTACGTATGTAACATTTTTTGCCAATACGTGCAACATTTTTCTTGACAAACAATGAATTGTGGCACAATAAATGGATGTTGCAAGCGTTGAAAAAAATGTTGCAAGAGGCGTCCGATGAAATGAACAGTGTCGGATGTCTGAGCGCTAGTTCTTCCCATATATATAAGTATTACCAATAAACACTCAAGGCGTGTATCCAAAAAATTTATTTATATCAAGCAACAGGTAAAGTAAGAAGTACATATTACAATATTACAGTATATACTGTTATATATACAATATACTAATACTAGTACATGTACAGAAGTAGGGCCCCATAGTTTGAAGGGCCCGGAGCGGCGGCCCCTCTCGCCCCCCTCCAGGGCCGGCACTGTAGATAGTTATCGTTTTAAATATTAACGTGGTTTCTAAAACACATTTGACTAATTATTTCTATTATAATATATTTATAAAACTCAATAAAATTATAATACTATGAAAGTGCTTTTCGAGACAAATCTATATATGTGATTTTTATGTATCCAATCTAAATATTTACAAATATATTAACAATTAAAGTTTCAAAGTTTGATCAGATCTATATTCAAAACGATAACTATTTGTGACTGCAATTCATGAATGGGTCGATCAGGTCTAGAGGTGGGCGTCGTCGGCCTTAGCCCGCAAGACGCTACATCGTGCTTCGCCAGATCGTGCCAGCCGAACGTCTGTCGTGCGCCGCGTGCGTGCGGTCGGCCAGCCCGGCTCGTCTTCGGCGAGCCCAGGCACAACTTATTTGTGCTTTGTGCCTGCTTCGTGCCGTGCCGGCTCAAGCCTGGCCCATTTATCCTATTGCGACGAGAGGAAAAGGCCTGGAGATGCACGAGATGCACGAAATTGATTGTAAAAAAATACGTCTTATAAACTACTAGTAGTATTGTCGCAAAATAAAAAGATGTTATTAGTAATATTATCGCAAACCGAGGAACAATTAGTAGTATTTTTTTCTTAATAAATTTCGATTGCCGTGCTGCATGCATATGCACATCGTGCACTCATTTTATGCACACACGCTAGCTGTCTCATCAAGTCATCGTGCACTCATTTCGTTCCTTCACATCAACTATTGTTAAACTTTAATCTCATCATGCACTCATTTCATGCACTAGTAAACGATCATATATGCAAATGCTCCACCAATTTAAATACGTGAGACCAGCGGCAATGGACACAAATATTGGAGGAAAAAAAATAAATTTTATTAAATCTTGAACATGTACAGAGTTACTGCCTCGTTAAAAACCTTACACCCTAGTGTAGGGTACCCCCGGTAAGGAAAAGAGTACAGTAACTACGTATATATACATAGACTATCCAAGGCTGAGATTGTCAAAGTCGGCTACCGCTTCCGTGATCTCCTGATCCTCGGGCTGATGTTGTGTCCTGTCATCTACACGCTCCCAGTCTTTGAAGCATGTAATTGCCTCAACCATCTCAGGTCTAAGAGACGACCTCCTCGGTTCAAGTATCCTCCCCACCAAACTGAAAGTGTATTCTGACGAGACAGTGTACACCGGAACCGTAAGTACATCCCGTGCGAAATGGGATAGCACAGGGTAAATACGTTGGTTATTCTTCCACTATAAGAGCAAGTTGAGTTGATTTTCCTCGTCCATGTCAAGCTCGGTCTCTACGAAAGGCGCGTCGAGGTAGTGGTTGATCTCTACCCGTGAATTCCATTGCGACCGGCTCGGTGTTTCGGAAGATGAACTAGACGACTTGCCTTTCAGCTTCTTCCATATACATGAAGCGGTCGAACTGCCTCGTGCTTGTTGTGTTGTTGAGTTAGATCTTCGTGCTGCACTTCTGATGCCAAATTTCTCGTAATATTTGTCGAAAAATCTGAAAAACTCGTTATAAACATGAGTATAGGCCTCCGAGAAATCAAGATCGAATGCCTCACCTATTCCCTCGAAGGTGCCCTGCAAATCAGAAAATTTTCTCCAAGGATCCAAAATGACAGCAAAACAGTACAGATGTGGAATAGCTTAAAAATATTTAAATTTTTTTTGCTCCATTGGTTCTATAATGTGATGTAAAATAAAATTATCTCGATTTTCTTTAAAAGCATTAGCAATGAGCTAAAGCCACTCGATGACTAAAGAAGATGTTGGGTAGTACACACCGGATAATTGTTTAGTTGCATTGTAAAAAATTAGTAAAAAATTATGAAAATTATTAGCAAGTTCCCAATCTGCTTCAGTAACCAATGCCTCACAATTATTACAGTTGACGAAGACAGTGATAATATGCTCGTAGCCTTCGCACCGATACAATATAGTATAAGTTGAGTTCCATCTAACCTTCATATCAATGTTGAATCTTCTGGGTTCCAGATTGTTGGCCCTGCAGTGCTCTGAGAACTAGGCAAACCTTATGGGTGAATTTGTAATAAAATCGACATCATTACGTATGCTCTCTAAACTAGGTTTCATTACAACCAAACCTGCCTGCACAATGAGATTAATAATATGGCATATGCACCTTTGGTGGAGTACAGAATCTCCAACATAAGTCTCTAGATGCGGTGAGAGATGCTCTATAGCCGTCGTATTAGCTGATGTATTATCAAGAGTGATGGAAATAATTCTATTTTCTATTTTAAAGTCATTAATAACCTTGAGTATACGGGTAGCGATATTTTCTTTAGTGTGTGATTCGGAGATTAGTCTAAACACTATAATTCTTTTGTTTAGTATGTACTCATCGTCTAGGCAATGCGCAACAATACTAATGTACGCTGCTCTTTGATGGAAGGACGTCCATATATTTGATGTTAATGCAAATGAAAAACTAAGTGTCATAAAGGTCTGTTTTAATATTTCTAGTTTATTTGTAAATATTCTATAAATATCACGTGTAGTTGTTCTTCTACTAACATGTTGGTATTGCGGACAAAAATCACGTTGCACCATTCTCTCAAAGCTAGAGCTCTCACCCATTCTAAGCAGAAGATCCTCAATAACTATATAACGTGCAATTTCGTCTCTAGCTACGTCAGTGTTGTATACCCATGTGCTTACCGAACCGTCGGTGTTGAAGTTTAGCTGTGTCTGCACGCCCTCGCTCGGTCTCCGTCCTGCCGATATCTTCTTCAAGCAATTTTCCGCGTGCCTCTTCAGATAACCTGTACCACCACATGCACGTGCAAATAGTTTAGCTTGACAATACTTGCAAACAGCATACACTACCTCCTGTCCGTCCACAATTTCGACGGTTCTGTCCATATGTTGCCAGCATCACGCACGTCGAGTGCCGGATATGGACGCCCGTGCTGGCTGCATCGATATGTCGGGCTGCGTGTTCGGTATGGATACCGACGCCCGTCCCGGATACACCGAGTTAGCGGCATTCGAGCTCGGTGCATCCGGAGTGTACGAGGCATCCTCGATGCCGTGCGTGCCGTCCAGATGACAGTCATCCATGCCGTAGTCTCCTATATTGGGGGAGAGTTGGCGTGGATCAATCTCTTGATCCTGACGAGGGGGACTTGGAGAGCGGGCGTGTTTCTCGCTTTACTTTTGCGTAAACATTTTTCTCCGGATGGTAGAGTAAAAAAATGAAGCAAGTAGAGAAAGATGTGCTGATGTGCAGAATATACTAAGTAAAAATGAGTAAGGAGAGAGCGCGAGAGAGAGACGTGCAAATGAGAGTCATTCATTGTTTTTATAGACGTGCAAAACGATCAAGTAAACGCTTTCCAAAAGCGCAGCGGATAAATAATTAAAGGTATCTTTATGTCATATCACTCGTCACATCGTTGTTTTTGTCTCCGTGATTCTCTCGGGCCGTCGGGCGTGGGAGCGTCAGTTCAAATTTTGAACGTTTAAAGTTGCAACGCTTCAAAAGTGCAGCGGATAAATAATTAAAGGTATCTTTATGTCATATCACATATCGCATCGTTGTTTTTCTGTCTCCGTGATTCTCTCGGGCCGTCGGGCGTGGGAGCGTCCATTCAAATTTTGAACATTTAAAGTGCGTCGCATACACACTGACGACTGCCTCTCTCTCTGCATGCACACTGAAGGATTGTCTCTCTCCCATGCTCCTCTCTTTTCTCGTGCCCACTCCCCCCCCCAACCCACCCAGCGACACACTCTCTCTGTCCCACTCACTCACGATGCCCCAGGCCCCCCGACCCCCCACTGACACACACGAGACACACACACATCGACACACTCCTCTCCTTCCCGGTCTCCCCTCCCTCTCCCTCTCCCCAGTCCCCATCGCTGGCGCCCCTCCCTCTCCCGGCCTCCCTCCCGCCCGGGCCAGACGTTGTTCTCCCTCCCGCCCGGCGCCCAGCTCCTCCTCTCCCGGCCGCCCGACGCTTCCTCCCTATCCGGCCGCCTCCCTCTTCCCTCCCTCTCCAGGCGTGTGCTCGGCACGGTGCGGCAGGCACGGCTCGGGTGCGGCAATGGCCGGGCGAGGCCTGAGGCCGGGCGCCTGCGAGGATCAGCCCGGCGGGTGGAGGAGGAGGAGCCCGGCCGGTGTGGGCAGGGGCGGGGGTGGAGGCGCGGCAGAGGTGTGCGCCGGCGTGCCGCTTCCATGCCGTGCTGGCACGGGCACGGCCCAAACGCCCGTGCCGTGCCGGACCGTCCGTCATGCCTCGTTTCCTGGCCCGACACGGCTCGAGCTACAGTGCCGGACCAGCAGCACGGTCCGCTTGCGTGCCAGGCCGGGCTTCGACCGTGCCGAGCTCTCCGTGCCTCAGGCCGGCCCACCAAGGCACGGCCCATGTGCCCACGTCTAATGATTCAGGTCACTGTCCCTGATCACCATGGCAATCCGCCGAACTCTCACCGTTGCATTGCGAAATCTCGACTTACCGGGAATCGATGAGTTTTTTTTCATATAAAGCACTATAGCAGGAAGAATATTAACTGCACTACGTACGGCTCCCGCTGTTGCAACGTTGATATATTGCATCGATCGGCTTAATTCCTTCTTGCTTGCAAAATTTCTACACACGTACTACGTAAGAATCAACTAGCTTCTTCCGACTATACATGCATGCATGGCAGCCATTATCTCGGCATGTTCATCAATTTCTTGTTGTTTGTGATAAATACGTTTCATATGTTCATACACAGAGTAATTAATTATTGAGAGATATGTATGCATTTCGCTGCAGGTGAGCGAGCACCAGCAAAGTAAATCCTGTGACCCGCGCTACCACCGCATCTCTCTCGCGCGCGAAACCGTAGGGAAAATATAGATTACAGTTAGTAATAATTTTACTGCACGAAACCGTCAGAAAATAACCGTAAGGAGAACGTAGGATGCAAAATTTTGAAATAACTGACGGTTAATTGAATGAAAAATAGTTCCTGACGGTCATCGACAGGAAAATTCCCTCGACGTCAAGTTTTTGTGGGAATATCAGTGTCGAATAAATGTCGGAAAAAACTGCCGTGGATATTTTTCTGTCGGTTAGTCCCGTCCAGCTCCTTGTGATGTTGTTCTGTTATTGTGAGCTTCTTGTGAGATTTGGTTTTACGAACTCACTCATTCTAAACTTCTGTAATCTCTTTCGTTATTTCTTTCTTTAATGCATCTGGCAGAACTCCTACCTATTCATTAAAAAAAAAGTCCCGTTTAGCTAGGTGTTATTTCCCTATTCGGGTTCAATAACATCATCAGGAAAAAGGAATTTAGAGACAAAAATAATACAAGAAAATCATATTAATGTATCATACTTTGAGCACCAATAGCAAGAGCCCAATTTCCTGCCATGCATGGAGCAAATTAGAAAATCTTAGAATGTAAATTGTAAATTTGATCAATACATAAAAATTGATTGGTCTTTCCAAGCATTGAATATACATGTACATATGCATGCCCGTTCATGCAAACATCAAGATGTAAAATCTAGAACCAAACTGCTAATTAATCTACTTTTACTTTACTTTTTTAGTCATTAATCAAATCAACAGAACTAAATTGAAACTTTAAAGATAATAGTTAACAACATGAGTGTGAGAACACCAAATATATATCATGTTGCTGGCAGTAGACAGAGTTATTCATCCAACTCATGTGCAAAAAGTAAAGTTCTCATTTATTCTGAAGTATATTATAAAGAATTGTCCATATAGCTATATACAACTAAAAATGCCACGATCTGGAATTTCAAAGAGAATGAGATAAGGTTACATATAAGTATCTGCCATTAAAATTTCTATTGTTATACGCTAGTTAAACACAAAGCTATTCACTAAATAATAAAAAGTACCACATAGTAATTCACAACTGAAAGGTAACTTTTTCATGTTTTGCTTTCCCATTCATCTATCCCATCTACATATATAAGAAACTAGGCAAAACCCCCATGGCAAAGCCACGGGCACGATAATAGCTGCAGTTAGTACATACATGAATGCCATGTTAGCGAACCATTACTCTTGTGTATTCCTAAAAGCAACAGGGCAAATTAGCTTGTACAATGTGTGATATAAAATTAAACTTTAATGTGTAATTATGGCCTTTTTAACATCATGGACAACAATTAAGCATACAAAAGTGTATTGCCTTTCAGTAACAACTATTCGAAATTTGATGTGATGATCATGGTTATTAAATCATCGTTTAAGCATTGCTTAAGTTGCAACACGGTATAGGGGATGTGCCACGCTATCACTTTGTTGGAGAAGGATATAGCGTTGTGGCGGCATGAAGCGGACACCATGCTTCCTTTGCTCTGGTGCCGCCGCCTCCTCTTCTCCAAAGGCTAGATCCATATCCATCATGTATGGTTCCCCATCGCCGTTGGCCCCTCTCCTCTCCCCTCCCCTCGTCTCCCCCATCGTCCTCCCCCTTATCTCCAAAGGTCAAATCTGCCTCTCTCTTTTAGTACCCTCCCCTTGTTTCCCCCACAGGCCTCCACCTCCCTTTTGCCCTACAGTCACTTTGCTTTGCCTCTGCCTTTCAGCTGCTTTGCTCTCCCTCTTCCTCTGCAGCTGCTCTGTCTCCCTTTGTATGTAGTATGCCAATGAGGATTGAGGACTGGCCGACTGAGGATGAATGACTGAATGAGGATATATTCATATATATGAATTGAGGACTGAGAAGAAATACCGATTGAGGACTGTGTGTTACTGTGCTACTAGCTACATATCAATGCTTTCAATTGTGTTGCTATACTAGGATGTGTGTATGGTGTCACCTTACCACGTGACTTAAGCGCTTTGGTGGTAAAAAGATGGCAAGTCACCTTGCCTTGCCTTATTACTTTAATAACCTTGGTAATAATTTCCTCTTAACAATACATATGGAAAGATGAATAATGGAATTAAATAATGCATCTTAAGGTATTGAGCTAGATGAAGTTTGTGTAAGGTGTCTACTAAGGTAAGATAAGAAATATGAGGAATCTGATAAGCATGGTGAAACTGAAACAAAAACCTATGAGAATGGCTTAAGGTAGTTCAGCAAGAAGTGAAGGAAAATGGCATGGAAAGAGCCTAAACTGAGCTAATATGCAAATCTTAATTGAACACGCTTTAATATAGCAGTAAATGATACAATTATTCATGTAACTACAGATATGGTAAGTTGGCAACAACTAGAGAGTTTCGAACTATATGGTAACTACATAATAAAATATATGGCTGTACCATTAGTGAACAAAACAAAAAAGGTTAAAATGAAATCCAACATGAAATTCTCCCAAAAAGTTCTAGTGAATTGTTGTATTCTGCTTCCACATATACAACCAATTGTAATTCCAAAGGAAGGAATTCACACCTGCCAAAATGGTAAGAAACAATGAAATATACTACAAAAAAATTGTCATGTTGCACCATCAACATAGACATTAAGAACTGATAGCTATTGGATTGAAAAATAAGCTATAAAAATTGAATTAAAAGCATGTTTTAGAAACAATTAGGACAGGTCAGGTGGAAAAATATGAATCCGGACCAGCCAGACCAACCAAAATAGTTTTTCTCTTATAGAAATCGTTAGCAGCTATCATTCATTCAATGTATGACATTTTGGTGTGCACAATACCAAGAGGAAAACATGTAGATCTGAAATGCGCCAACTGTTAGTAATATGCTCTTGAGGCAATCATAGAGATAATATATTACATCTATATTTATGAAATAATATGATTATTTTGTCCCTTGAATAAATATCATTAGTATCAACAAGTTTGCGAAATTGTTTGTGAAGCTCCTTATTCATATTTTGATATTATTCTAAATTATCGCTAACCTTATATTATTATGTGAGATAATTGTAATGTATAGGTCAACATGTGTATTAATTGATGATCGTGTTTCACAGATCATGGATATAGAGATATAAAATCAATAACATGGACACATGTTAAAGAATATGGTGTTGAAGTGACTCGCCGTTGGAATTATTATATTAGTTTCACCAATTGCTCTCATACATAGTGTACATGGGATCTTTAGAAGTGAGTTCGTCGTGGTTTTCTACATGTGTAATAGTATACTTAGGGGTTATCAAATGCTACTTCGTAACCGGGTGATCATAAAGGTATCTTTCGAATTTACTATGAAATATGCGGAGAAATATGAGTGATCAAGATGGAATTTGGCCCTCCTGTATAACGGGAGAGATATCTCTAGCCCCTTGATGTAGAGAGATATCTCTGGTCCTTCGATGTGGTTGGATTAAAGAAGTGCATGACCATACCGAATGTGATTGAGGAGTTAATTGCAACTGAGTAATCTACCACAGAACGAGTGAAAGGATCAAGCTATCATGGGATGGCATGTTTCTCGCCTTGTGTTTGATCTGGTATCATGAGGAAAAGGGATCGGTACATGAGCACTATATAGGTTCATCCGATATGATGTTTGTATATATTTAGAAGTCTCTATGCTCTGCTAGGGGCCGTTGCCGACTTATGTGCCCAAAGGAGTTTCATGCCATGGCCAAATATACATGAACCTACAAAACCACATACTTAATAGGTTGGAATACATTGGTTCAGATTGGATTTGTCACTAATGGGCCAAGTGGGCTTTGCACCTTGGTTTGGCCTCTAACGTAGGCCTCCACTAAGAGGCTATATAAAGGAAGGCTAAGGGGATGCAATTGTTGTACCACCGCACCCACCAAAAGGCCTAGTCGTCACTACTCAGGTTTTGCCGTGCGCGTTGGTGCTAGCACACCGACGCACAACATTCCTTCCCTAAATGTGTAGACTTTGATAGAGGCGTTACTGATACTGCAGCACTAATCGGGATGATCATTCGAGCATGTTTGACCACCGCTCGAGGATGATTGACCACTGCTCTAGAACATGCATTACATATGTTGAATCGGGTTACTTCAACTCTACTTTCGTTGCACTGTGCGTCCGATGGTAACGATCTATAACCTCTCACTTGCTTGGCATCTTGGTTTACGCGGTAGAATTTTTAATTTGCGCTAGTGTAGTCTATCAGTATTTTTTCACCAACCTTTTAATGGCCAATGCCGAGACAAGAGGAGAGGATGGTTGTATCTAACATGGGCAGCACCGAGGAGTGAGGACCAAAATTATATTTAGCATACACATTTATGAAAAAACTAAATAGAATGTATGGACAAAAAACAATAGCATATATACATTGATGGTGCGGCAAAAGCACAAGTTAACCACCACAAAGCAGTGGTCCAAGCAAAAGGAATAAATGATGCTTATACAATCTGAACATAATTTTGTTCACTCATACATAAAATGCTAACGCTTGCCTATAAGGATATGCAATACCAGTACGGGTCCTTCTGCAATTTAGTTTATACAATAATTCTATGCTGACATAACATATTTTCATCAACCAAACCAAGAATCCTCTAGAAATTTTCTCTCTAAAGTGCGCACTAGGCATAGATGATATAGATCTACACAATGCAGTTGTTCCCATCAGAAATAAAATGACTTGACTTATACTTGAACAACTCTAAATGTACCAGGAAGGAATAAAAGAAAAGTGGCCTCCTTGCTGTAGTATTTGAAATGAGTGTTACTAGCTAATGGTATACCGTTGAAAGTACTACCAATGGTATTGCATAGTTTTATGAAGTTTCAATGATACAACAAGTTTCATTTATATTTCAATGATGCAACAAGTTTCATTAAGTTTCAGGAAATTATATGAAAACATTAGAAAAAAATTTCAAATTTCACTAAGTTTCACTCATTTCTAAAAGTTTCTAGAAGATTTCAAGAAAGTTTTGAGACTAAGTTTCAACAAGTACCAGATTTTTGGTAATCAAGTTTCAACAAATTTCATCCAAAGAGTTTCAACGGGTTTGAGCAAGTTTCAAGAAATTTCATCAAGTTTCAGCAAATTTCGATAGGTTTCCACAAGTTTCAACCAAAAACTTCAAGTTTCAGTGAATTCTAACAGACTCAACATGATTTCCAAAGATTTGGACGAGTTTGAGAATAGTTTCTTGCAAGTTTCATCAGAAATCACACTAATATCAAAAAAACAAATCATCTACACCAAGGAATTTCTAGAGGTGATCGATGAAGGACCACACCAGCATCGGTCCTTCTAAGGTAACTAGCAACATCGAGTCGAAGCTTAATGTGCTCATCATCAAGGTCACCAACCAAGACGATGAGCCACAGAGGAGTGCGACAACAATGAGATCCATTACCTCACCTCTGAATCACGCTCCCACAATGCAGCCAGCATAGCGAGGTGCTCCCGCATGCTCTCACACACCCACAACTACGTTGTCGTGCTCAAGTCGCTCATGCTTGTGCACCGCCTCTTGGTCTACGATGACCCCTCTTTCCATTGCGATCTCCTCCACGTATGTCATGGCACCCACCTCCTCAACCTCTCTCGACTTCCAAGACGAGGACCACTCCGCTTTCGTCCGCACCTAAGCATTGTACAGTGTCTTGAGTTCTTCCTTCATCTAAGCAGCAGTGAGCTCGAGGGCGTTGGCGTGGAAGAAGAAGACTCCCTCACCATGGGCAGGTGAGAGGAGGTGGAGGAGGAGGGAGGAGTGGATATGTGGTGGAGAGAGAGGATGGCTTATCCAAATGTTTGGCTTCAGGTGAGAGGAAGTGTGGGAGGAGTGGATGTGTGGTGAGGAGAAGATGATTGCTTATCCAAATGGGTTATGTTTCTGGTGCATTGGATTCGATCAAACGGGTGCGGCCTATACCGTGGAATGGTGCATTGGATTCGATCAAACGGATGCGGCCTATACCGTGGAATTGTATAGAGTTATGTAGTTTTTCTTATTTGAAATTGCACATCCAGTTTAGTTCATAGTTAGCATTATGGTCTAATAAGTACTAATACTTCTTCTACTTGTGCTAATTAACACTATAGTGTGTAGCTGCATCTACAAACAAAGAATTGTGTATGTCCGAGTTTGTGTGAAGGAGAGGATAGGGAGAGAAGGTGGCTGCATTGATCCATGTGCATGCCGACTAATGGTAGCATAGAGTAAAAGGTACACAACATAGCAGAGGTAGAATGAGCTCATCGAGGGTGGTGCATAGGTGGAAGGAGATGGAGTGGTGCCAACACTGGCAGTGTGTTGCTGTATGGTACAGTCGGGGACGCTAGAGTTTCGTTGGCCTAGCTATCCGGTTGTCTTCATCAGTGGGGGAGGTGACACTGGGTCTGCGAGAAGAAGTGATCGGACATGGAGGTGGTGTCTAATTCAGGATGGAAGGGGAGCCACACGGGGAGGTGGCCAGACAGAGAGGCGACAACGAAGGAAGAGGATGAGGTAGATCTGATGCTAGAGGAGTAGGTGGAGAAGCTAGATCTATGTGGAGCTAGAGGAGGAGACAAACACCACCGGTGGGGAAGGAGGTGGCAACGAGAGTGATTTTGTGGTTGCAGCGGTTTCATGTGCATAGGGATCTAGCAGGCTTTGAGTTAAAAGATTGTAGGTCGAGGTGACCTGGAGTAAGGTTTTGGAGTGGGGCGTGGGATAGTAAAGCATTTTCCCCGCCGACAAAACCCGATGTGAAAATGTATTTTCCTATAGATTATTTACAGAACCGTCAGAAAATTATGTACTTTTTCCTGACGGTATTATACATCTCATCATGAATATTAAATATACTGATGATGGTTCATTGTGGGTCCGCCAAAAAAATAAATCACCGTCACGCTTGCTAGAAGTCTGGTAGAGCCGCTGGGCCGGGATCGCCAAGTTGGTAAGAAACAAGCTGGGAACCTGCCCGCAACGCATGAAAATTACGACAACTTACATGTACACTCGTGCACCTTTCCCACTGACTAAGACGAGGCCAAGTTGTAATGATATATATTTCCAAAATGATTTGCAAGTTGAGCCAGCATGAGACAATGCAATTGCAATTAGCAGTGGCGGTGCCACCGTTCAGGCGCAGTACAGGCGCTTGCCTAGACTCACCAGCGCGAACTACCATTGACAAATCCAGTTGAGTCTCACTGTTATCAGAGTAAGACATTTTCTGTGTCATAGTTAGGGTGTTGCTCAGTACCAAATTTTTTCATGCTACGCCGCCGATTGCAAAAGCACGTACTACGTCCCAGATGATCCTGCTCCCTGATGTCTCTTGTCATTTACTGTACGAATGCACTGAAACCTTGTACTTATACTGTTGCTCAAATGGAGATAATGAGTACCACAAATCAACCGATGCAAGCATGCACCTAGACACAACTATGCTTGTATTGGCCGGTTTATGCATGCATGTTGCCCTCCTACAAGGCTGCAACTAGCTAGCTCTCGTTCCAGGAACAAGCCAGCTAGGAAATGGTGTACTTGTTGCTGATATGCCGTTTGATATGTGGTTCCTACTAAGCTAGCTGTATTACTCCCTTCTCTCACAAAAACACACACACACACGCTACCATATTTCCGAACGTGTAGATTTAAACTATTTAAACTTTCGCTATCAATATCTCTATGAACATAGAGATTGAATGTATGAAAGCGGTGTGGAGACTTGTCTGGAGAAACTTCCATTATACTACAACTTTACTAAGTTTAATAAATATATTATAATATAAATTAGTCATCAAATAAGTTACATTTTAGAGAGCATAGTAAATATCCAAAATGATTTTCTTCTGTAAATTATATTGCAATTTTACTACCCAACGTGACTGTAAGGGCGTACATCTCGTACTGTTTAACTTGCTCGTTCCAGGTTCGCTTTCTCGTCGGTCGATTCGTCCTTGTTCATGCACCGGCAATTACAGCTAAGCATCAGCATGGACCAGTTAGTAGGCGCCACTGCGACAAGTTGCAACTGCATGGGCTTTCCAGACAAATTCCTTGGCGTATATATCTCGTGATCACAGACGTAAATGTTAGTGCTACTGCTACATGTGGACTGGTTGCCTACACATGTCTGGTGTGATAACATAAAATCTAGAGAATTTTTACGGTATTGAAGCTTTATGTCGCAATCTAGGTCGCGTAGCTATAGCTTTCATTAACGTAAGCTTGTTTGGATAGGAAGGGATTGTACGAGGTAAATTATACTACAATATCTCTATTCCGAAAAGGCTGAATTTAATCTCTATCCATCTAGACGTGCCCTTAGTATGAAGAAAGATTAATCCGAGCCATCTTGTATCTATGTTAGTAAAAACAACTCATGATTTTCAAGCCACCTTCCTTCATTTTAAGGGTAAAAAAAAATCTCACAATAATTCTAAAAAAGAAAAATTCTAAAAATTCTCACATTAATAGATCAATGAAAAAGAGAAGTGCCTCCATCACTTATTTTGATGGTACCAGATTACAACTATGCAAATTAATCATAGAGCAGTGCTTCAATGCTTTCCCTTTTAATACAAGTTGCACAAATTTTGAAGTAAGCGAAGGGGTAAGTAATCATCATCTATCATTCATTTATGCTTTAATATTTGTGCAATTGTTAAAAAAGAAAAGTACGGAAGCACCTCTCTTAATCATATACATATATTAGAGTTATATAACAAATACAATTATATTTTAATTATAGGAGGTAGAGTTGTATATCAAAAATAACTATATTATAATATTATAGGAGGTAGAGTTGTATATCAAAAATAACTATATTATAATATTTAGCCGCATAGTTGCATGAGTAAATCTGCTAGTTGTTAAAACATACAACCTTGTTTTTAAGGTCTTTTATCCTATTTCGATAAGAAACTTCCGGTCAAATTTTTACCCCATCTTGCTTTTGCGTTGCTTACATATATCTATATATATTTTCTATGTTAACTGGTTTAGTATATGTTTGAACTTAAAAGCATTAGAGCCTGTACACTAGTATAGGCAACTGTTGTATGCAATACTCTTCACATCATTTATAAATAAAACTAAAAACAACTCATACAATTGGTTGTCTCTAAGTTGATCCTATAATTTCTACAGACGGAATGGACAAACAGCAAAAAAGCTGCCTATAAAGGTATATAGACCGTTCGTTGCATACCAGACAGCTTCTTTCTCTCTTCGTGATCTCTCTCATTCACATCATTATAGAAATTTTACGTGGCAAAAATTTCACACGGTTGATATCACCTTCCATAGATCTATAAGCCTGCCATAAAATCCTTTGCTTTTGTCGCATTTGGGTCGTCCTTTTCTTGTTAATCTGCAACGAGTCGTTTTCAGGTTTGTTTCTGATTTAACGTTGGTAATGCTTGCAGAATACCTCTTTGCGATGCCCACCACTTAAGCTATCACTCAAATTGAAAATTATATGACAATTTATATTTAATTTACACTCTTGTCTTTATGAATGGATCGTAGCAGATATATATACCAGCTGCATTTTTATTGGTTTTTGATGAATCAATCTATGCTATACAAGGTTACATCCCAAAAGAAGGCAAAAGGACAGGCCAAGGGCTTGCAAGTTGCAAACTTGCCTCTGCTTGAGAATATCCTATAGTTAATATTCTGCACTTGTTGCAATATTAAACAATGTTCCCTCGGCTACAATTGATGCTGTGCAGCCAAATTTTTAAAACTTGAACCACTATTTAGAGAAAAGTCAGTTTTAGATTTCTCACATGAAAACAATATTGGTGGATTTATGAAAGATCACGTGGAGGTCTATCCATATTTGTGATGAGTTATTGACAGTGTTTAAATATGTAGTGCTCAAGTTTGAGTTTGTTTTGAATTTTATTTTGAATTTGAAGCAATTTGAGGGCTGCCAGTGTTGGGCGGCACTACCGGTCTGGGATGGGTGGTAGTGCCAGCCCTGTGGAGCTACCGAGCTGGGAGCGGTAGTCTTTTTACAGAGAGATGTTTTTCTAGGTGTGTTCAAGGGCAGCACTACCGGCCATTAGGTGCGGTAGTACTGGGGGTGTGGTACTACCGGCCTTTACATAGTGGTAAGTATTTTCCAAAGAGGGCTCTCGGGGATTTCAGGGCGAGTGGCACTATCAGCTATTTGGGAGCGGTAGTATTGGTGGTGCGGTACTGCCGGCCCTAGGAGGCAGTAGTGTCCACTTTACCACAACTTGAGTTTAATGTTTGCATTAATTGTTGATTAATGCATATTATTGTGAATAATGTTATGTGATGTGCTTCTTGTCTGTGTCGGTTGCAGGACTCTTGGGCTAGGTCATGGTGAGGTGAAGGTGAGACGGAACTAGGCTAGGAGAGTTGAGGTTCAGAACGGTCAAGAAATGCTAGAAGATGATTGAAACTAGGAAGTGGTTGCAAGCTGGGAAGAGAAAGAACCAAAGAGTGATGCAGTGGTGATGGACATGGCGGGTAATAACATGAACCGGGACTAGGCTCAGGGAGGAGTTGAGGTATAGAACGGTCAAGAAAGCTGTTGCCTCCATGTTGAAGTGGTCAAGGACACGTGGCATGTCAAGTGACTTGAGCCCGTTTGCAAATGAGGACGGTTCGGTGGAGTTTGCACTACTACAGGAATGTACATCATAATTGGTTCTTTGTTATCATTACAGTCGGTTTTGGTGGCGATACAAAGTCATTAGACAATGATGAGGAGGTGCTTTCACAGTAGGTTTTCGCCCGATGGTGTTAAATGGTCATTACAATCAATTCTAGCTGAGAACTGATTGCGATGTGCACCCACATCACAATCGGTTCTGATCTAGAACCGATTGTGATGTGTGAGAATTGATTGTGATTTGCAGCAAAAACAGCAAATTACACGCAGTATGCACCAAAAATAACACAGTTTACGCACAATATGCACCGAAAATAGTACAGATTACACACAGTATGCACCAAAAATAATATAGATTACACACAGTATGCATATCACATTTACAATATATATAGAACACAAATATTTTACAATGCACATCACATTTGTTCACAATATAGAATACAAACATATATACTTGATAGTCAGTACACATATCATATTTACATGATATAATATTGTTTACATATGGACTAGTACAAGCCTATCGGGTCTTTAAACCTATCATCCTCTGCTACAACTTCTGTCCAGTACCACTGGCATATGTGGTCTTGTAATTTATTAAGATCTTTGTTTTGTAAGATCTTGAGGGGGATATCGATCTTCTGCAAAATAGAAATAAGTGCACTAATTTAAGTTTTAAAATTTGTATGTAAAAAGCTGTGTGTGTTATACATATACATATACCTTAGGAAAAAGATGTGAACCGCCGATCATGACCAGCATGTGATGCATCGTGAAAGTTGAGGTGGTCGCTCCCCTGTTGATGACACTGTGAACAAAAAAAATTAAATTAAGAGATGAAGAATAGATATAAAAAAAATTAATCCTATACTAGGAACTTGTACCTTGAAGCACTTTCACTCCAACTTGTCATCTCGTTTGTCATTGGTCGCCCTTCTTCATCAACGTAAGACAAGAAACCCCTACATATGTTGGAGAGATGCCATTGAGGCAAAAAAAATTTAGTTAAATACAGAAAGTGTTAGATTAGAGAAATGTACTTACTTCTACAAAACAGGCTTGATCGTATACACTACTGCAGAACGGCACATCAGAATCGGTTCTTTTTTATCATTAGAATCGGTTCTAGTCGCGATACGATGTCCTTAGATAGTGATGAGGTGGAGCTATCAGAATCGGTTTTGACCCGATCGTGATAAAACGTCATCAGAATCGGTTCTTTAAGGGAAGTGATTGTGATGATACCATCATCAGAATCGGTTCTTTAAGGGAAGTGATTCTGATGACCCCATCATTAGAATCGGTTCTTTTAAGAAAAGTGATTCTGATGATATACTCATCAGAATCGGTTCCACAAAAGAACCGATTCTGATGAGTGTGTCATCAGAATCACTTTTCTTAAAGAACCGATTCTCGATGATAGTCATCGTAATCACTTCCTTAAAGAACCGATTCTGATGAGTGTGTCATCAGAATCACTTTTCTTAAAGAACCGATTCTGATGAGGTGGTCATCAGAATCACTTCCCTTAAAGAACCGATTCTGATGATGGTATCATCACAATCACTTTCCTTAAAGAACCGATTCTGATGACCCATTGGGGTGTGCCATTTTTGCAATATCTCCAAAAAAAGCACAGATTAAAACAATATGCACAATATATATATCATCACATTCACAACACAGAAGACAGGATGCATATATCACATTCACGTAATGTAAACGCTTTAATTACAACACATATATATCATAGTCGCTCACAATAGACAACACAAACATGACAATCAAGACATGGACTTCCTCGATACATATCACATTGACATAAATTATATTGTTTACATATGGACTAGTACGATCGTCAGATCTCTAAACCTCGCCATCCTCTCGATATAACTTCTAACCAAGACTAATCGCATAAGTGGTCTCAGAAATTGTTGAGTGCTTTGTTGTCTAAACTCTTACGGGGATATTGATCTTCCGCAAAAATGTAAATGACAAGATAATTTCAGTTTCAAAATTTCTATGTAAAAGGCTAAGTATATTATTATGCACGCACATAAAATTAGGGAAACATAGATAAGTATTAGGGGCAATCACAAAATAGACAGAACTACGAAAGGTGTTTAGAAAATATTTGGATTATAAAAGATTAATTCAAAATGTAAAAATTCCAAATGTGAGAAGCTAATATTCTAGTAAAGACATTGAGTAATGCCTCAATGCGCTGAAAGGACAAATGTAAAAGCTACTCCTTCATGCCATTATATTTGTCTATAGCGTTGTAAAACGTTGTCGAACGCCTACGATCAATCACAAATTATAGACGCAATCGCGGGATCAAGAACAATAGACACATAATGTAAGAGGTGAAATTCTCTCTCGCTTTTTATTGATTCTATCTTTTGATTCTCAAATAACAAATATTTTAAAACAGATACTCCTAAGGCCAAGCAAAAATATAGTGATGTAATTTTCTACTAAAATTCAAATGGAACAATATTCGTCATGTAGCACCGCCTTTTAGAAGCTTCACGCTTTTGGATTGGACCACACTAGTGTTTCATGTAGAGCTAACTAATACTAGTGCTTTTAGATAATGGCGGTGTTCCAATAGAATTATTTTGTATTATTTCATAAATCTAATACTTGATCAGATAGAAAATTATACCTTAGGGAAATGGTGTGAGTTGTCGACCACGATGAGCATGTATCGCATGACATAGAAGCCAAGAATGGTCACCGCTGCCTGTTGATGGCAATCTAAGAAAGAAAAAGAAATTCAGCCCACGAAGATTAGATGTCAAAAAATTAATCATATATATGCTAGGCACTTGTACCTTAAATCGCTTATATCGCAGTTGTCTTGCCCTTTTTTGTCGTCAGTGCGGCCCTCCTTCATCGACATAGTCCGAGAAACCCTACATACATTGGAGAGCACCATTGAGTCAAAAAAATAAACGTAGTTAAATTCCTCGATGTGTTAGGTTTCAATAATGCGCTTACTTCGCAAAGGAGGCTTGATCGCAGATGCCATCGGTCTCTTCTCGATCGAAAGTTAAATGTGTAGATCGTGTTTTCACTCGGACGAGGACGAGTAGAACCCAATGGTTGCTTATTAAATAAAATGTAGTGCAAGGAAATAAGTTCACGACGGTTTTAAGTGCGCATAAGTAATTGAATCGAAAAGTACTACTTACTCGTGGTACGGCAATACAATGAAGTCCTTCTTGACTCAACTTTGCAATACCCCTTGATGTAGCTAGCAACGAACCCCGTTGAAGCCTAGCCATGATCGCAGAACACAAGCTCGGGACGACAAACCCAACTTCGTAGATTCATCACGGCTCGTTGTCTCATTATCCTCGCAACTCGTGTTGAATGTGAAAAACATAATGCAAAATCCTATAAAAGTCATGAGCGCAAGCTATATGGTGTGATACTCACAGCGTCCATGATCGTAAAGTAGAAATATCGACGGCTTTCATTTGGTACACACGAATAGATCCTCAAAAGCGACGGGAATGTTCCATTCTCCTCGCGTGAAAATGTACCATTTTATACTTCACGCTGAAGTCGACTCGACGCTTTCCCCTTCACCTTATCAAGGTACCATCCATGGAGGAGGCGAGTCCACTTGCCTAGCTCATTCGGTTAGGCGATGCAATCGGGGGCTTTCCATGCTCAGAGGCCTTATAATCATACAGGTGCCTGTGGCTGTGGCCGACTCTTCTTCTGGGTCAAGGAGTGTCCGAGGTCGGGCAATGGGCTTTTCAGTACCTTAAGGGCGCCAGGCCTCTGTGCCTTTGCCCTCTTGGCGGAAGGAGTCTCGGAGGCCTCTTGTGGTTGTACGGAGTCTCGGAGGCCTCTGTGGTTCTACGGAGCAGAGCAGGAGGAGGCGCAAGCGCAGGAGCAGGAGCAGTAGGCAGAGCAGCGGTGTAGCAGAGCGTGATCGAGCAGGAGCAGGAGCAAAGCGCAGAGCAGGAGCAGGATCAGCGCAGGAGCGTGAGGCGAGCAGCGCAGGAGGAACCTACGGCACGCATATATTTAACTTATCGCAGAGTACCGAATGGTAGAGAAGACGTGAGGGACTTTTTACCTTGACCAAGACGACACCGTCGTGGGCCACTTGATGAACGACATGCGTGCTTGCCCGAGAGTGGTGATATCTTCGCTGGGGAAATCGAGCACATGTGATAAGAAGTCTTCGTGGACGAGTCCACCGCACCCTCATGTAGCCCTTCCCCACAGTGATCATGCACAAGGTCGGTCTCGTTGCATGGAAATGCAACCTCAGCGGCAACCTCGACGGAAATCCATCCTCCGTCAAGATGGTGAGTCGGCACTTGCAGCACCGCAAGAAGTGTACAACTTGAGGAAAACATTGCGGAGTTACACTCGTAGCTTGAACTCAGAAAAATTAATTATTACCTTCACCGGGATCGGTCAGATCATTTTGGAACCGCACTGATAGGTCGGGCACGACTTCTCTCGAGAGTCGAGGGCATCCGCTCGACTGGGAAATCATCGCCATCATCTCGCCCTCAGCGATCCTCACGTGCCGCCATCTCCCCTCATCTCCCTCTTATCTCTTCCTCACGTGCAAGATCTCCCCTCATCTCCTCCTTAATCTCCTCCTCACCGCTCCCTTAGTGTGTTGAGGCGCCCGCGACGCGCTGCCATGACCTTGAGTTGGCACTCGCAGAGTCATCTTGAAAGTAGGACTTCTTCGTGTGTCCCGCCCCACGGCAAGCACCCCCCTTATGGTCGGACTTCCCGATCGCAGACGACAGATGTCCTGCGACCCTTGGCTCAGAAGGTCCCTGCTCTTTTCACGGCTTACCTCTTCCTGTAATAAGCTTAGCACGAATTAGATTTGAAATACAACAAGTTGGGTCAATTGTATTGTACTAAGTTAGATGTCTTACGATGGTAGAGACGACTTGAGCGGTAGCAGGGGTTTGCAACTACAAGCTGCCCATCGTGGGTTTTTTTGTCCTCGCTAATACCCGCTATGCGCCCTCCTCGATATGTGGGAGTAAGGCATCACCGTCCGGAGTTAGCGCACTCCTCGGCTTGTCGCGCCCACTCGCCTTCTTCCCCTCATAGCCGCATGTACCGAGGTGGTGCGGTGCGTGTTAAGCCTCGACAGCGGTGTTCCTCTCACCAATAGCTTATTTGCATCGGCGTACCCTTCATCCTCGTGAACTCCACCCAAACATCGGGGTCACAAATGGATACTTCTCGAATGGTGTACGGCCTTTCAAAGACGCACTCAGCAGTGCATAAGGGTCTTGAAGTGCCTCAAGGCCACACCCATCCTATTCAAGGCGCATGCTCTCATTTGTGGGTTCATCGTCTGCTCTATAATCCATTTACTCTTAACCTCGCCCCACAACCGATTCTTCGCTTTCGTGACGACATCCTTTCTCCAATCCTTAATTGTTATGGGCACTCTCTCCTCACCAATTGGCCAATAAATGACCAAGATCGCCTTTGTACTTAGGAGGGCCCGTGCAGACTTCGGCATTGAAGCGAAGAACTGCGGCGTTCTCCTCAGAGCCCCTTTGTTTGGTCCTCGGCTCTTCCTCACCTTACTCAGCCCTTGAGTAGTTGGAACCATGCTCGGCCCTCGAAGACCTTCTACTGTGTCATGCGACGAGCCGATGCTCTCTAGTTGCGACATTCTGAGTTTTCTTATCTGATAAGGTCATATGTGTGACATGAGAGAAAGCAATTTGAAGTTACTATATGCACTTGACAATAAATCTTGTAAAGGATCAACAGATAATTCATAGTATGCAATTGTTCCAACAAAAGTCTATCTATTGACCAACTCGTATAAAAAACAAAAGCCCATTCCATATGACAAGTGAATTTAGCACTAGCAGATGTTTACTTACACCAACAAGTTTCAGATTTCACAACATCAACAGAGAATATGAGCATTAAAGTACTAATGCAAGAATAGCAACACAAGAAGGTCAAGTTAGTGTTTACATAACATGCAATATCTGCTGACCAACTAAATACGCACTCAACGATAACCCCTAATCTCTAAATAGGTTTGGTCCTAATCCCATTCGAGGATATGTGGTTGGGCAAGTTCTTGCCGTTGTACAACTCGGAGAAAATTTGGCAACATCTTCGCTTGTTCTCCGGATACACGCCTCGACAACAGTCAAGAGGGTGTGTATCCGAGAACACCAGGAAACGCTACCAAATCAACTCAAAGTTGTACAACATAGCTCAGAACTTGCCCGAACCACATATCCTCGAACTATCCAAAACGTGGACAATTCGAGATCGCCGCTTATAAATATGCTATTCCAAAGATATTTATAAATAAGCACTCTCGAACGGGAGACGAGGTTACGCAACCTAAACTCTAACATATGCCGAGATAAAAACAAAAGTAATATATTGAAAGTAAACACATGTCTAAACAAAAGTAATATGCTAAAAGTGAATATTACCAAGAAGCAAGAACTAAAGAAAATGACAAGGATGTAAGATGTAACAAAGAGAAAAGTGATTATTAGAGTGCTCAAGTTGACAAAGTGATGTAAGATGTAACAAAGAGCTAAAGAACATAGTATGCAATTCATAGTATAAATCAACTAACATAGAGCTCAAGTTGATTATTAGAGTGTTCTCGATGTCGGGTTGCCTTAAGAGGCCCTCCGCCACAATAGACGAGAAAGAGATAGATTTGTGACAACCTTTCCACAATTTCAATTCAATACTTGACGGGTTTTAAGTTAATCAAATGTCACCAAACATGCATGTTCAGAATCACTTCAACTACTTTCTCGGATAGTGGCGTAACACTTAAGCCCTCATGCAAGGTCCCCAAGTCAATATATTGATTTACATGCGATATTAAGAGCAAGATTTTACTAATTATTCCAATTAACAATATGAAGGAGATTACATAATTCAATGGAAGCATAATTGACATAATCATAGTAATGAAGCAATTCATATAGTCGATGTCAATTGCTCTAAGAATCATGTCTACAAAACCAAAGTGGTGATTATTTTTGTGCTCGATTTTGGGTGAAATTGAAGATTAGATCTTCAATCCAATCACAAAACAACAAGATAATTAATTAGTAAGTTAGGCCTCAAACCCTTACCTTCCTAAGCATGCAATGATGTATTTATAGAACAAGGTTTATTGATTAATAGCTCTAAGATCAGATATTTAGATCAGCCTATTAATCGCCAAAGAATCGATTCAAGCATCAATGTTCAGATCAAGAGATGAATTAAAACTAGCCAAACCAGGAGAGCATATTCAGATTAGTAACTCCTCAGTGGACTAACCGAACCAGCATATATTGTTCAGATCAGTGTTAGACTAACCGAATATGCATATGATGTTCGAACCGAAGACGATTGACCTAACCAAAGATAAATACTAAGTGGCGGCTAGAAAATGTACTAATCTAATCGATGATCTTAGACTAAGCAAGAGAATAACCATACACGACAACAATTTGCAATTATCAAATGGTGTCGACACGATAAATGAATATATACACCAGTAATCTTATAGCATGCAAGACTAACAGTTCAAGGCCTAACTCGCAAGATTAATCATCATAATCATCAACTGGCCCAATATCATCACAGAGCAGCACCAAAACTCAGACCCACAGGCTTATTTTTTAGACCTATCACATGAACATACATTTGTATATCTATGCTGCTCTCCCCAACCAAAATCTTAGATCGGTTAAGGAAATGCAGAGGCCGCCTAACTTGACCCATTCCAAACGCAACACTTAAGCAGTGAATATTACCAGTAAGCATTTCACTGTGAATGACAATTACACTAACCAAGTATATCACAATTATATATATATATACCAGACTGTCAAGTTTGTTGTCACAAATCATCTATTCCAGTCCCAGATATCCTCACAGAACACTTAAGCCCTCATGCAAGGTCCCCAAGTCAAACACATAGATCGCCCTTTGCATTCACTTAAAAATAAGGCATGTATATGAAATACTTACGGACAATGTGAAACAAATGCAAGCGGCTAGGATTGGGGCGGGCGGGGTCGGCGTCGGCGTCGGCGTCGAAGGGCACCACCTCGAGCGAAGGGCGAGGCGGCGTCGGCGTCGAAGCACCGGGAGTGGCGGCGTCGGCGTCGGCCGGTGTGGGGGTGGCGTGGGGCGTCTCGGCGGCGGCGACGGGCGGGAGGCGTCCTCGGCGTCGGCGACGGGGCGGGGAGGCGTGAAGGCGGGGCGGCGGGGCGGCGGCCGGCACTCGGGCGGCTAGGGTTAAGCGCGTCGGCGACGGGGCGGGGAGGCGAGAAGGCGGAAGGCGGGGCGGCTAGGGCGCGTGGAGAAGGGTCTGCGCGAATGGTTATAGGCCGGGTTTTAAGAATTGCGTTAGTCATTAGTATCACTCTTTTAAGAAAACCGACATCGATGCTTAATCATTAGTATCACTCTTTTGAAAAACCGATCTCGATGCTTTATCATCACTTTTATAATAGAACCCCGATGTAGTCATTAGTATCACTTTTTAATAAAACCGATCTCGATGTTTTATCATTAGTATCACTCTTTTAAGAAAACCGACATCGATGCTTCATCATTAGTATCACTCTTTTCGTAAAACCGACATCGATGCTTTATCATCACTTTTCTAATAGAACCGGATGTTAGTCATTAGTATCACTTTTTAATAAAACCGATATCAAGTTTTATCATTAGTATCACTCTTTTAAGAAAACCGACATCGATGCTTAACCATTAGTATCACTTTTTAATAAAACCGATCGATGCTTTATCATCACTTTTCTAATAGAACCCCGATGTTAGTCATTAGTATCACTTTTTAATAAAACCGATCTTGATGCTTTATCATTAGTATCACTCTTTTAAGAAAACCGATCTCGATTCTTCATCATTAGTATCACTCTTTTAAGAAAACCGATCTCGATGCTTCATCATTAGTATCACTCTTTTGTAAAACCGATAATCGATGCTTTATCATCACTTTTCTAATAGAACCCAGATGTTAGTCATTAGTATCACTTTTTAATAAAACCGATCTCGAAGTTTTATCATTAGTATCACTCTTTTAAGAAAACCGACATCGATGTAACCATTAGTATCACTTTTTAATAAAACCGATCTCGATGCTTTATCATCACTTTTCTAATAGAACCACGATGTTAGTCATTAGTATCACTTTTTAATAAAACCGACATCGATGCTTTATCATTAGTATCACTCTTTTAAGAAAACCGACATCGATTCTTCATCATTAGTATCACTCTTTTAAGAAAACCGACATCGATGCTTCATCATTAGTATCACTCTTTTAATAAAACCGATCTCGATGCTTGATCATCACTTTTCTAATAGAACAACGATGTTAGTCGTCAAGATCACTTTTTTAATAAAACCGACAATCGATGTAGTTTATTGCCCTATTCCTTTTCGCACATCGCAAGTTCTGAATTTTCAGCATTTCATCAAAGAGAGAAAATGCCATAACTTTGTCATACATTGTTGAAATTATTAGAAATTTTGAAGAAACATATTTCAGGATACTGCAAAACTTTTCATAAAATAATTTTTGGAAAAAGCGACCTCATTCAAGAAATATGCCAAAATTCATTTCAGAGACATGATTTGTGCGTAAAAGCGAGAAAAGTCAAAACTTTTTCAAATTAATCTGGAATTGTACGAAAATTTCCAGAAATTAACTTTCGACTATTTACAAGCTTTCCCAACAATAGTTTCGTCAAATGGAATTTTCTTTCACAAATTATGGCACAAAGTGCAGGCATAAAGAGAAATGGCATGCATTTCCATCGGCCTCCAAACAACAATTAATCACCTTGGATTTACAATACTATTTTACATACATTATAATAGTCCATTTATTTACAATATTGCCCTTCATGATGATCTACTCGCATGTAATTGGCTCCATGTGTGTCGCCATCCCCGCTAAGACAAGCCCCATCTCGCAAATGAAGGTATCTCATCGAATTGGTTATACTCTTCTTCATCTACAACATCTTCAACTCCTACGATCCGTCTCTTGCCATGAAGAACGACGTGCAACCTTGGATTGGCGGATCGCAAGACGTAAAAGACTTGAGTTGCTTGCTTCGCAAGGACAAACGGATCATCTTTGTAGGCGAGTCTCATGAGATCCACAATAGTAAAGCCTCTCTTGTCGACCTTCACTCCATGTGGAAGTCGTACCCACTTACATCGAACAATGGAACTTGGTATATTCCGTAATCGAGCTCCCAAATTTCTTCGATCATCCCATAGTAGGAGTTCATTGCGGTTGGGGATCTTTTTTTGAGTGATGATCATCGAGAAAGCATTTATACTCACACCACTGTTTTGGACAAGACTCTTGGCATCTTGACTCTCGATGTAAAAGGTGTAACCATTAATATCGCACCCTGCCATGTCTCAGACATTAAATCTTGGTCCGTCACCAACCATTTTACATTCTCGATAAAGAGACCTCCGCTTTTCTTTGAACCATGTGAGAATCGATCATTGTGTTCTTGTGCGATGGAAAGCTCATCCATTTGTGGATTCTCTTCCGTAATATCAACTTATCTTTGCTCGATGTATGGATGAACCTGCGCTATTCGCAAGATCGTGAAATCGCCTTGCAATACATATCAAACCTCGGACTCATTAGTTTGGACCCAACGGTTCCTTTACCACAAATCTGCCCTCATGATGAGATCTGAGAACACCGATTGCTTGTCTTTTACCCGTAGTCCACGAAAACTCAATAACCTCTTGATCCCATAACCTTCAACAATACTAACCTCGAAGCTTCAACCGATTCCTCACGTATGACTTTAATATACCCATGTACCTCTCGAGCGGATACATGTAACGAGGAAAGCGGGTCCACATATCTTAATCTCTCGACAAGGTGAACAACAAGGTGGACCATTACGTCAAAGAACGGCGGTGGGAAATGCATCTCAAGGTGACACTGAGTCTGCACCACCTCACTCAGTAAGTTGTCTAGTACATCGGGTCAATAACTGCGCAGAGATCGCATTGAAGAAATAACACAACTTTGTGATTGCCAACTGACATCCTCTGGGAGAATATTTCGGATTGCAACCCAGGAGCATTTGGGTCATCAAGACATGGCGGTCATGGGACTTCATGCCCAACAACTTCAAATCATCCATAGACACAAGCTTCTTAATGTTCGGAGTAGCCAGATGGAACTTTAATACTTTGGAGACATTTGCAGAGATCTTCTTTCTCCTTCTTGGGCAGGTGTAGCATGCAGCAGGATGTACGGGCCTTTTCCATCCTCCTCTATCACTTTGCAAGTCTGGGCCCGATTCCCATGTAGGCCATGTCGCGGCGAGCATTGACACCATCTTTGGTCTTCCTGTATGTTCAGCAGATGCCAACCAAGTTGTCGCAGACATTCTTCTCAACATGCATGACATCAATACAATGCCGACATCTAACTCCTTCGATGACGGTAAGTCCCGAATATTGACCTCTTCTTCCAAATGGTCCTAGGACTAACAGATTCTGCTCT
This sequence comes from Guadua angustifolia, assembly GCA_036346375.1. Taxonomy (NCBI): domain Eukaryota; kingdom Viridiplantae; phylum Streptophyta; class Magnoliopsida; order Poales; family Poaceae; genus Guadua; species Guadua angustifolia. Next base: position 29,108,297 of record CM070519.1, read on the forward strand.
TTCCGTCTTGAACATCGATATCCTCTACACGTGAATACACTTGGCTTCCACTCATAGGTCATGCGGTGCGAACGGGCTTCCCTCTTCCCATCAAATTTGTCATCCATCTTACGGTATCGATGACTTCGAGGTAGAAACCTCGGTGACCCATATACACGCTTTTCTTGGAATTGGCACCATAGACTCTCAGTCTCCTCTTCACAAATAGGACACGCTTTGGCTCCTTTCGTACTGTAACCTGCCAAATTACCAAGGGCCGGGAAATCATTTATGGTGCAAAATACCATAGCCCATAGGGTGAAATGCTCTCTTTTGTACGCATCCCACACGACGACCCCCTCATTCCACAATTTTACCAAATCCTCGATCAATGGTGCAAGGTACACATCAATATCATTTCCCGGCTGTTTGGGTCCCGAGATTAGTAATGACATCATGATATACTTTCGCTTCATGCACGACCAAGGAGGAGGTTGTAGATACACAATGAACCGGTCGCATCTTTGTGATCGCTCATGTTACCAAACGGATTCATTCCGTCGGTACTCAACCCAAATCTTATGTTCCTCATTTCGCACCAAACTCCTCATGTTTCCAATCGATGTTTCTCCATTGAGCCGAATCGGCAGGTGTCTCGACTTGCCATCTTCCTTTCGAGACTCGTAATGCCAGCGCAACAATTTTGCCTCTCTCGATTTGCAAACAACCGCTCAGACGGGAATGATGGGCAAGTACCACAATACCTTGGCGGTGCACCTTTAGTGATGACCTCTTCACCGTCGTTGCCCGGCTCTTCGCTTCTTGTCGTTACGCTTCTCCTTTTGTTTGTACCGGGCACACCGCAAGCCGGACAAGCGTCAGCAGCTCCGATGTGCGTTACGGTACAAGATGCAATCATTCGGACATGCATGTATCCTTTCTATTTCCATTCCCATGGGACATAGTAGCTTCTTCGCTTCATAAATGCTTGTTGGCAACTCGTTTCCCTCGAAGCAGATCCGATAGAAGAACTAGTAGTGCATTGAAACTTGTATCCGCCCAACGGTGTTTTGCCTTCGATTCGAACAATGCAAGGACCGAACCCAACTTTGGTGTATTCCGCTTTGCAACTTTGTGAACAGCGGTTTGGCATCGCTCTTCTATCAAGCTTTTAAACTTTTCAAACTCTCTTTCCGTGTAATTACCTCCACATCCCGCAACATTTGCTCCAAATTATCCTCCTCAAACATATCGATCGCAACTCGTCATCCGGTTCCACCGTATCTTCGTTGCATATCGGAGTGGTACTACCGCCTCCCGTGATGGATCCAACATGTGTAATTCCTCACGGCCACGTCGAATCGGTGGTCCTCAATTTGAGATGAGTTGTTAAATCTCCTCGATTGGTGCAATCAATGCAAGGACAATATATGAAGTTTACACCCTCCTCACCATGTCGCTCTTCGCAATTTTTTGAACTCCTTAACACCCCTCTCGAAATTCAGCACTCACACGGCTTTTCGATACATCCATTCCTCACGGTCCATCTGCAATGAAATTTCGCACAATAAATTAAGGAAAAAGCTGGAGCGACAACTAGCTATAGCTATTTTAAATATTGAGACATCATTTCAATTAATATTACCTTTGCAAAATAGTGGACGTGTTCCAAGATATATAAATATACTCACGATCGATACCTAGCTTCTTCCCCGGTTTAAAGCTTCCGCCAATTCCTTCATAAGAGACATAAATTTTAACATCAACAACGATATCAAATAATCTAATTATATAGCTAGTGCAAGAGCTTGCAAATCTTTCTACTACAACGAAACAAATCAAGGGTACCAACGATGACTCCTAATCTCTAAATAGGTTAGGTCCTAATCCCATTCGAGGATATATGGTTCAGGCAAGTTCCTAAGCCGTTGTACAACTCCAGAGAAAATTTCGGCAGCATCTCCCCGCTGTTCTCCAGATACACGTCTCGACAACAGGTCAAGAGGGGTGTGTATCCGGAGAACACCAGAGAGACGCTACCGAAATCTACTCTGAAGTTGCACAACACACCAGAACTTGCTCGAACTATATATCCTCGAATTGTCCAAAAACGTGGACAATTCGAGATCGCCATTATAAATATGCCCTTTAGTTCAGCATATTTATAAATAAGCACCCTCGAACGGGAGACGTAGGTTACGCCGCCTAAACTCTAATAACAGTTACCACATGATAGCAATAATAATTCCATATATATAAACAGGAGATCGCACTACAAAAATTAAATAGATATGCGCTTGTCAAATAAAGAGTGTGAAATCTGAAAGCACGTACACAATTCCAGTGCAACCTAAACTTTATTGATGACATATTGAAATTACCAGAGCAAAATTGAAGGGGTTGAAAGAATTGCTGCTCACATTTTGAAGAAAACCGCAATAGAGAGCAAAAAGAGGGGAATCTCCTCAAGATAGGGTTTCAATTTTGCCCTCTTAATACCCACCCATGAGGACTTCAAATTTTCTCACCCAACTATTGCTTCCAACCACACAATATGAGCTATTTTCTCGGGTGGCGGCGGAGAAATCTCCTCTGGAGCAAAAACAGAGAAGAGTTCAAGTCTTGAGTGGTATATATAACCTAGCGAGGCACATCGTAATCGGTTCTTTTCAAAAGCGATCTTGATGTGCACGGCCATCACTTTAGACATAAGCACGAGCACATCGAATCGGTTCTTTTTAACAAGTGATAGTGATGTGCCTTTATTATCACTATCGCTTCTATAAAAAGAATGATAGTGATAACCATGTGCTATCGTAATCGATTTTCTACTAAAAGTGATCTTGATGTGCACGGTCATCAGAATCGGTTCTTTTCATAGAAGTGATAGTGATGATCACGTGCACATCACTATCACTTCTATGAAAAGAACCGATAGTGATGATCGTGCACATCACTATCACTTTTTAGTAGAGAACCGATTCGGATGTTCCTGCTACATCACAATCACTTATAATCTCGTAACCGATCTCGATTATTACTAACACCTCTCCGAAGTTACTTATCACAATCGTTTTTTTCGAAAAACTTAAGAACCGATACAGATACAGTGATAGTGATGTGTCGTTCTGTAGTAGTGATAGGCCATCGGTCTCTTCTTGAGTGAGTTAAAGTGTAGACTTTATTTTCACTTAGAGCGAGCATAAGTAGAACCCAATGATTATTTATTAAATGGTATGCAGTACAAGAAAATAAGTTCACATACGATTTTAAGTTTGTACAAGTAATTGAAGGTAAAGTAGTAATTACACCATGTGGTATGGGAATAGAATAAAGTCCTTTTTTTAACTTAGCATATATATAATGCTTGCTTGATGTAGTTGGCAAGGAACTTCGATTGAAACTTAGCCATGGTCGCAAACACAATCTTGAGGTCGAAGAACTCAACTTGGTGTTGACCCATCATGGCTCGCTACCTCATTATCCTACAACTCATGTTGAATGTTAAAAAATATAATACAAAATTCTATAATAGTCATAGGCTCTTGCTGTATAGTGCGATGCTCACAGCATCCAGGATCGTACAGCAGAAATATCAATCACTTTCAGTCTGTACAAATGGAACAGTTTCTCAAAATTGGCTGGGAATGTCCCATCCTCGCAGTGGAAATATCCCTCTCGATATACCTCACATTGAAATAGATATGACGCTCGCCCTCATTTGCCTTGTCAATGTACCATCTATAGAGCAATCGAGTGCACAGATCTAGAGCATTCAATTCGTTGCTAAGCATATGGGGCTTTCCATGTACATATCCCTTATAATCTCGAGGGAGCTCTATGGCCTCTGTCAACTTTTCTTTCAAAACAAAAGAAGTCTCCGAGGTTGAGAAAATGGGCTTTTCATGTATTTCAAGGGGCGTTGTGGCCTCTATCAACTTTATCTTCTTGACAGAAAGAGTCACTGAGGTCTCCTATGGTTCTTTGGCTATTGTGCTAAGCCTTTTGCGCACTAGCTCTGCACTCTGCTTAGGAGTCGACTTGGACTGAAGAGTCATCATGGTGTGGGAGCAGAAGTAGGAGCAGGTACAGGTACGATAGGAACCTAAAAAGTATATGTATATGTAAGTGTTGCAGTACTAGAATGATTGAGAATATGCGGGGGATTTGTATCTTGAGTAGTATGACACCCGTCATGAGCTACTTGATGAACGACATCTGCACTTGCCCGAGAGTGGTGATATGTTCATTCGGGAGGAACTCCAGCACATGAGATAGGAAATCTTCGTGGATATAGTCCACCTACACCCTTATGTAGCCCTTCCCTAAAGGGTTACCATGCATCGTGTCAGTCTCCTTGCATAGAAATGCAACCCCACTCTAGCCTCAATGAGAAATCCATCTTCCATCACGACGAGTTGGCACTTGACAGGCGCCTATAAAAAGTATGCAACTTGATCAAAAATATTGTTCATCTTATTCTTGTATTTGTAAGTCAGAAACAATTATAACCTTCAGCTAGGGACCGACCTAATCATTTTTAGAAGCACAGCTGTTAGGGCGGGGCACAAGCCTTTCTATGAGAGGCAAGGCCATACGACCCTGACTATAGGAGATCATCACTATCACCTTGGCCCTCAGGCGCTCCTCACGTTCCATCATCTCCTCTCACATCTCTTCCTTTAGCTCCTCTCTTAGTGTGTCCTTGAGACACTCTGCACGTGCCTCTCATGATCTTGATCTGGCATTGGCGGTGTTCTCTTGGAAAAAGGACCTTTTCATATGCCCCACACCTGCAGCAAGCATTCGGCCCTTATGGTCGAACTTCCTGATCACCAAAGATAGGATGTTCTTCAACCTTTAGCTCTAAAAGATCCCCTACTCTTTCTGCTAGCTTACCTCCTCCTGTAAGAAAAGAGTATAAATTAGTTATAAAATACAACGGGAAGGGTCAACTACAATATACTAAGTTAGATGTCTTACGATGGTGGAGACGATCCGCGCAGTCGTGGAGTTTGGAACTACAAGCTGACCGTTGGAGATTTTCTTTGTCCTCGCTAAGACCCAGTTGCCGGCCCGCTCCTCACATATATGGGAGTAGGGCATCACCATCCCTGAGTTCTTACACTCCTTAGCTAGTCTCGCTCACTTTACCTTATTCCCTTCATAGTCGGTGGAACCGAGGTGGTGGGCATGTGAGTTCTGCCTCTGGATAGCGATATTCTTTTCTCTCAAATCCTCTACCTTGGGCATACTCTTCATCCTTGTGAGCTCCTCCCAAACATCGGGAGTCACAAATGGATACCTCTCGAAGGAAGCATGGCCTTTCAGTACATACTTATCATGCATGATAACCCTAAAGTGCCTCAAAGACACACCCATTCTCTTCAAGGCATACCACCTCGTATTGCTTTCATCTTCCTCTGGTATAATCCATTTCCCATTAACTTCATCTCACAACCGATTCTTCTGCTCAACGCTGACTTATTTCCTCCAGTCTTTTACCATGATCGGCAACTCTCTCTCCCTCACCAATTGGCTAAGAAAAGATTTGTAGTGCCCCTTATACTTGGGAGGACCCATGCAAACCCCTGTGGCAAAAAAAGTGGAGAACCTGTAGCGTTCTCCCTATGGCCCCTTTATTTGTTCTTTGGGCCTTTCTCACCTTACTTTGCTCCTCGAAATTTGTCACCTTATTCAGCCCCTCAGCAGCACCTTCTATTCTATTTGGCGATGAGCCAATGCTCTCTCCTTGCAATATTTTGAATATATGTGTGTGTGTGACATGGTCATATATTTCACATGAAAGAAAGCAATTCATAGCTATTATGTGGACTTGACAGTGAATCATGTAAAGCAATAGATTAATGGACAATTTATAGCATATAATTGTTCTAGCATATTGTAGAAAATTAACAGACTAATGGATGATAGTCTATCTATTGACCAAATAAGTACATACCCACGTTAATCCTAATATCTAAATAGGTTAGGTCCTAATCTCAATCAAGGATATATGGTTCAGATAAGTTCCTATGCTGTTGTGCAACTCCAGAGAAAATTTTGACAGCATTTCCCCGCTGTTCTCCAAATACACATCTCGACAACATGTTAAGAGGATGTGTATCCGGAGAACACCAAGGAGATGGTACCAAAATTTTCTCTGCAGTTGTACAATAGCGAAATTAGGAACTTACTCAAACCACATGTCCTCAAACTGTCCAAAAAATATAGACAATTTAAGATTGCTTACTTATAAATATACAATTTCAGTATATTTATAAACAAGCACCATCGAATAGGAGACGTAGGTTACGCAACCTAAACTCTAACATTGATCATATTATAGCAACAATAATGACATGTAAAATAAAAACCATTGTAAGAACATTGCTCATATTATGGCAACAATAAAGACAAAATTAATGGACAGACAATGTTGATGGTTATGTACAATAGACAACTAGAACACATCTCGCAGTAGCTGCATGCATGGGTAGCTAGAATTCTTTCATATGAACATTATATTAATGTGCTAGCTAGCTTCTAATGCCAGTGATATTTTTCTTTTCTTTACAGATGCACTCTGATTTTACATATGATTTTACCAAAGTAATTTGTGAAAATTTTTAACATAGTACCAAGTTTAAATAATAATTTGAAGACTTGGGCAATCGAAAACTGTGCATAGGTCAGAAAAATACCTATAATAGCAACCATCACCATATTCTTTTTTGATTCAGAAACTCATGTGTGAGCATTTCTTTCATTCACCTACCATCCAATGCATTTACTGAGCTCAAATCTGCTAAAGTTTATGCAAGCCCTATTAAGCTGCAGGTTGGCACAATCTATGTTTTGTGACTTTCTAAATATGAACAATGGGATCCTGAAATACAGCTCAGTTTTTACCCATGTCTTCTTATTAGTTGGTGTGATCGATAATTCAATAGGTTTCACATGGTTCTGCCTTTTTTTCAAAACAAATCGAATCTAAACAATTTGCCTTTGTTCGATTTGTTCATGACAACAACATAATAAAAGAAAGACATACAAACATGTTGAACTATACAAGTGATAATAGCTCATTTTTGCTCAAGTGATAATAGCTCTTTTTTGTTAACTGAAAATATGAGGAAAAATCTACACTTGTGCTATGAACAAAAAATGAGCTAGAATCCTAGTAAGTGCACCTAAGGAGCTCAAACCCTAGTCAGGGTCAGTCAGCGCCAGGTGGAGGTGGCGTCGCATTGGGGGTGCTGGGGTGCCACACTGGGGGTGGATGGGGTGCCACATCGGAGGTTGGAGGGGCACCATGCACAATCGGGGTCGTCACATGGTCGAGGTGGAGGGGTCGACACACGGCCGGTATTGTCGTGGTTGGGAGGTAGGGGCGGTGGGTTTGGGCAGGCAGGGGTAGGGAGCAGGGGGCGCGAGCACGCCCAGGGTGGGGTTAGGCAGAGGAGGCGAGCTTGAGGGCAGGGGCTGGCAAAGGAAGAATGGAGAATGGATTGAGCTCAGAAGAATGAAAAATGAAGAAATGAAGGAATGAAGAAGGGGCTCAGGCAAGTAAATGATAAACTGAAAGCATCACAATCGGTTCCTAGTTGGAACCGATTTTGATCTGAGATCTGTCGGTTCCAACTAGGAACCGACTGTGATGATTGCAATGTTGAAAGGCATATCAATTGCTTTTGCAATACTTGTGAGTACATAGCTATGAACTAATTTTGAGGGGTGGTCATGCTTTTAAACTTTTGCACAATATTTATAAAATCTATTTGAAGTGTCTTATGGCATGTTGTAATGATCAGCGTTCCTACTTATTGCTATTTAAAGGAACAAGATTACTTCCAAGTTTGAAAATTAATACACTCATTTCTCCATAGGTTGCAATAAAAACTAATGATATGATTGCATATATTCTCAAAATTTTTAATCCTAAGTTCTTGTTCATTGACAAATGCTATTAGCAATTATATACTAAGAACTACATGACAACATGATTCATATAGTCCAAAAGAAAAGGAAAAAAACTCTACATGAAAGACAAAATTGCACTATTATGTGACTTGTAAGTGACCAATCTCTGCTTTTCATTTATCATACAAGCTACCACTAGGATGTCATCAAATTTTTGGAAATTATTATTGACAAAGCCTTCATAATAATAGCAGAAGCGATTCAAATTGCAATATTGAAAGCATCTAGGCCCCAAATTAGTTTTAGTTTTGGTAATTAATGACAATCACAATTAAAGGATTAATATTTTCTTCGAGAATATTGAAAATAGGTTGGTTCTAGTCGTGGCACATGATAAAGCATGAAAATAGAGCGAAAGAAGATCAACGTGTCGAGCTAAATAGCAAAGATATAAAATTAAGGACCTTTTCATAGCTTTTGCCAATCTTAGTGTTTTGGAGAAAGATCGGATTGCTAGATTAGGTGCTGTACTATGAAGAGGAACTCTTGGCTAGTAGCTTGAAGTTTTAATTAGTGAAAATAGCTCAATTCGATGCTCATACAAAAGATCATTTGCATTTTCCTAAAAGTCCTTTGAAAAATCACTTTCCCTTCTTGCATTGTCAGCACTACCGCCATATGGGTGCAGTACTACCAAAGGGGTAGTAGTCTCGACCCATATGATCAGAAGTTATTTTATAGAAAGAGTGATTTTTGGTCATTTGCCCGACTGGCACTACAGCCCTTGAGGGCGGTACTACCACTTGGCTGGCACTACCGGACTCACATGGGTGATAGTGCTAGCCTACTATAGCAGCGGCTAGTCTGTCACTGCATTTAATGTTACAGTAGACCGTTAGACCTAAGGGTGCACTATCAGCCCTACATGGGCTGTAGTGCCAACTTTCCTGAGTTTTTTAGGGGTTTGGTAGCAATGACTAGAATTTTTGTTGGGGGATATAAATACACCCCCACCTACAGCATAGAGGCTCTCTTTGACACTTATTGCACATTCATGAGCTATTGCTAAGTTCTCTTCTACTCTAGAGCATCCAATTCACAATTGGAGAGTAGTTGAGTGAAAATCTGAAGGAACGAGATGGCGAACAGAGGGGGGGTGAATGGTCGCAAATAAATTTTCCCCCAAAATACTCCAACTAAAACCGAGAAAAGATCGCGCAAGGGAAATCGTGAAAAACCATAAAAACCGAACGACTAGACAACTATGTGCATCCCTAGCTTACAGGAATATTATCCATAAAATATGTGAGGGATTTTTCAATCACAATCCTGGTTGTCAAGTGTCCAAAAGAAAGAGGAATCAATTCAAATACTTCTTTTCTAAAAGAGATCAAGCCAAAACACAAAAGTCTCTTTTAGAAAAGCAAAAGCAGATATTTCCAGAATCTGTCTTTAATTTGAACAGGAGGTTGGTGGGTTTCTGCTGATCAAAAAATTATAAGAAATTTTCTCCCTATGAACAGATGAGTCGTGAAGCTCTCCACCAAAATTCAGATCAAAAATCCAAGTAGAAAAATCATCATAAATCTATGAACACAGACAGTCAGAAACTTCGGGCAGAAAATTTGGGGCTCGGTTTTCACTTCATAGCACCCAAACGGTGAAACCAGTGGACTCCAAACTTTTTCTACAGATGGGTATAGGAGTCCCGCACAATCTCCAATAAGAATCACTCAAGAATGATTTTTCTAAATTTTTCTAAAAATCAAAGACTAACTGCTGCGCGAAAAACAAGTTCTGGACAGAACTGGAACTTGAAAGAAGAGATGATCTCTACTCAATCAAAGAGTGCAAAAGAGATGTAAAACCATATGAACACACTCAAAACATCCAAGATCAGCATTTAGAAGGAGGGGAGGCAAATCCAAATTGCATGAATGTAGATTGCGGAAAGTAAATCGTAATGTAAATGCTGAATTTAAATTATAAAGTAAAGACATAATGTAAATGCTGAATTTAAATTCACAATGATGCAAAGAAATTTCTTTGTATTTCTGGTGGGAAGGTTTACAAAGCCTCACTTCATGTGGGCAAAGCTCAAAGGAGCAACTCAAACCTTCCAGGGGAGGAGGCCACCCCTCCACCCCTATTTATACAACTCTTGGGTCACCTACCACCCTTGGATGAGTCCCTCAACCCTAGGACACTCATCTAAGGGCTAGGATTAACCCACTCACACAGCCATGCAAGGCTAACCCAAAACCCACACACATACCGGTTTTCTTGCAGTTTTCAAAGCATACTACCTAGACCCGCTAACCTATCAACTAGACCGCAATCCGCGGCCCTCATTGATCCACGCGCATCTAGCTAGCATCATCTCCTTTTCTTATCTTCTTGGCTTGCCGGACTCCGTCTCCGGTCATCTTCCGCGATCTCCGACCGTCTGGACCTTCGACGCTCCTCGCCTAGTCCCGGTCATCCTCCGCCTCACCATGACCTAGCACCGTCGCCCTGCAACCATCAAAGACAAGGAAAAACCTTTCACATAGCAATGCCCACAAATATTTTCAATGATTATCCCACAATCATTAATCAATCATAATTAAGCCCAATGGTCGGTGCTCGCTTCGTGCCCAGGGCGGTAGCAGGAAAAAGCAACCAACACTCAAATTGCTTCAATTTGAAGATCCAATTCAAATCAAACTTAATTTCAATCAAACCAAGCTCAACACTTGTCAATTATTCATCACACACAAGGATAGACCCCACATGGTCTTTCAATCTCCCCTTGATGAGTATATTGACAAACACATGAAAAGGCATAAGTTTGAGTTTGAAGGAGAAGAAAAAAGCAATTTGAATGCAAAGCGAAACTCGGTCGAGAGAGAAGGAAATAATATCATGACCAAGTTGGCTAGAAAGATTTTTAGAGCAATATAAAAGAAAGAGCAAGTTTTCCACAAAAGCTCTAAAATATCAATAAAACTCACAATAAACACTTTCGAATATGCTTATGATCATAAAATTTGCAATTGTCACAAAGATCATAAGAATCAAGGTGGATTAAATTTTTCCTTTGAAGATGCCTTTTCTACATTTTCTCCCCCTTTTGGCAATATAGGCATCAATAAGTCAATTTTTTTTATCTTTTATCCCCCTTTGAATATGTATGCATGAGATGCAACCTAAGGAGCTTTGAAGATTATCCAATTGATCATAATGACAAGATATGACACCAAGCTAATCAATTTAGAAAATGACTAAACTTGAATGTCTCCAAGAACAAATTCATTTTGCTCACAAGCTTTGTTTACAAGATTTTATTTTAGCAAGATTTGAACAAGTGCAAAACTTAGCAAAAGTTTCAAAGCTAGAAGCAAACACCACTCATAGCATCAAATGGAAAACCTAGAGTTCAACCTACTCAACACTTTAGGGAATCTGGATGTGCATACAAGGTCCTTCGAGCTCATTTTCCATATAATGCAAATTTTGCCTTAGTATTTGAAAAGACATAGCGGGGTGCAAATGTTTGACATAATTTGCATTCTTTACCCACATATGTTTTTTGTTTATTTGCATTTTTCAAGAGTAATTGACTCATGCCATCTTCGACCATCTCAAGAAGAACTCTTAAGAGAATGGTCTTGGTCATACGATGCATTCCAAGTTCATCCCAAGTGCAATGGGAGGCGGTCTCGTGAATGCAAAGTGTTGAGATCAATTTTGCACAAAAGAGTCAATTTTTGTTTTCATTTTAGCACATATGAGCAATTTGAAGGACTCAAGTATGGATCAAGCTAGTTTCATCCAAGTTGCTATAGGGACTCTAGAGAACTCCAAAATTTCACAAATCATGGTAAATACCTCTAGAGACGAAACTTAGCAAGAAAAAGCAACATGTTTCATCAAGTTTTTCATTAAAACTTTCAATTTTCAAATTTTAACAAGCTTAGCATGATGGATGAACTTGGACAATTCGAGCTAGTGATTTTCTTCAAAAGATGTAGCAAGGTGCATTACATGAAGATTGAGTCAATTGCATAATAGACAAAGCTCATAAAACAAAAGAAAATGCGTCTATATGCAATGCATCCACAGTTCCCAAACTCCCCTCAACATGTGAATCAATTTTAAGCCCAAATTTGGTTCAAATTGAGTTATTAGCAAATTAGGCAAATGAGAAACTCAAGAACTCAATCGAAGCCAAAAATACGAGAAATGAGGAGAGAAAGATTTAGAAAGCGCAAACCTGGGTGACTATAGAGTATAGAAAAGATAGCAGAGAACACTAGGCTCAAACTCGCTCTCATCTTCCCCAATGATGACAAAGGAAAGCTAGCTCTCAAACTCGGCCGAGAGCAAACACAGACCCTGTCTACCCAGGGGGCCCAACACCTGCTAGACCTACAAGGCTGTGAGTGAGCTCAATCGAGAAGAAGAAGAGAATAGCATCCTAAAGCATAAGATGAGAGGTCCATGCCGAGGCATGCCAAAGTCTAGGTGAAGTGAACTCGAGAACTCTAGAAAATAAAACCCATAGCACCCAGAACAAGACAAAAGAAAGGAAAAAGCTGGAAGAAATTATATACATATAATACATAAAGTACAAACCACTCCCCCTCACAATAAGCCGTAAGGGCACACAACTCAAGCTCACTCCTCAAGGCAACAAACCTAGAGCTATCCAAAAGCTTGGTAAAGATATCGCCAACCGGTGGTCACTCTCCTGGCTGAAGCACTATGTCTCCTTTCTCCACATGGTCTCTAAGGAAGTGATATCTAATATCAATGTGCTTGGTCCGGAGTGCAGACTTTGGGTTCTTGGCAATGCAAATAGCGAAGTGTTATCACAGAAAAGTGGAACACTCTCTATCTCTAACCCAAAGTCCCACAAGGTCGATCTCATCCAGAGCACAGCTCTGACAATCGGCTGTGACAACATACTCGGCCTCGGCGGTGGATCAGGCGACTTGACCGCTTCTTAGATGACCAAGAAACAAGAGAAGTGCCAATGAATTGGCAAGTGCCAGAAGTGCTCTTCCTATCTATCCTCTGACCAAAGAAAGTCGCATCGAGAAAAGGCTCTAAGAGATAGACAAGAAGAAGAAGAGTACCAAATACCATAATCAATGGTAGCTCGAAGGTACTTGAAGATGCGCTTCACCGCCTGGCGATGAGAGACGCGAGGAGAGGCCTGAAATCGAGCGCACATACACACAGCAAAGTGTATGTCCGGCCGCGAGGCGGTAAGATACAAGAGGGAGCCAATCATGCTCCGGAACTCCTTTTGATCAGCAGGCTCACCATCCTCATCGGGCTCGAGGACGGCGAAGGTGGCCATAGGAGTCATCACGGGCTTCCCATCGGACATATCAAACCGTTTGAGGAGGTCCCGAGTGTACTTACCTTGGTGTAGGAAAGTACCCTCCAGTGCGCTTGATTTGGAAGCCAAGAAAGTAGCTCAACTCACCCATCATACTCATCTCAAATTCTGTGCTCATCACTTGAAAAAATGAGACACAAGAGACCGAGATGAGCCACCAAAGATAATATCGTCCACATAAATCGGGCGAGAAGGAAATGAGAATCTCGGTGTCGATGAATAGAGTTTTGTCTACTATACCCATTTTGAAACCATGGTGAGAAGATAGGACTTAAGCCTCTCATACCAAGCTCTAGGGGCTGCTTAAGTCCATACAAGGCTTTGGAAAGCTTGTAGACATGGTTCGGGTATTTGGGGTTCTCAAATCTCGGAGGTTGCTTGACATACACCTCTTCCTCAATGAAGCCATTGAGAAATGCACTCTTGACATCCATTTGATAGAGCTTGAAGCCACGGGATGCGAAAAATACAAGCGGGATTCTAATAGCCTCTAGTCTAGCTCTGAGGGCAAAGGTCTCCTCAAAGTCAAGACCCTCAACTTTGAGTGAAGCCCTGTGCAACTAGCCTAGCCTTGTTGCGAACGACAACCCCTTCCTCACTCTGCTTGTTTTTGAACACCCACTTGGTCCCAATGACATTATGACGGATGGGGCTCTACAAGCCGCCAAACTTTGTTCCTCTCAAAGTTTTCCAGTTCCTCATGCATAGCATTAATCCATGATTCATCGGATAATGCATGAGTAACATCCTTTGGCTCAAAAGAGGCAACAAAGGCAGAGTGAAGGCGAAAGAAGATAAGCCTAATTTTGGCGTGTCACCGCTCAAACAGATCACCAATGATCTGCTCGGTGGATGAGAACGTTGAATGTGGCGAGGAGGACCGAAGCGAGTGGCCTCTACCTCTTGAGGAGAAGAGGTAGGAACAGAGCCACTCATTGAAGGAGAGTCTGAAGGCAAAGGCGATCTTCTGAGGTGCGAAATGGAAGCAGGAGGCACCTCGGTGAAGAGGAGATGGATCGGTGGAACACCATCATCTCCATCATCCTCATCCTCTACAAAGATGGTCTCGGAGGGATAAGAAGAGCTCGAAATATCGGGTCTAGCACAGGCTAGCCTCATCAAAGGTCACGTCCACGGTCTCTATGATCCTATTCGCATCACAACTCCGGACCCTATAGCTACGAGAAGAAGTCGAGTAACCCGAAAAATACCATCGGAAGAATGAGACTCAAACTTATCTAGGTTACAGGACTTCAAGATGAAACACTTGCAACCAAAAACGCGAAAATGAGAAACACGGGCTTTCGCCCATACCTCAACTCATAAGAAGTGCGATGCAAATGTGCTCTCAAGAAAACGCGATTGGAAACATGACAAGCGAGCTATAGCCTCATTAAAACTTCCTAGGAGTACTGTACTCGTCTAGCATCGTCCTGGCCATCTCAACCAAGGTCCTATTCTTCCTTTCCACTACGCCATTTTGCTGAGGGGCGTATGGAGAGGAGAACTGATGCTCTAACCCAGACTCCACACAAAACTCTCAAAGTAGGAGTTCTTGAACTCGTGCCATTATCACTGCGTATAGCTCGTAATGCACCAGGAGCTCAATAGACAACCTACTAACAAATCCTGAAGTGAGAAAAAGTCTCATCCTTGAGGCCATGAAAAATACCCAAGAATACCTCGAAAAATCATCAACAATGACAAGGACATACCACTTCCCTCCTGCCGATGCAGCACTCTAGCCGGACCAACAAAGTCCATGTGTAAAAGCTGTCTGGTGCATCATCATCACTACGGTGATCGGAGGATGAAAGCGATAACCATCTTGCCATGTCGGCAGGAGAGCAAACTAAGTCTTTGACCATCTTGAGTTTGGGCAAACCACGAATAAGATCGCGGTACGCTAACTCGGTCAAATGATCAAAACCAATGTGACCAAGTCTCCTATGCGAGAAGGAGAGATCACGGGACTCGAAGCAATCAAACACCAAGAGAGTCTCCGGAAGAAATGAAAAATCAGCACGAAAGACTCTCCCAAATCTAGAAATCCCATAAACTAACTCTCCGATGAATCGAGGATTCTACAAGTATTACTCTTGAAGCTTACCTCGAAAGAGTCATCGATAAGTCAGAAACGAAAGCGATTGTATTGCGGTTTACTTACTAAGGCAACATCTTTAAGAATAAAACTTTCATTAATGCAGATGGTACCTTTTGCAATGACCCTACCTGAAGACGCATCCCCAAAGGTGATCAACTCATCACCGGGGCTCGGACTAGGAAGAGAACCAACGAGAATCTCCGGTCATATGGCGAGAACAACCGGAGTCAACAATCCAAACATCTCCCTTCCCCATCCGACGAACCTGATCAAGTCAGAAGAGAAGACTCAGTACTGGGATAAAGTGAAGACTTGGGAACCCAATACTGAATTACACGACGCCTCAAAGTACCAACCACAAAAGAAGAAGACTGGACTCTAGTGTCTCTCTGACGCTCAACTCTAACAAGATCAGAAGAAGCAGCTGTAGTGGAAGATCTAGGAGCTGTCACTGGTTTGGCCCGCCGTGGTGCAAAGGCTGGACCATCCCAATGAGACTGCCTAAATCTCCTACCCGAAAACACCTCACGCGCACGATATCTACCTCGACGGAAAAAGCGAGGAATATCAAGAGGACGGCGGAAAGATCGACCACGAGCAACTCGAACTAAAACTCGATGAGCAGCATGAAAACCGAGTCTGGATCTTGCCCAAAACAGGCGACTCTCTAACTTTGTCTAGAAGCGGTCGTGCCTTAGGAGCACTCGAGTCCGGGATGACCACGAATACCCTAAGTGCAGCAACACGCTCACGCTGGTGATCTTGGCGCGTCTAAAACAGAAATCTACTAGGTGACCATCCTTCTTCTGAAGGTGCATGTGTACTTTGCCTTGTTAGAGGCGAAGCAACAGAGAAGCATCATACGGTCGAAGTCCCATGGACCACACCGGAGACCTAAACACGTGGTGCTCACCGTGGGAGCAACCACAATCTCACCACTCTTGGAAGCACGCATTACAAGCTGAAGGCGGATCGCCTGCGTGCGTGCTCCAAGTAATCAAATCCTAGACCTTGATTGAATCGCTAACCTTGGTGGTCTAGAATGAGATTGAGCTTCTTCTTGCCTCCAACAAATTTCTCAAGAGTGCTCATGAGATACTCACACTCCGGAAGAGAGGCACAAGAAGAGCAAGGGAAGGAGTAGAAGAACGACGAAGAAGAGGATTGAACAACGCGTGCATATTGTTCCCTATACACGGCTGCCTCAAATTTGAGAGACTCACAGAAGCACAAGAAGCATTTCTAATTCTACCAACACTGGGCCTTTATCTTCTTCCTAAGCTCTGCGTGGACCTTATCCACGTCATCCTTAACCCCAATACACGAAAGCAATCATTATCGACTTAACTAGTAAGTCCTTAGCAAGTTCTTGCACTTGGCATTCAAAGCTTCATTATCAATTTTTAGTTGCTTCTGACCCTCACATGAGTGACTGGGTCCTTAGAAGCATGCAATTCAAGTTCATCATTTCTAGCGAAAAGCTTCCTAAGGTGACAACCCATGGCATCAATTTCAGCAAGTAGCTTAGGGCAATTTTCACAAGATGCGGTTGTGTGAGTATGAAGAAAACTATCATCAATAGGAATAGGATCAATAGAACATGTACTAGCATCCTTCGACCTAAGAGCCTCAAGATCGAAACCACACTATCATGCGGGGTCCTTAGGTTCTCCAACTCCTCAAGCAAAGCATCACAGAGAGTACAACTATCGAGTCTCGGGAGGAACATGATTTAAGTGAAGCTAACTCCCGAGACAATCTATCTACCTCCTTCTCTAACTCGTAACACCTCGACCTAGCCTTAGCATGAAACTTGCCTAATTCTGAAGGCATCATTTAACTCGTCGTAGGTGGGTACCTCATCCGTGTCATTTGTCATACTTCGAGTCGCTCACTTCAATGGCGCTGCCATGAAGCACATCTTAGGAGAAAATCGCCGCCTTTCTTCTCTTGCGGATCATCCTCGCCTTGTCCGCTCCATGTCTCCGTGTCGGAGAGGTTGATGTCGTCGAGGCGGCGAGGACGCGGTGGAAGAGCTTCTTGTTTTGGAGAAGTTGCGGTACTTCTTCTCGCGCTAGTTCCTGAACTGGAGGCTTCTTGTTGCGGTTCTTGTCGGTGTAGTCGTTCTTGCCCAAACCGCTGATGTCGTTCTTGCCCTTCTCCGGCTTAGAGGGGTTAAGCTCGAATGTGGTTGGGGCCACCACACTCAAGCGGTGATCATGCCACCTCTCTTCCTCTCTCTCACTCTCTTGTAAATATTGGAAAATTTTGACGACAAGAGCAAGTTCATTTTCTCGAAATTGTTCGAAATTTCATCGCTACATCGCAAAGAGCGGAGAGAAAAACCGAAGCAAAGTCAAGAAAATCGAAGAGGACCCAATGGGATCGGTGACCAAAGCCATCGACAGAGATTTCGTCTTCCGAGAGCGACATCAATCTCATGAGTCTTGAGGCGGAATAAAGCCCGTCAAGAGTCGAGTCGATAAATCGATGGTGTCCTTGATGGTGGTCACCTTCATCTCCCAAACCCGAAGGTCGAGTCACGGTCAAGAAATGCGAGCATTGTCCGAGTCGGTATATACAACCGATCGCTCGGAGTCGCTCAAAATCTTAGTAAACCGACCAAAGCACTCATCGAGACTCTCACCGGTAGCGTTGTTCAAATTTGTTGTACTCGGCTTGAATCGATCTGCCTCACGGTCTTGATTTGAGTAGTGCCCTCATGGTAAGCATCGAGGTTACCCAAATCTCGTGGGCGGAGCGAAGGTGAAAATCGATCATACTCACTGTAATTTGAGTCCTGTATGAGAATGTTCCTCGCCTTAGCATTTGCCTCAACGTCGACCATATTGCCGGCCGTGGCGTTCTCATCGCGAGAACCTCATATGGGAGCTTCACCTTCGCCATATCGGAAGCCTGGCGATGATGTATGACTCCATCAGGATTTCAAAAGGAAAATCAACACCGAGAAAAAATTGGAGGCTTGGTGGAATATTTGTCCGTCGCCATGGCTCTTGAGACCGGTCAAGATCTATAGAAGAGCAAAACCGGCTCTGATACCAATTGAAAGAACGAGATGGCGAACAGAGGGGGGGTGAATGGTCGCAAATAAATTTTCCCCCAAAATACTCCAACTAAAACCGAGAAAAGATCGCGCAAGGAAATCGTGAAAAACCATAAAAACCGAACGACTAGACAACTATGTGCATCCCTAGCTTACAGGAATATTATCCATAAAATATGTGAGGGATTTTTCAATCACAATCCTGGTTGTCAAGTGTCCAAAAGAAAGAGGAATCAATTCAAATACTTCTTTTCTAAAAGAGATCAAGCCAAAACACAAAAGTCTCTTTTAGAAAAGCAAAAGCAGATATTTCCAGAATCTGTCTTTAATTTGAACAGGAGGTTGGTGGGTTTCTGCTGATCAAAAAATTATGAGAAATTTTCTCCCTATGAACAGATGAGTCGTGAAGCTCTCCACCAAAATTCAGATCAAAAATCCAAGTAGAAAAATCATCATAAATCTATGAACACAGACAATCAGAAACTTCGGGCAGAAAATTTGGGGCTCGGTTTTCACTTCATAGCACCCAAAAGGTGAAACCAGTGGACTCCAAACTTTTTATACAGATGGGTATAGGAGTCCCGCACAATCTCCAACAAGAATCACTCAAGAAGGATTTTTCTAGATTTTTCTAAAAATCAAAGACTAACTGCTGCGCGAAAAATAAGTTCTGGACAGAACTGGAACTTGAAAGAAGAGATGATCTCTACTCAATCAAAGAGTGCAAAAGAGATGTAAAACCATATGAACACACTCAAAACATCCAAGATCAGCATTTAGAAGGAGGGGAGGCAAATCCAAATTGCATGAATGTAGATTGCGGAAAGTAAATGCGTAATGTAAATGCTGAATTTAAATTGCGTAAAGTAAAGACATAATGTAAATGCTGAATTTAAATTCACAATGATGCAAAGAAATTTCTTTGTATTTCTGGTGGGAAGGTTTACAAAGCCTCACTTCATGTGGGCAAAGCTCAAAGGAGCAACTCAAACCTTCGGAGGAGGCCACCCTCCACCCCTATTTATACAACTCTTGGGTCACCTACCACCCTTGGATGAGTCCCTCAACCCTAGGACACTCATCTAAGGGCTAGGATTAACCCACTCACACAGCCATGCAAGGCTAACCCAAAACCCACACACATACCGGGTTTTCTTGCACGGTTTTCAAAGCATACTACCTAGACCGCTAACCTATCAACTAGACCGCAATCCGAGCGGCCCTCATTGATCCACGCGACATCTAGCTAGCATCATCTCCTTTCCTTATCTTCTTGGCTTGCCGGACTCCGTCTCCGGTCATCTTCCGCGATCTCCCGACCGTCTGGACCTCCGCGCTCCTCGCCTAGTCCGGTCATCCTCCGCCTCACCATGACCTAGCACCGTCAGCCTGCAACCATCAAAGACAAGGAAAAACCTTTCACATAGCAATGCCCACAAATATTTTCAATGATTATCCCACAATCATTAATCAATCATAATTGCGCCCAATGGTCCGGTGCTATCGCCCCGGGCCGGTAGCACTAGGAAAAGCAACCAACACTCAAATTGCTTCAATTTGAAGATCCAATTCAAATCAAACTCAATTTCGAATCAAACCAAGCTCAACACTTGTCAATTATTCATTACACACAAGGATAGACCTCCACATGGTCTTTCAAAATCAAGTGTGTACATTTAATTGAGCCATTTAGACACTTGACAAGCCTTGAGTAATTATCAAAGTTTATTACTCTTGAAGGTTGATGTCTCTTAGACGACTTGGAGGCGTTCATGCTCGGTGAGCTTCTCGATGGAGTTTGTGAGAAGCCCTGGCAAGCTTGTGAAGGCTAGAGTTTGCCTACTCTGAGAGGGGAAGAACTACCAAGTGATCGAGAGAGTCTCAAGTGTGATTTGGAGTTGGCTTGAAGTTGATCAAGCTTCCTCAACTTGAATTAGGGGAGACTAGCAAGTTTCTAAGACCACGAGATAAATATTCATGTCATTTTCCCTTTTGTGCTTTGAATTTCTAATTTTTGTGTGCAATTTACATTCCTAACAATTTTAGTATATTGATCTTCTGCATAGGATTGTACTCTTGCCTAGACTTGGATAGTTGGTGCATTTAGTGAAGCATAGAGAATTTAGGTTTTACTTGTCAAAATTGTAATTCTTGCTTCGATAATTTATTTATTGCAATTAGAGCCAAATAATTTTGAAAACCTTCTATTCACCCCCCTCTAGTCGGCTTTCCTTGATCCTACAAACATACCCATATACTTATGACCCTTTATTTACAATACAAATAATCAAAACACATAGCATTATTTATATTGACGTAGTCCCTTTATTTACAATACAACCCTTCTTAATGATCTACACATATGTAATTTGTTCTATGTGTTTTGTCATCACCGCTAAGATATGCCCCATCTGCAAACAAAGGTATTTCATCGAATCAGTTGTACTATTTTTCATCGACGATATTTTCAACTCCAACGATCTACCTCTTACCATGAAGGACGACGTGCAACCTCGAATTGACCGGATCATGCACATAAAAGACTTGATTTGTATTGCTTCATAAAGATAATTGGTTCATTTTTGTATGCGAGTCTATTGAGATCCACAAGAGTAAAACCTCTCTTGTTGACCTTCACTCCATGTGGAAGTCCCACCTACTTACATTGGAACAATAGAACTTGGTATATTCCATAATCGAGTTCTCAAATTTCTTCGATCATCCCGTAGTAGGAGTTTATTATGGTTGAGGATCCTCTTTTCGAGTGGTCATTGGACAAAGTATCTATGCTCATATCATTGTTTTGGACAGTACTCTTTGCATCTTGACTTTCAGTGTAAAATGTATAACCATTAATATCGTACCACTGACATGTCTGTATATTAAATCTTAGTCTGTCAGCAAACCATTTGACATCTTCACCGATAGAGAAATTTGCCTTTTCTTCGAACCACGTGTGGAATCGATCGATGTGTTCTCGCATGATGGAAAGCTCATCCATATGTGGATTCTCTTCCCCTAATATCAACTTGTAATGTTCGATGTATGGATGAACTTCTGCACTGTGTTGTAAGACTGTCAAATACGCTTTGTAATACATATTAAACCATGGATTCATTAGTTTGGACCCAACGGTTCTTTTGCCAGCTAGTCTGCCCTCATAATGAGATACAGGAATACCAATTGTTTGTCTTTTACTTAGATAGTCTACGCAGAACTCAATAACATCTTCAGTCCCATAACCTTCAACAATACTACCCTCACGCATGACTTTAATATACATATGTACCTCTTGAACGGATACATATAACATAGGAATACAGGTCCACATATCTTAATCTCTCTAACAAGGCAAATAACGACGTGGACCACAACGTCGAAGAACAATAGGGGAAATACATCTCAAGCTGACATAGAATCTACACCACCTCACTTTGTAAGTTGTCTAGTACATCAGGATTAATAACCTTGTAAGAAATCACATTAAAGAAATAACGTAGCTTCCTGATTGCCAACCTGACATCGTCTGGTGGAATATTTCTGATTGCAATAGGTAGCATTTAGGTCATTAAGACAAACAGTCGTGAGACTTCATACCAATCAACTTTAAATCATCTATGGACACAAGTTTCTTAATATTTGTGGAGTAGCCCGATGCAACTTTAATACCTTTGAGACACTTGTAGAGGTCTTTTTCTCCATATTAGACAAGGTGTAGCATGGAGAGGGGATGTACGGACCTTTTCTATCCTCCTCTATCACTGCAAGTTTGGGCCTGATTTCCATGTAGGCCATGTCATGGCGAGCATTCACACTATTTTTAGTCTTCCCAAGTATGTTCAGCAGAATACCAACCAAAATATCACAGACATTCTTCTCAACATGCATGACATCAATGCAATGCTGGACATCTAACTTCTTCCAGTATGGTAAGTCCCAAAATATTGACCTCTTCTTCCAAATGGTTCTGGGATGAACATATTTACAGCTCTTTCCATACTGAACATTGATATCCTCCACATGTGAATATACTTGCCTTCCACTCATAGGCTGTAGAGTCGAACAAACTTTCTTCTTCCTATCAAATTTATCATCCATCTTACAGTATCGATGATTTCAAGATAGACACCTACAGTGACCCGTGTACACAGTTTTCTTAGAATTCGGTAGCTACAAGCTCTCAGTCTCCTCTTCACAAATAGGACACACTTTGACTTCCTTCGTACTGTAGTCCACCAAATTACCAAGGGCTGGAAAATCATTTATTATGCAAAATATCACACTCCATAGATTGAAGTTCTCTCTTTTGTATGCATCCCACGCCGCGACCCCTCTCATTTCACAATTTTACCAAATCCTCAATTAGCACACTAGGTACACATCAATATCATTTTCCAGATGTTTGGGTCTCAAGATTAGCAATGATAGCATGATATACTTTCGCTTCATGCACAACCAAGGAAGGAGATTGTAGATATACAATAAAACTGGCCAAGTGCTGTAACAACTGCTCATATTACCAAACGGATTCATTCCATTGGTACTTAATCTAAATCTTATGTTCCTCATCTCGGCATCAAACTCCCCATGTTTTCAATCAATGTTTCTCCATTGGGTTGAATTAACGGGGTGTCTCTGCTTGCCATTCTTCTTTCGAGATTCATAATGCCAATGCAACAATTTTACCTCTTTGAGATTTGCAAACAACCGCTCTAAACGGGACATAATGGGCAAGTATCACAATACCTTGGCTAGTACCCCTTTGTTTACCTCTTCACCATCATCATCTTAGCTCTTACACTTCTTGTCATTACGCTTCTCCTTTTATTTGTACCGGGGTACACCACAAACTAGACAAACGTGCAATTCCTTATGCGTGTTATGGTACAAGATGCAATCATTCGAACATGCATATATCCTTTTTATTTCTATTCTGATGGGGACATAATAGCTTCTTCACTTTATAAATGCTTATGGACAACTCGTTTCCTTTTGGAAGAACATCCGATAGAAGAACTAAAAGTATATTGAAACTTGTATCTATCTAATAGTGTTTTGCCTTCAGTTCGATCAATGCAAGGACCGAACCCAACTTGGTGTGTTCCACTTTGCAACCTGAGAACAATGGTTTGGCATCATTTTTCATCAAGCTTTTAAACTTTTTAAACTCTCTTTCCGT
This sequence comes from Guadua angustifolia, assembly GCA_036346375.1. Taxonomy (NCBI): domain Eukaryota; kingdom Viridiplantae; phylum Streptophyta; class Magnoliopsida; order Poales; family Poaceae; genus Guadua; species Guadua angustifolia. The sequence goes on from CM070519.1 coordinate 29,131,935, forward strand.
GTAATTTTCTTCCATATCCCGCAACATTTGTTCTAAATTGTCCTTCTCAAACATATCATATTGCAACTCATGATCGGGTTTCAGCATGTCTTCGTTGGATACCAGATGGGTAGTACTTGTCTCTATATGATGGATCCAATACTTGTAATTCCCCACGAAGCCACGTCGAATCAAGTGGTCTTTAATTTGAGCTGAATTGTTAAATTTCCTAAGATTGGTGCAATCAAAGTAAGGACAAACATGCAGTTTACACCCTTCTTCATCATATCTTCTTCTGTAATTTTTTTGAACTCCTTAATACCCCTCTGAAATTCAGCACTCTTATGGTTTTTTTAATACATCTATTCATCACGGTCCATCTGCAATTAAACTACGCACACTAAATTAACAAAAAAACTTAAACGACAACTAGCTAGCTTTTTCAAATATTGAGACATCATTTAATTACCTTTTACAAAATAGAGGTCGGATTTCAAGATATATAATTTTACTCCCGATACCTTCTTCCCTAATTAGGAGCTTTCAATTCCCTAATCAGGAGGCATACATTTAAAACATCAACAGTAATATCGAATTACCTAATGCAGTAAGCTTACAATTCTTTTAGCTTAACTGAAAAAATAAGGGTGAAAACATTAACAAAGTTGAGGAATTAAATGATCTTAAAAAAACGTCTATCTGTTGACCATCTAATTAAGTACTAATGATGACTCCAAATCTCTAGTTAGGTTAGATCCTAATCCCATTCAAGAATGTGTGGTTCGAGCAAGTTTCTAAGCTATTGTAAAATTTCAGAGAAAATTTTGACAGCATCTCACCGTTATTCTCCAAATGTATTTCTCGACAATAAGTCAAAAGGGTATGTATCCAGAGAACACCAAGGAGTTGTTGCTGAAATTAATTTTCTTCATAGTTGTACAACAGCTAGTAAGGGACTTGTCCGAACCACATATTCTCGAACTGTCCAAAAAATATGGGCAATTCAAAACTGCTTGTTTATAAATATACCATTTCAACATATTTATAAATAAGCAGCCTCAAATTGGAGAGGTATGTTATGTAACCTAATTTGTAATATTCATCAGATTACAACAACAATAATTCTAGATTAATATGAGAGTACTAAAAAGCAAATAAATGGATGTGTGTTTGTGAAATAAAGAGTGTAAAATCTGATAGGATACACGTAATTCCAGTGTAACCTAAACTCTCTTTGCGACATATCGAATTACCTAGTGCAAGATTGAAGGATTTGAAGAAATGCTTACCGTTTGAAGAAAACCACAAACGAAGAAAAATTGAGGGGAAATCTCCTCAAGCTAGGTCATCAACTTTACCCTCTTAACACCCATCCTCAAGGATTCTATAATTTCTCACCCAAGTATTGTTTCCAACCAGAGTATGTTGTTTTTTAAGGCGGTGGTAGTTCTTTTGCCTCTAGAACAACAACAGAGAAGAATTTAGTCTGAGGGTATAAATAATCTAACAAGGCACATCATAATCAGTTCTAAGAAAAGAATCAACTGTGATCTATGATGCACATCACAATCGGTTCTTATACATGGCACATCACAATCGGTTCTTATTTCAGAACTGATTGTGATGTGCCGATTGTGATTATTATTAACACCCTTCGAAATCATCTATCACAATCAGTTTTTTATAAAAAGTTAGGAACCGACCCAGATGAAGCGATAGTGTTGTACCATTCTGTAGTAGTGTCGGATACATGAGAGGCTTGGCGGGAAGTCATTGGGGCCACGTGGAAAGCGTGAAGCATGGTGATACTTCGAGGAGAAGGAAGACCGATCATTAAGGCAAATTGGTAATTTATTCAATACCGGTGGTCAAGGCAGTTTGGAAAACTGTGACGGTAGCCTAAATGGTTTAGGTCATGCCAAAGTAGAGTTGAACACAAATTTGTGTTCGCGGAGTGGATTTGGTGTCAATATAATGACCACTTTGAGAAGCATGCTTGTGTCAGTGAAAAACCCATTAAGAGTGTTGGGTTTCGAGTTAGCCCATATAAGAGTGGATGGTATCTACCTCAATGTCCAAGTTTAAGGTTAAGATTGGCTCCACTATATAAGGAGATGTAGTGGGAGGTAAGAACTTAAGCTCTTAGACTTAGTCACTAGAGAGGTTTATGTTTCCCACAAGATTTTTGTATTCATGTGTAGGTGTGTGACTGCTCTTTGGGAGCTTTGCCCTCAAGTGAGAGGATTTGTAATCATTCATCTTGCTCTGAAATAAAGATCAAATTCGACTTCAAGCTTTTGCCTCAAGTTTTTTATCTTCTTCTTTCTTTATTCTTGATCTTTTCTTATGGTTCCTTTCTTGCTTGATCTTGTGCTGCTAAGGATGAATGATTGATAAATGTATTCTCTGTTTATCTCCTAATCATCTAGTCAAGTTTCATCTTGATCATCCAAGTTTCTTCAAGAAACCGGTTTTTTTGTTGAAAAGAAAGATTTTGAGGTAGATCTTGATATTGGATATTTGGGAGCAATTTCTTTTGTGTTCTTGTTTATTGAGATATGTGGGACGATATCTAAGATTACCTTGATTATTAAATCACCACGAGTAAGCTCAAGGTGAAGTTTTAGTTTTTAACTCGATTTTGGTGCAACCTTCGGTATTTTTGAAAAAGGTCAGAACTTTAACATCAATCATTGCTATGGAAGGTTGGAATATGTTATTGACATCCTTAGAAAGGTGCATACAAAGTTTCATGAGTTTTGGATCATTCAATCAAAAGTTACGTCAATTCTTGTTTTGAAATCATGCTTTACATACCTGATTTTATTGTTCATAACGGTAGTACCGCCCTTACATGGACGGTAGTATCGGTCTTGGGCTAAAAACTCTAAAAATTGATTTTTCTACTTCCATTTGATATCTTGGGGTTTTGGCTTAGTTTCTTTAAGGGTAAAATTTAATTTGTTACCATTCACCTCTTCTCTAATCACTATTTCCCGTCATTCAATTTATTATCAACAAGGAAACTTCCGTATCCTTATATTTTTATAATTTTTTACTGACATATAATTATGAAAGGTAATTGTTAAAAGAGTGCAACGGAGACCGAATCATGTTACGACGAATGAACATATATGGAAGAAATACTCAAATGTTCGCTCGACCATCTGGACTTAGGTGTACATGCTAATCCAACGTGGAAGGAGGTTTGGAGGCAACAAGTACCACCAAAGGTACATGTGTGTTTGGTGGAGGGTTTTGCATGTTTTCCTGCCAACTAAGAAAGCCTTGAACCAGTGCCTTATTGAACAAGATGCAATCTGTGCAACTTGTGGAGCACGAGAGGAAACTATTTTGCATGTGTAATGTGGGCGATTTGGTCAGCTCGTAAATCGTAATGACAAGAAGCATGGAAATATGCCTCTAAAGCTAGACCAGATTACTCGCTAGGCACAAGAGAAGTTTCAATGGAGATCGCGCACCAAATAGTACCAAAGGAGAGGCTAGAAAATACTGAAGTAGAGAAGTGGGTGCTTTTGAGTGGCCTTACTATGCCTCTAAATAGTTTATTTTTTCAATCCAATGGATCATCCGATAGTAAATTAGTAGAAATATCTTCAACAAATTATAGTTAGATCTGATTTTTACTACCTATCATATACTACTGGTATAAATTATAATACATTGTAAAGTTTATCTAATATTACACCCGTCTTTTTGGCTCAATACATTCAATTAGATCTATTTTGTATTAACGAATTGAGCTATGTCCGTCCTCAAAAAAATATATAAGAGATGACATCTATTTGTAATCTTAGGTAGCATTTCATAAGTTTGCTATATATAATTTCATAACAACTCCCCCCCCTGGGGGCCTGTCACTAATTTTGACATCTTAGGAAGAAACTCGAAGGTTTAATTCATTGTCAGCCATTGTTTCCTAACTCATAACTCAATTATTTTATATGAGTACTGTTATAATCTAATACCCCTTCTTATACACAGCAGCCCTAGGATTAGATCAGAGTTTTGTGAGATAAGGTACGAGCGTGTAAAGTCTCAAGAATGAAGTAGATGAATCTTATAGAGAACCAAAATAATTATGCTAAAGCAACCCCAACAAGATAGAGATTTGGACAAGCCGACCGTAAATTCTTTAAGCACAACCTCAAAAGAGACAAGGAATTGTTGCTCTCTCATAATCTCTCGAACCTTTTAGGACCCTCGAATCTTTGCTCTATAAAAGAATCTAGTGGTAAAGAATAAACTAGCCTCTAATCCTCTTGTGCATCTTTTGCTCTAGATGAGTTGGCTTGTAGTTTTTTAGTTGCTTGGGTTCTTCATGACCACCTCTAGGTTTATATAGCATCCCTAGTTCTCCTCTAAAGCGAATAGGAATCCTACTCTAATTAGAATTCATCTAGCACACCTTTTCAAATCTTAAAATGCTAGATATTAGTCACCATATTTAACAATCGTCACTTTGACTCTTATCCATTGAAGCCATTATGCTCCTTACCTTTACCGTAATGTGCGTATTGGTGTTCGGGCTTAACCTCCTGAACCCTCTACCTGAGATCACTTTCTTTGTATAGTTTGGTTAACCACACCTTATGTTCATATAGCTCTCCATGCCACAGATTTGTACTGTCTCCGAGATCCACCTTCTCGATGGTACTGCGTGGTTGGTCCTCCATGTCTTTCTTCTTCCATCAGTTTGCATCTTCGCTTTTAGGTCTGTTAGATTTTGCAACTATCTTTGTAGTTCCGTACATAACTGCAATTGAGATTTAATTGCCTACCATTGACGACACTGTTTCCTTCTCCTGACCAGAATTTTTTCAGACCTCTCATTGATTGCCCTTCTTTTAGGTTTACCCATCAATCGATATCCTCTGTTACTCCATATATTTTTTTATGATTACCTACCCTTTGCAAGTAACTCGCATGACTCTACCTCGAATTGATACTTCACCGCCTTTGAGTTCAAGCGACCTCATAGATATTAGATTCTTCTTTATGCTAGGAACATACCAAACTCTTGTTAATGTGTGATGTGCTCCATTATACATCTCTAATGTAACTGTTCCCACCTCAGCAATTACATACTCATTACAATCATCCAAGTGAATAGTTCCATGCGTCAGACGTAGAGATCCTTTGTCAAACATCTCCCTTGCCGAACATATATGGAAGCAACAACCTAAATCTAATATCCATCCATGAGAAATACCTGGTAGATTGACGACAAATACATTCAAATCATCTTTTGCTACCTCCATTGAGCATACACCCTTCATTTGCTTCAAACTCGAACAGTCCTTTATCATATGTGTAACACTCCAGCACCTCCTATGCCTAGAATGTCACCACAACATACAGGAGTAACAATTAAACAACATCATAAGACTACATTTCAGCAAATACACTAATATCCTAAATTAATTCCAGCAACAAGAATTCTCTCCAAATAAAATTTAGGCAACAACTAGGACAAAATTGCAAGGAAGGATAAAGAAAGACAACATTAACGACACTCAACCGACGGATAATCTGATTACATGATAGAAATAAAGACCGCAAACCATATTAACAAAACATAACCACAATGACGAGCCACCACTCCATACAATACTTTAATGAGGCATAACCAATGAAAACCAAAAACTCCTTCTCACGAGTCCGAAAGTGTTATTTTAAGTTTAAGCATGCAATTGTCTAAGTTTATTGATGTCAAGTGAAGTGAAGTGATGGTGCTACATTCCCTTCCCTTATGCCGATCTCAAGGTACCTAAAAAACATTTAAATAAACAAGTATGAGTCCTAAAACTCAGCAAAGTACATCGTATAACCATATTATCACATATAAAAAAATTGGATAACATAAAACATAACATGCTTTCAAACATATATAAGAACTCATAACTTTAATATTTGACACTGACCACTCTTTCGTGCAATGCAGAATGTGATATGCTCATTGCCATCTCACAGCTCATATCGGTATAGCTAAGTGCACACCCGTCGGTGTGCACCCTCTCATTCCCATCTATCCTGTGGAGGAGCATACCGAAATAGGTCTTTTATGCTCACCATAAGTGAGACATAGAGGCCCACACAGGTCACCTCTTCTATCATGAATGCACATATGCAAATGACATGGATTATTTGCATGTTGCATCTTTCCATCATTAACATAAACATAACCAGCACCTAAACAGTGATAGTAAGGCATATCAAACATTTAGGACAGCTAGGTATCAATTATCTATTCACATCAAAGAGTCATCTAAATTCATCCTCATATATAATGCACTTGCCATAACAATATGAGGAGCTGAGTGGCATGAGGTTGAGGTCACTCCCAAGGCACACCACCTGATAGGCAATCAAATAGCCATAACTTTTAAACTATCCAACCAAAATTCATGATCTTGGTCTCTAAATAAATTTAAGATGATGATCTACAAATTTTTCAACAGCCAACCCCTCTGAAAATGAGTCTAAGGTCCATGAATTTCAGCCCTAACAAAGAGATCTGCACTGCCCGAACCTAGATCTCGCCCAGCACAAAGTTTTCCCAAGATCTAACTAATCACATCCCCAAAGCAAGGGATTCTAATGAGTCAAATCCAGAATTTCAGAGCCCTAGATACACCAAAACATTCTAGGAATATCATACCTTTCCGATGATCACTAGATCGATAACGAACACGGGACCCTTCCCTCGGATCACGCGAACTAATCCTCGCCTCGTAGCCCAAACTTTCCAACGCAAGCACCAAAGAATGCAGCCACCAGGGTAACAAGGCTACAAAGAAGGAGGTAGAGGGAGGTTCCCTGGGAGGAGGAAGGCGCGAGGATGGGGGTAGGAGGGGAGGGAGCCATCTGGATGGGAGGGGAGGGGTGCTACTAGTGGGAGGGGAGGGAGGTGCGGCTGGAGGGAGGGGAGGGGAGGGCTAGGGTTAGGGATTCCCCCTCCCACATGGGCCAAAACTAGCCCAAGGTGGCCCACGATCAGCCCAACACAAGAAACCAACCCCTAAAAGCTCGCAACAGCCCACGACAAACCCCAAAAGCAGCCCACACTAGTTCAAATCAAATTTGGATATTACATTCTTCCCCCCTTAACAGGATTTGACCCCAAATCTGAGCATGCCACTAGGCAACAACCAAAAACAACAAGGCAATTGAATCTCATCACATATCTGAAGTGAACAATTCGTGATACTTTTCACGCATGTGAGACTCCAACTCCCAAGTCACTTCCCTCTCAGTCTGATGCAACCACAAAACTTTGACAAACTTCAAGGTTCTATTTTTCAACACTCGCTCATAATTCCCCAGGATTCGCACTGGTCGGGACTTAAAAGTGAGATTCCGATCAATCACCAATGGCTCAAGTGGAACAACCAGTTCTGAGTCATACAAATACTTCCTCAACATGGACATGTGGAACACATTATGCACTCCTTGCATAGAACTAGAAAGCTCCAATCAATAAGCCAATTTTTTAACTCAAGCGACAATAGGGAATTGCCCAACATACCTTAGGCTAAGCTTCCCTTCAGTGCCAAAACGAACCAATCCTTTAGTGGGAGACACTCAGAAGCACACTATCACCTGCCGCAAACTCCAAATCTCGCCTCCTCACATCAGCATATCTTTTCTGTCTACTCTGAGCTGTAAAGAGGCTATGCCTCACCTCGGCCACTCGATCAACAGTTTACTAAACCCAATCAGGGCTAATAATTGCTCTTCCCCTACTGCATCCCAGCATAGGGATGATCTACACTTCCGCCCATAAAGCACCTCAAAAGGAGCGGCCTGAATCTTGCATCGTAGCTGTTATTATAAGCAAATTCAGCAAAGGCCAAATAATCTTCCCAACTACCCTTTTATGCCAAAACACAGGATCTAAGTATATTCTCCATGATCTGAATGGTACGCTCAGATTGATCATCAATTTAAGGATGGAAAGCGGTGCTAAGACGAAACTGTGTGCCCAAAGCACTCTGCAAACTCTTCCAAAACTTGGAGACAAACTTTGCATCACGACCAGAAACAATTTTCTTAGGCACACCATGCAGTCTCACAATTTCTCGCACATAGATAGGAGCCAACTCGCTCACTGAATTTGTCATGCAGATGAGAATGAAGTGAACAGACTTGCTGAGACGGTGCACAATAACCCAAATAGCATCCTTTCCTCACTGAGTACGAGATAAGCCAACCACAAAGTCCATAGATATATCATCTCAAGGCTAAATAGGAACTTCCAAAGGGTGCAACAGCCCTGTTGGTCGTTTATGTTTGGCCTTCACCTTCTGAAAAATCTCACAAGATGCTACATAATGAACAATATCAACCCTCATCCTTTTTCCACCGGAAGCTCTTTTTCAAATTCCGATACATTTTGGTCTCACCAGGATGAACTATATATGGGGTATGATGAGCCTCTTTTAAGATGTCATCCTTAACTTAAGACTTTTGGGGAATACAAATGCGGCATTTAAACGGTACAACACCAACTTCATCAATACTGAAATCCCTAATTTTGCCCTCAATAATGCGCTTCCTCACTTGTTGCAGCAACCGATCATGCTGTTGTGCCTCACGCACACGTTTTGGAATTGCAAACTCCAGAATCAACCGTGTTTCAGCTTGCACAATGCCCGCAAAGCAAAAAGTGACTCCCATGCACTCAAAATCAGCAATGAGACTCTCAACAATAGGAGGTGTCGCCTTGCGACTAAGTGCATCAGCCACAACATTTGCTTTGTTTGGGTGGTACTGAATTGTGAGATCATAGTCTTTTATCAATTCTAGCCACCTTTTTTGTCTCAAATTCAAATCTTTCTGAGTGAAGATATACTTGAGGCTCTTGTGTTCGGTGAATATATCACAAGATTTGCCATACAATGCCTCAAAATTTTCAACGCAAAAACCACTGTGGCTAGATCAAGGTCATGGGTGGGGTAGTTTTGTTCATACTTCTTCAACTGCCGTGATGCATAAGCAGTCACCTTACCCTCTTCCATAAGCACACAACCAAGACACACTCGAGAAGCGTCAGAATATACTGTGAAGTGCTTTCCTAGCTCAGGGAGGGTGAGAATAGGAGCAGTCACTAACTTGTCCTTCAAGGTACAGAAACTGCGCTCACAATGAGCAGTCCACTAGAATTTCACACCTTTCTGAGTCAATTGGGATAGTGACTTGGCAATAATTGGGAAATCTTAAACAAAGCGCCGGTAGTAACCAACTAAACCAAGAAAACTCCGCACTTGTTTAACATTGGAAGGTCTCTCCCAACCCACGACAGTAGAGATTTTATTAGGATCCACAGAAATGCTTTCTTAGTTGATAACATGGCCAAGAAAACCCACTTCAGAAATCTAGAGTTCACACTTTTTTAACTTTGCAAATAATTGGTTCTCCCTCAAGATATTAAACACAAGCCTTAAATGATGCTCATACTCCACCTCTGACTTAGAATAAATCAGGATATCATATAAACAAGCGTGAGTCCCAAAACTCAGCAAAGTACATCATATAACCATATTATCACATATATACACATCAGATAACATAAGACATAACATGCTTTCAAACATATGTAAGAACTCATAACTTTAACATTTGACACTAACCACTCTTTCATGTAATGCAGAATGCCATATGCTCATTGCCATCTCATAGCTCATACCGGTATAGCTGAGTGCACACCCACTGATGTGCACCCTCTCATTACTATCCATCCTGTGGAGGAACCTATCGAAGTAGGTCTTTTGTACCCACCACAAATGAGACATAAAGGCCCACATAAGTCACCTCTTCCATCATGGATGCACATATGATTGCATGTTGCATCTTTCTATTATTAACATAAACAAAAATATAACCAGCATCTAAACAATGATAATAAGGCATATCAAATATTTAGGTCAGCTAGGTATCAATTATCCATTCACATCATAGAGTCATCTAAATTCATCCTCATATACAATGCACTTGCCTTAACCACGAGGAGCAGAGTGGTGTGAGGTTAAGGCCACTCCTGAAGGCACACCTCTTGAAAAAATACATACATGTTAAAACAATGCAATCATAACATTAGCCACAACAAAACAACAGCGCACCTACGACCAACCCCAAACTTTACTTCCTCACGTGAAGGGCAAAACCTCTTCCTTGTTGTCCCGATGATATAAAGACTATAAGTTCTATCCCAAAAACCTGAACAACGAGAACAATAAACTATATGGGAGCTACCAAAGATTACTTACAAATATTTAATCACACAACTTATCTAAATAATTTATCTAGCCTTTCAAAACTAATCCTGACTCCAATCTGCTACCACTCTAGATAACAAACTTCAAATTAACATAACAAATTTTATACAACTCCAAATTTAGTAAACGAGAACATTTTTGAAATCTACAAAAAATTTACCAGATTTCTCTAGTTATTGAAAAAAAATCTAATTTGACCTCTAGATAGCCAAAAAAATTACCATAGCAACTGTCACTGGAAATAGATTATGGAGAGTAGGCAATCAAACAACAATAGTTTTTAAACTACTCAACCAAAATTCATGATCTTGGTCTTTAAATAAACTTAAGATAATGATCTACAACTTTTTAACAACCAACCCCTCTAAAAATGAGTTTAAGGTCCACAAATTTCAGCCCTAACAAAGAGATCTGCACTGCCTGAACCTAGATCTCGCCTAGCACAAAGTTTTTCCCCAGAACCAACTAATCATAGCCCCAAAGCAAGGGATTCTAACGAGTCAAACCCAGAATTTCAGAGCCCTAGATACACCAAAATATTCTAGGAACATCATACCTTCCCGAGGATCACTAGATCGACGACGAACATGGGACCCTTCCCTCAGATCCCGTGAACTAATCCTCTCAGCCCAACCTTTCTAATGCAAGCATCAAAGAATGCAGCAACCCAAGGCATAAGGCTGCAAAGAGGGAGGTGAAGGGAGGCTCCCTCGGAGGAGGAAGACGCAAGGATGGGGGTAGGAGGGGAGGGAGCCAACTCGATGGGATAGGAGGGAGGGTCTTCTTTGGTGGGAGGAGGGAGGGCTAGGGTTAGGGTTAGGGATTCCCCCTCCCACATGGGTTAAGACTAGCCCAAGGTGGCCCACGATCAGCTCAACACAAGAAATCAACTCCTAAAAGCCCGCAATAGCTCACGACAAACCCCAAAAATAGCCCACAACAGTTCAAATCAAATTTGGACATTACAATATGACCTTTCTCGTCACATAAATAGTACACACATATGCCCTTACTCTTGCCCTTTTTCTTCTTATAACTCTTGCTTTTGCCTGCATTAGCTACTACAGCTAATGCTTGATCATCCGAGGATGAAGATTTGGATGCCTTTTTCAAGAACTCTACCTCCATTAGGTATGCAACTATCTTGTTGAAGTTGAGAGTGTTTTTTCGACTAGAATATTCATCACCAATTACTCCCACGATAGTGGTAGAGATGAGGCCAATATGACGATTTTATCGTTCTCATCAATTTTCTCATCCATACTAATCAGTTGTGTGATAAGCTTGTTGAAAACATTGATATGGTCAATGAATAGTATACCTTCCTCCATGCACAACCTGTACAATCATTGCTTTAGCACCCACTGATTTGTCAAGGACTTTACTATGTACAATTCTTCTAAGTCCTTCTATAATTTATTAAGTGAATTCTCCTTGATCACGAGTAGTTTAACTCATCGGAGAGAAATAGATTGATTGTACTGACAGCCTTCTACTCTATCACCTTCTAATCTTCAGCAAACATCTTTTCTGGTTTGTCCGCTTCAAAAGCAATGATTAAATCTTACTGAACAAGGACATCCTTCACCATACATTGCTAGGGTTGCAATCGGATCGGATATTTTCCGTCCGACCGACCGACCGGATGAGTTCGGATCGGATTCGGATAATTTTTTCGGATATTTTTCGGATTCTGATTCGGTTTCGGATATTTTATTTCGGATTCGGTTTCAGATTCGGTAGATAACTATCCGTCGGATCGGTATATTTCGAACATTTTTTCGGATATATCCGAATTTCATTTATCGGATATCCGATCGGTTATATCAGACTCACTGACTCAGAATCTATTTCTCAATTCAACCCTAGCCGAGCGGCTCATCCCTCCAGTCCTCCCGAATCCACTTCCACTCCCGTCTGGCCGTCTCTCTCACGGTCCGCCGCCACCTACCCGCCGCGCCCTTCGCCGTCGCCGGGCTGCCGCCGCCGCCCCACCCGAGCCCATCTCCCCTCGACCGGGCTGCCGCCGCCTCCTCTGCCCTCCTCCTGCGCCGCCCTCCTTCCGCCGTCGCCGGAACTGCCGCCGCCGCCCACCAGCCCATCTCCCCTCGACCCGGGCCTGCCACCGCCGCCTCCTCCTGTCCTCCTCCCGGGCCGCCGCCCTGCTGTTGCCGCCCCTCAGCGCCAGAGATTTGGTACAGATTTGTGGTGGTTATCTCTGAACTCTTTCACGACTGATGATTATTGTGATGGTTATGCATGCTCTGTAATGGTTATTCATGCTCTGTGATGGACCTGATGGTTATTCATGTGATGGGGAAAAAATATTCACTGCTCTTGTTCTATACTAGTAGTAGCATTTTAATCCACCAATAGCTCCATTTTTCCAGAAACATGAAGCCAACGGCTGAACATATTGGCTATCCAAAATTATTTTCATTCTGTTTTCCTAGTTCTTTCTACTTCAAAGACCAAGTAGCTGTGGAAACAACAAATGTGAAATTGCTAATCCTAAGCTATGTCAAGCAAGCATCCGATATCTGTCTATGTATTGATTAAATTGCCCTTTTTGCAAGATTAATCATAACCCTTCGGATTCCCATGAATAGTAAATATACTTTTAACTGTCTCATTTTCTTTTGTTGTTTTCCATTTTTTTTATTGTAGGTTAGAATTAGATCACTTTATAAGTTGGTATACTTTGTGGTTTTCCAAACCATGCTGCCAAGTGTGAATATTAATTAACTTTTGTGCATATTATGATGGTAACAATGTTTTTTTGGACTAAGCTCTAAGAAAACATGTATCCCTATTGTTTCTACTTATTTCAATAATCCAACTATCAATCTAGCATACAACTGAACTGAATCGATCACATTCTAGATGTTTGTTATATACCGCCAATTTACTTTATCTTTATAATGGCATCTGTTTGGTAACTACACAACTCCACAAGGATGATTAGACTGGCAGTTGATACCTTTGCTATGTTGACTTGCAGGGATTTATAAATGCTATGCCCCTCCGTAGAAAACATGTATCACATATATTGTGTTATATTATGTGTTTTCACCTTTCTTGGTCATCACATATGAATGGATTAGCATGTGATACAAAATGCAGCAACCCAAGGCATAAGGCTGCAAAGAGGGAGGTGAAGGGAGGCTCCCTCGGAGGAGGAAGACGCAAGGATGGGGGTAGGAGGGGAGGGAGCCAACTCGATGGGATAGGAGGGGAGGGGTGCTGCTGGTGGGAGGGGAGGGGAGGGGCTAGGGTTAGGGTTAGGGATTCCCCCTCCCACATGGGTTAAGACTAGCCCAAGGTGGCCCACGATCAGCTCAACACAAGAAATCAACTCCTAAAAGCCCGCAATAGCTCACGACAAACCCCAAAAATAGCCCACAACAGTTCAAATCAAATTTGGACATTACAATATGACCTTTCTCGTCACATAAATAGTACACACATATGCCCTTACTCTTGCCCTTTTTCTTCTTATAACTCTTGCTTTTGCCTGCATTAGCTACTACAGCTAATGCTTGATCATCCGAGGATGAAGATTTGGATGCCTTTTTCAAGAACTCTACCTCCATTAGGTATGCAACTATCTTGTTGAAGTTGAGAGTGTTTTTTCGACTAGAATATTCATCACCAATTACTCCCACGATAGTGGTAGAGATGAGGCCAATATGACGATTTTATCGTTCTCATCAATTTTCTCATCCATACTAATCAGTTGTGTGATAAGCTTGTTGAAAACATTGATATGGTCAATGAATAGTATACCTTCCTCCATGCACAACCTGTACAATCATTGCTTTAGCACTTGCGATTTGTCAAGGACTTTACTATGTACAATTCTTCTAAGTCCTTCTATAATTTATTAAGTGAATTCTCCTTGATCACGAGTAGTTTAACTCATCGGAGAGAAATAGATTGATTGTACTGACAGCCTTCTACTCTATCACCTTCTAATCTTCAGCAAACATCTTTTCTGGTTTGTCCGCTTCAAAAGCAATGATTAAATCTTACTGAACAAGGACATCCTTCACCATACATTGCTAGGGTTGCAATCGGATCGGATATTTTCCGTCAAACCAATCGAACCGGATGAGTTCGGATCGGATTCGGATAATTTTTCGGATATTTTTCGGATTCTCGATTCGGTTTGGATATTTTATTTGGATTCGGTTTGATTCGGTAGATAACTATCCGTCGGATCGGTATATTCGAACATTTTTCTGATATATCCGAATTTCATTTATCGGATATCCGATCGGTTATATCGAACTCACCGACTCGAATCTATTTCTCAATTCAACCCTAGCCGGCGGCTCATCCCTCGATCCTCGAATCCACTTCCACTCCCGTCTGCGTCTCTCTCACGGTCGCCGCCACCCTACCGCCGCCGCCTTCTCGCCGGGCCGCCTGCCGCCGCCACAGCCCATCTCCCCTCGCACTCGAACTGCCGCCGCCGCCTCCTCCTGCCCTCCTCCCGAGCGCCGCCCTCCTTCATGCGTCGCCTCTGCCATGCCGCCGCGAGCCCATCTCCCTCGACCGGGCTGCCACCGCCTCCTCTGTCCTCCTCCAGACGCCGCCTGTTGTTCGCGCCTCGGTGCCAGAGATTTGGTACAGATTTGTGGTGGTTATCTCTGAACTCTTTCACGTGATGATTATTGTGATGGTTATGCATGCTCTGTAATGGTTATTCATGCTCTGTGATGGACCTGATGGTTATTCATGTGATGGGGAAAAAATATTCACTGCTCTTGTTCTATACTAGTAGTAGCATTTTAATCCACCAATAGCTCCATTTTTCCAGAAACATGAAGCCAACGGCTGAACATATTGGCTATCCAAAATTATTTTCATTCTGTTTTCCTAGTTCTTTCTACTTCAAAGACCAAGTAGCTGTGGAAACAACAAATGTGAAATTGCTAATCCTAAGCTATGTCAAGCAAGCATCCTGATATCTGTCTATGTATTGATTAAATTGCCCCTTTTTGCAAGATTAATCATAACCCTTTCGGATTCCCATGAATAGTAAATATACTTTTAACTGTCTCATTTTCTTTTGTTGTTTTCCATTTTTTTTATTGTAGGTTAGAATTAGATCACTTTATAAGTTGGTATACTTTGTGGTTTTCCAAACCATGCTGCCAAGTGTGAATATTAATTAACTTTTGTGCATATTATGATGGTAACAATGTTTTTTTGGACTAAGCTCTAAGAAAACATGTATCCCTATTGTTTCTACTTATTTCAATAATCCAACTATCAATCTAGCATACAACTGAACTGAATCGATCACATTCTAGATGTTTGTTATATACCGCCAATTTACTTTATCTTTATAATGGCATCTGTTTGGTAACTACACAACTCCACAAGGATGATTAGACTGGCAGTTGATACCTTTGCTATGTTGACTTGCAGGGATTTATAAATGCTATGCCCCTCCGTAGAAAACATGTATCACATATATTGTGTTATATTATGTGTTTTCACCTTTCTTGGTCATCACATATGAATGGATTAGCATGTGATACAAACTTAACTTCTTTTAGTCAACAAAACATGACAGCCTGTTTAAGTGGCAATGGGCCCTTTGCTTATGGAATCTACAAGGGATCTCTTCCTGTTATTTCGAGCAATTCGCTTGCTGTCAAAATTCTCTATCCTATATTTTGGGGCCTTATGACCCTCAGGTAATTTAGTTTGTGACATTAATTTAACTCATTTCTGACACAGGGAATTGTTGTTCTGCCAGAAACTTGAATATTATGTTCTAAAAATAAGAAACTTGAGTATTTGAATTTTGAGTTTGAATAACATTCTGTTTGAAAATGCAAATATATGTCAGATATGTGAGAAATCATTCAATTCTACGGTTGTTGTGTGTACATGTTGCCTTATTATGTTTATTAACTGTTTGCTTATGGAAACAAAAAATAGTTAGTTCTCGACCTTTACATTGATACTGATTTACAACCTGTTCAGCTGTATCTCATACAATTCCTTGTATTGCTTGGCAGTACTTTTGGCAATGATCTTGAGCCTACAAGCAATTGGCTTGAGGTGATATTCAGCATAATTAATGTACTCAGTGGCTTGATGCTCTTCACATTACTGATCGGAAACATACAGGTAAAATGCTAGCTATGTTTTTGTTTGTTCCATTTGTATTACAGCTAGTTTTGCTAATAACAAGTAATTGTTGATGTTGTAGGTCTTCTTGCATGCCGTCTTGGTGAGAAAACGAAAGATGCAGCTGCGATTCCGGGACATGGAATGGTGGATGAGACGGAAGCAATTGCCGTCCCGCCTAAGGCAAAGGGTCCGGCAGTACGAGCGTGAACGCTGGGCTGCCATCACAGAAGATGAGGAGATGGAGATGATAAAAGACTTGCCTGAAGGGCTTAGGCGAGTAATGGCATCTGTTTGGTAACTACAACTCCACAAGGATGATTAGACTGGCAGTTGATACCTTTGCTATGTTGACTTGCAGGGATTTATAAATGCTATGCTACTCCAAAATTAGTTTCTTCTAGGATGTCGTTACTTGCCACACTAGTCTCAATGAAATGTTATGTTGGTGACAGGAGAACCTTATGGTTTTTATTTGTTATTTACGTATCATTCTATGTCCTGAAGCTTGTCATATGTGTACCGTTCAAATTTAGTGTACTTTTGCAACTTTGTTGGATTGCCCGGTAAAATGACTTATCAGATTGCGATAATCTTGTTGCATGTTGAACTCATACGTTTGGTTAATTAGTATTATATGTGTGCTTTATACGATATCTGTTTTCGGGCGTTATCCGACAAAAATTATTCGATACCGTATCGATTCCGCTCCGTATTCGATTCGAATCCGCAACCGATATTATCCGTGCCGTATCCGTATCCGGTACTATCCGAATCCGATTTCGAATCCGACAAAAAATGTGGTTTAGGATATGAAAAGAGCGATATCCGATCGAATCCGATCCGATTGCACCCCTATACATTGCCACACGCTGAAATTTCCTCCATCGTCAAATTTATCTACCTGATTCCACATTGTCGACATCAATCTTGATTTTGTGCCACTTGATGCTTCACCGACTTTCGCACAAATCTGATTAATCTAGCCTTGGCTCTGATACCACTTGTTACACTCTGATACCCCTTCTTATACGCAGTAGTCCTTGCATAGTATCAGAGTTCTGTGAGATAGGGCATGAGCATGTATAGTTTCAAGAATGAAGCAGATGAATCTAGTAGTGAGAACTAAAATAATGATATTGAAGCAACTACATCGAGAAAGAAAGATTTGAAGAAGCCGACTATAAATTCTTTAAGCATAACTTCAAAAGAGTACGAGAGATTGTTGCTCTCTTACAACATTTTGAACCTCTTTTAGGACTCTCAGATCCTTACTCTATATAAAAAATCTAGTGCTAAAGAACAACCTAGCCTCTAATCCTATTGTTCATCTTTTGCTCTGGGTGGGTTGGCTTGTGGTTTCTTGATTACTTGAATTCTCCATAACCACCCCTAGGTTTATATAGCCTCCTAATTCTACTCCAAAACAAATAGAAATCCTACTTTTATTAGGACTAGAAATCCCTCCCTTATTACGATTAGAAATCATAATCCTACTAGAATCATCTAGCACGCCTTTCTAATCCTAAAAGGTTAGATATGAGTAACAATATTTAACAAGCATAAAAAACTTTATAAACTACTGATATTCCTGCTTCCTAATAGAGATGCTTCGATACAAATTCCGTAACTAACGAGATTCCACGTCGTGTTACAGACTTACAACAGTAGCACAGTGGCCCTTAATCTAGTCAGCATGCAAGCCCTTATCCAATTTCTCAATCAGTGTTTGCTTCACCAAGCCACGGATGATTGATTTGCCTCCGAAAACACCAGTCAGGGCGCACAAAGATACCCATCAAATCCATTCATTAATTAATCTTTTTAGAGAGATCCGTCATTAATTGGTTAATCACCATGGCACGGGCAGCTCGTAGGAGCACAATGCTGCCACACGACGCCTTTCAGAAAGGGCAGCTCTCCTGGGGCCCTGTCAACAGCGGGGAGGCCCCAGCCCAAGATCAAGTTTCTGGCAGCGCGGTTGTTCGCGTGACAGCCATGGGTGGATGAATGGAGCTCGCGTCACCCGGGACACAATTATTTGTGGGTTCGGGGAGGCGGACGGCGACGGCGACGGCGACGGAGATCTTTGGCTGCGTTGCCGCTTGCCGGCGTCGATGGGAAGCGCGCCTGATAGTGCTATCTATGATGCTATCAACTCAACTCCTCTCATGTGATGGGGGGTCAAATTGATGGATGGATCAGCGCGATCACGAGCTAGTTACGTTGGCTTAAATTAAGCAAGGTTTTTCTAGATTTGGTTCACGTTAGCGGCCTACGTTGCGGTTCTCCTAGACAATCTCGATCTAAGTTATATACGATTTAGTAAGTTATATACTACTTAAATATCGTTTTAAATGCATGCAGTTAGTCTTTCAAACTTTAGCCGTTAATATAAACAAAATTATTTGGTTTTATCATGTGAAAATTATATTACTAGATTTGGCATAAAAATATTTTTATAAAACTATACTTTAATGATTTTTGCTAATATGTAACTAGAAAAAGTAATGATATGATTAAAGTTGTGTATTAGAGCATGTATCTATGTCCAAAACAACAAGTAAAAAAGAGCTAAGATAGTACATCTTAAAATATTTAGGAACGCGATCTTCTACAATCTGACAAAATCTTTTTTTATCCCGAATTCCCGACAGTTATCAACCTAGGAAGAATGCAGTTTCAATCCCGACTAATCGCAGTCATTTCAGAGAGCGCCTCAGTGGTTGAACCATATTGCGACTATGGGAACTTTTCTAATGATATGGTACTTGGTACGTACGCAGATCTCTTGCGTATTCTCGACAAAAGTTGCAATATGATTCCAAACCATGTTGATAAGAAAACATGTTATTACATCGGCTCGGCTAGCCGCACTCACCGTTGCAGCCTCGATCAAGGCTGCACGGTAATACATACCGCCAAGCAACTCTTATTTCGGAGGCAGCACATGGAGGCGATGCACGCTACCGAGCAACCACACACCGCACACTGCATGCTAATTCGATCAGCTCACAGTACAACGGCCGAAGATGACCCAATATGCTGTACTATATACTTCAGTTGAACAGAAGCTTTCCCGATCGTTCCAAGGTGTCGTGAAACCATTAGGCTCGGCGAGTACCATCGCCCCTCTCTGTAATTTTCAGGTACACTTCAATGCCCGGCGGCAAGTAGCACGCCGTACAAATGAGCAGCAGCCAACCACTGTTCAATTCCTTGGAGATACTAAACGTAGAGCTATACATCCATATCTATCCTTTTTTTAAGATAAAGGAAGATTTTATTAATTTCAAGACCATTACATCAAGGTGATATAAATCCTTAAAACTTCTCCTGGCCTCTGCTTAACATGAAGCACACAGCCCTAAAACACAATATATCACGCACACACTAGAGACTAGCAATCCGAAAGCTAGACCGCCATCCATGCGCCTGGGAAAAGAAATCTTTGGCCACCTGCACCAACCGTTGCATAGCCTCCACCATAGTAGTTCAGAAGGTCAAGGCACGGCAGCACATGACCCAAGCTGTGCACCAATGGGAAGTAGTATAAATAACCTGCAAAGGGGATGAGTTTGATTTCCTGTCAAAGACTATATCATTTTGTTTAACCATAGAGACCAACAAATGATTGCGGCTCCTAGTAGAACGATATTTTTAAGATCCTTCTCAAAGCCAACAAGCCAACTCCCAAACATATTGGAGACATTAGAAGGTCTAGCTAAGCCAAAAGCAAGGTACAGAAAACCCCAAACCGTACTAGCAAAGCGACAGTTAAAGAACAAATGCGTAATTATCTCCATTTCGTGACAAAAGCAACATGTTGTACTACCCTGCCAATTGCGTTTGGCCAGATTGTCTTTGGTTAGGATTACCCCTCGTCTAAGGTACCACAGAAATACTTTGATTTTTAATGGGGCTTTTAACTTCTAAATACGTTTGTTTATATTAGGGACATCACATTTAATCAACGACATGTAATGAGATTCACTGAGAATTGTCCACATTGGCACAAGTTCCAGCGAAATTCATCATCAACCTGCGTCAAATGTAAATTAGTGATACGTGAAAGCAAATCACTCCTCGCCACCAACTTAGTTCCAATCAATGACCGTCTCCAGGATATGTTTGGTTGAGGGGTTATAAGGACCTCAGCAATGGTCATATATTTCTTCCTTGTGATGCTATATAAACCAGGATATTGATCTTTTAGAGCACAACTCCCAAGCCAGGAGTCCTCCCAGAATCTTACTTGTGATCCATTATTGATTTTGAAAGAACCAAAATCGAAGGAAATCACGTTTTACCTTCATCAAACTGGACTAGAAATACGAATTTTCTGGTTTCCACTCAACTTGTACTAACGGTTTAGATCGAAGGTACTTATTTCTAAGAAGTTGCTGCCAAGTACCATCCGAAGTTAAAAGCTTAAACAACCATTTACTCAGAAGTGCAATGTTCTTAACCTTTAAATCATGGATCCCAAGGCCCCCTTGATCTTTGGGTTGGCATAGGATACTCCATTTTGCCAGGCGATATTTTCGTTTACCCGCGTCACCTTGCCAAAAGAAACGAGAGCGAAATAATCCAGTTTGTTAATAACACCTTTAAGAATCTCGAAAAAGGACATCCATATCTATCTAGGTGTCGATACATATATCCTTAAGATCAGTGCCGTACTTGAGAATTTAAGGGACCTGTGCTGGATTTAAAATTAGGAACCAATGGTTAAAAAAAGTTAATTGCCAAAATAAAAGTGTTTTCATTCAAAATGATGCAGTCCTAACATTAGCTCTTTGATTTGGTTCTATGTGTTTTTGATTGTCTAGCACTGTTCGTAACCACAATCATATCTCCTGGTTTTAGAAGACATGTTTGAAAACTAGAACAATACCCAGATCGATGCACAAATAAAACAAAAGGACCAACAATACTAGGTATTAACAATTTAATAACAAAGCTAAAGTTTCAAACTTCTAGTTCGACAGTGCTAATGTGCGCTCGGCCTGGGAGGACTCGGCCATGTCGCCGTGAAGTTCGCCAAGGCGTTCGGGACGAAGGTGACGGTAATTAGCTTCGTCGCCGAAAGAAGCAGAGGAGGCCTGGAGCGGCTCGGCGCCGACGCTGTTAAATCATCGGCGGCAACGCCGAGGAGATGGAGGCTACGATGGGCACCATGGATGGTATCTTAAACACGGTGTCTGCATCTCTGCCTCAAGCCGATCTGTTCTTCTCGCCCATGGATCGGCGGTCGATCGCAATGTACCGATCGGCGGCGGTCGATCTATCTCTCTCTCTGCCGGAAGTTGGTGGGTTCGGCGCTATGCCGATGGCGATGGCCGAGGCGGGTGGCTCCATGTTGACGGTCGTGCGGATCGGGCAAGATCGGATAGTTTCTTTCAATTGGGGGGAGAGGGGAAGGATCTGGATGAGGCGACGCCATGG
Organism: Guadua angustifolia; assembly: GCA_036346375.1. NCBI lineage: Eukaryota > Viridiplantae > Streptophyta > Magnoliopsida > Poales > Poaceae > Guadua > Guadua angustifolia. The sequence continues at coordinate 29,153,807 of CM070519.1, forward strand.
CGGTCGTGCTCGTTCCTTTCGGATGGCCTTCGTTCCGAAATCTGTTTTGGATGAAAGGAGGTGCAATTCGCAGGGTGAGTTGGATAGTGCAAGGTATCGTCTTTCTTCTTCATATTTGGAGAAGATGCGTTTGTCGCGAGATTTTTCGCCCTGCTTGCGGAGGCAAATCCATCCTCTTGCAAACAATCTTGCCTTTGTTCCCGAGTCCAATCTCGACGGCGCAACCGGATGTCTGCATATTGGGCAACGATGCTTTAAGAATCTATTCAAAGTTTGATGGATGGATCAAGTCAGCGTGTTCTTCGCTCGGTTCCTATTGTTTCGTCGATCCGGAATGTTACTTTGTCATTCATTCAATTTGAATGGTCTTTGGGCGGTTGCTATTGAAGTGATTCTTATGGCAATGGTGTGGCGATCGATTTCATGGTCGTAGCTATGGTGGTCAACTTCACCCTTCTCGTGGAGGTCTTCGTTCCCTAAGATTTCAAAGGCGTGGTCGTGGACGGTATGGAGTCCGTGCTCGCGTTCAAGATTTTGGGGGCCGCGCTGATTCAAATAGTCGCGGTGTTCTTGCTAGTGGCGCCAGAGTGTTGGAAACCCCGGGGCTTCCTGGACCGCTTCGCGATAAGGTTCCTGATGATATTATCGCTAAGCAATCCAATGAAAAGGGGGAGTACTCTGCGATCCAGGCTGGTAGTAATAAAGGTTACATTCAGGGGAATATGCTGGATGCAGTTTTGGGCTCTATTGCAGTCTGAGAACAACAGGGAGACCATTCGACTGGTTTGCAATGCATTGGAGGTTGTGGCATTGGACATTTTTTCCAAGAATGGATGGAGAAGCAATTATAGAATTTGCTTTTAATATTATACTCTCTTTGTCTCTATTATTCAATAATGCTATGCGGATGTGATATTGTAAGAACTCGGCTGTGTGCAATTGCAGAGACCGGATTTTAATCCTTTATCTAAAAAAATGAAACGAGACTAACAGATTGATTCCATGCCGTGCAAATAGCTCTTGTAGCCCATGATGAAGCATAGAAGGCACCTTCAATGGTCAATTAGTGGCAGCACTAGAGCCCAATCTATACACCAAGATCAAAAGAATGAGACAAGAAACAAAATTTTGTGTTAAGAGTTCGCAAGGAAACACACAAATAGATAAATGTGACTGAAGTCAGATTGACTATAGTGTGGGTTGCGCGCTACGCCGCGCCGTATAACCTGTGGTTAGCAATAGACTGTAAGGTGGCGCTGGGTATGATAAGTTGATAATCACAGAGATAAGATGGTTAACAAGGTATGATGCAGACAAATCTATTGTCTATGTCATAAGTATTATATATCGGTAGTTAGTATTGGTTAAACACAGACTGAGCGGTCCAGTATCGTACATGGGCCCATGCTGCTTCTATTGCGATGGTGTGGATCATGGTATTGATCAACAAGACACCGTATCCTAGAGGCGCTTACATAAGTTGTGTAGCTATCATTGTCTAACATATCCATATACATGATTAATAAGTAGGGTAAGCGCCGAATAATAATAGATTTCAATAATGAGAACCAAATGTAAATATAAATATTGCAACTCCAACTGTGGGCAAACAAAACTGAAAGCAATGGTCATGATAGTATTTCAGCTCATCGGTTTAGCTATCCGATTCTCTAAAGCTCGATTTAATTCTTACATAATGTATATGTAAAATACATGTAACTCTGAAACCATAAAGGGTGAAAGTACTTCATAGAGTTTACTCACCGATAGCAGCGCGCTCCATTCTGATCCAGTCATATTCTGTGAAGCCCCTGTTCTCCCTAGCAACAGCTCTCTATTCAGTCAGCTGCTGCAATTGTCCTTCAGCCATCCCTGCTTGCTTCAATGATTTGTCCTTCAGTTGCTTCAGTACCAATCAAACTGTAAATTTATTCAATAGGTAGGCAAACTCTAACCATTTTCTGAGCAAATACAACAACATCAGAGAAGAATAATATGAGGGCTAACAACTTTACCTCAGCCAAAGATGATCGTGGCATTAGCCCAACAATGGGCACCTTATTCTTAACTTCACCCTGCAAGGCAGTCAGACCTTGGATATAATTCTCCGGCTATTTCTACTGCTGCTTCTTTTGTGGCTGCTTCTTTTTCTGCTACTCTAGATTTTGCTATAACCTCTGAAAACAGAATACACGATCAAATGAATTAACGTGTAATGGAAGTAATGGCTTCCCAATAATGTTATTTAATGTCCAAACACTGTAAAACCCAATCTAAAAATTAAATACCTTCAAATCACTCAAATTACTATTTATTGCTCGAGTGGTCTCATTGGTGATCAAGAGTAGTCATTTATGCAGATCATCGGATCGCTAACTCAGAATTCGAATGGTTCTTACCAACCAATTTTTGATCACCACTAGCATTGGGACCTTCAACGTGAGTTCACGGTACAAGGATAGACTTCTCTGCAGGTCTTGTAGAATTTGAGCAAGATTTAAATTATATGAATTAAAATGTACACATCCAATCCAACATAAGCGAGATAGAATGTAGCCTCTTAAGTTTAAACACGCCAAATAATGGCACCTAATAAATATAGTACACACGTACGGATGCAAACTCAAGCGTTGTATCGAGTGGTTCACATTGGATCTCATAATGTGTGCGCATGAGCTATCGAGCGGTTCACATTGGATCTATAATGTGTATGCATTAGAATAATCCTAAAGCCATGTGATGGTGCAGAGTAATAATCTACCAAAAAAAGATGTCGATACAAAAGCAAAGGCTAGAAATCTGAAAGCTCCGTTACTTTACTCAGAGTAGTCGAAAAAAATGCTTTTCATTTGTACTCCAAATACAGAAACATACATACAGAGCAGGAAAAAGGAAATTATTTCGAAAAAAATGCTTTTCATTTGTATTCCAAATACAGAAACATACATACAGAGCACGAAAAAGGTAATTATTCCATTAGCTACGGATATTTGACCCAACAACGCCACTATTCCAAGCACAAGAAGACACCAAATCCTACGCATTGCTAGCAATACCGTAGAACTCCTATTGATTCAGCATCACAATAAAATGCGCAAGAACTAAGTGTGAAGACTATAACGAAAAATATAAAACAATGGATTTGTTCTAATATGTGAGGTTTATAAGGTTTCATATTATCATCCAGCCAACGTCATCAATTCCTAAAAGATCCAGTTTACGTCATATCGACAAAAATCCACATAGAAAACACATACCTTGGAAGGATGTTCGGCCTCCAACGGGTATATGCAAGCACCACATTTCAAACATCCCGCAGAACAGAACGATAATTAGTTGTAGTGAAGAATAAGGAATAACAAATTCCGTATAATTGCTCTTACTTTGCTAACCTCTTATGGTGGCAAATCAGTCCTAAACCAACTCCATCAATTTCTGAAATATCCAAAAAAACTAAAACATTTTATTATTATTCTTTTCACAAAGACAAACCAAAGTAATGAAAACTATGAGCGTATAAGTTTTAACAATCTAGCCCATAACCGAGTTGGTAACAACAACAGTGTGCTACGCATATGTACTTCAGAGCAGGATTCCTAAAAGATCCGGTCGACATCGTCCCGACAAAAATCCACATGGAAAACACATACCCTGGAAGGACGTTCGGCGTCCAATAGGTATATGCAAGCACCACATTTCAAACATCCTACAGAACAGAACGATCATTAGCTGCAGTGAAGAAAAAGGAATAATAAATTCCATATAATTGCTCTTACTTTGCTAATTTCTCATGGTGCTTGATCAGTCCTAAATCAACTCCATCAATTCCTAAAAGATCTAGCACAACGCTTTACTTCCGCCAGCTTGTAGATGCTTACCTGGCTGTGGCTGTATGCTGTGTGAAATTTCACAGAGTAACAAAATGTATCGCATCTAAATGTATACAGAGCAAGAAAATGTATACAGCCACAACCAGGTACAAATTTCACACGGCAACCAAATTTCACACGGCATAAATTTCACAGAGCAAGAAAATGTATCGCAATCTCGTAGATGCTTACCTGGCTGTGGCTGTATGCTTCTGTTGCTCTTCCTGGAATCAAGCCAAGAATCTACTTTGCCCGAGAAATAGCATCAAGACCTTTGCAACAAGGCATCGATATATACGAATTTCTCATTTCAAGAAGATAAGGAATTATTCTAGGAAGTTTTTTAAAAAAAACTAAAAGCTGGAAACCTTGTAAACAAGCAAACATCAAATAGGAAAGATCATCTTTTCAATCGGAAATAATATCAAGGACATTTCACTAAATTTTGGGGATATATCTGACGCTTTGCTAGGTGATATCATGCTAATGATTGGAGAATCAAACTAACTTGAAAAATTCTACCAAAAAAATCAGATTTGGTCCTGAATATGTTTCACTATTGTACAAAACTTTCAAGCTCAAACTCAAATTGGTTCTAAGAGAAACAAAAAGGTGAAATATGTTCCCCAAGAAACAAACTAGATTTTCTGTTGGAATTTTTCAAGTTGATTTTATACACGACAGCACCAGTTCTTTGTAAATTTGTTCTCATGCTGATGAATCATAAGACGTTGATATTCACCTGAACAATGACTTGGCTTCCTCTCTTTCCAAGCAGGATGGATGATCACAAAGTGCAAGAACCTGCAATGCAATATACCATATAAATGTCTAAGAAACCAAAAGATAAAATCTGCTTACCTTAACTACATACCTCCCTGGTAGCTGATCAAGCGATTGAGGATTCTCAATGTTGCAATAGAGGGTCTGCAAGCGAAAAAATATGGAATGCACTAACAAATTGCCAGATAAAGCTACCTGTTAAAGCAATCTGCAATCTAAAGCTAAGCACCTCATCAAAAGGAAGAGACCCTGGTTGAGTCTGAGAGTTCTTGCAAACACTTGATACTGAAAAGAGATAGCTAATCAATTTCTAGCGAGATACCTAATGGCACAAGAACTCCCACCTTGTTCCTTCTTAAACAATCCACGCCAGAATGGGGAACAATCTAAACCCAATGCACAAAAATCGAAGCACCATTACGGCTGCATTATTTCCTATTACTTATTCCCCATTGCCCATCCTCCATCACGCTTAAGCTCTAATCTAATAATCACGGACCGGCGCAAGCGCGACGAGCTAAGATCGATGCGACTATCCATGTCAATGGCTCAAACCAACAACACGCGCAAATCAACAACACAAGCCGGAATCGAAGACCGATCGCCACTTGAAACCATGAACGGCGTGGATCGGACCGAAGCGAAGAAACAATGAGCGACCAAAGAGCTCAAGGCGAAGAAGCAGTGACGGCACTCCTCTCAGACCACGGCGGGCGCCACGCACGCAAAAGAAAAATGCGAAGGAAGCGAGAAGAATCCACAGGCTCGGAATAGGGATCATGGCGAAGCGCGATTAGAACTGACGAAGCAAAGCGCCAGAGTAAGGAAAAAGGAACAAAAGGACACCGTGAGGAACCCAGAACGGTTGATAATCAAATTGCATAAAACTAAACAAAGCAGTAATCTAGGGGAAAATGGGAGAAATCGCATAAAACAAAACAAAGCAGTAATCTAGGGGAAAAACCTAGAATGAGAGATAACCCAACCGTAAAATGCAGAAGAAAGCAATCGCGAATAGGGAAAGTGACATGAACAAAAGGAATCAAGTAGCGAGGCAGAGACAGAGATAACCCAACCGTAAAATGAAGAAGAAAGCAATCAGTGAATAGGGAAAGCCGATATGAACAAAAGGAATTGAAGCAGCAAAGGCAGAGACATTCGATCACCTAAGATGGAATGGGGAATAATCTGCGGCAGAACAACAAATAATCTAACCTTCAATCCTGGCCTACGTGCCAATAATCGTTAAAGACGGGACGTAATCTATACGCTAAGGGCGATCGCATCATCCGGATGTGCAGTAATCTAAGGCACAACATGAAAAATCTACGGTAGAATAGCGAAAGCGACATCATTTCCCATTCGTCACTCCCCATTCCCCACTCTTTATTTATTTATTCTGGCTTACAATATAAGCACTAAAAATCGACCAAGACCGCACGCAAGCCATACGACCTTACCGACCAAATCATCCAAAGCAATGGCGCGAGCTAATACCAGCTGGAATCAGGAGGATTGACCGCGGCGGAAACAACGACAAAACAAAAGAAAGGCCACGGCGAAACAACTGATTGGAACCGATGAACTGGAGAAGTCACATCCTCGGTATAGGAAAATCACAGACGGAGCAGCCGAGGCCGATGGGCGGAGTCCCGATACGGAACGCAATAGCGGCATTAAATGAACGCAGAAGAACACGCAAGGAACAAAGACCAAAGCGGCGACAGCGTCATCAATTGCTAGCTTTTGACATCGAACGCTAAACAATTGAATTAGCGGCGATCAATTTTGAAAATGCGGATCACGAAATCGTGGCGTTATCAACCATCGGTCTCCGGATGGTATCGGTGTCAAAAGCGGAGTTCTTCGACCCATGGATCTGGCCGCCGATCGCAATGGATCGGCGGCGGGTGGATCTATCTATCTCTCTCGAGTAGCCAAATACACATGCAGTTCTGGACCATTTTTACCGGCTCCATGTTGGACGGGTCATGCGGATCGGCAAGATCGGATAGTTTCTTTCAATTGGGGGAGAGGAGAAGGATCTGGATGAGGCGACGCCATGGCGGTCGTGCTCGTTCCTTTCGGATGGCCTTCGTTCCGAAACTGTTTTGGATGAAAGGAGGTGCAATTCGCAGGTGAGTTGGATAGTGCAAGGTATCGTCTTTCTTCTTCATATTTGGAGAAGATGCGTTTGTCATGAGATTTTTCGGACTCGCTTGCGGAGGCAAATTCACATCCACAATGCCGCCTTTGTTCCCGAGTCCAATCTCGGCGAATTCCGGATGTGCTGCATATTGGGCAACGATGCTTTAAGAATCTATTATTCAAGGAATTCCGCCGTGGCGATCGATTTCATAGTCGCAGACTATGGTGGTCAACTTCACCCTTCTCGTGGAGGTCTTCGTTCCCCAAGATTTCAAAGGCGTGGTCGTGGACGGTATGGAGTCCGTGCTTTCGCTCAAGATTTTGGGGCAAGCCGATTCAAATAGTCGCGCTGTTCTTCTTGGTGGCGCCAGTGTTGGAAACCACGGGGCTTCCGGACGGCTGCGGATAAGGTTCTGATGATATTATCGCTAAGCAATCCAATGAAAAGGGGAGTACTCTGCGATCCAGGCTGGTAGTAATAAAGGCTACATTCAGGGGAATATGCTGGATGCAGTTTTGGGCTCTATTGCAGTCTGAGAATAACAGGGAGACCATTCGACTGGTTTGCAATGCATTGGAGATTGTGGCATTGGACATTTTTTCCAAGAATGGATGGAGAAGCAATTATAGAATTTGCTTTTAATATTACACTCTCTTTGTCTCTATTATTTAATAATGCTATGCGGATGTGATATTGTAAGAACTCGGCTGTGTGCAATTGCAGAGGCCGGATTTTAATCCTTTATCTAAAAAAATGAAACGAGACTAACAGATTGATTCCATGCCGTGCAAATAGCTCTTGTAGCCCATGATGAAGCATAGAAGGCACCTTCAATGGTCAATTAGTGGCAGCACTAGAGCCCAATCTATACACCAAGATCAAAAGAATGAGACAAGAAACAAAATTTTGTGTTAAGAGTTCGCAAGGAAACACACAAATAGATAAATGTGACTGAAGTCAGATTGATTCGTCACCACCGATAAGATTATTTTATAGAGATATTAAAAATAGAAGAATAACTTTGTTGATGTATTAATAAGTAGTAACCGAATATCGGATAAAAACCGGGAGGCCTTAACTTTTGGAGGCCCCATGCAGCTGAGCATTATGCGCATGGTATTGGAACAGGCCTGCTTAAGGGTCTATGCGCGGAGTTAGGGCTGTAAAAAAGGCTTGAAGCTCGTGAGTTATTCAAACTCGGCTCGCGAGAGGCTCGATTCGAGCTCGGCTCGAACTCCGAACGAGCCGAACTCGAGCTTGAGCTCGAGCTCGCGAGCTTAACCGAGCCGAGCTCGAATAGGTCGCGAGCCTACTCGAGCCTAGATCGAACTTCCTCGAGCCGAGCTTTTTCGAGCTTGTTACCGATCTTTCTCGAGCCGAGCTTACTCGAACTTGTTACCGAGCCTACCGAGCTTACCAGAATAACCGAGCTTATTCGAACCTACCGCGAGCTTACTCGAGCTTATCAAGCTTACCGAGCCGAGCCGAGCCGAGTTCGAGCCTACTCGAGCTTGGACCGAGCCGAGCTCGAGTCTGGGTTGAGGTTCGAATCCCAACTCGAACTCGGCTCGAGCTAGGTTCGAGCCTTACCGAGCTCTTGCTAGTTATAGCTCCCTTCAGGACAGTTTCTTGCTAGTTATAGCTCCCTTCAGGACAGTTTCTTATTGTGCATATTCTACATTATAGGAGAAGCTGCTTCTGATTATGGGAGAATCGGGCCAGGCACCAGCTGCATTTGGAGGTGGAGGGCTGGGTCGGCGAGAACCAGCTGACGCCCGGATTCTGATTCTATGCAGAGGATAGTTTCTGATTGTGGGAGAAGCTGTCCAAAATCCCCCTGTTTGGTAATCCTATTTGGCAGAGCTCCAGATCCCAGCTCCACCTCAGATCTGGAACTTGTAGGTTAAAATAAAGTGAATTAATTTAGGTTAAAATAAAGTGAATTAAGTTTATATTTTTAGTCTAAAATATAAGTAAGATGATCCACCTAAACACTCTTAATGTACCTACAGTTCCAGCTCCATAAATTTATGGAGCTAGAAATATTCTGCTCCACCAACTTCACGAATTTTGGTGGAGATGGAGTTGTGCCAAACACCCCATAAACAATCCTATTTTATTTTAAGGAAAAGTTGGGCAAAAGCTATCCCGAAGGAGGCCATTGGCTTCTACCTTACACTAAAAACCACTTAAAATTTGAGTTGGTTGTGTTAGTCATGATCTTCGGTTCGATCATTACTGGAAATGCTGAAAATTAAGGAAGAAGATCCGAATATAATTGACCTAAAATAGCGCTCTGATTGGGAGCAACAAAAGTGCATTTTTGGTTTTGGTCCCAATAGCCTGCGCCATATAAAAATCAGGAAGAGGCCGGCACTCAAGAGATTAAGAAAAGCTTGAGCCTCGCCATCCTCCTGACATCCCTTCTGATCTAGGGTTTTTGGCGCTAAGGTTATCGAAGAGCTGAACCATCACCGTGAAGATCACGATGCCCCCTTCTTTCTTCATCGTGCGTTGGTGCAGCCCTCTCCGCCGACGCTCAAACCTCACCGACACTTGTCTACACCGGCAGAACCCTTATGGCCACATCATCTTCATTGTCGGGTTAGTTTAATCTAACGCTTAATGTTCCGTATTACTTATTTTATGATCATGCTTTAGACTAGCTAATGATCATATTTAAGCATTAGTTTAGCCGTAAGTCTAACAGTTTGAGGGAATTACTGGTTTTTCAGAATCTAGAGGTAGCTTAAAACCCCTCCAAACAGACTAGCTCCAACTAGATGTTTTCAGTCCAATCATGGAGACCAATCAATCATTGCGCCCGTTTCCCTTTCCTGATCGCTTCATGGCTCTGCAACTGCAAGCTCTCTCCTCTCTCACGGTGCATCGATGATCGATCAGTCAGAGCTGCAGCCTGTGAAGGGGACGCACGCCGAAGTCCGTGTCAGGAGCTAGTATTCCTTGTCGAGGAGGAACACATTTCTCTACTATTGCTTGCTTGCCACGGAGGGAGAGATGGTACACGCCTGCACTCAATGTGTATGTTGATTGTCTAGTGGGTGAGAGTTTGGTGGCTGTGCTACAGCGTGCATGACACCGAGATGAGTTGCTAGCAAAGTAGCAACATCTGTTGTTACCGACGGCTTTAAGTTTGAGTGGTGTTTCAATATTTTTTTTATATAAGTTATATAAATTTTAAAATAAATAAAGAGGTAAATAATCACCATCTATCATTCTTTATACTTTAATATTTATACAACTATCAAAGGGAAAAACATGAAAACACCTCTCCTTAAGTTTTTCGTTTCAAAAGTGGGAAAAAGAAGAGGAATATAAGCTTGGTGGTTTTCTGTATTAATTTTCCCTGGGGAACTTGGTTGGCATGTACCCAGCGAAATTGACCCTGTTTTTGAATGCAGGAATTGTGACGAAATTCGGTGTAAGTCCTCTAAAATTCCTTTATCAACCCTCCAAATGGGACAGGAAGATATGCTGAGTAGGGGGTTGATGAGTTCCAATTTGGTGCACAAATGTGACCGAGTTGATCTTACAATTTTTCACGGCCATAGAATACATCCTTCTTTTAGTATGATATCTTCTAAAAAAAACTTACGCGCTTTCATTTTCACAGATTTTTAATACTCCTTTCGTTCAAATTTATAAAACTTATTTTTTAATTGTCTTATCCATAAATATAAGATGTATTTAATATTCAAATGCAAAATTAGTATGATATTCCCGATATATCCATAATAAATATCTATCTTTACTTTATATTCTCTACATACATACGCTGAATATAGTACTTAGCGATAATAAGTAGAGATAATCTAGTTATTTTTAATATTTTTTTTATCAATGTGTTAAGAAGAAATACCACTTAGAAACCTGGATGGAGGGATGACTTAGGTTCTCCGTACGTCTGTGCAGCAAACCTGGCATTGTGCATTTCAATCCTTTTCCATACCATGTGATCAATGTTCCCAAAGCATTAATATGCCTGTACGAATTGATATCTACTATTTAATGCAAGCAAATGTGCGTTGTATCTGCCTGTTGTAAACATAACATGAGCCAGTACAACCTGATAATGCGGGCGCTTCGCAAGCCCTTCGGAGATCGAAGCACTCTAGTCTTCGTACGTACCAACATCTTCAACGCACGTATGTGCATTGCATTCGGCTCGTCTCGTCGCCTATCGATAGTCGTCGATCGAGTTGCCAGCCGTTTTAAATATGCTCCGTGTGAAGTTGCACGGAGGTCTGATTGCACAGCAGTCGTTGCCGTGTATATGTGCGCTATCAACCTCATGAAACTTAATTCAGACAATATTCTCTCCGCGTGTGCTCTTTCCAGAGGCTCGTTTTTTCCAATTTGTTCTCCCCTTGAATTCATTTTTAATACCATACACGAGAATCCTCTGAGCTTAGCTCCACCAGGGGGAAGATAGCTAGCTACTTGGCTAGTTCACCTGGCATTGTCTTTTCGTTTTCGATCTGAGTTAGTTCGGAGAATATTTGATAATGTGGGATCTGGAAGGGGTGCGATATGATAGGTTTATCTTGTAATTAAGAAAGTTTGTTTTTAAAAAGTTTGGTGAATCCGGGCAGCACACGGAGTGACTCCAACTCGGTAGTTGTTCGGCGGCCATTATAAGGCGCCGTTGGGCTCCCTGTAAACATAAGTTGAAAGAAGTAGCAATGTAAAGTCAAAAGAGCTTTGTAGCTTAGTGGTTTGTGGTGTTGATGGCGCATTGAGAGATTCCGAGTTTAAGCCCTCTAGTTGCATTTTTTTTTGTTGATTTCTTTTATTTTTCAACTATTGGTATCAAAGCCTTAGTTCTTGATTAGAGTGAGTTGATTTTTTGTTGATTTCTTTTATTTTTCAACAATTGGTATCAAAACCTGAATTATTGATTAGAGCCACATTCTTGATCCGTTGTCCGAGATGATGCTACCCTCTTCAACAAGTTGTGTCACCGGTGATGACGCGACGTTGGGTGTGATGACGAAGAAGAGTTCCGTCGTCTTGCTGCATTATCCGATGCTCACGAAGAGCAATTATACAGCATAGGCAATCAAGAAGAAGGTATAAATGAGGGCTCAAAGACTATGGAACGCGATCGTAGATGGCAATGTTGATGTGCGCAAGGATCAGATGGCTTTGACGGCAATCTATGGAGGCATCTCATGCTTTTCCTACTGGCCGAAAAGGAGACGTCCAAATCTACATGGAAGGCATTGAAAACGATGCATCTTGGCACTGATCGTGTCAAGAAGGCAAAGGTACAAACCCTCAAAGCCAAGTTCGAGGGATGCGCATGACAGAGACGGAGTCAGTCGATGATTTGGCCATCCGATTGATAACAATTATCAACAAAATCAAAGGGCTTGGCGACAAGATAAAAAAAAGCTATGTGGTAAGAAAATTCCTTCGTGCAGTTTCTAATAGGTTCCTACAAATTGTTTCCACCATTGAGTAATTTGGCGACCTCAATGTGATGACGATCGAGAAGGTGATCAGTAACTTGAAGGCTCATGAGGAACGGATTAGGGGATCTGGTAGGGTGAAGATGAGCATCTACTCCTGATGCGCGCTAAGTGAGAGGCCCGATCATCGAGGCGTGAAGGCAAAGGCTCCTTCGATGGCATTAAAGACGATGGTCAACGAGGCCACAAGAATCGGAAATTTGACAAGGCAAAAATGAGATGCTATAATTGTAATGATTATCGGCATTTCGTTTCAGAGTGCCGCAAGCTAAAGCAAGTGAAAAAACGCTCCTTGCCGAAGCTCTAAGTGACGATGAACCAGCACTACTTTGACACTATAACAAGTAAGAGAGTTGAGTCCAGGATGTTGAAGAAGTGTGTTCACCGTCCTAAGTCAAGTCCGTTAAAGTTGACTCCGAGATGTTGAGAAGATGCGTTTGTCATCCAAAGCCATGTCCGTCAAAGATGAGACCAAGAGTAGATGTATTCGCCGTATTTATCTAAGTAAGATAAGTCTGGAATGTTGAGGAGATACGTTCTTCATCTTATATTAGGTAAATGTTGTGTAAGTTATAGTTGAAACCGACTACCTCAATAAGTTAGAGTTGTATTATAAGATTGAGAGAGTGATTGATAGATTTAATCTTGTAATTAGGAAAGTTTGTTTTGGAAAGTTTCGGTGAATCCGGGCGGTACATGGAGTGACTCCGACTCGATGGTTGTTCAACAGCCTTTATAAGGTACCGTTGGGCTCCCTATAAACATAAGTTGAAAGAAGAACCAATGTAAAGTAATAAAGAGCTCTGTAGCTCAGTGGATTGTGCTGCGAATTGAGATACCAAGTTCAAGTCCTCCTGACCGCATATTTTTTTTGTTGATTTCTTTTATTTTCCAACAAGATATTTGGACTATGGAGTAATCTATGTTGATTTCTTTTATTTTCCAACAAGATATATGAACTATGGAGTAATCTATGTATATCCGCAAACAATTGTTGATATTTAAGATACCTTCTTCATTTTAGATGTCTAAAAAATCCCATAATATTTCTTAAATCAGTGAGAAAAGGAATATCTATGTCACTTATTTTAGTGGGAACAAATTATTATGGTACAGATAAATTATATATAGATATTTGCAATGGTTGCAGTTATATGACAAATACAACTATACTTTTCAAATAAATTAGATTTATAAAACAAATACAATATATTGCAGTATCTAGCTGTGTAATTATACAAGAAATTCCACTGCTTCATTTGAATTGTTGTGTAGGACAAGAATAATTAGGCTAATCGATCCAATCAGTGTGGCACCCGTATTCAAGCCTCCTGACTAAACTCTGATTTTTTTTAGACTCTAGATCCCGTAATATCGTGGTAATAAGTCTTAAAATAGCTTAATTATAGTCTAGTTTATTCGTTCATATATGCAGAATTTGTGTAACAGGTATGAAGTTTAATCAGCTAGCTAGTAGCTATATGTGAATGAGAGAAGACGAATTCTGGATGTGTTCTTAATTATTTGATTTCTCTTTGGAAATTTCGAGTTTAATTATCAGTGGTGAAGCTTTCATGTGAAGCCCAAGCTCCATGATTAGATCTCGATGTATCCCCATCGTGGTAGCTTCCATATCGTTTTCTCCGTATTCTCTTTGAAATAATATGTTCTCTAAGTCAGGATAGATACATACAGAATAGATCATTAAAACTGACTGAAAATGTCCCATCCTCGTCACGGTAGAACTGTCCCTTTGTGTATCTTACATTGAAGTCCTCTCGATTCTCGTTCTCTTTGACCTTACTAATGTACCATCTATGGAGGAAGTGACTAAATTTACCTAGAGCATTCAATTCCTTGGATCCAATCAAGGCTTTTCCATGTATGTAGCCTTTCAAATCAGTATTCACATTGCCTGTCGACTTTCCCTTCTTCGCAGAAGAAGTATGCGAGGTCGGGGCAAGGGGTTTTACATGTGTTGTAGGGAGTGCTGTGGCCTCTGCTAGCTTTGCCTTCTTCGAAAAAGTTGCCGAGGCCTCCTACGGTTCAGTGGTTGTCGTGCTAGCCTTTTTATGTGCGAGTTCTGCACTCTGCGTAGAAGCAGGAGAAGGCGCAGGTACGGTAGGAACCTATGAAGCACACGCATATATGACTTGTTGAAGTACTACAGGAATAGTAGAGAAGATGGGGTGGATTTTTACCTTGACCAATACAACACCCGTCGTGGGCCACTTGATAAACGACATGCGTACCTACCCGAGAGTGGTGATATCTTCGTTGGAGGGGAACTGCAGCACATGTGATACGAAGTCTTCGTGGACGTAGTCCACCTGCACCCTCATGTAGCCCTTCCCCAAGGGCTGACCATGCATAGTCTCGGTCTCCTTGCTTGGAAATGCAACCCCGCATATAGCCTCCACAGGAAATCCGTCCTCCGTCAGGGTGAGCTGGCACTTGGCAGGCGCCTGCAAGAAGTACGAAAATTGAGGAAAAACATTGTGGGACTTACACTCGTAGCTTTAAGTTAGGATAATTTAATTATTACCTGTAGCTGGGGACCAGTGTTATCATTTTTGGAACCACCACTGCTGGGTCGGGGCTTAGGCTTCTCTATGGGAGGTGAGGGCATCTGGCTCTAACTCTAGGAGATCATCGCCATCATCTCAGCCCTCAGGATCTCCTTACGTGCCATCGTCTCCCCCCTTATCTCATCCTCACGTGCCATCATCTCCCCCCTCATCTCCTCCTTGATCTGTTCCCTCGGCTGCTCTATCAGCTGCTCCCTGAGAGTGTCCTTGAGGCGCTCCGCACACGCCTCCCATGATCTTGATCTAGTACTCACAGCGTCATCTTGGAAGTAGGACTTTTTCGTATGCTCCGCCCCTGCGGCAAGCATCCGGCCCTTATGGTCGGGCTTCCCGATCGCAGACGATAGGATGTCATTCGACCCTTGGCTCTGAAAGGTCCCTTGCTCTTTCCGCTGGCTTACCACCTCCTGCAATAAGCGAGTACGAATTAGATATGAAATACAAGTTGGGTCTACTGCAACACACTAAGTTATATGTCTTACATGATGGAGAAGACGTGCGCGGTAGCGGGGTTTGCAACTACAAGCTGCCCGTCGGCGGTTTTCTTTGTCCTCGCTAATACCCAATTGTGTGCCCACTCCTCATATATGTGGGAGTAAGGCATCGCCGTCCTAGAGTTCGTGCACTCCTCGGCTAGTCGCACCCACTCTGCCTTCTTCCCCTCGTGGCCGCCTGTATCGAGGTGGTGCGGGTGCGTGTTATGCCTCTAAATAGCGATGTTCCTCTCTCTCAGCTGCTTTGCCTCGGGCGTGCCCTTCATCCTTGTGAACTCCTCCCAAACATCAGGAGTCATGAACGGATACCTCTCGAATGGTGTACGGCCTTTTAGCACGTACTCAATGTGCATGAGGACCCTGAAGTGCCTCAATGCCACACCCATCCTCTTCATGGCGTAACGCCTCGCGTTGCATTCATCTTCCTCCTCTATAATCCATTTGCCCTTAACCTCGTCCCACAGCCGACTCTTCTGCTCAGCGCTAACTTCCTTTCTCCAATCCTTAATTGTTAGGGGCACCCTCTCTCTCACCAGTTGCCCGAGGAATGATCGGTATCGCCCCTTGTTCTTGAGAGAACCCGTGCAAACCCCCGTGGCATTGAACTGGAGAACCTGCGGCGTTCTCCCTGCGGCCCCTTTGTTCGGTCCTCGAGCCTTCCTCACATTACTCGGAGCCTCAACACTTGGAACTTGGCTCGGCTCCTGAGGAGCGCCTTGAACTCTATTTGGCAATGAGCCGATGCTCTCTAATTACGACATTTCGAGTTTTTTACCTGACATGGTCATATATTTGATATGAGAGAAAGCAATTCGTAGCTATTATGTGAACTTGACAATAAATCATGTGAAGCAATAACTGAATGGATAATTCATAGCACGTAATTATTCTAGATGAACGAATGATTTTCAAGAAAAGTATATCTGTTGACCAACTAAATACATACCAATGATGACTCCTAATCTATAAATAGGTTAGGCCCTAATCCCATTCGAGGATATGTGGTTCGGGCAAGTTCATAAACCGTTGTACAACTCTAGAGAAAATTTCGACAACATCTCCCCGTTGTTCTCCAGATACATGTCTCGACAACAAGTCAAGAGGGATGTGTATCCAGAGAACACTAGGGAGACGCTACCGAAATCTACTCTGGAGTTATACAACAGCTCAAGAACTTGCCCGAACCACATATCCTAGAACTATCCAAAAAAACGTGGACAATTCAAGACTACTTGCTGATAAATATGCCATTTCGATCGGCATATTCATAAACAAGCACTCTCGAATGGGAGACGTAGGTTACGCAACCTAAACTCTAACATCATGCTGATAATAAGAGCAAGAATAAATTGGTAATCCGAAATAACAATACAAAAATTACATAATCCAAAGATAGCAGCAATGATATAATCAAAATGATACAGCATAACATAAACTTTATGTCAGTTTTGTAATGAATCATGTCTAGTAAAACAATTTGATGAATATATTTGCGCATCTCATATTATGGCTCATTCAACAGTAGCT
Source organism: Guadua angustifolia (assembly GCA_036346375.1). Lineage (NCBI taxonomy): Eukaryota > Viridiplantae > Streptophyta > Magnoliopsida > Poales > Poaceae > Guadua > Guadua angustifolia. Next base: position 29,170,709 of record CM070519.1, read on the forward strand.
ACCAAAACAATTAAAATAGTGAAGTCCAATAGCTACCAGATTAGGGCTCAGAAGGAGGAGAGGAGGCGGCAGCGTCGAGGAAGGAGGTGGCGGTGGGGGGAGGCGACGCAAGCATCGGGGAAGGAGGGCGCGCGGTGGGGAGGGGACAGGAGGAGAGGAGGCGGTGGCGTCAAGGAAGGAGGCGGCGGTGGGAGGAGGCGACGAAGGCGTCGGGGAAGGAGGGCGTGCGGTGGGGAGGGGACAGGAAGAGAGGAGGCGGTGGTGTCGGGGAAGGAGGGCGCGCGGTGGGGAGGGGACAGGACGAGAGGAGGCGGCGTCGAGGAAGGAGGCGAAAGACTAGATGAAATGGAGAGCGAACCGCCAAAATATTTAGGATTATCTGAATCGGTTCTAAATAAATCGATTCTAATGACAAATCATCTGAATTGGTTACCATTAAAAATCGATTCTGATGATAAGTCATCTGAATCGATTCAGAAAAAAACCGATTCTGATGATAGAAGGTTGGTCTGGTGCCTAAGTGTTTCACCCCGGATTGGGTCTGTGATGGACCACTTTGTGCACCGGACTAAATCTTTCTTAGTCCGTATCAAAACATATATTTATGTAAGGCTATCTAAATCGGTTCAACCAAAAAACAATTGTGATGACAAGTCATCTGAATCGGTTTCCATAGAAAAACCGATTCTGATGATACATCATCTGAATTGGTTGCTATAGAAAACCGATTATGATTACATGTTATCTGAATCGGTTCTCATATAAAACTAATTCTAATGGCCGGTTCGTTAAGCGCCTAAGAGTTTCACCCCGGACTGGATCCGTGATGAACATATACTTTCTGCACCGGACTAAATCTTGCTTAGTCCATAGTAAAACATATATTCATGTAAGGCTATCTGAATCGGTTCTGCAAAAAACCGATTGTGATGATCAGTCATCTGAATCGGTTCATATAAAAAATCGACATTGATAGTATGTAATCTCAATCGATCCCACAGAAACTAACACTGATAGTATCTAACGCTACAAATTAAATCTCAGTCGGTTCATGCAAGGAAACCGACACTGATCGTATCAGACCCTTCGTCTTATCGGTGGTATAAATTTGCACGCTGCGCAAGAGGCTCTTCATTTTCCCTTCGTCTTCAAGCCAGCAAGCATGCGCAACACCGCAAGCCATGGCAAGGGCGCCGACGCTCCACGTCGTTCTTCCCTTTGACCTCCTTGTCCATATCGTCAGCCTCATGGCCTTGACTTCGTCTCGCCCCATGGATGACCTTTGCAGCCTACGAGCCACGTACTCACTGTTTCGTTTCTCTTTTCATTGGTTTTCTTTTGATTTGATTATTTAATTGGTTTTCTTTAATTTGTTGGCATATTGCAGTTGCAAGACGTTGTCTAAGGTGGCCACGGCTCGGTCCATGGGCAAGCGGGTGTCGCTGCGGAGGAGTCAATGAAGTGGATGGATAATGAGCGCTACCTCGCCGTTGTCAGCCACCTGGCTAGGGCCGGCAACCCAGAGGCTTGCTTTGAGCATGGCCTCAAGGCCGTGCTCTTCGAGTCCGAGCACGAGAACATGCAGCGTGGCGTCGCGTGGCTCGAACAGGCAGCCACTGGCAACAACAAGGCGGCGGCTTACGTGCTTGGCCTCCTCTACCTCGCCCGAACTGAGACTGATCTGACCAAGTGCTACTTCGTCCAGCTCAGGAGAGATCGGGCCCCCTGCCGCTATGGCTATGCCTACGTCGACACGGCCAAAACTATCAACCGGAAGTGCAAGCCCTACCGGAAGATGGTCCTCGCCATGGTCGAGAACCTGGCTGTATGGAGGAAAATGGTCGGCGTCTTGAGGAAAAGGAGCCTATCTTTGTCGGGCGAGGCCCAAGGTCTTTGCAGAAAATGGCTCATGGTTGGGGTGACTTCTATTCCTTCTGTAGCGATGAATGTATGATTAGATATGAGTACTTAGAGTTCATGACAAAATTGCATGACCTACATGTATCTATAGCATTTTGATAAACACCAAGTTTTGTTCTATTTAACATCAAGTTTTAATTTGTTTAATGCCAACTTTAAGCTACTCACTCACAATGTCTCTATCGGCTTTAGTCGAAAAACCGACACAAATAATTAATGTTTGAGATCTAGGGCTACCAGTGAAATTGTGCGGGAGGAGTCGAGGTTCGTGCCAGGCATTTTGTATCGATTTCAAGACTAAAAATTGATTCCGATGTACATTATCAGTATCGGTTTATAAAGCAAACCAATTATGATGAATACACTATCTGTATTGGTTCTTAAAGAAAACCGATTCTGATAATACTTATATCCGTATCAGTTTAGTATGAAAACCGATTCTAATGAGTCACTATCTGTATCAGTGCACAAAGAAAACCGACTCTGATAAGCTTTCCATGTTCTCCGTTGTAATCATATTTCTACAAGTTCTGAATTTTCAGCATTTCATCAAAGAGAGAAAAGGCCATAACTTTTTTATACATTGTTGAAATTATCATAAATTTTGCAAAAACATACTTTAGGATATTGCAAAGCTTTTCAAAGAAATTTTTTTCCAAAAGAGTCCTCATTCAAGAAATATGCCAAAATTCAATTCGTAGGCATCATTTTTGCGTAAAGCGTAGAAAAGTCAAACATTTTTCAAATTACTCCTGAGTTGTTCGAACATTTCTAGAAATGAACTTTCAACATTTCTGAGCTTTCCCAACTATATTTTCATGCAAAGGAATTTTCTTTCACAACATATGGCACAAATTTTCTTTCACAGCATATATACAAAAGCAATTATTCAACTTGAATTTATACACTGCATACAATGAAAAATATTTTACAAACAGTACGTGCAATAGTCCATTTATCTACAATTATCCATTTATTTACAATACTGCCCTTCTTGATGATCTATTCGCACGTAATTAGTTCCATGTGTGTCGTCATCGACCCCGCTAAGATAGGCCTCATCCGCAAATGGAGTTATTTCATCGAATTGGTCGTATTCTTCTTCATCTACGATATTTTCGACACGAACGATCCGTCGCTTGCCATGAAGGACGACATGCAACCTTGGATTGGCGGGATCGCGCACGTAGAAGACTTGATTTGCTTGCTTCGTAAGGATAAACGGGTCATCTTTATAGGCGAGTCTAGTCAGATCCACCAGAGTAAAACCTCTCTTATCGACCTTCACTCCATGTGGGAGTCCCACTCACTTACATCGGAACAGTGGAACTTGATATATTCCATAATCGAGCTCCCAAATATCTTTGATCGTCCCGTAGCATGACTTCATTGCCAATGAGGATCCTCCTTTTGAGTGATGATCATCGGAGAAAGCATCTATGCTTACACCACTATTTTGAACTGTACTTTTAGCATCTTGACTTTCAGTGTAAAATGTGTACCCATTGATATCGTATCCCTGCCATGTCTGTACATTAAATCTAGATCCGTCAGCCAACCATTTCACATTCTTACTAGCGGAGACCTCCGCCCGTTCTTTGAACCATGGGAGAAAGCTGTTGTTGTGTGCCTGCAAGATGGAAATCTCATCCACATATGGATTCTCTTCCCATAATACCAACTTGTGATGCTCGATGTACCTTGCAACTTCTGCGCTGTGTTGCAACACTGTCAAATGCGCTTTGCAATACAAATCAAATCGTGGCCTCGTTAGTTTTGACCCAACGATTCCTTTGCCAGCAAGTTTGCCCTCATGTCTAGATATAGGAACACCAATTGTTTGTCTTTTTCGAGATAGTCCACGCAGAACTCAATAATCTCTTCAGTCCCATAACCTTCAACAATACTACCCACAAGCTTCGACCGACTTCTCACGTATGACTTTAATATACCCATATACCTCTCGAAAAGATACATATAACGTAGGAATGCAGGTCCACATATCTTAATCTCTCTAATAAGGTGTATTACAAGGTAGACCATCACGTCGAAGAAGGACGGGGGAAAATGCATCTCAAGGTGACATAGAGTTTGCACCACCTCACTCTGTAAGTTGTCCAGCACATCAGAGTCGATAACCTTGCAAGAGATCACATTGAAGAAATAACATAGCTTCATGATTGCGAATCTGACATCCTCTGGTAGAATATTTCTAATTGCAACAGGGAGAATTTAGGTCATCAAGACATGGCAGTCGTGGGACTTCATCCCAACCAACTTTAAATCATCCATACACACGAGCTTCTTAATATTTGAAGAGTAGCCCGACGGAACTTTAATACTGTCGGCGTTTCGTAAGACCGGCAAGTAGATTTGTAGGTCAAGGGGCTGCGCACTCCCTCTCCTTGATGGTTGACTCAGGGAGCCCAAGATTTATATTGGTTCGGGCTGAACGTTCCTACTTCCAGTTCGAGGTGGTGGCGGTGTATTGCTCTGGGTGCGGCGGACCTGCGTTGAGTTACAAGCGAGGACCCGGGACAGGCCCCGAGTACTCGTCCGAGCGGAAACGGGTTTTGGCGCTTCGGAGCTCCCACACCCCGACTAAGCCGAGGAAAAAGAAAAAGGCCCCCCCTTATATAGACGGAGGGGGCAAGTCACATGGGACTCAGGAGAGGAGAACGCTTGGGGCACGCTATGCCCTGTAAATCCGGTCTTTTGCCTTGAGGACTGACAAGTTCCTGTTTATGTCATGATGGGTTGGCAGGCTCGGGTAGCGACGCCCTGTCGATAGACTTTAGCTTGCGGTGCTTCATTGGGAAGGCGTGCACCCACCCTCTGTGTGTCTGTCAGGAGTTGACGTTGTGAGGGTGGTGCCTCTGACGCTGCCTTGGGAAGGATCGCCAATCCTCGCTGGATCGTCTTGTTACGACGGAAGGTGACCAACTTCAAGTCGATCGGTGATGTGGACGGTCGCCAGTAGCGACGCTCATGGGCCCCCGACCGATGGCCGGCTGCAGCAGTCGCCTATTCGATCCCGCGGCTGGTCGGTGCTCATGAGAATCCCGACCGAGGCCGGCCGGGGCCGCGGGCATCCGACCCGAGGCCAGATCGAAGTGCTGCTGGGGGTCGCGGCGAAGGTCGGGGGCCCTTCATGGCCCGCCTGAGGCCTTCTGACCGGAGTTGGGCCTGAGAGGGTCCATTTAGTACTCCGGCCGATATTTAGGGATAATCCCATCCGTGAGGGGTGGGACTTTGGTAATGCCCCTTCCAGCACTCTGCGCCGATCTTGTCGTGATGACCATATGACTGAGAGAAATACGATCTTGAGGTGGATGTATACTTCCCTGTGGGGTACCCCCCAGTATGAGTATTCGTCAGTAGCCCCCGGGACCATCCTGAAACGCATGCGTTCCCGGATGGACCCTTCGTCCGCAGCGGAGTGATCCTCCTTAACGGGCGTGACGACGCTTTGGTTTACTTTGGTGTTCAGCTTGAAGGTGATGGGGAGGTCCCTTCTCATGGAGCTCCCGATCGGACGAGTCTGCCTGACCCAATCGTTCGATCTTGACTGGGCGTGCGCGCGAGTCACGCTGGGGGGTCGCCCCCGAGTGGATCGGGGAGCTAGTCGGGGGGTTACTTCGGTCGGCGAATATTCATCTGGGGGAGTTTGGCGGACTTAGTTGGACTCGTGCCCCTCAGCGGATCGGAGGGCTGACTTGGCTGGCGAGTTCGACCGACTTGGTTGCTTGATTTGTCGTTGGTCATGGCGAGCCACCGTGCAGGTGTATCCACGAGCCCCGGCGGTCGTGGAGCTAGTCGGGGGGTTACTCTTGCGAGTTGAGTCCGTCCGGCTCGGCTTGATGCTGTTTTCGGTCGGGTAGAATATTGGGGCGCCTTACGTAAGGTCCCAGTCTCCGAATGCTCATTTTACGTCGTAGCTAGACGCGGCCGGGTCGGCAGGGAGGTCCAGATGCCTTCGCGAGAGGTTCTGGTTCCCGGTGCTTGTTTTACGTCGTAGCTGGACGCGACCGTGGTTGGCAGGGAGGTCCAGATGCCTTCGCGAGAGGTTCTGGTTCTCGGTGCTCGTTTTACGTCGTAGCTGGACGCGGCCGTGGTCGACAGGGAGGTCCAGATGCCTTCGCAAGAGGTTCGGTTCCGGTGCTCGTTTTACGTCGTGGCTGGGCGTGGCCGTGGTCGCGAGGAGGTCCGATGCCTTCGCGAGAGGTTCTCGTTCCGGTGCTCATTTTACGCCGCAACTAACGCGGCCGTGGTCGGTAGGGAGGTCCAGATGCCTTCGCGAGAGGTTCTGGTTCCCGGTGCTCATTTTACGTCGCAGTTGGACGCGGCCGTGGTCGGCAGGGAGGTCCAGATGCCCTCGCGAGAGGTTCTGGTTCCTGGTGCTCGTTTTACGTCGTAGCTGGACGCGTTAGTCGGGCTGGTTTAACGCCGCAGCTCGGCGAGTTAGTTGGTCTGGTTTAACGCCGCAGTTTGGCGAGTTAGTTGGGCTGGTTTAACGCCGCAGCTTGGCGAAGGGCATCCATCCCGAGTCCTCGTCGGGCGAGGCTATCTAAGGGAGGAGAGGCCGCTGTCGGTCCCACGTATACGCCCCATCCGCAGGTGTGGGACCTGGAGGGGGTGAGCAAGCGCGTGTTTGCCATGCGCTAGCCGAACACCGTGCTCGTGGAGCTGCAAACGGGTTATCCGAGTGGGCCCTGGGGATCCCCCGGTAAGGGATCCCTTAGCGAACTGTCCCTGCACCGGGCGTCCGACCCGTTGGGGGCGACCCATAAAAACCTTTCTTTACTCAATCTCGTTTTGGACCCCGAGCCGTTTGTAACCCGAGGCGCAGCTGGCTGTCGCCCTTTCGAGGGGCTCCGCGGGAGAGTGTGAAGTATGGTCTCGGACACGAGTTAAGGCGATTGGGTCGTCCGCCAACCCAACTGAAGACCCGCCGAGGGTTCGCCCTTGACCCGCCCCTCGCTCGGCTCGCCTGCTGGGGTAGTCGGGGATCCACTTGGTGGATTATCACCCTAGGCACCCGCAAACAAGTCTCAATCGCGAGGCATTCAAGCCCTCTCGCCACCTCGAGGCCGCTACGGCCCGGTGGACTTTAAAGATCTGCGCTCGGCTTTGGTTCGAGACGGTCGGGCGAGACCCTAGTGTCTCCTGCTAGTACTTAACGCGTGCGGAATTTAAACGTGAATTGAAATGGTTGGGGGCGATACATCTTACCGAGGCGACATTCGCTTGGGTGACGCCCGCCTGGTTGATGCGTGGTGCCGCTTTGGTCCGTATGCCGGAGTATGCCAGTCGTTCGACGAGCGAGGGGGTCGGCCTCGGAGATCCTTCGGTGCTTCTCTTGGTCTCCGTCAAGTCAGCCCGTGCGCCACGACGAGCGTTGGCCGGATGTCGCCATGGAGTGTTCTCCACAAGAGGCAGAAAAAAAGGCAAATGTTTTGTTTTTAGATCTGTGAGGAGCCTCATCGTATAACAGATCGAAGCTCGTTTTATGTTTTGGCCAATCAGGCCGTCCTGTAGGTCCGTCCTTATCCTTTGTACTTTTCCTGAGGTGATACACGTTCGTCGACCGTACCTTCAGGAACCGCAGAGGTTGTAGAAGCATAGGTCGGCATGTCAACACCTCCGAGGAGAAGCCCGAAAAAGAGGACGGGGGCCTAGAGGATAAACCGCTTACGCGCACTCGACACGTAAGAGGAGTGTTCCCGACCGGCTATGGATCATTCCGCACGAGTACTCCCTCCTCCCACAGAGCACTACTTCGCAACCATAGCCGCTGGGGCGTAGGCCGTAGCGCTTGGGTCGGGGGGATTACCACTAGGGAGGACTGAATAGTCGGTCGGGTCACCAATCCGTGTGAGTGTATAAGCTTGCAGCCTCCGAGCGGCGCGTGAGGGCTGAGTCGTGGCCATCACGCGGCGCTGGAACTCGGAGGAACGAAGGACTTAACGCGGGAATGAGTAAGTGTGAAGTTGTCTTAGCTTTTATTCCGCGCGCTGGGGCCGTCGTAGCGGTTAGGCCCATCGCTCAGCCGTTCAATATGACGAGCGGATGGTCCTTTTGTCATTTTGTGGTCAGAACGGCCACGCCACCGCCTTCGTCGTCTTTGGTGCGGTTAGTGCAGGGTCGGCCGAGGGTCGTGGGGTGGCTTGCGGCGGCGTCTGCCGTCGCATCATATTTTGATGTGCGGCAGAGAGGATGGAAAGGGCGCGTTGCGTCGCGCAGGGCATGGAATTAATGCGCAGGCGGCTCTCTGCCCGACGAGGCGCGCGCTTCGGTCATTCCGCCTTGCTTTTATAAAGGCAGCATAGGGTGCCCGAGGGCGATGATTCCTTGCCGTTTTTGCTGCTTCTCCGTCCCCTTGCGGCCTGCCTTAACACAAGAAGGGAAGGTCGTCGTACCTCGAATGGGAGATGGCAGATGGTGGTGACGACCGGAGGGTCGGGAAACGGGAGGCGGCTATAGACTCGCGGGCCTCCGGCGCCAAGAGGCCTCGCACCGATGTCGGGTCTTCTGCCGCCTCGACGAGGGACAGGATCGCGCTGCCCCCGTCAGCCTTCCGCATTAGGATCCCCTTCGAGGGTAAGTGCGCTTCGTCGGGGTTCGGAACAGCTTCGATTTTGCCTTTGCTGATGTCGGATCGTTTCCTCTTCTTAGCGTTTCTGGCTCGGGCCAGCAGCAGCCTCCTGGGGCGCTCCCGCTGGCTGCCGGGACGAGGGAAGTGGATGCGGGCGATGCAGCTTCCGCCGGCCCTCCGGCCGTCATGGGTCATCCCCCATTGGCGGGGACCCGGGCGACGGACCTGACAGCCGCGTTGGCGCGGCTGGAGGCCTCTCTTGACGCCCATGTCGCGAGGGCCACTTCGCATGTGGCGGAGGCGGCACGGCAGCGGGCCTTCGCCCAGGCCGCCCGGAAGGAGCTCACCAGGACACGCGAGGAGGCGCAATCGAAGCGGGCTCGAGCCGAGATCGCCAAGGCAGAGCTGGCCAAGCTACGCGAGGAGCACGAGACCTCGCGCGAGGCCCTCTTGTCCATGCTCCGGCCAGCCTTCGAGAGCATGAGGAGGAGCCTGGTGCCGCTCGGGGTGAGGCTGAATGAACCGCTGAGCCGCACCCCGCCGGGATACGCCTTCGGCCTCACCCAGGCGGCCGATGCCCTGGCCGACCTGCCCCGCGCCTTGCGCGAGCGCTCCGTCCGCGAGGGACGAGAAGTCGCCGTCGATGTGGCGGAGCACGTGCTGGCCTGCTGTGCCAGCCGCGACGCCTCCTTCGACCCGATGGCAGCCGTCGCGGGGATTGAAGGGGATGCTAGCCCCATGCGGGCCAGGGTGCGGGCGGCGGCAGAGAAGGTGGCGGCGCTAGGCGACGTCGTCGCGAGCAGTGATGGCTCAGATGACGACGCCTCTGGCTAAGGAACCTCCCGGCGCCTCCGCTTTACTTTTGTTTTTACACGATGTAATGCCTTTTGGATACTTTTGTTAATATCCCGCCTTTTTCCTTCACGACTAGTGTTCGCTGAATGACCGCAGCCTTTAGGAACCGCAAGGGCGGCCTGAGCGCAGGTCCCAGCACTAATCCTTCAAGGGAAAATGCAAAGACAGCAACGGGCGTCGCGGCCTGTGAGCACGCTCCTCGAGCGACCAAGGGGGCATCCCGCAGGGGTACCCCTTTCTCCCGCAGAGCACTACTTCACAACTGTAGCCGCTTGGGCGTGGGCTGTAATACTCCGGGTCGACGGGGATTCCGCTTGAGAATCTGACATCCTCTGGCAGAATATTTCTAATTGCAACAGGGAGAATTTAGGTCATCAAGACATGGCAGTCATGGGACTTCATCCCAACCAACTTTAAATCATCCATACACACGAGCTTCTTAATATTTGCAGAGTAGCCCGACGGAACTTTAATACTGTCGGCGTTTCGTAAGACCGGCAAGTAGATTTGTAGGTCAAGGGGCCGCGCGCTCCCTCTCCTTGATGGTTGACTCAGGGAGCCCAAGATTTATATTGGTTCGGACTGAACGTTCCTACTTCCAGTTCGAGGTGGTGGCGGTGTATTGCTCTGGGTGCGGCGGACCTGCGTTGAGTTACAAGCGAGGACCCGGGACAGGCCCCGAGTACTCGTCCGAGCGGAAACGGGTTTTGGCGCTTCGGAGCTCCCACACCCCGACTAAGCCGAGGAAAAAGAAAAAAGGCCCCCCCTTATATAGACGGAGGGGGCAAGTCACATGGGACTCAGGAGAGGAGAACGCTTGGGGCACGCTATGCCCTGTAAATCCGGTCTTTTGCCTTGAGGACTGACAAGTTCCTGTTTATGTCATGATGGGTTGGCATGCTCGGGTAGCGACGCCCTGTCGATAGACTTTAGCTTGCGGCGCTTCATTGGGAAGGCGTGCACCCACCCTCTGTGTGTCTGTCAGGAGTTGACGTTGTGAGGGTGGTGCCTCTGACGCTGCCTTGGGAAGGATCGCCAATCCCTGCGCGGCCGTCTTGTTCTGACGGAAGGTGACCAACTTCGAAGTCGATCAGTGATGTGGGCGGTCATTGTGGCGACGCTTCATGGCCCCGACCGATGGCGGGGGCTGCGCATGGTCGCCTATTCATCCTGCGGCCTGGTCGGTGCTCGCGGGAATCCCCGACCTGAGGCTGGGTCGGGAGCCGCGAGGCCATCCGACCCGAGGCTAGATCGGAGTGCTGCCGGGGGTCACGGCGAAGGCCGGGGGCCCTTCGTGGCCCGCCTGAGGCCTTCTGACCGGAGTTGGGCCTGAGAGGGTCCATTTAGTACTCCGGCCGATATTTAGGGATAATCCCATCCGTGAGGGGTGGGACTTTGGTAATGCCCCTTCCAACACTCTGCGCCGATCTTGTCGCGATGACCGTATGACTGAGAGAAATACGATCTTGAGGTGGATGTATACGTCCCTGTGGGGTACCCCCCAGTATGAGTATTCGTCAAATACCTTGGAGACACTTGCAGAGGTCTTCTTTTTCCTTCTTGGAGAGGGTGTAACATGCAGCGGGGATATACGGACCTTTCCCATCCTCCACTATCACGGCAAGCTTGGACCTGATTCCCATGTAAACCATGTCGCGGTGAGCATTCACACCATCCTTGGTCTTCCCAGGTATATTCAGCAGGATGCCAACCAAATTGTCGCAGACATTCTTCTCAACGTGCATCACATCAATACAATGTCATACATCTAACTCCTTCCATTATGGTAGTTTCCAAAATATTGACCTCTTTTTCACATGCCTCTGGGATGAACAGATTTACGGCTCTTCCCATATTGGACGTCGATATCCTCCACACGTGAATATACTTGCCTTCCAGTCATAAGCTGCAGGGGTGAACGAACTTCCCTCTTCCCATCAAATTTGTCACTCATCTTACGATATCGATGACTACGAGGTAGAAACGTACGGTGACCCATATACACGGTGCCAACAGCTATCAGTGTCCTCTTCACAAATAGGACACGCTTTGCCTCCTTTCGTACTTATTTGCACCAGTTTTGGAAATTTCCAGAAGAATCGGCAGAAAAGCATGAGTTTGGATGAGGTACGAGAGAATCGTGGGAAATTTGGATAAGCATACGACGTGCAGATAATAATTGGAAACTAGAGACCAGAAGGAAACTACGGCGATTCGGACCACGTTGTCGTGTTGGATCGAGATTCGGATCGGTGGCGGGTATATAAAAGGCGCACCAAGGTCGCTTGAAGGGGACATCACAACAATCAACACATCTACCGCTTTTACTTTCCGTAGTTCTTAGTCTTTTAGCATTGTAATCTTTCCTCCGTAAGTCGACATCGATCAAATAAAGTTGCGCATCGCCGATTGTTTGATCGTCATTGGCTTTTTCCTGTGTCCGGTTTATTACGCCTTGTTGCGCATCGCCTTTTCGTAATTAATCGCTTTTTACCCTCGGATTAGTCTTAATCGACTAGTCTAGTTATCTTTCTAATCGGCTTCTTGGTCGATTCTCATTTTTAGCCGATTCGTCCCGAGGATCGGCTTGATTGAATTTTACAACTATTTCCCTTATCGATTGCAGGGTCAAATCGATTGGCACGCTCGCGCACACTTGAACCCGGTGTTCGTCCGGTGTGTTGCAACCAGAAACCCTCTTCACGTTTTTGGCGTCAACACATTTTTGGCACACCCAGTGGGACCGATCGAGAAGATGACTGCAGGCAAGTCCACTGCACCAGCTGATGTGAGCACTGAATCCATAATCGTCCCTACTTTGGACGATTTAACTCCAGAGCAACGCAAGGAAATCGAAGATCGAAAAGCTGCCCTGGAAGAATTGATGTTGAGTTGCTATCAAAAAACCCGACGTGGAGTCACGCAGAAGATGGCACTACCAACACTAAACCCGCTTGGCGAAGCTGGTGTCACATCGACTCCGGTAAGCCGATACATGCCAGCTCAAGCTGAGTTATCTGTTATGATTGAGCAATCTGTGCATCACGCATTAATTAACCAATCATCGGCTTTGGTCACAACTTTAAAGCCGATGATCGAGAATAGCGTAAAAACGGTTGCCCAAGAGTTGGCAACTTCTGGGGGATTGCTGGATCCGTTACAGCCACTGCCCACGTATCCCGTATATTCCGTGGCACCAACCACCAACACGATTAAGGTGTCGGCACCTGTACCCTCACTAATGCCGACCCAACCTACTGTGTTGGCACCAGCGAATCCTCGCCCAAGCCCTGATACTCATTACCATGCATATACCGACGCCGCAAAAATAGATCCATCTTTATCAGGGACTCCCTATGTCCAGTCGGCTTCTCAGCCGATTGAATTAGATAGAAATTATAAACATCCTCAAGGACCAACCCAGGCTAGAAATCCGGTTCCGTATAAAGTGGTCACGTACACCGAGCCGTTTATTCCATTGCCCGAGGTTACGGCTGCCCGAACCGATGGATACGAATCGTGGCAACAACAGTATCCATCGGCTAGAACAAGCCGACCGGCCGAGTTTACACTCGGGGGGCAGGATACTACCCAAAATAGTTGGCCAAACCCTAGTGTTCCATCGGCTAACAACATCAATTGGGCTGATCAGATTTCCATGGTCTTGAGAGATCGGTTTGACTTCTGACCCAAAGGAAAAACAATCGCTATAGAAAGCCGCACCAGATTATATCGACCGCATGCCGTATCCCCATAACTTTAGGATTCCCGACTTAGCGAAGTTTTCAGGATGATTCACCACTACTTTAGAGCATGTTGGAAGATTTATCGCTCAATGCGATGAAGCGGCTCAATCCGATGGGCTAAAAATTAGGCTTTTTCCTTTGTCTTTATCAGAACCGCCTTCACTTGGTTTACTAATCTACCTCGAATTCAGTCCATTTTGGAATGATTTAGAAAGTCGATTTCATGAATATTTTTTCTCTGGTAGCTTGGAATTGAGAATTTCGACCTAAGTCTTTGTCGGCAAAAATTCGGTGAATCGGCCCGATTATATTAGAAGATTTAGAGAGTGCTTGAAATCGCCGCTTGATGGTGGTATTACCTGATAACCAACTAGCCAATTTAGCATTCTAAGGGTTGATTCCCCCACTTAAAGAAAAACTTACTGGGCAGGAATTTACTGACTTAAGTCACCTGCTTCATCGTGTATCGGCACAAGAGAGCCGATATTTGAATAAAGAATTCAAAGATAAACTCAGGTTAAACAATGGCAAAGATAAGGCTAAAGTGAACATGGTCGAGTATAGTTCAATTAAACTTCAAGATGAAGCGGATATAAACATAGCCGAATGGGTAAAAGGTCCTAAAAAACCACTTGTCTGTTCATGGCTTAAGCCGACTAGGAATAAGTCGGAAGTAAAGTACGCTTTTGATGTATCCAAGTGCGACCGCATATTTGACATGTTATTACAAGAAAAAGCGTCGACTACCTCAAGGGCACACCCTCTTGTCGGTAAGATTTAAATCAAGAAAGCGGCGACATCAGTAAGTGGCATCATTCCTTTTCTCATAACACTAATGATTGCAATATTTTTCGACGGCGAGATCTGATCGGCCATAGAAGACGGTCGGCTCAAGTTTGCGTAAGAACCGGTAATGGAAGTCGACATCAACCCCTTCCCAATCAACATGGTTCGATTAACAAGGCAGGGAAGCAGATTGCCGATGAAAGACCTCAAAGAACGCGGCAAGTTAACATAGAATCAAGCTCGCAAGGGAAACATCGAAGATAACGATCGGCTCACTTCAAATTGAAGCCGATCAAGATGGGAAGAATTCAAGGATCAGAAGCCAAAAGGGAATTGCAAGTTGGGCGGTGGTATAAAGCCGAAAGATCTCCGCCGTAAAACCGCATTCAAACCTGCACCAACTTTCTCGCAGCTTGCTTGAGAAATATGAAAGAGTGAGCCACCGCAAAAACAGCGATCTCGCCAACCAAACAATGCGTTTGACCAAATAATCAGATCGGCCAAACAACGCAGAAAGAGCTCATGAAAGATGTCCCTTTTGGCAGTTTTGCTGGGAAAAGGGCATGGCACTACCATCCTCAAGAACATGCCCCATGGAGCATTACCCGCAAAATGGGCCGAGGCGATCGGTAAAAGAGCGCCTATTTAGGCCAACGCAGGATCAAGACAAGCCAGGACATAAGAGACCGATGAAAGAAAGGTTGGGCGCACTAAGCCAGAATAATGAAAAGACTGCTGAGAACTTGGTTGGTAAAATCCACAAGCCAGTCGAACCTAAGCCTAGATGGTGCCCAACTGGACTTAGCCGATCGCAACGCAGACGGCTCCAACGCTTAAAGACACAAGAGATAAGAGAGGCCGAAGAAGAAAGACAGAGAGATAAAACATTCAACGAGTTGCGATCGATAAAACTTGCCAAAAAGGAATGGAGGAGAAAAGAACAAGCCGATAATGAGTCAGATTCTTCAGATGATTTACTATCACCAATGATTCGAGATAACACTCCTCCCATGGATATCAACATGGTGTTTACTCTACCAGCCGAGTTCAGAATTAAAACAGAATCGGCTAAAGATACATTTGCTCAATTATGTCTAGGAGCACAGGATGTTTGTATTTGAGAAGCCACAAGATCCACATCGCATCTAAAGCCGCTTGTACTTAAAAGGTTACATCAATGGAAAGCCGATATCAAGGATGCTTGTGGACGGGGGAGCTACCGTAAATTTAATGCCACTCTCCACATGCAAGAAGTTGGGGAAAACCGATGAAGACCTAATCAAGACAAATATGGTGCCGAACGATTTTCTGAGCGATCCCAATCGGGCAAAAGGGGTATTGGTTACTGAGTTGACCGTCGGTCGAAAAAAACTTTGCCGAATCGTGTTTTTTGTGATTGAGGCCAAAGGAGTTACTGGCGTACTTCTTGGGCGAGATTGGATACATGCCAATTGTTGTATCCCTCCACTATGCACCGACTTCTCGCTCAATGGGACGGTGATGAAGTTGAAGTTATTCTGACCGATACATCGGCTCATATTGCCATGGCCACTCGATGCAAATTGGCGCATGAAGAAGCTGTAATGCATATCGGGTAAGACACTAGACGATTGTGACTTCATATGCATCGAAATCAGGTTTCACGCCGATCGCTGTCAAGCGGGCACATTCGACGGCGAACGAAGTCTTGAGAAGATGGGGTCAAAAATGATCCATATTCTACAAGACAAAGTGAGGAGCTATCGACATACGATAAGTTCGTATGGCCATTGAAGATTTTCAAAAGAAAAATTAGGGCAAGGTTTCACTCGCCGATATGCTCCAAGAAGTCGATATAGGAGGAGGAGATTGGAAAAGGCCAACTTTTATAAGTGCAAATTTAGATTCAGAATACAAAAATAGGTTGGTTAAAATACTTAGAGAATACAGGGACTGTTTTGCTTGGGAGTACTATGAAATGCCTGGATTAAGCCGACAATTAGTTGAACATCGGCTGCCTATCAAGCCAGGTTATCGGCCATACAAGCAGCCACCTCGGCGTTTTAACCCAGAATTGTATGATATGATAAAAGAAGAAATTGAAAGGTTATTAGAGGCCAATTTCATAAGACCTTGCCGATATGCTGAATGGGTGTCCAACATTGTTCCTGTCATGAAAAAGAACGGTAAGCTTCGAGTATGTGTCGATTTCAGAGACTTGAACAAAGCCACGCCAAAGGATGAATATCCAATGCCCATAGCCGACATGCTTATCGATGCTGCCTCAGGTAACAAAATTATCGCTTTTCTTGATGGAAATGCCGGATATAACCAAATACTCATGGTCGGGTTTACATCCCCAAAACGGCCTTCAGGTGCCCTGGCGCGATAGGGTTGTATGAATGGCCAGTGATGACATTCGGCCTGAAGAATGCAGGCGCCACTTATCAACGCGCCATGAACTTAATCTTTCACGATCTAATCGGCCACATTGTTGAAATATACATCGACGATGTGGTAGTAAAATCTAAAGATGGTCATCAGCACTTGGCCGATTTAGAAAGAGTATTCAAAAACACAAGGGTTCATGGATTAAAGATGAACCCTTGAAATGTGCGTTCGGTATCTACCGGTCGGCCTCCTCGGTTTCATGGTGCATCAAAGGGGGATTGAGGTCAACCAGAAGAGGGTTAAGGCCATAGTAGATACTAAGCCGCCAACGTGCAAGAACGAGTTACAAAAACTGATCGGCCAAATCAATTATTTAAGACGATTTATTTCAAATCTGTCTGGTAGAATTCAAGCCTTCACGCCATTACTAAAGTTAAAAGGCAATGAGAATTTCGTGTGGGGAGCCGATCAGCAAAAAGCTTTTGATGACATCAAAAAATACTTGGCATCACCACCAGTCCTGGCCGCACCACAGAAGGAAATTCCCTTCAAGTTATATGTGTCGGCTGAAAAAGAAACTATCGGGGCCATGTTAGTACAAGAAGTCGATGGCAAAGAGCGCGTGATATTCTATCTCAGCCGACGACTTTTGGAAACTGAAATCAGGTATCCTTATATAGAAAAACTATGTTTATCATTATATTTCGCCGCACCAAATTAAGGCATTACATATTGGCATCGACTTGTATAAATAATATGCAAAACGGAAATCATCAAATATATCCTGTCTGCGCCAATTTTGAGAGGACGACTTGGGAAATGGGCATATGCCTTAACCGAGTTCGATCGCAATATGCATCGACTAAAGTCAAAAGGTCAAGCCGTAGCGATTTCATTACAGGCACGATACCATGGCGGGGATAGTTGACGTAGCTCCTGGCGGCTATATTTTGACGGATCGATCGCCAAGAAGGGAGCGGAATAGGCGTTGTGTTGATTTCGCCAAAGGGTATAGTATCGACCAGATATCGGCTCAATGGCCGATGCTCTAATAACCAAGCCGAGTATGAAGCATTACTTAAGGGACTTCAATTGTTGGAAAGTATCGAGTAAGTAATGTAAAGGCCTATGGTGATTCATTCTTTGGTAGTACAACAAATTAAAGGAGAATTTAGATGTAACGATGAGGTGTTGTCAAAATATCTCGAGCATTGCCTTGAAGTTATAGACTCCTTTACATCGCTTCAGATTGGCCATGTGCCTAGAGAAATGAATGACAAAGCCAATACGTTAGCTCAAGCGGCGTCGGGCTATAGGGAATCTGACCGACACGTAAACGTTCGACTTGGTTGACAAAGCGATTATATCGTTAACGTCACCGATTGGAGGACGTAAATAAAACTTACCTATTAGATCCATCCAAGCCTCTCGCACGAAGGTTCACCGTAAAGCACTAAAGTATGTCGAGCTAGAAGGAGAATTATACTATCGAACCTTAGAAGGATTGCCTACGCGGTGCTTAGGCGATGAAGAAGCAAAGGTAGCCATGGGTGAGGTTCACGAAGAATTTATACAAGCACATCAATCGGCTCATAAAATGAAGTGGATCCTAAGACTTAACGGGTATTTTTGGCCGACGATGTTGGAGGATTGTTTTAAGTATTACAAAGGGTGTCAAACTTGCCAAAAGTTTGAAATGTGCAATTAGCACCAACATCGGCTCTACATCCGATTATCAAGCCATGGCCGCTTAGGGATGGGGTATAGATATAATCGGTCAAATATTCCCGGCATCAAGCAAAGGCCATAAGTTTATCCTCGCAGCAACAGACTACTTTTCGAAGTGGGTCGAGGCCGTTCCGCTCAAAAAGGTCACCAGTGTAGAAGCTATCGGCTTTGTGAATGAACACATTATCCATCGATTCGGTATCCCTCAGACCATCACAACCGATCAAGGAACTGTGTTTATGTCTAACGATTTCAAGAATTTCGCAGAAGGCCTAGGCATCAAATTGCTCAACTCATCGCCGTATTACGCTCAAGCTAACGGACAAGCCGAGTCGTCCAACAAAACTTTGATCAAACTAATTAAAAGAAAAATTGATGAGAAGCCTCGAACTTGGCACTCCACATTATCGGAATCTCTGTGGGCGTATCGGCTAGCGTTCCACGGATCAACTAAATTATCGCCGTATCAGTTGGTATATGGCCAAGAAGCCGTGTTGCCCATAGAAATAAACATTGAGTCGATCACGTGGCGAAGCGTAATAATCTATCGTACCGATCGAATACAAGGAATTGATGCTATGCAACTTGGATGACTTAGCGAAATTAAAATTTGGTTACTTTAAATCGGCTTAAGAAGAATAAAGAGAGAGTTGCAAGAGCATATAATAAGAAAGTTGTACCGAAGACCTTCAGTGAAACTGATTTGGTTTGGAAAACGATATTGCCGATTGGTTCTAATTAAGGATAATCGATTCGGTAAATGGTCGCCTACCTGGGAAGGACCGTATAAAATAAATCGGCTTGCTGGTGGAAACGCGTATATACTCGAGACACTTGAAGGATTGGTGTTACCAAAAGCGATTAACGGAAAGTATCTAAAGCGGTACTATCCTAGCGTTTGGATCGGCAAGATGATTAGAAGTACAATACAAAGAGGTTAGAAATAAATCGTTAAAAGCCGATTAAAACAAGATAGAATAATCGGTTAAACAAATTATTAAAAGTGTTACAAAACATAACAAACAAAAAGTGATAACAAAAAGGAGTTGTTTGAGACAGGCTACATCAAAGCATCGTCCGATCACGGTTCACAGCCCAGATCCCGGAATTCTAGCACCCAGCCCAGATAACGCCGCGGCAGCTTTGGCTAAGGTCTCAGAATGTCAGTAGACAAGGGCTTCATCGGCTTTAGCATTACCGGCATCGAACGACTTTGGCCGACTGATCCTTGACCTTCGCAACAGCTTGACTAAGAACGTTCTTCTGGTCTTTTAAAGACGAGGTCGTTACATTCACAGTTGCGAGACTATCGGCCAACTGATGATTCACTTTGGCTAATTCTTCCTCAAGTTGCTTTTTAGCCAATTCCAGCTTCTGAGCAGAAGATTTGGCAGCCATAAGTGACGCTGCAGCTTCATCATACTTCTTCTTGTTGGCCTTGGCTTCAGCGACCATCTGATCCAGAAGGCGTTGATCGGCTTCCTGCGCTTGTCGTCGGGCAATCCTAGCATTGGCTGCATCAACCTCTGCTTTCCTCTCATCCAGATGACAAACGTTAAGGAGTGCTTCCATGACCTTGGGGGGCAGCTCGGCCTCGACAACAGCCATCGCGTCACGAATAGGCTGGGTGTTGGCAAGGATCTCGGCCTCCGGCTGACTGATTGCAATAAAAAGCCGATTTAACTTCTCTTGCATATTCGGCGCGGATTTAACTACGGAGGCCGATGCTTCCAGCGACTCATCAATAATCTGTCGGATGTCGACAGAGTAGTCGTCTGCTTTGCCATCACCTCTGGGTCCACCAGTTCATCTAGCGTGAAGCCGAGAAGGTTGGACAAGTCATCCGCACAACCTCGGTAGATGGAAGAGCGGCGGGGTCGGCGAACGAGGCGATTGAAGCGGCGATCGGCAGAGGCGATGGTGGAGAAGGCGCAGAATGATCGACAGCTGTAGGGGTGTCCTGAAGATTGGTCAAGATACCAGCCACCTGAGCTGATACCGTCGGCTGAAAGGATTTGAAGCAAGGTTAGTATCATGAAGCATAAGGTGCTTTTAGGCGTATGAGGATGTTTCACCTCTAAAGCCGATGTGTTGTGAGAGCTTTCAGCACTCTGTTCCGCACGCTTCTGTCGACGGGCCGGAGCCTTCGTCGATTTAGGTTTTTCTGGAAAAATAAACCATGTCAGCATTTAAGGAAACTAAATCGAAAGCTTGAAGAACTTGCAGTTATCGGCTCAAAATGCTTACTCGAAGGACGGCCTTTCGTAAGATCCGACAACGATGGACTCTGGACCCCAAGATTGCCAGAGGTATAGCCAGTTAAACCAACCGATTGGTGCGGTCTTTTGCCCTTCGACCCACCCTCCGACGGGCCAGCAGCGGCCTTCCCACTCGTAGCGGTGGTGCAGAAACCAGCGCGAGAAGGTTAGCATATCAATAATAAAGAGACCGAAGCGAAAGAGCTACTTAGAAAAGCCGATACCTCTACTTTCTGACAGATGAATCGGTATAACCCAAGGAACTCATCACACTCGAATCTATCAGCCGCCGCTTCTTCTTTGCCGGAGACTACGGATGGCTCATGATAGTCGAGCAAAAATCTTTCTATAATCGCCATGGATCACGGTCCAAGTAGAGAGCTTGAATACGTGACCACCATGTAGTGAAACAAATAGCCCGACGAGAATTTAAGAAAAAGTGCGGCAAGTTGGAAAGTTGAAGTTGATCGGCGATTTCGGGACAACGTTAGCCGATAGTAAATTCCTCACTTTAGCTCGGGGTTGAAGCCGATCCGAGAAGAGGTAAAGAAGGAATCACTTGGCCGGGCCAAGTTGACGAAAGCATAGATGGAAGGATGGTAGAATTCATATGAAGGTTGGAAAGTTACATTTACGAATTCAAACCAACATGAAGAGTGCAAGGAGAGATGAAAAGCCGATAGAGCATCAACGTCGATCCCAGGCATCTCGGAACTATCGGCATCTAGGTGTAAGAAAGAAGGCCATTGAAAATTGGTACGTGTCGATATAGGAGAAGAAATCTGTTGAGAGAAAATTGCATTGTCTAGACCAAGGAAGAAGGAGATATTTTTTCGACCGGTAGGGTAATCTGGTATCACCGCTTGAACACATTATAAGCCTCTCACCACAAGATCGGCTCGCTCTGAATTGCGGAGTAGTGTTTTCGGGTAATCTTCTCGAGGAAAAGCCGAAGTCTTCAAGTGGCTCTCGAGATAAGTTGTCATGAAAAGATTGTATAACCACAGTTGAATGAACCACAATGGACCTCCAATATTGCCGACAATGAACTCAGCAAATCCGAAAAAATCGACTTCTAATGACAAACATCATTTGGTAAATCGCTACCGAAACATCTTCCCGAGAGCGAGGCGACGGCCCTCTACAAGCTGCTCTGCTACTAACCGGTACACAGGTTGGCCCAAGCGACGCATGAAAAAGAAACCGCTCGAGCCAGAGGTTGAGGAAGGTCAGGTGCTCCTCGTCCGATACAAGCCCATTTACTTTATTATTGTCTTTGTATGTACTTTGACCACCCTTCACCTTTTGTTTGGATCGGCTGCATCGAGGTCTTCCATTGTAAGTCGATATTTGGTCTCCATCCGCCTTAAGACATAATTCAAAGAACATCCAAAAGGGTTGGGCCGACGACCAGACGGAAAAGGAAAGCATTGAAAGTGTCGGACCAAAAATAGCACGCCGTAATACACCAAGGGCTCATTGGCTTCCCAAGCTAGACTTAAGGGAAGGCATTCGGCTATGCCCATCTGCTTCCCACTCGCTCTTTTTGAGCCGATACTCTAATATACCAACTTCTCCATCCCTTGGCGCCGTCCAAAGCTCTAAAACTTTGCCCCATTCCTTCACGTTGTAACCTTGGGCGATAAGGAGTCTCGGGATTTCTCGTTTATCACCGTATCGGCGTCGAAGTTCCCTGCCGGTCCTAAGTAATACTGATTATTACTTTCGGGGATCGGAATGAGTACCTTTGAAGGATCCATTCAAGCCGACTGAAGGAGTAGGGAGGTTGATCACCAGAGCAAAGAAATCGAAGGAAGCCGATTGCAGAGGATGCGAGAGCAGGAAAGCGTGAAAGTGACCGAAGGGGTCCAGCATATATATAGCACGATGAAAAGTAAAAAGTGGCGGGAAGCGAATTTGAGGCGACACCTGTCATTAAACCGCATTAAGATTTGACTACGGCGATTATTGACACGATTCCTAAACCAACGAAGAAAAAGCCGATCGATGAAAAGTCGATACATATTTTTGAAAGATAACAAGTTATCTTCCAAAAATGGGGGCATATGTTTGCACCCGCTTTGGAAATTTCGGAAGAATCGTGAAAAGCATGAGTTTGGATGAGGTACGAGAGAATTTGTGGGAAATTTGGATAAGCATCTGACGTCAGATAATAATTGGAAACTAGAGACCGTGAAGGAAACTACGGTTTATTCGGACCACGTTGTCGTGTTGGATCGGGACTTCGGATCGGTGGCGGGTATATAAAGCGCACCAAGGTCGCTTGAAGGGGACATCCACAACAATCAACACATCTACCAGCTTTTACTTTCCGTAGTTCTTAGTCTTTTTAGCATTGTAATCTTTCCTCGTAAGTCGACATCGATCAAATAAAGTTGCGATCGCCGATTGTTTGATCGTCATTGGCTTTTTCTGTGTCAGTTTATTACGTCTTGTTGCGCATCGCCTTTTGAATTAATCGCTTTTACCCTCGGATTAGTCTTAATCGACTAGTCTAGTTATCTTTCTAATCGGCTTCTTGGTCGATTCTCATTTTTAGCGATTCGTCCCGAGGATCGCTTGATTGAATTTTACAACTATTTCCCTTATCGATTGCGGTCAAATCGATTAGCCGCTTCAGCGCTTACTTGAACCGGTGTTCGTCCGGTGTGTTGCAACGAAACCCTCTTCACGTTTTTGGCGTCAACAGATCTTGTAGCCGCCAAATTACCAAGGGCCGAAAAATCATTTATGGTGTAAAATACCATAGCCCGTAGGGTGAAGTGCTCTCTTTTGTATGCATCCCATAACACAACCCCCTCGTTTCACAGTTTTACCAAATCCTCAATCAGTGGAGCAGGTACACATCAATATCATTTCCTAGCTGTTTGGGTCCTGAGATTAGCAGCGACATTATGATATACTTCTGCTTTATGCACAACCAAGGAAGGAAATTGTAGATACACAATAGAACTGGTCAGGTGCTGTGATGACTGCTCATGTTACCAGATGGATTCATTCCATCCGTACTCAAGCCAAATCTTATGTTCCTCATTTCGGTACTAAACTCCTCATGTTTCCAATCGATGTTTCTCCATTGAGCCAAATCAGCAGGATGTCTCAGCTTGCCATCTTCCTTTCGAGACTCATAATGCCAATGCAACAATTTTGCCTCTCTAGAATTTGTAAACAACCACTCCAAACGGGGAATAATGAGCAAGTACCGCAATACCTTGGCCAGTGCACCTTTAGTGACCTCTTCACCGTCGATGGTCCGGGTCTTACGCTTCTTGTCAGTACACTTCTCCTTTTATTTATATCGGGTACACAATAAACTGGACAAACGTGCAGCTCCTGATGTGCGTTACGGTACAAGATGCAATCATTCGGACATGCATGTATCCTTTCTATTTTCATTCATGTAGGACATAGTAGCTTCTTCACTTCATAAATGCTTGTTGGCAACTCATTTCCCTCCGGAAGTAGATCCGATAGAAGAACTAGAAGTGCATTGAAACTTGTATCTATCCAACGGTGTTTTGCCTTCAGTTCGAACAATGCAAGGACCGAACCCATCTTGGTGTATTCTAATTTGCAACCCAAGAACAGCGGTTTGGCATCGTCTTCCATTAAACTTTTAAACTTTTCAAAATCTCTTTTCGTGTAATTTCCCTCCACATCCCACAACATTTGCTCCAAATTGGCATTCTCAAACATATCATGCTGCAACTCGTCATCGGGTTTCACCATGTCTTCATTGCATACTGGAAGGGTACTACCAGTCTCCCGTGATGGATCCAACATGTGTAATTCCTCACAAAGCCACATCGAATCAAGTGGTCCTTAATTTGAGATGAGTTGTTAAATCTCCAAAGATTAGTGCAATCAATGCAAGGACAATATATGAAGTTTACACCCTTCTTCACCATGTCTTTTTCTGCAATTTTTTTGAACTCCTGAACACCTCTCTGAAATTCATCACTCACACGGCTTTTCTGATACATCCATTTCTCACGGTCCATCTGCAATGAGACTTCACACAATAAAATTAAGCAAAAACTGGAGCGACGGCTAGCTAGCTATTTTAAATATTGAGACAACATTTCAATTAATATTACCGTTGCAAAATAGCGAACGGGTTTCAGGGTTGGCTTCAAATTTTTCAGCTTGGCTAAATTTTTTTCTCACCCAAATATTGCTTCCAACAACAGAATATAAGCTGTTTTCTCAGGTAGCGGCGTAGAAAATCTCCTCTGAAAAAACAAAGGAGATCGAATACAGAACGAGTGGTAATAAATAACCTAGTGAGGCACATCAGAATCGGTTCTTATTTACGAAGCGATAGTGATGTTCATTTTCATCACTATCGGTTTTTAAATAAGAAGCGATAGTGATATGATCATGCACATCACAATTAGTTTTTACGGGAGAAGCGATAGTAATCTTCATGACCATCACTATCGCTTCCTTATTAAGAACCGATTGTGATGTGCACGTTCACATCACAATCGATTCTTATGTAAAAAGCAATAGTGATGATCATACACATCACTATCGCTTCTTACAAAAGAAACCGATTGTGATGAACAGGTGTACATCAAAATCGGTTCTTTTGTAAAAAGCGATAGTGATGTGTTTGATCATCACTATCGCTTCTCATATAAGAACCGATTGTAATGTGCCTAGTGCTATATCACAGTCGTTTCTAATCTCAGAATCAATAGTGATTATTTTTACTACACCTCCTAAGTCATCTATCACAATCGTTTTTTCCTAAAAATTTAAGAATCGATCCAAATAAAACGATAGTAATGTAACATTCTGTAATAGTGCTAGCAGAGCTCATGTCGCCGTCCCGAGTAGTTTCGGAGAAAATTAGGGCTAAACTTTAACAGCACCTGATGGATCAGTTGCTCGGAGACGTCGTCGTTCCATCCCACCCATTCCACGCACGAGAGCTAGCGATCAATGGGAATCGATTTGGACCGACGTGTGCTAATGATCCCCCTCTTTTCCTTTTCTAATTAACCCACGTCATGATCGACCCCCTAATGATTAATTTGCTGAGTAAATTAGCTAATCATGGATTGGAAGATCTATGCATATGATATATATATGCATGAGCTAGCCATCGAATCAAACTGTGTCATTTAGCTAGCTTTCTCGAATCACAATCGCGATGAGTAGTTGATTAGCTAGTACGGCATGCATACCTCGTAATTACCGACAGTTTAATTAATTTGTGCCGTGAGTTCTCGTTAATTAAGATCTTTTGCTTTTTGTTTGTGTTTTGATTACTTGGTCATATATATGATCTCAGGCTCGCTAGTTTTTTTATCTTACTGGGTTGATAGTAGGACGATTTAGTCGAAGCTTCAATCTACACTAAATGAGAAGTGTGGTCCGCACATCTGCGCAACTAAATTTGTTTTAAAATTTATAATATCAAATAATATAACTTAGATGTTTAAGAATATATTTACATATCTTGTAAATTGTTTATATTTTTGAGACATCATAATTAGACATTCGAAATAACAACAAAAGTTTGAAGGAAAATACAACTTAAGAAACATATACTACTATAGAGAAGGCTATTACAGACGGTTTGAAAATGTCATCACAGAAGATTTTCTAAATAGTCCGTAAGCATGTATCAATGATAATATAACACATATACCGTCTGTGTATATGTTGATCACATATAATTTTAAGATAAAACCATCTGTGATATGAGTTGATTACAGACGTTTTTACATAGAACCATCTGTGATATGTTTTTTCCCTAACTCTTTTAGCAAAACTTCTATAATTAGTATATGTTGTTTGAAATTTTATTCTTCTTAGATATTTCTACAACAACATTTACAAGGTATAACCAGTTATAGATTTTGCAACTGAATATCTAAATATTCTAAATGCATCGAGGTAACAACTTGTCTAATGAGGATTGTCTTAAAATATAAATATTTGTAGCACTTTGTAACATCCCATTTTTTTCATTTTTTTAGATTTAATTTGGATTTTGTGGACTTTCTGAATTTATTGCATTTTATGGAATTTATTTAGATTTATTTATTATTTTTAATATGTCTTATTATGGAAAATATTTAAATAATGTGAAATTTTAAATAAACTTTTATCAAAACTATTTTATCTGAGTTCCAAATGTCTCAAAATATTTTTTAGAATTTTTCTGAAACTTTTCTGATATTTTACTACTTTATTTGGCTTAAAGTATTTTTGGAAATTATTTTAAATTAGAAATGTTTGAAAATCTGGTGAATAGTGCTTGGGCCGAAACCCATGCGAACCCGACCCAATCTGCCGCTCGGCAGGGTTCTAGAAACCCTAGGAGCGCCGTCGTTAGATCTTGATCGTGTGGCTTCTATGGCGCCACGTAGCAGTTGTGCCATGAGCCATCAGATCAAGATCGGATGTGGAGGATTGAATTGTACAGGTTTAGGAATTTATCTGTTCACGGCCATTTGATTTTGTTTGTGTCTCGATCAAGCCAATCCGCAACGCATCACACCGTTCATCGTGCCACACGTCAGCGTGTGGGTCATCGTCTCTGAGTCCGTCCTGTACTCTACTCCATGGCCGCCATGGATTCCTCATTGATTCGGGCTTGGTTCGATCATCTTGGGGCATAAAAGGGGAAGCATCAAGACTGCAAAGTCCTAAGCATCTGAAACCCTAGGACCATCTAGCCTTTTGCACCATCATTTGATTGAGATTCGTAGTTTTCCGTAGAGCGCCGCCATGAGGAAATCTCGTCGATTCATCGCCATCTGTGAACTCCAAGGGTTGCCAACGGTGTCGTTCGTTTCACCATGACGTGAGATAGCTGTTGTGCACCTTCGTTTCGCTTGGGTCTCGCTGAAATGCCATCGTGTCGTTGGACCTGAAGTCGCTGTCATTTTTGTCATTACCGCAATCGTTCCAGGTCACCGAAGGAAAAGCGAAGGATGTCATCAAAGTCATCTCAACGAGATCTACCCGTAGGTACCACCCATAGTCTTCGACGATGATCCTAGGGTCGTGAGCCACCACCAGCCGACTATAAGATCGAAGATGATGACTAGAGGGGGTGAATAGGTGGTTTTAAAATTTTATTTCTAAATGCTCTTTGGCAAAAACCTAATTTATATGCAGAAACGGTAAACAAACGATTTTAACCAATTAAAACCTAAATCATCTAGTCTTAAATAAATGCACCAACAAGCTAAGTCTAGATCAAGGTTTACAATCCTAGATATATAGACGAGCTATTTAATTCAATGAATGTAAATTGCTAGAATGTAAAAAGCAATACAAAGCAAATCAAGAGGTTGACACACAATCTTTTTACTATGGTGTTTGGAGATCTCCCCTAATCTACGTTGAGGTAAGTCCAAATGAATTGGACCAATTCCATAAATTAAACCAAGCACCTCGAATGCACTAACGGTAGCTCTTTCTCTATTCAAGTAGGCGAGCTCCAATCTTCACAACTTGTCGAGCCTTCACATAAGCTTCTTTGAGAAGGTCACTGAGCAAAGACGCCTCCACGCCATCTAGGTGCCAGCAAACACCAAGAGTAATAGGTCAAGTCTCTCTCTTGATCCTCACCAAGTGTAACACATGCATAAGAACACTCAATCCTTCTCTAGATATAATACATATAACTACAGACCTTCTCTCCTTACTCACAAGGTGTAACATATGCACAATAGAGAGGAAAGGCTTGTACTAGCTCAAGATAATGCAAATAAAATGCCAAAGAATTAACACATGAAAATTTTAACTTAAACACCACTCAAATCACTCAATCATAGCTCTATGAGCTCTTGAGTTTTTGTTGTCACAAGAATACATCAAATGGGTACTAGAGCAGTAGCAAAACCCTCCCCATTCAGTCTGTTATAAAAACTCCTCAAAGAAACTAGCCATAGGGGGGCAAAATAAAAAAACACAATAAAACCGACACTACTGCCCATGTGGGACTGGTAGTACCGGTCCCAAAGGTAACGGATAGTTTCTGAGTATAAAATACATTGAAACTAGTTGTTGCTATAGTACTCATCACTAACGCCCATGTAGAATCGGTAGTATTGGCCTTTAACCTTAAAACAACTCAAAAACACATTCTCTGAAAAATAACTACTACAATATTCAGCTGTAGTTCCACTCGAGTGGCACTACCGCCCATGTAGAATCGGTAGTGCCACATTTTCAGCGAAAAAATCATACCTTTTTACTCTGAAATCCAATTTAAGTGATCTTAAACTCTATGAAAAGCTTATCAAGAGGGCTACAAATTCCACCTAATTTCAACATTTAAGAAGCCATAGATATTTCCAAATATTACAGGAACCCTAAAGTAGCCGCTCAATTCTAAAATTTGATTTATTTTCTCAAAATCCCTCAAATAGACTTGATCAAGAGCGTGACTACAAACTAGCAAGAGTCAACAAGATTAAATCTTGAGCTATGTGATGATAAACTGATGATCAAAATAATTTGAAAAATATATTTGCAAACACTAGTCATAAGCTCGAAGACCAAATTCATGAATATTAGCTTACTTGCAAAACACATTTGCAAATAACAAATCCATGCAAACAAAAGCACAAAGAACACGTATTACTCAAACAAAACCATGTGATGATCAACACATGATATCTAGCAATTTTCAAAATACATTTGCAAACTCTAGTCACATGCTAAGAAGAGTTCGTGTATGAACTTCAACATTATTGCACAACACATTTCACAAAAAATCATTATGCAACAAAGAACAATCAAGATCACATCTTTGAGCCATGTGGCGATCAACACATGATCTTTAGCCGTTTGCAAAATACATTTGCAAACTCTATTCATATGCTCCAAAGATAAATGATGTTGAGCTCAAATTGCAAAACACAATTACAAATCAACATCAAGAACTAGCTATAACTACTTGCAAAACACATTCGCAAATACTTAGCTTCATGCAAATAATCAAGTTAATAAGATAGCAAGTAAGAGTTACGATTATTTGCAAAATAATTCGCAAATAATTGCTCCATACAAAAACTAAATCAAAAGAGTGTGAGCTAGAATAAGCGGGATTGAGCTATCAACACATGATGAGACTTAAGCTATAAGATTTGACCCCTCTTAATAGTACGGCAACCTATACTAGTAATCCAGTCTTCCAACCAAACATCAAGACCGATAAAAACCTAGAAACACATCATTAGCCCTATGCTAGTTATACCTTTGCCTTTTGCATATCCACTTGGAATTTTCATGATGACCATCATCTTCTCTTCAAGTGTGGGTTTCGTTTTGTTCATCAACACGTGATGAACTCTCTTCTCTTCAGGATTTCTTATGAATGCTCATCAATGCATGATGACACTCTTTATCCCGTATCTTGACTGGATGGCCATTAATATGATACCATCCAAAGTCTCCATCTTTACACTTAACCTATTTCACAACTCATTAAAAATGTTAGTCTGATATACACGGTTGTCCTAATCATCAACACATACCATTAGCACATAATGGTTACCTTAGATCTCTTGATCTACTCCTTTGATGATTGATGACAATCTAAATCAAGATTTATTTAAATTAAATTGATCTTGAGTATACTAGTGCTACTAAAGCTTCATATACTCAATCATATTTGGTTGTTCTTAATCAACAAGACATACCATCAACACATGATGGAGAGTCTAGAATAGATAATCTAGTTGTACACGCTGACAAATTTCTCCTCTAAACAGTAATAGGCAAATTAACCATTCATGTGTTCACATTTACTAAAAGAAATATTGAAAAATTGTATGCCATGCATATTACCTAAGGCCACCGGGGGAGAGGGAGAGGAGGCCGACGTGGGGAAAGGAGGCTGGCAGTGCACAGGAGGATACCGGCTCAAAGCAGGAGACTAGCAGTGTGTGGGAGGAGACCGATGTTGGGGAACAGACCGGCGCGGGGGAGGAGACCAACGGCGCAGGGGAGGATGCGCTAGGGTTTGGGGAAGGCGAAATGCACTAAGTATCTTGCACGAGGAGCTGATCAGTATATTTATAGAACCGTCTATGATACTACTATATTACAGACGGTTCTATAATAGAATCATCTGTGATCGCTACAGGTGTCATCACTAACAGTTTTATATTAAAACTGTCTGTGGTATCCCTTTATATCACTACCGGTTTACGGATAGAACTGTCTATGATGATATCACTAACGGTTTTGCCTATCATCATAAATGATTTTTTAAAATCGTCTATGATGAGGCATCTAATATAAGCTTTTCTGTAGTACTGATAATTGAAATATGAGCTTTGATGGAAGAAAATTATTGAGCATAATAAATGGTTGGTATTCTTAGAAGCGTAACCACTCTTCATTATGCATAGATCATATAGCTACATACCGCTATTCTTCCTCAATTAGTTACTCTTTTTTAAAAATTTATGCAAGCATTTGTACTTCTATTTAATCTAAGAAGTAAGTTGATTATATATGCGGTAAATTATCTTATTAGTTTACATAGTAGTAGAGTACCTTGCTCATGTATACATTGATGCACCTTAAGCGGCCTACCTTGAACTAGCATCATAAGTGTACACTGATGCTAGTGGTCGACACTCCACAAGTATATGGCAGTGCTAGTGGTTCTTGATTGGCGTGTCCTGCATGCAACAACAGGGTTGACAAAATTGATGATTTTTGAGCGAAAATTGCCAGTATTGGCTCAGGTCAGCTTCTCAAACTGTTCGACAAATCAGTCTGATTAAAATTCAAAAAAATTAGAAAATTTGGAAAAAAAATAAATTTTCCTAAAATTAGTATTAATAGCTTTGTGGTGTCTAACATCAAATTTTCATAAAAAAACAAATTTGGAAGACATATTTGAGCCAAAACCGAAAATACAAAATTAAAAAGGAAAAAAACAAAAAAAGTAGCCAGCCTTCTACTATTCCTACTAGAGGCCCGTTAGCCCAGCCCGACCCATTAAAGATGCATGGTCATTTTAAGCCAGATGCGAGCACGTTCGGACACAATTATTGCAGTCCTGCATAGCTCTCCTCTGTCCCTACCAGCTCACATCGGCTCAAGCGAGATCCGGTCGCTGCCGACCCAAAAATCGACCACCTGAGCTCGAACATTGATGGCAAGAGAGCGATAATCGGTGCAGCAGCAGTGATAATCGAAGCCTAGAGAGCACGGTGATTTGCTCCCAAACCCTAGCGATTTTCGCGTCAATCCAAGCGATTTTCGGTATATTTTCCCAATTTTTGTTACTATTGCATGCTGTACACTATGCTATTTTGTGAATCTTGTGATTATTGTCTTAATTTTTTGGTTTGGTGATATGATTTCAGCCTTGCACAGTGTAACAGAGTATTGAGGGCTAGGGTTAGGGTTAGTGAAATAGAGGGTTAGGGAAAAACAGTTTAGCAATTGTGTGTGTGCAATTGAAATCGTTGAACCACTTGATTACTTGCTTAAAGTGCTTAAACAAATTCATTTGGTAGTTGAAAAATTAATGTATGAATCGGTAGATGCATGTATGGATTAATGCATGATGTTGCTAGAATACTTGATGATAATTTAGGCAAGGATTATTGGAATTTTTATTTGTAGCATTCACTGATATAATGCCTTTTATTGCTATCACATACGTATAGTTGTTAGCAAGAATTGATGTATAGTTTTGGCAAGAACTAACATTAAATTGATGTTTTGTGTTAGCTGACTTCTTGTTGTTTTGATTAGTAGATGGCAGACGAGGGTGATGTTGTGTGGGAGCACTGCAATAAGATGGGGACTGATTTTCAATGCAAGTACTGTCACCAAGAGAAGAAAGGAGGCGGTGCAATCCAATCGAAACAACACTTAGCAGGGCACGGTATGAATGTTATCCATTGCAGTCAAGTTCCAAAGGAGATTCGTGAGTACTTTTAGTGTGACCTAGACAAGATGAATGATAAGAAGGGAATTAAGGAGGAAAGGCTCAGGAAGGAATCAGCAGCTGGCGATTCCTCACCGAGAAGAAATGTGTATTCTGAGTATACGGGTAGTGCTGATGAGGAGGACCAGCTGCAGCATACGATCGATATCTCAAGGGTGGAGGTGAAAATTTTGAGCCAGGTAAGTGGCAGGTATGAGCATAGTGCTGGTAGTAGGGGATTTAGAGGGGCTAGAGGAGGAGACGACGGTTTGTTGCCAAGAATGTTTCATAGTTCATTACAACAGGACAGACCGACTGTGGGGATTACAACCTTGGTACAGCCTGTGGTCCTGTGCAAATAAGGATTAACACTGGAAGCTGGACATAAAAGAGGAGAAATGCGAAGTGGGTGATTGGCTCGGTATGGGCCAAATTTTTCCACACGGCTGGTATAACAGGGAGGAAAGCAAACAATCCCTATTTTGTTAGCACCATTAGGGAAACTCAAAAATGGGGTAAGTAATCTTTGAAATTTTCATCTAGTTGTATGTCCAATAATAGCTCACATGGTCATTCTATATTTTATTTACATGCGAGAGTGTCCTGCCTCCCAATGGAAAAGACATATATAGGTGACAAATATTTAGACACCAACGAAGCAGATATACATGAAAAGATGGAGAAGTTCAAGATGGAATGGCCTACGTATGGCATAATCATCATATGCGATTCTTGGACTGGGCCGATACGCATGAGTATTATCAACTTCATGCTATACTACAACAGTACCATGTTCTTCTATAAGTTTGTGGATGCGATGGCAAGAGTCAGGATTCGTCGTACTTGCGCAAGGTATTTTCTCTCATTGCTCTTATTCTAAAATCTATTTGAAGTACGCATGAAGTAGTAGAGGTTTTCATTTTATTTGTTGACGTAGGAAATTGCCTCAGTGGTAGATGAGATGGGTGCGAACAATGTTATATAGTTTGTCACGGACAATGTTGCCAACTACAAGAAGGCATGCAAGCTCATTGCACATGAGCACCGCAGCATCGTGTGGCAGCCTTGTGTAACCCGCATGATTAATTTGATGATGAAGCAGATTAGAGAGTTCTCTGACCACGCCTCTCATTGAGAGTGGTAGGAAAATCTCTCGATGGCTGTACAACCATTCCAAACTTCACACCATGATAAAGAAGCACATTGGGAGAGAGTTATTTAAGTGGAATGCTACTCATTTTGGAATGAACTACATGTTTTTGGGCAGTTTTCTTCATCTCAAGGACAAGTTATTGCAATGGATGGTCTCGAAGAAATATCTATTATCGCGCTTTGTTAATACTGCAGAGGGGAGGTATGTGTAGATCCAACATGGCATATGTATCACAATGGCGTTCATGTAGGTCCAACATGGTATATGTGTAGGATCGAAATATACTAATGTAGCAATCAGAGGGGGGGTGAATGATTGCGCGGAAGCTAAAATCAAATTTTCAAACTTTTCAAACACCCCAATTGAAACTCAAATTGCTTGGAAATCAGTTTATGCAGTTGGGAAACAAATAGACCAGTCTGGCGACCAATAGATCAATTGGGCGACCAGTAGAGCACTTGGGTGAGCACTTGGGCACTTGGGCGAGCACGCGCACTGTTGGGCGACCACGCACACTGTTGGGCGACCACGCGCGTAGTCTGGGCGAGCAGACCGATACATGTCTACTAAAATATTCATTACGGAAGATCCAGCCATTGGATTGATGTGAAATTTTAACTGTAGAAACTAGACTTAATTCCGCAGCTAAAACAAAAAGAATCAAGTCAATCGGATCTATGGATCTAAAGTTATGACCTTTGCAAGATGACTGAACTTGGGCAACCACGCGAGCAGTCGGGCAAGCAGGACATCAATCTAGGCGACCACCAATTACAGAAGATCTAACCATTGGATTGATGTGAAATTTTAACTGTAGAAACTAGATTCAATTATGAATCAAACCCAATAAGAATCAATCCAATCGGATATACGGATCAAGAGATATTACCTTTACAATTAGACTAATGCATCTAATGACGAGGAAACCAAATTTCACCTTCAAGGTTGTGACGGACCAAACACCAGAGAGGACTTCAGTTGACACGGATCAATCTTCTAATCACCAGAAGCAAGATCATGTCCAGATCATCATCTATCTTCTAGTTGACGTGATGCAGGCATGCACGATCAATCTTGATTTGTTTTCTTCATCTTGTCTGGTGTCAAAACTCACGCAAGAAAACTCATCCACACAGAGATACTTGCATTGCTAGATTGATCTTTATTTCTTTTGTCTAAAGTACTCCCACACAAGAGTACAAACCTAATACCTGGCTCAAGAATAAACAGGGGACACCTCCCCCTATTTATACAGAGCAAACACACAGAGATTGAATACGACTCCACTTCCAACATGGAAAGAGTTCGTATCTATCTCAACTTGGCCCAACATGACCAAAAACAACTCTTGCACGCATGCAAGAACAGAGAGATTGAATACAACTCCACTTCCAACATGGAAAGAGTTCAGATCTATCTCAACTTGGCCCAACATGGCCAAAACCAAAACCTTGCACGCATGATCACCCCACCGCGCACATACGTGACTAACCAGCCTTCACATGCATGTTCTCTAGCCCGAACGTCCCGCATGACATCCTTGACCACCAATACCTCGATTCCTCCCTGAACCTAGTCTCGAACCTCAGTTCCTCCACGAACCTAGTTCCGGTCCCGTTATCGACCACGTTAAGCCTCGAGCAACACACGCACATGAAGTAACAAACAACGCGTCCGAGCACAAGTCCACGACTTGACTCAAGATTAATCCATGCAACCACTCACACGAGTGCATTGCATTAAGCAAAACCATTATGCTATCCCCAAAGATAATAATCATCTCAATATAGCACATGCACAAGCACCACACATGCTATAACCAAAGTCACTTTACAATGCCAATTTCACCATTCAACCAATTTTTCATCACATGATCTCACAATCTCCCCTTGATGAAAACATTGGCAACACCATTTGAAACGAACATTGGCATTCACCTTACAATAGCAACACCATTTTCAAAAGAAGTAAAGTGACCAAAAGACGAAAGAGAAATCTCCCTACAAAGAAGAACAAAAATCTCCCTATCTAAAAAGAAATCTCCCCTATCAAAAAGAAAGACTCCCTAACGAGAAAGAAGAAATGTGTGTGTGAATGTGCAATGTGTGACCAAAAATTTCTCCTTTTGATTCCAAAATTTCCCCCCCTTTGACAATGGATTCATCAAGAATGCAAAAAGAGAGCAAAAGAAAAACTTCTCCCCTTTTTTGTTTGTTGTTTTCCTTTTTTTATATGTACTGAGCATTATGAATCATGCACAAATGAAACAACTTGATCATCAAGTCATGCTATCAATAGTACTTGCACCCTCAAATCTACACATAAACAATGTAGAGTAAGCATAACTAGAAATCAAGTACTATTAACGATTTTTCGCATGGCATGATCTCTCTTTCTCAACAATCTTAAAACCTGAAAACATTGAATTTTTGTGCACTTTATTTGTGCTTTGAAAAACTGATTCATTACTTTGATTGCAACAATAACAATTGCAAGGAATTACATGCACCATCACCTTACTTTTCAACCATGCCAAGCACAAGCTTAAGGTTTCATGGTTTCGGTCATACACAACCTCTTCCAAGTTCATATCATAGTGCAATGATAAGCAGTCTCGTAAAGAAGAAGTGCGACAGTACATAACCTTGATCTTGCTTTTATCAACAATTACTTTTTGAGCTTTAGCACTCAACTTTCATATTTAGCACTTTTTGAGCAGGATCAAGATAGCTAAGAAAGTTCAACCATGACAAGATTTAATTCAAGTTGTCATTCCATTTAAAAAGTCATGACATAAACTACACCATATATGTATAAACAGGAAGTTGCAAAGACCTTGTAGCATAAACATGGCTTCAAATGACATATGTGTGTGAAATACAATGCTCAGTACTTTTACTTTTTTTTGTTTTTCATTTAAGAAACACACGAAATAAAAAGCATGTTACACAATATTACAAAAACTTCAAAAACTCCCCCTCAAAACAACCATCTTTAAAACCTTCTACAAAATTGTCACCTAAAGGGAATTATTTTAAAAACAAAAGACTGAAAGAACAAATCTCCCAAAAAAGGCAACCGAAAGGAATTTTCACCAATAACCAATAACTCCCCCTCAAATGGATAACCAATGAGATCAACAGAGAGGAGATGATGATATACATGAGCTTGAGTTATCATGGTATGTTCAATTAAGCATATACATGAATCATGATAAGTGAATTCAAAGCATGAAAGGCATGATATAAGATATAACATTATTGAGCATGCCAGAGGATACATATGAGCATATGAACAATCATTTCATCTCATGCCACAATTAGATATCTGTGAATGTAAAGAACATGAGTGTATCAAATAGCTCACAAAGTAGATGAAGAATTATTGCACATGCTTCTTGAAAACCATCTCAAGGGTGAGAACCATCCAAGTCTTGATCCCATCTTGCAAAAGACCAAGATCTACTAAGCTTTTGTTCTCCAACCCAATCCTGAAAAGCCTAAATAGCACAAGATGTCGATGCCTCGGTACTGGGGTTAGAAATAAAGCATTTAGGAATCCAGTACTGAGACACACGATGAGTAGGCACAACACGAGTATGCTTGTTCACAAAATCAGATTTGACCTTTCCCGTGTTTCTTGCAACAAAAGGTGTTTGCATCACCCTAGACACAACACGAGTATGCTTGTTCACAAAATTAGATTTGCTCTTTCCCGTGTTTCTTGCAATAAAAGGTGTTTGCATCACCTTAGGCACAAAATGAGAAGTGAAATGTGCCTTCCTGAAATTAGACCTAGCCTTAGTCTTCTCTTTCTTTTGCTGTTTGGCTAGTCTAAAGCAAAAATCTACTAAATGTCCATCTTTACCACAATGAGTGCAAGTGTACTTAACATGATGTTTAGCTTTAGGAACAGAAGTAACATTTGCATTCACCATAGTAGAAGATAACACACCAGCAGACTTGAAAACAGTTTTCTTAGGCTCATTAACAATCTCAAAATTTCCACTTTTAAGTGTCTTAACAACAGTTGGAGTATGTGATTTATGATGAGCATAAGAATCAAAACCTAAACCTTTGTGATGAGTACTGACTTTTGATTGATCCAAAATCATGTTTAGGTTTTTCTTTCCTGAAGTGAACCGTTCTAAAGATTTTTCCAAGTAATCAACCTTTCGAGAAAGAGTTAGACAATTATTACAAGGAACATCCACTTTTCCTTTTTGCTTACGACAGTTTGAGCATGAAAGAACCTCATGAGTGAGCACAGTATCTGTCATTTGAGAGACCCTAGAATTTGCATCGTGCAACTTCAATTCCAGTATAGCACATTTAGAACAATGAGTTGAATCATGCAAATCAACAGTTGAACAGCTAGCATTTTTCATATGTTTCTCATTTTCTTTCTTTTCAAATTGACTTGCTCTAACAAGGAAACATGTTCTTTCCTAAGCAAAGTAAGCTCATTGTAATTAAGTCACATGATTTGCAAGCATCATCATCGAGAATCAAAGATTTAAGTCTAGCAATTTCAGCATTCAAAGATTCCACAAGAACATCATGTTTCTTAATTTTCTTGTTACGTTTGTCAAGCAATTTTCCAAGACGAATAACAGCAATAGTTAATTCATCGTAAGAAGGTTCTACCTCATTAAAGTCGCTATCATGATCGTTCTCGGTGAAGCTTACATCACTCCTAGCCATGAGACACAACCCTACCAAATCATGCTTGCTAGGAGCCATTGTGTCATCTTCACTGCTCTCCGAATCCACATCGCTCAAATTAACTTGTTTAAGAGCGGAAAGGACCCGGTGGACAACTTTGCTGTTGATGAAGCTCTTCTTTCTATTGCTTGGAGAAAACTTCTTCTTCTCTTTTCTTTTGTCATTGTCCTCCTCTCTTGATGCTTTTCCTGCAAATTTAGGACAATTTGGACGAATATGGTTGAAATCACCACACTCATAGCATCTTGGAGGGCCATCACCAACTCTCATTCTCATTCTCACATTCTCGCAAAGCTTTATTAAAACGAGAAGAGAGTGATGCCAAGTCTTCTTCCGGGAATTCCTCAATCATTCATCGGTTAGTGAAGACAAGAAAGACAAGGCAAAACTTGAAGAAGCATTATTCGAGACATGCTAGATTGAGAGGTTAATGCAATTGATTTATAATCAGTCCTCCTAGCAAGAACATCCAATTCATGAGTTTTTAGTTTAGAGAAAAGAACATCTACAGTAAGATCACTCATGACAGTTGATTCTCTAATGGATGTAACTTTTATTTCCCAAATAGACATGTCTAATGCACCAAGCAATTGTCTAGCATTAGTAGCCTCATCAAAGTAAACTCCAACAGCACGTAAGTTGCTAAGAATCTTATTGAAACGTGCAAAGAAATCATCTAGTGACTCACCGGCTTCATCTCAAATCGCATGTATTCTTTCTTGTAAATGTCTTGATTAACCTCTTTGATAGTGTTAGATCCTCATGATAATCACAGAGAGATTTCCATACCTCATATGCAGACTTGAGATGGATCACGCGGTCGAAGTCACTTCTTTCCAATCCTTGGATGATCAAATTTCATGCTCTGCTATTCGCTTCAACTTGTGCTTGATTGGTTTCATTGACTTGATCATTCTCAGGAACTTGATATGGTTTGTACACCTTCTCCCAGATTGCAAAGCCCTGAGCTTGAATGTATGCCTCCATCTTCGCTTTCCAAAACTGAAAATCAACACCATCGAAAACACAAGGTTTTGTCGAATACCTATCCATCGCTACGGTTTCTAATCACCGGTTAAGATTAATTAGAAAAACCTTGCTCTGATACCACTTGTAGGATCAAAATATACTAATGTAGCAATCAGAGGGGGGGTGAATGATTGCGCGGAAGCTAAAATCAAATTTTCAAACTTTTCAAACACCCCAATTGAAACTCAAATTGCTTGGAAATCAGTTTATGCAGTTGGGAAACAAATAGACCAGTCTGGGCGACCAGTAGATCACTTGGGCGACCAGTTTGAGCACTTGGGTGACCAGTAGAGCACTTGGGCGAGTAGTTGGGCACTTGGGCGAGCACGCGCACTGTTGGGCGACCACGCACACTGTTGGGCGACCACGCGCGCAGTCTGGGCGAGTAGTCTGATATATGTTTACTAAAATATTAATTACGGAAGATCCAGCTGTTGGATTGATGTGAAATTTTAACTGTAGAAACTAGACTTAATTCCACAGCTAACACAAAAAGAATCAAGTCAATCGGATATACGGATCTAAAGTTATGACCTTTGCAAGATGACTGAACTTGGGCGACCACGCGAGCAGTCGGGCGAGCAGGACATCAATCTGGGCGACCACCAATTACAGAAGATCTAACCATTGGATTGATATGAAATTTTAACTGTAGAAACTAGATTCAATTACAAATCAAACCCAACAAGAATCAATCCAATCGGATGTACGGATCAATAGATATTATCTTCGCAATTAGACTAATGCATCTAATGACGAGGAAACCAAATTTCACCTTCAAGGCTGTGACGGACCAAACACTAGAGAGGGCTTCAGTTGACACGGATCAATCTTCTAATCATCAGAAGTAAGATCATGTCCAG
Source organism: Guadua angustifolia (assembly GCA_036346375.1). Lineage (NCBI taxonomy): Eukaryota > Viridiplantae > Streptophyta > Magnoliopsida > Poales > Poaceae > Guadua > Guadua angustifolia. The sequence goes on from CM070519.1 coordinate 29,210,680, forward strand.
ATCATCATCTATCTTCTAGTTGACGTGATGCAGGCATGCACGATCAATCTTGATTTGTTTTCTTCACACTGTGCGGCTGTCAAAACTCACGCAAGAAAACTCATCCACACAGAGATACTTGCATTGCTAGATTGATCTTTATTTCTTTTGTCTAAAGTACTCCCACACAAGAGTACAAACCTAATACCTAGCTCAAGAATAAACAGGGGACACCTCCCCCTATTTATACAGAGCAAACACACAGAGATTGAATACGACTCCACTTCCAACATGGAAAGAGTTTGTATCTATCTCAACTTGGCCCAACATGACCAAAAACAACTCTTGCACGCATGCAAGAACAGAGAGATTGAATACAACTCCACTTCCAACATGGAAAGAGTTCGTATCTATCTCAACTTGGCCCAACATGGCCAAAACCAAAACCTTGCACGCATGATCGGCCCACTGCTTGCACATACGTGACTAACTAGCCTTCACATGCATGTTCTCTGGCCCTAACGTCCCGCATGACATCCTTGACCACCAAGACCTCGATTCCTTCACGAATCTAGTCTCGAACCTCGATTCCTCCACGAACCTAGTTCGGTCCGTCATCGACCACGTTAAGCCTCGAGCAACACTGCACATGAAGTAACAAACAACGCGTCCGAGCACAAGTCCATGACTTGACTCAAGATTAATCCATGCAACCACTCACACGAGTGCATTGCATTAAGCAAAACCATTATGCTATCCCCAGCATAATAATCATCTCAACATAGCACATGCACAAGCACCACACATGCTATAACCAAAGTCACTTTACAATGCCAATTTCACCATTCAACTAATTTTTCATCACATGATCTCACAATATGTATTATAATGGTGTTCATTTCATTCCAACTCGATTTTTTATTAACATAGCGTTCATGTAGGTCTAATATGACATATGTATCACAATGGAAGACTGATGAAGCTATGTCGAGTGAGAACATTCATTTTAGATGAGAAATATTCAATTCAAATATGATTTGCTATGTTACTGAAATGAATGTAACTGAAATGTGGACTTAATCGATTGATTTGTGTATGTATTGAAATGAAATATTATTTGTTGAGATATTATTGTTACATGCCTATTTTGTAACTTCACATTGTCTAAACTTAGAACTTGATGTTGTCTTCACATATAGGAAATGTCATGTTGGAATTTTACCGTATTTTTCCATAATCTTTTATGCATTTTTAACATTTTTCTATTTTTTTGAGCCTTTTTCGGCCTGTTGCTAATTTCTCACCTTTTTCTTGAATTTCCCCCACTTTTTTCATTTTTTTCTCCTCCATTTTCCAGTCCCTACCAGTTTTTGCTCAAACCGGTTGATTTTCGACCGAATCAGCTGATTTTTTATGCTCCCAGGTCCATTTCAACCGCAGTTTTTTTGAATTTGAATTTGAATTCACAACTCTTCGTTTTTTCTTGATTTTCAATCGATTTTCGTCACAAATCAAAACCAGCCACATTTTGGTTTTCCAAGTGAAATCGATTTTGCAAACCCTGTGCAACAGTCGTCCAGCCTGGGGGATTTGCTACAAACGGCAAGCGATCTGGTCACCGCAAGGTAGAAATTGGTGGCATGAAACACACAACAGTGACGCATGACATGTCCTTAATAATCCTCAATATAACACATCTCCAATGACTGTTGGAATCCGCAACATGCACTGCATTCCTGCTGTTCATCTTGCTGTGCTTCCTCTGTCTTTTTTTTCCCTTCAATACCGCAACTGATTTTCATATGGACCCGTTTGGCTTTTCGTACTATAATATCTATCTACTTATATTGAGATTTCACATATAGTTCACAGTTAGAGTTGTATTCATCACAAACTCTAGCATATGTTTGATCTATCAGTGTCGTTACAATCTAGATCTACCATAATCAATTATGTAGATTCTTTTTCTTTTTATCGCTCAATGTAATAATTGAACCCCATGAGAGCGAACATGATAACTTTTTTTATTCGCTTCTTTTTTTTCATTGATTTAGTAAGATAGCAGATTGAATAATTAGATTTTCTTCCCCCGTGACATGTTTGTCATGTCCCATGCAACATTCTCTCACACGTAACAACCTTAATTTTGAGAATATACGTGGAATTAATCATTTGGCGTCACAACCTTCCGCGAGAGGCAAACGGCTCTAGCTTGCGCGCGGTCTCTCGCTTTCCGCATATAGCTAACTTGGGTGAATCACTACGTACACACACTAGTTCTTGCTCGAAGATACACATAGTCAAAAGAAAATGCCGTCTCTGTTTATACATATAATTAAGTTGCATATCATGTTGGTCACCTATTATATATACAAGTTGTGTGTTTAAGTCGAATGTTCGATCCGTTCATACTTAACAATGATATATAAGCCATCAAGATTTTGCATATCTAGATACATATTAATTAGCAAATAAGAAGTGCCAGAAAGGAGGAGAAGGTATTTATTTGAAAAATTAACACTTTAGAGCAGCGCAGGTCTGAGAGTTGAGGCCGAGCATATTTTGGGGCAGATTGAGACATCGATAGGGACACATTTCAATCTTCCGTATGTATCTCCCTAAATCATCTAATACAGTTAGCAGTGCACCCTCTATAATCTATATATAAGCCTCCATCACTTCACCTCTCGAGAGAGAAACATATACCGCATCTATAGCCGGCCTAGGTGTGGAGGCAGCAGCGTATATACTAACTAGATAGCTTATTAAGGAGAGATCAATTAGTTGGACGTACGATAGTGATTAGGAGAGGAGAAGATTATTTAGCTATTAATGGGGCTGAGGGAGATCGAGTCTCGGCTGCCTCCGGGGTTCCGGTTCTACCCGAGCGACGAGGAGCTTGTGTGCTTCTACCTCCGGAAGAAGGTGGCCAGCGAGAGGGTCGCCTCCGGGACGCTCATCGAGGTCGACCTCCATGATCGAGAGCCATGGCAGCTTCCTGGTAAGGATCTCTCTCTCTCTCTCTCTGAATGTGTGTGTATTCTCCTCTCAGATGGTATATCTCGATATCGTTTAGCTAGCACTTGCAATATATTAATTTATATAAACAGGAGATGACCAACTTGATCAGTTGAACTCCTGGGAAATATCTTGTTTGTTGTGTGGTGTGTGTGGGGGTGGGGGCTTGACGATCGATACTGATTACTGATTAGAGTAGCCTGCAGTCTGTATCTGCGAAAACATTACCGAATTAATGAAAACTAGCCAACCTCATGCGCTACGTTCTGTCGTACAAAATTTCGGCGCGGGATGCTATGATGTGCGAAATTTAGAAAAATTCGATCGTGCGATGCTGTGTCATGCGAAATTCGGTCTGACGGATATTCTTGAAAAAACGCGTAACTATGGTTTTCTGTTTTTTTTATAAAAAAAATAGGTTACTAGGAACCATCGGTGAAGCTGTGGAATTTTTTTTGAAAAAATCGCGGACATCATTTAGCTGTTTTACGTCATTTTGGTTTTCGTGTTTGTTTTTTAAAAAAGTGTCGGTAGGATCCGTCGACGAAACTATGGACTGCTATAAACCTTCGGCGAATCTGTGTTTTTTTTAGAAAATCGTGGCCGTATTTTTTGTGTTTTTTGGGTCCATTCTGCAAAAACCGTCAAGAGGACCTGGACGTAAATCATAGAGGGACCTAAACATAATTTCGATTTTTGGGTCCTTTCTGTTAAAAACAGATAGAAGAACCTATACACGAATTTGAATTTTTCAAAAGACTCTCTCGCAAAGACATTGGCATGGCGTTGGTCCCTGCACTCTAAATCTCCCCGCTATATATATATATAGAGAGAGAGAAATGCTAATGCGCTCTCGAGAGCACGGATCCTTCCATGCTCTCAATGAGTTTGTGAAATCCGTCATAAAAATGTTCAATCTAAATCGTTCATCTTCTTCATCTTGTTGAAATGTAGCTATAGATCAAATTTTACATTTTTTTTAGAAAATGTAAAATAAATAGTAAACAAATTCAAAAAAATGCGAAATTTGATCTATAGCTACATTTCAACAAGATGACGAAGATGAACGGTTTGGATTGAACATTTTTGTCACGAATTTCGCAAACTCGTCGCGAGAGCACGGAAGATCCGTGCTCTCGAGAACACATTAGCATTTCTCTCTCTCTATATATATATTATATATATATATATATTGCCTAGCTTGATATATATAACATTTTGCGAAATTGCCTAGCTAGTTGAGACAACTCTAAGGCTAGCCCTTAGCTCGTTGCCTTCTTAGTTTTTTTAGATAATCTTTGCGAGTCTAGTTTTGCATATTATCCTATGTACGGTATTATATGATATGTTGCTTCTAGTTAGCCTTAATTCAAAGGTACAAGACAAATATATGTTGATCAGTTTAATAAACTAAAAGTTGGCAGTGTGTCAATGTATATGTATGGTTAGATAATGTCTATGTTTTGGACAGCTTCAGCTTCTCTCCTTTGAAAGCCGGAAGCTATTTCAAATGATCGGTTCCTTTGTAGCCAAAAGCTAAAAGCTAATGGCTCATTTGTACTAGGAGAAACTAAAGGTCGAAAGCTAGCTTGTGGTAGCTTCTTACTGTTTCGATGGGTTGGGATTCTGATTTTGCAATTAGAGTTGAAAAAAATTTCCCTCTCCTACCAAGTATAAATTATCAAACCTCACCCTCATTCCTCGCTTGCATCCCTCGCACCTAACACCTAGACTGCCAAATACTAAACCTCTTCAGTTTAACTATTAAGCTTTTCAGCCATGTAGCCTAGTAAAAAGTTACTTCTCATAAAAGCTATAGTCATGCTAAACAGAGCCAATATATACACTGCATAGTCACAAATAAATGTTATTTTGACATGATATATATGTGTGCGCGCGTGTAAAACCTAATATAATTAGAGTGTTTTGAAAGTATATTCTTTGGGACGAATCTACTATTGTCATATGACCGATCTAAGCTAAATATTCATAAAAATATCAATGGATAAAGTAAAAATAGTTTCACTACACTTATAGCAGAACGGTACTTATTTTTGACTAGAGGGGTAACTCTCAGGGCTCCTCAGGGCAACGTATCCTATGCACACAGGTCTTTTTGTGTATACACCGTGTACACCAACTAAAAAAAGTAATGAAAAATTCTAAAAAAATTGTAGATGTACTTCATAGATTACTCTACCTATATATAAAATTGTAGGTTCACATTCATTATATATCATGAATTTGATATCGAAACTTCATACATAGGTAGAGTAATATATGAAGTACATCTACAATTCTTTTCAGAATTTTTCACGACTTGTTTAGTTGGTGTGCACGGTGTGTACACGAAAAGACCTGTGTGCATAAGATACGTTGTCGGCTCCTCAGAGCACATGTATATGATGCGCAATAGGTAGAATGGCAGCTAGCCGCGCCAATAATTTGTGATGGTGTCTCGCAAAATTCCATGTCGCAAAAGACCAATCATGTCCACTTCTAGGGCCACTCAGAACGTCACAGCTACCAGCACTGTACTACTTCACATGTGTACACAATCACATCCCCTTATACTTTATTATTCACTGTAGATGATACGTACACAGTTCCTGACCTCCTGTGTATGATCCTTATAGTTAAGATAATGATACATATGCACAATCTTCCAGTTCAAAAGAAGGATATGTACAATCGAGAAGATCATCTGAACTGATCTTGCTCTGTTTTTTCAGAGGTGGCCAAGCTCACCGCGGACGAGTGGTATTTCTTCAGCTTTCGAGACAGGAAGTACGCGACGGGGTCGCGGACGAACCGTGCGACGAAGACGGGCTACTGGAAGGCCACCGGGAAGGACCGGGCCGTCCATGAGACCGCGGCGCACGGCGGTCGGGATGAGGAAGACGCTGGTGTTCTACCGTGGGCGCGCTCCGAACGGGCACAAGACCGGCTGGGTCATGCACGAGTTCCGCCTCGAAACACCGAACTCACCGCCAAAGGTAACACGCATACGCGATCTCGAGCCATATTAATTTGGCTAGCCACGTATGCAACGGAAACTTAATTTACGATAAAAATTTTATTTGCAAAGAGTACTAACAGTGACAAAAGTGAGTAATTAAAGAGCAGTGACAAAGGTGGGTAATTAGAGAGCAGTGGTAAAGATGGGTAATTTTGATAAAGTGACGTGGGAAGAAACTCTTGTTTTATATAGTAGAGATTTTACTTTTATTTTTTCTTTACATTGATCCACCTAATTTGTAGCATATCGGAACAATGGAAAACGAAAGACGGCATTTCTTGGGAAAGAAATTAAAGAACGTGTAAAATGTATGTTGTGACTTTGTAACATCAAGTGATCAAATTAACCTCTAGTGGAAAAAATAGGGTCATGGTTAGCAACCCATCCATGCATGTACATGCGTTACCAATTGAAAGTACAAACAGCTTTGGAGTTGCGACCTCATCAGGCACGCTTGCAGCACGCACCTGTACAACCAAAACTTTATCTGTCCAAGTCTGAAGTAGTTTCAAGTGCATGCATCTACCGTTTGCTCACACGCACACATGCATATTTGTGCGCTAGTTTCAAGTGCATGCATCTACCGTTTGCTCACATGCACACATGCGTATTTGTGCGCTCTTCGACGTGGCAAACGCAGGAGGACTGGGTGCTATGCAGGGTGTTCAACAAGCAGCAGAGGAAAGTATCGGAAGCTGAGCAAGGCAGCAACGGCAACCACGCCGACTTCCCTGCCGGCGCAGGCACAGATGGGCCCTCCTCGCCGACTGCTCTCCTCGGCTCATCGCCCGATCCAACGGTGGCGGATAAGTTCGACCACCACCAGACAGCAGCAGCACTAGCCATGGGCGGCGGCAGCAGCACACCAGTGCTACTCATGCACGGACATGCAGACCACATGATCAGCGGCCATTGCAGCAGCAGCAGCAGCTCCAGCGCCCTGCCGAACCTGGCAATGCTGCAGCACAGCTTCCTGGAGTACTGCCCGGGCCCAGCTATGCATGATGACATGGCAGTGGGGGCCAGCATCACCGTTTGCTGTGCAGGCAGCAACATCAGCATTAACGATGCCATGATGGAGCTGGTTCAGCATGTGGGGTTTGAGGAGCATGGCATGGGCGAGATCACGGAGATGGAGCCACAGTGGGGAGGCAGCTGCTACAGGGATGGGCTGTACTTCTAGCACAAGTACAACGCAAGGATGCATGCTTTGTAGAGTCTAGAATATTTGCTAGTTTGGGTTGCAGTGAGAGGGGGGATGTTTAAAGGAGAGTGATTTGACTTAATTTGTGATTTGCGAATACATGTATGTGTTTGTTTAAGGAGTTTACTTATAGGTAAAAACGTGTTTAAGCAGAGGAGATGGGACTCTGTTTACATCTAGACCGTTTGAGGCTGATTCAACGACTTTGTTTGATATATTACTTTCAGTGGCGTAGCCAGAATTTTACGCAAGGTTGGTCCAACTAAGAAAGAAAATACAATCGCATAAGCACAAAATGCCCTGCGGCTTGTCGTGATCCAAAATCCAAATTCAATTTTCTGCCGCACAAGCACAAGACACGATCCAAATCCAATTGCCTAATGCACAAAGCACATGCGCGGAGACGCTGCTCAACAACGAAGAACGATTGAAGTACTGAACGAACCAGTAGTGACTACAAATCTGCAACGTTCTATCTTCCTGCTGATTGCGTGTACATGAGCTAAAGAATACACGATGGGTTAAAGTATTAGTTATGCCGTGACACAACTATACCAACTACTAGCTACGGCCCTAGCTAATTACTTTCATTCTTTACCGTATGCTGGCTTGCACCATATAATTTGCCACTTTAATCGAGGGAGTTGATGAGGTGAGGTCAATTGTAAAGCTGTGCTTAGATCCAAATGCGCGTTCATTTGTTTGGGCCAATAAATGGGTTAGGAAACAAGAAACAAAAGTTTAAGTTGGCGTGTATACATTAGGACGGGACTGTGTATACAAGAAGAGTTCAAATGGGCCAGCCCAACAAGAAAAAAGAAGAAGTTGACCGATTCCAATCTGGACGCAAAAAAAAGAGTAGCGTAATCGCGCTAGAAGGAGGGCTTGAACCTCCGACCTTGTGGTTAACAGCCACACGCTCTAACCAACTGAGCTATTCCAGCTTTGTGCCTGGAGTTTTTTTTTAATTTATAATACATGAAACTTATTAAGTATAGGCGTGCCCCCGACTAAATGGAGTTAGTCGCTTTCTAGCCCTGTCATTTTTTTAAAATGTAGTCCTCTCCCAAACACAATTATAAAAGTAGTCCTATCTTTAACCGCAAAAATACTGGCAAACAATAATTGCAATTGTATTCGGAAAAATTAGATTTGCAAAAAAAAAAAGTCTTTCAGGGAGCTACAAAAAGTGATGATTTCTGAATCGGGGACCACTCGAACATGTGTATTTTTTTCAACTTCTGTAGAAATTGAACAGATTTTCTATGAAAATTCCTGTTTAATTCCTGTCGTTCCAAACAAGGAATCATCCATCGATGTGTAGATTTGTAAAAAAAAGAAGTTTTTCAGGAAGCTACAAAAAGTGATGATTTCTGAATCAAGACTGCTTGAACATGTGTGTTGTTTTTTTTTACTTCTATAGAAATTGAACAGATTTTCTATGAAAATTCCTGTTTAATTCCTATCGTTCCAAAGAAGGAATCATCCATGGATGTGTTTGGATCTCTCTTAGTCTTTTATGATCCGTTTTAGAAGCACCAATACATTGTTCAAGCTAATAAACAATTAGCAATTGTTGCTGTATATAGGAAAAAGTGGCGCTAAACCTAGTGTCGCAAGAATATAGCTAGTAAGCTTTTTTTTTAAGAGAATATAGCTAGTAATTAAGCAATACTTCACGGGAACATATCCTGTGCAACCAGAGAGTTGGTGAAATCACGGTGCAACCCAACTAGAAAAAGTTTCAAAATTTTTTGAAAAAAATCATGGATGTACATCTCAGCTTACCCCATCTACATATAAAATTTCATGATCAAATTCATCATGTGCTAGAAGTTACAAAAAAGACAAAGTTGATCATAAACGATAATCATTACTGTTCATGATTAAGTTTGTCTTTTTATTACTCTTAGCACAGGACAAATTTGATCATGAAATTTTATATGTAGATGGGGTAAGCTGAGATGTACATCCATGATTTTTTCAGAATTTTTAAAACTTTTTCTAGTTAAGTTGCAAATGATTTTACCAAATTGTCTGATTGACAGATATTTTTCCATACTTCACACCTTCGCGCAAATAGAAGAAAGATTCTACCACTTGCTTCATAGATTGTTGTCATGTCGTTGTGTCACCAGAAATTGAATGGGTGGCAAAGCAATAATAAAGAGGTTAAACGATTAGTTGGCACCAAATCATCACTATGGCCGCCCGTGATTACAAAGTATCTATTATCTCATTTGGTCTCACATAAACTCAATTATCGATCTTACTCTGGGAAAGAAACACAATTAACAATCTCCGGAAGCATTACACCCTTTGTTTAGAAATATAAGATATATTTTGACTTTGCATAAGGGTTTAGATTGCGATAGAATTAAGAAAGGTTGAATAGAAATTTATTTATATACCCCACTTAATTGTCTTGGAAGATGAGAGTAATGCTTTGTGTATGGTAATAAATAAATACATATAATTAAGATAAATAGATAAAAATATAGTAGAAAAAGCCTATTAATCCTATATATAAAAAACTTATGTTTCTGGACGGCGAGAGTACCTCGAAGCTATTCCGGTAATTCCCCGAGCAAAAGGAAACCATTGAACAACCCAGGACTACAGCTTAATTAACTCCAGATCAACCGGACCCACGTGCAGAGACAGACAAATCATAACAAGTGTCGTACCAAATTATTTAATCTGTGCAAAAACAAAAACGCAAAAAATTTAAACAACTCCATCTCCGTCTCGTCTCGCCGACCCATCGATTCACCGAATCCCGCACGCACAAGCGCCTCAGGATGCATCGCCTTTTCGAAGTGCGTATAAATACCGTCTGACTACCCAGGGAGTTTAGTTGTTGGTAACCAAGAGTACATTGCACAGTAAAAAGCGAAAATCCAACAGTTGATATTGAAATAATAAGCACGGCGGCTAAGGTTTTTACAAAAGGCGCTTTATGCGCTTCAATACATTACAAAAGTAAGCCCACGAGAAACGGCTTGAGCGCAGATCAACACCAATTAGAACCAAGCACCGCGTCATCTCTGAAGTCTTGATATTCTCGGCTTCAGGAAAGTCTATGGGAGGGATAGGAAGGGGTGAGTACTAGGCGATACTCAACAAACCACACGGAATATTACGAATATTATATGCACGGATTTACCAAAGGACCGGGTTAGGATACTAATTGTGGTGGATGCGATTTTAAATTATTTCATTTAATTACATTTGAAACACAAACCATAAATAGCAAGTATCGGGGTTATTTGTCCAAAATCCAAAGACTTCGCCATGTTTTATTATTAAAACTAGATTGAGCTCGATTCGGGTATCACCCGGTTTAACTTAACTTCATTAACCTAGCACAGCGTGTCGATTACAATTTTATTTGACTCTGCAGGTGCTCGACTTTACCCACAAGATATCTACGATCGTTAGTGCCACGATTAACATGCGGCTTATATGCATCTTGGGGACCGAGAAGATCATAGCCGTTTGTTGAACTTCCCCTTTTTAGCTCCTATCCAGTAGGCTATCCAAGACCCGCGATATTCAGAACCCACTGGCCGTCGCGGGAGACATGTCTGAATATCGTAGGTACCCACTGTTGCGTGAACCTTGAATGGCCGCACCATTCCTGCTCCGCTCTCCATATGCGATCCTTTGTCTCGCTACCCTTTATAGGTATTAAAAAGGGAAGCATAATGTACTAGGCTATGTTGGAATGAGCCAACGAGGTTGTGATCCCAACTTTGTGGTTGAGCGATTCTTGAAGTTATTTACTTTGCCCAAAGTAATTAGTCCTTAATGCCAAAGACCAAGTCTCGCCCATATCATATCTATGGTACCCATCGTACCACCACCATCTCATTCATAGACTTGTCATCGGTTGGGGATTGGTAGGTATTCACCTTCCGTGTTCCGCCCAATCTCATCCCCTCACCGTAGCAATTTATAAAATCACAAAACCAACCGAGCCATCTCTGGAGATTAAGCATTTGTCTAAAAGTAATAACGTATGAATTGCTACATTTACGAGGGTTCGATATTTTATAGCCTAAGGTTAGGAAGGAATTAAGGCATAACAATTGGTTTAATATTTGGTTGTATCTAATCACGTCATTGAAACTATCACATTTTCTAGTTTTCTAAAATAACGGAAATAATGCAATACAAGAAATATATATATATATAAATACTATAATGGCACTGGGTTCAACATGTTCAAGGAGTGTGACTTGCCTTGCGAAGTGGAGGTTCTCCTAAAGAATAGTCGTCGATGTCTTGCGGTGTCGAGCAGCTCCGGCTCCTCGTCGTCTCCGCGTAGTGCTCGGCTCTAAGTATTGCTCCGTTGGATCTAACGCAAGAAATAACCACAATAAATAAATGAAAGAAATAAATAAGGAAAAAGAAAAAAACGAAAAGGAAAAGTGGATCGAGAGTCGAAAGTAGAGGAAAGGGCATTTGTGGAATTCTGGAATTTGGCTTGGTGAAGCGGAGTTCATTTTTGGATTCAAGGCTCAAAGAAATAAGAATATGTATTTTTGGTATTTCGGATTTTTGGGGATTTTGGGGATTTTCGGAGTTTTAAAATGAAATTTCGGATTTTAAATCGTTTTTAAATCCGAAAATGTAAATCAAAACCGAAAAGAAAAGGAAAAGGATTTCCGAGCAGACATGCCAAGATCTTAGCACTTTTGGCCCATCGGCCTGACACAAGTCTGTGGCGCGAACAGACCCACGGCCAGGCAAGGCCAAACCATCTGTACACATTGGGCGGTGACAAAGGGCCCGGCTTGTCGTGATGGGAGGCGACACGATCTGTGGTCTGGCGACTCAGCGACTTGAGGGCGAGAGCTGGCGAGTGGGGCTGTCGATGGTCTGGGGAGGAAAAAGCAGAGGAGGCTGCACATGAGGGGATCGGCCGGTGTGGAAGAAAGAAGTGGAACCGTGAAATAGAGCTCGTATGGAGGAAGAAGTGGTCAGGGAGCATGAGGAGCTTAAGGCTAATATCGGGAGGTGAAGAAATGGGGAGAGAGCGAACGGAGCTTGGCGGCGGAGCTCAGCCGAGCCGAGGAAGACGAGGTGAATTTGGCGTTTTAGCGCTTCGCACGGAGAAGAAATGGTTGGGGTGAAGAGGATGGCTGAGGAGCGTGGAGGGCTTACAGTCTTGGCTCGGTGTGAGGAATTTGGCCGGAGAGCTCGGGTTTTATAAGCGGCCGTCTGAGGAGAGAGGTGATCCGTGGAGGTGTACTCGAGTGGCGAAAAGACCAAGCGGAGGGGAGGCGGATGACATCGTCGACTTCAGTAGATGTATCGAAGGAGATCGTGCTCTGCAGTCGGGCGAATTGGTGGCGAGATGGGACGAGCCTTGGCGGAAGAGAGGAGAGATGCACGCGAAGGCACTCGAGTGGTGAATCGATCGAGCGGAGCCGAGGAATGATGGCGTAGGGAGAAGGCGTTGGTATGACTCTGCGTGAAGTGAGCTTCAATGGTTGGTAAAGCAATGGCGAGATGTAGACGATTCTTGTGACGGAAAAAATGGCTAGCGGTGGAGGGTGCTTGAGTGGCGAAGAGGCTACACCGAAGCGAGAGGAGTAGACAGCGGCAATGAAAACGACTTTTGGCGCGGTGCGAAGAAGGGCGCTTCTCTGGTTAGGCGAGGCGATGGCGATGCGTGACAGTATGGCGGAGGAGAGAGTCGAAGACGGTGGCGAGGCGGTGATGGGACGGATCGGAGATGACGGGGACAGTCGGGTATGTCGGTAGCAGTCTTTCTTGAGAATGTCGACAATGATTAGAAGCGGCGGCGAAAACGGGTTAGGCGTTAGTGCGGGATGTAATAGAGACGACCGAAACGGACGCTGTTCGAGAAAAAGCAAGCGAGAAGTAGCGGTGGCGTGGCGTCTTGTAGTAGGGAGGAGTGGAGCGCGCAGGCGTTGGGCGGGACGGCGAGAAGACGGAAGGCGGCGGCGTAAGGAGAAAGGAAGGTGCACCGGCGAAAAGGAAAGCGGAATCGGGTTTGATTTTCCGAAAGGAAAGTTTTGATAAAACCGAAAAAAATCGAGGTAAATTCGGAAAAAATTCAAATAAATTCCAGATAAATAGCAAAGGCCAAATTAAACTTATTTTTGAAATTTTGAGGTTATTTCAACCTACCCCACTTAAAATAAATCTCGTCCCCGAGATTTACTGATCGTGGGAGAATAGGTTGGGAAATTCTGCTGCAGTTCCGATTCCTTTTCCCAGGTTGTTTCATCTATAGTGTGATTCTTCCACAGTACTCGACAAAATCTGACATTTTTATTCTTGCATTCCCTTTCGACTGTCTCAATTATTTTGACCGGTTCCTCTAGGTATGTCAAATCGCTCTGCAAGTTGATTCCTTCCAAAGGTACTTGGTCTGTCGGTTGTCGGAGACACTTCCTTAATTGTGATCGTGGAACACATTGTGTACTCGGGCGATTCTGGACTTAGTTGCGCTTTATAAGCTACTTCTCCAACTCGGCCTATAATCGATATGGGCCAATGTACCTTGGTGCTAATTTTCCTTTGATCTGAAATCTGCGTCTTTGGTTTGAAAGGTGTCACTTTGAGGTAGACATGGTCTCCTACTTGAAAACTAATATCTTTCCGTCGATTATCTGCGTAACTCTTCCGGCGTTCTGAGCCGCTTTGATTTTACGAAATGATCTTTACATGTGCTACGCATCATGGGCAATCTGAGGTCCTAGGAGTTGTCTCTCTCCTACTTGGTCCAATTCAATGGGGTCTGCATTTCCTTCCATAAAGAGCCTCGAAGGTGCCATTTTCAGATCGGTTTGGTAGCTGTTGTTATAGGAAAATTCGCAAATGGTAGACATGTGACCCAAGTGGCTCCATAGGTTATAGCACAAGCTCTTAACATGTCTTCTAATATCGATTGGCTCTTTCAAATGCATCCATCATGCTTCGTGGATGATATCTCAGATCTTGAATGTTAGGTCTGTTCCCATGGCTTCATGTAAGCTTTCCCAAAATTTTGATGTGAATGAGGCTCCTCGATCGACACGATTTTCTTAGGAACTCCGTAGCCTTACTATTTGTGTCAAGTATAGCTCGCTAGCTTGTCCTTTCCATAGGTTTGTTTAAGCGGTATAAAATGGGCTACCTTGGTTAATCTGCCGATTATCACCCAAATGGCGTCATATCCTTGTTGGGTTTTAGGCATTCTGTGATAAAGTCCATTCCAATCTCGTCCCACTTCCACTCGGGGATCGGGAGTGGTTGTAACAATCCGTGGTTTTACGGTGGTCTATTTTAACTTTCCGACACACGTCATGACATAAGACATGCCCGCTATGTCCTTCTTCATGCACAGCCACCAAGATTCTGTTTGAGATCTTGGTACATCTTAGTGCTTCCGGATGTATGGAGAGTTGGGATGAGTGAGCTTCATCAAAATCAATCCTCTCATATCCTTATTTTCAGAACACATATCACGGTTCTAAACCGGAGTATGCCCCGCCCATCTTGAGAGAATTACGAGGGCTAACTCCCTCCATTTCTTTTACGAGTTGTTGGATTCCTTCATCCTTCTCGTTGAAATTGTCTTGATCTGATCCAATAAATTGGGTTGAATCTCGAGAGCACAAACGAAACTGCCTTTACTACTTGTAGATTTAATCTTTCCATATCTCTTTCGTAGCTCGGGGAGACCTCCTCTATCTGGGCTATGTGGTGACATGCCTTCTGCTCAAAGCGCTCGGCTACTACATTAGCCTTTCCGGGTGGTATTGGATATCCAAGTCATAGTCATTTATTAATTCCAACCACCTTCTCTGTCGAATGTTTAGGTTTGGTTGGGTAAAGACATACTTCAGACTCTTGTGATCCGTGAACACTTCACATCGATTCCCTAGCAGTAATGCCTCCAAATCTTTAGGCGTGCACTCTGCCGCTAATTCAAGTCATGTGTGGGATAATTATCTTCATGCGGTCTTAGCCGACGAGGCATAGGCGACCACTTTTCTATTTTGCATTAACTGCGCATCCAAGGCCTCGCTTTGAAGCATCACGAAGAATCTGAAACTCTTTGTCCTGTTGGTAGTACTAATCTTTGGTGCCTTTGAGGTCAATTTGGTTTTGAGTTCTTGAAAACTCCTTCACATTTTTCCGTCCACTTGTAAGATTGGTCTTTCTTGAGTAGTTGGATCGATGGTTTCGATATCTTAGAGAATCCTTCAATAAATCTCTGTAATATCCGGTAATCCGAGAAACTTGACTTCATTACGGAAGTGGGTTGCTTCCATTCCATTACTGCCTTTACTTTCTCAGGGTCTACCTTGACTCCTTCTGGGGTGATTATGTGTCCTAGAAATGCGATTTCACTCATCCAGAAGTCGCATTTAGAGAATTTGGCATATAGTTGGTGGTCTCTGAGTTTCTGCAATATAAGTCTTAGGTGCTCTTGATGGTCTTCTTCATCTTTGGAGTAGATTAAGATATCGTCAATGAATACCACCACAAATTGGTCTAGGTACTCCTTGCATACTTGGTTCATTAAATTCATAAAATAAATTTGGTGCATTGGTGAGTCCAAAGCGAACAATCTGTAAACTCAAAAGTCCATATCTTGTGGTGAATGCCGTCTTTTCTCTGTCTTGCTCTTTGACCTTTAGCTGGTGGTAGCCTGTTCTCAGATCTATCTTTGAGAATATTTTGGCCCCTTGAAGCTGATCAAATAGATCATCTATTCTTGGTAAGGGATACTTATTTTTGATTGTCACTGCATTTAAGGCTCGATAGTCTACACATAGTCTTCGACTTCCATCTTTCTTCTTGACAAACAGGACTGGCGAAGCCCAGGGTGAAACACTGGGTCGGATAAACTCCTTGTCTAATAGCTCGTCTAACTGCTTTCTTAATTCCTTCAATTCTGTCGCTGCCATCTGATACTGATGCTTGGTGATAGGTTGGGTTCCCGGTACCAACTCTATTGCTAATTCGATATTCCTGTCCGGAGGCCTTCCTGGTAACTCTTCTGGGAAGACATCGGGATATTCTTGGACTATTGGGACTCCGGTGATTTCTGATAGGAGAGTGCTGAGAACTTTTCCTTTTAAACACTAACTTGGGGTCCGTTTGTCTTTATCACTTGTTGGCCTTTTTCATTTGTAAGTACTACCATTTTTCTTTCAGATCTAGCTTTGGCCTTATATGGAGCTAGCCAATCCATTCCCAAGATGATATCTAATCCTTCCATTTCCAACATTAGCAAGTTAGCTTTGAACTCAACTTCTTGGATGGTCAAGGTCGAGTTCTCACACTTGAACCTAGTCGTTAGTCGGCTTCAGTGTTTGGAATGCCCACGGGTAGGTAAGGAAAAATAGGAAAACCATGCTTGGAAGCAAAAGCCAAAGAAATGAAGGAGTGGGTGGCGCTTGGATCAAAAAGAATCAAGGCAAGTTGAGATCGGATCGAACTTACCGATGATCACATCTGTTGCTGTCACATTGCCTCGGCGATCACGTGATTAAGTCTCCCTTGAAATCCTCGGGGCGCTTGGACCTTCTTGTTGGGGTTCTGCTTTCGATGGTGCCGTGCAGATCCTTGTAGCATTCCTTGTGGTGGCGGTGGTTGGTATGGTACAACCGGACGGGTGGGAGCAGTTGTGATGGAAGAAGCTTGTGCCTTGGCCACTGCGGAGGGTAGGTGTTTGCGTGGACAATGTTGCCTGAAGTGTCCTGGTTGGCCGCAGTGGAAACACTCGGTATTTTTCTTGGGGCATTCACTAGCATAGTGGTTTCCATTCTGCAGTGAAACATCGGCCAGACCTCATTTGGGTAGAGGTGGCGCAGGTCTTGGGCCTCCTATTGCTTGCCTCTTTGCCGGAAAGCCCGGGATAGGTGCTGGTACTCTTCCCCTGAAGGATCCTTGACTCTGGGTCCTCAGCTGTTGGGCCTTTCTCTTGCGGGTATCTTCTAAGTCGTTCCTTGCCTCTTCAGTGTTGATTAACTTATCCACCATCGTTGCAAAGTCTTTGAAATCCATCGCAGAGATGTGGAACTTGAGGTTCTTTTGCAGTCCATCGAGAAACCTTTCCATTTTCTTGGCCTCGGTGTCTACTTCTCCTGGGGCGTATCTGGCTAAGGAATTAAATTGGTGAAGATATTCCACCACAGTCTTCCCGCCTTGGCGTAAAGCCAAGAATTCTCTTCTCTTGGAAGCCATCATCCCAGCGGGAATGTGCATTTTCCTGAATGCATCCTCAAATTCTTGCCAGGTTATATCCTGGCCATTTCTCTGTGCTTCATAATTCATCCACCATGTTGCAGCTGGACCTTGCAGCTGGTGGGATGCAAACTGGACTTGCTCCTTTTCTGAACACTGCAGGAGATCTAGTTTCCTCCGGATATCCGGATCAATCGTCATCCGCTAAGGGTTCATTTGAGCTAGAAAGATGGGTGGCTGGTTTTCTCGAAGTCGACCATCGACTCCACCGTTATTTCATACGGGCGAGTATGCTCCTTGAGGTATTTCTTGGGGTCTAGCGACCATTTGCTCCATCATCCTTTCCATCATCTCTGTGCTCGATGTTGTTCAAATTTTGATGCCTATTTCTTTCCATCATCGCCAAGATTTGCATTACAAATGGTGTGTTGTTAGCGGTTCTGCCTCTTCATTGCCGTTATGTTGGGAGCGGGTTTCAACCATGGTTATTAATTCTTCTTTAGTTACGCTTGAGTTTTGGGTAACTTTAGAAGGTGAGTAAGAGTTAGAAGCATGGGTAAGAGTAGAGTGAATGTAGTTGAGGGCTTAGAGCGAGCGTAGGAGTAAGTTGAGTTAGGTGGGTCATATAGATATTAAGAGCCAAACCAAGAAATTTTAAGATAGTGAACATAGATTAAATTAAAGGAAGATTCGAACATAATACTGTTTCAAAGGTCCCAGACGACCTATTACAATACCAAAAGTAAGCCTAATCCAAAAGGGTTCCACTCTACTACTACCGCCTAGCCTCTGTGAGGCAAAACCAGTGGGGCGGCGAGGTATCCTTCCTCAAACTCGACCTCCTCGGGGTCCTCCTCTTCCTCCTCCATCGGCTCTGGCTCAGTGCGTGGGCCGGCTCCATCGGCTCATGCTCGGGTGATGGTGTGTAGTCCTGCTCCATAGGTATGTCAAGGTCCGAGTCCACCATCATAGGTGAGGTGGGTCTTGAGATCGAAGATGCTGACGGACCGTCAGCAGATGATTCCTCCATCGGTAATTCCTCGGGCATAACTCGCTCCAACTCCTCCTCGAGTTCGCGGATGGTGTCCCAAGCATGGTGAAGATTGGCGTGAAGATGGTCACGCTCACGAGCGAGTGGTCAGTAGAGTGAATCTATCTCAAGAAGGTGACTTCTTTGCCTCGGAGATGTACGGATCAAGGCGGCGGTGGAGAAGGAGATAGTCAAGCCGCTGCTCGTCAAGCGTCTGCGGGATGAGCCGGAAGGGACTGTAGGTGAACTCTGCTGGTAGTAGTCGCGAAGGTAGTGTACCGCCCTCCTGGCAGCATCCTGGATGGCGTCGTACTCCAGCAGACGGTGCGCGACAAAGCGGCGAACCGAGTCGGGGCGGATTGGCAAAGGGTAGAGGATCACGGATGCACTGAACTGGCACCGGACGGGTCCGTTGAACTCCTCGTCGGTGGCGAAAGTGGGGCAAAGGTCTTGTCCAACGCCTAGGTGTTGTAGCATCCTCCAAAGAAGTAAAGCCCAACTTCCGAGAACTTCGGGGTCGGGGTACTGATGCTGCACCATCTGTAACCACGAAAACTTGAAGTTAGGAGAGTGAGAGGAAAACAAAATAAAACAGAGGTATAGAGAAGTTCTAAGAGAGATACGGTAGAAGAGGTAGGAGTAGACAGCACTAAATCTTATAGTTTTTATAACTCATTTTGTTTATAAGATAGTTTTTGTAAACATTTTTCCTAAGCCAACCTAGGGTTTTTGATCTACTGGTCAAACCTTGGCTCTGATACCACTTGTGACAGACCGCCCTTTTCAGGGGGTGCGTATAAATACGTCTGACTACCCAGAGTTTAGTGTTGGTAACCAAGAGTACATTGCACAGTAAAGCGAAATCCAACAGTTGATATTGAAATAATAAGCACGGCGGCTAAGGTTTTTACAAAAGGCGCCTTATGCGCTTCAATACATTACAAAAGTAAGCCCACGAAAGCGGCTTGAGCAAGCGGATCAACACCAATTAGAACCAAGCACCGTCGTCATCTCTGAAGTCTTGATATTCTCGGCTTGGGAAAGTCTATGGGAGGATAGGAAGCAAGGGTGAGTACTAGACAAGACTCAACAAACCACACGGAATATTCTCAATATTATATGCACGGATTTACCAAAGGACCGGGTTAGGATACTAATTGTGGTGGATGCAGTTTTAAATTATTTCATTTAATTACATTTGAAACACAAACCATAAATAGCAAGTATCGAGGGTTATTTGTCCAAAATCCAAAGACTTCGCCATGTTTTATTATTAAAACTAGATTGAGCTCAGATTCGGTATCACCCAGTTTAACAAGCTTCATTAACCTAAGCACTGCGTATCGATTACAATTTTATTTGACTCTGCAGAGTCTTTCGACTTTACCCACAAGATATCTCGATGCGTTAGTGCCACGCGATTAACATGCGGCTTATATGCATGCGGCGGTACCGAGAAGATCATAGCCGTTTGTTGAACTTCCCTTTTAGCTCCTATCCAAGAGGCTATCCAAGACCCGCGATATTCGTAACCCACCGCCGTCGCGGAGACATGTCTGAATATCGTGAGGTACCCATGCTATGTGAACCTTGAATGGCGCACCATTCTGCTCCGCTCTCCATATGCGATCCTTTGTCTCGCTACCCTTTATAGGTATTAAAAGGGAAGCATAATGTACTAGGCTATGTTGGAATGAGCCAACGAGGTTGTGATCCCAACTTTGTGGTTGAGCGATTCTTGAAGTTATTTACTTTGCCCAAAGTAATTAGTCATAATGCCAAAGACCAAGTCTCGCCCATATCATATCTATGGTACCCACTGTACCACCACCATCTCATTCATAGACTTGTCATCGGTTGGGGATTGGGCCCAGATTCACCTTCCGTGTTCCGCCTAATCCGCATCCCTCACCGTAGCAATTTATAAAATCACAAAACCAACAAAGCCATCTCTGGAGATTAAGCATTTGTCTAAAAGTAATAACTGTATGAATTGCTACATTTACGAGAGTTCGATATTTTATAGCCTAAGGTTAGGAAGGAATTAAGGCATAACAATTGGTTTAATATTTGGTTGTATCTAATCCGTCATTGAAACTATCACATTTTCTAGTTTTCTAAAATAACGGAAATAATGCAATACAAGAAATATATATATATATAAATATTATAATGGCCTTTGGGTTCAACATGTTCAAGGAGTGTGACTTGCCTTGCGAAGTGGAGGTTCTCCTAAAGAATAGTCGTCGATGTCTTGCGGTGTCCCTAACGGCTCCGGCTCCTCGTCGTCTCCGCGTAGTGCTCGGCTCTAAGTATTGCTCCGTTGGATCTAACAAGAAATAACCACGATAAATAAATGAAAGAAATAAATAAGGAAAAGAAAAGAAAGCGAAAAGGAAAAGTGGATCGGAGAGTCGAAAGTAGAGGAAAGGGCATTTGTGGAATTCACGGAATTTGGCTTGGTGAAGCGGAGTTCATTTTGGATTCAATTATTTCAAAACATCAAGAATATGTATTTTTGGTATTTCTGGATTTTTGGGGATTTTGGGGATTTTCCGAGTTTTAAAATGAAATTTCGGATTTTAAATCGTTTTAAATCCGAAAATGTAAATCAAAACCGAAAAGAAAGGAAAAGGATTTCGAGCAGAATACCTGAAGAGCAGACTTTTGCCCATCGGCCAGGCACTGATCTTGTGGCGAGACAGACCCGCCAGTGAAGTAAGGCCAAATGTATTACAGAAGGCTACCGACAAGAGGCCGACTTGTCACGTGATGGGGAAGGCGACAATGATGCTGCTGAACCATGACTTCAACGACTTGAGGGCGAGAGTCAAGTGGGGGTCACTTTGTCGATCAAGGTCGGGGAGGAAAAAGAGGAGGCTGACTGCGAGGGGATCGGCGGAATTGTGGAAGAAGAAGCTGGAACCGTCGAAATAGAGCTCGGCGCGGAGGAAGAAGTGGCTGGGGAGCATGAGGAGCTTAAGGCGAATATCGGGAGGTGAAGAAATGGGGGAGAGAGCGAACGGAGAAGCTTGGCGACGGAGCTCAACCGGAGCTGAGGAAGACGAGGTGAATTGGCGTTTAGCGCTCGACTGGAGAAAAAATGGTTTGGGGTGAAGAGGATGGCCAGGAACGTGGAGGGCTTACCGATCTTGGCTCGGTGTGAGGAATTTGGCCGGAGAGCTCGGGTTTTATAAGCGGCCGTCAGGGAGGAGAGAGGTGATCCGTGGAGGGTGTACTCGAGTGGCGAAAAGACCAAACGGAGGCGGAGCGGATCGGCATCGCGTGACTTTTCGCCATGATGTATCGAAGGAGATCGTGCTCTGCAGGTGGGCGAATTGGTGACGAGATGGGACGAGCCTTGGTGGAAGAGAGGAGAGATGCATGCGAAGGCACTCGAGTGGTGAATCGATCGAGCGAGCCGAGAATGATGGCGGTAGGGAGAAGCGTTAGTGCACTCTGCTGCGAAGTGAGCTTCAATGGTTGGTAAACGGCCATGAGATGTGACGATTCTGCCGACGGAGAAAATGGCTAGCGGTGGAGGGTGCTTGAGTGGCGAAGAGGCTACACCGAAGGTAGGAGTAGACGATGAAGGAAGCTTTTTAGCGGTCTGGAGAGAAGGAGCGCAACTTCTCTGGTTAGGCGAGCGATGGCGATCGCGGCGATGGTATGCCATGGAGGAGAGAGCGCAAAGAATCGGCGAGCGATGATGGGACGGATCGGAGATGACGGGGACAGTCGGGTATGTCGGTATGATCTTCTGAGAGAGTGTCGGCACGCCGATTGGGGCGGCGGCGGCGAAAACCGGTTAGGCGTTAGTGCGGTTGGATGTAACGGGGAGACGACCGAACGGATCATTGCTTCGAGAAAAAATGGCGGCGAAAGAAGAAGTGGCCGTGGCGTCTGGCGGTAGGGAGAGGGGCGGGCGTTAGTAAGGACGGCGAGAAGCGAAACGAGCGAAGGCGTAAAGGAGAAAGGAAGGTGCCGTGAAAAGGAAAGCGGAATTGGGTTTGATTTTCCCGAAGGAAAGTTTTTGATAAAACCGAAAAAAATCGAGGTAAATTCGGAAAAAATTCAAATAAATTCCAGATAAATAGCAAAGGCCAAATTAAACTTATTTTTGAAATTTTGAGGTTATTTCAGCCTCGCCTCCCACTCCGTTTCAAATTTCTCCTAGCTTACTCTCTAAAACCCTACCCACCATCCCGAACCGCGCAGGCTCACGCAGATCCAGCGCGCGGCGAGAAATCCGCCGGAGATCGCAGCGGCGGCGAGAGGAGGAGGGGGTAGGGTTTGGCGGGGGGTCGGCGGCGCGGCATGGAGGCGCAGGCCACGGCGACGGTGAAGGAGGCGCTCGCGGCGCTGTACCACCACCCCGACGACGCCATCCGCACCGCTGCCGACCGCTGGCTGCAGCAGTTCCAGCACACCCTCGACGCGTGGCAGGTGCGTGCGGGCCTCGCCTGGCTCGATTCAGCCCGGTCTCTGCGTTGCGGTTTGGGCGAATTTGGGGGTGGTGCGGGTGGGATTTGGGCGATGTCGTGTTGATTTGGCCCGGGCTGGCGCAAAATTTGTTGCCCTTTTGGGAGTTGTTCCGTAGTATGGCACTTCGGCTGGTATGGAGTGGTGGTTGGGGGCGACGAATTGGGGTTAGATTTGTTTGGAGTGAACTTTTGTTCTGCTGCGATAGTGGCTGCGCATTGTGTCTGGTTCTGACGCGAGGCTGCGGGTTGCGTAGTGTAGGATCGGTTTGGTCTTTATTGGCGTGTTAAGAGTTTGGAGAACCGTCTTTCCAAAAAAAAAAAAGTTTGGAGAACTAAGAGTAGATCTTACCAGTAGTGTTGATTTTATTGATCCTGTCAGTGCCTTTAACATTAGATTTGTTTTTTTAGAACCAGACATTAGGTTTGATTTTGGCTAGCAACCGTAGATTATGTGCTGCTTAGATGTTGCGGAATTGTATTCCAGTGTTCTGCGGGACTTCTCTGCAAGTTGGATGGACTAAAATTGAGATTACACTATGCGGGCTTAGTTCAGTTCTCGCTGTTAGGTTTGGTTCTCATGTGTAGCTGTGGCTACCTAAACTTTTGTACTGGCTGCTGAAATATTGTTACTGAGTAGGATGAAGTAAGCATATATTGTGTGCACATCGATGCAGGCATTTAGTAATTGAGGGGAATTCGCTGAAAGTTTTATGCTCTCTTTCATTGTTTTAATCCTATCTTGTTATTATATTTACTTGTTTTAGGTGCAGAGTGTGTCCCTTGCAAATTTAGAGTTTCCTTTTAGATTTGGAACTCATTATGGAATATGGCATAGTTTTTTCTTTACTGTATCATCTTGTTGACATTTGGTGAATGGTAGTTAACTTGATGACATCTGATTATTTGCTGTTCTCAATATGCAGGTAGCTGACAGTTTACTTCATGATCAAACCAGTAATTTGGAGACTCTCATGTTCTGTTCTCAAACCCTACGAAGCAAGGTAAAAAAAAAATGATGAACAACATTTTCTTATGAACTATTTATAAACTTTACAATTAATTTATTTCTCGGCATCTTGCTGATGGTTTTTAAAATGCTTGCATATTAGGTACAAAGGGACTTTGAAGAGTTACCCTCGGAAGCTTTTCGACCATTACAGGATTCTCTATATGTAAGCAGCAGCTTTTCAAGTTCTTTGTAAGAGTATAATTTATGCCACTCTGGGTTGCACAATCAATCAAACTCAATCTTAGAAAGTTCTTTTGCAATGTATACTGGGTTCTCCTATCATGGTCTCTTTTAGGATTGTTTCTCTTATTATTAGCTCTGGTTAATCTTGCCAAGAGCATTATTCTTTTACTCTCTCTTTCTGAAAAAAGAAGAAGAAGAAGATTGTTTCTTTTTGTTTAACTGGGCTGCATTTGCAGGAATTGCTGAAAAAATTTAATAACGGACCACCGAAAGTTAGAACACAGGTAAATGACTGAATTAAGCTGGTATATTTTGTACTAACATGATTATAATGGCAACACACTCGTTCTATCATCTTCAGATTTGCATTGCAATTGCTGCTCTGGCTGTTCATGTACCTTTAGAGGACTGGGGAGGTGGTGGAATTGTGAATTGGCTAAGCGATGAAATGAAATCTCAACCAGAATTCATCCCAAGCTTCCTTGAACTGCTTATTGTTTTGCCACAGGTATAGCAATTTTTAGCTTGATATAGTGCCCATCATAGTCTTCAGAGTGTCATGATTTCTCCTAGTTCTTGATTGTCTGTTTGTACTATCTTAAATTCTATAAACCTATTTAGGAGAGCAAAGGGTAACTACGGAGCTAATTTGCAGCTGAAATTTGATTGGGCCATTGCAAAGTACCAGTGTACCACAATGGTTTTCATGTTTTTTTTTGGTAACACCCCAGCACAACCAAGTGCCCATGATGTCACCACTTCCACTTCTCCCTTTAAATTGAAACGACCTTACCAATGATATTGATAGCAATTAGCAAAACCACCTTACCAATGATATTGATAGCAATTCCCTAACGATAACTTCTCAAAACAAGGTACAAGGATAAATAGGGACTGAATAACAAGTAGAATAAATAGTGCACATTAATAAACTCAGGACAACGCACCCTAGAACACTCGAGAACACCCGGAACCATGTGTCTAGGAACAATCTTACCTTTGGCCATGACAACACTTTAATAAATAATATCTAAGATAAATCAAGTCATTTAAATACTGACTAGTTCCAAATATTTGATTGTAGTTCTAAGAATGAATAAACTCTAAGAGTGAATGAAGAATAACTAAAAGTGTTATATAAATCTGTGATGTACATGATATTCGGGTGCTACTCCCATCCCATATATGATGCCCTCAATGGTCACATAAAACAACAAATAAAGCAAAGGTGAGTCCGAGACTCAGCAAGTACATAATAAAACAGTAACATAGCATACATTTCCCACATTTTAATATCATCATCTCTCTTTTCTTTCAATGATGCAATGCTTGGCTAGACTGCATGCTCATCATACACATTGCATAGTTTATACCGGTATAGTTGAGTGCACATGCGTCGATGTCGCACCTTCTCAATCCCTCCATCTTGTGGAGGTGCCTACCGAAGTAGAGGTCTTTCATGCCCACACAAAGTAGGTCATAGAAGCTCACACTAGTCACCTCTTTCTAAAGTGAATGCACATTATGCAAATGCATTGATTTTGTTAACATTTGACATATCTCATAATCACCATTTAATTTATCACCACATAGGCACTATAGTACGTAAGAGTAACAACAAAAATCAACATGGTAAGAAGTTTACAAATGTAAACAACAAGATCAAACCATCCGTTTACCGTTCTACCATGCACTTGCCTTTTAAACCACGTGGAGTGGATTGATTTGAAGTCGACATCAACCCTGGAGTTAGTACTCCTCCTACAGTAGGTATCCAACATCAACACAATAGTACATAAACATCAAACAACACCGTATCGCACATACGCACATTCCTAGCCTAATTAACCACGTTTTACCAGACAATCCCTTCGCTGTGGTGATCAAACGACCATAACTCTCCATCCTGAAACCCAAACCACAAAAACCATACATTTTCTGGAAACTACATAAAAGTTTCCACACTTTTCTAGTTGGCCAAAGGTTCTGATTAATTCATTTAAACCTTCATTTGCAACCCTGAAGATTGTTCTGTTAAATTACTGGACAGCAGACCTGTGAATTTCATATCTATTTTTGTACAACTCCAAAAGTACAAGCCATACCACTTCTGGAATATGCAGAAAATTATCTTGTTTCCTTTAGTTATGAGCACAATTTAATTAGATGACCTGCTAATTTTTAATATGTAAAATAACACAACTGCTACCAGTAGCGACCAATATCTGCACAACAGCCTTTCCATCGTCATATCTTACAATCTACACAGCAAAACTTCGTTTTCTAGCACTATATTGAAATATTAAACAGAGAGCTACAACTTTCATGTTACACATAAACCCTAATTCAGCTATCTTCTGTTTTTAACCTATAAATTACCACAACACAGGCCAATCACGACGGTTTATAGAACAGCTGATCTGCAATCGGCATAATTGGTGATTACTGAGTCGAAATTTGTGAATTAATACTCGTTGGAAAGATAATATAATTATCTACAATTTTCTAGTAGATCAAACTTTTAGTTTACTCATGTAACATGGCCAAAACCATCATATCATTACTGACCACTAATTTGACCTTGTAGCTAGGGTTTCGGCAGAGTTTTCACCCAAACTACTCGCATAAAGCTCACTACACACCACATCTAACCGATGAACTATCAGACAGAGTGGAGTTTCGTTACCCTAAAAAAAAATGGAGGATGAAAATGGCGCAAATTTAAAACATTCCTCTCTTTCTCCCCTTCCTTCTTATGTCCTTCTCAGTTCTCATCTGGATTTTTTTTCTTCCTTCGTTCCTCCTCTGGTTTCTTTCTTCCTCTTTCTTGGCGCTGCTTCCTTTCTTGTTGGCAGCACAGCGCAAGCAGAAAAGCGTCAAATCGGCAGCAACTAGCAGCAGTAGTGCACAACAGCAGCGCACACACGTGCACAATCATGCAGAAGCGGCAGCCATGCGTGCGTGCATGCATTGCATGCAGGAAACACAGAAGGCTAGCGGCAGCCTAGGATTTGGCATCTACAGGCGACGGCGGAAGTAGCAGGTGCGATGGCGGGACACCAGCGGCACCGCGAGTTCCCGGCCGCATGTCGGCTCATCTTCACGGCAGCCTACAGCAGCGAACATGGCAGGCGGCAGCGCTAAAGCCCGGCGGCAGCAGCGGCACAGCAGCTACTTAGTGCTTGGTGTGGTAGACAGCTAGGGTGGCAGGGTGGGCGTCATGGCTATACAGTGGCCCCTTGGTTGCCCACGGTCCAAGGCTGATACGGCATGCATGCTGAGGCCCCATCAATATCAGCTTGGCCTGGCCAAGTTTTTTTTTCTTTTTTTCCCCTTCTTTCTCTCTATTTCTTTTCTAGTACGTCAAGATTAAGAAACGGGACGTTTCACTTTTAAACACTGAAGCACCTGTTAGTCTAGACCAAAACATAAAAGGCTTACAACATGATTTTGATAAGTTTAGAATTGGGCATTTTTAGTTTTCTTTTCATTTCCTGTGCAGGAAACAATAAAGTTGGCTCTGTTTATTTAGATTTGAGGGCAAGTGAAGCAACATACCTTGCCTTTTTACAATTCGCAGAAAGGGATTTTTGTAATGGTCAATGCCTCAATGGGGTTCGGTCATGTTGCTTCTTATTAGTAATAAAGTAGATTGTTGATGAATCACATTGTTGGATACGTCAGATGATTTCTCCTAGGGCTTACAAATCTTTAACCAGATATTTGTTTTAAATTACAAAGATATTATTATGATTTCATTGTTGCCACATCTGCATTGTGATCATGCTCAAGTTTAATTGAGTGATGTACATCATCTGCTCAAAATTTTGTAGTTCTTAACTATTGCATCTTTGCGTTAAATGAACAAGTGTCTATATGATCCTAATTATTATCAGTTAAAGACTCATATATTACACCAATTTCATATCATATTCTTTATTTTTCTTGGTGAAATTGGGCTTACTTCAATTCCATCTTGACAGGAAACCTCCAGTCATAAAATAGCTGCTCGTCCCGAAAGGCGCAAACAATTTGAGAATGACCTTTGTTCATCAGCTAATGTTGCTCTAAGTCTATTGACTGCTTGTTTGGGTATTGATCAGTTAAAAGAACAGGTTAATTTCCTCTTCTTCAAGATTGAGTGTTAATGTACATCACCGGGGGTGCATGTTATATTTTGGGGAGCTGTTTATTTACAGCTTGCTTCCTTGCATGCATGTGCAATGTCATTCAATAATTGAGGCCTCTGTGGGCTATTGTCCTTTCTTTTGGCCATCAGGACATGCATTTGAAAATACCGTACTTGGAAGGCATCTTCTAGTTGCTATTCTTTTTACTTGTTATATTATGGCCCCTTCTACTAAAAGAAGGGTTGTGACTAGAGAGCTGGTCTATGGTGTGCTCCACTCGTCTTTGTAGTTGGTATATGCAAGTGTGATGTTTCACATTATTTTCCACTTTAATATAAACCAACTCAGATGGTTACACACCACCTTTCCAGACAGCAACCTCACTTCTTACTGTTAGCTTTTTGTGAGATGTCACATCCAAATCAGTGCTTCAAGTTACTTCTTCTGAACCCAGAAGTACATAAAATCTTCACCCTAGACACAATTAGGTGACGAGATGATCAGGTGTATTTTGGTCATTAATCACTTAATCTTGATCGTTCCTTTCGCAGGTTTTGGAGGGTTTTGCTTCTTGGCTTCGTTTCTGTCATGGGTACGCAGCTTCTGGGATTTTGATATAGTAATACTTTATTCCTTGAGAATGCAGTTGTTGTGGTACATCTAACATTGTCGATTCGTACTATACTACTGCTACCTAACAGTATCTGCCTCAGTAATTTATTGAAGTGTTCTTTCTGTCAGAATCTCCTCATCTACTGTTGCTTCACATCCTTTGGTCCATACGGCACTCTCTTCGTTGAACTCTGATCAGTTTTTGGAGGCAGCTGTAAATGGTATCGTTTGTCTATGCTCATAATTTCTATTGTATTTAACTATGCATCTTTTGTTAATTTCTCAATTTCTCGTCATCCTTTTGCCTCAATCAATCCTTTTCTAGTGTGCTCTTGGTATCATAGATATTTTCATCTTATTCAGTTGCTGTGAACATTGCAAACTTGAGATATGTTTTTAGATTTTGTTTCTGACCACCAGTGTTACTTGGACACCCGTGTCCAAAAACTTTTGCCGAATCAGACACCTCGAATTCGAGTCACATTTCGACACCTGTGTCTGATTCCGAGTAGCATTTCCCGTGTCCAAAAAATTTGCCGAATCGGACACCCTGAATCCGAGTCGGATTTCAACTCCTATGTCTGTGTCCAAGTAACACTACTGACCACTTACTGCATAGTTGATTTTCTATGCACAACAAAACTACAATGGTGTTGGGTAATCCTTGTTATTTGTGTTGTCGAATTTTTGGATAATCAAGTTCAGAAGGAACAATATAATAAATCATTTTTGGATGTTTACCTGGCTAATAACTCAGGCTATAACTCGTTAAAAATTGGGAGCTTCTAGGGAACAGTATGAAAAGGGATATCTGGTTTCAGTCTTCTAGATTTCAGATTTCAACAAGTTTCAAACAAAACCAAGTTCAGGCTTCAGTAGGTTTCAACAAGTTTCAATTAAAACCAAGGTGCAGGCTTGAGTAGGTTTCGACCATTTTCAATCAAAACCAAATGCAGGTTTCAACAAGTTTCGATGGAAAATGAACTTTGTTGCAGGTTTGTAGAGGGGGATGAAACCCGGGCACGTTCAGTTATTTAGTGCAGGTTTCAGATAGGTACTGTGGAGATGGGGCGCAACAGTGGTGGTGCAATCCAGATCCTGCTCTAGGTGTCAGCGATGTTGGTTCGAGGGCGGAGGCGACTGAGATGGGGTTTGACAGCGCAGTGCAGTTTAGATCCGGCTCCAGCCCATATGGGGGCTACGGGCTACCTTGCCGGACTGCGTGCTCATGTCCTCCTTTTCGGCCTCGCCATGTTGTCACGAACCTTGACCTCACACCCAGGGGCACCCTCTCTGTCACCCTCCTCCCTTCCTCTGTCCTCTACAACACAACCTCCATGCGCACACAGAGGTTGGAGCTACCATGTCCTCATCCAACCCGGCCCATCACGGAGGTTGCAGAGCAGTCCAGTGTGGATTCAATAGGCATGCTTCAACTACAGGTTGTTAACAGTAATAAACTTATGTCAGCCAAAAAGGTGGATCTTTTCTGGCTTATTTCAGATTCTGAAGCTGCAGCCATCTTCTTTGGAAAAACCCGCGGCCCGAATACTATGAATTCTTTTCTCCATAAGGCCTCACATGCCCTGCGACCTCTCCTTCCCCTCACGTCCAATCTTGCTGTTGCAATCAAGATTGCAAGTGGCGACTGGCTGTACTACTGTTGCCACAAGTTGCGAGTTTGCAGCTTCCCCATGGTTGTGCATCTTCTGCACCCATCTACTGCCCTCAAGATTGGAGCCAACATGCTGTTGCTACTGTCGTATCCCGTTGTCCAAGATCTCGGTTCGCATGCTGCTGTGCTGCCGCTTCACCACATAAAGTATTCTACCAGCAATGCTAGGCTTGACTAATTGATGTGTC
The DNA here is from genome assembly GCA_036346375.1 of Guadua angustifolia. Classification (NCBI taxonomy): domain Eukaryota; kingdom Viridiplantae; phylum Streptophyta; class Magnoliopsida; order Poales; family Poaceae; genus Guadua; species Guadua angustifolia. The sequence continues at coordinate 29,241,426 of CM070519.1, forward strand.
GGATGGATCTGCCCATCTCATCATTCACGAGTTCCATTGAGATCACATCGAAGTTGACAATGTTTATGGAATGTAATTTTGTTTCTTGCTTTCTAAAGGTAGGAATGTATTTCTTTGAACTGTTACCCTTGTAAACTCAAGATTCTTGAAACAGCTTCTCAAGCTTGTCACATAAACTGGTTTTTGGGCTTATAAGCTAAGAAGCCCCAAAAGCTGGCTTATTGGATAAACTAAGCTTTGGCCAAACAGGCCCCTGATATGCCATAGTTATAGTGAATGACTGCAGCTAGTTACAACTAAGATTACTAGTCTATGTATGCTTGGGTTTTGGTTAGCAGTTCACTAATGCATTTATCTTTAAATTGCCAGTTACCTCTGAATTGATACATTTTACTGTATCTCGAAATTCTAGTGGCATCACTGAACAGTTCCGCTGATTCAAATTCTCATCCCCCATGTTATGGGTCTCAAAGAGCAGCTCAAAGACTCATCTAAGGTATGAAATTTCTGACTGTATTCTGCATGAATGTTCTGTATCTCTATTTGCAAACTTCGATTATTGTTTGGTGTTTAATTCTGCTTGTTCATACACCTGCACATACCACTTTGTTGCAGTTGCTACATTGGTAATGCCTAATAAAATTATGAACTTTGTTTTAATTTCTAGTTCTTTGCTTGGTTACCTTTAATTTGGTGTATATTACCTAATATCAATTTTCCATCTACAACAAACTGTTTTTCAATGGATATATTAATCTGCAGAAAGCCAGAAACTTTAAATAATGTTTTATATTAATCAGTCGTATCCACTATCTTATGGCTAATTTAACTAAATGTACAGCCAACAAGGCAGCTGAGCTTTTCAAACAACCCCAAGAGTTAGAAAATTCTTTAATAACAATTAAAAAAAATACTAGTTGGACATATCACTAGTAGGCAGTAAATTATGTCAAATTTCACTCATAACTGAACTTTATTTGGTTTTTGCTATCTGAAAGAGTAATTAGTATCATGTAACATACAATATGTTTTCTGAAACACGCAGTGAGCAAGTTTTATTTACTTTATGTTTGACAATTTGTTGTCTAGCTCTTTGTATCCTTTTATTGTTCTCTCTTGACTTTTTCTACGATGAATGCATGGTAACTATGTCTATGTGCATGTGTTTTTTAGTACTGTCTTTGATAACTCATTTGTGCACTATCAGGATGAAGAAGATGTAAAAGCTATTGCTCGTTTATTTGCAGACATGGGTGATTCCTATGTCGACTTGATTGCAACAGGTAACACTTCATGGATGATGCTGATCACCATTTGGATTTGTCTCGTGAAGTTAATATATGAACAGTGGTCATCCTGGACATTAAAGCATTACGCTTGCATTTAACCTTTTACAGGTTCAGATGATGCCATACAAATAGTGAATGCGCTACTAGAAGTTACTTCTCATCCAGAATTTGATATTTCCTCCATGACGTTTAATTTCTGGCACCATCTTAAGCGTAAACTGATTGAGAGGTAATTTCACTAAACATTACTAGTTTTTCTTGAGAAACAATCCATAAAGTGCTTATACATTTTAGGGACTCATATTCATCGTATGGATCTGAGGTGTCGATTGAAGCTGAGAGAAATAGAAGATTGCAAATATTCTGTCCTCCGTTTGAGATTCTTGTGTCGCTGGTATGTATTTGAGGGGGGTGAGGATTGTTATTATAATTGTGTCTGTGTATGATGCTCCCTGTAATAAGACCTGCAATGCCAACTGAATTATTTCATTCCATATATAGTTTATTGGACCCTAGTTGATCTCATGTTGTTTTGATCTCTGGATCAGGTCAGTTTCCGAGTTGAATATCCTGAGGACTACCACACATTTTCAGAGGAAGATTGCAGGGATTTCAGACATGCTAGATATGGTACACCACCTGATTTTTTTAACCGAGTTCTTGCAGTTGGCTATTTTGTACATTTGTCAAATAATTACAGAGCCATTTGTTTTCAGTGGTTAGTGATGTGTTACTTGATGCAACTGATGTTCTTGGAGGTGACTCGGCACTAAAAATACTTTTCATGAAGCTAATTCAGGTGAATTTAGCTATTTTCTTTTTCGTCCGTTGTTTTATTTGCCACGATCTTGTGTTGTGTCTTTTTGTAGGTTCAACAGTTTCCTTCCTGAGAGAAATCAGGATTTCTTTTTGTATCTTGGTTGTTTTAGCATGTGCTGTCCGACTGTGCTCGATACCAGGATCATAATTTCTTCTTGGCAATGCTATATTTTTTTTAACCCCATAATTATGCCTATTTGTTTTGATATATAGTCTGGCTAGTGAGTTCCTGCTTATCCATTTGTGGATTTTTTGTTGGAATTAAATTAATCTATGGAATATAGTTATGAAATGCAATGTGTTTTTCTTTAGCTCTACCCCCGTCTGGCTATTTTTCATTATTACCTAGATTTTATGGCAAATGTCCTTATGCATGAACTCATGCTAGTCACAGAAAATCTTATTTCAGGCACCTGAACAATGCAAATGATGTGGAGTAAGAGTTGCATCATCCTGTTAATCTAGACTGTCACTTGGATAATTAATGTTATGGGGCTCTCTGTAACTTATGCAAACTGTATCGAATAAATTAGTTCGAATTGTTTGTCCACCTCTTTCTTACTATGAATTGTTTATCCACCTCTTTTGTGGTTGATATTGTATACTACTCAGTAGTCAGCAACTCAGCATAAGTGCACAGCATGCCATCACAAATTCACAAGTTTTTGTTTATTCATTTTGCACCATTGAGTTTCTTATCTCGTGTGTTATTTTACAGCACTTTTTTTGTTCTCCAGATAGTAGTGATATTAGGGTGGTGCTTTTTAACCTCTGCTATGTTTGATACTGAGTATCACTTGCCCAGCTTCCTAATCCCACGAAAGACATATCTTTAGTTCTCTATAATAAGTCATACTTTGGATTTTAGGCATGTGGAAGCTGCACCGAACAGAATTACAAATGGCAACCTGTAGAGGCTGCTCTGTTCTGTATACAAGCCATTGCTAAATCTGTCTCGATTGAAGAGAAGGAAATATTACCCCAGGTATGAATGACATCTTGAGTGTCTCATGTTTTTTCTTGGTATTCTTATGCTATTGTCAACTGATAGTGAACAAGATCTTCCTCTGAGTGATCACTTTCATCTGTGCCTTACTACATGAACCTACTGTCATTATTTAGTGGTTCAGTAATGATAATGTGTTGGTATTGTTCTCTGAAGGTTATGTCACTGCTTCCCAGATTTCCTCATCAAGAACAGTTGCTGCAGACAGGTTTGTTTCAGTGTAATTGATAGTTCAAAAGTCCTTGATCTTAGCTCAATGTTTTAAATCTTATACTGTGATTAGGATTCAGGAAAATCATTGGTAGACGGTAGCTGGTTACTGCCAGTGATGGCTGGTTGAGATGTTAGGGTTTGATAATTTGGGCTGTTTGTGCCTAGCTGTTGGGCAGAAACCTGGCGGGAACTGATTTTCCTAGTCTGATTATGACAATGTTTTGAGTTCAAATATACTTGAAACTTGCAGTTTGTTCGACCATTGGAGCATTTTCAAAATGGATTGATGCTGCCCCAGCTGAACTATCCATCCTACCACCTTTGGTTGATATTCTCAATAAGGGAATGAGTACATCAGAGGATACAGCTGCAGCTGCTTCTGTGTCATTTAAGTATATATGTGAAGGTATGACATCGGTATCCACATATGCTTAACGGAATATATCTTCTTTGTGCTTATATATTTTTTTTCTAGCTTTGATATTTTGGGGCTATTGCCTGTAGTTTAATTAATTATTAGTTGTTCTATTTAGTTAATATGGAGTTGTGATGTACTGCAATGTTGATTAATTTATTTATTATAAGCATCTGTCTGTATGTCCTTTCTTGTTTGAATTTTGCCATAAATTTGTGTTATTATATTATCATAAACAATTAACAATATAGTTAATTTATCTTCTTTTTTTCTTTGTTATAAGACTGTAGGAGAAAATTCTCCGGGTCATTGGATGGCCTTTTCCAGATCTATCATATCGCAATAAGTGGAGTTGGTGGTTATAAAATTTCTTCAGAGGACTCATTGCATTTGGTTGAAGCCTTAAGGTTCCCTAATTCTTACTATTTCACTTGGGCAATTATTACTACTTTTTTGGTTGTATTCAACATTTCACCTTACATGCTCTTGCATGTTGACATACTCAAATCAGTGTGGTTATTACGACGCTTCCACCAGACCACGCTCAAAGAGCACTGGAGTTAATCTGCCTACCAGTGATTAATCCCTTGCAGGTTAGTAGCAATCATTGATAGTCACTTGGCCATGTTGATGTGTACATGCTAATTTGTTTTATTTGAAAAATAGGAAATAATCCAGCAAGGTGTTAATGTTCTTCGACAAGTTCCTGCTCGGCAATTAACCATGCATATAGATCGATTATCAAGCATTTTCAGGTGGTGACCTCTCATTTGTACATTTACCCATCCAATTTTTGGTTTTTATTAAATCCTGTAAATTGTAGCAGCAATGTGAAACATCCAGAAGTGGTTGCTGAAGCTGTCAATAGATATTGGCCCACATTGAAAACTATCTTTGATCAGTGAGTATTGGAACCAGAAGGATGCTGGGAGAAGTTCCTAATAAATAGTATATACTCGAAAGATCTCAGTCATACCTAACTTAGCTATATGCTCTTTTAATTGCTCAGACGGGCATGGGATACACGGACCATGGAGTCACTATGCCGATCTTGCAAATTTGCTGTAAGTTAATCTTTTTTTGTGTGTTTAGAACGCTAATAGTTTGAGTGTAATTACACTCAGATCCGACACAATTCCCATCAGAAGTGTATAATTGGAACAATGGAAAATTCACTCGTGTCCCCATTGGTGTCCACATCAGCAATTTGAGCATGATGCAATGTTTGAAACATGCCAAAAAAATCATGGATGTGTACACGAAGTTATGTAAATTTGCAAAATTTCAATTTCAAATTCAACCGTGGTATCAAGAAAAAAAAAGATAAGCTTTTGGTTCTTGATACCAGAGATGAATTTGAAATTGAGATTTTGCATGTTAACATGACTTTATTTGTGTCCTACATCCATGATTTTTTTGTTGGATTTTTGAAACATTGCATCATGCTGAAATCAATAATGAGGACGCTGATTCCCCTGGAAACTAAAATTGCATTGTTGGAACAAGATGTTTTGTAGAGTGTAGATGTAGTTTTTACTCCATGTTCTGACTCTTTACTATGCGGGACTAGTCTCGTGTTTCCATGATTTCCAAAATGGCAAAATACTAAGTTGCAAATTGTGCCCTTACTTTGCTTTTCACGTTTATGGAGAGCATTGATGTACTTTGTTTAGCTGCCTTATAAATGTCTCCTGCAGTCAGTTTAACACCATGTGAATATGGATTGTTTGCCAAACTTTCATGCTAACATGTCTTTTCTGTGGTGAAGGTTAGGACATGTGGGAGGTTCATGGGAACCACCATTGGTGCAATGCTTGAAGAAATTCAAACTCTATATCAGCAGCACAGTCAGTCTTGCTTCCTTTACTTGTCCAGTGAAGTTATCAAGGTTGTTTCATGTTTCAAAAGTCTAGTACTGTATCTTCAACTGTCCTTTTATTTTCTGACAGCATTTTTTCTGTAGATATTTGGGTCTGATCCATCTTGCGCAAGCTATCTTACAAGTCTGATTCAGACACTTTTCAGCCATACGATACAGCTTCTCCTAACTATTCAAGTAGCTTTCATGCTTTTCATCCCTATGTGCAGTTCAGACACACAGTAACATATTAGCAAGGTGATAACTAGTTCACTGAATTGCATTTTCTACATTTGCAGGATTTTACAGCTAGACCGGACATAGCTGATGATTGCTTTCTGCTAGCATCAAGATGTATTCGTTACTGTCCTGATCTTTTGTACCTACAGAGATGTTTCCAAGATTGGTTGACTGTGCTATGGCTGGTATAACTATACAGCACAGGTAGCGTCCTGAAGATTACGTGCATTTGAACTAGACTATCAGATCCTAGAATTATCTCAACTCTGAAATGGATTATATATGAGCTTGATATGCTTGTTTACCCTTGTGTTATATGATTCTATCCTATATGTGATGGCTAGTTTGTTCCCTAAATTTTTGTGTTATGTAACAGGGAAGCCTGCAAATCCATATTATGTTTTCTGTCTGACGCCCTTGATCTTGCGAAATCACCTGAGGGGGAAAAGTATCGAGAACTAATGAACACAATTGTACTTCAGCGTGGTGCAACCCTTACTAGAATAATGATTGCTTCCTTAACAGGGGCATTACCATCAGGTCGCTTGGAGGAGGTATGCACTTATATGGTGTTTCTTTTTGCTAATGTACTATGCTGCTTCTTACTTGAATCCACATGCTCCTTTGAAAAATAAGAACCACAAGGTTAGAATTCTTCTGTTTATCAAAATAAAGATTGATACAAAGAGGGAAATATAGGTGTCACATTTATGAATCAATCTTGTAAAACACATTATTTTGTCCAGATTATTTGGGTAAAATTATCTAAATGTATGTTCTCAATTTGGTGCCCAGAATTGTAAGGTTCCTTTTTGAGCTGCTCATAGCAACATTTTGGGTTGGAATTTCAGCTGCCTGCTGAATAATCTTAGAAGAATTCCCCTTATCCACTATTTTCCCATCTTTTTTTTATAAAAATTGACTAGTACCCCTGAAGTTCTTCCTGATGCAGAGATTTATAAATACAGTGTGTGTTTCTGTCTAGATTATTATAGTGGTGTTTTACGTGTACAGATACTGAAAATATTCTTTGGGACTATTGAATATATATCTGAATGCAATCGTTGGGCCTTATCTCAAATATGATTGAAAATTAGAAAGATACTGAGATTTGCCTGATGTCTCACCCATTGCTCTGTCCGTTCACCTCTTTTCTTATTTATGACTGGAGTGACTGGAGGTGGATTTTGTTACATTATTTGAAGGTGCATTTTCAAAAGCTGTTCTTGGCCTAACTTGAAGTTTTTGCGGGGGGAGTTTCTTTACCCTTAACACCAAAACTTGCTCAAAGCTGTGAACATTTGCTTGGGCAGATGGAACAGCAAGCTTTGACCTGAACAACTTGCTGGAATTTGTGCAAATCACCCATAATTCAGTATAACCTGTTATGATTTTTCCCCATTTTGCCTAATCTGGGCCCTTGATTGGAATGGCGTGAATCGGTAGTAGCCAGAGTTTTGTTGGTTTGTTAGAATCCTGCTTGTAAGCTTTAAGAAAAGGTTAGATATCTCGGTCCTGACTCTTGACAGAAATCTTTTGCATGGAACGTTGCAGGTCTCTTATGTTCTGGTTTCTCTTAGCAGAGCATTTGGTGGGAATATGTTGAATTGGGCAAGGGATTGCATAACCCTTATACCACCACAAGCACTAACAGATTCAGAGCGCTCAAGATTCTTGAAAATTATATCTGATGCATCATCAGGATCTAGTCTTAATTCCATAACGGATCGATTTGGGGAAATCTCAGATGTTTGTAGACGAAACAAGACTGTGCAAGAACTAGTTCAAGGTGCTTTGCGGCCTCATGACTTAACCTTCACGGTTGTTCCCCAACCATCGTGATGAATTGGAGCCAGCTGAACCCCCCGTGATGGTCCATGCTTGAGTCAGTGTTGATGTGTGTCTCCACAGCATCTTGGATTTTTGAGTTCATACAGGTTTGAGTTGCGGCGTCATACTATTCGGATTTGTTCAGAGGATAGATAGGTCAGTTATTAGGCATTGTAATTCTTTCTGTATTTCGTCACTTTACATGTGCCATGCATTGTTGTGTATGTGGGAGGAAAGTTGTGCTGTATTGTCTCAAAACACAGTGGTATACATACAACTGCGAGATCACACGGATGGTGATCTGTCTTTGGGCCTGATTTACAATGGCCGGCCAGCTTATTTTATAAATTAAGATGGCCATCGATTTTATCATTAGGCTTCTGCCAAATGTTAAAATGATGTCTTTGATTGTTGTCTGTGCGAGTACTATGAGACGCTATTTTAAGTTGAATCAAAGGCAGAATGTTAAACTAATTTGGCTTTATGAATCCCGATGATTTATCACGCAATAACAAGGCTGAATCGTGATTTATCATGTAGAAACTAATGGCCAGCAGCTATAACCCCAGAACTGCTGTTATATACATACTACAGTCCAACTTGTCGGGGTTCTAAGCTAAGCCAAACTATGGAATGTAGGCTATGTAAGTCTTTTTAACTATGTTAATAGTCCAGGCAGGTCCAGAAAAGCCGTTGAATACCTCTAGTCAGGATCCCCCAGAGATTTATAGAGTAACTAGACGGAGCAGTGCGCTACGCCGTCCTAGTCAAACCACGATGATTTTTTTGCAAAAGGGTGTGCTTTGGGTTTAGGTGCAATTCTCTGTAATTGTGAGGTTTTTGTCGCAAAAGGAGTCTGGAGCCGTACACGAATGCATGAAACTACAAGGTCTTCTTGTAAAAGAGCCGGAGAGAATATAAAGGCTTGTTTGGTAGAGCTTTAAATTTCAATTTCACTTAAGATCTAAAACTTGTAAGCTAAAATAAAGTGAATTAAATTTATATTTTTAGTCTAAAATATAAACAAGATAATCCATCTAAACACTTTTAATGTACTCACAGTTTCAGTTTCACGGATCTAGTGGAGTTAGGAATACCCGGCTCCATCAGATCCGTAGATTTGATGGAGCTGGAGCTCTACCAAACACACCTTAAACGTTATTTCTAGAGCTATACGTGATTCTACGGAATCACAAGGGTTTTTTTGCAAAAGAGCCGACGAAAGGACTTAAATCGATTTTGCAAGGGACTTTTCTGTGAACCGACTAACGTGGCACTCCAAGGAGTCAGATATCCTAGCAGCTTTAGATAAGTAGTATATTTTACTGCATATTCTATCGGTAGTAAAGGATAACGGTAGAAAATAAATCTAGCTATTGATTTATTAAAGACATAATAAACTTTTCTTTTAATTATAATTTTCCCTAAGGATGTTACAGATTTTTCACCAAACCTACTATTGTTAGCCCTTTCCCAGACTATGCTTCCCGACTATGCCCTGGTGCCGCCACCTTCGTCTCCTACACGCGGCGCTACAACCTCCCTACCGCGGTCCGTAATCCTTCGCCATCTCCCATCTAGTACCACTGCCACGCCATCCTCACTTGTGCCGCTTACCTGCCCTCCTCATCCCCAACCCTTGTGCCGCCGTCACGCCTCCCCATCCATTGTGCCACCGACCGGCCATCCTCATCCCCAGCCCTTGTGCCGCCGACCGCCATCCTCATCCTCATCTGATGCGCCGCTGCCTCCCAATCCTGCAGCACATCTTGAGCGTACAGCTCCCGGACGCCATACATTAGATGCAATCACAGTCAGGACCCATTGTTGCTTGGCCGCGCACTTCCCGCCGGCTGCTCTGTGCCTCACTACGACAGCGCGGCTCATCCTCCGCCGATTGAATTCTGTCACGTCTTCGTCGTGCCTCCTCCTCGCGGCACACCGCTTTCTTCGACGCGCCACGTCCTCCGCGTTGGCCCGCCTTTCACACTCCACCACTGACCATCCACCATCGTGATTCGAGACCGTTATCAGGAGCTATGAAGGTTCAACGCTCTCTCCGGCAAGTATTTACTTGCTCAATCTAGTGATTGCATGAACTATTTTAATTTAAAAAATATTATGGTGGTAGAAGTATGTTATTGCGCTGCTAACTTTGCGATTGATTAAGTTGAAATCAACATGATTTCTCTCGTGTGTATGAACATGAGTTTATATGCATCTTCGCTTTTGTACAAATATTATACATGTTTTTTTAGATCAAGAGGACATCCAAAACAGATGCCCCAATTTCATTACTGAAACCAGAATATCAGTTATAGCTCATACAAAAAGCTCACCAGCAATCACTTCGAAAACCACCTACCACATCAGGCTATTTGAGGCAGTAAAACTAAGCACAAGCAACTGGCAACACACCAGCCAGACTAGACCAACCGGAAGACACAACTCTTAACTGAATCTATCGACAGATCTTCACCAAACACTTCTCAGCACAAAATCTGGGACAAAAACAGGGACACCAAAAAACGCCATCAGCACCAGACCTTAACCCAGCCAAAACCAACATTAGACAAAATCTTATACCCAGCCAAAATCAACATTAGACAAAACACAAACATCACAACTATTTTTTGTCTTCCAGCAGCCTGCTAATGAAGATTGAACGACCCTTCAACACCTCAGAATTGACTTCAGCCTGAGCCTCATTCTTTACTCGATCAACTGTAGAGCCGAAAGTCCAGGACCCAACTGTAAAGGAGCCTGCATCTTGATTTCCAGCATTTTGCAAAACTGATCCAACCTGGGAAGCATATCCTCCCTGTGCAGCGGCCTCTAGTCCTTCAACGTTATAAGCATTCTTCTCCAAATTGCTTTTACACTTATCCAACACTGCAAACGAAAAATTATATCGTTTCTATTATTCCATAAACACCAAAGAGCTGCCGCACAAATAGTATTTAAAGTAGCATTTCTCTTCTTACTGAGCCAAAAGCGTGCCACCGATTCATAACCATAGCCAATGTTCAAATAAAAAAACTCACTAACCAACAACCAGATATTTTTAGCCACGATACATTCAAAGAAAATATGAACAACAGTCTCAGTCTCCTCACATAAACAACAACTAACCCCTTTATCCATACCCCTTTTCAGCAAGTTGTCTCTGGTCATTAATTTGTTATGCGAGATTAGCCAAAGGAAGAAATGAATCTTAGGGGGAACCACCAAACTCCAAACTGCAGGGATAAAAACCGGAAACACACCTCTAAAATTCATGATATCATAAAGGGATTTGACAGAATAAACACCATTACTGTTATACTGCCAAACTAAAGCATCGTCATCGTTAGAAAGCCTTAGAGTGTTTACCACTTCAACTAACTCAAACCACCTAATCATCATATCATCTGAAAACGTCCTTCTGAATGTGCATTTAATATTAGAGCCATCCCAAATATCAGCAATCGTACGACCCTTTTCATTAACTATCATGTATAGATTCCAGAATTGAATGGCCAAACACGAATTACCGAACCAGATATCTTCCTAAAACCTAATTTTAGTGCCATTCCCAACATACCACCTGTAACCAAATTTGGTAGCTTGCATAGCCCATATAACTCCCTTCCAAAAAGTCGAAGCATAAACATTGTCAGAAGCAAAGACATTAGGATTTTCAGTATTGTATTTAAACTTAATCAAGTCCTTCCACACCTTATTATCTTCGACATAAAGTCTTTTGATCCAGGAGGCTAGGAGACACAAATTTAAATCACGAATATTAGTCATTCCAAGACCACCAAACTTCTTATCCATACACACTAAATGCCAATTAGCCAGATGAATTTTATTGTGACCTTCATAGTCATCCAGAGACAATTAGCCATATGAGTATTGATAAGATCTAACGCCCATTTAGGAAATTTAAAAAAAGAAAGCAAATAAAGAGGAATACTAGATAAGCAAGATTTGATAAGAATAAGCCGACCACTATATGACAGCAACTTCCCTCTCCAGCCTGCGATTCTTTTTAGAATTTTATCAATAAAAGGCTGAAAATCCTCTCTCTTAATTTTATCATGATGTAGAGGGATACCGAGATATTTAATGGGAAAGGTACCAATCTTACAGCAAAACATATCTGCAAACCTTGTAGTCTCACTCTCATCACAACCAATAGCAATCAACTCACTTTTGTGAAAATTAATTCTCAACTCAGACATTTGTTCAAAGCAAATAAGAAGCCACTTGAGATGTAAAGCAACAATATCACTATTCTTCAGGAAAAGAACGGTATCATCAGCATATTGCAAGCTAAGAATACCTCCCAAACAAAAGTCTTCGCATAGCCCTTTAACTAAACTATTGTTAGCAACTTTAAGTAAAATTCTAGCAAAAACATCAGCAACGAGATAAAAAAGGATTGGAGAAAGAGGGTCACCCTGCCGCAAACCTTTACCAGTATGAAAAAACTTACTCTCGATATTGTTGATTTTAACTCCCACAGAGCCTTTATCCAAAATAGCATAAATCCAAGTCTGCCATTTGTCCCCGAACCCCCTTTTAGCTAGAACATCTAATAAAAAGCTCCAATTAACCATATCATAAGCCATAGGAACAGGTCCATCGTTATTTTGAAATTTCTTTGGTTCTCTGCAGGACAAGGGTTCAGCAACAGTTCAGAAACAGCTGGTTGGAGTTTAATATATTTGCAGCAGCAGCTTCATGTTCTTCTCTATTCAAAACATGCTTCAGATTTCAATGTTAAATTTCAACCAATTTTAGCGTATCTGATACTATTCAGACTTTTGTTCAGCTTCACATTTAATGTGTTTGTCTTTTAGTTTTTTCAATGCTCATGAACCCTTTTCAGGAAAAAGCAAGGTGAAGTTGTTTTGGTTGGAATTGCTGCAGTGTTCTGGTACATTTGGAAGACATGAAAAGTAGCATGTTTCCAAGGCCAGACAATCCGTGATCCTACTAATATCATTTTCTATATTCATCAATGGCTGGATTCTTGGTCTATTTTGCAGAGCACGTACTACGAGAAGTGTTGCTTGAAGGGACAAGAAGACTGCAGCAAGTGACAGTTGATACTTTCAACAGAATGCGAGGTTGGGTTGGGCGCTTGGAGAAGGGAGGCTAACGTAGAAGTAACTGTGGTTGCAGATCTTGTTCATTTTACCTATGTTTCCCTAGTGTTTGCTTTTTGTATACCCTGTTTGAATGTGAAATGTTATTGTGTAATAAGTCATGAGAACTTCATCCAAGTAAGAAAAAGATCACGGCATATTTTGGTTTTAGATATGAAGTCTTCTATGTCAAGCCTTTTTTTTGGCCGCTCGATGTGATGTCCAAAGTGTTAAAATCAGGCTAAAAATATGAAACTTGTCCGGTTTCAATAAAAGAAACAAGGAGGTGTCTCTCCTTTGTCAAAAAAAAGGATGTGTGAAGAACTTGTCCGTATGTATTCAGGTTTTCTATTTGATATATTATGTGTTGCTGCAGTTTTTCTTAATTGTTGAAATAGCAGTCTCTTCACTTTCTGACAGAAACATCAACAATATCATACACAATGGAGATATAATGGTAAGTGAGAAAAGTACAGATTCATAACATATGATCAAATAACTTGCAGTTTTTAAGATTTATATATAATTGAGACAATACATTTCATATTTCGTATGGCATATGCCATCCAATTTAATTACTATTAGTTTTTTTTTCCAAAAGGTCTACAGCAACCCCTCCATGCATCACATGCTATCTGTGTTCCTAGTATTCGTGCCACCAGAGCCCGGTCTATGGTTCCACATTGTTGCCAACTGCAACACTTACATACTTCAGCGACTCTGCCAACTGACGGACATCAAATATATGCTACCACATCCTTGCTAAATGCATCTTAAAAACTTGAATTATTGCATGAGAATGAATTACACATGTACAGAAATACCTAAAAACCAAAATTAAGTGAGAACCTTCTGTCAGTTCTGTGGTGAACCTCACTTTCAAAAAAAAGAAAGTTCTGTGGTGAACCAACCATAAATCCATAACGGACAGCTTTGCTTGCAAATTACTGATAGTTAACTTGCATTTATCATCCTACTGTCTCCCATAGAAAAAAAATATTAACAATGAAAAGGATGAAGAGGGTCTGAAAATTTCCACAGATGTTGTATTGAATAAGAGTTCACTGAATTGTGTAAGAACTAAGTACCAGGGAAGATAAACAACTCACATATTACACATGCTGTGAAATACACATATTACCACCATATTTCTGAAGCATTAAACTTCAGAGTTATCGTAAGCACCAGCGATTTGGCTAACTACTCTACTTCACCACTAAAGTAAACACCAAATTACATATACTAATAGATCATATTAATTAAAATCGAGGCAGGTGAAATGAACAATTAATAGTTTCGTGCCCACTTTTGAACAGGTGCTTCTCCTAGCTCCCATTGCCCATGTACTCGCGCACCAGCATACGGTGCTCGTCCTTGATTCCTCATAGCAGTAGCTGAACAGTTTCACGAGATTCTTGTGCCTTAGTTGTCTTAGGAAGAACATCTTGTTTTGTAGGTTACAAAAAGGCAAGGTTAAGTAGAACACTGATCAAGATCACCATGTTTTAGTTCAGGCATCCACGCAATAATGGTGGAATACGTAATTACGCGATGGCTTATAGGTGGTTGATCTTACCAGACACTCCTTGTGGCCCTGCGTGCCACAATCGAGATCGATGTACTGATAGCGACCACCTATGCGTCAAGGCCCGGCCGAAGTGAGGCATCAACGTGGCCCTCATACACCCGACTGAACCCGCCTCAGTCGATATGATCACCGTGTTGGATAACTACAAGATGCAATGCCGGATGGGGGCAACACCACCGTGGGTGAAGGCGTGATGCAGCGTTGTATGGGGAAGCGTTGCCGCTGGTGGAGGTCGCCGTCGGCTCGTGGATCGAATTATAATTGGAAAAATAATGCAACTAGCCAATCGCAGATCTAACAAATTACACATACGAGTTGTATCAGCGCTCACCAGCTTACTCTGTAGCTTGCCCATAGAGCATACCCTAGTGTATCACCTTTGGCGCGCGTACCAGAGGCTAAGGCTTTCACCGTCTAAACATAGCCGGTCCGTGCACCCCAACCACTACACTGCATGCTGGCCCCATACCTAGGGAGAGCAGGTCAATGACTTTGATAGGAATTGTGGATTAGGGAGGAGGATGCGGAAGTGTAGACTGGTAGACGAAACAAATTCGATTGATGCATGATGACTAATGCATAGCACCGTCCAGAGGGAGCCATGTCCCCTTTACAATTTTACCCCTCTTCGGATTCTACTGCCTATACTACCAGATGAAACAAGTCTAGCAGGTGTTGGGTCCTCTGGGTAGACAGGGTGTGTGTACTTCCTAGCTTGGGTTAGTTAAAGTCAGCTTTCCTATATTAATCATATGGGGATGATGAGAGCAAGTTTAAGCCATAGTGTCCTCTTCAAACTACCCAGTTGTTAGTTTCTTGGCTTGCTCTTCTCATTCTATGTTTATGATTTTATTAGAGTTCATTTGGAGGTTTTCTACACTTAATTTTGCTTAAACTCAACTTAAACTAGAATTGTGCTTAAAAGAGATTCACTTGTTGAGAGGGAGTTTCGAGAAGCTTTTCTTTCTTCATGCATTATATATAGACTTTATTTTCTATCTTACATGAGCTTTGTCTATTATGCAAATGAATTCTCAATCATGTTATACACCTTGCTATTTTTTTGAGGATCATTGCTAGCTTAGTCATGCCTAATTTCATATTACTTCATTATGCTAAGCTTGCTGAAAATGAAAAATTTGAGCATTAAGAAAAATTTGATGAAACTTATAGTTTTTACTTGCTATGTTTCCTAACTAAGTGCATATGCTATGTTTTATAAAATCTTGGATTTCTACTACAATCCCTAGCTAGAGCAACTTGGACGAAGCTAGTTTATTTCATACTAGAATTCTTGATTTGCTCATGAACCTAAGTACTAAAAATGATCAAATATTGACTTATGTGTGCTAAAATGGATCTCAACACTATACATTCACATGACTACTTTCCATTGCACTTGGGATGAACTTGAAATATATTATGTATGATCAAGACCGTTCTTTTAAGTTTCATACTTGAGATGATCAACTATGACATGAGTCAATCAAAAATTAAGAAATGCAAATCAATACAAAATTACGAAAGAGAGTGAAGCCTAGGAGGCCTTACTCGATGGTTTTTAGTCGAGGATATGCTTTGCTAGGATAACCTCTCTAAACCTCATTGTGTGCGTGGAAAAGAGTGAAGCTTAGGAAGCCCTTATCGATGGCTTTTAGTCGAGAATGTGCTTTGCTAGGATAAGCTCTTTAAACCTCGTAGTGTGCATTAAAATTTAAAATTTGCATTCATACAAGATAATTGAGTAAGAAGGTTCTCTCATGCACTTGTTGCTTCTCAAAGTGTTGGCTAGGTTGAACTATAGGTTGTCCATTTGATCCACGGCATTGCTTCACTTCTAATCTAGAGATTATGCTAAGTGTTGCTTTTGTTGAAATTATGCAAAAACAACAGTCTTATTTTTGCTTGCTAGCATGGATATTAAAATATGCAATTGGATATGACTTTGTTTAGCATAACCTGAACTTGAGTAGTTTCGCGTCATACTTTACTTTTTGTAGTTATTTGGATAATCTTTAAAGCTATTCTACGATGCATCTCATGCATAACTCTTCTTGATGCCTATATTGCTAAAAGGGGAATAAATGTGGAAAGGGCATTTAATGGGGAGAAAAGGCATCTAGTAGGGAGAAATGCATTTTTATCTTACTTCTTGCTTCTTATGGTCACGGTGACAAATTGTTCTTTTCTTTGTATCATAAACAAAATTGAGTTTTTTGAGATTCCTTGAGTTTTTGGGGTATTTGTGGACAACTTGTCCTTTTCTTTTGTTTACTCTAAATCTCATCTTACCAACTCGGTTATGATCTTTGCTTTTTCTTACATTTGGACCAAGTGTGGCTTTGCAATCAAATTGCTTTCTCTTTTCTATTTTTCAAACTCAAAATTTTGCTTTTTCGATATTTGTTAATATACTCATCAAAGGAGAGATTGAAAGGCTATGAGGAGATCTAACCAAGTTTGTGATCAGTAATTGATAGTGTGATGCTCAAGTTTTGAGTTTGTTGAATTAAGTTTAACTTGGAAGCAATTTGAGCTGGTGTTAGCCAGGTACAACCGGCCTATGGGGAAGTTAGTACCGGGGTGCGGTACTACCAGCCTTGTGATGGCGGTAATTATTTTACATAGAGGTGTTTCTTTGGGTTGAGCAAGAGCGGTACTACCTGTTGTGGGGGGGGTGGTACTAGCGACCCCTAGTTAGTGGTAGTTATTTTCTAGAACAGGTATTTTGGGTTTAGCTCGGGCGGTACTACCGGTCCCAGGTTGGCGGTAGTACTAGGGCAGTATTACCAACCCTAGGGCAGTAGTTCTGGTTTTTTCGGCGAATTGTGGTTTGTGTATTGATTAGGTAGTTGTTATTGCATATTATTATGAACAGTGCTATGTGACAGTTTGATTGTCTTTATTAGTTGTAGGACTTCGGAGCTAAGTCATGGTGAGGCAAAGGAGACCGGAACTAGGCTAGGAGAGCTGAGGTCCAGACGGTCAGGGTGACACTGAAGATGACTAAGGTCGAGGAGTTGCTGCAAGCTAAGAAGACAAGGAGCTGAAGTGTGAACCAGTGGTGATTGACATGATGAGCAATGTAATGGACTATAGTTATGCTCAGAGATGAGCCGAGGTCTAGAACGATCAAAGAAGCCAGAAGCATCATGATCAAGCAGAGAAGAACATGTGGTATGCCAAATGACTTGGGTTTATTTGCAAGCGAGGATGGTTCGGAAAATCCGGACGTATGAGAGGTTTGATGGCAAGTCATTGGGGCCACATGGAAGGTTATGAAGCATGGGCGATGCTTCGAGAGGAAGGAAAAGACCGGTTGAGGGACAAATTGATAATTTACTCATTGCCATAGATCGATATAGTTTGGAAAACCGTGACAGTGGTCTAAGTAGTTTAGGTCAAGCCAAAGAGGGCATAGATACAAATTCAGGCTCATGGAGCCATTTGAAGCATCATAGAGTAAGCTGCTTTGAAAAGCGTCTGTGTGAGTGTGTGAAACCCAGTATGTGTTGAATTAATGGGTTAGCCCATGTGAATGTGGATGGTATCCATTTGTGTAACCAGGTTAGGGTTGTGAATTACCTCCTTTATATAAGGGCTTGAGATGTAGAGGGAAGCAACAATAACACTAAGGAGAAAGATTAGGGTTTCCATAAAATTTTGGTTTTCTTTTGTGTATGTGTGCTTCTTGGAAGCTTTACCCTCTTTGAGAGGCTTTGCAATCATCCCTCTTGATCTAAAACAAAAATCAAATTCTTGATCAAGATCTTGTTCTTATTTTGATCTCTTCTTTACTTATTTTTGATCTCCATTATTAGTTTCTTTTTCTCTTGATCTTATATTGTTAAGAATGAATAATTGATGGATAAATCCTCAATAGATCATATCCCAATCATCTAGGCAAACTCTCACATGATCATCAAGAGATTTCTCAACAAATTGTTTTTTGACTTAAGAAGAAAGGATTTATGATAGATCGTGTTCTTAAGCTTTTGATGGCTGGTTCTTTGGTGTTCTTTTTTGTTGTAACACGTGGAAGATTATCTAAGATCATCTCAATCATCAAATTCCTACAAGCAAGCTTAGGGTGAAGTTAAAGACTAGGATGGTGAAGGGTTTGGATCATGGATGAGGTTCTCCGGACTAAATGAATTGGAGTATGGCTTGCTTTAATGATCAATTGGGTTTTCGATCGAAGAACTAGGGCTCGACAAATCAAAGAAGAAACTGGCGCAATTGGGCAATGGCTTGAGCAGGCGATGCTTTAGTGAGTTAGTGTGCTACTCAAAGTGGCACAGAAGGGTCTTTATAGCCAGAGTTAAGTGATGCACCAACAATTTGATCGAGTGAGGGTATTGTGATTGGTCAAAGCGGCTGCAGGGCATGGCTGAGGCATGGTGAAGTGGCGGTGGGAAAGTAGAGATGTAACCAGACAAAGCTTCAGTTTCTTCGCTGCAATGGTGACATGAGATGGCGCCAAAAAAGTCTAAGCCGAGGTCGACTTCTACACTCTTTCTGAAACTGAGCTCAACGCAAGATGAAACGAGGGAGATGCAGCTTCGGCAGTCAAGAACGAGGCTCGAGGTTTGGCCAGCTAAAAATGGCATGGAATGGCTAAGGCAAGGTATGGGAGCAACGACGACACGACTAACGAAGTTAAGAAATGGTATGGCATTGATCATTGATCAATGAAAGTTCAGGGACGCAGACAGCCGTTCAGCTGGGGAAAGGAGGATAGAGAAAGAAACGAGTGCCTGGCATGTGGGTCCTTGGCCCATTGGCAGTCCTTGGCCCACTGGTAGAGATTGGAGAAGGAACGGCCTGTTTAATTGGCAAATGGGTCTGCACAGTAACGAGGGCACACTTGTAAGAGATTCAAAAAGAATTCAATGCTCTTAGTGTTCATGACAAGATAGGGTTTAGCTCATTGAATGAGATATCAATTCATGTCTAAAATTTTTGAAAATGTTTCTCAATGATCTGGAGATAATATTCATCATTCTGTAAAAATTTCAGCTAAATATCATATCTGTAGAAATTAATATACTTCTGACAAGACTACTGCATTAAAAATCTGTTTTTCTTATTTTTATTTTTCTTAGATAAAAGTTAAGCTTTCTTTTATGTGAAACTTTTTCTTGTGATCCTAATGGTTATTGGAAATTACCATAAAATTTTCAGATACTGATAAGTTGTATTTATTTTTATAAAATTCTGACATTGCTAACATTGCGTTTAAATCAATTCTATTTTTGATTTATTTTTAGTAGTAAATGAGTCCAAATGTCTTTAAAATTTTTTTGGGGATGACCCGGAGATGATTTGGGATTTATAGGAATTTTTTGAGAGTTTATTCCTTAAGGATTTTAGGTTTTGCACTTTGAAGGAGAATAACACAATTAGTATAAGAGGTTTTTCTCAAGAACCAGAATTCAAGAAAATTTCAGAAAATATGGAAATTAAAAAATAAGATTATATTTCAAAACTCATTTTCATAGCTTGATCATTTTGGAAAAAAATATATTGCAACTTCTACTTTTCCTAGGACTAAAATTCAAGATAATGAGGAAAATGTTGTTATGTTAAATTAAAATCTTGATTTCAATAAAAATTTTAATAAATTATATTTTAAAATTTTATCTTTCCTATTTTTAAAATTTTTGGGATGTTACATTATTGCAACTTGATTTTTTTCTAACATAGCATTCATATAGGTCCAACATGGTACATACATGACGAAGCTATTCCAGCTGCAAAATATTCATTTTCAATGAGAAATATTGATCGCAAATGTCATATGCTATGGTATTAAAATGAATATTATTAAAATATAGACTTGTTGGATTGATTTGTGAATGGTATTGAATTAAAATGTTATTTATTGACATATTATTCCTAAATGACTACTTTACACCCTCAGATTGTCTAAAATATAGTAATGGTCATGCCAAAAAAATTTCATATTTTTCCATACTTGTGTTATTATTGCAACTCGATTTTTTACTAACATAACATTTATGTAGGTTCAAGATGGCATATGTGTGAGAATGGAAGGATGACAAAGCTATGCTAGCTGCGAACATTCATTTTCGAGGAGATATATTTATTGCAAATGTCATATACCTTGGTATTGAAATAAATGTTATCGACATGTGGACTTGTTGGATTGATTTGTGAATGCTTTTCAAATGAAATGTTATTTATTGAGATATTATTGCTAAATGATCACTTTATAACTTCTCATTATCTAAAATATAGCAAAGGTCGTGCAAAAAAATTTTCATATTTTTTCATACTTGTGTTGTTATTGCTAAATGCCTACTTTACTTGCTTTTGGGGACTTTTTCGGCTTTTTACAAATTTTCCACTATTTTCAGCAATTTTTACCAATTTCCCTATATTTATTTTCTATTTTTCATCCAGCTCTCGATTTCTCTATAAACCACTTAATAATCGGTACATATCGGTCGATTATCGCATGTGTATGCCTCAGTTTGACCTCCAAATTTAAATGTATTTTATTTTGCAAATCGTTCGATTTTTAACGACTATCAATCAACAATCGACAAAAACTGATACCGAGCAATCTTCGAGAACTCTCCTTATTCGGTATTTGAAACCTGGTTGTATCTAGGTCAGAACGAGCCGAAGCTCGAGCGAGCATCAGCCCGAGTCGAGTTTAGAGCCAGCTCGAGCGAGCCCAGTTAGCTCGAGCTGCTCGAGCTCGGCTCGTCCAAAGCTCGAGCTCGAGCTCGATGAAGCTCGAGAACAAGCAACGCACACAAGCTCGATATGCATCATCGCATACAAGTCCAAAGATCTTAGTTGGGGCGAGAAGAGTAGAGGTAGGCTAGGAGGCATCGCATCGCAGTGAGCCACTCAAGGCGAGTGGGTAGGAGTCGAGCGACCTCCGAGAGCAAGGTGGGCGACTCGATGGCGTCGTCGGACGAATCGACGAATCGGCTCTCCCATTACTCTGCCTTAATCTCTTGTGGCGGCAACTTGAGGCAGGTGTGTCATGACGCTCCGATCTCGATCAAGGTCTCCTCCGTGAAGCCATGGCGACGAGGCGAATGGATCGATCAGTAGGGTTTGAGGATTTGGGAGAGACGACGACTGAGCCCGAGGAATGCAAGTCGAGTATCGAGAGTCGAGGATTGATAGATTTAGGTTTCGATTTTGGGAGGAAGCCGAACTAAGGATCGGAGGAATGAGGGAATCGGGGTACTCCTATCGATTCGCATTTTAGTTCGTGGGCCTCGCTGCTCGCTACTCGGCCTCAAGGAATTTGGTCAAGGCTCATGGTCACTCGGCTCGCTCTCACGGCCACCGACTCACCGAGCTCAAGAATAGCTCGAGCTCGGCTCACAGCTCATGAGCTTTAAGTGAGGCTCGAGCTCGGCTCGCTTAGGCTCGGCCGAGCTCGAATCGAACTTGAAACGAGCCGAGCTCGGACACTTATAGCCTCGAACATTTTTTACGCCCTAGTTGTATCACATCGTTCGAATGATACTGAACATCATCCAATTAACAAGTAACTCCCAAAAGGAAAAAAGGAGTTTGTTTTTGGGCTGGGCTAAGGCTGGGTTAATTAGGTGGTATAGGCTTGGCACAGGTCATCCAAGACTGGGAAGGATTTTGACGGGCCTTTATTCTGCTAGAACTTGGGCCAGGTGGACCCGTCCGCTGATTATAAAAAAGAAAGTAGTACATGCATGTTGTATTTTGGAAAAGAAGCACGTAACAATCTCATATTTCATCGTAAATATTTAAATTTATGTAATGCTTTCTGGGCACGAAAATAAGAAATAGTACTCTATGATGTGATAAAACCACGCACAAATTCTCACCCAAAACATTTCACTCTTGGCTCCCCACAAAAAATTTCACTCTGCTGGAACACGCCAACCATACGCACGTACGACAGCACATCACCGTCTAAGAAAAAGTCTGGCACTTCACATGGATGGGGACCTTGCTATATACAGCCGCATGGCAACATATGGTAAGCTAGCTACCGGCAGCCGTACTGGGACGGTAATTGAACGTGGCGGATACGGGTAGTACTCGTCTATATCCGTGTCTGCGACTCAAAATCTCTCCTGCGGGAATACTCGTGAAAAGTAGCGAACGAAGAACATCATCCATACCCATCACCCACAGTACCTGTCACCCGTGGGCATACCCGTTTACCCGCCAGTAGCTCATACAAAGACTCTGACCATCGTAAAAGCACTTGGTTGATCAACAAACAAAAATTATATGTTTTACTCAAATTCAATGTTCCGTTTCTGTGCAATTAAAAAAATCAACAAAAAAGTTTTGCTCGCTAGTCACCACTCTAAATTGATGCATGGAAAGTTTGAAATATAAGGCTTGAATTAGCAAGCTAACAAACTTACATAATTTACGTGCTATGTAGGGAAGTTATTAGTATTTGGTGCTTACAAGTTACAATCAGTCATGAAAAGCTATTGCCCCAAATAAGGAAGAAGCCAAATAAGAATACAAGCATCACTTTACATATGTTCTTAAATAACCAGATGCCTACCCCTTTATGCAATGGATTTATGTAATTTGAAGCCATGCTTGAAATAATGAAATCATTTGGAATTAAATGATTCCAAGGCTCTAGCAATCAAACTTACCATTGTGAGGGGATACTGGAGGTTGCACTATTCTAGAAGGAGCTGCGCTAGTATCCAAAGCTGCACTCGTGCGGTCTGGCACTTTGGCTCCTAGAGTTTCTTCTAGCATATCCCACAGGTAAATATAATTTCACGGGTAAATAGATATAGCGGGTATAGGTATAGCTTATCTATACCTGTACCGTTTATCCGATGGATAAAGAATTATTTCTATTTCTATACCTATAAGTAAAGAAAGACTCTCATAAATCATAACCATCTCTATTCGGATATCTACCGTAGACACATAGTAATTAGGTACAATTGCCATCGTAAGCCATACACACTGACACGCACGCGTGCCTCGTTATTGTTGCGAAAACGGTACGGCGTCACAGTAGTGCGCAACAATGGCTTTGGGCACGTACCTTACGTACGTACCTGACGACCAGACTTTTCCTTCCCCAGACTAGCAGTGAGTCACACGAGGATCTGCGCATAAGCTGCACTCGCTCCGGCGGCCCGGCCAATATAACTCCTCCTTTCTAAATAGCGTTTTCTAACGATATAAATCTCCTTCCAGAATATAGCTCCTCGTTCTTGGAATTCTTGGAAAACATCTTCACAAGGTATACGTAGCCTAAAGGTATTAGTTATTATAATATTTTTAGCGCATACTTCTACTTTGAACTTTAAGGTTCCAAACAGTTAGCTTCGTTGCAGCTACATTCCAAAAGACAATAGATTATTGTACTAGGAGAAGCTTTCCATGATTTCCATGGGTTAGGATTTTGACTTTGCAACTAGAGTTTATCCCTCCTACCAAGTATAAATTTCCAAACTCCAACCCTCGCCGTTACTCTCAACCCGCATTTCTCATACCTAAAAGTCAGACTGTCAAACACCAAACTTTTTCAGCCTAACAATTCAGCTGTGCAGCCCTTTAACCATGCAACCCAACTCAAAGCTACTTTTCAGAAAAGCTACAGCCATACCAAACAAGGTCTAGGAGTAGTGTTTCTATGCTTTTTCTCCTAATACAAATTGCACAAATCTTTAAGCAAGTGAAGGGTTAAGTAATCACTATCTATTTGTTGTGCCACAAAATGTGACGAAGGATTAATTGGCTCAAACACATGAGAACGTCGGGTTCAAATTGGTTCGTGGCATGTCAGTCGATTTGATCATGCAATCGGCAAGATAGATAGAAAATATAAGTACAAAGCTAATGCAATTATCGACAAAGATCTAAATAGCTACCAAAAGACAATTACAATTAAATCAAGGGTAATAATAAGTCTAAATAGCCGATTAGGGCTGGATAGATGGTAAAAGGTATATTTTTCCAAAAAAAGACGATGAGCAACAAGATCGAAGAAAATCAAACCTGTCGTAATTGAGGATGACCAACAATCGGCGATGCGTAACTTTATTGATCAAAATCGGATTACAGAGGAGATTGTAAATTACAGAACTACTCCTAGTTGACAGGAAAGTAAATAAAAAGTAGATGCAAGTTGTTTGATTGATTCTAGTAGTTTTTCCTTGCTTGCTTTCGATTCCCTTTTTATAGTGTATCGACTGATTGTATTCTTTTCCAATACGTTGCCAATCATGACCCGTATCGGCCTCTGTACAGATAAAATTCCATCTTTGAATCAATATTGATCATAATTCTATTTTTAACTTATCTTTTCTTTTTTTAACCGATATCGGCCAGAAATATCTTTTTTATCTTTAGCCTGACAAACTAGTCATGCATTGCCAAATTCTCGTGCTAACATATACTTTCCATTTTTAGGAGATAATATGTTATCTTCCAAAAATCTTCTTTGTCGGCTTTAACTTAGCGCAATATCGTTATTATACTGCTCCATTTATGGCGCCGTAAAATCTTAAGACACATATCTTCACCATTAACTGAACGCGAACCGCTGAAAATACCTCCCGCCTTTTCACCTTTTTTAACCCCCTATAAATATAAGGCCCATTCACCCATCATTTTCATACTCTTAAGCTTTCAAAACCTCTGCCATTGGTTTCATCTTCATCTTTCATACTGCAAGCTCCCGCTCAGCATCCTTTGTCAACTTTGCATAACTTTCTCATCGACTCAATGGATCCCATCCAGGTACTCATCCCCATACTCAACAACAATAGTCATTACTACATAGAAGGTTGGAGAAAGAGTTTTAGGGCCGTGCAAACAATACTAATGGGTTGGAGGAATTGGTATAATCATATTATAGCCCAGAAGAGGCCAATATGGGAAAGAATGGAAATAACCGAGTGTCTTCCTTTGTCATTAGCTGACCTAGAAGCCAACAAGCTCTTAGTGGCCATGATCTGTTAGTTTTGGTCGGATATGCTTAATGTGTTTATGTTTAAAAGGGGTCCAATCGGTCCAACACTCCTGAACGTGGCGCAACTCTATTGCTTGAGGCCAGACAGAGACTAGATATCTGCTTTTAGCACCAAACCCCAATATAAGTTGATCCATTCCAAGGGAGAGGTCTGGAATAAGTATATTAACAATAACCAAAGAGTTGGCCTAGTATCGAACAAAAAGCATGTTGCCTTCATAAATATATGACTAGATCGGTTTATTTTCTATGGGGCATTACTTGGGTCGACGCAAGTGTACCAAGTTATACCGGAACAATTAGTTGAGTACTGTCAGCTAGCACTAGGGAAGCTTTTCTTGGGAGCAGTATATCAGATGATGCACGCAATTCATAGTCGGTTTTTCACTGGATTGGGCCAACATTCAGTTGGTAACGCTGGTGGCTCTTTATGGTTTATACAGGTCTGGCTATATTGCATCCTTAGCCGACCATTTAATATTGATTCAACTAAAATCACTCCCTACCCTCTAGAAGAAACTCCAGAAGACCAAGAGACTAGGTTTAGAGATAGCCGATTATTTGGCGAAAAGTTTATCTTTTGCTCCTGCACCCAACCAAGACTTACCCTAATCGGAGCAATAAAATTTCTAGCATTCTTCTTCCAGCTTGATTAGAGGGACTTTAGTCAGAATGACTTTTTCAGTTACAAGGAAGTCGACAGCTTTCCCTTACCATCATTTCTTCACTTGGAAGCTGATAGCAACGAAATGCTCGCACACAAGAAATCGGACTTATCAGCCTTCATACGAGTTATACCATCCATCTGTGTACGCCATACATCTAGGATTTAGTCAAGTATCTCTGAGCTTCTAGCTCTTTGATCGGATTAGTTCAAGGGACCGGCTTCGTTGCTTATTTAGTGCTAATACCGCCTGCACATAGCCGATGATCTCCAACTCCAAAGCCTGCCACACTTCGTCTTGCAGACCCGGAGGGTAGGCAACTTCACCAACTGGTGGTCAGCCATTTGTACAGTTCTATTTCCTAAGGAGTGCACTGTATCGACTATGGTAGCCAAATGTTTCACCTTCGAAAGCAGCAGATTGGCTCAGGACCATTGAGAGGAAGCTACTCATTGCTCAATGTAGAAGTGTTGAGAAGGTCTTGTATGTTTCATATCAGTTACAATGAATTGGTGCTGAATGGTGGAAGGAATATTGTGCTAATCATGAAGCCCCGTAAAATATCACTTGGAACGAATTTGTTGTTGATTTTCATGATCACTTTGCTTCACTAGAGAATAGTATGGTCACAGTGAATTCAAAGAAGAATGCTATCCATGCACCTTGTTCGAGATCTAGACGTTGTTCTTTGAAATGCTGTCAACTAAACAAGTTAGAAGATCGAGCGTGCATTCGTTGTGGAGAAATAGGACATACCTCAGATTAGCATGTGATCAATTGCTCCAGTTGTGAAGGAAGTCATCCTATTAGAGAATGCCCTATGAGCAACATCACATGTTACATTTGTGAAGGTCAAGATCATTGCCCAGCTCAATGTCCCTTGGATCTGATAGTTATTATCGTGACCAAGCATCAGTAGAAGAATCTACAAGCCACAGTTGCTCAAGAATCATCAACAAGAGGTGGAATATCAGCTACATAGGAGACGCCACTTGAAAAACTACAAATGCAGCCTCCTGATCCTGTCGACCTTCATCAGAAAAGCAGTAAGTGGCAATCACCAACAGCATGTTTCTTATGCAATGAAGAAGGTCATTGATTTAGAGAGTGCCCTCTGAAGCAACCAGCCCTGAATGACAAGAAGGACAATAATGAGCATACAGTCGCACCCAGTAAAGCACAACGATGCAAATGTTTGTGCTACTACTGTCAAGAGGAAGGCCATTTGTTAAGCAATGCCCATAGAGAGAACAAGTATTTTTTGCAATCGTGTTCATACCGAAAGTTACCTTAGTCTAGTATATAATGCCAAGAGAGAGTAGTAAAGTTGCAAGAGAAGTTTGCCCAGAGAACCAGTTGAAGAAAAGACGTCTAAGCAAGACATTATCCCAATCAACGAATGCTCAAGGAAGAGAGTTTGTCTTAAACTCTGCTATATCTGCCACAAGCTCGAGCATTTTGCCAATAAGTGCCCTCAAAAGAAAGTAATCGCGTTGGTTCAAGTCAATTCCAACTCCGTCTCTGTCAAAGCCCCAACGCCAATGTTAAATCAAGGAAGTCGGGAGTAATAATTTTGCTTGGTGCAATGTCGTAACCCTACTTGTAAAGTAAAAAGATTAGTGATGAATTCCATGTAAGGTTTCCTTGTTGAAAGAAATAAAGAAAAAATGGTCGATATGCTGGTATACGGAGGTTTGGAATGAAAGCAATAATGTGAAATGATGGGTCAGATGTTTCCCTAAGTATTTGCCTGTCTCGATGGTTCATCTGAAAATGTTGCATGTGCAATGGTGGCTAGTTCAGTGGAATTCAGCGTGAAGCTTGTCAGCTAGAAGATTTATCATTGTCAGAAGGTACCTAGTTGTGCGAGATTTAACCTAGGATGTTTGAAAGTTCAGTTGGTTATTGAGTTAGTGGAGTTCCAAGCAAATCATATTGTGTTGGGTACTTAGACTTTTGACATTATTCCTGAAATAAATTGGATGATGAAACCTAAGGCTATTTTTGGTGAAAAGTTATATCAGTTTAAAACCTTGAGTGTGAAAAAAAGGTTTCAAGTGGCTGCAGTTCGTGTTAGTCAGCTGATGATTAATAGTGTGGAAGTTGCCAGTTTGGAAGATGCGTTGATTGTCAGAGAATATCATGATGTGTTTTCTGAGGATTTGCCTAGTATGCCATCAGATCGAGAGATCAAGTTTGGGATCAAGTCAGTGCCTGGTATAGCACCAATAGGAAAAAGAACATGTCGAATGCCTACTAATGAACAAGTGAAAAATGAAAAGGCATATCGAAGAGTTATTAGAAAGAGTTTTGAGAAGATCTAATACATCACCATGGATGCTCTTGTTTTGTTTATCAGAAAAGAAAATGGAAGATTGGGAGTGTGCATTGAAATCGTGCTCTGAATGAAGGAAAGATCAAGAACAAGTATCCATTACCCAGGATCGATGATTTGTTTGATCAGTTGAGAGGAGCTAGAGTTTTTTTCCAAGATAGATCTTCGATCAGGTTATCATCAATTGAAGAGTCATCCGAAGGATGTTTCTAAGATCGCGTTCACTACATGATATGGACAATATGAGTTTTCGGTCATATCTTTTGGATTGGCCAATGCTCCAGCATATTTCATGAACATGATGATTAAGGTGTTCATGGATTACCTGGACAAGTTTGTTGTTGTCTTTATAGATAACATTCTTGTATGCTCCAAAACGAGAGAAGAGCATGCAAAACATTTGAGATTGGTTTTGAAAAGGCTGTGAGAGCGACAGTAGTATGCTAAGTTCAGAAAGTGTGATTTTTTGGAGGGAGAAGATTGAATTCTTTGGCCATGTAATGACTGCTAAAGGAGTTGCTGTTGATCCAAGCAAAGTAGAAGTTGTGTTGCATTGGGAGCAACTAAAGTTTATTACCCAGATTCATACTTTCTAGAAATGGCGGGTTATTACTGTCGATTCATAGAATGATTTTTGACAATTGCTAGACCTCTTATGCAATTATTGAAAAAGGAGAAGAAATTTGCATGGACGCCAAAGTGCGAAAAGAATTTTCTAGAGTAGCGTCTAACGACAACACCAATGTTAGCATTGCCAGATGTGTGGAGCAGTTTTGACATATATTGTAATGCTTCAAGACAAGGTCTTGGATGCGTATTGATGCGAAATGGCAAGGTTGTTACCTATGCATTGAGGCAATTTTGACTGCATGAGGAGAATTACCCTATGCATGATTTGTAGTTATCATAGTGCACGCCTTGAAAATATGGCTTCACTATCTCATTGGTGAAAGACCATGTGGAGGTCTAACCTTGGTGGTAATGAGTTATTGACTGTGTTTAAACCATAAAGTGATTGAGTTTGATTTGAATTGAATATTTAATTTGAATTAATTTGGATTGAATCTGTCAAGAGCAGCACTACCAACCATAGAGGGTGGTAGTGCTAGCCAAAGCGGCAGTACCGGTCGTAGGGGGCGGTACTCATTTTCCAGAGAAGGGCTTCGCTAAGTTTTTCAGGAGAGCGACACTACCGAATTTGCTGGGGCGGTAGTGCTGGCAAAAGTGGCACTACCGGCTCCAGGAAGCGGTAGTGCCGATCTTATGAGTGAAATCAAAGTTTGAATTTTGAATTTGAGTAAGATTTGCTTGGACATTGCTATATGATGGGTTTTCCTTATTTTTGACGGTTGCAGGGCGACGATGCTAGGTCATGGTGAGGCAGAGGATGACCAGAACTAGGCGAGATGTGCCAGAGGTCTAGACGGTCGAAGATCACTGAAAGATGATCGGAGATGGAGTCGCTACGATCCTAGAAGATAAGGAATGGATGAGATGCTAACTAGGAGCTGCTTAGATCAAGGAGTGCTGTTGGATCGCGGTTTAAGTGATAGAGCAGTGGGTCTAGTTAGTATGCTTTGTAAAGCGTGCAAAATCCATTATGTTGTTGGGTTTCGGGTTAGCCCATGTATGAGTGAGTCAATCCTAACCCTTGATGGTGATCCTTAGGGAAGAAGGAACACATCCAAGGGTGAAGGATGATTCAAGAGTAGTATAAATAGAGGGGTAGGAGTAGCCTTCCTCTCTTGAAGGTTTTGAGATTTTTGTGCTCCTTTGAGCTTTGCCCACTTGTTTGTGAGGCTTTGTAAACCTTCCTTCTAGAAATGCAAATATCATTTTCTCTCAATTCTGAATTTACTTTCCGCACATTTGGATTTGCCTCCCCTTCTTCTAAATGCTTGTGGGTCTTTTACCAAGGATGAATGATTGATGAATAACCAACACTTGAAGATCAAATTAGAGAGGGTCAGAAGAATGACAAAAATATCAATAGAATCAAGTCAAAGAAAGATGAATGCTTAGCTGAGGATTTTACTCTGGATGAGCAAGGTACCATGTGGTTCAAAGGCCGAATCTGTGTACCGAACAAGACGGAGCTTCCACAGTTGATTCGTAAAGAAGCTAATGATTCTAAGTATTCAATTTATCTAGGAAGTGTTAAGATGTATCAAGATCTTAAGGGAAGATTTTGGTGGCCTAACATGAAGCGTGAGGTAGCTGAACACGTTGCATTGTGTGACATATGCCAAAGAGTAAAAGCGATGTACCAAAGGCTTGCTGGTTTGTTACAACCACTGAAGGTTCTAGAATGGAAGTAGGAGGAAATTGGAATGGATTTCATTACCGCTTTGCTTAAGACTCTGAGAGGTTATGATTCCATATGGGTCATCATTGATCGATTAACCAAGGTGACTCACTTCATTCCAGTGAAGACAACTTATTCAGGAGATCGTCTGGTAGAGCTGTATATGTCAAGGATTGTGTGTTTGCATGGTGTGTCCAATAAGATTATGTCAGATAGAGGTACCCAATTTACCTCGAGGTTTTAGAACAAGTTGCATGAAGCGATGGGAACTCACTTGAATTTCAGCACAGCATATTATCCGCAAACATATGGTCAGACAGAAATAGTTAATCAGATCTTGGAGGATATGTTGAGAGCTTGTGCGTTAACTTACGTTACATCATTGGATAAGTGGTTGTCGTATGCCGAATTTAACTATAACAACAGTTATCAGACTAGTTTGCAAATGTCACCATTTGAGGTTTTATATGGACGACCTTGTCGTACCCCGTTGAATTGGAATGAAATGGGAGAGCGTTTAGTGTTTGGGCCTAATATTCTTAACGAAGCCAAAGAGCAAGTTGCTATGATCAAAAAAAGCTTGAAAGTAGCATAGTCAAGGCAAAAAAGTTACGTTAACAATCGACGTCGCGATTTGAGCTTTGAGCTAAATGATTTCATGTATCTCAGAGTTACCCTTCTTAAAGGAGTCAAAAGGTTTCACGCCAAGGGAAAGCTTGCGCCAAGATATATTGGACCATTCAAAATTTTGAGCTGTCGAGGAGAGGTTGCTTATCGGTTGGAATTGCCATAGTCGAGCAAGAGTACATAATGTGTTTCATGTGTCATAGCTTAAGAAATGTCTTAGAGTGCCAACAGAGCAGACGCCGTTAGAAACAATTAAATTGTAGGAAGATCTAACTTATAAGGAGCAACTAGTTAAGATTTTTGATCAAATAGAGTGCAAGACCAGAAATAAGTCTGTCCATTTTTGCAAAGTTCAGTAAAGCAATCATTTAGAGAATGAAGCAACCTAGGATCGTGAAGAGGATCTGAAGTTAGAATTCCCAAACCTGTTCCCTAGTTAGCCCTAAATCTCAAGGTCAAGATTCTGTTAAGGGGGAGGTTTGTAACATTCCAAAATTTGTTGTTATGTTTATTATTTTATTGCTATTGTGTGTTTTGTGATTTCTCTGGATTTATTGGATTTTTCTAGATTTTATTTGAATTTATTTTAAATGAAGTATATTGGCCTTTTGAGAAAACTATCTATATGTTGATAAAATTAATATAAAGTTTTGCTAAAAATATTTTATTTGAGTTCAAATGTCTCAAAGTATTTTTGGGGATTTTCTTGGATTTTTCCTTATATTTGTAGTGCCTAAAATAAATCAAACTATTTTCTAGAATTATTTCAAAAGGAAAATCCGCAGAAAATCTACAAAAGTGTTGGGCTAGGCCCATTACTATTCATGTGCTTAGCCCAGTACTGTTTGGCCTAGCTCCTTGCACCGTCGGCCCGTTTGGCCCATCTTCTGGAAGGATCATCCTCGCTCGTTGGATCAAGTACAAAGGGTTGGGATTAGTTGTGTTCAATTAGGATTCTAGAGAATCACGGCCGTTATGCTAAGACGCGTGTGCGGGCTGGATTGTTCCATGTCACAACAAATCAGCACTGCTCATCATGCCGCACGTCAGTGTTTTGATTATCTTCTCTGTTGCGTCTCTGAGTTGGACTCTGTGTGTCCGAGTCGTAGCTACCGTGGACTTCCTGTCTGAGTTGACGATGGAGTGGATGGAGGCGGCTATAAAAGCAGGCGTCGGGATCGCTTAGTAGCCGAAAACCAAAGCCCTAAGTTAGTGTCTCGAGAATCACCGCTGTTCTCTATGAATTCATGAAGATCACCGAGCGCCATCGCAACGAAGAAGCCATCGATTCATCACCATTCATGAAGGATAGGACCCGAGACCGGTGCAGTTGCATTTGCTATCGAGAGGCGCATCCCGTGCGCACGTCGCTGACCCAAGAAGTTCGCCGGAGCGCCATCACCGCCGAAGCCCCAGCCGTCGGCTTGTTCAAATCGTCACCGCCATCATGCCCATGCATGAAGAACCAAACCAGTCACGCCAGGTGGTACGCGAGATCGTGAGCTTGCCATAGGTAGCCTTGTCAGTCACCGGTGATGACCCTAGGGTGCGTCGCGCCACCATGTGATGTAGCTTGATGGTTCGTTGACACGTGGCTGCCTCGTCATGCCCTCATCTAAGGTGGCAGTTGCATGGCGGTCGCATGGCATCTGCATGGGGGCTTGCGTTGGCACTAAGTCAGCATGGCATGGGCCCTACATGTTAGAGAAACCGAATCGCATAGACCCGGTCCACCATTAGGGCTGGAAATTTGGCTCGCGGCTCACAGCTCGGCTCGGGCTCGGCCAGGCTCGGCTCGGCTCGGTCAGGCTCGCGGCTCGGAGCGAGCCCGAGCCGAGCCTATTTTTGTGGCTCGGTTTTTCAGTGAGCCGGCTCGGCTCGGCTCACACCGGCTCGCGAGCCGCTCGTTGGCTCGGCCCAATTAGCCCATATGAGCAAAACCCTAAGCGATACCTTCTGAATTTTGAATTCTTGAACCCTTGATGATGCAATATCAGTGTTTATGTTTACTAATTGTTCTATTGAACCTCTAGGTTTACTAATTCTGAATACAATGTCAGTGTTTACTAATTCTAAATGCAATTTCTTGAACTCTTGATAATGAATGCAAATGCAATTCTGTTTTTTTGTTAGTAATATCTTGACTTTATTACTTGAAAGCTATGTTGTTTGGTCATTTCTGAAGTTTTATATTAAAATTTGAAAAAAAACTCCTATTAGTGCAGCTCGTGAGCCGAATCTCAGCCAAACTTTTTGGGCTCGCCTCAGAGCCGAGCCGAGCCTGGCTCGGCACGTTTCCAGCCCTATCCACCATGAACCTGATGAGGTTCATGGACTGAGTCCATGGACCGAGGGACACGTGTCGGTCTGTGGATGGATCGTATTAGGGCTGACATCAGTGTTCCGCAATAAATGCAAATTTTCAATATAAAAATATTTCGTATAATTCTGATTTTCCAATTTTCAGATTTTTATGATTTTTGAATTTTCTGAGTGCCCGTCTCCCTCACACAAGCTCCGATTGAGGTGATTCAAATTTCTAAAAATTTGTAAAATTGAGATCTATTTAATCGTGAATTTTATTTGATTTTTATAGTTTGTTTGCTTTCTATTTTGGTATTTATTTACTTTTCTCTTTCGATTCGTGTAGACGTTGAATTATGCGACGCATCCGAGGAAGATCCATCAACTCAAGACTAGGGTCTAGAGCAAGAATAAGGGCTTTGCTAAGGCAAATTGTGCTTTGATCATGTTGAACTCATGTTTGCAAAATTGCTATATTGTTTTACTTTATTGCATATTATCTCACGTATACCATTGTTTTCAATTAATTTGGGCCTTAGTTAATCTACCAATTTGATCTAGACCCTACCTTATCATTTGTATGCCATGATCAATTATCACCCTAGATTGGTTCACTATAGTTGGTTAATACTAAAATCAACATGAGATGGTTAGATCGTAATAGTTGCTTCACCCTGCCACATCATCAAATGTACTTGAATCATTGATAATTAATCTTGACTAATGGAATATGGAATAATGTGATTAACTTGTGTGTCATGTGTGGTCATACGATGAGGTGGAGTTGTTGTGGCGATGAATGTCATGCAACGATATTTAATTGTTGATGGCACGTGGTGCTTGGTAATCAACTGGGGTGGTTATGATTTAGATTGGGGCAAGCGGCAAGGGGCAATACGCCAAAGTGGGCTATATAGCAGAGAGTATGTGGAAGTCTTGTCTCGATCATCTTAAGGACTTAACCTTACAAGCCTTTAACCTGAGTCAATCATGCAACCATATGTCTGTTATGGGACAGTCTAACTGATTAATTAGTAATATTTTAGCAAGATACTACCATTGGTGGTTTGAGTCCAGGCTTCACTGATCAACTTACATGGTGCAAGAGGGGAGCCCTGTTGTGGCGGTTTAACCCTTCAGTGTTGAAACCTCAGCGGGTAGCACCGGGCTAAGGCAGAGCTTTGTAAAGGCTTTGTCATGATCTCTCTATCGACACACCAAAGGGTGTGTTAATCTGGAAGGCACCAAGAGACGATCATGTCATGTGGGTAAAGTGCATAACCTCTGCAGAATGTAAATCTATTTGGATAGCCGTGCTCGTGGTATTGAGCATTGCTCAGGAATTACAATTAAGGGTTAGATTTTTATAAAATGAAAACTTGGAATGGAGGGCAGGTTGCGATTGGGTAGTTTGGAACATGACTTAGGATGGGATATCTTTGTTCACTTGAGAAATACTAAATCTATCTATTACTGTTATTTGTTTTACTGTCTTTTCAATCTATTTATTGTACTTGTTCATAAATGCTACTTTATTGCCAAATAGCCATTCCTTTGGAATAAGCTTTGCATATAGATATGTTAGAATTACATTCTGTACACAACTTGTTGAGTGCTTTATGTACTCACCCTTGCCTAAAACTACATCACTAGTTGGGGAGTATAAATCAATGCTGAAGGAGAAGTACCAAGAAGAGACGAATGTTCAGGGTGCGAGCCTTGTTAGTTACCTATGGTAAACTGAAGGGTTTATCTACGTCTTCATTCCACTGCAGTTTAAAATATTTTTCAGCCTTGCAAGGCATAGCTATGTAAGTTGACCATAAAGTTATACAACTAGTAATATTTAATATACGATGTCCTTTATCTTATTTCCTTTGTGTATGATTATGATACTTATTGATGTTGAGCCTGTGTGCACTAGCGTGATTCTGAACTAGTGTAGTATACACAAAAGGTCTGGATTTATATATTTGGCTCCCGATAATGATGTACATTCTTCTATCATTTTCACACACACGAGCTCTCGCATCCTTGGCAATCGGCCTCTTCTTCACACTTCCAAGTCTTCTGCTCAGCTTCCCTCATCAGTTTTCATCAAGTCAACTAATGGATCCAAACCGTTACTTATTCCCGTACCCAAAAGTAATGGCAATTTTTACTTAGGACCGGTAAGGAATCTGGAATCGTTGGTTATAATAGGGCAAGAGTTGCCTTATCTTCCTTTGTTGGCCCCTGAGTATAAAATAGAGGATAGAATAAGAGTTTTAGGGCTTGGCCGGCGCTCTTAAGGGGTGGAGGGAGTGGTATAATCGGATTGCAGCCCATAAGATGGTTGAATGGGATTGTATGGGCATGGTAGTGTCTCCCTTTATTCTTAGTCGATCCTGTTGTGACGGATTATCTTAATGTAGTTAGTTCTTGTACTCATCAATATACGGGGACACTATAGCCATGTGTTGCAAAACTGTGAAATGAGCTTTAGTACGTAGTTGGATTAGGTGTCATTACTTTCCTTTTGATAGTCCCGATACCCTAGAGCCTCCCCTTATGGCAGGATCAAGGCACAACTATCGGTTCGACTTGAGCTATATAATTCACACAGAATTCGACGACCATTTGCATAACCTTCGACAATCATACCCGCCGGTTGAGATCCATTATGTACTTAGGACTTGGGAATTCCCATGTACCTCTCGAACGGGTACATACTATGTAGGAACACTGGCCCGCACATCTTTGTCTCCCTCACAAGATGAACGATGAGATGGACCATGACATTAAAAAATAACGAAGAAATTAAAATATATCTCAAGATTACATAGAGTTATCACCACCTCAACCTATAGAGTATCTAGTCTTTCGGGGTTGATGTCCTTCTGAGTAATTGTGTTAAAGAAATAGCACAACCTTGTGATTGTCTCTCGGACCTTGATCAGTAAAATGCTTCTAATTGTGACAGGGAATATTTGTGTCATATATAAGCACATGGAAATTATGAGACTTAATGCCTTTCCAAACACAACATATAAGTTCTTAATCATATCATGAATATCTGTCTCTTTTAAAGGTCTTGGAGCTGAACCATCTTCGTTCATTCTGTCGAATTATTTCTTCATCTTGCGGTTTGGGTGATTTCTCTGAAGGAACCAACGGTAACGCATGTACAAGTTTTTGCGCGAGTGATTCAGCCATACACTCTTATATTATCTAAGCAGTGAGTACAAGTTTTGGCTCCTTTTATACTCTGGCCTGATAGGTTAGCAAGAGTAGAATAATCATTTATGATGCAGAATAACAAGCAGTGCGAAGTGAAATTCTATCGTTTGTGAGCATTCCATACCTATACCCTAGAAACCCACAGTGTTTTCAAATCTTCTATCAATGGTGCTAGGTACGTTAATATTATTCCCAGGTTGCTTCAGGCCTTGCATAAATATAGCTAATAAAATATACTTTCGCTTCATAGACAACTAAGGAGAAAAGTTGTAGATATAGAGATTCATAGGCCAAGTACTATGACGACTGTTCATGTTATCAAAAGGATTCATTTCTTCCATATTCAATCCAAACCTTATATTCCTCAAATCCACAGTGAATTTTTGAAACCTCCTATCGATGTTTCTCCACTAGATGGAATAAACAAGGTGCCTTAGCATTCCATTGTTCTTACGCTGATCCTAGTGCCAACGCAAGAGTTTTGCCTCCTGTGGGTTCACAAATAAACGCTTCAAATAGGGAATTATAGGGAAATACCATGCCACCTTAACAAAAGATCCTTTCTTCACCTCGATGCCCTCGTCATCATCACCAGATTGATTTTTATACTTGTACTGGGATGCGTTGCACACTAGACTTACATGCAAGTTTGCATACTCTTTGTGGTAAAGGATGCAGTCGTTTGGAAACATATGTATTCTTTCTACTTCCATTGCCAAGAGATAAAAAATCTTCTTGGCTTTCTAGGTGGTTGTTGACCACTCGTTTCCCTCCGAAAGCATGTCCGCTAATAGACCTAACAAAGTTGTGAAACTCTTATCTAACCAATCGTTGCTAGTCTTAAATTTTAGCAATTTAAGTATGGATGACAACCTTGTATATTTGGACTTGCACCCCAGGAATAAAGATTTGTCGAGTCGTACATCAAGCCTTAGAATTTTTCGTACTCTCGCTCAACATAGTTCCCATCTGCATCACATAACATCTGATCCAGATTATCATCGTGCAACTTATCCTCATGGAAAGCACAATCGATATCAACTGGCATATCGTTGACTTTGTCAACAATGTTAATACTACTTACT
The DNA here is from genome assembly GCA_036346375.1 of Guadua angustifolia. Taxonomy (NCBI): domain Eukaryota; kingdom Viridiplantae; phylum Streptophyta; class Magnoliopsida; order Poales; family Poaceae; genus Guadua; species Guadua angustifolia. The sequence continues at coordinate 29,279,352 of CM070519.1, forward strand.
TCTTGTATAATCTGCTCTTCACCATGATATGTGTACCCCATTTTGAAACCCCTTAGAATCAAGTATGCTTTGATCGTACTAAGTTTTGAAACATCCTTATATTCTCACAGCCAATGCATGGACAAGACATAAATTGCACTCTCTTGTTAAACATATCCTCCGTTGCAACTCTTCTAAAAGCGGAGATGCCATTAATATACATGGCACTCACACGGTTTTCAGTATACATTCAGCTTCGTTCCATCTATACTACGTATATAACAATAAGTGTTAAATAATGAATTAAATATAGTAGGAGTACACATGCACATATTCTTAAATTAGAATACAAATTAACTAGGTAAAATCTTATCATAAATCATAAACCATGCTAGATCTAAGAACAAATATATATATATATATATATATATATATATATATATATATATATATATATATATATATATATATATATATATATATATAGCTACATTTAAACTTAGCATATGCAATTCTCTATTTACCTAGCTTGTTACATCTTGAATGTAATGCAATTAGAACCAATTAATACTTTAGATCACAAAAAACAAATGGATCTACTCCAAACTAGATCTAAACCAACTTCAATTCCCTCTTTACCAAGCTAGATCTTGAATATAATGCAATTAGAACCAATTACTAAACTTAGATCACCTTGGCATTTTCAATTCTCTCTTTACCTAGCTAGATACATCATGACTATAATGAAATTAGAACCAATTAATTCTTTAGATAACAAAGAACAAATGGATCTACACCAAGCTAAATCTAAACCATATTCATTCTCTCTTTACAAAGTTAGATCTTGAACATAATGCAATTAGAACTAATTACTAACCTTAGATCACCTTAGCATTTTCGATTCTCTCTTTATCTAGCTAGCTACATCTTGAGTATAATGTAATTAGAAACAATTACTATTTTAGATCATATAAAACAAATGGATCTACACCAAGCTAAATCTAAACCACCTTCAATTCCCTCTTAATTAAGCTAGATATTGAATAAATGTAATTAGAATCGATTACTAACCTTAGATCATCTAGAACAAAATGATCTACAATCACACTTCCAAATCTGTAACAGCCCTGTAAATTAAAAAAGAAAAAGAAAAATGAAGATTTTATATTTGAAAATGGAAATGAATTAAAAGTGTAATTGAAATTAAGATTTTGATAATATTCTTTCTTCATCTTCCCCATTTCAATCTTAATGAAAAGATTTCTAAATTAAAAATGTTATTCCTAAAACAAATAAAATATCAAAATGAGTTTGAAATGTGAACTTGATTTGAATTTCCATTTTTCTGAATCTTCTTGAATTCTTGGAATTTCTTGAGCTTTTGCATTTAAAAGAAAAGTTAAATGCGTTGAAATTGTAAAATCGTAAATGCAAGAAAGTAAAAGTAAAGTATCAACAAAAATAATATTAAATTTTAAGATCAGTCAATATATCTCTAGAATCACAATAATGACAACTGAGAAAATCTGAACAATTAAAAATAAAAAGAAAACATGAGATAATCCTGAAATAAGAAAGCTGACCTAGACCTTGTCAGATTTTTGTAGCCGTATCCAGATCTGTAATCAAGTTTATATTTTTACCATGCCGACCTAAGATCCATACCTATCTGTGGTAAAAATATCAGAAATAAAAACTTAAATTTATAGTTTTTAGAAATTCAAAAACCGAAAGTAAATAAATCTGTAAATAGCAATGTCAGAATTTTTATAATTTAATTATCGAAGATAAAATCTAAAAATTTTATAGAAGCATTATTAGCTGAAATAAATTTGAAAAAAAAATTTCAAAAATAAATAAAATAATTTGGATACTTTAATAAATCAAAAATAGAATAACTAGAAATTCAAATATTGCATTGTCAGAATTTTAGTAAACTTTCTACCAAGAGTTTTTATCTGAAAATTTTACTGAAGGCTTATCTTTTCCTTGCCGACATCAATAAAACTTTTCATAAAATCTAGAGTTCATTTTCTGTCTGAACCATGTGGATTAACCTAGTCCCGTCCAGAACTTTTCCTTGAACTGTCCTCTCCTTGTTTCACTTGCATGTGGGTCCCCTGCCTTAGTCGGCCCTGTTGATGCCCTGCCAACTTCTCCCTGCTAGCAGCACCCCCACACGTCAGCCCCTCTCCAGTGCCTTCTTCTTTCTTCTTCTCCCTTCCTCTCCTTTCTTTCTTGCGGTTCACTCTTGCCCGCGCGCAGGTAGTAGCCAGCGCCACCACTCATCCTTATCGTCTAGCTCAAGTCGGCGCCGCAACTCACCGCCTGAGGCCGACCCTGACTCACCCCTGCCACAACATCGTCTCGGTTCCTGTGCCTCTGCCATGCGCTGAATCTCCATGGCTTCAGTAGTTCTTTACCTCTCTGCTGATTATTGCCACGGCAAACCTCGCCCTTCAATTCTTTGCCACGGCAACGATTTGCGCCACGACGACCAACCCTTGCCAAAACATTGCCACGGCAGCCTCTCGTTGGAAAATCTGCCTTGCGGCCAAGATTTCGCACATCGTCCAACTCTCGACCACATAATCGAAACCGCGTTCAAACATTGCCGAACCGCCTTAAGCTGCCTATAAAGCCATCCAAACCGAAAACTCCTCCCCACATCACGAACCGCACCCCTCAGCTCGCCCCTGAGCTTTTCCCGTGCAAGCAACACCCCTTCTTCCCCAAAGCCGACAAGACCCGAAAAGGAGGAAAACCATGCGCGCGCCTCCACACTTCAAATTAGTTCAAACCAACCAACCAATAGCCTCCTTGTGTACCCTATAACCTTACCCCACCGTCAATTTCACCCTTTTCTTCCCCGCCGCGAGCCACGCAACCAAGCATCTCCTTTCCGCCATGGCCATGCACGGTGAGAGGCTCAACCCTGCATGTAAATTCTTCAATAAGATCTCGAAATTAAGTCTCTAGTAGCTCACTGATGCTCACCTTGGTGTTAATGAGTGAAGGAACCCACTGTTTTGGCCTCACCGCTGACCCGCCATGGGCGCCACCGCCCCTCCTTGGTGGCGCACCTCTTCCGGTCATCTCGATAGCCTTCAGACCATCCCACGTGTGCACCACGACCTGCTGATCATCATCGTGCAACCCATTCGCTGGCTCCGGCTCTCCTTCGTCGTCGACGAGCCAGAAACCGAACACCTCTGCTCTCTGTCTCTGCGCGATGGGCCTTACTGGTCAGTGGCGCCAGGGAACTCCAGTTCATCCGGTAAATGCGCTTTCCCAGTTCTAAAAGCGTATTTCCATTTTTCTTTTCTAGTCGAATTTATTTCAAACTTGAATATCTTCTACATACATAATTCAAATGAGATGATATAAAATCCTAAATTCATATAAAATCAGGAAGAATTTAAATATGCAAAAATGTTTAATTTTTAAACTGCAGAATAATTGTTTGAATTAAACATTGATTAAAACCATTATGGTCTTTAATACAAATTCATGCACAATAAGGTATAAAATAATAAAATAAATAGCCATATGATGAATATACTAGGATGAATTCAAATCTACAAAAACATTTAATTTTTGAACTCAGTTCAAATTATCTCCTTTATAATTACTAGTAAACCTTAATATGGCCATTGATAAATTAAAAACATAATAGCCAATAAAATGATGAAATAATTTATATTAAGTCCCTGGATATAGCAAGGAGCCATGCATGTAAAAATATTTAGAATAAGACTTAACTTGCATTCTTTTGATGAAAGGAAGTGCAAATGACCGCAGTAAATAAATAAGTAATCTATTGTGGTTAAAGTCAAAATAATGCAAAAATAGTTTTAAAACATTTCTAGGATTTCACCGGGCTAATACCTGAAAATGAATTCATAAAACCAGAAACATTATCATTGCTAACTATGTAAGATTAATTAAGATCTGAATACGTAAAATCATAAGAACTTGCCGGAGCACCTTGTGCGGAGGGTTGCTGTGGAACGGCCGTGGAATACAGCTTTAGGAGTGCTATATTCTACCGCCTACCTCCTGTCTTGAAGGGTCGTGCCTTCCCCTTATATAGCCTCGGGAAGGCAGATTACACGGAGGTTACACAAGGGCTGTAATGGAAAAATGGATGGGGCTCCTACGCCTAGGAGTCCGGTCTTTGCCTCGTGTTCCGTCAGCTGGACTTGTCCTTTGACGTAGGTACGCCCCGTGTTGGGTTGGTGGAGGCGCAGGCGACGCTCGTCCGTTCTCCGGAAACGGCGATCGCCTTCACAAGAAAGGTCGTCCACGCTCGAGGTAGTAACCTTTGAATACCGCTTGGAGGGTGCAAGGCCCCGCCATCGCGATCGTGATTGAACAGATCGCACTTTAGGTGACCAAGAGCGGTTCAGACGATTTGACGCTTGCTTGGTGAAATGATCCAGCTTGTTGGGCCAACGCCGACCATGTGAGAACCGATCGGCTGCCGCTGTAAAGCCAGGGCCGTCACTGCACATGGTCGGGCCCTTTGGGGTTGGACTTGTCGAAGGTTTGGCTCACGGGCTAGGTCCGAAGTCGTGGCCTCCATAGGACTACAGTTTGAGGCCTGTGCGTAGCCCATATGCCTCCCGGATTATCGATTCATGCCTGGGTATTCTAAACTCAACCCACACTTGCTTTCTATGATTTATTTATATTTGAATTTCCATCTGATTTCTTTTTGTCCTTATTGAAATCTTGTTATTTGTCGTTTGTTATGTTCTTCATTCGCGACGTGTAGAACCCGACGACACTACTTCCATCGTCAACGACGTCAACTACGACCTCGACTTCGTTGTAAACAGCAAATAAGCAAGGCAAGCACCCCTTTTGACCATGTTGATCCCAGTTTTATAAATGTTTTCATTAAATGTTTTGATTGCATGCGTATAATCATTAAACTCTGCTATATTGTGGGTAATGGTAGTTATACCTGTTGATTCCTGAAACCTCCTTGATATAAATGAATTTGTGAACCTTGATACCTTAGAATCATGGTTAGACAATATATAATGTCATTCTGGTTATACACGATGTTTAATAATCTTGCTTAGCCATGCTTTAGACTTAGTATACATCAAATTGAGACATTGATCAAATGATATTTGGATATGCTGAGGCATGATGATGATTCTTAGACATGTTGAGACATGATGATGATTTTGGTTATTTTAATGAAAAATAAAAATAAAATTATAATATTGATACGGGTAATTATTGGCAATAGCCTGGTGTGCATGGATTTGCACGAGATTAGGGGAGATTATTACCGTGTTCGGATTAAGGACCAACTATGGGTTGTTTTCAGGCCAAGATAATCGTGACAACCACAAGTCCGGTATGGACGATTTTAACTTATTAAGTTACTTAAAACTAGCTTTGCACATTGGTAGGCCGGAGTAGTAATGATGCTTTCTTAATGGATTGCTCAAGGGACGCCCACACCGAGGTGATCATGGATCAAACGCTACGATAACGCACGCCACTGGAAGTTCCATCATTTCTATGCTCAATTCTTCCGCCATAGTGTGGGTTTCGTCCGACGCCGTGCAAAGTTAGGATTAAGTAATGTAACGGTTATGTCATGATCTCGGGCACACCAAAGGAAGTGTGCTAATAGCTTGCACAAGGGTTAAGCATGTCTTGTGGGTAAAGCGAAACTCGCAGAGTAAAAACTAATCGATTACGCACCATGTCATGGGCACTTGGTAAAGTCATCACATAGTTAATTTTATTTAAAAATGTGTTCCTTGTGTCTTCATTATGATTTGGATTGATATCCTTTTAAGGATTTTTCTGAATTTATTTGCTATATTATTTGGATTTATTGAAGTACTAGTTCGGATTTCTTCGATTTTCTTAATTCCTAAACCCTTTAAATACTTTTATGAAATTACTATTCATCCGCCCACTAATCTCCCGCCCAAAAACCCTAATCTTCCTTCAATCCTCACCGTGGATCGTCGATCCAACTTGGAAATTCCTCCACAGAAAACCCTAACCCTACCACTGATCCATCACCGCGATCCGAATCAACCAATGCGCCACGCCGCCTACCAACGCCCACTGCTACGCCAAGACGCCTTCGACTCGTGGTCGCTTTATGATCCCTAGGCTATATAAGCTCTCAGAGCCCCTAGGTTCGCATCACCCATTCCCTCTTCTCGCCGAGGAGCGCGGTGGAAGCTACTAGCTCGCGGTTGGTCCGAACCGAGGTCCTCCACCCATCTTCTCCTTGCACGTGAGTCTCCCCGAGTTTTTGGTACCGCTAAACTCACCTTCTCGCACTCTACCGATCCGCTAATTCTTCTTCTCAAACCATTGCAGAGCCAGTTGCTATCTTCCCCATCGGTGTTTAGGGTGCCACCGTCGAACTCCTCAGTGCGGATGCTCGGATCGCGACCAACGGCGATCCGCCAAGAGCTCTTGTAAGCCCTCCCGAACCACACTATTTGCGGTGTCGCCTGTGTCGCCAGTGTATGCCATGTAGGCGCCACTTCATCGCCATAGATCTATTTGTCCGCCACGCCTGCGGTCAACTCAGCTTAGCGTGCGTGGTAGCACCGTGTCCACACGCCATCGCCACGTAGGCCCTAGCGCCTCGTTGTTACGATGTACGCCAAGTCATGCCACGCCCGCCACGGTGCCCTAGTGCCCACGCGGTTCCGCCACGCTCCGTCAGTGCCCTCGGCACATGTTACGCATTGTCATGCCACGTATGCGCCTATGTGTCCGACCGCCACGCCATGTCATTCCATGTTATTTTCGCACCGAAGTTCATGCGGGCCAAGTCTATGACTCGTGGGACCCATTTGTCACCGATGATTTTATTCATCTTTTCTTGATTTGTCGGTGACACTTGCAAGGCAAGGCACTGGAGTGCTAAACCTTATGGGTGAAGTCGGTTAGTGTATATGCATTGTTAGGCCTTGTCATGATTCGCCGCACACCAAAGGAGTGTGTCAATAGCTTGGCGCAAAGGGTTGATCATGTCGAGGGTAATGTACCATTAGAAATCTAAAAAGCACCTTTTGTACCATGTTGATCCGGCTTATAAATGTTTTCATTAAATGTTTTGATTGCATGCGTATAATCATTAAACTCGCTATATTGTGGTAAATGGTAGTTATAATTGGTTGATTCCTAAACCTCCTTGATATAAATGAATTTGTGAACCTTGATACCTTAGAATCATGGTTAGACAATATATAATGTCATTCGTTTATACATTTGTTTAATAATCTTGCTTAGCCATGCTTTAGACTTAGTATACATCAAATTGAGACATTGATCAAATGATATTTGGATATCCTTTGTAGGCATGATGATGATTCTTAGACATGTTGAGACATGATGATGATTTTGGTTATTTTAATGAAAAATAAAATAAAATTATAATATTGATACGTAATTATTGGCTAATAGACTTTGGTGCATGGATTTGCACGAGATTAGGGGAGATTATTACCGGTTCGGATTAAGGACCGAACTATGGGTTGTTTTTCAATTGCCAAGATAATCGTGCAACCACAAGCTTGGTATAAGGAGGAGTTTTAACTTATTAAGTTACTTAAAACTAGCTTTGCACATTGGTAGCCGAGTATACATGCTATTGCTTTCTTAATGGATTGCTCGAAGGACGCTCCACACCGAGGTGATCATGGATCAAACGCTTATCGATAACGGTGCACGCCACTGTGGGAAGTTCCATCATTTCTATGCTCGAATTCTTCCGCCATAGTGTGGGTTTACGCCTGGCCGTGCAAAGTTAGGATTAAGTAATGTAACGGTTATGTCATGACTCTCTGCGGCACACCAAAGGAAGTGTGCTAATAGCTTGCACAAGGAGTTAAGTCATGTCTTGTGGGTAAAGCTCGCATAACTCGCAGAGTAAAAACTAATCGATTAGCGCCCATGGTCATGGGCACTTGGTAAAGTCATCACATAGTTAATGCTTTTATTTTACAAAATGTGGATTCGATATATGTCTGTCAAGCATTATAATTTGGATTGGATATCCTTGTTGGAAAGGAATTATTTCAGATTGACATGTGTTGTCAATAATTGATTCATGGAGATGATCAAAGGAACTGAGGTTCGTGAAATTTATTGTTTCATACTTACATATTAAACTCGCTTTTTTAAATTCCGCTTATGTTCTACAATTCAGTAAATTCTTTTGCAAATTAGCTTTCTGCAAATTAACCATGAAAGCCTTTCCTTTGAAATAGCCTGCATATATAATAGGATTCGCAAAAGTCTTGCTGAGTACACAAGTACTCACCCTTGCTTATTCGTTGTTTTTAGGTGAAGAATCAGAATAGCTCGACGAAATTTATTTGACGCAGGATTCGGGAATGTTGACGAGTTTTTCTAGGGATTATACCTTGTCAGTTGCCTGAGGGATTGGATGGGCATACTACAAGACTTTAATTCTTTCCGCTGCATTTCTCTAAATTGTAAGACTTTATTATGTATATTACCTTTATTATTTGCAATAAAGAGTATAGATGTGATATCAATTGTTGTAAATGTGCGTACTAGCTACTGATCCAGGGACTAGTACTGTGTGCACATGAGATTTTCATTTTTACATTTTATGTAAAAATGGGGGTCGCTACAAAATCTATAGTCTCCTTTCACCATATCACCTCTTAATCATAGCTACCTCAAAAATAGCTTGGGAAACTCTAAAAACACTATGGAGATCGAGGCTCTCTATACTTATTTCCAAAAAAAAACTCATTACAGATGATTTTAGCCAAAACCTTTGGCTTATCACGGACGGTTTTTAGCTAAAACCGTCTGTGATGAGACCCACATCACTGACGATTTTTGCCAAAAACTACCAATGATGATACCAATTTATTACATATGGTTTTTGGCTAGAACCGTATGGTATCATCACTAACGGTGTCATATATGGTTTTTGGTTAGAACCGTATGGTATCATTACTAACGGTTTTTAACTAAAACCGTCAATGATGAGACTCATATCATTGACGATTTTTTTCAAATATCTGTGATGACAATGGTAGTCATCACTGACTGTTTTTAGAAAAAAAATCATCAGTAATAATGAACTACCTGACGGTATTTAAAAACCGTTAGTAATAAAAGATCTAATATAAATCATTTTGTAGTAGAGGTAAATACTACCATCTTACTCATTTCTGTTGCATAGTTTTTAGCAGAATGACCTTTAAATCTGCTGCGTGCATTTCAGCATTTCACATGGAGTGCCGCTGTTTTTTTATTAAAAAAAAAATCATAATGCTTGGTGCATACGTGTGCACATCTACACTACCGTCTGCACTGCAGAAGGGTTCATGTGCCATTGCACAGATGCCCATTCTAAAACTTCGTACATGCAAATAGTATCGCTTCTATTTCACATGTTATGAACAGTAAGAAATTGATATTTTGTCCGTACGCTCTCCCCAGAAATTCAACCAGTGTTACTGCCTGACTGCAGGTAACAATGTGAATCAAACCATGGATCTCATGTGAGAGTACATACAACAGCTGAAATATAAGAACATGTGAGAGTACATACAACAAGTGGAATAAAAGCAAGGAGGAAAGGGTTCATGTGCACAGGTGACTCAACACCATTCGATCATGCAAACGAACAGCTCGATCGTTTGACAACAGGTTGCTACAGTATCTTAATATAGTCAAAATTGATATAACGTTTTTAAGAATCATATTTGAACCATCTGGACAGACACTTTTTTTTTATCCATTTGATTACATGAAAGTGCTCAAACGTCTCAGTACTCAGTAGACTGCAATCGATTACCTTCAAGCAAAAACACATTCAGGATAAGAACAAGCGTGGAGCGTTTTCACATAGTAGATTTTCGGTTTTGGTTTTAAATGGAAAATGATGATTTTGGTTTAAAATGAGAAATGTGGTTGGGAATCAAAGTAAGCGGCTAGAGCTTAGGATATTAGTTTGGCGACTAGAGCCAACCATTGTAGTTGGAACTGGAAAATTGTTATACTTCAAATTTAAATGTTTATGCTATTTACATTTTGTTAAATCTTTGCTTTATGAAATTAGTACTTGTATTTAAAGTTCAATTTAAGCTTTATGCAAATGAACCATATTATGCCTTCCTTTGTTTAAGCCATGCATTTAGTTACTGCATTATATTTCCGAGACTTGCAGTATGTTGCATACTCACCTCGCTTTTATTGCGAGTTGCTTATTCTATAAAGAGATGATGGGCGTTCGACATCTGTGGTGAAGACTTTGAGGAGGAGACGACTCCGATCTACTAGGGGCGTACCCGATCGGTTGCTGTGGGCATCTTGATTGGCTCTTTTTGTTCTACATTTCATTGCTACATTTTCACTTAAGCCGTAAGGCTCCATACTTGTAATAATGTGAGGATGTTGTTACACTCTTTTTGCTTAATCTTTGTTATGAACTTTATGATATATACGTGTTATCATCCTTTGTATCTTTGTGTCGCTATTTGTTCTGGACTAAGCGCGGTTGAAACCTGAGGAGGTTCGGTTTGGTAATCCGGGTCCCCACAAAGCGTTCTGCAAATACAACGGTGCACGCCACTCTGTGGGGAAGTTCCATCATTTCTATGCTCTGAATTCTTCTGCCATAGTGTGGGTTTACGTCCCGTGCTGGTGCAAAGTTAGGATTAAGTAATGTAACGGTTATGTCATGACTCTCTGCGGCACACCAAAGGAAGTGTGCTAATAGCTTGCACAAGGAGTTAAGTCATGTCTTGTGGGTAAAGCTGTACAACTCTGCAGAGTAAAAACTAATCGATTAGCCGCGCCCGTGGTCATGGGCACTTGGTAAAGTCATCACATAGTTAACTGTTTTATTTTACAAAATGTGGATTCTGATATATGTTGTCAAGCATTATAATTTGGATTGGATATCCTTGTTGGAAAGGAATTATTTCAGATTGACATGTGTTGTCAATAATTGATTCATGGAGATGATCAAAAGAACTGAGGTTCATGAAATTTATTGTTTCATACTTACATATTAAACTGCTTTTCTTTAAATTCCGTTTATGTTCTACAATTCAGTAAATTCTTTTGCAAATTAGCTTTCTGCAAATTAACCATGAAAGCCTTTCCTTTGAAATAGCCTGCATATATAATAGGATTCGCAAAAGTCTTGCTTTGAGTACACAATACTTACCCTTGCTTATTCGTTGTTTTTAGGTGAAGAATCAGAATAGCTCGGCGAAATTTATTTGTGAGGATTCGGGAATGTTGACGAGTTTTTCTAGGGATTATACCTTGTCGGTTACTGAGGATTGGTGGGCATACTACAAGACTTTAATTCTTTCATTGCATTTCTCTAAATTGTAAGACTTTATTATGTATATTACCTTTATTATTTGCAATAAAGAGTATGGATATGATATCAATTGTTGTAAATGTCGTGCTAGCTCTTGATCCAGGGGACTAATCTTTGTGTGCACATGAGATTTTCATTTTACATTTTATGTAAAAATGGGGAATTCTAAAATCTATAGTCTCATTTCACCATATCACCTCTTAATCATAGCTACCTCAAAAATAGCTTGGGAAACTCTAAAAACACTATAGAGATCGAGGCTCTCTATACTTATTTCCAAAAAAAAACTCATTACAGATGATTTTAGCCAAAACCTTTGGCTTATCACGGGCGGTTTTTAGCTAAAACCGTCTGTGATGAGACCCACATCACTGACGATTTTTGCCAAAAACTACCAATGATGATACCAATTTATTACATATGATTTTTGGCTAGAACCGTATGGTATCATCACTAACGGTGTAATATATGGTTTTTGGTTAGAACCGTATGGTATCATTACTAACGGTTTTTAACTAAAACCGTCAATGATGAGACTCATATCATTGACGATTTTTTCAAATATCTGTGATGACAATGGTAGTCATCAGCATTATTTTAGAAAAAAATCATCAGCAATAATGAACTACCCGGCGGTATTTAAAACCGTTAGTAATAAAAGATCTAATATAAATCCTTTTGTAGTAGAGGTAAATACTACCATCTTACTCATTTCTGTTGCATAGTTTTTAGCAGAATGACCTTTAAATCTGCTGCGTGCATTTCAGCATTTCACATGGAGTGCCGCTGTTTTTTTATTAAAAAAAAATCATAATGCTTGGTGCATACGTGGGCACATCTACACTACCGTCTGCACTGCAGAAGGGTTCATGTGCCATTGCACAGATGCCCATTCTAAAACGTCGTACAAATAGTATCGCTTCTATTTCACATGTTATGAACAGTAAGAAATTGATATTTTGTCCGTACGCTCTCCCCAGAAATTCAGCCAGTGTTACTGCCTGACTGCAGGTAACAATGTGAATCAAACCATGGATCTCATGTGAGAGTACATACAACAGCTGAAATATAAGAACATGTGAGAGTACATACAACAAGTGGAATAAAAGCAAGGAGGAAAGGGTTCATGTGCACAGGTGACTCAACACCATTCGATCATGCAAACCAACAGCTCGATCGTTTGACAACAGGTTGCTACAGTATCTTAATATAGTCAAAATTGATATAACGTTTTTAAGAATCATTTTTGAACCATCTGGACAGACACTTTTTTTTATCCATTTGATTACATGCAAGTGCTCAAACGTCTCGGTACTCAGTAGACTGCAATCGATTACCTTCAAGCAAAAACACATTCAGGTGGGATTAGTGGCGGAGCCAGAATTTTTATACGTCTAAGGTAAAAAAAGTGACTATTCACTACTACAAAATAGGTCATCACTGCCGGCTCATCCACGCCATTACTGCCGGTTATGGGAGCCGACAGTGATTGGTCGGCAGTGATACTCGAGGTTATCACTGCCGGTTCATTGTACAACCGACAGTGATACTTGACTATCTCTGCCGGTTTACACTAGAACTCGGTAGTGATACTCGACTATCTCTGCCGGTTCACACTAGAATCCAACAGTGATATATGTATATCTCTGCCGGCTTATACGAAGAACCGACAGTGATATATGTATATCCTTCTTGGCTTCTTGACGACCGTGATGACAACGAATTCGAAAAAATTTGTAGATGTACTTCATAGATTACTCTACCTATGTATAAAATTGTAGGTTCAAATTCAATACATATCAGGACTTACAAAAAAGAAAATTACAAAAAAGAAAATTCATATGTATTGAATTTGAACCTTTTCACTTTTTTACATAGGTCTGTAATCTATGAAGTACATAGGTAAATATCTTCTACATCTAGTTTTCGTGACTTTTATTAGTTGATGTGCACGATGTGTACATGGGAAGGCTCAATGTGCACATGATATGTTGCCTTCAAATATATAGTATATAAAGCGTCGTTAGATCATAATTAAAATATATTAAAGCATCACAATATTTAGTTTTTACAATAGTCTGTTTACAAATATAGTGTGAGTACATCTCGTTCACTTTGGATCGAGGATGTCATCGTGGAACTCGTCGTTTGGATTGATGATCTCATCGTGAATGAATCCAGCGATATGCTCTTGAATTGCTAAAACTTCTGTTAGCAGTAACTTATTGGTTCTCATCTTGGAGCGTTGTTATTGAAGAAAAGAGAAATTTAATTAATGATGATAGATGTTAAATGAAAGAAAAGTAGGCATGAATGTGTAATTATATACCATGGCTTCGTTATAGCCGACACTCTCCGTGACAATTGCATGTATATTTATACATCGTAGTATGCACATAAATTATTTCTCTGTCGGTCTCATGCATGGAAAGTCTTTTATTATTTGGAAAATTTTCACAGAGGGACGATGCCGACCACCTTTCTTGCAATACCGTGTGAATGCCCTATGAATGATTTTAAATAGTAATTAACCTTAAATACAATAGAATAAAATATTACTAGAGCAATAACGAGCGATCGATTTTACTGTTCATCATGTCCCAAAAATTTTGATCTGATTAAGTTCTTTTCTCGTGAGTCCAAGACAAAAATCACGCTAGCATCTAACTTCGATGTGAGGAGGACCCAAAGATAACTAGACATATATGTTAACATAGCCTATTAGTCCCACACGTATCACGCAAAAATAGTAAAACAATATTAGAAGTAGGGTAATACGTCTTTGAAAGTTATAGGGTAAAACTACGAAGGTTTTGTTTTGCAGCTTCAAGAAAGTTTTAAATAAATAGTTTTCAACAAACTATGGACTATCACGGATGATTTTCTCATTGACAAGCCCCGGATCGAGAAATCCTAAATTGTTATTGTCATTTTCTCTACATATCTGTATCTCCATTCTACATATATAAAAAAGAAGTTAGACATACAGTTGAACGGTACAAGAATATACAATAATATAAATAGAGACTTACAAAGTCCACAGTATGAGTATTGCCGCGTCCAGAGCATCTTGCTGGTATAACATATACAACTCGCAGAACTCTACCCAGAACATGTTATCCCCATTGTGAAAATCCGATTCTTTGTATCTCACTGAGAGCATACACCATACCCTTTTCGCCTTCTTTGCATGTATCTTGATGGGCCAGCGTCGCAATTGTGTTGTTAGGTTCTCTAAATGTTTTGCTTCCAAATTAGACCTAGCTCATGATTACGAAGTTGTTCATGACATCTTTTTCACTTGCAACATCAACGCCTCGGCACTAGCCGTCTTCAAGTATTGCTTTACGGAGATCGCTCGTGTCCAGACATTTTGAAAGTTGAAGCCCGCCTGTCTCTTTGGCTTTTTCCATACTCAAGAAAAACTTCTCGCATTAGCATCGACTTTAGTCTTCTCGGTGATGGCACTTTTTGGAAGTGAGATGTTACGTCGGCCTTTATTTGCTTTTTGTTCTTCTTGATCATCTCGGTGGTAATTTCTTCGAGGTCAGTCTGACTTCACAGATGACCGAGATTTGGTACAAGGCGATGCGGACTTCGAGATGGTCTTGATGTTCGATTCTTCTTATGTGCGGGGAGGAGTTGGACTTTTCTGGTGGTGCCGAAGCGAAGGAGTTGAACTTTTTCGGATGGTGCCGACGGAGGAGTTGGACTTTTCCTAACTGGTGCCGGCAGAGGAGTTGCACTTTTCCTAGGCGACAGGTCTGCGTGTGGAGAGTGCGGCTCATTATCATCATCGTCGTTGTCGGCCTCATCGTTCGAGCCAAACATAATCAAGCTCTTGCGCCACGCGAGGAAACCATGCACGTTTTCTCCAAGTTTGTTTTTTTCCGCCTCGCCAGAATCTCTACCTCCATTTTGCGATATTGTCGACTACTGCGTCTACTTGACCTGGCGAATCCCAGCGGTATTGGGCGGCAATGCAGAACCTACGAGGAGCCGCATGGCCAAGCCCCGCCATCACCACCTTGATGATAATGCCATATGCGGACAAATGCAGCTTGCGGTGTCGGTTACGTGATGTCATCCACCGGAAAATGGAGTCCATGCTCTCCGGAATCCTGTGGACGCGCTTGTTGCTCCTCTGAACACCGTGGTGAGGTTCCGAGGGTTTGTCATCGAGTGGATGGTCGTGAGTGAGAGCTTCTGTCGCTTGCTCCACAACTTTATCGGCTCCGCTCTGTTCCTCTAACGCCTTGCCACAACATCTTGTATTTGACGGTCGATTGATCTTCTCTTATTCTTTTCGGCCACTTGTACAGCGATCGTCGGTGGGAAGCCTTCTTTCCACGGCACCAAACCAACTCCTGCATGCGCCAGATGCTCCTTGTTACCCAGGGCAACGATCGGCTCGTCATTCTCCCTTCGTGGTTTGAAAAGCCCTTGGGAAGACTCCATGTGAGCATCTGATATTTTTCATGACACTTCCCGGGCTCTATCGCTCCTGAGGCTCAAGCTGCCATCTTCCGAGACAGAGGCCCCCCTCCCAAGCAACCAATGCTTCGATCGTTCACTCAACTCGGCCGTCGCAGGAGTGACGCCCCTGCAGGTTAGCTCTTCTTCGCACCTATCCCATGCAGGTATTTTCTTCACGTAGCCACCAGTGCCTAGTGTGTGAGGGTACATATTCTTATCCGCGTTAGCCTTGTTCTTCTGACTCACTATCTGGGCTTCTTGAGAATTCTTGTACACCACAAAGTCCTCCTAAAATTCCCTTATCTTTGGAAACATGTTAAAATTTGGTGTGACATTCTTCTTCACATAGTTCTTATTCAGCATCGTCTTTCAATTCTTCCACGATGTGCACGTGATACTTAGTGCGCGTTTCTTTGCAACCAACTCGGACCCTTGGGGGGACTAGAATACTTCTTTTAGCTTGTCCCATAGCAAGTTCTTCAGGTCATCGGGAACCACCCATTGATCACCTTCGCGGCCGGTCCATGATCTATAGCTGATGGGCACGTTATCCCTAGCAAGTACTCCATGTCGTTCTATACTGGCGCTAACCGTAGCGGTATAGCAGTTCCCGATCGCCAAGAGCTCGACTATATTGTGAATACCCTTAGCCATCTTGCTCGGACCCCGACCTGCGCGCCGCCTTTGTTCATTAGACGTTTGAGCCTGCAATTGGATCTTGTTATTAGTCATCTGACCCTACAATATTTTGGGAATCACAACGTACTAATACTTTACCTCGCCCATGTTAGTGGCGTCGGCAGTCCATGGCGTTGGCGTCGGTTTGTCCATGGCAAGGGCGCCAGTTGCTCCATATCAATATCCTGTAGGTTCAGGTAGTCCCTTGGGCTACCCGTTCCTACTTCGTCTATATTCGAGGGCTGAACTCCCTCTGGCACTTGTCCCTGATTCGAGGCCATTCCTAGCAATCAGAAATGTTATTGGGTTAATTATATTGCATTCATTTATGGTTGCTACATGACATCAAACTTATGAATTCAAGCGATGGTAATTTTGTTAGAGTTGAGAGGAAATCAAGTGATGTTGTGACCTCATGCTACAAACATGTGCACATGTAACTTTAAAATGATACTTATACATTAGAAAAAATTCACATGATACATATACATCTCAAAATGAAAAAATAATATGAAAAATTCATATATTATTTAGAATATATTTGCTTAATAAAAATAATGAATCATTCTTATTCCACACTAAAATGATTTTAAAAAATAAGCCCTGCAAGTTCAAGAAGCATGGCTACGGGAGGCGTCAGTACAGGAGGCGGAGCCACGAGTGGCGTGCTACTTGACATGGAATGATTGATCTGGGGCGCTCTCCTGGCGGCCATGCTTCTTGAACTTGCGGGGCTTATTTTTTAAAATCATTTTAGTGTGGAATAAGAATGATTCATTATTTTTATTACAAATATATTCTAAAGAATATATGAATTTTTCATATTATTTTGTATAGTTGTTTTGGGATTGTGATATAAATTTGTCACTTTTTATACACATACATCATTATACACACAAATATATATTTTTATACACATACATCTTTCAAGGTCACATATATATATTTTTAAACGCATACATTTTTGGTCAACAAAATATACATACACATATCACAAAATACACATACCCATACTCCACTGAAGAACACACCGTGCACACCAACTAACAAAATTACGAAAAATTCTGAAAAAAATTGTAGATGTACTTCATAGATTTCTCTACCTATGTATAAAATTGTAGGTTCAAATTCATTATATATAGAGAGTTACAAAAAAGAGAAAATTCTGACAAGTTTAAAGAGTTTAAACTTGTCAGAATTTTCTCTTTTTTGTAACTCTCGATATACAATGAATTTGATCTTGAAATTTCATGCATAAGTAGGGCAATCTATGAAGTACATCTACAATTTTTTCAGAATTTTTCGTGACTTTTGTTAGTTGATGTGCACAAGATACGTTGCCTACATACAAATATTTAAAAGACTTAGAGGTAACACCCATACTCCACTTAAGTATATGCTCACTGTCACCCAAAAGTCACCCATACTCCACTGAAGAACACATACAAATATTGAGAAGAACACATACAAATATTTGAAAGACTTAGAGATGACACCCATACTCCACTTAAGTATATGCTCACTGTCACCCAAAAGTCACCCGGAAAACCTCTCGTGGGCACCCGGAAATATGAATCGATTCCTCACACGTGCGTTGGACTTAGAGGTGACACCTATACTCCACTTAAGTGTATGCTCATTGTCACCCAAAAGTCTCGTGTACGGAGTATTGACTAAATGACCCTCACTCAAACAAATATGAGCCACATAGTCTTACCGTACACACTTACGCATCCATGAGAGTTTCGATTCCATTCCGAATATCCATACCGGGATTGAAACTAAGCAGTTGTCACAGTATAAACATAAACTACAACTATTACAACTACTTACTATTACAAATAGTGGTCGATCGACCAAATATTACAAGTCCAAAGTACAATGCAGCGGAAATAATACACATACACTTATCTTTACAAAACAAATATTTACAACACATGTATACATCTTTCAAGAACAGTTGCAAAGCACCAAATTGAAGTTTACTTTTGGCTGCAATATAAATAACCATAGACCAAAATGATCAAAACAACACATGATTCCATACTGATTCATAATAACAGATTACATCATATAGAATGAACGCAGTATCAGTGATATCAAGAAGGGCAGAAAAATGAACAAGGCAACTAGCATAAAGCTCAACTTGTTTATTTTGAGTGTTCTCAGATGTCGGGTTGCCCAAAGGCCCTCCTCGCCACAAGGGACGAGTAATAGACTAATTTGTGACAACCTTACCTTAGTTATTGATTAATTCCCAAATAAGTAAGTTAATTCAGATTAATATATCAAAAGAGTTAACCAAAAGATCAAACACAAATGCATGATTCAAAAATGGCCAATCTAACATAATTGTGAAGATGCCAAAAATTATGTAGACTATGGCATTCTGGAGAAGAATCAAGCCTACCATGGCCAAAGGGAAGTAAAACATATATATGTATATATTTGCTCTTAGATTTTAAGGGTTTGAATGAAGATTAGAATCTTCACCTCAATCACAAATGTGCAAAACAAATACTCTAGTAAATAAGGCCTCAAATCCTTACTACCAGACAAAAGCTTACTGAACCTAATGACAATATATCAATAAGATTCAGGACTGCAAGCTATCCGAATAAAATAGACTCCCAGGAACCAACAGATAGAGTCTCACAGAACCTAACGACAACAGATCGATAAGATTAAGTGCTACAGGCTAGCTGAACAAAAGTGACATAACCACTCTTGAACAACGAGGCGATCGAACAAATGAATATACTAATCACGGGATGCAAATCGTACAAGAACCACAAATTGACAAAGGAATAAATCAAGACTTCTCTGAAGATGTAAGTCTATCAATTTAAGGCCTTATTCATAGAATAAATGTCTATCTCATTGATAACCCTAGAATCATCACAGATTAGTTGTCACAAATTGTCTATTGCAATCCCAAATCCTCACTAAACACTATACCCACATGCTAGGTCCCCAAGCCAAACGAATTGACTGGTCCCTTAGCATCTGCACATTCACATTCACATTCACATCGCACATTCACATCTCATGCATGCTCATTCACACATCGCAAGAGCAAGTACCAAGGCGACGGCGGGATATCAAGCAACATTCAACATTCGACCTCTGTCATAAGTTCGCAAGAGGTGTACCACAATGAGAGACGCGGGAGGTCGACGCGATAGCGGGGAGACGTGGGGAGGTCGGCGACGGTGGGGAGACAGCGTGGAGGTGAAGGCGACGGGGAGGCGACGGCGACGTGCTCGGCGGGCGACGGGGCCGGCTCGAAGTCGAGCGACACGGCGGTTCGAGGCGAGCGAGGCAACGGCGGCCCGAGTCGAGGCGGCGGCGGGGAGCTCTGACGCGAGCCGATGGTGGTGGTCCGAGGCACGGCGGCGACGGGGAGCTCCGAGGCGACGGCGCTGTAAAAGTGAGAGGAGGGCGCGGGCTAGGGTTAGGGTAACTAAAAGGAGAGCGCGGTGTTTGAATATTAATAGGGGTGGACTATCACTGCCGGTTCTACACAACAACCGGCACTGATAGTATATCACTGCTGGTCAATAATTACAACCGGCAGTGATAGTGGAATATTACTACCGGTCCATATGTACAACCGGCAGTGATAGTGGAATATTACTGCCGGTCCATATGTACAACCGGCAGTGATAGTGGAATATCACCGCCGGTTCACATGTACAACCGGCA
Organism: Guadua angustifolia; assembly: GCA_036346375.1. Taxonomy (NCBI): domain Eukaryota; kingdom Viridiplantae; phylum Streptophyta; class Magnoliopsida; order Poales; family Poaceae; genus Guadua; species Guadua angustifolia. The sequence goes on from CM070519.1 coordinate 29,299,567, forward strand.
GTGATAAGCTCTCTGGCCAAATTCTATTAAATTTGATCCAAATTCTCTTAAAATTTTTGGAGGCATACTATAGGACATCTAATATTTTATTTAAATATTTCCCCAAATTTTTATTAGGTTCTAAAATTATAAAAATCAGATTGCTAACTATTTTAATAGTTTTAATATTTCAAAAATCAAATAATGCTTGCAAATTGAACACAAATGCTGTCAAATTCAAACAAATTCAAGTACAGTCAAAATCACAAAATTCCAAATGCAGTGATATGCTAGTCTCCGACCAATTAAGTGAAACTTTCAATTTGATCAAAAGAAAGCATAACCTCAATTTCCATTATTGCATATATTACATTAGTTGTTACATATGAGAAAATAAACATGTCGTTCATATAAAAGAAAGCATACATTTCATTACTACAACTTAGCTACGATTCGACCTTCATTATGATCGCGGCATATGTACGTAGCTTCGTCACTCTCTTCCATGGAACTTAGGTCAACGTCCTCTCCAAAAGGGGGAAGCTCATCGAATTGGTTGTACTCTTCCTCGTCGACAACATTCTCAACTCCGACAATCCTTCTTTTTCCTTGAATAACCACGTGGCGCTCCTTGTTAGCTGGGTCAGTTACAAAGAAGATTTGTGTAACAGAAATTAGCAAGTACAAATGGTTCTTCTCTCAGATCCGATGAGTTTGAGGTCCACGGTAGTAATCTGATACTTGTCGATATTCACACCGGAAGTCGACCCATTAGCACCGAAAGAGAGGACCTTCAAAGGTCTATAGTCAAGCTCCCAAATCTCTTCTATGAATCCGTAGTAGGCTTGCCTATTTCCATTCTTTGTCATAGGCATCTATACGGATATCGCTATTTTGATTGGTGCTCTTTTATCTTGGCGCTCTTGTATAAAATGTAAAACCATTTATGTCGTATCCTTGGAATGTCATAATTGTAGTTGACGGCCCCGAGCCAACACTTTCAACCGAGTGCGATCTCCTCGACGCATCATGTGTCTACGCAACCAATCGCCGAAATTATCTCTGTGTTTCTCGCGAGCCAAACCTCGACCTCCTTGGGTTTGTTTTGGATAGCACGCTCTTGTGCATGTTGACATCTGGGGCCACCACAACCGATTGTCCCAAAAGCTGCGAAATGTGCTTGTGTAAATGAAGCTAGATTGCTAGTACGTCTTCGATTTCTCACCTAGTGTCCCTTTCCCTATAGCCTTCCTCATGCCGAGATACAGCACACCAATCGGTTTGAGATCCATATAATCGACGCAAACTCAAGGACCTCCTCGGTTCCCCGACCATCGGCAATGCAAATTCTTCCTACGATTTGATTCATTTAACATATTTCTTTATAACCCCATGAATCTCTCGAAAGGGTACATCGATGTAGAAATACGGGACCAAGAATCTGTATCTCTTTCACAATGTGAACAATGAGATGGACCATAATATCAAAAAAAGATGGAGGGAAACACATCTCAAGCCTGCATAGAGTGTAGACCACGTCTTCCTGCAGCTTATCTAGTTTTAATGGATCGATGGCCATCTGTGAAATCGCGTTGAAAAATGAACACAACTTGATAATTGGGTCTCGGACTTTCTTGGCGAACCCCCTAATTGCAATTGGAAGCATCAGTGTCATTATCACGTGGCAATCGTGAGACTTCATACCAATTAACTTTAAGTCTTTCATTGAGACTAGTCTCTTTATGTTAGCAGAGTAACCAGACGGAACTTTGACTCCGTGCAAGCATTCGTAAACGCTAATTTTCTCTTTCTTGCTCAAAGTGTAGCAGTCGGGAAGGTACTTTTTGCTCAGATCCATTTCTTCGTGATGCGGCTCCTTACTCGATTTCATATCTTGAGGTCCATTCTTGCTTGAAGTGTATCTTTCGCTTTGCCGTATGTCCACTAAGATACCAAGCAAGCTATCACACACGCTCTCCTCTATGTGCATGACGCCGATTGCGGTCGAACTTCCAGTGCTGCCAATAAGGTAGGATCCAAAATATTTCTTTTTCCACAAAGGAGCCTTATCCCGGAAGTCGGAATAGATGTATTGCCGCTCCTTTTCGTGAATAATTGTAAGATCCTTACAAATGCAAATATCTGTTTCCGATGTGATTCTTGAGCTAAGCGGTCTCCTTTGTCCCGTCAAAAGTTCTCTTATTATTCGGTATGGGTGATCCTTGCGGAGGAACCTACGATGTCGCATGTAAGCCATTTTTCGGCAGTTCTTCAGCCACCGGCTAGCTGTATCATCCAGGCACTTGAAAGTTCAAGCTCCATTAAGTTGGTTTTGGTGTTAATGACAAATCTAATATTGAGGCTAACTTTTTGATAATCATAATATTGATTAGTCTCAATTGTTAGTTAATGACAAATCTTTTTTATGAGACTAACTCTTTTGTTGAGCTTAACTCTTATTAGTCTCTTTTGGATGAAATAGATGGAAATATCAAAGGTATGCATTCGAGCTCATATTATATATCTTGTTGCATTCCTTGGATACAATACTCATGATCATATTGATAAATCCAAACATGAGACTAACGCTTTTATTGAGTATATCCTTGATTAGTCTCATCTCATTGAAAAATGGAAAACGCAAGGTATGCACTTGTATTCACTCTACTATCTTAATGCATACTTAGGATTCAAGTTAAAAGATGAACTCTTCCATTGCCTCGTTTTAAATATATGCATTATGTTTTCAAATCTATATATACATGAATGCACACATCTAGGGGGAGTTGATAATTTAACTTGATGTTTCAATAGTATTGATCCATGTCCTCTTTCCAAACAACATATAGGATCAAGACTTTGAAACAATCCTTTAAGTATATGTAACTTGTGTAGTTGTAGTATACTCATGTTAATATGGGATAAACCCAAATGCTATCTAAGATTGATTATGTGCATATTGATTTCAAGTTCAATTATTTATATGCACATATTTAATGGAGTTTATTCTATAGTTGATGGTTTACAATGTATTGATCCTTTTTCACCACTTCACATAATATTTGGATCATTACATTCCATCAAATTGAGTATATGAAACTTGTGTAGTTAATATATACTCATATCAATTTAAATGAAATTTAAATTAAGTTCGGTTATCTTTCAATCAATCAAAGACCTATTCATCATGAGTTGATGATGTCACTTTGTTGATTAAAGACAAACGAAAAGTTCTTGAGTATAATGATTCATTAGTTGCATCAAAGTACTCAAGATATCATTTAATCATTTAAATTGATTTGGGTTGTGCTCAATTGATCTAAGAGGCTTCCATTATATGTTAATGGAGTGCAAGTGATGATTGAGACAACCATGTTTGTTGGACTAACCTTTTCCATGAGTTGTGAAGTAGGTTGAGTCCAATATAATGAAGAATCGGGAATGAGAAGTCGTCATGTGTTGATGAGTTTCAAGAAGTGATCCCGAAGTGAAGAGAAGGGCTAGAGAAGGTTCATCATGTTTTGATGAACAAGAAGAAGAAGATTTAATTATTGAGAGATGTAGGATCGAAATATACTAATGTAGCAATCAGAGGGGGGGTGAACGATTGCGCGGAAGCTAAAATCAAATTTTCGAACTTTTCAAACACCCCAATTGAAACTCAAATTGCTTGGAAATCAGCTTTATGCAGTTGGAAAACAATAGACCATCATGCATCAAGAGATCACTCAGCACTCAGCTTGGGTACTACTACATCCAGAGAGCACTTGGGCCACCAAGAGAGCACTTGGGCGCACCGCTTGGCACTTGGGCGAGCAGGTTGGGTACTTGGGCTACCGGGCCACACTTGGGCGAAAGCAGTTGGGCGCACCACGTGAATGCTTGGGCGACCACGCCACACGCCTGGGCGAGTAGACCGATATATATCCACTAAAATAGAAATTTCTCAAGATCCAGCTGTTGGATTGATGTGAAACTTTAATTGTAGAAACTAGACTTAATTCCGCAGCTAACACAAAAAGAATCAGGTCAATCGGATCTACAGATCTAACATTATGACCTTTGCAAGATGACCGAACCTGGGCGACCACGCGAGCAATCGGGCGAGCAGGACATCAATCTGGGCGACCACAAATTACAGAAGATCTAACCTTTGGATTGATGTAAAATTTTACCTGTACAAACTAGACTCAATTCCAAAGTGAACAAAAAATGAATCAGGTCGATCAGATCTACGGATCTAAAGTTATGATCTTCGCAAGATGACTGAAATAATTAGCGATCTAATCAATTTGGGCGACTGCACTAGTAATCTGGGCGACCACAAATTATCCGAAGATCTAACTGTTGGATTGATGTGAAATTTTAATCTGTAGAAACTAGATTCAATTATGAATCAAACCCAATAAGAATCAATCCGATCGGATCTACGGATCAAAAGATATTACCTTCAAGATGATACCTTTGCAAAGAATCGAACTCCGTGATGAACTTCGTGGATCGCCGTGATGAACAAAACTTCAAGCGATCGATCAACTATGCCGAGCCAAGAACTTGTGAGAAAGATCTTTATTTTGATCTGGTTACAGTACTCAAACAAAAGAGTACAACCCTAAAATCTTGCTCAAGAGTAAACAGGGAACACCTCCCTCTATTTATACAGAGCAATCCTAACGAGATAGGATACAACTCCACTTCCAACATGGAAAGAGTCTGTATACATCTCAACTTGGCCCAACGTGGCCAAAAACAACTCTTGCACGTATGTACAAATCACTTCGCTACACATACGTGACTAACCACCTTCACATGCATGTTCTTCTAGCCCGAACGCCCCGCATGACATCTTTGACCACCAAGACCTCGATTCCTCCTCAACCTAGTCTCAACCTCGCCTCCTCCATGAACCTAGTTCCGTCCCGCCATCGACCACGCTCGCCTCGAGCAACACCGCACATGAAGTAACAAACAACGCGTTCGAGCACAAGTCCACGACTTGACTCAAGATTAATCCATGCAACCACTCACACGAGTGCATTGCATCAAGGTAATCCATCATGCTATCACCAAGATAATAATTATCTCAACATAGCACATGCACAAGCACCACACATGCCATAACCAAAATCACTTTACAATACCAATTTCACTATTCAACCAATTTTTCATCACATGATCTCACAATCTCCCCCTTGATGAAAACATTGGCAACACCATTTGGAAACGAACATTGGCATTAACCTCATAATGGCAACACCATTTTTAAAAGAAGTAAAGTGACCAAAAGACAGAAAGAGAAATCTCCCCCTACAAAGAAGAACGAAAATCTCCCTATCTAAAAAAAAAATCTCCCCTATCAAAAAAAGACTTCAACAGAAAGAGAAATGTGTGAATGTGCAATGTGACCAAAAATCTCTCCTTTGACTCCAAACTTCTCCCTTTGACAATGGATTCATCAAGATTGCAAAAAGAGAGCAAAAGAGAAACTTCTCCCTTTATGTTTGTTGTTGTTTTTATTTATGTATCGAGCATTATGAATCATGCACAAATGAAACAACTTGATCACCAAGTCATGCTATCAACAAGATTTGCACCTCAAATCTACACATAAACAATGTAGAGTAAGCATGACTAGAAATCAAGTACTATTAATGATTTTTTGCATAGCATGATCTCTTTCAACAATCTTAAAACCCGAAAACATTGAATTTTTGTGCACTTTATTTGTGCTTTGAAAAACTGATTCATTACTTTGATTGCAACAATAACAATTGCAAGGAATTACATGCACAATCAGCCTTACTTTTCAACCATGCCAAGCAATCACAAGCTTAAGGTTTCATGGTTTCGGTCATACACAACCTCTTCCAAGTTCATATCAATGTGCAATGATAAGGGCCTCAGAAAGAAGAAGTGCGACAAGACATAACCTTGATCTTGCTTTTATCAACAATCACTTTTTGAGCTTTAGCACTTAACTTTCATATTTAGCACTTTTTCGAAAGGGATCAAGATAGCCAAGAAAGTTCAACCATGACAAGATTTAATTCAAGTTGTCATTCCATTTAAAAAGTCATGACATAAACTACACCATATATGTATAAACAGAAGTTGCAAAGACCTTGTAGCATAAACATGGCTTCAAATGACATATGTGTGAAATACAATGCTCAAGATTTTTATCTTTTTTCATTTTTTTGTTTTTCATTTAAGAAACACATGAAATAAAAAGCATGTTACACAATATTACAAAAACTTCAAAGAACTCCCCCTCAAAACAACCATCTTAAAAAAAACTTCTACAGAATATCACTTGAAGGGATTAAATTGAAAACAAAAGGCTGAAAGAACACACCTCCCCAAAAGCAACCGAAAGAACCTTTCACCAAAAAGCATTAACTCCCCCTCAAATGGATAACCAATGAAATCAATAGAGAGGAGATGATGATATACATGTGCTTGAGTTATCAAGATATGTTCAGTTAAGCATAAGAATGAATCATGACAAATAAGTTCTGAGCATGAAAGGCATGATATAAGATATGACATTATTGAACATGCCAGAGGATACACATGAGCATATGAACAACTATCTCATCTCATGCCACAATTATATATCTGCGAATGTAAAAGACATGAGTGTAAAAAATAGCTCACAAAATAGATGAAGAATTATTGCACATGCCTCTTGAAAACCATCTCAAGGGTGAGAACCATCTAAGTCTTGATCCCATCTTGCAAAAGACCAAGATCCACTAAACTTCTGTTCTCCAACCCAATCCTGAAAAACCTACATAGCACTAGGAGATGTCGAGGTCTTGGTACTAGGGTTAGAAATGAAGCATTTAGGAATCCAGTACTGAGACACACGACGAGTAGGCACAACACGAGTATACTTATTCACAAAATCAGATTTGCCCTTTCCCGTGTTTCTTGCAATAAAAGGTGTTTGCATCACCCTAGGCACAAAATGAGAAGTGAAATGTGCCTTCCTAAATTAGACCTAGCCTTAGCCTTTTCTTTCTTTTCTGTGCTTGGCTAGCCTAAAGCAAAATCTACTAAATGTCCATCTTTACCACAATGAGTGCAAGTGTACTTAACATGATGTTTAGCTTTAGAAATGTATAAAATTTGCATTCACTATAGTAGAAGATAACACACCAAAGCAGACTTGAAAACAGCTTTTCTTAGGCTCATTGACAATTTCAATTTTCCACTTTCAAGTGTCTTCACAACAGCTTGGAGCATGTGATTTATGATGAGCATAAAAATCAAAACCTAAACCTTTGTGATGAGTAATCGACTTTTGATTGATCCAAAATCATGTTTAGGTTTTTTTCTTTCCTGAAGTGAACCATTCTAAAGATTTTTCCAAGTAATCAACCTTTCGAGAAAAATTTAAGCAATTATTACATGGAACGCCCACTTTTCCTTTTTGTTTATGCAAGTTGAACATGAAAGAACCTCATGAGTGAGCATAGCATCCGTCATTTGAGAAACCCTAGCATTTGCATCATGCAACTTCAATTCCAAAGATAGCACATTTAGAACAATGAGTTGTATCATGCAAATCAGCAGTTGAACAACTAGCTTTTTAACATGTTTCATTTTCTTTCTTTTCAAAGATTGACTTGTTCTAACAAAGAAACATGTTCTTTCCTAAGCACAAGAAGCTCATCAGAATTAAGTCACATGATTTGCAAGCATCATCATCAGAATCAAAGATTTAAGTCTAGCAATTTCAGATTCAAAGATTCCACAAGAACATCATGTTTCTTAATCTTCTTGTCGCTTTGTTAAGCAATTTTCCAAGACGAACAACAACAATAGTTAATTCATCGTAAGAAGGTTCTACCTCATTGCAATCGCTGTCATGATCGCCCCTGTGAAGCTTACATCACTCCTAGCCATGAGACACAACCTCGTCAATTCATGTTTGCTTGGAGTTGTTGTATCATCTTCATCGCTCTCCTAATCCACATCACTCAAATTGACTTGTTCAAGAGCGAAAGGACCCGGTGGACAACTTTGTTGTTGATGAAGCTCTTTTTCTTTCTATTGCTTGGAAAGAACTTCTTCTCTTTTCTTTTGTCATTGTCCTCTTCTTGATGCTTTTCCCCAAGTTTAGGACAATTTGGACGAATATGGTTGAAATCACCACACTCATAGCATCTTGGAGGCCACCACCAACTCTCTTTCTCATTCTCGCATTCTCAAAGCTTTATTAAACCGAGAAGAGAGTGATGCCAAGTCTTCTTCCAAAATTCCTCAACTGCTCATCGGTTAGTGAAGACAAGAAGGACAAAGCAAAGCTTGAAGAAGCACTATTTTGAGACATGCTAGCTTGAGAGGTTAATGCAATTGATTTATAATCAGTCCTCCTAGCAAGAACATCCAATTCATGAGTTTTTAGCTTAGAGAAAAGAACATCTACAGTAAGATCACTCATGACAGTTGATTCTCTAATGGATGTAACTTTCATCTCCCAAATAGACATGTCTAATGCACCAAGCAATTGTCTAGCATTAGTAGTGTAACATCCCAAAATTTGAGTTTTGGAATGTTTAAAATCACAAATGAAACATTTGCAATTTCTTGGAATTAACTGAAGCTTAAATTGAATTTTCTAATAATTATAAGATTTAATTTGATTAATCTATGCGTCAAATTAAAGGTTTCCAGTTTTTATTGGGTTCCTTGTGCTTCAAGGAATTTTTCTGTGTTTTTGGAGATTTTTCTGAATTTATTTGCTATTTATTTGAATTTGTTTGGTTTTATTTGAATTTTTTTTGGGATTTAAACTAATTCGGAAAATGTTTTAATTTTTCAAAACTCTCCTCGGGCCGAATCCCTCCCGGCCCATCACTGTTCACCGCCCGGCCCAGCCCGTCGTCCACGCCCGCAACCCTAACCCTAGCCGCCCGCCGCCTCTCGTGTTCTTCACGCCCTAAGGCTATTTTGCCGACGCCACGACCGCCTCGAGGTTCGTCACGCCGCAGACCACGCCTTCGCTCGTCACCCGACGCCGTTGTCGCTGCGGAACGAGCTCGCTGGTTCGCCGCCTCCCGAGACCTTCCGCCGCTTCTCCTCTCTCGGTGGGTCTCGCCATGATCGGTGGCACCATCGAAGTCCGGCCACACGCCTCCCAGACTCAGTGATTCTTCCGTCTGATCCGCCCTCCTCCGCTTCCTACGGTGTCGTTATCTCGGCTCCGCGAATAGCGCCGCCACTCACCGTGAGCATCTCTTCGCGTCACCGTCTGACGTTTCGCTAACGATCCAGATCACGCAAGGCTTTTCCCACCGTGAGCATCAACCATGGCAATCCGATTCGAGCTAACGCCCAGATCTTGCAGCGTGGTCAACCTCCGCACCTGCGGCGGCCATCGCTATGTACACACCAGGTGCCAAGTCGCGCCCACGCCGCCTCTAGCTCTCAAGTGGCGTCCGCCAAGATAGCTCGCCACCTCACCAATGTCGCCTGCACTGGTTCATCAGGACTGAGTCTCGACTCGTGGGTCCCACATGTCAGCCAAAATTTCATTTTCATTTTTTTGATTTTCTGAAAACCGAAAATCCCAGCCAATCACAAGCTGCCACGTGTCACCCTTGAGAATTTCTCTGATTTTCTCTCGAATTAAATCTTCCAGAGCCCGTTTCTCCTTCGTCCAACTCCGATTGAGCCGATTCAAATTTCTAAATTTTTGTAAAATCGAGATCTACATTCCAGAGCCATTTATTTTCAATTTTGAGCTTGTTTTATCCTCTGTTTTGTATTTATTTTGTTTCATCGCTTTATTTTCCTAGAGACGCGAACCCCGAGGAGTGAACTGAGACTTCAAGACCAAGAATCAGCACTTGAACAACAAGGCAAGTCGAGACCTTTGATCATATTGAACCCATGTTTGCAAAAGTACTTTGTTTTATACAATTGCATGCTATTTGTGTAACAATGCTAGTTTATGGGAGTAGCTATTTACCCGCTTGAGTATGCCCTTGATTATTGGAATGCCATGTATCCATTATTAACCATAGGTTGGGACATTATTAGTTGGACATAATCATAGTACCAACATTGGGTTATCGTAGCTATGCTTAGCCATGCTTAGTTGTCCGATGGATTCATATCACCGTGAGCTAATGCTAATCTTGACTTAATGAGATATTGAATTGTGGTCATGGACCATCGTTGTAAACTTGTTGTACCATGGCAGGGATGCCATTGGTTTTGGGTTGAACAAAATGTTTCCTGCAATTGATCGTGCAAGAAAGGGTGCTGCTTGGCACATTGGGATGTGGTTGTCTTGCTCGAGACAATTTAAGGACTTAATCTTGTGCGCCATTGAACTGGCCTAACCATGCAACCACAAGTCCGGTATGGGACGGGACCTAGCCGATTAATTTGTAATGTCCGACTTGAGTATTGCCATTGTTGGTGTGGGTTCCGAGATGGACGGTAGACTCACATGGCTCAAGAGGGGGCCCCGAGGGTGAAACCTTAGAGGGCAAGATCGGGTTTAGACATGCATTGTAAAGGCTTTGTAGTGATCTCTCCGCCGACACACCAAAGGAAGTGTGTTCTTAGCGCTTGGCATTAAGGGATGATCATGTCTTATGGGTAAAGTTTGCATAACCTCTCGCAGAGTGTAAACTATTCGAATAGCCGTGTCCGCGGTCATGGACAAGCCCGGGGATTTCACACGGGGTATAGAGTATTTTCCTGAAAGGTGGGATGGTTGAGATGTGGACGGGGAGTTCACTGTTGTTTTGTTGTCTCAAGCTATACTGTTGAATTGTGTGGTTGATACTTGTTTCAATGATGTAGGGTGATGCCTCGTCATTCTGCTCATATTTTCTACTATTGATTTATCGATTATTTATTATTGTTTTATTCAAACCGCTTCAATCTATTTAGTGTATTTAAATTCAAGTTATTGCTTTCGCAAATGAACCATATAACTATCCTTTGTCAAGTCGTGCATGAATATATTGCATCATTTCCCTACGGCTTGTTGAGTACGCTTTTGTACTCACGGCTTTATGCCCTCGTTGTTCGGGCTTGCCGAGAAGGACCGTAATGAGTATCAAGAGGAGGAGTACTATGAAGACTACGCCGACTAGGAAGGCATTTCCCATTTATTGCTCGTGGCATGTCGAATGGCCCAAGTTATTTTATTTCACGCAATGCTTTATTTGTTTCTTAAGCCAAGAGGCATTGGTGTATGAACCTTGACTATAAGGTTGTTTGCTTTATTCAATAATAATTTGCTTCTTCTTAGTTATTTCGATGTATGGAATGATATGTCATCTATGTTTCCACTGTGCACTAGCGTGATCCTCGACTAGTGTCAGATACACGAGGGTTTCGAATTTGCATATCCGGTCCCGACAAGTAGCCTCATCAAAGAAAACTCCAACAAAGACATAAGTTGCTAAGAATCTTATTGAAACGTGCAAAGAAATCATCTAGTGACTCACCGTGCTTCATCTCAAATCGCATGTATTCTTTCTTATATATATCTTGGCTTAACCTCTTTGATAGTGTTAGATCCTCATGATAATCACAAAGAGATTTCCATACCTCATATGCGACTTGAGATGGATCACGCGTCGAAGTCACTTCTTCCCAAACCTTGATGATCAAATTTCGGCTCGTTATTCGCTTCAACCTCGTGCTTGATTGGTTTCATTGACTTGATCATTCTCGTGAACTTGATATGGTTTGTACACCTTCTCCCGATTGCAAAGCCCCGAGCTTGAATGTATGCCTCCATCTTCGCTTTCCAAAACCGAAAATCAACACCATCGAAAACACAAGGTTTTGTCGAATACCTATCCATCGATGCACGGTTTCTAATCACCGGTTAAGATTAATTAGAAAAACCTTGCTCTGATACCACTTGTAGGATCGAAATATACTAATGTAGCAATCGGGGGGGTGAATGATTGCGCGGAAGCTAAAATCAAAATTTTGAACTTTTCAAACACCCCAATTGAAACTCAAATTACTTGGAAATCAGTTTATGCAGCTTGGGAAATAACAGACCGATCATGCATCAAGAGATCACTTACGCACCGGTTTGGCACTGGCGCACGATTGAGAGACACTTCATGAAGCAAGGGTACTTGGGCGACCAAGAGAGCACTTGGACGACCGCTTGGCACTTGGGCAGAAGGTTGGGTACTTGGGCGACCAGTTTGGCACTTGGGCGAGCAGGTTGGGCGACCACGTGAACAGTTGGGCGACCACGCGCACAGTCTGGGCGAGCAGACCGATATATGTCCACTAAAATAGAAATTTCTCAAGATCCAGCCGTTGGATTGACGTGAAACTTTAACTGTAGAAACTAGATTAATTCCTCAGCTAACAAAAAAAGAATCAGGTCAATCGGATCTACGGATCTAACGTTATGACCTTTGCAAGATGACCGAACCTGGGCGACCACGCGAGCAATCGGGCGAGCAGGACATCAATCTGGGCGACCACAAATTATAGAAGATCTAACCGTTGGATTGATGTAAAATTTTAACTGTATAAACTAGACTCAATTACAAAGGGAACAAAAAAAGAATCAGGTCGATCGGATCTACGGATCTAAAGTTACGACCTTCGTAAGATGACTGAAATAATTAGCGATCTAACAGCTGGGCGACCAGACTAGTAATCTGGGCGACCACAAATTACTGAAGATCTAACTGTTGGATTGATGTGAAATTTTAACTGTAGAAACTAGATTCAATTACGAATCAAACCCAATAAGAATCAATCCGATCGGATCTACGGATCAAAAGATATTACCTTCGCAAGATGATACCTTTGCAAAGAATCGAACTCCGTGATGAACTTCGTGGCTAACGTGATGAACAAAACTTCAAGCGATCGATCAACTATGCCGAGCCAAGAACTTGTGAGAAAGATCTTTATTTTGATCCGTTACAAGACTCAAACAAAAGAGTACAACCCTAAAATCTTGCTCAAGAGTAAACAGAGGACACCTCCTCTATTTATACAGAGCAATCCTAACGAGATAGGATACAACTCCACTTCCAACATGGAAAGAATCAGATACATCTCAACTTGGCCCAACGTGGCAAAAACAACTCTTACGTATGTATACAACTTACCCTGCACATACGCGGACTAACCAACCTTCACATGCATGTTCTCTAGTCCGAACGTCCCGCATGACATCTTTGACCACCAAGACCTCGATTCCTCCTCGAACCTAGTCTCAACCTCGCCTCCTCCATGAACCTAGTTCCGGTCCCACATCGACCACGTTACGCCCTCGAGCAACACCTGCACATGAAGTAACAAACAACGCGTCCGAGCACAAGTCCACGACTTGACTCAAGATTAATCCATGCAACCACTCACACGAGTGCATTGCATCAAGCAGAATCCATCATGCTATCACCAGCATAATAATTATCTCAACATAGCACATGCACAAGCACCACACATGCCATAACCAAAATCACTTTACAATACCAATTTCACTATTCAACCAATTTTTCATCACATGATCTCACAAGAGAAGATGATTGGAAATCATAAAAACTCCAAATAGATCGCTAGAAGCAAAGGTATAACTAGCTAGGGCTAAGAATGTTTCCCTAGTCTTTTATCGGTCTTGGTGTTTGGATGAGAGACCGGATTGCTAGTTAGGTGCCGTACTATTAAGAGGGGTTGAGTCTTTTAGCTTGAGCTTCATCATGTGTTAATGAACTCAATCCGGTTCACTCTAGCTCACTCTCTTGTTTGGATTTTGCATGAGCTAAGTATTTGCATGTGTTGCAAATAAGGGAGCTCATGCTTGCTTCTTATTAAATCTTAATCGATTTGGTTTTTGTATGGAGCTAAGTTTTGCATGTAATGCAAAAGGTGAGAGCTCATGCATCGGTGTTTTTAGCTTATGACTTGATCATGTGTTGATCATCACAAAGGCTAAGTAAAGTTTATGTTTTGTATTTGCAAAATGTGTTTTTGCAAAATGTTGATTTGTTATTTACAAATATGGTTTGCAAATAAACTAGGGGTTATGGGTTTCAATCCTAAAGCATGTGTTGGCATTTGTAAATATGTTTTGCAAAGTGTCGGGATCATGTGTTGATCCTTACATGGCTAGAGCATTGATCTTATAGCTTTTCGGATTATTTGCAAATGTGTTTTGTAAAATATTGGTGTTCATTTAATCTTAGAGTATGTGATTAGAATTTGAAAATATGTTTTGCAAGAATTATTTTGATCATGAGTTGATCATCACATAGCTCAATATTTGATCTTATTGACTCTTTCTAGCTTGTAGTCATGCCCTTCGTCAAGTCTATGTGAGAGATTTCGAAAAATCAGATTTTAGACTTGAATGACTACATTAGAGTTTGGTTTTGGTGATATTTAAAAATATCTATGGTTTCTTAAATCTTGAAAATGGGTGGAGATTGTAGCCCTCATGATAAGCTTCGCATAGAATTAAATATCACCTAAATCGGAGTTCGGAATAAAAAGTTATGACCATTTTACTGGCTGGGACAGAGGTAGCACCGCCCCTACATGGGCGGTAGCACCGCCCGGGGCGGTAGTACCGGCCCAGAGGTGGTGTAAAAACTCCAGAAAGGTATTTTTTTGGTTGAAATGGCTGGTGCTACCGGTCCTAGATGGGTGGTAGCACCGGGGGTACTGTAGCAACGGCTAGTTTTTGATGTTTTTAACGCATGAATGTGACCGTTGGCCTAAAGGCCGGTGCTACCGGCCCTAGTATCCAACATCTAGTTTTCTTTGGAGAGGCTATAAAAGGAGTCTTGGGGCTGACATTTGTGAGTTGCTGGAGCATTTGGGTGTTTGTAGAGGTTGTGTGCATGTGTTGCCCTCTTCTATTTGTCTCTTGAGCTAAGAGTGAGCCCTAATTGCATGTGTTGCAATTAGAAAGTGGATTGAGAGTCTCTTGTGCATGTGTTGCACTTGAGGGAGCCATTGTACATGTGTTGCACTTAGTGATCACCGGAGTGCATGTGTTGCACTAGGTGAAGTTCAAGCGGAAATGCTTGGCTTGTTACTCTTGGTGTTTGCCGACACCTAGACGGCGTGGAGACGTCGTGCGCGGTGAGCTTCTCGACAAAGGTTGTGAGAAGCCCCGGCAAGTTGTGAAGGTCGGTGCTCACCTACCCGGAGTGGGAAAGGGCAACCACTAGTGGAATCGAGGCGGGTGCTCAATTCGTGGAGTCGGTCCAAAGTGGTTTGGGCTAGCCTCAATATGGATAAGGGGAGACTGACAAGTCTCTGAACACCACGGTAAAACATCGGTGTGTCTTTTTGTGTTTTCTTCAATTCTCTATTTACATTGTTGCAATTTACATTCAGAGAATTAAATTGCCCGATTGTCTTTATTCTTACATATTCATATTAGAGACATAATTAGCTAGTATACTTAGTGAGCCTAGTTGACTTAGGATTAATTGTCAAAACCTTAGTTTATCACTTCCGCATTGATTTTTGTTTAGGTTTTGACATAGGGATAAATAGGCGAGATTTTAACTAATCGTCAAGAAATTTTTAAAGCCGCTTATTCACCCCCTCTAGTCGGCATCCTCGATCTTACAAAGATCGACGATCCGCGAAGCCTTTTGTCGTCTGCCCGACAGTTGCCAAGAGCGTGATAATCATTAATGGTTACGAACAATAATGCTCGAGGATAAAGTTTTCTTTTATACTCATCCCATACCCGCACACTATCGCTCCACAATATTATAAAATCTTCAATCAATGGTTTGAGGTACACATCGATATCATTGCCGTGTTGCCTAGGCCCTTGGATCAATAGTGGCATCATAATGTACTTTCGCTTTATGCAAAGCCAAGGAGGAAGGTTGTAGATGCATAAAGTCACCGCCAAGTGCCGTGGACGACTATTCATGTTGCCAAAAGGATTCATCCCATCTGCATCAACCGAAACCTTATATTCCTCACATCATATGCAAAGTGCTTCTTATATTTTTCGCAATGTTCCACCATTGCACGTAATCGCAGGTGTCGAGCATTCCATCCTTCTTACGCTTTTCGGCGTGCCATCGTAGCAATTGGGCATGCCGCTTGTTCGCAAACAATCGCTTTAGACGGGATTATAGGAAATACCACACCACCTTACGGGACACCTCTTCTTCTTCGCCTCACCCGACATCTTCGCTCTCGATATCGCTGCCGCGTTTTATACCGCTTTGCTTTGCAAACAACACGAATATCCATGTTCGCAAACTCATTCGATACAATATGCAATCGCTTGGACATGCGTGTATTTTTGTACTTCCAGTCCCAACGGCGGACAACCCGCTTGGCCTCGGTGCGTAGTTGAAGGCAACACGTTACCCTTTGGAAGCAAGTCCCCAAGAGACATAACACCAAGAAAGCTCTTATCGGACCAACCATTGCTTGCCTTCAAGCTGCGATGGTGAAAGCACGGTATGCGACTTTCGTGCTCCTCCTGCGGCCGGGTACAATGGCGTTGTAGAGTCCTCTACCATACGCTGGAACTTTTGAAACTCCCTTTCACTCGTGAAGTTCCCCTCCCCATCATGCAACATTTAATCTAGATCATCTTCGTGGGTATCAACGAATGCATCATCTTCCATCGCCGTCATATCGTTGTCTCCGTCATCTTCATCAATGTGTTGCCCTTCATGTACAATATCATCTTCATCAATGTGTTGCCCTTCATGTACAATATCATCTTCATCGTGCTCGGTCCAACAGGTATAGCCAGCCTTGAAACCCCTTCGAAGCAAGTGTGCACGTATCGACTCTATGTTACAAAACATCTTCTCAGTTTTGCAATCAACGCATGGACAACACGTATAGTCCGCCATGTTTCTTGACTTGTGTGCCGCACCCGCATTCAGAAAACAAGTCACACCATTAAAGAACTCTTGACCGCGATGGTCCGTGTCATACATCCACCTTCGGTCCATCTACAATTAATTATATCAAACTACATTTCAGTATATGAACAAACGATATCAAAATAATTTATTCTTTACAGTAGTCATGCATTGCTAATTAATTAAAACGATAAACACATTATAAGCACATAACTGCAAATAAAAATATAATTGTAAATGATTAGTTTTACAAATACATCTAGTAATTTTGCCTATATATATTAAAATACATCAAACCATTTTCACTATTTAAATATCCATCTAGCATTTTTTAATTATTTAGAAGATTTCTTCATTTCATTTTGTTATGTAGCGCTAGCTATTAAATTAAATTAATCTACAACAAACAAGCATATAATTGAATATAAGGATATATTTCTAAATAATTATGTATCTTCCAACTTTCATTATTGCAAAATCCATCTACCATTTTTCATTATTTAAATATTCAACTAGCAATTCTCACTATTTATAATTCATCTAGCAATTTTACTATTTAAAATCCATATAACAAATTTTCATTAATTAAATTAATTACAATTATG
Source organism: Guadua angustifolia (assembly GCA_036346375.1). NCBI lineage: Eukaryota > Viridiplantae > Streptophyta > Magnoliopsida > Poales > Poaceae > Guadua > Guadua angustifolia. Next base: position 29,317,022 of record CM070519.1, read on the forward strand.
CATAATCTGTCCATCTAGTAATTTTCATTACTTAAACATCCACTACATCACTAAAATGGATATGAATTATAATTTATTCAATAATTTAGCTAGGTCTTAATTTGAGCACTACCGACCTAAAATGTTCACACCGTACAATAAGCAATTATCAACATCTATAGCACTCAGAAAGTAAAATTTTACGACAAATATAACATAGATCAAGTCAGTAACCTCGAAAAATTTTAATATAATTTTTCAGCAGCAACTCGCCAAGATAATAAATACCGAGCAAAACAGAGCTCCTCTTTGTTCTGCTCGGTTGGAGAAGAAGTCGACTCGATGAAAAATATGAAAAAATACTAACACAAATTTTCAAAGACCTCACCAAGAAAAATACAACCAAGCAAAGAGCTCCTCTCTTACGCCGACCGGAAAGGCGCTTGGTCGGTGGAGATTGCTATATAAATAGCTTATCAAGAATCGCCGCTAAGGTCATATTACGTAGAACCGCTTATCAGGTGCGTAAGGTCATATTACGCGGAAAATTGGGTTGCGCGAAAATACATAGCACGCGGTTAAATATACAAACCGGCAAGAACGTTAAATATTACTACGGTTGTAAATTAAACCGGCAGAATATATCACTACCGGTTTTGGGTATAAACCGCGATGATAATCGATTATCACTTGCCGGTTGGTAATACAAACCGCAAAGGATATCGTCGAACCTTCCAATCGCCGCGCCAACCGTCCGCTTGCGGTTCTCTTCTGCCGCGCCAACCGCTATGCTTCATATTCTCTCGCCAATCAATTGTTCTTCCCATTCGCCTCTATATAATGCCCATTCCTTAATCTAAAGCACCACTCCTCACAATCCACTCTTTGTTGCAAGAATGGCACCCCCAAGAAGCGAGCACGATTGGAGAAGGAGCCAGCCCGGAGGAGAAGGAGTCGGTGGAGAGGAGGAGGAGAAGAAGGAGGAGGAGAAGGAGGAGGAGGGCGACGACGACGGCGAGGTCCTGCGGTGTTGGAGCAAGACCAACTCCGCCACTGAATCAGATTCGGAGGAGAAGGAGGACGAGCACCGCCACAACTCCAATCAGTCATCAGGCGGCAGCTCCGGTGACGAGGAGGAGGAGGAGGACGACGACAACTTTTGGATATAGAGTTTCGCGCCATTTTGGGTTTCAAACAGTTAATAGCCGTTGGCCTGTTATAATTAGGACTAAATATGTAATAATGGACGATATACCTAATTATGTTTTGTGTTTTAATTAATACATATCCCACAAATTACAAATTTTGTAAATGTTCTGTGCGAGATAAATTACAAATTTTTAATATGTTTTGTTTTTTAACTAATTATGCTTTCATATGTTATAAAGTAGATAAATTATAATGTTTCTTATGTTACAGATCGAACTAATAATGGGGAAACGATAATATCACTTTGCGGTTCTATAGTAAAACCGGCAGTGAAATGGTCTTATCACTGCCGGTTTATAGACGAACCGGCAATGATAAATCACTACCGGTTTTACATATAAACCGACAGTGATATCTTCTTATCAATGCCGGTTCTCTATTAAACCGGCAATGATATTGCCTCCATTCATGCGGGAAATTTATACTATTCTTATCACTGTCGATTGAAGTTTGAACCGGCAGTGATAATATTATCACTGTCGGTTGAATTTATAACCGACAGTGATAATATTATTACTGCCGACTCGGACCTACCCGGCAGTGATGGGGGGTCGCGGATGAGGCAGTCTGTAGTAGTGATTACTATTGTCAAAGACTATAGATAATTAGGTACGACAAAAGTATAGCACAAATACACAATTAAAAATAAATTTGAATTCTATACTTAACATTTCAATTAAATAGATAAAAATAAATTGGAATTTCATACTTAGCACCATTAGCAAGTAAGCAACCATGGAACAAACATTCATCACATAACTAGAAAATCAATGTTGAACTACAGTTTGATTCTTAGCAATCATGAATAACAGTATCAGCATCACAACAGTCAGCATGGCATGATCAAAATATTCAAGACAAGAATGTATAACACATCAACACTCAACAAGTGAACATCCTTAATCAGAATCCTCATTCCTCAATATGATCCCTAACATTCTAACAATTACAGTGACTCATTGAAAACTGAGAATTAACAACTAAATTACTAAGACATGTTGCTTGTTCAGTTGTTCTATTGTTTAGCCTTTCACAGTTTCACGGTACTTTCACCAATCACTCAATTTGATATTTAGAATCATTCAATCAGACATTCAGACATTAGTAAATCAGTCATCACCATTCATGCATTCCGCATTCACTAGAGTCTAGAGACTAGATTACAGGCAGAGCCAGCGCGTCGCGCGGCAAAGACTACAGTTCTCTGAGCCGCTGCCCAGAGAGCTTGCGTTGCGGCCAACGGGCTTCACAAAGGGGCGGGCGATTCACAGAGAACCACACGCGGGCCGCGGGGTCAAGGCGGCGGCGGCGGGCCACCGTGGCGCCATCGCTTGTTGGCAGGTCGGCTGGTCAGCGACTCGGCGGGATCTGCGGACTCTGGTCTTTGGGCGAGCCGCGAGCAGCAACAGATCTCCCCGAGTAGGCAGAGGCGCGGAGCACCGGAGCAACCGAGCAGCGGGAGGGGCCGGGGTCGAGCGCGGCGGCCGGAGGGGGCGAGGGCGGCGACTGGCGGCGGCGCTAGCTCGGATCGCCGGATCGAGCACGGGCATGAGGACCGAGCAGGCGGAACCGTGAAGGCACGCAAGCGGAGCAGCCGAGCAACAGGCGAGGCTAGGGTCGGGAGCGTTGGCCGACCGGCGGGAGCAACGATCGGCGGCGGCACGAGCTCGGATCGCCGGATCGAGCAGGAGGATTTAGATCTGCGGGGTTGGGGTGAAAGCGGCATAGGATGTGTGAACAAATTCAGACACCTTACAGAGTGGGCTTCGGCATAGGATGTGTGAATATTAGTAGTGTATATGTTTGTTCAAAGATGTTAGTATGTTAGAGCGTGCCAAAATTCTTAATTTGCACGCATGCATGTGTGCACGTGAGTGATATGAGTGTGATGTGTATTACGTTTGTGTATGCCTCGTACATATGATACCATGGAAGGGACAATCATGAGAACCCTAGGATGGACATAGAATTAGGTAATGGATGGACGGGATGGCGAGGCGGGGTTGAGTTGAGCGGAGTTGACGCGTGCGGTTGGGGGCATGTCTGTGGATGACCAGCGCGCGTACAGGGTGTCGATCAGTGCATGGAGGTGAACGCCTCGTGCAGTGCGGCACAACACTGCACCATGTGCCGTGGTGCGGAATCGTGGACTACGTATACGGTCCTCCCGCGTGCTCTATCTGGTCATTCCGTCGGTATGTACTCATCTAATACAAGAGGCCAGAGTGAACATAATGTACTCACTACCACACAAAATGTCATTCGGACGACTATCTCAGACTGTTTTAACATTTGCGTGAAAATCCATTCATGAAAGCCTAGAGAAAATTATAATGAAACTATCAATTACATTAAAACTATCACAGAAGGTTAGTTCCAAGATAGCATCTACAATAATCGATCCGAGATCATTTTCACAGACATATCAGAAATCTTAACCGTCTGTGATGAAACATAAATAGTTTTGTTATGTAGCCATCTGTGACAAGTGAACTTATTACGGACAGCTACGAGGATAGCTATGTTCTCAAAGCCGTTTGTGATGTGACATTAGCGGTTTGTTCTCACAACCATCTTTATAAGTAAACTTATCACCGACGGTTGTATTTGAGAACTGTCTTTATTGTGGCACGTAACCTTCAGCGTCTATCATGATGTACGGTTCATGTAATTAAGCTTTGGCTTCTCATATCTTCTTCATCCATCATTAGTCTTTTAATCTACCTTATTTTTTTCTACTGTTCTCTGTATTCCTTCACTAGTGATGGAATCCCTTTTTTAATCTACCCTATTTTTTCTACTATTCTCTGTATTCCTTCACTAGTGATGGAATCCCAGGTATTGTCCTATTCGATTTCTAAATATCCTTTTTTGTATCTAATTAATAGAAACTAATTGTAGGGATTTTCTTCTATCCTAACATCATAGCAACTGGCACGGTCACAGTTGTCCTAAATCTATGAGGCAATTGATTGCAAGAACTAAGGCAAAGTCATCATGCAACGGTTTGGCTATGTCCCCCTCAATGTGCAATCTCTACTTCAATTGTCGCATGGAAGGACTCCTAGAGCCCATGTGGCGAATAATGAACTGTTTGCCTTCTTTCGACAAAAAGATCACATTTTTCGTTTGGCCTTGCAAGATCGCATTCACCAAGCCAGAGAAGCGGTGAGAAAAGTCAACATGGAAATCCAGACCTGTGCTACATCCCAAGTAAAAACCACATTGGCGATACACCATGGCAAGGCGAAAGTGACCACCCCGAGGGTCCAACTCGTGACCAACGAGCACGTCCTGACGCCGAAAGTGTTGTCTGCCTAGCTAAGATTGCTCATAAGAAAAGGCAGCTTCGTCGAGCCAAGAAGTTTGTCAAAAGGAACGAAGGCGAAAGGTGGATGGCCATCTAGTTTGGTAACATGTGTGTCAATGAGAAGACAAAGGCTTATGTAAGGCTGCAAAACTAAGATCATAGTTGGTAGAGCTTCTAGAGGACCACTATGACCCAGAAATCAACAAAGAAATTGTTAGCAAGGCTTTTGTAATTTCCGATGATTGCATGGCCAAAAATTCATACTTCATAAGCTTTTAGACATCCACCGAGGTTGTTTTCTAAATACTATAGATCTTACTTTTTAAAAGACTTGTGTTATTGGCCATATGATGTGGCCTGACAACAATACTAATGTAGTATATAATTATTTGGGTACTCACAGTGATGTACCAACTCTTTTAAATTCGAATGCCTACGATGACAACATACGATATTTTAGCCTACTTTAGACATGAGCAAATAGTACCATATAAGCTATGTACTCTTTATCTTATAAGCTCCATAACTTATTAATGCATTTGACAGACGGTTTGGACAGCGAATCTGTCTATTTAACTTTCTGCTTGGATGATTTAGATACTCATACTTGGCGCCTCCATCCAAATCTAGGGTTTTCTGATCTTCGCACTGTCATCGTACTCTCTAAGTTGTAGTCGCCCTCATCACCGCACCGTCACCGTCCCTTCCTCTTCGCACTATGCTGTCGCCCTCCTCCACCACCTCTCAAGTACTTGCATCAGCTAAGAAATTCATTGCTTCAGTTATGAGTTAATATATGGTAGTATTACAATACTAGTATTACAAATTTGGTGGTTGTCAGACTAAGCACTAGGAGTAGTCTGGTTGCCCAAGCAGATTGCAAGCATTTAGTGTGTGTAGTGTATTTGAATTGTGAATTTTAGGTCATTTATTTTGTTTGAATATGTGTTATGTGTGTGTGTATATATATATCAATGGTGAATTGTGTACGTCTTATATTCATTTAAATGTGTGTTATGTGTATTTATCTTAATTGTTAATTGTGTATTTTATATCTGGTTCAATGTGTGTTGTATATCTGTACAGAGGATATGGCTAATGTGATTCCTGAAACTAGTTATAAAACTAAAATTATGTAATAAAAATTATATCACAGACAGTTCGTAACTAAGAACTATCTATTATTTATGCTTATCGCAGATAGTTCAAAACTGTAACCATCTGTTATTTATTATTATCAAATATGATTTTTTATGTACTAATTAATCGTCTACGATGTGTAGCTGTTACAAATAGCTTTTATAGGTCACTATTCACGATATGTATATTGACCTTTTAAAATTTTACCCATAAATAATGAGCTACAAAAGGATCGGTTCTACTATTTTTAAACCGGTCACGGTTAAAAAAAAAAACCGTCAGTGGACTCGTGGCGCCGCGCCCGAGTGCGCCTCCTCCAGCGCGCGCTCGGGTCGGACGGTCGGTGGAGGCGTCTAGCCGTAACTATCCCATCCCTACGTGTGAAATGCCACGCCGCCGTCTGTTAATTTTACTGCCTCGTTCGTGCATGTGGACATCTAGTCATCTACTCGTATGTTACTGTTACCGTTGAAGTTCTGGAAACTTGGAGACCGAAGTAGTCTTTCCTACTTGCAGGTTTTCGTGTACGACGGGGTATATGCCGCTCATAAAGTTGTGCCTGACCAATGGATTACTCTAGTTCTAACTTCTAACCATCCAATGGACTTGGCCGACGTCGCATTTTCGGGCGCCGGACAGGATCAGGAGACAGAAGTTTTGGCCGTATAGATCTACCGTACGTATATTTGAGGATCCATGCATGCAGCTCGTCCTGAGATTTCCTGATCTTGGTAATGGTCCTGCCTCCCGTATTCTCCTTACTCGTCGGGAGTACTGTACTTGCTTGCATACATAAACAACCAGATCAGCAGGTGTCGAGGGGACCTCAAGGCACGTCCTTAAGAAAAATAAATAAAGGGAAGATCCCAAATTACTCCGAATATATAGAATTTTTTATATAGCCCCTGAGTGAATTTTTTTCGGAAATAGCTCATCTCACCACCGAAATTGCAGGAATAACCCCATCCATACAGATTTAGCGAATTTGGGACAGCTAAATTTTTTTTATAATTTATTTCCAATGTTTTGGGACAGCAGGATAATTTTTTAAATCTGGGACAAGGTATTTTATAAAATTTTCCAGCAGCTGGTGTCCGCTGGAAAAAAAATTTCTAGCATTTCCAGCGGCGTCTCATGCTGGATATTTTTTTTAGCTGGAAAATTTTCCAGCACTCTGGATGCTGAATTCCGTGGGCCCGACCGAGTCCGTTAGATCGGAGTGAAAAAAATGGTGCAAAAATTTCCTATGGACTGAATCCGCTGGAATTGCGGCTGGTCGTTCGCAAATTCCAGCGGAGGTAGCACTAAGCAGGGGAACTATGGCTGAAGTGAACCAAAAAAGAAGCATACCGATTACATTTACAGACATATTTAAGATTAAAGAGTTTCTTGTCTACCATTTGGGACAATCATTTCTATGATATAGGTTATCTATTTCTCCAAATAACATCTGGAGGGTAAGCTCCAGAACTGCATAAAAAGAACTAGGCAAAGCACTAGTGTCAGTAACTCAGTATTGATTGTTATTTATCCTGATTGCAATTTTTGCCACTCCTATGTAGCTTCTGGTAGCGCATAAGGCTGTGCTCCTTTTATTATGCAATAACACAACACAAAGTGCCTCCATTTATATCCTAGTACACATTCAAATCCACGTGATCCTGTATGACGATGCTAACCAGCAATTGCGGAGGCAGGGACGGACAGGCAGATTATCAGTTAGCAATTGCGTGTCGATTTCCAGCGGACCGAGTCCACTCGAATTTGCCTATGGTTTTTGCGTCGTTTTTTTTCGCTCTGATCCAGCAGACTCGGCTAGGCCCACGGAATCCAGTCCATTCAAAGCGCTGGGAAATTTATTAACTAAAAAAAATATGTCCAGCGCTGCGATGCCGCTGGAAATGCTAGAAATTTTTTTCCAACCAGCACCCGCTGTTGGAAAATTTTATAAAATACCTCGCCCCATATAAAAAATAAAAAATTATCCTGCTATCCCAAACCGCCGGAAATAAATTATAAAAAAAATTCCAGCTGTTCCAAACTGTTGAATTTGTATGGATGGAACTATTCCTACAATTTTAAAGTGGGACGAGCTATTTCTGAAAAAAAAAATCGTTCAGGGAGCTATATAAAAACTCTTGTCGAATTTATATAGCCCTGGAGTTAACGATATTAAGACCAGGTAGGCATGCAAATGATCCGACTTAGCATGAAGAGCTTATATTCATGTAGTACAACGACAGGCACGTACTCTAGCACGTTGTCCGGCGGGCTCAACAACTAGCACTCCAAAGCGAGAAGTCAACCATAGTGTCGGTAGCGATTATGTAACCGCTAAGGTACCAGGACTAGATTTGTGCGTAGTTTTTCCTCTTTTCTCCGCTATTTTAAGAATTTATACTACAGTCGTACTGTTTTTTTTATTGTAATTGTACCTTCTAAAGTACTCTCCAGCTACGGTTACTCCCTCCAGTCAAGTTTATATGGTGCATTTTTTTAATAGTCTTATCTATAAATTTAAGATGTATTTCATGTTTCATTATAAAATTAATATGATATTTTCTCTATACCCTAATAAATATCTATTTTTATTTTATATCCTCTACATGCATGTATTAAATATAATGTTTAGTGGTAATAATTATAGATAATCAAGTCGTTTTTAATATCTTCTTGGTCTATATCCTAAGAAACAATATGCCTTGTAAACTTGGAGGGATTATATATTATCCTGGGATATATGCTGTCAAACTTTCAATATTTTAACTATCAATATCTTTTTAAATATTTAGATTAGATACATGAAAATTATATATATAGATTTGTCTCGAAAAATATTTTGATACTATTATAATTTTATTAGGTGTTCTAACTATAGTACAATAAAACTTATTAGTGAAAATTGTATTTTAGAAGCCGAATCAATGTTCAAAATAAGCAGCAGTGAGTACTACATCCGGGCCATTGGCAAACTCCGAGCTGTTTAGTCTTTAGAGACAAGCCGGTAGTTGAGGAGTCATCCCTCGGTAAACAGGAAATTTTGATTAATAGTACGGTCTCTTGTTTTATATCAATGATGCATGGCTTTAAACTTTTTTCAAATATACGTATTATATAATTTCGAAGTAATTTTTCATAACTTCTTCCTTTGAATACCCATTACGTTTATTATTTTCACAAGGTCATTTGCTAAAGGCAGTCCCAACCCATGATTTTTACGAGCAGTGTCTAAAGGAGAGAGAGAGCAATAAACCAATGCATAGTTTTCAAACTCATGGTTTCCATGAGCAGTGTCTAGAGGAGAGAGAGTAATAAACCAATGCATGCATCAAAAACACACCTTGATGAGCGCAGAAACGTCCAACCCCGATTTTGCTCGTTTCTTACGCCTTGATGTCCGCGTCGACTCAGTTTCTTGCATGAGACACAGTTTTTTCGTTTTTCCTTCTATCTCTTCCTTAATTCCTATGGCACATCAGATTTTTGCTTAGTTGGCAGCGTAATTAATTCTATGGACACCAGCTGAGGTGGAGGGTTGGGACTGCCCTAAGGCCATTCCCAGTGCATAGTTTTATTTCCCAATTTCCAAGAGTGCCACATCAGCTTTTCTCTAGGTAACCGTGTATCTCAGATTTCATCTAGATGAAACTCTCTTACCTCCCATGAAACTCTCTCTATCTCTCTTCATAATTATCTTGCTATGTCACCAAACATAATGATGTATCATGTCATTTAATGAGAATGAAACTCAGTTAAAACTCCTATTAGGAATGGCCTAAGGGGTTGTTTGGTTGCCTAGTTCCACGTGATCAGGCTTGTGGGAGTCAAGGGAGTAGCATTTGGTTGCTCGTTGTATCGCGTGAGCCTGCACCCATACATGCAAGATAGCTGTTTGGTTGTCTACACGATGCACAAAGCACACGCAGCTAGGCTTGTGAGAAACGAGCTCCATCACCGCTTTCCCGGCCAGTGGGGCAGTCTGGAACTTCATGGCTAGGCTCAGATGCGAGGCGGCAACCACACAGCCCCTAAGGGACACATACAATGCAAGAGCAATAAATTAGAAAGGTAATATAGTTTTTTTATACATATTTTGATTGAAATGCAATATACTAAAATGATATTTATTGAGGAACTGAGGGAACATAAATTTGTTGTCCCAAATTGACGCGCAAAAATTCAATTGGCTCTATTGAAATGACAAAACAGTACAAATTTGCAATTTGATGACTATATTTTGGTTGAAATGCAATATACTAAAATGATATTTAGTGAGAAACGGAGGGAACATAAATTTGTTGTCCCAAATTGACGCCGGTAAAATTCAATTGGCTGTATTGAAATGAGAAAACAGTACAAATGTGCAATTTGATGACCATAGTGTAATTTGCAAATTTTCTCCTTTCATTTTTTTTTCCAAGTCATTGTCACGACAACAGGATGCACGTTGTTGGTCTGACTTGCCGGGCAATGCATAATTACTGAATTACTACTAGTTTACAACTAGCTGGATGAATGGTTTTTCCTTCCGAGGTTTCATTGCTATAAAGAAAGCACCGAATGGTTGCCAAGTAAATTATAACTAATACTTCTTACGATCTGAAATAGATGTTATTTTTAAGATATTGTACTTGTACCATGACATCATTAACATACCTATATGTGCAAGAATTGGAGAGCAACCGGCATGGCCACCTGTCACCTTGCACTTTTGCAAAAAAGCCCTTCCATTTCTCCAAAATTACGGATAGGTCCCTGTGCAATTTCCTGAGAGACAAAGATATTTTTTTCACTTGGCGTTTGGGTCACGGCCGGTATTTTTACTGGAAAAGCCTCCCATTAGTTTCAAATCGCGAACAAGCCCTTTTCTAATTTTTCAGGATAGCGAACAGGTCCAAAAAATAACATCCGGTCCTCGCTTCTTACGTTCAGGTCCTTTCTCCGTTTTTCCCGGAAAAAATGTTTTCGCGACCAGAAAAACCCGGAAACAATTTTTTCGCCACCCAAAAAACCCAAAAAAAATGTTTTCGTCACCAAAAAAACGCAGATTCATCGAAGTTTTATAGCAACTTATGTATTTGCCAATGGATCGTAACCGCGGGTTTTTTTTAAAAAAAATGTAGATTCGTCCGCATATTTATAGTGACCTATGGATTCAATGGTGGGTCCTAACGACCCATTTTTTTTTAGCAAACGCAACAAAAAAAATCGAAAAAAATATTTTTGACACCAAAAAAAACGAAAACAATGTTTTCGTCCCGCGGATTCGCCGGTGGGTCCTAACGACCCGTTTTTTTAACAAACGCAACAAAAAAAACCGAAAAAAATGTTTTCAGCACCCAAAAAAAACGAAAACAATGTTTTCGTCGCAAAAAAAAACACGGATTCATCGAAAGTTTGTATCAACTTACAGTGAACACGTAGAGTATTAGGCTCGACAAAAGAATGTTGTCGTCTCTGATAATTTTTCCCTGGACTATTTTTGACCGGTTGGTGGTTTTGCGAAAATAAAAAAAGTTTATTTTTCCGAGCGCATGCTATCGAAATTCAACCGGCGCAGCGTAGCGCGCTTTTCTACCTAGTATGTATAATAGATTGTATTATCTCTCTTCATATATTACTTACTTTTATTATAGTTCATAGTAGTAAACAACATTGGAAATAGCTAAAGATGATATACAAGAAAATAATAAAAAGTTACATCGAAATTATAGAATAACGTGCATTTAAGAACAAAATTTAAAAGCTAACATGACATGTATTCAAAAACAGAGGGAGTATACTACGATGAAATGTCTGCACTAATCTCCATTTTGCTGTTCAATGCAACAGAACTGTTATGTAGTAGTAACACAAATATGCAAGAAGAAAGTTCATATATGACACTCAAACTTAGCTCAAAAATTCGTCCAGTATTCCGAACTATGAAACCAGACATTTTACCTCCCCAACCTTTGCAATATGGTTCAAATAACACCTTGATCCGATGACCCATGTGGTGTGAGGATTGAGCGATTTTGTCACCTAAGAGAACTTGTTGTGTAAGTTTAGGTAAATAATAGATGATGATCACAGGGGCTTCTTTTTCAAATCGAAATAGAAAGAGAGCGAGCTATAAGGGCTGACAACCATGGAAACATGATTGAAAACACAGTGAGGGAAAAGCCTCATGTGTGCCCTATCTATTATTGATTTAACTTGACCAGTATGTCATCCTACATGGTAAAATAGGCTACTTATTGCTTCGTATGGGCAATATCATTATGCGAAACTGAGTCAGAGTGTTATATAAACTGGATTGCAAAGTGCATGTGTTAAATATCTGATTTCATAGTTAAGATGTTGGATGTAATTTTGACCAAAGTTTAGTATGTCATCTGGGCTTGTTTGTATATGCAAAGATGTTTCGAACATTTCTGACGAGAGTACAAGAGAGTATCCAATTCCCAAGTTCCAAGACTCGTTTGTTTTAGTAAGAAAGATAGAACACAATTTACAAAATTTTAATTCCAGTAAGAAAGACTACAACTCAATAGACAAAATTAACCTAAACATTTCACGGTATATACCAACTGTGCTGATGCCCATGCTAGAGAGAGAGAAAACGGGCAGAGCACAACGAAATTTAAATGCCATATGACAGATGTTAAAAGATGAATTATAGGGGGCCGAGAGAAAAAAATTCTTTGTATTACAAACGGACTTTTGCTAATTTGCATACAGAGAGAATAATATGAATCCGTATATTTTTTAGCAGTGCTTTAATGTTTTCTCTTCTAATACAAGTTGTACAAATCTTAAAGCAAACAAAAAGATGAGTAATATCTATCTACGCTTCATTCATACTTTAATATTTATACAACTTAGAAAAAGAAAAGAAAACCACGAAGAGACAAAAATCCGTGGGTACCGATGGTTAACTAACTGGACATGTGATGGGCAGCATAATCGAACAGGCCCCGTGAACATGAGTCACCTACAAAAAGCTCTGCCCCTCGATCATGGGGTACTTAGCGTACATGTTTTCTTCCAGCTATGCACGGTTACCAGTCAAATCACGCTTAATTGATAGTATATGATTGGCAGTGGTACTGGCCGATCGATGTAATTCACCGGCGGATACAGCAGTAGATGCATGGCTCATCCATCAACTCGATTCTCCGGCGGCTTAAGTTGAGAATTTTTACAGGAGACGAATTACCGCGGCGGCAAGATTACCGGCCGTCGGGCACACCGCGCACGCAAGGAAAGGGGCGCCCCCACTGCCGGCGCCGTAGCCGATAGGCGAGCGTAGGCCTGTGTAGTCGGGGCCCAGACACGTCACGTTTCTCACCGTGGATTGTGTGTGCGCGCGCGCGCCACAGCCCCGCGCCGTCGCCCTGCCCCTCGCACGCACGCCTTGCCTTGCTCCTGCCGGCCACTTGCCGCCTCTGCCGTGTTGAACCTGCAGTGTAGCGCTGTGCGCGGTTGGTGTACAGGCTTGCGTTCCGTGTAAAAAGTTAGGATTTTAAAAAAAAAACAATCCACTTTTTTAATTATTTTACGGAAATAATAATTGAAAAAATCGACAGAAATAGATATCGGTCGCCATTTTGATAGGAGGCAGAGGCTCTGCCACTGTTTCAAATGGCGAGAAAGACTCTATCACCATTTCAACCAACGACAGAGTGCCACGTGGGTTGCCACGACAGATATCGCCGTTAGAAAGGGCAATAGAGTAGCATCTGTCGTCATTTAAAATGGCGGCAAATAGCGTCTGTCGTCATTTGAAATGGGCACAGAAGGCTAAAAGTCAACCTGCTGGCTCTGTTGCCATTTGCAGACAGAGCAGCGAAGAAAGAAAGAGGAGAAAAAAATAGAGATAAGAAGAGAAGAAAAGAGAGGATAGTAGAGTCGACGTAGCGGCCACGGTACAATGCGGCCAACGAACGCAGACTCCCTACCTCCTGTGGACATTGTGGAGCCCTCTAATCGCAACCACCAGCTCTAGTATTGTTATCGCCCTCCTTATTTATTTTCCTTCATGATTTTAAAACAAACAAATTACTCCTGAAAATGTGTCGTACACAACAAACTATTGCAAAGAATATTACTAAAACTGTTTTTTTTTCATATCGGCGTGACAACACACTGCCACGAGTTGTTCCCGACCAAGGTGATTGTACACTGTCAATTACATTCCATTAAGTATGACAACACACTACAAAATACTATCAATAAGACGGGACAGCATACTGCTAATTACTTTCCATCAGATGTGACAACACACTGCCACATACTTTTTAGACCGACATGACCACACCTCTCTAAAACCCTATTTTTTGCATCAAGACTAACACCCCATATCCGACCTGCCCTATAAGTACTCCTACACGAATATCCTATGCACCTTGAACTAAGTACTTCATGCCCAACATAATGGACATAGTAGAAAGCTCAAGTTGTGGGAGGGAAAGATGGGAATGGATAAATTTTCAAGGATGCAACCATTCCCTCAAGGACACACACATTTACAACCCCCTTAAGACCGATCTCCCCAGCATCGACCTTCCACTCAAAGCCAAAGAGTAGTACACCACTACATATTCTCACCGAGAGCATGCACACCTACCCAAGCATTGACTACAATATAAGCATAACCTCGAAGTGTTAGTCTAGGTTTGCGATGACCGTTTGAACCCAAGACATCATTCTTTTTCGATGCCCTTACTACATGGGAATTAAGTCATTGCTAAACTATACTTTCACGCATATATCGCTATATCGTTCATTAACACTTACTTTTCCTTGCAGACCGTGGATTGCAAGTTCACCGAGAGAGTTGACCCACCGTATCACATACATGCCTAGGCTTATTTCCACACACTGCTAGCACGCCTAGAGGAACAGGAAGAGGAGCTCCAGAAGGAGAAGATCACCAACGATGAGCTTCGAAGGCAAAGCATCAGGGAAAGGAATAGTGAGGAAATAGTCCATCTTGATAGCGGCTACCACTCTTACTAATGTTGTGCTAATCTGAATTGCAGTTGCGCCTACCACTATCATGACATCCAACAACATCCACGATGTCCAAACGATTGACATTCCATATAGGGGTAGTATGGTATCCCATCTGATCCTTAAGGGGCTACGCCACAGTACTCAGAGCCCATGTACATTGACCATGTTGTTTTTATTCTGAAAGATGCACATGCACCTTAGTTGTAGTGTGGTTCGCTCAGTCATGTGTCTTACCATTTGTACCATAGGTATAGTCGGCAAGATAGCACTCTACCGAACCCAACGTGCCATGTAAGCGTTTATCTTTCGCTAAGTAATAAAAACTCCACCAGCTTTTCTTAGTGAATTGACACCTCCACCAGCTTTTTTGTATTTAATCGTTAACTCCACCAGCTTTTCTCAGTGAATTAAGAACTCCACAAGCTTTACTTGTTGAATTGACATCTCCACCAGCTTTCCTCACCGAATTGACAACTCCATAAGTTTTCCTTAGTAAATTGACAACTTACACCAGTTTTTATCTATGAATTGACAACTCACACTAGTTTTTATTGGTGAACTGATAACTCCTACCAGCTTTCCTTAGAGACTTGACAAATTCTATCAACTTTTCTCAGTGACTTAACAAGTTCCACCAACTTTACTCAATGAGTGTTGACAACTCATGTCCCACCAACTTTACCCAGTGAGTGTTGACAGCTCACGTCACATTTTCTTTATGCATCAACAGCTAATACCGTCATTACATAATTTTTAGGATGCACCAACATGCACAAATCACCTATAAACATGGGGGATACTCTAGCATCACAACCAACACTTCACAAGGTAACCACTACGTCCAACACTCCATAGGAGGCACCGCTATACCCAACACTCCACCACACCACCGGAAGCAAAAGTGTGTTGTGAAGAAGGCAAGAATCTACCCAGATTGTTCTCGTGAGGATGCACCATTGCCATCGAAGTTTTCACGCCTGAACTACGATTGTGGAACTCTAGTGTGGATCATTTAGTCCATACATCAAGACACTGCTGGCTAGCCTTTCTATACATGCGTGGACATCCGCATAAGTCATTGTCATGTATGTATATTCCACAATACATGTTGTGTTTTTTGTACCTCTAACTTCATCCATGCATAATCCTAGGATTCAAAGAGGTGCTACTTCTTCTAATGAATTGATGGGCCAGATAAGTACAATGTGGCATTTATCGAGTGGAAAATTTGATTGAATTATCCATTTGCATCCAAGGTCTTCACTCATTGTAAACCTTCGTCTCAGACCTGGGAAGACAAAGGAAAGACATCGGTCTATCATCCTAAATCTTCATATTTCTGGAAGACCCAAGATGAATTTTTGGCCCAGAAAAAGAAGCTGAAGGAGCAAGCCACAACGACTCAAGTTTAGGAGGAGCCTAATGTCGACCCTGAAAATCAGTTTTGGGTGGATATTTATGAGAGTAATTAGAAGAAAGGCAAGAACTACACTTCCAGGAAATCAAAGGGAAAGGCGTCGATAGATCTTGCTGCATAGGATCTATGACAGCAAGTACGACATCTTTTCCATCCCTCAGTGTTTTCAATTCCAAAAGACACACATGTATCTTGGCTATAGTTTATGTTCATAGTTTGCCCGTATCGCTATTATATTTGTACCATAGAAGTAGCAAGACGAACATAGGCATCGTACCGAACTATATGTGCCATGTAATTCGTACCTATATTATGAAATGATATGTTCGGTTTTGCCCGATTTATTCGAACATGAAACATCACTTCACCTAATTACATATATATAATGAATTCTTCGGTTAAGCAACAGAAAAGGGCCAATTTTTCTCTCCTTCTCTAAAGGAAAATAATACACTATCTTCACAGATGGCTAATGTCGGTGTTTTTTCCACCTAAAAACCACAAATACTACTTGATAATATTTTTTGCATACATGGTTCTGTCACCAATCCAATTGTGATAGAAAATTTCTCGCTATTCGAATTGGTGATAGAGATGCTAGCTGAACACCACACCATCATTTTGCCATTTGAAATGGTGACAAAGACTCGTCGCTATTTGGACTGGTGACAGAGGATCTGTCATCATTTGGACTGGTGACAGAGGTCTATTCTGTCATTTTTGGATATTATTTTTGTAAATTAATTAAATAAATATATTATTTTAAAAAATCAAAACCTAACAACTCATAAACAAAGCTATTGCGCCTCAACAACTTCTAGCATCAATCTTAGAGTAACCAGTTCCCATCCACGTGATCTACTGAAAGATTCATTCACCACCCAAGAAATCATCACTTATCTAGACCCCATTTTATGAAAATCTAGCTCTCTCGTGTGTTGCCTTCCGCACCTTCCATGGTGAGGGAGGGGGCTATATTTGCAAATACATGCACGAGGAAGGTAGATTTACAAAAAATGAGGTTCATTGCACATCCCACCATCACCATCTGATGATTCTTTGGGAGACTACACAGCCAGCTGCCATCATCTGATCTACAATTTCCCCCTGGTGTGTTCTATTTCATTTCCAAAGCACATGTTATCACTCGCCACACACATATTTTGCTAAAAGGTAGTGGAAAAACAAATGCTCCACGGACTCTTTGTGGCGACCCGCATAATTAACTCAGGATAATAACAACAACTTTATCATTAATATTAAGTTAATTAGCTAATATGGGTATATTAACTAATAAAACATCGGTGGACCCGACACTTTATTAGTTAATACATTGAATTCAGAGTGTTACAGCAGAACAATAATCAGAGACTAAAATAAAAATATTATTATATTCGATTGCCACACAGGCTACATGTTCAGTATATAATTAAACAAAGGGTCCAAGTATTACATGGATATAATACCAAAAGTACTAATTACTTCCCAGACTAACGAAAGTGAAGCACTGTTTATCCAACCTCCTAACCCTCCTGATAGTCTTGATCAAAGTAGCATTGATCCTGTGGGTGCCCCTCATCCCATGTCTTGTAGCCTAGCCCATTGGGATCTAGGTCCCAACTGGAAGATTGATCACTGAAGCCATTCTCTAAGCAGAGGGGGGTTTAGCAAGAGTGAATATAAAACACTCAGCAAGCATTAATAGCAAAATGAATCATATGAAAATTTTCTTCACATCCAACTCAAATACTGACCACACCCATCTGGTGTATTTCTTCCTCAAAACCATTTTTAGAAAAATAGAGTTTTCATTAGAAAAGTGGAATTGTAAGTTTTAATTATCCAGAAATGCTACTAGCACTAGTAGATGAGATGGACTAAGCCTCTATAGCCTCCAATCTAGGAGACAGATATGAATACATGATTTAACCCCGTGCAGCTTTGTACCACCACTTTACCGATAGTGATCTCAACCGTAATTGAGAATTCAGAAAGTTTATTACTAATCAGGTATTAGATCTCTAACCCTGATAACCAACGAGTAGTGGTGTCCTCGACTTTTCCCCCACTTACTCTTAGTGTATCAGTTATACTCCTGACTAATTACGCAATATAATACTCTGACTATTCAACACAGTACAATATGTAGTCCTGTACTTCGACTAATCAACGTAGTACTATACTCCGATTAACTACAACAGTACTGACCTCATGGCGTCAAATATAGCTCTAAGTCTAGTTCTGTGTCCTTCACTAGGACTCTCGGCGTACTCAGCTTCACACTTCTAGTTATCTATTCATACCCAATGAAGAGATTCTAACACCATCATAAGATAACCTTTTCTAGTCATTTCCACACACTATAGTTGATACGAATTATATGGTTCATTATTCAAGTGTGGTGGTTTATCCTTATATCATAACCTGTATAGAGGGCCCCTCCAGCCATACCCAAACATGGCACCCTCTACCCACCTCATATATACCTCACACCGACTTCACCTATCAGGTGAATAAAATCAATATTTCCATAATTTCATAACTACATCGGCAGTTTACCAATACTCTAATGACCCGATTTAGGATTTTATTTTAAAAGATAATTTTCCATGCAGTGATGATTTCTAAAAGCAACCAAAAAACAATTTTATAAATATGACCAAGGGAAGCTTGCCTGGATTTTGGTAAAAATATGCGTCTTCACCCAGATCCGTTGTCCGAATAAATTTATTTCTAAAATTTACATAAATACCATATTTTAGTGTCACTAAGTTTTTATACGTTTTATGGTGTCCAACCTAAATTTCTTAATATTTTAAGATTTATAAAATTTTGCGTTGTGATTTTTATGGCTTTATTTGATTTTATTTCATTGCGCTTTAGTCAATTAAGATTCGACAGACTGAAATTAACATTTCTAATAGATTTCATCTGATTTGACCTATTTTAATTTTTGCACAGATGTAGATAGTCATTATTTTAGCATATTTACTAAAATTTCAATTTTCTTGTTTTTATCTTTTCTTTTCTCTTATTTTATTTTTCTGATCAGTTATTAGTTGCGGTCCTTTTGGGCGATTATTAGCATAAAATTTATGTTTCAATTATTTTTACAGCTAGTTACTCGTTTTTACATGTTTTGAAAATTTTTACCATTTTTTTTCCTCTTTCTTTCTCTTCTTTTATTTTCCTTCTTCCTTTTTCTTTCTTTTCCTCACCTTTTTCTTTTTCTCCACCAGCCAAAGCCTTATCCATTCAGCCAGTCTCTTCTTCCTGGCTTCTTCCTCTTCTCCCCACTGGTTCCTCCCCTTCTTATTTTTCTCTTGCTTTCCCTCTTCCTGGCCCCCGATCTGGCTCGGCTGCTTCTCTTGGCATCAGCGTCGGCCGTGCCTCAACTTCTCTCAGCCTGGTTGCCTCCCGGCTCCTCCCCCGCCTGGCCCTCTCTAGCCCTTCCCCATCACCTTGACCACTCTTGCATGTTGTGCCGCCTGGGCTGCCGCCCTGGCTCGCCTAGCGCCACACAGGTGCACCTAGGGGTGGAAATGGATCAGATACAGATGGATAATAGCTCTACCATATTTGTTTTCATATTTTTTCTTGAATGCAAATACGAATACAGATAATGTCGAATTCAAATACGATCGAATATGAATCGAATTGGATATGGTTTTGAATATTTATCGTAACATGATAACCCCTTAGATTGCACATAAAAAATCAACGAAAAACACATAATTAGTTGATTTGATCAAAACATTATTGAAAATTGAACAAATATAAGCATTTTCATTCACCTAGACAATAATTAGATACCATGTCACAAACAAACTTATATAAGACTTAGTGTATCACACATATATGATTAGTTCATCATACACATAGATTAAAATACAAAATGAAGGTAATCCTTGCTCAAAGGTATAAATGAAAGCAAACACATAACACACTAAAAGTTTGATAATACTTAGATATCATGTCTCTAGAAAAAGTATATAACATTTACATATATTGACCCAAGATTTATATTCTTTGTTGAATTATGTTTAAAATAATAATTTATGCATTTATGAGTTTTTATGCATTTTTAGCTACTTATTTAAAATATTTTCCTTTTAAGAATAGGAGTTTTTAATTTTTTAGAAAATTTAAAATCTGATAAAATCTTGAAAATAAATTTTACATGTTATATTGTTTTTGGAACTTTCTCAAAAAATTTCGTAATTTTTGGAGATGGATTGCTAATTTTAATAATTAAAACTTGTTTTATAGATTAATTGAATTAGAAAATAATACTGAAATTAAGAAACCTTTTTGGGCCAAAAGAGTAGTCTTGGTCCAGCCCACATGTATATCCGGATATCCGACTCATCAATATCCGAATTATCCAAATCTGTATCCGTATCCGACAGATAGTGAGCTATAGAATCCGTATCCATATATGACAAAAAAAATCTGCATCCGTATCTAATTCGATACTATCCAATAAATATATGATCTGATAGAATCAGTATCCAAAAATATCCGGATCGATCGGAAAATATCCGATCCTTTTTCATCCCTAGGTGCACCAATCTGTTGGGTCGTGCTTGCTAGCTCAACCCCTTGCCTCCCCGCGCATGCTCAGCCTGCCTGGCTGCGCCAAGCTCAGCTCTGCTCAATTTTTACTGCAGTTTAGATGGCTTTGGCCTGGCTGCTCTCCTCTGTGCTGCCCGATTTGCCTACCTGGTAGCCTCTACCCACCCCCCCTCCCCCCGTCTTACTAGTGCTCCTCACGGCTAGGGTTTGGTACACCCAAGTGCTACTGTGATTTCTATTGATTTTTAGCATTTTTATTGTGTTCTGAGCTACAATTGAATGGCAAAAATACTGGTCTATGATGATTATTCAAGTTTAATGCATGGGTTGGATAGTGCCGTGACGATACCTATAACCTACCATATGCCAGGGAGCCTGAATAGGTTATTGAGGATGCACGACGCAACCCCTGTACATTAACTACTGAGACCGCTAGATGATTTTCCTGCCATTTTCATTTTCTAGCTTATTTTTACTATTGCTATCCTATGTCGATGCTATTGGAATGGTGAGAAATTGGATGGGTGCCTGTGCAGTGATGAAAGAAAATGGGTGTTGGTGGGGGTGATGTAGCCAATGGTGATGCCGAAGTGATCGCTGGCTTGCTTGGGACCTGCTCTTCTGCTTGCCTTCTGGCTCCTGGGTGCTGGCCTTTTTAGGTCCTTGCGTGCTACTGTGCTAGTGCTTCTGGTGAACTCCTTGCTTGAGCTTCCTTCCTCCTGCTTGCTAGTGTGTGGCTTGTGTGGTTGGCTTTGTTGCCTGGGAGGCTTGGTGCTTGCCTGATGGCTTGCTTCGAGCCTTGCTATATGTATGGGAAGTTGGCTGTCGTAATAGAGAAGGCTTTGGATATATGGCTAGGGCCTGTGAATCTTACAGGCTCTTTTAGATCCTAGGACGTGGAATAAAAGTGGGCTGTAATTATTTTTTTAATTGCGTCAACCGGGTCTTGAACTCGAGATCTTTTGGCTCTGATACCATATTGAGTTGCATGCACCAGTCAGTTCACCCAAAAACTTAAGCTGATGAGGCAAGATGGGCAATTCACTTATACTTCAACACTTACTAGCTGTCCCATAAGTACAGTGTTCTCATATCTATCCATTTAACTGTGCCATTTTTACTGTTTTACTGAGGGCACTATACTTTTTCTACCACGCAATATTTTCAATATACGCGTGTCTACGGATTAGAAACGAGTTTGTAAATTGTTGGATGATGCTAATAAAATCGCAAGAGGTGCCGATTTGGCCCCGGACAAATCTGATACCGTGAGCGATACCAAATTATACCGGACCGACGGCAATCCTATCTTTTATTTATTTTATTTTATTCCTTTCTGCTATATTAATCCACTGCCTTACTGATAAATGCAATTCTATTGATGTGCAGGCTATCTTTTATTTTTCTGCGTTGTAATTAATCGTTCTTCTAATTTTGTAGTTAAATTTGTAAATTAAATTTTTAAGTGATGTAATTCAATCAGTTGTACACAGTTGTGATTATTAATATATGCAATTAATCATCGTTGCTTAATCTTATTTAATGACTGACAATTCCTATTAATGACGTTATTTAGGTTAATACAATTCACGGTTGTTTCTCTCTTCTTCACCACAGAATTGACACTCTTTTTGGCCTTTCCATCCTCTTTTCAGTAGATTGTCTTTTGTGAGAATCATGTTCTTCACCACCAACTAGAGGAAAATCTTCACCCTGTGGAGTATCTTGATCTTCCAGAGAAACTTCCGAGGGAAATAATTCCTTGCTGCTTCAATTTCAGATACAGAAATCTCACTGAGAAGCCGTTTCTATCTAGATTCCAAAGCTGTGTCAGGCTGGTCACTTAATCTAACATCATCACAAAATTGTTGCATATAGATTGAAAAGAATTGTGCTCGTAGTCCTACAGAAACCCACATATTTTATTTATAATGCTAATTACAATCAAATGATTCCATCCTTTATAGCGCAAAGGATTGGCGAGAGACCAGGTAAGCCACCTGTCCCTCAAGCCGATTTTGCAAAAAAACCCCTCCATTTCTTTGAATTATGGATAGGTCCCTGTGGATTACAAATAGATCCCTGTTAAGTTCAATCGCGAACAAGCCCTTCTCTAATTTTTCAGGATAGCGGACAGGTCCAAAAATGTAACAAATAGGCCCTTACTCCTTACGTCTAGGTTCTTTCTCCGTTTTTCCCGGGAAAAATGTTTTCGTCGCTTTTTCCATCTACAATAAAAAAACACAGATTCGTCGCAAATTTATAGCAACCCATGGATTCACCAACGGGTCGTAACCGCGGTTTTCTAAAAAAAACGTAGATTCGTCGAAGGTTTATAACAGCCCATAGATTCGCCGATAGGTCCTAACGGCCTATTTTTTAAAACAAATATGAAAACTGAAAATACGACCAGATTTCTCAAATTTTTCACGTTGTATCGTCATACGCGACGTAACTTAGTGCTTTATCCTGGCTAAACGCGGTTTTCTAAAAAAACGCAGATTCGTCAAAGTTCTATAGCAGCTCATATGTTTGCCAACGAGTCCTAACGCAAAAAAAAATACAAACAAAATAAACACAGATTTGTCACAAATTTATAGCAACCCATGGATTCGCCAACGGGTTGTAACCGCGGTTTTCTAAAAAAAACGTAGATTCGTCGAAGGTTTATAACAGCCCATAGATTCGCCGACAGGTCCTAACGACCTACTTTTTAAAACAAATATGGAAACTGAAAATACGACCAGATTTCTCAAATTTTTCGCGTTGTATCGTCATACGCGACGTAACTTAGTTCGTTATCCTGGCTAAATGCGGTTTTCTAAAAAAACGCAGATTCGTTAAAGTTCTATAGCAGCTCATAGGTTTGCCAACGAGTCCTAACGCAAAAAAAAATACAAACAAAATAAACACAGATTTGTCGCAAATTTATAGCAACCCATGGATTCGCCAACGGATCGTAACCGCGGTTTTCTAAAAAAAACGTAAATTCGTCGAAGGTTTATAGCAGCCCATAGATTCGCCGGCAGGTCCTAACGACCTATTTTTTAAAAACAAATATGGAAACTGAAAATACGACCAGATTTCTCAAATTTTTCACATTGTATCGTCATACACGACGTAACGTAGTGTGTTATCCTGACTAAACGCGGTTTTCTAAAAAAAACGCAGATTCGTTAAACTTCTATAGCAGCTCATATGTTTGCCAACGGGTCCTAACGCAAAAAAAATATAAACAAAATTATATTTATATCTCTCTCCGGTTTTCACCCAAAAACAAGAAACACTGACCGACGATTTAAAGCGGTTCATAGATTCGCTGACGGGTCCTAGCGACCCTTTTTTTAAGAAAACAAGGAGATCGTAATTACGCAAAAAAAAAACGAAAATACAACCATTTAGGCCTATAAACGAAACAATATTTCTCTGTTGTTCACACCGAACATATATCTGTACTTTGCCCATCTAAACTTATATCATGGGTTTAAGATTATAATCCTACTACTTTAAATGATATGTCCATACCAATAGATCATCTGCAAAACGGCGCAGCGTAGCGCGCTATTATTGCTAGTATATCTGAACTGGACTCTATTCCTAACTTGACTATTAATCCATCTCATACTAATACTCCTTTCAAGATGGGCAAAAAATATCAATCATACCTATCTTGTTACATATTGTAGCACTCTAACTGGGATCACTGTTCACTAGACTTCACGTATTTTAGCTCTAGTATTCAGTCATCCAGCTTTTCTTGATAAAAACCTATGGATTTCAACATAATAAGAATTGGTTCTCCTGTAGTAGCACGACAATTCACTGAAGAATGCCTACAACAAAAAGTATGGCTATGTAAACTTGTTGCAGGAAGGAATACTGAACCAATGAATTAAATTCTAGACGATGGCATTTAGCTTAATCTAGAAAGGATCAACTGAATTATTATTTATGATGGACAGGAGTATATATAAATAAAAATGTAAATTAAATCCAGATTAAAGAAATATCAACCATCTAATGAGCGCAGGAATTCCCGGCCAACGGGCGTGCCCACGTGTCACTTTTGAGTTTTTGCAAAAAAGTCCCTCCGCTTCTTCAAATTACGGATAGGTCCTTCTAAATTACGAATAGGTCCTTCGCGATTTTTTGTGAGGGGAAGATTTCCTTTTTTTATCGCGTTTGGGTCCCTGGCGCGGTGTTTTGCAGAGAAACCCTCCCGTTAGATTCAAATCGCGGGCAAACCCTTTTCTAATTTTTCAGGATAGCGAACAGATCCAAAAACGTAACAAACAGATCCTTGCTATTTACGTCTAGGTCCTTTCTCCGTTTTTCAAGTAAGATAGACCCGATAAATTCCGAAATTCCGTTTAGGTCCCTGCACGCGGTTTATAGCTAAATTGTAAATCGCGTTTAGGTCCTTTCATCGATTTTTTCCCTCGAGGTTTTTTAAAAAAAAGGAAAAAATCTTTCTTAGAGAATGCAGATTCGTCGAGAGTTTATAGCTGAATTGAAAATCGCGTTTATACTTTTTTCGTCACGGCGCGGCAACACGCGCGACTCAGCCTAGTACCTCTAGTTCGATCCCAACTTGACCATCGGTCAGATTATGCGAGTGCCTGACCTGTGCGCACATGACATTAAAAATCTTGAAATAAGAAGGCTGCACCGACAGATCTAATGAACATTCGTTCCCATTATTTCTTTTATTTATATATAGGGAAAACTACTTGAGAAATGATCTAGGATTGTACGAAAGGGGCCCACATGTAGTTGTGATCATCCACCAACCAGTGTTACCTAGTAGCTTACCTAGCAATGTAGACGAATTTGTCACCGCCGATTGATTCATTATCAAGAAATCAAGCAAGCTGACGAAGGAGTTGATGATCCATATCAGTGAGAAGGAAGAACCAACATCATCATTTTTCTAGCTTCATAGCAAAAAATAATTTGTAAATCTGATTCCCTTCCAAACATAGTTGTAAAAAAAATAACCCTATCCCCAACCACTGCAGACTGCAGTGCTAGTAGAAGACATATGTCACCTACTTCGCTCCCGCACCTGATACGAGGGTGCATCTGACCTTCACAGCATAGGATCTGAGATACTCGCGAAACTTGACGAATCTTGTGCGGCCAACCGTTGCAAGCACAACAATCTGCAGCACGGAGTTCGCCCAACCTCATGATGTCCACTCAACCAAGTCAAGCGGATTACAATCCTCGCTGTAATCACAAGGAGTTTGCGAGAACAACAGGAAGGAATGCACAATCCTTAGAAAAGTTTCAGCCTGTGGCTAGAAAACCCAAGAACATACATAACATATTTGATTTCAGATTCAAAATGGTCTCTCCCTTCACACAAAGGGGTGCCTCTTACATATAAGAGGGGTAGGAAGGAAAACAAAAGGTCCACTAGACAGGCTCAGGTCATAGCACAAAGCACAAGGGCCAAACATAATGGTGACGCAGCATCCAATGCATAGAAAACAGTTTATGGCCATCATACTTTTTGGACAATATCTTCGCGCTCAGATTGAATTTGAGGGTGTGGTTGGATCCATTGGAAAGCTTAGCTCGTTAGCTTTCTAGGCTGTGTCAAACACCTCAATCAGACTCAGTTTGCATCCTCTATGTTGTTTTTCTTTAGATTGGTTATTGGAGGCCGAGCTGAGTTCTTTTGCATTCACACCTTGCTTGTTGACTTGTCCGTGCTCCTCTTGATCTTCCCTTAGGTGTTCACACCTCCTCACATTGTCTTCATACTTGAGAATAATTAAATTACTTGCATTAAGTAGCACCTGACTCTCACAGTTAATATTATTCTTACTAAGGAGCGAATTCACCTGTTGGTTTATTTGTTTGGCATGAGTACAGGTAATTGGTTATTGGAAATGATTCAAAGGCTCTTTAGCAGTGGAAGACCTCAGAAGAGTGGAAGAAGATCTCTTGAAAAATCAGCTCAGGGTGGCACTACTGCACTACAAAGGCCGGTAGTGCTGGGATAAACAGTAACTCTGGTACTACCAGGGTTACTGTAGCTGTAATGCCGGATGAACGGTAAACAAGATATGAA
Source organism: Guadua angustifolia (assembly GCA_036346375.1). Taxonomy (NCBI): domain Eukaryota; kingdom Viridiplantae; phylum Streptophyta; class Magnoliopsida; order Poales; family Poaceae; genus Guadua; species Guadua angustifolia. Next base: position 29,343,731 of record CM070519.1, read on the forward strand.
TAACAAGAATCATCACGAGTTTATGATCAAAAATTCATGTAACTTTTGATCGGCTGATCCAAACCCTATGAAACTTTGTAAGCACCTTCCTATGAATGTTATAAACCTATTTCAACCTTTAATCATAAGGATTGACATTAAAATTCTAACATTTTTCCAGATCATGGAAGAGTGCACAAAAACCGAGTTAAAACCCAAATCTTCACCCTGTGCTTGCTCATGGGGATTTAATGGTCAAGATGATCTTAAATGGTCTCTCACATATCACAGCAAGTAAAAACACTCAAGAAAAATCCCTCAAACCAATGGATCAAGATCTACCTCAAGAAATCCCTTCTCAGCTCAAAGACCGATTTCTTGAAGAAACTTGGTTGATCAAGAAGAAATTTGTCTAGATAATTGAGGAGGTAATCTATAGAGGATACATCTATTAATCAAACATCCTTAGCAACACGAGATCAAGCAAGAAAGAAAGCATAAAAAAAGATCCAAAGCAAAGAAGATCAAGACTTGAGGCAAACACTTGAGCAAAGAGATGATTTGTATTCAGATCATAAAAAGAGTTTTACAAAGCTTCTCACCTGAGGGCAAAGCTCCCAAAGAGCATATACACACCACATAAGAATACAAAACCTTGTGGAAGCCCTAATCTAGAGTCTAGAGACTTCAAAGCTTCTCCTCCCCCTACATCTCCTTCTATAGTGAAGGCTATCCTAACCCTAGACTTAAACACACAAGTGGATATCAACCATATTTACATAGGCTAATTCGAAACCCAACACTCTTAACGGATTTTTCACTCACACAAAGCATGCTTCTCAAAGCTATATTGATGCCAAATCCGCTCCGTGAGCCTGAATTTGTGTCAAAACCACTTTGATGTGACCTAAACCACTACCATGGTTTTCCAAACCGCCTTGACTGATGGTATTGGACAAATTATCAATTTGCTCTAATGATCGGTCTTCATTCTTCTTGAAGCATCTCCATACTCCACGCTTTCCACATGGTCCTAATGACTTGCCGCCAACCCTCTCACACGTTTGAACTCCCCTAAATTGTCCTCGCTTGCAAACGCAAGTCACTTAGTGCGCCACGTGTCGTTGACCGCTTCACCACGGCGGCATCGACTTCCTTGACTGTTCTAAACCTTAAATATTCCTTGAGCCTAATCTCGGTCCATACTGTTGCCCGCCATGTCCATCACTAGTACTTCACGCTCTGATTCCTTATCTTCTTGGCTTGCAACCACTTCTCAGTCTCAATCATCTTCCGGCATCCCTTATCTATTCAGGACCTCAGCTCTCCTAGTCTAGTTCCGGTCTCGCCTTCACCTCACCATGACCTAGCCTAGAGTCCTACAACCAACACAGACAAGCAAACCATTACATAACACTGTTCACAATAAATGCAATTACCAATTATATCATCACAGCAAATAGCACAATCCACTAGTAAGTCAGTACTACCACCTCTGGGGCCAGTAGTGCCACTCCTAGTTAGACGAAGTGCCGTTCATGCTGCTCACCTCTGAGAGAACCCTCTCTAAAAAATAACTACCACCACTGAAGGCCGGTAGTACAGCACCCATGGTACTACCGCTCCTAGATGGTCGGTAGTGTCGTCTATGTCTAACCCCAGAAAAAACACCTCTCTATAAAAATACTATCGCTCTCAAGGCTGATAGCTCCGCAGGGCTAGGACTACCACCACCCCAGGCCTGTAGTGCCGTCCGACCGGCACTACCGCTACTACAAGACTGGTAGTGCCGACCAACACTGATAGCACCTCAACTTGCTTCAAATTCAAAATAGAATTCAAAACAAACTCAAACTCGAGTACAACATACTCAAACACATTCAATAACTCATCACCAATAAAGATAGACCTCCATATGGTCTTGCAATAAGCATCTAGAAGATGATGAGAAGTTTGGAATGATGCCAAGATATAATAGGAGGAAGAAATAATTACGTGAGGACGGTAGAGCATTAGATGGAGGTTCTTTGGCCAAGTTTCCTCACACATTTTGTATAATATTTTATTCCTATAATTGTTACAGCTGCTTCTTCTGACTCGGTTCACAAAAACAATGCGCGAATTAAGGCACTAAAACCATAGAAAAATAAACTTGGGTATCGCTAATTTGTGGTTACCCTCACTAATTCTTTGGGGAGGACACATTCAAATGTCGCCATATGACATCTCCCTTCACTTCTTCGTCACTTCTCCCTTTTCCCAACCCTTTCTTCTCTAACACAAAAAAAAGTTTGATTCCAAACTTTCAAATGAATTCAATCGAGAACTTTTAGTTTAGAAAACTTTTGATTCAAAAATTCTCAATTCAAAAAACTTTTGGCTCAAAAAACTTCAATTTAAAACTTTCAAAAATAGTTAAAAATAATAATTCCTATTAAAAAAGCTTGGGGGATAATTTTAAAACACAAACTTTTTTGAGTTTGAGGTAAAGAGGATAGAGGAGTAAAATGGGATGAATGGGACACCGCCAAATGTCACAATGAGAGAACATTTGAGGGGGAAGAAAAGTAGGGGAAGGAAGTAGGTGCCAACACATGTCACGATGAGAGATTTGGTGAGGGCACCCTCAAATTAGCAAAACTAAATAAAGTTTGCAGCATTCTACTAGCTAACAGGTGGGTCCTAGGCATGTGGGATAGGTTGGCAGCAACCTTATTAGTGTCAAACAACATTACTATGTGCAAAAAAAAGAGAACATAATTTCTCATACCATATTATTTTAAGGAATTGATATACATCTGTCGGTGTTTTGTACAACCGGCAAGTAAATTTGTAAGTATAGGGGCCGCGCGCTCCCTCTCCTTGAATGGTTAGACGAAGGGAGCCCAAGATGTATACTGGTTCGGGCCGAATATCCCTACGTCCAGTTCGTGTGATGGTTTTGTATTGCTCGGGGTGTAGTGGACCACACGGGATTACAAGCGGGGGCTAAGGACAGGCCCTTAGCGTTCATCCGAGTGGAGGAGCTCGGGATGTTCGTCTGGGTCGGATGGTTTGAATGTGGGTGCGAGTACGAGTGAATGAGAGGATGCTACGAATGCTCGCTGCCCTTCCCTGAGGGCCCTGCCTCCCTTTATATAGACGGAGGGGGCAGGTTACACGGGAGCTTGGAGAAAAAAGGTAGGGGTACGCTACGCCCGGAAGTCCCGATGTTTGGTCCTAACGACTGACAGGTTCTTGCTCATCCCATGCTGGGTTGGTAGACACAACGGACAGTGTCCCGTTGGGAAGGTCTTGCCCCGTGCGCTTGTCGACAAAGGACGCAAATCACGCCGCTCTGGCGCCGCCTCGGGAGCGAGCGTGTCTCCCTATTGCGTATGATGGGGCGAAGGGACGGGCGCTTGACTCTGGCGGCCCCCTGGCCTCCTTGGGAAGGAGCCACCTGCCCCAGCATGGCCGTTGTGTCCATGGGGTAGGTGACCAGCCTGTGGTCGACTGCAGACGTCACTACTACAGAACCAGCTATCACAAGCGGCTCGTAACCCCCTTTACAAGCGGTTTTATAACCGCTTCTAAGCAACCGCGTGTGATACCGTCGGGTATGACAAGCGGTTGCTCGAACCGCTGTCTTTGTGGCACGAAGCGGTTGGGAACGTGTCGGAAGGCCATGTAGCCGCCCGTGGGGGCGCCAAGCGGTTCGTGTTACAAACCGCTTGGAGAACGATATTCAGAAGCGGTTAGTATTACGAACCGCTTGTGGAGAGCAGCACTCCAGAAGCGGTTGGACTCACCAACCGGTTGTGGAGAGAGTTTTCGATTATATGCATTATAGAATATGTTCTTCTGGTGTTTTTGTATATCGTTTTGACCGTGAAATTAAATATGAGTGGAGGAGTTTTTTGCGCAATTAAATATATATTACATATGCATACTCATACACATGTTCACATGCTAGCTCAGTACACAAAAAAAAGAACTTAATAGTGTAAAAAATGGACAAGTACATACACGCAACCGACGTTTACAAGTTTGAATGATGAAAAAATGATTATCGAACTCATTTGTTGCATCGTCACTCTTTATGTCCTTGGTCGACGTGGATGTCGTCATCGATTCAGCGGTGTCCAACGCAGAAACCTTACATGGAACTCGCCATTTGGAGATACAACCTCGTTGACAAGGAAGCCGATAAGTTGTTCTTGGAGTCGCGCGCACCGGTGGCGAGCACGTTAACGTGCTCATCGATGTTAATGACAATTAATTAAGCGGGAAGTATATAAATATCCGATCACATGCAATTAATTAAAATGTAAGTTGTAGCTAACAAATTGACATGCATATCTGAACCTCGGCATAATGTTCGGCTAAATTGCCGCCATGGATAAAACTTTGAATATAGTGGAACACGTAGTAGCCACATAAGTTGTTTCGGTAGTGCGGCGTTTAACCTTCACGGGAGAAATTTGAGAATATCGGATGAAGAACCGATATGGCGATGTATATTAATAATAGTTTTTGTAGTACGCACTGAGTGCTTACTATGACTTGAATTCTTTCTCGAATTCTCCTTTTGCTTCTTCTTAAACTTTGCAAATGTCTTGTTAAGGATGTTAATGAACCATTGGTATTTTTGGACCGGATTCCTTCTTGAGTCATAAGCTGTAATCCTGCTTGTTGTCAAGCTCGATGACTAGAAGGATCGATGAAACCTATTCAGTATATTGCAACATATGGATAAGTAGCTACTCGTACTATCAATGGCTTAAGAAATACAAGAACAAGAGGTTTGTGAGAACACGTACTTGAAGTTGAAGGGCGTATATATACGGTTTGTAGTGTTGTTTCAACAATGCATGCAAAAGGTATTCCTCAAGTAGCTGTTTTTGCTTGCGCCGATGACCAGATTTTCTCGTTGACAATCTCGGGTCGATGAAGCCAACGTTCTGCTTGCCCGATCTTTTACATCGTTGTATCTCCATTCTACATAAGAAGGATAACTAAGTTAATTAGATTTTCAATTTTGTGGTGCGGGGAGGAAGCAAGCGGTAAACTTAGTAGATCGACACTTACAGACACCAAGCAGACATGAAAGACACGTTGACCTCGTCTCCTTGGTACACATGGTACAAGTCATCGAATTCTAGCCATAGTTACGTGTTGTTCCCATGGAAGAAATACTCATCTTGGAAACGGAGGAGGAACATTGTATATCCTTTAGATGCCCTTTCCATGTACCATTCATGCATTTGGCGCATCTTGGTTGGGAGATCTTTTATATCCTTTGGATCAATTAGCGCTTTGCGAACTCATACTTCCATTTGATTGGTGCCATTATTGGAATATCTGGTCTAATGATTTGAGTCCGCCTCCTTCAGAATGCCATTCTCCTCAAGTCCTCGGACTCTGCGATCTTCCACTTTCTTCTTCTTTCTGCCAAGGAGCCCGTGTATTTTAATCGTAGCCTTTCTTATTGTCCTTTGTAGTCGCTCATCACGGTGGCGGCGCTGCCCATGCATGACCGAAAGTGCTTCACGCTTTTTATCTATTTTAAGCTTGGACTCGGCTTCTTTGGCGAAGTTGCTCGCCACATCCGTCTTTACGGATGCAGCTAGCTCCTCATGATCGAGTCATATGGCCTCTTTGGCGTTGTTTTGACATTCTCTGGTGCCGGATGCGATTTCGTGGGAGGAGGTGCTAGTGTGGGATCTCTCCTTCGACATCGAGCTTCTTCCTCGGGAGATCTTTGGGCGTGGTGACCGGAGATGTTGGGTGCTTCTTACTTTCGAGCGATGGCGGTGGCGTGAGTCGGGCTTCTTTGTGGAGCGGAGGTGAAGGAGGCGTGGCACGACCATCGGGGAAGCATTGCGTCTGACGACGCCGAGGAGTCGTGGGTTGTCGATGTGGGAGGCGTGCTTGCTCTCGAGCTGGCTCAAATGCGGGGCCTCTCTTCTTTGGAGATATAACCTCCACACCATCTGGAAATATGATGTACTTTTTGCGCCATAGGATGAATGTGCCATGGAGGGCCTGTCCAAGGTTGGTCACCTCGTCGCCCCCAGGAATATCGAGAACGAGATCTTCGAAGCCCCCCACCACCTCTTCCACCGTGACCTTGGAGTATCCGGAGGGTATCTGGTTGCAGTGGAATGTCTGGCCCGCCTCCACCGGATAAGCCATGCCGTAAGCCACCTTGAAGGAGAGGTTACGCATATCAATGTGTAGCTCGCACTGGCGGCGAACCTTGATGCTGTCCACGGGATGACGGGCGTGCGGGTCGTCACTTTAGGGCCACGGCGGACGCGCAACTGCTCTTTGGCGCGGTCGGACTGATCACGGATTCCGGCGCCGCCTGAACATTGGTCGAACGTAGTGCTCCCTGAAGCTGGCTCATTGCTTCGGACACTTTTTGCGTGACCAGGTCATCGATGGAAGCCTTCGTAGCTCTAAGCTCTTCCTCCAATCGGCTCACTCTACCCCGATCTCCTCTTGCTTCGCCCCGACTCTGTAAGTGCTTGAGTCTTTGGCAAAGCCGTGCCTCCATGGCACCTTCCGAAACCTCGTGTCCGTCCGGGTGCTCGGGGTTTTGAAGGGCATATGTTAGCTCGTCATTCTCCTGTCCGTCGCCAAGGATCTGGACCGAAGTTCTGCCGATTGCTTCGCAATCCTTTCACCAACTTCTGGTATCGGTGCCATCACCAAGCTACCGTCATCGGCAAGGCTGCCCGTGACCCAATAACCAATTGCGCATGCGGGCTCCCAATTCTCGATTTGTATAATATCGTCTTTGCCAAGCTCATCTTCCCGCTTGTCCCATTTCTTTGCGACCTTGATGTAACCACCGTCCCGAGATGGTGGTGGTATTTCTTCTTCGTGCATTCACCTTGTTTTTCTCTCTCGCACTGCCCCGCATCCGATACCTTGTACTCCTCGAAAGCATCCCAATGATCGGCCAATTAGGAAATTTATTGAAGTCGGCCTTTCTCCTTTGTCGATGTACTTGCGGGTGAGGGCGACTTCCATTCTTTGAAAGGAAGTTGCCATCTTCTTCAAAGCCCATCTCTTGGCCTTCGTTCGTATCCTACGGAAAAGTGAAATTTTCCTTTATATCATTCCGGCGGTTCCTTGGTAGTCTGCAGGACTTGACCCATTTACGGATCTTGATTGGGACGTGATCCCTCACGTGGTAGCCGCAAGCGTTGTTGAAAGGCCCAATTGCTGATTCCGGGCTAGCAGACTCCGTCGTTGCGACTTCGGTTATCACGTGCTTTGTCGAAGGCTTTTGTTAGGTCCTCGATTCATTCGGATTGGGTGGCCGATGAGGTACCGGTGGATACACAAACACATATAATATGAATGATTTTAGAATAATTAAATGTTTACGGTGAATTTATAATGGGTAAGAGTATACCTCGGTACCGGTGTTAACGGCCTCATCGGCAGCGTCGGCAGAAGAACATCGTGATTTTCCGCATCGCTGATAACGGCCTCATTAGCTAAGACGCTACCCAAATATAATGGTCTCGAACAATGATTTTCCGCTTCATCGTATTCCGGGTCACCACGTCTTGGTGTCGCCATCTAGAGTAGAGCAAATCTCGAGGCTTAGATTATATCTGAAGACAAGATTGTTGAGAACAATTCGAGGCTTAGATTATATATGAACTTTACGCATGCAATCATATACTTACACATTTCACATGATACATATACAATTGACAATTCACATATACTTATACATTTCACATATACTTACACATTTCACATAGACTTACACATTTCACAAGATACATATACAATTGACAATTCACATATACTTATTTGTTTGAATAAAAAATAACGAATCATTCTTATTCCACACTAATAAGGAATGATTCATTAATTTTATTCAAAAAATTTTATGAGTGTACGTCTTCATCGACCAACCTCAATCTGAATAAAGGATAGATTGTGATTCGTCCCTGGGCATAAATAAAGAGGAATGTTAATGAATCACCGATGGAGAGCGAGAAAACTAAATCATCGGACAACAATTTAGCAACTATTGTAGTAAAAATATATGAAGTGCTAGTAAAAATATAATAACACATTTCACATATACTTACACATTTCACATATACTTACATATACTTCTAATCTTGACACTAGTAGTCACTTGGCTATTATTTGAGTTGAACCCATTAAGGCCGCACATGGCTACATCTACTTGATTTACTTAACTCACGACATTAAAGAACATTGATATGAAGGAATATGTATTGTGGAGAATGGAATCCAAGTACTAGTCTGCGGGGATTAATCACATGCATCTGCATGGATTAATTTTACTTCCTTGCTACAATGTGACAAAGAGAGATTAATATGTGGCAGGGAGTACTACTCGGCTGGCTCTGCTCTCTACTGCCGACTACTACTCCCTCCCTCCTGCACCGACCATAACACATGAACACTAACAGGAACAAAAAAACCATTTCATAGCCATCCATTCAACACTCCTTGTGGGCACTAATCACAACACTTCATAGCCATCCACTAATCACAGCACAACATAAACACTCCTTGTGGGCATTTCACCGAACACCTTGTGTGCATAAAAACAGAGAGAGCAGGAGGGGCGTTTAGCGTACCTAGGATCTCCTGGTCCTCCGGTGGAATGGCGGGCGGCGTCGGCGGTGGCAGAGGAGGTCCTTGGCGAGGTGGCGTCGGGCGAGGGACTCGGCGGAGGTGGCGGCCGAGAAAATTTGGGTTGTGAGGAAGCGCGGGGACTTAGAAAATTTGGGGTGTGAGGAAGAGCGGGCAGTATGAACTTTATATAGGGCACCCACTTCTACAAGCGGTTGGTAATAACAACCGCTTGTAGAAGTCCTCTACAAGCGGTTAGTATTATCAACCGCTTGAAGAGGACTTCTGGCGGTTGGTATTACTAACCGCTTCTTAACGCATGGATGGGCGGACGAGGAAAGGCCCTATACAGCGGTTGGTATTACCAACCGCTTGTGAGGGTGCTCTACAAGCGGTTCGTAATACCAACCGCTTGTAAACGTCTTGACAGCGTAATATTAAAAACAATACGGTGCCCACATAGCTCGATAAGATCTCTTCCTCCCCACGGCTAGCGCGTGGCGCTTGAGTGTCTGGCTCAACCACCGGTTGAACCCGCTCGCGCCCCTTGCCATTCTTTTTTCTTGTGGCCTTCTACAAGTGGTTGGTATTACTAACCGCTTGTAGATCGTCTTCTAGCGGTTCTTACTACCAACCGCTTGTAGAAGTTAATAAACTTTAAACTCTCTAAGTCCCCGCATGCACTCTCCCACACCTTCAAATTTTCTAAGTCCCAGCGCCTCCTCTCATCATACGCTCCCTCCTGCTCTCTGTTTTCATGCCCACAAGGTGTTCGTGAAATGCCCACAAGGAGTTTTGTTGATATATTCATGTTGGAGTAAAGAAAATATTGTTGATGGTAATTTGTTTCACTCTTTGAAGCAATTAATTCATGTCGACGGCTTCATCAAATGGCGAGACGAAGAGACAACTAGAGGCATTGCGGATGAAGCTATCGTGTCCTCGATGCGGAGATCCTGTAAATGTGTTCACCTCCGTACATCCAAGAATCCATCCCGAGTGTTCATGAAGTGTTGAATATGTCGGTAAGTTTTTGAAGTTATTCATTTGTTCATATTCCTTGACTTTCACCTTCCGTTCCATTCTTTACGCTTGAAGGGCACAACATGTCCAGTATTAGCGTAATGATAAAGCCGACCATAGTCTTGAAAATCTTGCAATGCAAATTGCTGCATTACAAGAAGATTTGTTTGCCAAGGAGAGTTCACAGATCCGACAACTAGTGTCTATAAGAGGAGAGATGCACATCCCACGCTTCGATGACAACAAGAGTATTAAAAGCTAGAAGAAAGGATGGAAAGAGTAGAGGACATGCTAAAGAAATTAGTTAATATAGCTATCATTGTAATGTTGCTCCTTTTAGTTAATATAGCTATCATTGTAATGTTATAAATTTCACAATTGCTTTTGGGGTTTTTGTATGGGAATTTATGAGCTAACTATGCTAAGCTGAATTTCTCTTTTATGGTAAAATTTACTGCAATCCTTTCATAGAGTGGATATAAATTTTCGGGCTTTGTTCTCATTTTAAAATGTGTACAAATGGTTTTCAAGCTTTGTTTTCATTTTAAAATTTGTATAAATAATTATGTACAAGCAATGTTAAACATCAACATATCAACATGATCATATGGAATAATTTGTATACAAGTAGTACATCTTAAGTCTTCGTCTTTACAATTGTTCCTTCGTTATGATCGTGGCGTATGTAAGGAGCATCGACATCAACATCACGCAGACGTTTATGTCGACATCAAGCTGTAAAAGGAGGGAGCTCGTCGAATCCGACCATACTCTTCCTCGTCGGTGGCGTTCTCAACTCCTACAATCCTTCGTTTGCCTTGGAGAACCACATGTCGCTTTGGCATTACCTTTTGCTTGTCATACGCTTCTTAGGTTTGCTTGACATGTCCATTACATAGAAGACCGGATCACATCGTTCGCGAGAACAAGCGGTTCGCGCCTATAGCCGACTTCGTGAGATCCACGGTTGTCATGCCGTGTTTGTCGACCTTCACACTATTTGGAGTCGGCTTGACCCATTGGCACTTAAATAGAGGACCTTCAGAGGTCCATAGTCGAGCTCCCATATTTCTTCTATGAAACCATAATATGTGTCCAACTGCCATTTGTTGTCTTGGCGTCTATCTGACAACCGCCGCTACGGTTGGTGCTCTGTTATCCCGAATCTAGTGTAGAATGTGTAACCATTGATCTCATACCCTTGAATGTCACGATTTCTTGTGATGGTCCCGAGCCAAGCGTTGCAATAGTTCATCGTTTGACCCTTCCTCAAGGATGTATACAGAGCACCGCCAAAAGAATCCATGTGCTTCGGGTTATCCAACTCTCTGTCTTCCTGTGAACTCGTGGCGTAGGACACTCTTGTCTTTGAAGGACATAGGGGCGACTATAGTTGATTGCTTGAGCAGTGAAATGTGCTTGCTTGAATGCAACAAGATCATTGCATGCAACCGATTGCCTTCCTATTGTCCCTTTGCCCGTAGCCTCCCTCGTGTCGTGATATGGGGACGCCGATAGGATTTAGATCATTCATGTAATCCACACAAAACTCTATCACCTCCTCCGTCACGTAGCCCTCGGCAATGCAGCCTTCCTGGACCTTGACGATTCTGGACGTACTTCTTGAGGACACTCATGTACCTCTCGAAAGGGAACATGTTGTGCGAGATACACCGGTCCGAGGATACCTATCTCCTTGACAAGGTGAGCGGTGAGATGAACCATGATATCAAAGAATGCAGGAGGAAAGATCATCTCGAGGCTAACCAAACTTTGTACCACATCGGCCTCCAACTTAGGCGGTTTAGCCGGTTCGACAACCTTCTGCGAAATGGCGTTGAGGAAGGAACATAGCTTTGTGATTGTCCCCGCACCCACTCAGGCGATATACCTCGACGACTCCGGAACAATCTGTGTCATCAACACAAAGGCGATCATGGGATTTTAGGCCTTGGAGTTTGTTCTCTTCGTGTTTACTGAGTCTCTTTACATTTGAGGAGTATCCGAAGGGACCTTCACACTTGTTCAAACACTCAATCATGCTTTTTTTCTTCTTTGCTTGGAGTGTAGCTCGCAGGATGTAGAAAAAGTTGTTTTGTCCTTCTTTGTTTTTTGGATGTAGGTCACTCCTCACCTCCATGTCTTCAAGGTCCTTCCGAGCTTGCGGTGTATCTTCGATTTGCCATACATATCTATGTAGCCTAGCGAGTTCAAGCAAACATTTTTCGTGATGTGCATGAAGTCAAGCGAGTGACGAACCTCCAAATCTTCCCAATCTGGCGAGGTCCCAAAATATTGATTTCTTCTTCCATGTGGGTGCATGACCATCCTCGTTAAACACAGTATGCTTCCAAGACCCTTCCCAAATACTACTTTCAGATCCTTTATCATAGCAAACACAAGTCGCCCATTACGATCTTTGAGGCTTAACACAATTCTGTTCCCCGTTAAATTCTCGCCTTTCCACCTCAAAGCATGACTGCCAGAAGAAACTGCGGTGGCCCATGTACACACACTTCCGAGAGTTTTTCAGTACATGCAATCCGTTTCATCTATGCACTGGGTGCGAGCTTTAAACCCTTTGACAGTTTGGCGGACAGTTACGAGAGCGAGCCAATCGTTGATTGTTACAAACAACAATGCACGCAGTTGAAATACTCTCTTTTGTACTCATCCCAAACCCGTACACCATCCTCCCACAACTTCACAAGGTCTTCAACCAATGGCTTCGGTGAACATCGATGTCGTTTCGTGTTGCCAGCCTTCGATCAACAATGGCATCATGATGTACTTCCGCTTCATGCACGACCATGGAGGAATGTTATAGATGCAAAGCGTCACGGGCCAGTGCTATGGATCTTTGCTCAAGCGACCGAAAGGATTCATCCCATCGGTGCTCAACCCAAACCTTATGTTTCGACCTCATTTGCAAAGTTCGGAAGCCCGATCTACTTTCCTCCATCTGCGAGCCATCTGCGGGTGTCTAAGCATCCCGTCTTCCTTACGCTCTTCGCATGCCAACGCATCATCTTGGCATGACCTTCGTTAGCAAGCAGGCGCTTCAACCGGGGATCACAGGAAATACCACAATACTTTGGTGGAGTTCTCTTCTTCGTCGATTCCCATCTAATTCACGGATCGTCACGCTGTACCTTATCTGGGATTCTTCGCTGCTGGACAAACCTCCAAATCGGCATACTCATTGCGATCTGAGATACAATCGTTAGGACATGCGTGTATCTTCCGTACTTGCAATCCTAAAGGGCGGAGGACTCGCTTCGCTTCATCGTGAGATTCGGTAGAGTGTTACCTTCCTAAGCAACTTCTTTCTGAGTGATAACAAACCATTGAATGCCTTGTCGACACACCGTTTGTGGCCTTCCATTGCATGAGTTCTAGTGTAGTCTGCAGACTTTTTGTGGCCCCGACCACGCTTTGGGTACAAAGATTCTGTGGTCCTCTACCATGCTCTGAAACTTCTTGTATTGTCTTTCCTCTGTGAACTCTCCTCTCCATCACGGAGCATCTGATCTAACTCATCATCGCCATACTGCCGATCAGTATCTTCCACGGACCCATATTGAGTGGTGTCCCAGATCTTGCTGGCTCTATCTTCCTCTTCTTCATCTTCTTTATCATCTTCTGTCGAATCGCCTCTGTTTCTCCATGGTGGGTCCAGCGGTATAGTTTGCAATGAAACCTCTCGTGATCACATGGCTCATAACCATCCATCGTTCGAGTGCTCCTTCTCATTCTTGCGTCTACGCATGGACAACGTATGAAGCTTCCTCGGAGGCAAAAATGCAGCGGCCGTGTCGAGAAACTCCTTCATGCCATCTCTGAACTCTCTTGACCGACGGTCGCATTGTACATCCATTGCGGTTCATCTACACCAATAAAAATAATAACAACATCTATCACAATATTTAATTAATTAAAGCTAACTATGTCTAATAGTTTTGTATTTTTAATCATTCGCATTCTTTTAACTAAAGCCAACTAATTATTTCTAATCCTGCTGCATTTTTTAAAATAAAACTAACTAATTGTTACATGTTCAGCAAACCTTTTCTATCATCCGCATTTTAATTTTACTAAATAAAAATTATTTTTACCTTTTCCCCACCTTTGTAATTTTTCATCGTTTCACATTTATTGCATTTCATTCCATACACCAAACAATATATCGCCTTAAGAACAAAAAAATAAGCCAACAATGAAACAATACTAATAATTCCCACAAGAACAAAACATGATTTCTCAACATCCAATGCACAAAAAATATATATATATGGGGAGATGGATGTCAACAACATATTACTCACCTTAGAAACAATTAATTCCAAGCTAATAACCTCAATTGAAAATTTTGGCACACTCTCCCCATGAATCGCTATCGGCCCACCACTCTGGCCCCTGTGCGAGCTCGGGAGGAAGATGGGGTTTAAATCTTATTTGGGCGGGGCGGGGTCTCTACAAGCGGTTCTACACACGAACCGCTTCGATCTCCACCTATAGAAGCGGTTCGAGTTTTGAACCGCTTCTAGATATCTAAAGCGGTTCTAGACACGAACCGCTTCTAAAGATGGGACTCCAAAGGGTTCGTGTCAAGAACCGCTTCTAGAGACCCTCCCGCCTGCTGCCCACGAACCGCTTGTGTACGTAGAGCACAAGCGGTGCGCTCTAACTTCGCTGTGATAGACCGGTTGTGAAGGCGGTTCAGAGTAGTGCGTGGCGGAGGCCAGCGAGTCGGCTTCGTTGGGGCCCCGACCTAAAGCCAGGTCGGAGCCTACGGGAGCGCCGGACCCGGATCTAGGTTGGAGCCTGCGGGGGCGTCGGACCCGGGTCTAGGTCGGAGTTCCCTTGGTGGGCTTGACTGAGGCCGGGGACCCTTCGGGACCCGACGAGGCCCATAGCTGGGCCCAAGATGGATCATTTGGTGTTTTAGCCGATATTTAGTGATAATCCCATCTGTGAGGGACGGAGACTTTGACAGTACCCCCTCCGGCACTCCGCATCGCTGCCAATCTTACCGCCATGTCCGTACGACTGAGAGGGATACGATCTTGAAATAGATGTATACCTTGCTGTGGGGTACCCCCGGTATGAGTATTCGTCAACATCCGTCAACTAAAACTTTAATCAACAGCTATTGAATTTCTAAACTTTGGATCAATTTAAAGATTTGTATTCCAACAATGTGTCGTCCTCTTCTCCGGCACTATCATATCCCACAACCACCAAATTGGGGTTCGGGGAATTGGGATTTACCTGAGCCCTGGCCTTAGAGGGATGGGGCGACAGAGAAATGATGGTGAGAAGTAATGGTGTCACTGCCTTGGCTGCAGGATGGAGGAGGATAGTAGGATGCATCAGCGGGAGGGTTGAAAAGCTTGAAGAGGAGAGTGCGGGGAAGGTGATGTTGTATCTGGTGGCAACGCTGTTGGAGGCGATGAAGAATGGCAACGATAGGGGAGGTGGCGGTGGGACGAATGGGGAGGAGGTGGGTGGCATTGGTGCTGCCTTCAACTCCAGAAGCCACTTTGGGAGGCGGTGGCAACGAGGAAAGTTCTCATGAGCGGACCTCATCAACATTGGAGGTGGGGACAACAAATTAGGAGGTGAAGTGGTGTGATGCACAGTGCAGGAGGTGGGAGTGACAGCGGCTACATGAGTCTATTGATCATGGGAGAGGTGGGAAAAAAGATGTAATGATATAATATTTTGCCACTAATTATAAATAAAGTACTAGCAACGACTAGTTCATTACCGAAGAACCATCACTACGAAGTATGCTGTGGTGACATATGATATTTCCACTAATTAGAAATGTAGTAGTTCATCACTACAAAATTCTATAATAATTTCTTACTAATTATAAATGGAGCATGATAGTTCGTCACTATAAAATTGTCACTACTAAGGTTTCCTATCACGACGTAGTAGTATGCCACGAATTATAAATGAAGTTATGACAACATAACAGTTCATCACTATAAAGTCATCACTAATAAGATGTCTTGTGACGACATAACATTTTATCACTATTTATCAATGAAGCAGTGACAATAATACAGTTCATCATCACTACTAAGGTGTCATATGACGCCAAAACATATGGCCACTGTTTACAAATAAAGTAGTGACAACAAATAGCCCGTTGCTATAGAATCGTCACTACTACAATATCTTGTGGTGATTTACTATTTTGTCACTAATAATAGATAAAGAAGTAAGGGAAATTCTTTTAGTCATTGTAAATCTGTTTAATAGTGAAAACAAGGAGAATTCATTGCTGTAAAGTTGTAACTACTAAGGTTTTTTATGCGTCGTCCAAGTAGTTTGTCATTAATTATAAATAAATTTGTGACATCGCAACAGTTCGTTATTATTAAGTCATTACTACTACGGTGTCTTGTGACAATATAACATTGTGCCATTATTTATTAATAAAGTAGTGAAAACATTGTAGTTCATGTAGTAAAATCATCACTACTAGAGTGTCTTGTGACGCCATAACATTTTATCGCTATTTTGAATGAATTAGTAACAACTTGACAGTTGTCACAGTAGAATCAGCATTATCGCAATATCTTTGTCAATTTACTATTTGCTCACGAATAATCGATAAAGTAGTGACGATTGTTTTCGTCACTATAAATTTGATTAATAGTGATGAAAGAAGCTTAGCTTTCATCACTATGTTTAATTACTAATATTATGTTTAATCGCTAATACTGTGATTGCTCGTAGTGATTTTGTATCGTTCGATTATTGCCGCTGCGCGCGGGTGACGGTAGCGATTGCAGGAAGCACATCCATCCATCTGTGCCTGAAAGGGGCCCGCGGGGCGAATATCGGAAGTTAATTTCTCGTTAACTACTCTATATGATCATGGATTCATGGTTGCCTTTTACACATATGCTTCGCGTGTGATATACCTTTAATAATTGCGTGCTGACAAGGTGGCCCGCCGGCGGTACTGGCTCCACTGACAGGAACCTGGCTAATTGCCTTGATGAGATGTAAGTGGGTGAGCTTAGCTAAGCTAGTAAGAGTGCAGGACAGACACTCCAAGTTGGCTGTGCAGCTGTGCCTCCTGAAAGACTTGTAACTGAACCCCATCAGATCATCCATGACGAATCTAATTATGGTCTTTTCGAATGGCTATGTACGGAGGGACGAAATTACACCTAGCGTCGCTAGTTCCCATGAACCAACGTTAAGTGTCGCGTCTCTCTCTCTCTCTCTCTCTCGCTCTGACTGCATACATGTGTGTGGATTAGTACAGTACCGACTGGGCGGGGGTGCCATCAAGATACAGGATACTGTCGTGCGCGGCCAGCTTGCCGTGCAGGAAGAATGCACAGTGTCAGTGGAAATATTTCGATATGGAGTTGTACAACATATATAGATAGGTGTGTAAATCAATATCGGATTAGTAGTTCCCCACCACATTGCAGGTACTAACACGTAAATGGTGAGCAAATGCGTATACATATACATAAGGAGGTCATCGTACGTTTCAAAAAAAAAAAAACTAGGTGGCCATGGGATCCAGCAAGTCGTAGATAGTCACAGAAGTACGATTTTAACATATTAGTTGTACTGAGCAATGCACGCTTGTAAATCATGTTCGCAGTTCGACCCCATGATCAGACATGGGATCGATAATCCGAGATTGATTTGTGAGTAACAATTTTTGTCAGGTGCACATTCAAGGGAGTCCGTTTGGGAACCGACATACGTAGTTATCTATCTTGAGTGATTGACATGACAGACATATATTTCTGTATGTATCAGGTGCGTAGTACAGTTACTGCTTATCAGCTGCGTAACAGTTAACGTTACTGGTGATTCAAGCTTGCCAATTTTGTTTCCTCTATTGCACGTATATTGAGTTTAATTTGAGCTAGCCGAAATTTATCAGATACTTGACCATCTTATGGCACATCTAGTAAGATGATGGGATTTTTCCATTGCCACTTCTACGATATTTTGAGATTGAGATGTGCGGATACAGTGAGAGGGTACTATCGATATACTAACAGCATCAGTATTTAGCTAGCTAGCTCCACAAAGGAAAATGACAGGGAGAACAGATACAAGTGTACAATTTCCAAAGTTACCACTATTTTCCAGGAAACTGCCTCATAAAGCTTTATGAAATCATTGTTTATCAAGCCTCATATACCTCATGTTTTACAAATCTAGTTCTATCATGTCCACACAAACATGAAACGGAAAAAGAAACTAGATAAACAATGATTTCCATAAAGTCGTATCCACACAAACATGAAACGGAAAAAGGACAAAGATGTACATCAACAAAAACTAGACAGAGATACGCTAATCCAAAAGCGATCATGATACGTAAGCATCAAAAACTGAGAAACATTATCAACCGGTATCACCAAAAAAAAAATGAAACTACTCCTTCTGTTCATAAATAGTTATAATTTTAGATTTTGACATGGTCTCCTTTTGTTCATGAATAGTTATCATTTTAGATATTGACATGATCTTTAAAACATAACTTTCACCACTAATTTATATTATAATTTATTTATAAAACACAATAAAATTATATTATTACCAAAGTAGTTTTTGAGGTAAATCTACACATATGATTTTTCATGTATTCAATTTAAATATTAAAAGATAGTGTAAGTTAAAGTTTTAAAATTTTGATTGCATCTGTATCCAAAACAACAATTATTTGTGACTAGAGGGAATATTTCAGTGTGTGTGAGAGAGAGATTCTGTTATATAAGCAAATGTAATTGAGTCATACAAACAAATCCTCCAAATTAAGAGCTTGTTTGCAATTCCCGCATGAATATATACTTTAGTAAACTTACTAAACAAGATACAATAAATATATTTTCCAAACAAAATTAACCGATCGGTAATTAACAATGACCGCATGTTTCATGATTATTTTACATAGTTTTATTTTAAGAATTATACAAGCACTCCTCGGGAAGGAAAGTACATTCAGACATCTTCCTAGACCTACAGAAAGAAAAAAAATTAATCCATTTAGGTTTATGCAACAATAGATCACATAAGCTAATCAAAGCCAAAAAGTTCAGTCAATTGGATTGGACAACTAAACCACCAACAAATCAATCAATAGCAAGTAAATCAACCAAACTGAAAATCGTAAATCTGAGGATGCATAGTCATATATATACTCACACGCTTCAAGTAAAAGTTGATCAAGGCCTCACAAAGGTATAAATGCAATTAATGTGTTACCAAAGTAACTACCGGAGTACCACTGCTACTCGTAGCCATCGCTTACCTAATTAAGCCAATGTACCTCAGTTTAAAAAAAATCTAGCCTCCGCCCCTCGCCTATGTATTTTCAAATTTAACTTCCTTCTCCCCCACGAAAGACATGTCAGACTATACATATCCTCTGTCACGCCCGAGAAGCGCGAAAACTAGCAAAGCTCAAGCTACCACAGGAGCAACGTGGCCTACCGCAGCAGGGTGGCTTCTGCGCTACTTGATGTGGCAGTGAGCTCCTGTTGCAATCACCCGCGAGCTGCTATGCTCGATCACGCTACTGCGACGCTGACCAACTTCCACACTCTTTAGACGTAGCAGAAAACATGTCACCTATCATTTCTTTCACAATAAAAAAGGAGCAAAATAAACAATTGCATACGCGAAAACCTAAATTCACAAAATAACGATGCACTGTGCAGCCATTGAAGGTCAGAGGCACTCCCCATTTCTGTAGCTATTTGTAGCCCAACTAATAAACACTGTAGTAAGTAAGGAGCGCGTGTAACAGTGCATACTCCGGTATATAGGCCAGCTTGTTTGACTGAGAGCGAGAGAGAGAAGCCTATTACCTCATGAACAAATTGCCACGCAAGAGAACATTCTAATGACAGGTAGATCTTTCAAAGCTTGACAGCCATCACTTGGTCTGATGCAAGATGCAGCAGGAGGGAAAGAAAAAAGGAAATAGACATGTACTGGTCAAATGCATGCTTGAAGTCGAAATCATGTTTATTTAGTCTTTCGTTAATTTAACACCTTCTCTCACTGTGAAAGATGTAGTAAACCACATATATCATTACCACGTCTAAAAAGCACGAAAGCTAACCGGCGCCGCGACAGAGCATGAGAGCAAACAAGCAAGCACACACGGCTTCTTGCTGCCATGCCCGGGTACTGCAAAAAGCAACTTGCCATGGTGCTGGCAGAGCTCCTGAGGCACCGACCACCTTCTGTGCTTTTCAGGTGCAGCAAGGAGTATATATCACCTACCACCTCAGTGAAAGGGTGTAAATTTACAAATACATAAAAAGACTATTTTAGGGGAAAAAAACTTACAGAGAGCGATAAGCGATGATTTCGCTTAAGTTTTGTACTGACGCTGACGCAAACAATAAAGAAAGCCATCAGCTCCGGGCCTCCGGCCATGAGTAGGAGCCTAGGAAATCATATTTTATCTAGCTTGTGTGGTTTTTTCTTCAAATCATTTACAAATTTAATCCTCTTCCACTATAAAGAGCGACACATATCCTCCGCCATATACCAGAGACGCGTATAAGTTAACCGAAACCCCAAATGCTCAATCCACCATGAAGCAACGACTTCTCGCTCGCTTGCACACTCCTGCTCTAGCTTAACCTGCCATAGTGTCGGTTAGCTTCCACACACCCTAAGCATAGCAAAGAACAATGTCGCCTATCACGCTTTTTGGGCTAGTGAGAATAATAAATTTGCAAATGCATACTAGGTCTATATTTGAAAAAAAAATACAGCCTAAGATAATCGATATGATTCCGGAGTGTAGGACTCCTACCACACTGCTGCACTGCACACCCCCACTCCCACACTAGCTCGTCTTGTTTTCCTCAAAGATGATTGCATTACCCCTAATGATTAAATCACAGACGCTTACACATATTCCACTCACTGCTGCTGCAGGTAGCAAGCTAAGCTTAGCTTGGCTAGCCTGCAACCTGACAAGACTTCTACTTGCTAGTTGCTACCATAAAAAGCACGTTGAAGCAGAGGGCATCCTACGAATCAACCAATAAAAGCAGCTTTGCAAAGACAGAAAGAGACACAAAACAAGCAGATCAAATCAAACAAAGGAACAGCAGCAGTTGATGATCCCATTATCCACAAATGGCCATTAAACATTCAGCATTGGCAATCTGCTGCCTGCTGCTATATATTTTTGTGTATATTCCATTCAGCTATCTTCTCTCTGACAGACGCAGAGGTGGCCAAGCAAACCTAGCTACTTATGGTAGACTATCTCCAGCAATTTCTCTTCATTTCTTTTCTTATATTCATTCTCTTCTCCATATTCATTCCCTTCACTCCTATCATCTACAACAGCATCCCCTCGAAGAGTTTTGTATAGAGATTGAAGAGAGAATCCTTTTCTGAAGAGATTCTCACTCTAAACCCCTTCCGAAGGGAAGCGTGAAGAGAATTCGTTTGAGTGCTTGGGATCTATCTGCGAAGAAATTTAGAGGCTGAAGAGATACCGCTGGAGATAGTCTTAGCAGTACTAGTCCCATAAAAAGCAATGCAAAAGCGTCGGCAGAGTAGGCAGCTACCAGCAGCGGCAGCACACTCTCTTCATACCGATCGGTCGATCGCTCATTGCTGCACGCTCTGCCTCTCTTTTGATCCGTCCATCCATGACCCTCCCAAGAAGAACAGCACGTGGATTCCCCAGGAGGACGACACACACTAACATTATTACATGACTCACAACACCACATTACCAAGCTTCTTGCCAGAGCAAGAACAAGAACAAGAAAGGCCAATTAAGCCAAGTACGGAGAACATCACGCTAGATAGCTACAATTTAATCTACTTCTCGCAAGAACAAGAAGGTCAGGGAGATCAACAGCAAGAGGCAAGAAACAAGAGGATTAGTTGCACCAAATTAATTAATCAAGTATCTAGAAAAAGCCAGCTAAAACAAGTCCTGCAGCTAGCTATCATATCATCACAACACCAGGAGGAAGGCGGCTTACACATGGAGGAGGAGATCATCAGGAGGAAAATTACCAGCAAATACTAAAATCGATCGACCAAGTTGGGAAATAACCATGAAATTAAACCTAATTAGGAGGTAGTAGCAGTAGCAAGCATGAAAGAGGAATTAATTTGTAGTTGTACTGCTAGTAGCAGCCTAGCTAGGGATAGTAGCAAGAACTAGAATCGAGTAGTGCATGCGTAGCATACATAGGGAGCGCGGGGAGTGGGTGCAGCAGCAGCTTGCTTGCTCCGGCGTTCATGCCGCGGCGCCGGGCGGCGGCGGCGGCATCTGGTGGTGGTGGTGGCCGTTGCCGTCGTGGGAGGGATAGCGGCGGAGGTGGAGGCCGCTGCGGGGTGCGGCGGCTTCTTGCGCTTCTTCTCGTAGCTCACGCCGCGGGCGCGGGCCTGGTGCTCGCGAACCTCGCGAAGGTAGAGGCGAACGGCGCGGGCGCCGAAGGGGTTGTTCTCCGGGCGGCCGCCGTTCTCCTCGTAGGCGGCGCGGAGGCGGCCGACGAGCGCGTCGAGGCTGCCCCAGGCCTGACGCAGCGGGCAGGGGCAGGGCGCGGGCGGTGCTGGGTGACCGAAGAAGGGGCACGCCGGCGTGTGCACCTTGGTCTTGCCAAACTGGTCGAGGTAGCGCAGGAACTCCAGCACGTGCGCGCCGCTGCACCGCGCCAGCGACAACGGCGGCCGGTGGTTCCGCAGGTACTGCCCGAACGTGTTCCAGTCCCGCCGCTTCTGCGACTCGTACCTGCTCGGCGATGCCACCGCCGCCCCGGCGACACCGCCGCCGCCGCCGACGCCCCGCCAACCCGCCGCCCCCGCTGTTGTCCGAGTGCGGACTGTCTGGGTGCGGCACCAAGTCCATCTGAACAACCAACCAAACCAAGAAACCAATAGACCCAGCTGATCAGTAAGCAGCAAACTCGCGCGAGAAGCAGCAGCGCAGAAGAAGAGATCTATTTGGGAGTTTGCGCGCGCGCTGGCTTCTTGGGGAGCCGTGGCGCGGTGGTCCTGAGTGAGAGAGAGAGTGGCATGGTGCAGGTGCAGGCATACTATAAATAGTGCTCCACCCTATACTCCAGATGAGATGTAAAAGAACGGAACAAGCTACTCACTTGCTTCACCTCACTTGTCTCTGCAGGGAAGAACAACAGGAGGTAGCCAGATTGGAATCTTGCCCCCAAGATCACACAAGATCAACCACTCACTGGCTCAAGAACCAAGACACTCAGGCAGGCTGGTGATATACGGCCGTGAGCTGCAGCTACATGCTGAGTCGTGCGATGATCTTGTGACAAAGCTATAAGAGAACAGGAGAGAACGAGCGAGGGGAGAGATGGCCCTGGGCTAATAGGGAGGGAGAGGGGGGCAGAACTGCAGAAGCAAGCTTGGATTTGGAGTGAGGTCAGAGTATTAATTGGGGGCCTAGCTAGCTGCTAGCTTCAAGGGGAGGGGTTGTGCAGCTGGTGAATGGAGAGGGGAGGAGACAGTGGGAGATAAAAGGTGATGTGAAAGCAAAGGGCAGGAAAAGTTCGAGAGGGCGCCACGACTCCACCCTCACAGTTGTCTTACTTTAGTTTCTCCCGCTATATATATACATATGTACATAAATACATAATATACATACATATATGAAGTCTTTTTTCTACTCTCGAGAGTAATTACTCCCTATAACGTATCTCACAACGTATAGAGTATTTCGTGCGATAAAGGGTATATACGCGTAGTATACAAGTATATAATATCATCTCGGTGGTATGTACATTTTTTCAGATATAGTATGTACATTTTTTCAGAGGTGGTATGCATATTTTTGGACATACTTCTTTTTATGTGTGTATATGAAAGTATTTGTAAAATACGCTAAAAATTATAGACTCCCTTATAATTTTTTCATGTGGCTCGTATTGGAGTATATTATAATTAGTGTATGAGTATACCCAAAGTGATAAAGAAGTATTTGAAGTTCGTTTAGGTGGTATTTCATATATATATATATATATATATATATATATATATATATATATATATAAAAATTTGTCAACTGTTTTTTTTCTTTTATTTCAGTCACTTTGCTGTCCATCCGATCTGCATTTAGATAGGTGATTTGATTCATTTATTTTCTATTAGAGTTTACCAATTCTATATTTTTGTCTAGCTCAAAAAAATTATTTTCATTTTTCTCTATGATTCATTTATTTTCTATTAGGTTCATCAATCCCATTTTCTTTGTCTAGTTTAGAAAAATTATTTTTCATTTTTCTCTGTGATTCATTTATTTTCTATTAGGGTTCACCAAAAAATTGACTGATTTACCAAAAAGAAAACAGTCAAATGTTAAGTGTGTGTGTATATATATATATGTATCCTATTATGTATGTGCGAGTAGAATATGACATTCTACACGCTACTAGTTTGACCGATCTATAATGCGACCAGACAGAACAACTGCATGACTAATTAGCACTACGAAATTCGCGACCGAGCCGAGCGTAACACGGACAAGAACAAGTTTTGAAAATTTTGGACGATTAAGCAACCAGAATTAATTTGCATGCATGTATATAACCGAGAGATACAAAGACGTATACACCAGCATGCGTTGCTTGCATTTCCTAGTTATACATGAATTTGATTTTTATCTATTTTGGTTATAATTTTTTATTCATATTTCCGATTCATGAACGAATGTCACCATTAGATTACTGATAACGAGAGGAACAACATGATATAAATTTCACTAATAAACGTCACATAAATCAAAATTTACGCATAATTTTTTATTCGTATTTCCGATTCATGAACGAATGTCACCATTAGATTACTGATAACGAGAGGAACAACATGATATAAGTTTCACTAATAAACGTCACATAAATCAAAATTTACGCATAATTTTTTATTTGTATTTCCGATTCACGAACGAATTTCACCATTAAATTAATGATGATGAAAGAAACAATGTGATATAAGTCTCACTAATAAACATCACATAAATCAAATTTTACTGCTAAATGAACATCAATTTACTACTATATCATAATAAAATTTATATAGAAATTAGTAAGTTATATATATATATATGTAGTAAAATATGTTATTAGCTAATAAAATTATTGTTTATTAGCGAGACTTATATCATTATGTTGCTGTCATCATTAGTAAGCTAGTGGTAAAAAGCGTTCTTGCATCGGAGCTATCAATAAAAAGTTATGGCTAAATTAAAGAAAAAACATATTCATATTCAAACAAGGAACATATTAGAAGTGATGCATGACCGACTAGTTAAAATGTCATGTATAATATGTTTTGTAGTTTGTATATGAATATGTGCATTCTTTGATTTGATCATAACTTTTTATTGACAGCTCCGTTGCGCGAACAGTTTTCACCAGTAGCTTACTGACGATACGAGCAACATAACGATATAAGTCTCGTTACTAAACGCTGCATGAATGAGTTTTTACTGCTATTTTACCGAATGTATCGTAAAATTTTACTACTGCATAGGCTGTTGTATGATAGTAAAATCTATGTAGAAATATTGTAATTTATAAATATAGATGTAATAAAATCTGTTCCTAGCAAGCAAAATTACTATTTATTAGCGAGAATTACATCATTATGTTGTTGTCGTCGTTAGTAAGCTAGTAGTAAAAAGCGTTCGTGTATCGAAGCTGTCAATAAAAAATTGTGGCCAAATCAAAGAAAAAACATATTCATGTTCAAAGAAGGAAACACATTACGTCAACCGACTAATTAAAATATCTTCTGTAATGTGTTTTCTAGTTTGTACATGATTTTGTGTGGTCTTTGATTTAGTCATAACTTTTTATTGACAGCTTCGATGTACGAACGATTTTCACCAATAGCTTACTGATGACAAGAGCAACATAATAATATAAGTCTCGCTAATAAATGCTGCACGAATAAGTTTTTACTATCATTTTACCGAATGTATTATAACATTTTACAACTGCACAAACTGCTAAATCTCTAGTATGGTAGTAAAATCTATGTATACCGATATTAACATCCATGTATACGGATAGTGAAATCTGATTTATGCGACGAGACTTATATCAATGTGTTGCTCTCTTCGTCAGTATG
Source organism: Guadua angustifolia (assembly GCA_036346375.1). Taxonomy (NCBI): domain Eukaryota; kingdom Viridiplantae; phylum Streptophyta; class Magnoliopsida; order Poales; family Poaceae; genus Guadua; species Guadua angustifolia. The sequence goes on from CM070519.1 coordinate 29,369,492, forward strand.
CTACTGGTGAAAACCGTTTGTGAAGCAAAGCCACCGATGAAAAAATTATGGCTAAATCAAATAAAAAACATATTCATGAACAAATTATCAAACACATTTATTAGTTGGCGTACGTATACATAATCTACTATCGATTTGCATTCACAATAAGCGGTTGCGTTCACATTAGCTAGTTCAGTAACACAGAGTTACAGCTCATGCGTAGAATAGCCTAATCAGCGCTCAAACGCAGATTAGCACTACTGTGTGTATATATATGTATACATATACATACATACATATATATGTGTGTGCGCTATTCTTTAGCTCTATATAGTCCGATCGAACCGTGTCGGGCTTAATTAGCAAGACAAAATTAACATATAACATCGTAACTATATGTTGCTGACATAGTAATATTGATTCAATACATTACATCAGTTACATGGTCAAACCAATTAGTTAATACATTTTGTAGTTTGCACATGAATATGTTTTCTCTTTGTTTTAGCCATATCTTTTTATTTGTAGCTTCAATTTGTAAATGGTTTTTACTAATAACTTACTTATAATGAGAGAAACATAATGATATAAATCTCACTATTAAATAGTAATTTTGCTGATTGGTAATAGAAATTACTATATCTACAACAGGAAGTTACTACAAATACAATTAGAAATTACTACTATACAGTATAATAGTTAAATCCAATTACTGGTCCTACGCAGAGCAGTCATTTTGACAGTAAAATTTCATGAAAATTATATGTACTAGTTTTGAAAAAATTCACAAAAAATTACCATTTGTAGGAAATGTGAGCTTCCATAGTTCTATAAAATTTGAATACCAAATTTAGTCGCATTTTAAAGATATGAAATTGACAAACGTTAATCGGTAATGAATAGCAAATTTGTCATTTTCATATCTTTCAACTGTGACTGATTTTGGCATTTAAAATTTACAGAGATATAGAAGCTCATATCCCCTACCTATGGTAATTTTTTTAGAATTTTTACATATAGTTTTTGCTGACTATTACTGGCAAATAACTAAAAAAATTATATGCACATGTTCTGAAAAATTATCAAAAAAATACCATACATAGGAAAGCCCTGTAAAATTTAAATTCAAAACTCAGTCGTATTTGGAAGATATGAAATTGACAATTGACTGATTTTTATAGGATTTTTCTAATTATATTGTATGAAATTTCTAGTTGTAAATGTGGTAACTTCATGTTATAAAAATTAGTATTTGCTTTTACCGGTCAGCAAAATTACTGTTTAATAGTGATACTTATATTATTTAATTCCTCTCGTCATTAGTAAGCTACTAGTAGAAACCATTTGTAAATCTGAGTTACCAATAAAAAGTTATAACTAAAATAAAGAAGACATATTCATGTATAAACTATAATACATATTAACTAGTTGTATTGACCATCGCATTAACTGGTAACAGATTTGGTAGTAATTGTATCTGTTATTTTACAGTAAAATGTATTCATGATTTACTACTTCATTGCTAGCAATCAGTATGGTGTGTTTCTTCGCCGACCAGGGCGCAAAATAGATATTCTACGTTTTAGAGTAGAATAGCGCTACCGTATGTGTATATATATATAATAATAGGGCATTATATTTTTTCATTATATATTTGGATAATGTTTTTTACTCTAGTATATGACATTAAATGATATTGAAAATAGCTAAATAGAGGTGTGTAGAAGAAAAAATAGTTAAAAAATCACATCAAAGTTATAGAATAACATATATTTATAAACAAAATTTGGTTTCTACGTGAAATCGATATCATAATTTTGTGTTGGGGTTGGTTCCGGGAAATGTCGCGTTTCAGCTGAAATTAAAGGTTCGATTGCGGTTTCTGGTTACTTTTGGCACGCCTATGATTACGTGTGTGGCGGTGTACCTGAGTGTCGTGCGTGGAAGCAACCGCTTATAGTTAGTGCATTTCTTGGCACTTAAACACGTGGACTGGTGTTTATACTGCGTTGACTTGTTCGCATTTCCCTCTCCCCGCCTATAGGGCACTGCATATGGTCCGATAAATATTTTTTTAAAATACGGTAATAAAAATGTGGTACTAAATATATTAAATAGAATTTCAGTTCGATATCAGTAAATACCGCAATATTTTGGTTTGATATCGGTAAATACCATATTTACCAAACTAGCATGAATTATTCTTTTTTATTTGTCTGTTTTGGATATCGATACGGTTTCTAATACAGACATTTGATCATTACTCTATCTAATTGTACATTAGTAAAAATTATTACACATATTTGACCATTACTTTAACAAATCTAGTGATATTATTTCCATGTGAAACCATACTTTATACACATTTAACCATTACTTTATCTAATTATATATGTATTTTTTATTTTGGTATTCGGTTTACTCAAGGTACCCAAAAGCCGTATTTCAAAAATCAAATTTTTACCATACCACACTAAATACCGTATACTGGTCAAACCAAGTTGATCGGTTCAATTTAGTTTTTTGGCATTGTTTTTTTGTTCAGTAAAACCGTGCACAACCCTACCCGCCTAGACCTCTCAGTTGGCTCTTTCTCCATCTAGTCGGTGCTTGCTACAAACTGTTTATCGGTTGTCTCGACCCGAGCAACGCCTCACACATCTAGAAGAATACTAGCAAGGTTTTTGCCGGTCATCGTCACTATCTTTGGGGAGTCTCTTGCACAATTTTTATTTATCCTTTCGAATAAAGTTGTAAATCTAGCCTTCTCGATAGCAAAAGCTATCATGCTCTCTTACCTCACCAAGTGGTCAGTACTACAAACACTTTCCTAACTTTTCTTATTTGTTGCGACCAACATTGTTATCGTCGTCCCAACTACCTATCAAACTAGGAAAGGGCGATAAACAATATATGTCACTTAGGGTGTGTTTGGTTGCTTGCATCAAGTAATACATGTATGAGATGGTTCAAGAAAAATATCATTCATATGTTTGGTTGCTTGAATGGAACCATCCCGTCCTGAACAGTGTGATACAAATTTAAGAAATATTCTCTACAGATACTGAACCATTCCATTTACTCAAAACAATAGAACCAAATGATACAGAACCATCCCATTTCATTAAACCTTATCACACCAACCAAACACACCCTTAAGACCACATAAGCGATTTTACGATCAGCTGGGCACCGGCCAACTCCCTTACGATCTCTTGCGAGATTTCTTTCGGGTGTGACTAAGCTATTGCATGCTCTTTTCGCTTTAGTACGGTTGGACCTTTATGTAATTTTCATGCTTTCGCTGGACTTCACTGTATTGGGACAAAACACTGTGTTCTCAACTTAATATAAATCAGGGTGATTTCCTTAAAAAACGCGTCGACTTGTACAAACGTTATTTCTCCTACTGCCTTACTGCCTGCACGATCCCAAGTCGCCTATTGCCACATGCCTACATCGACTAGCTATCTCCTCCGAGTCTCCGACCACCGTTTCGGCCATTGGTAGATTACCAGATTCTACGTACGGTCGAAGACGGGGGAAACGAAAGAAATCATTGTACAAACAAATCTTGAAACAATGCAACTGCTAGAAATGCGCTACAGTTCAAACTAACAAACTTGTGCAGGACTACGATCCAGCAGCCACACACCTTTGAGAACTTGTTACCTATATATGTACTCAAAATGCACACAAGAAGTAGTATGTCTCCAATGCATATTCAACGCATCTCCGGTATACACCCGATCTAAGGTAGAGTACAGGTTTGAAATGTAGCATTTGAGTCCTAGATTGCTCCTAGCAGTGCAGGTTTCCTGTTCGACGAAAAGTTTCAGGACGCAACAAGCCCCACAGAGCACTGTTTGCTCCCCTCGGAAATTATTTTTTTGGTTCAGTCTAGCGCTTTGACTGTGTAAGACAATGGCTACTGCTAGATTTATGGCTTTATACGCTTGCCCTTGACCAATCTTGAACAACTTGTACGCAAGCAGGAGATGTGCTATGCTGCAACAGTAGAGTTCTGCGAGGATCGTTCTGCATCGATATATAGCTAGGTGCTCTAATTATGATATGCGCGCCACTGTCCAGCTCTAAAAATCCTGTACTAGGTTTAAGCTTTCTGGATTATTATTTAAGGTTCTAAGTCTTTAATTAGCTTAGAGAACGACTGTGATACAGTCAAATTTTTTAAGGCAGGTTGCATGTAGCTTTCACCGCCTTCAGATTGCCTCAAGATTCGTATAAGTTAGGCTACAGGGTTTACCTGGTTTCCAATTCAACCTAGAACCCAGCGGAAATCCCCACGGCGAGGTGGCAACGACGACACGGTGGGCGGTGCCAGTGGTACGGTCGGCATGGGAAGGAGTCAGTTGGTGTCCATGCGGACCATGCCAGTGCTAGCAGCGATACAGGCGGAAGGACGTCAACAACATTGAACAGGAGGCAGGAAGGAGGCCGCATGGAAGGGAGGGGAGGGCAGGGCAGCGGCTAGGGTTCACCTCTAGTAGCTAGCCTACAGAGATAGCATGTGGCGGCAGGAAAGATGGTGGCCAACGACTGGTCGGAGAGGAAGGAGACAAGGGAGTCACAACAGAAAAGTGAGAGAGATGGAGAAAATAAAGAAGCTTGGAAACTTTTTCTAGTTTTAATTAGAGAGGCAACTGTGTATAGCTATTTACCCTAGCTATTACCTTATTAATATCTCTCTCACAACATGTTTCGGATGGATAAAATTCTTTGAAAGGGCATACCCTTCAGATGCAGTAGTTCCTCATTGTATGGAATATTCAACAATGATTAAGCGCTGAACACACGTGATATCGATCCAAGAAATCCTTACAAATTGACCGTTCCTTCCCTTTATAATGTACCGGGTTATCGGCTGTTACTTACACGCGTTTCTTTTGGATGACTGACTTTTTTTTTTTTGAAACTTGTTTTGGATGACTGACTTGACTTGCAACCTGACCTGACCTGACCTGATATAACCCCAGTTCCAAAAACACGATACTACGCACCCCAACCCCACTTGGTTAATTTGCTCGTCAAACTTGCTGAATATATAGGTCACCATCAATTGTCACAATTAATGCTTAGTTGTGGCGTATTGCATGGTCTGGATCCATTTATTCTACATATGCATCTGTATGCATTTGATAAAATGTACTGGTGTGTGCTATCTTGTACTTGTGTGTGGAAACTAAGATGGTTAGAGACGATTTGCAAAGGTTCCTTTCTGAAATGGCTGAAATATTGCATCTCAGCTCCACCCATCGTACCACATCGTGGTTTTGCCTCGGTGTCTCCACTGCCTCTACTCCACCCCGTTGTGGCCACGCGGCCTCGGCGCCTCTGCCACCTCTCACTGTGGTCGTCGTGCGTCTACGCCTCGACCCATCGGTCGAATCATGTACATATGAAGGCCTTCTTCGATGGGGACAAGCACACGACGGTGGGCCAGAGGAAGACCCTCGTGATCCCGAAGAGATTGGTGATGAAGCTGGCGAAGAGGAACACGCTGGCGAACTCGATGCCTCAAGGTATGAGGGAGAAGCCTAGCATAAAGGTCACCGACTCGCAGAGCATGAACGCCATGAATGCAATTAGTAGTATGGATGCCACCCCCACTGTCGACTCCTTAGAAAAACGGGTAAGAGAGGAGAGAGTTGAGAGAGATTAAGAGACGGTGCAAGAAGCAACTCTTTCTCGCTCGTCTCTCTCAATCTCTCTTGCCTATTTTCCTCACTATCTTTCTCACCCATTGCCTCTCTCTCGCCCGTATTCAACACATTCTCTTCGCTCTCTATAATTGTTTAAGAATAAATGAATTTTAGTTCTTTTTCTTATAATATTTATATCCATTACCTCAACTTCATATATCTCCGACTTCTTTCCTCTCTTCGCAACAGTGCAAATAGACCGGATCTGACCCAACACGGCATAGACCGCGAAATGGGCTATGTTTGGGCTTCGGCGAAATCGACCCATATCGTGGTTCGGTATAGTTTAAACACGAAACACAATAGATCCATACTAGACCGGTCTGATATGGCATGACGCCCACCTCTGATCAGGTAAGACAAATTTTGCCAAAATTTTGAAACAAATAACCTTGAGCAAAGCCGAGGGAATATTTCCAACTAATATTTTTCTCCCAGTTGGCGTGTCTCGTGTATTTAGCTTCACTCTGCATATATGCTCTCTTCTCGAGGACAAGGAGTTGAATAATACTCCTACTATGAGCAGCACTACACTCGTACTGCCATGAAATTGTCCTGCTTAATTAAATTAATCCAGTATTAGACAAGAAAGTAGTACTTAAATAGAGATGTCAGAAGCATAACAATGTCCTTAAACAAGTACTTTAAGTAAAGCAGTACGCTCTCAATTTATTTATTTATTTATTTTTTGTGAATTTCAAGTTCCAATGCTAACTAGTTATAGCTAAGCTTCCCTGACTCTCTAAGATTTGTTATGGACTGTACAAATTGTTCTATGGATGCATACGAAGACAAGTCAAGGTCTGAAATATTTAGGTTTTTGTGCATGCTATTTGTTTATATGTTTACATTCATTCACTCTGATGTGTACGTGTTCTTTTTGCCTTTTTCTCTGCATGATATAAGCAATATTATATAATTGTGTCCTTTTTAGGAGATAGTAACTCTCTTAAGTCTTAATCATTTGGTTACAAAAAATTAACTTTCTTAATCATGGATATAAGCAAGGAAATATTATCTCATGGATATAAGCAAGGAAATATTATCTTTCTTTTATGATGGAGATGTGAAAAAATATTTAATTTCTTTTGGAAGTGCGCAAGCAAATATTTTCAAATATACTCCATGAGAAGCACTTGCTTTCCCCCAGCTCATTTACACAAGGGCCATTTCAATATACGTAAGTACTTATAACATTTTATTCTTCGAATATTGTGATAGCTCAATGGTTAAGATTATTCTTAACAATGGCAGACTTACCTCAACCACCTCACTGCTCTGTTTAACACCAAAATCTACTACTACATATATGACTATCAGTACCGGTTGGCAACAGCTATTAGTACCAGTTTTTAACCGTCTGAGCATCCGGATCCTGAACATCGATAACATCGTTCCACTCCGCTGATAGGACTAGAAATGTTTCAAATTATGTCGAGGGTGTATGGGAGAAGCGGAACTCGAACCCGCAACCTCGTAACTCCAACCTCATCCTTCTAACCAACCCACCCACCATCTCGTACTGATATGCATAGAATATGCATTCGTTTTGAACTTTCCTCAAACGAGGCAAGATTCTGAACCTAAGATCTAAGCCCACGCGATACGACGATCCTGAGCCAATGAATCGGTACTGAAACCCTCATCAGTACGGGTTCAAATCTAACTAGGACTGATGAGCCGATATAGAAGATCTAATCTGTACTAGTGATCGGCTAGAAATAAACGGCAAATTTTGGGCCAGGATTTATATAGGGAATATATAGATCGATGTAGATCGAGCTGTTGGTAAAAAGGAAGTGTTGAGCTGGCTCCACATCCACGTGGGCTTGATGGGGACTTTCGACAGATTTTTCCTCACCGGAGGGGCCCTATCTTTCTTTTCCAAATCATCGTCCACACGTAATAGCCAAACCAAGTGCAATGAACATACCACAATTCAACTATAAACTCTTCTTCGTGTATTAAATACAGGTCCCAAGGTTTGTGCATGAAATGCGTATGAACAATCATTGTACAACCACTGACAATGTGCCTCTAAAGAATTGCCTGTCAATGGGTCTATATATCAATGAGATAATGATATGTTTTCCGTACTCTCTTTTTAAGTACTTATGTTCATATACATATTTCATGTCTGTTCTGGCTTATTGACAGCATGGGTGCAGAGAGTCATCATACAAGTATGGGGTTGGGAGTTTAGCGTAGTATGCCACTATACTGTGTATAGAGGTTGAGAAGGACTAGGGTCTCCATCCTGTGGACCGAATTAATGCTGATGAAATGGCGGGCATGGTGCTATAAACTTGTCTCTTTTAGACATGGGTCGGGCATGGTGCTATAAACTTGTCTCTTTTAGACATGGGTGTTAAGATTATCTCCAGCGGCATCCCTTCAATCTCCAAATCCTGCAGATGATTTCAAGATTCCACGAATTCCTTCACCTTTCCTTCGGAACTACTCTAAATTACATGTCAATTGAAAGCATTATTTAGAAGGATTAATCATTTATATGCCATTGAATTTTGGAAAATTCAAAAATGTGTTATTACCATGTGGGGCAAGGGCCCACGTGTCAATGAGACAATAAGTGGTATATAAAGGATGGGACAAACTTTTAGTGACATATAAGAAATTCATTGTATTTAGAAAGGTACGAATTCTGTGGCAATTTTGTAGGGGGCATTTTATCTTATTATACTACGTTCAGATAGACGAATAGGCGAACCATCGTTTATTAATTTGCTATATCTGTGTTGGTCGCTTTCTTGAGACGAGGCTAGAGAGCTAGACATGGCGGAATGACTTTTGCAATGGATTGATGTATATTTCTAAAAAGCTTATTGCATTTACAAATATGTACTGCCTAAAGGCAAGGATATGTTTGGGGTATCTTCAATTATTGATACGACACAGAAAAACTGTAAAATATACATGTAAAATTGCATTTTTGCAGGATCTGATATTTGTTGGAAGAAGTAGAAACAGCAATCTGAGCACAAATAGAACACCATAACTGGCATAAACTCTTGACGGTATGCATTAATTTACAAGCATTCCCTTCTAATTTACGATGCCACAACATTGCTCTACAACTTCTATTCCGGAACAAATGCTCACTAATTTTCTTTTGGCTCTTCGAGATGGTACACGCATGGTTGGCCACGTGTTCATCCTGTTTATTTCTGCAAAAAAAAAGTTTTTTTAGAAAAACTTACTCCATAAAATAACACCAACATACCACAAACCAAGAATGCATTTCAATTTTTTTTTCCTATCATCCCATTTTAACAGTTTGTGTTCTCCTTCATGTGATAGCTTCTGCTTTCGTGTGTCGACCAGCACTGCGCCCTGTTCGATGGTTCCAAGTGGACCAGGATACCACCACAACGGTAGCTAGCTTCAAACGCATATGACAAGTTGGAAAAGGCGATGCAAATGTGTTTGCAGTGTGCATGGAATTTGCTCGGTTTTAGCGTGAGCTCCTCGGTTTAGTGCTTTTCAGGTGTTGTTTAATGTTAATGCGAGTACTTGTGACGCTAGTGATTATGCTGAAACGAACAAGCAAAACAAACACCGGCCATGCAAGAATCTTGTTCTGGGTAATCAGAAAATGGCCTCGAACATAGCACTGGGAGATGCGGTGGTACGAAGCAGCAGCATTCAAAAACCGCCACTGGGGAAGAAGTGTTGCCGGATGCATGCTACTGGGAGTAGCTGAGAGTTGTGGCACCAGTTTTCACCGTGTCATTCTCGTATCAAATTAGGCTGTAATTTATTAGTGCTAAACATTGCTGAGATGATACTAATCGTATGAGCTTAACACATTGTTAACTGTTCGTCCTTTCAGCAACAGAAGTTAAAGGGAGGTATCAAGTGCAAACCCGAATTTGGGTATGAGTAACTTGATAACTCATCGCACGCTAGCGGTTAGATGAGATTTGGAAGTGGATCAGATGTGGCAGTAAGGTCCATGACTCGGGATATATATTTTGTCACATCCCATACAGCTTTCTTTGTACGAGCGACGAAACACACCCTGTAGAGTGTAGACTCCATGAGAACCTATGGTCCATGGTAATCTAGAACTCATGAACAAAAGGTAAATGTTTAGTTGTATTATCTTGCCGGAAAATAAACGCACTACTCCGCAAGCAGATTGAGACCTCAACGAAACTTGATGGAAAAAAGGGGAGAAATCTTAGCTGGAACTCACTGAAGCTAGTTTTTCAACAATGCCAGGCTTCACATGATCAATTGTTTTCTTAGCAGTCTCTCTCATGTATAGTGATTTCAGCTCCGAATCATTGGATAACGATATCTACTCTGCAGCTGTGAATATTTTCTAGATCTGAACAAGATTTCAAAGATGCAAGGAGGGGTCACTTAGAAATTTGCAGCTTTGGGGGTTCCGCGGCAGAATAGGCAGGCGTCAGTTATCAAGCATGCCCCTTCCAGAAGATGGGTGAGTGGCAATGTATGAAGGCAGCAAAACCAGGGGTAGTCCGGCACAAATTGCTATCGGTAGTACGAAGCCAAGATGCAAAGCAAAACAGATGAAGCTGTAGTCACAATCAACTCCTGGAATGAGATACCCACCAATTAGTTTTACTGTTCCTGAAAACAGCACATGATAGTAGAGAACATCGATGAAATTCATTTGCATTACTTCAATACACGTGTTCCACCAGAAAAGCACCATCCACTTATTCCAGTGACCTTTATACCTAATTTGCCAGTTTGTACTTCTAGAACTACCCAAAATTGTCCAAAAAGGAATTGCCATGAGTGTGGGAATTAAGCAAAAAAGGCAGATTGGTTCATCTATACGATATGATACTAAATGTAGTTTTGAATGCCGAGAACCAATATTGGCAAGTATATCCTAATCTATCATAAAAACATCCCAGGCAACAACAGATATCTGTTGTCATGCATACCATACCTGGAAATTATAAACAACAGATGGAATATACTGCCCAAGAAACTGAGAGAAATTGGCCAGTCCAGTGTAGCCCTGAAAAAATCAGGATTCGAGGATGTCACACTGAGCAGCAGTTAACATAACTAGAGACAGGACACAGGAAGATAAACTAATACAAAGCATCTGGATATCATTATATTTCAACAGTACACTAACCAGGGATGCAGCAAGTATTGATCCAAGTACCAAACCCAAACTACGGAGCACTCGCTTTGCCATCTGTATACCCCGATCTTCAACCTCACCATACTCCTGCCACAATCATCAAATTTGGATATATTTTGAATCACTTGGCATACAAATAATAACTCTGGGGTGGTAGCAGAGTTAAGATGAAGAAAAAATGGTCCAAATTCCAATCTGTGGGTAGCATCTCCTTGTACAGAACATCTAGGACATCATTTGGTTGAACTTTTTGCATGACTATTCATTCTGTTTAGAAATATGTGCATTCTTCCCTACTAAATGAAATCATAGCAAACTCAAAAGGATGTACTTATGTAATACTTTCCCCAATCAAGGGGGTGCCACTTCCTCTTTCTAGACATCAGTTATGCATCTTCCATCAAGTCAAACTGCAAAGCTAGAAAACTAGTGACCTCGTAATCTGAGCACTTTCATAGAAGACAATACATACCTTCTTGTAACTTTGTATTGTTACACAAAATATATAAATGAATATCATATCAAGTATGTACTATTGTACTTCCCAGCACTGTCATTAAAAAGAGAGTACATCCCACTTAAATCCCATGTTTCCCCAGTTTATTTTTGTTCTCATTGCATTTGAACTACCATAAACTTTACAAAACTACAAAAGCAAAAACGAATAGAACTTTTTCTGTTACTGCAAATGTTCCATAGAAGAACATAGTAAGTAAAAAGGTATGGCAAGATTAAATTAGCAAAACCTCCTTGAAAGAGCCTCACATTGTATACAGGAGTTACTGCTGGCTCAGTAGCCTTCAGTTTCTCAAGTATTCGGTAGAAATAAGCAAAACACAAAAACTGCAAGGGTCTCCAGTCTGCATGGCGCATGGTAGATATACACATGATCTGCAAGAAAGATACAAATAGGCTTAAATGAAATCGGTTTTTTTGGTGCATTTTCTGTTTTCATGAATATCATTAAGTGCAACACGATAAACATCCATGCTAATTGGTTTGTTTGTACATCAACTTTGACAAGCTACAAATGCATAAAACATTGCTAAGACAGCTAAGTTACTCAACAGCAATGCTTAAATTTGAATAACTTTCCATTATGTCGTTTTAAAGTTAATCTTTTGTGCATATGACAATGTGGAGCACAGTTGAGAGAAACAGTATCGTAGCTGCGACTGAGGTTCATAAACTTTATGTTCGATCAAAAACCATTATTAACAGATGAATATGGACTCGTTGGGACTTGGGAATTTGGGATATTGTAGAAAAGTATCTTACAAATGATGCTGATATTGCCATATTAATGTGCAGGTCCTTTGCAGTGGATCTTGAGTATCTGCAGGATAATGAATAAAATGATAAAGTATCAAGAGCATTAACCAAAATGAACCAATGGATGACATGATGGCGTTTGCAATGAACCAATGTACAAAGACTTCAATATTTAACAGTAATATGTGAATAATCAAAAGTTATCCCATAGTAAAGTCAAGTCAAAATAAGGGTTTGTTGATGGGCATCGAGTAAGTATTATTTGCGAATTGCATGAAGTATGTTTGCATTCATTGCGAATCAAAATGTACACAAAACATGCTGTACAAACATATGGAAGAAGTGTTTGGTTACATTAAATATAAAATGAAATTACCTAGGCTCCCAAGGAACTGTCGGTTGATGATCAGCATATTTGATGTCCTTTGACACCTGACATTCAGAAAGAGGACTGAACAATTAGAAAGAAAACATCAAAATAAAGAATGAAGATGAGCCTCATCTCAAGGTTAGCCAAAGGTCATAATGAATTTTAAGAACTCTTAAACTTAGCAACCAGCGTATATCTCCAACCAATCTCACCTAGTACAAATTCAAATGGAAGATAATTCATAGTCCTTAACAAAGTGACCATACAAATTCAATACAACAACAGGAAATGGCATGCTTGATTATATACCTATGTGGCATTTTCAAACCATCTGACTCATTAGTAATTACCAGCATGTGTTTATTTTAGCTTATAGTAGCTTATCAAGGAGTAACAATATGTTAGTTACGGGCAAACATCGAGTGATTCGGATTCCAGGCCACCATAGAGAGAGGACCAGCAGTTTGCTGGTTACAGCCCTTCTTTCATTGTACATGTAGGGCATCTCATCTCTAAGCATAAGCGAATACATAAACCAACTGCATGAGGCTGTACAGCACTACCATGAGCAGCAGAGCATAAACATAGGCACTTACACACAAATGCACAACCGGTGGATGAAAAACATAAATTTCCTTATGTAACAAGGAAAATACCATATAAAACTAACCTGGATTGACCCATATGCAACCCCTTTCTTCCGGTTCTGCAGCTGCTCCATCATGACCGTATCGTACGCCCTATCTAACTGAAATCCAAAAATACTCCATCACTCATCCATCCATTAGCACGACCACATCAACCAATACAAGAGCCAAATCCATAATCCGCAAGGCCCAAAACTACCTTCACCAAGTACTCGGCATCACCGCTGCTCTCGGCATCCTTTCGCCTCCTCTTGTAGGCCATCTTCACCTTGTCAAACCCATCAAGTGGACTGATACCCAAAATCTAACAACAGGAACCATCCATCACAACAAGACCGGCAAACATAGGCAATGAATGGATAAACAAAGAAGGCTGATCATACACATGAACATAACTATTCCACATCCCAATTCTACCTCGTATGGATTGTCGTTCTCCCCAGCGCTGAACTGCGGGCTCCCCGCAGCTGATGCCGCCGCAACAACACAACCATGGCGCTTCGCAGGGACAGCACAGAACCTTTTGGTCATAGTAATTTAGCGTAAATTAACCACTGCAAAAATTGAAAGGAAAAGAAACCCGATCGATAGATAACAAAGTGCGACAAGATAAGAACTTTATCACAATGGAATCACCCAACGCACCTCTAATCGACCAAGACTACGATTTGTCGAGCACAGAGTTAATTAATGTAGGTGTAATTACCTCACGGAGCGCGCGACGATCGGGGCGACGCGGGGAGGCAAGAAGATGGAGCGCGGAAAGGAAAAGAAAGAGTTGGAGGACGCGAGATTCCGGCGCACGAAGAGGAATAGCTCGGCAGAGTTAGCCGGCGCAGCCGTCGCCGCCATTGGAAGGGTAGATGGTTGCGACGGGCAAAGGCTAGCGGCGGAAGCGGAGGCGACGACTCGACGAGGTGTCGGCAAGCCATGGGAGGGTGGTGGTGAGCTCAATCTGCGGCGTTGGGAAACCGGAAAAGGAACGCGGAGTTGGTGGGCCGTAGGGCGACCACGAGTAATTCGGCCTGATTGGGCTTTATGTGGGCCTGTTCTGCCGGGATTTTCTGGGTTTGGGCTTATAACTTGCGGGCTCCTCTACAAGTGTGATTTTGTTTAGGAAGAAAAATGCCCTTTTTGCATGTGGAGAGTGTGAGAGTTTTTCTTGCATTTGTCATTGTGTCCTTTGATTCGGACTAGATCAATGCCCGTGCGTTGCTACGAAAAATAAAATTGGTAACAAAACATAAAGGTCAAGCAATAAAAGAAAATTGTGCTACAAGATTAAATATCTATTTCTCCTAATTACAAAAGTTTTTATGGTTTTTTCTCCGGTATAAATTAAAATCAAATATATTGTACGTAGCAATATATATTACCAATCTCAAAAATCAATCAATCATTTTTATCCCTTTTTGCAATTTATATTACCAGCTCGCGTTCCTCTTCCTCTCACTATGCCCGCAGCGCATGCTCCTCGGCATCGTCGACCTCGTCTTTCTCATCGCCTCGCTCGTCCTCATCATCCACTGCTTTCTTAGGGGCGACACGTGGGCTTCCCCCGAGCACGAGGCGCTGCTGCCGAAGCCACCACCATTCTAGACCACTGGCCGCTACGCAGTCGCACTCGGTGCGTCCGCCGTCCTCCTCGCGCTCGCGTTCTTCCTCCTGCCGAGCACGCCATGGCGCGCTGTGGAATCCGCCTTCCTCGCCACCCACTTCGTCGTGCACGCCATGACCGCGTGGTCAGTCGCCTCGGAGAAAGGGGCCACCGCCATCACCCAGCCTTTGCACCTCCGCGTCCTCTGGATCGCCACTGCCCTCGACGCCGCGCTCTTCTCCTCTTCGGCGGTGGTCCGCTGTGCTGACGGTTCGCTGCTCTTCCCAGATGTCTCACTTGCCTTTGCCAGCCTACTCGTCTCCATACCTCTAGCGTACCTAGCTATCACTGGCTTCACTAGCCATGACGTCGGAGCCCATGAAAGTAAACCAGAAAACACCAGTGCCGAGGCGCCTGCCACGCCGTGCGCCGCCACATCGTTCCTCTCTCTCGCGACGTTCAGCTGGATCAACCCGTTTATCTCTAAGGGGTATGCTAATGACTCTCTCACTGCCGACGACGTCCCACCGGTGTTGCCAAGCAACCGCGTCGAAGCATCATACGCTTTGTTCACGTCTAACTGGCCAGCGTTGGGGTCACGACACCCGGTGGGCGTCGCGCTCTGGCTGTTCTTCTAGCCGCAGTTACTACTGACCGCGGCGCTCGGCCTCCTGCGCCTCACAACCATGTACGTCGGTCCGTCACTTATTGATCAGTTCGTCGAGTTCATTCACCGCGGCGGCACATGGGAAATCTTGAATGAATTCCCTTGATTGATCATGTGAAAACTTGATTGGCCTGCTATTAATTACCAGCAATAATCAGGGATTTTGCTATAATAATCAGCCATATTTAGAGAGATATGGCTGGCTGTAAATCAGGAAAGAATAATTAGCTATAATGACTGGCCATTATTAGAGATATGACCGGGAGAGGGCTAAGAAGAACGAACCGCTGCCACCAACTGCAAATTTATATTAGTAGAGATGGACGTTTAAAGAGTCGTCTGAGTTTGTGGTGTATCGTCATCTTCGGATTTCGAATAAAAAAATCATGTTTGTTTCGGTTTTGAATTCTCTAAAAGCTGATTCTGAATTGTAATTGTAGAGAAGCTGATTTTTTAAAAACTAGAATTCAAAAGTACATATGAAGTGGATTGTGGATTCTAGTGTATATAGGTGGGCTAGATTGTAGGAATCGGATTCTAGAATCAGATTATTTGTTTTTATTCTGTTTTTAGAGCCAAAATCTAGAATCAAAAGCTAAAATAAAAAGCTAAAATAAATAGGCCTTAGTATGATGAATTCTTTCCATAATTGTTCATGGGACGTAGAGCCCAGTCGTAAGATTTTTGTGTGAATTTTCACATGAAATGGTTCAAACCATAGAAAAAACCAGGGAAACTTCCTGCATTTCTAACGAGGTGTGAATACTTTTGTTCCAAGCATATCATTAGTATGGATGAAATAATGAGGGCCTCACAAACACATGTTTCTCCATCAGATATGGGAGAGTACCAAACACATCCATACGATTGTTGTCATGATCATCATCAGTGATGAAGAGCGGCATCTTGTCCACGTCATGTTTTGAAACTGAAAGAAAGGCATCTTCTCCACCGTCCACAGTAGGAGCGAAACTGACAGGGGTGCCAGGTGTAATGTTCAAGAGCCTTTAGTTTTGGTGATTGATGTTAATTAATATTTAATTTGTGTTTAATGACAAACCTAATCTTTATGAGACTAACATGTTTTATTGAGCATATGTTTAGCAGTCTCATATTTGGATGAAAAATGAAAAACCCAAGGTATGTATGCATATTCTTTATAGTATAAATTGCATACTTTGGATTCAAGTTAAAGTATAAATATTCCTATTAAATTAACCACAAAACGTGTATCATGTTTCCCAATCCATATATTAAATGGATGCACATACTTACGGGGAGTTTGTAATTTAACTTGAAAGTTTCATTGTATTGATCTATTCTTTATTAACACATATAAGGATCAAGACAAAGAAACTAAATCCTTGAGTATATATTTGAATTGCCTAGTTATAAGTATACTCATGATAATGTAGGATATACTCCAATGTGATCAAATTGAATATGTGCATATTATATCCAAGTCAATCATATATATGCACATATACATGTGGGGCATATTCTATAGTTGATGATTTAGAGTAATGATCATTTCCATATAGTTCACACATTATGGATCATTATTTTGCATCAACATGAGTATATGAAAACTTGAGTAGTTAATATATACTCATATCAATTTAAATGAAAATTTAAATTAAGTTCATTTGTCTTAATAATCACTAAAGAACATTTCATCATGTGTTGATGGTGTTTCTTGATTAAGTAAGGACAAATGAATAGTTCTTAAGTATAATGAAGTATGTGTTGCATTATTGTACTTAAGACACATATTAATCATTCAAATTGATTTAGGTTGTGCTCAATTGACCTAAAGGCATCCATTATGTGTTAATGGAGTGTAAGAGGTAATTGAGACAACCATGCATCTTGGACTAACTATTTTCATGAGTTATGATTGAGTTAGGTTAAGTCCAAGGATGGTTGAGATGATGAAAACGAGACAAGGACGGCATCATGAGGTGATGTGCGTCAAGAGTAGATCCCGAAGATAAAGAAGAATCGAGTGATGATCCCAGGGGAGCAAATGCGTGAAGATCATAAAAACCCCAAAAGGGATTGCTTGCGTGCGGCGGCGAAGGTATAACTAGATAGGCTAAGGACTTTGTAGTCTTTGAGTCTAGTTTTTATCGCCGTACTATTAAGAGGGGTCAAGTTTTCTAGTTTGAGTTTCATCATGTGTTGGTGAGCTCAACCCGCGTCTCACTCAAGCTCAACCCGTTTGGTTTTTGCATGAAGCTAACCATTTGGCATGTGTTGCAAATGGGTGAAGCTTGTGCTTTGGTTTTGCTTACGCCTTGATTTGCATGTGTTGCAAGTAGGATAAGCATACGCGTTGGCTTTTGCATGAAGTTCGTATTTTGCATGTGTTGCGAATGTTGAAATTTATGTTTGGTTCTTGCATGAGCTATGTATTTGCATGTGTTGCAAAGAAAATAACTCATGCTTGCTTTAATTCGATTTCTCATTTGAAGTAATTGCCTTGAGCTAAAGTTTCGCATGTGTTGCAAAAGGAGAAGGCTCAAGCAATTTGTGTTTATGGAGTATGCATGGAGCTAAGATTTGCATGTGTTGCAAATAAAGAGCTCATGTATTTGAGTTTATTTTGGTTTTGTTTGGAGCTAGGTTTTGTATGAGTTGCAAAACGAGGATACTCAAGCAAGTTAGATTTGGAGTTTATATACGGTTCTTTGAAGCATGTGAATAATATTTGCAAATGTGTTTTGCAAATTATTTTGATTATGAGTTGATCATCACATGATTCAAGTTTTAATCTTGTTGACCCCTTGCTAGATTGTAGTCATGTTTTTGATCAAGTCTATGTGAAGTATTTCGAGAAAATCAGATTTTAGACTTGAATGACTACATTAGAGTTTAGTTTTGGTGATATTTAAAAATATCTATGGTCGATTAAATCTTGAAAATGGGTGGAGATTGTAGCCCTCGTGATAAGCTTCATATAGAATCAAAAATCACCCAAATCGGAGTTCGGAGTAAAAAGTTATGAGCGTTTTAGTGATCAGAGTAATGCAGATACTACCGCCCGTAGGGGCCGGTAGTGCCGCCCTTGCGGTAGTTATTTGCCAGAGAAGGCTCTTTTGAGTTCTTAGGCCGGTACTACCGTCCGTAGGGGCCGGTAGTATCGCGGGTACTATAGCAACGGCTAGTTTCAGCACTTTTAATGTCCGTTTTGCCCCCTAACGGCTAGTTTTCTTTGTGAGGCTATAAAAGGAGGTCATGGGGGGCATTTGCTGGTTGATTGAGCATTTTGAGTGAGGTGGTTCATGTGTTGAAACTCTCATTTGTGTATTGGCTCTTGTGTGAGTTTTTGGGAGGTGGTTTGCATGTGTTGCATTCCCATAAGTTGATTTTGAGCTAAGAGTGAGACTAATTGCATGTGTTACAATTAGGAGTGGTTGAGTGACCTCTTATGCATGTGTTGCACTTGAGGAAGACCTTGGTGCATGTGTTGCACCAGGTGATCACCAGAAGCGCATTTGTTGTGCTAGGTGAAGCTCGAGCGGAGACTCGGCTTGTTACTCTTGGAGGTTGCCGACTCTAGGCGGCGTGGCGTCGTCTTGGAGCTTTCAAGGTTGTGAGAAGCCCCGGCGAAGTTTGTGAAGGTTCGGGTTGAACCTACGCGAAAGCGTGAAAAACCAAGACTAGTGAAATCGAGATGGGTGCTCAAGTGGGAGCCAGTCCAAGGGTTTGGGCTTGCCTCAACGTGGACTAGGGGAGACCGGCAAGTCTCCGAACACCATGGAACAACATCGTTTGTCCTTTGTCTCTTTTACCTTCAAGCATTTACATTTATTGATATATTCATGATTGTTTGATTGTGATAGAATTGCTAAGTGTTAATTGATTGTTCAATTTAGCAATTCTAGTTTAAAGACATAAATTAGTTAGTGCACTAGTGAGCCTAATTGATTTAGACTTTAATTGTCAAAACCTAGTTTATCACTTCCGCATATATCTTTAATTAGATTTTGACATAGGGGTTGATTAGAGCGAATTGAATAGTGAGCGATCGAATTTTGTAAAACGCCTATTCACCCCCCTCTAGACGCATCCTCGATCTTACACCAGGCATGTGCAAGCCCACCAAAAGCTACCTCATGAAATTCTTAGCCCACCAATAGCAGGCATGTCGCACGTAGACACGGGGCGCGGCGCATGTGGTCGCGCAAGCATGGGCCTTCATGGCGCGATAGGTGGCGTGCAGGCATGGCCACACGCAGCGCAACAGGCAAGGATGGGTGTGCGGCATGGACATATGGCACGACAGGGGACGCAGAGGCACTAGAGCGGCAAGCGGCTCAGACTCTCGGTGTGGCAGAAGGGGCAGAGGCACAAGCGCCGCACCGTGTATGACAACATGACATGCGGCATGCACCGGCTACGGTGGCCTCGACCCTTGAGAGTCGGGGTTTTTGTAAGTCCTCTTGACCTCCATGATTTGTTGATTAAGTTGAGTCCAATTCGGTGATTTAGGATTTACGAGGGTATGGTGATCAGGGTTCGCAAAATCAACGAAAATCGCTGAAAAATCATGATTTTTGGCCGTATCAGTGCGACCCAGTTTTTGAAACCACTCGGTAAAACTGGTCCAATTCAAAAAAAAACAAAAAAATTTGTCCTATGTAAATCGGCCGAAAATCAGTGAAAATTGCTCGATTTTCTAAGAACATCGACAAAAATCGTTCAAAAAAATTGACCGCTAAAAAGTTCAACTAGTTCGTTAAATAGAAATCAACCAATTTTCCATGCAAATCGACCGATTTTCCATGAAAACGGTTGATTTTTGAATTTTTTCAAAAATTTTGATTTTGAAACTCTATGATTTTTTGATGATTTTCAGCTCGATATTTCTGATTTTCGAATTTCGAGCGATATTTTCCATACTGATTTTCTTAACCCTAATGGTGATCGAAAATTTGAAAAAAAATTATGAATTCTGGTTTGTGAATGAAGAGCAAGAGTAGCATAAATAGGAGTAAAAAATATTCTTTTCTTTTTTCTCAATCAAAAAGCGAAGTCAATTCGATCTTCTTTGTCATTGCCAGGAGGGCAAGGTGAAGAATGAGAATGGAGATGAGCAACTCAAGTGGAAAATCTCCCCTCTCCGTTGCTTTTCCTCCCAGATCTTATCGCCGGGCCAGCGCCCACAGCATCGCACCTCCGCTAGCCTCGGTCCCACCATGAATAAAAGCTACTCAGCCCCCACCGACAACTCGACCCCACATAACGTTGAACCCACCTTCAGTGACTGAGAGGCGCTTGTCTGGCCTCGCAGCACAGCAGCAACAGACTCCGTTGGCCCCTCGCAGCAACCTTAAATAACGGCCACCCATTTCCGCCTCGCCTCGCTATCCCGTGCCCGTGGTCGTCGCTTCCTCTCCCAAAACCCCCACTTCCAGAATCTTCTCGAAGCTCCTCTCCTCCTCCTGCTCCAATGGCGAAGGAACCGATGCGCGTGCTCGTCACCGGCGCCGCAGGTACTAGATCCGCGTAGTTCCCGATGCGATCTGGCCCGGGCCGGCTCGGATCTGGCCGTGCCGTCTAGATCCGCTGATACATCGGGGTTTTGAGTGTGCTCTCCTCACTAGATCTCGTTCTGTATCGCCTGATTTGATGGGGCTTAGGGGTTGAAGTGGCGAACTCTAGCTGATTCGGCGAGTGGGAGAGCTCACTGGCTTGGTTTGTTCGCCGTGATTTGCCCTGGGGTGCGGTGTTAGCCAGATTTGGTAGGCTGATCCGATGCGGTTTTGGTGAGGATTAGTGGGTAGATCTGGTAATACTCGCTTGATCTGATATGGTTTAGAGTTTTAAGGACTGGTTGCACGTATTAAACTAATTGGTTTGATCTGATATATTTTTCAGTCTAGCTGTATGGGTTTTAGTGGGGTTTAGTGGAGATATCGGATACTCTCGTGATCTGAAGGGGTTTAGGGTTTCGAAGTGACTGCTGTTGTTCATTTCATAGGTGGGAGTATTGTACCACACGAGTGGATAATTTGATCGAATCTGATTCCATAGTTGCAGGTTTTAAGAACAGTAGGCCTGGTTTGGATGGGTTTAGGTGGTCGATCTACTATTTTCTATCAGATGATCTGAGGAGGCGTATTGCTGTAGTTGCGTAATAGTCTTCACAATTGAAAACTTGCACTAATTGGCCTTGCCTGCTGAAATTTGTAAGTTTTGAGATGATGAAAGTCGTTATATCTTTGTCATCTTTTGTCTTGTCCATGGTGTTTAGTTTTGTAGGATATGCTTATTTAATTTGGGCCCCTCAATTCGCCTCACTAAAATTTGGTAATGCCCAAGTTGTTTGGCATTTTTTTGGATTGCTTCAAGTTTAGCACGCTCTCTATTGATTTGGACATGCCCATCCGGTTTTAGCACATAATTCACCCATCAAATTATAATTCCTTACCGTATGACCAAATTCCTTTGGGCAAGCAAGCTTGAAAGGAAGCCAATCAACCCCAAACTAATGGGGTATCACCAAATGTTGGTGGGGTGAACTTGTGCTCCCAACCAAGCATGCTATAAAAAAAATCCTTGGCAAGTTGCTTATTTGAATGCCCTTTTGCTTATCAGATCTCACTCTGATCACTTAAATCTGATGGCAATATGTTGTCCATGGTTAGGATTGCCTAGTTGTAATTTGCAAGCCCCTAGTTTAAGTTGTCACTGGAAGACTATAAATCCTACAATGGTTATTTGTTTAACTTATCTAAGTTGGCTTTTTAGTTACTAAGGCTGCATCAATTGGGAATTTAGAGGACAGAGCAATTTGATTTGCTCAATCTGATGAGGTGTAGAGTCTGTAAAGATTTCTTGGAGGGCATACTATGATCTGATGTACTCTTGCCTCAATTAGCTTTGGATATTAGGGATGGAACTAAATAGATATGGAATTCTTTGCAGTCTGGGAATTGGATCTGATTTTGGAATCATGTTGGTTCTCCAGTTTTCTGGTCCTGGAGCAGGTTCTCATTGTAGCCTCAACCTGGGAAACCTGGATCAGGGGACATTGGGATTAGCCTTTCTCTGATATTTTGGTAATCTTTACTAAGTAGCGGGAGCTGATTTATTCTTTTGTTGGGTAGGGCAAATTGGATATGCGCTTGTTCCCATGATTGCTAGGGGAGTTATGCTGGGTGCAGACCAGCCTGTTATTCTGCACATGCTTGATATTCCGCCAGCTGCTGAAGCTCTTAATGGTGTTAAGATGGAGTTGGTTGATGCTGCATTTCCTCTTCTGAAGGGTAAGTTGGTTATATTCTTCATTTATTTTGCCTCTTCTATGTGGATTATCATCCTTGCTGATGTGTAATCCTTCTGCTGGTACACTACAGGAGTTGTCGCAACAACTGATGCTGTGGAGGCCTGCACTGGTGTGAATGTTGCGGTTATGGTCGGTGGATTCCCCAGGAAGGAGGGAATGGAAAGGAAGGATGTTATGTCGAAAAATGTGTCAATCTACAAATCTCAAGCATCTGCCCTTGAAGCTCATGCAGCTCCCAACTGCAAGGTATGGATTGTTGAAACATACACTGCACCTTCCATTTTTACAATGGTTGCCAGCATGCACTCAATTTAGGTGGTGATACATTTTGTACTAATTTTATTTGCTATGGCCATAATAAAATAGACCGACCTCTAAATTATTGGACACTCCACTCTTATCTACTGGCAATGTCTAAATGTAAACTTATTAAAAAATATCAAATCTGAACTTCAATTATAATGTTTCTTAGTTTGCCTGAGAAGCCACGTGAACTTCACTATCTTTCTTTGCAGTTTTAAATTGTAAATTCAAAATATCTGTGCTGTATTTTGCAGGTTCTGGTTGTTGCCAATCCAGCAAACACGAATGCTCTTATCTTGAAGGAATTCGCTCCATCTATTCCTGAGAAGAACATTACTTGCCTGACCCGCCTAGACCACAACAGGGCACTTGGTCAGATTTCTGAGAGACTTAATGTCCAAGTTAGTGATGTGAAGAATGCTATTATCTGGGGCAATCACTCGTCCACTCAGTATCCGGATGTTAACCATGCCACTGTGAAGACTCCCAGTGGAGAGAAGCCTGTTCGTGAACTTGTTAAAGATGATGAATGGTAAATCAGAAATGCTGCATACTCAAGGTTATGAGTATTTTCCGATTTTCCTTCCAGATAGGATTGAATGGTTTTATCCTGTCTTGAACAGGCTAAATGCAGAGTTCATCACTACCGTCCAGCAGCGTGGTGCTGCAATCATCAAAGCAAGGAAGCTCTCCAGTGCGCTCTCTGCTGCCAGCTCTGCTTGCGATCACATCCGTGATTGGGTTCTGGGAACCCCTGAGGTCTGTTTCAGACCCTGAGACCTTTCTTGACTGTTGGTCTTATTTTGTTGCCTCTATCAATCAACTCCTTGACTTCTTTGCCTGTAGGGAACATGGGTTTCCATGGGTGTGTACTCTGATGGTTCATATGGTGTGCCTGCTGGGCTTATTTACTCCTTCCCAGTAACTTGCAGCGGTGGTGAATGGAAAATCGTTCAAGGTATGACTGGTGTCGATAGAACACTTTAACATGCTACCGTGTGTTTCCTTATCTGCTCTACTTGTATTTTTACTTGATTTGTCATGGATATATCATATATGTATTTTCTTCCCTAGAGTTTGTACATGTGATTATTGGCCCCAAGGGTTTCAGCAAAATTTGCCGTTCTTCACGGCCCATGTTCTTAAATCACCCTGCACTTGGCTTCCTTCGAATATGTAAGTTTCCATGTTCCCACTTGCCTGATGTTTTACCATATGTATCTCTTTGGCAGGGCTCCCGATTGATGAGTTCTCGAGGAAGAAGATGGACGCCACCGCCCAAGAGCTTTCGGAGGAGAAGGCGCTTGCTTACTCGTGCCTCAACTAAACTAGCAATACCAGGAGGGCAATTGCTACTCTTATGTTTTGAATAATGAGACCTTTCGTTCCGTTACATAGAAACTCTGGATCTCCAATCCAGAAGTGCTGCGCATCGCGGTGCAGACACCGTTGCTGGTTTTATCCAGTGTGTATGAGGGCTTGTAGCTCCCTTTTTGCCTGATGATTTGCAGGACATTTGCTGAAAAGATTGAACCGTTTGACATCTGATTGGAGCCAAAGTTTTGTTGCTTACGTGGTACGAATTCCTGCGAAACAACGCCCTGCTATTGCATTGGCCTTGGGCCTTTAGGTTAGTTGCATCACGGGTATGCACTGTGCACAGTAGGTTGAATACCCCACGTTGAGCTTCCTTTGACCAGGAGGGCATCGTTGCTCTTAGCCTTTGTTGTCTGAACACGGGCAGCACACGGAGAGCATTAGATTTTTTTTTAAGATAATAGAAGATTACATCTCTCATTTTTGTATTCATAAGATGTATATAGCCGAATATTTATTACAACGTTCTAGCACAAAGCTATCAAAGGAGCTCTCTATCAAAGAGATTCAACAAGCCAAGACAAAGGTAAAAAAAAACTTTAAGTTTTAACTCACACACAGTCTTTAATTGAATCACCGTCCATGGCTCATGAACATTTATTCATTCGTCGGATCTAGAATACAAGCAGAGTTCGAAGAGGATTGTCAAATCGAAGAGGATTGCCAATTTGACATGGCCGTTTTGTATGACCGGCAGGGTTGTCTTTGGTCAGAAGGGTTGTCTATATCGCGTTGGCTATGTGCCGGGTGCAATGAGTCCATTTTCTATGTCGGTAAAGACAATTTAAATTGTAAGCAATGTAAGTATGTAATTATGAAAGAAAAAAAATGTATCATTCATTGCTTCAAAAGAGTAGACAGTTAATATTATCATTCATCGCGCTCTTAGAAGTTTTTTTGCTGGACTGGCGGAGTGGGCTCCAGCCCCACCATTGCCTCCGCGTATGGTAAGGTGTCCAACGCTTCTGCCTCGAATTGTTTGTTCAAGTATCTTCACCTAGTTGGCTAATTGTGACTCGAGGTGACTCGAGACGTATTCGTTTACTCCCAAGGGTGTAAAGAACAAATCCTGGACAATTTAGACTTGAAGTCTCCTGCTAACGATGTGGTTACTATATTTCTGATTGATTGACTCACCTGTCCAATGATTTCTTTTTAGCCTGCCCATCATCGGAGAATCGTGATACCCCTGAGGCCAGGACTGTGCAAGCTTATTCACAGATTAAATGCATTATCGTTGCATAGAATAATTCAACAGTTGGACCGTGCAATGGGAAGAGCACTACACTATCTGTCCTTTGCCTTTCACAGTAGCCGCCGCCGCCGCCGTATCCCCAGCAAGACAGCAGCAACTCAGCACGTACAGTGAGTCACGTCGCACTTATACGCCGCCGGCGAGGGCTTGGTTTGCTTGCTTACATGGCGACATACTGACACCAACGCCTTTTTTTTCCAGTAGACCAGTAGCATCGACTAGTTGCTAGCGACCGATCTGCGTGAGCAGCCATATCACTTGCCGCGTACTCGATCCATCGACGAAGGCAACTCAACTGGAGCAAATGAACGCAATGTGCGCTCAGCTGATCGTGTCGCTGTGGATCGGTCGGCGTCAGGGTTGACGTAGACGATGGAGATCGAGAGAATTGGAGGGCATTGATTCATGGCCACTGGTCAGAAAACTCAACTAAACTGGGGGGAGCTATTATTATAGGAGGGGATTTTAATTTGGTCAGATCTCAAGCTGACAAAAGTAACAGTAGAGTTGATAATAGATGGTGTAATAAATTTAACGAATGGATTGACATGTGGGGTCTTATGGAAATGCCTTTAGCTGATCGGTATTTTACTTGGGCCAATAATCAAGAGAATTTAATCATGGCTGTTACTAATAGAATTTTCATTAGTACTTTTTTGAAAAGCGTTTTCCTCGAGCGATGGCTTCCTCCCTGTCTAGGATTGGTAGTGATTATACCTCTATTCTATGGGATTCAGGGGATGGTGCCTCCCTTTGTAAAGCTAGATATAAATTTAAGAAATGGTGGTTACTTCATGAGGATTTTAGTGGTATTGTTCATAATGCGTGGAATGCTCCGGTTCGAGCTAACAAGGCGATTGACATTTGGCAAGTTAAAATTAGGGATATCAGGAAGGTAACTAAGGGTTGGAGTTGTAATATAGATGCGGACACTAAAAGGAGGAAAAAATTACTTATAGATGAATTTGTTAATTTGGACGTCTTGTTGGAATCTAGAAGTCTCTCTTCTGAGGAGAATTCTAGATTAGAGATGGTTAAGAAAGAGCTTGAACATATCTGGGCTATTGAAGAAACTAAGGCTAGACAAAGAGCTAGGGACAGGAATGTGAAAGAGGGTGACAAGAATACTAAATATTTTCATGCCATTGCTAATCAAAGACGTAGGAAAAATTTTATTTCTGTTCTTGATGGGCCGACTTGTGATCCTAATGAGATGCTTAATATCGCTTGTGATTATTACAAGTCTCTATTTGGTTTTGAAGCTAAGCCTAATATCAATATTAGTGATCACTTTTTTGATATGGCTGATAAAATCTCTGATGAGGATAATTCAGTGTTAGAAGCTTCGTTTACTGAAGAGGAGGTTAGAAATGCAGTTTTTGATTCCTACTCGGATGGGGTGCCGGGTCCCGATGGTCTTCCTTTCCTTTTTTACCAAAAAGTTTTGGGATTTGGTCTCGAGTTGTTTCGGCTTAATTTTGCCATGATTTCGTTGATTCCCAAGGAAAATAATGCTAGGAATATCAAACAGTTTAGACCTATTAGTTTGTTGAATTGTAGCTACAAAATCATCTCTAAAGTGCTTACAAATATACTCAGTCCGATTTGTAAAAGGATTATTTCTCATAATCAAACTGCTTTTTTGAAGAATAGGTATATTCTGGAAAGTGTGGTTACTGCTCATGAGGTTATTCATAAAATTCATCAAAATAAAACGAAAGGTCTTGTTCTTAAGTTGGATTTTGAAAAGGCTTATGATAAAGTTAATTGGGGTTTCCTTATGGATATTTTGAGTAAGTGGGGTTTTGGTTTTAAGTGGCGTTGCTGGATTTTCTCTTTGTTAGAGAAAGGCTCTGTGGGGGTCAAAATTAATAACGTTGAGAGTGATTTCTTCCAAACTGGTAAGGGTTTGAGACAGGGTGACCCGCTTTCTCCTATCCTTTTTAATCTGGTTGCTGATGTTTTTACCAGGATTCTGCAGAAGGCCACTAATAATGACTTGTTAGAAGGTATTTGTGGTGATTTTTGTCCGGAGGGTATTCTTAGTTTGCAGTATGCTGATGATACTTTCTTGTTTCTTAAGAATAATGAAAGATTTGCGTTACATCTTAAATGGTTTCTGTCTTGTTTTGAGCAAATGTCGGGCTTGAGAATTAATTTTCATAAGAGACCTCTTGGCTGTAATGAGAATGAAATTGCTAGGTTTGCTAACATTTTTTGTTGTAAAATTGGTTCTTTTCCCATTAAGTATCTTGGTATCTCTCTCCATTATGATAAGATCAATAAAGAAGACTTTTAGCCGTTGATTGATAAGATTTTGAAAAGAATTGCAGGTGGAGGGGCAAATTACTTTCTTATGGTGGGTGTTTAACTCTCATTAAAGCTTGCTTATCGAGTATTTCTGTATACTTATTATCTTTCTTCAAGTTTCCTAAATGGGCCATTGATCTGTTAAATTCTCATTTGGCTAATTGTCTTTGGAATGACTATGAAGGTCATAGTAAGCTTCACCTGGTTAATTGGCATTTGGTTTCTATGAAGAAGGATTATAGTGGGCTCGGGACTCCTAATATTAGAGTCCATAACATGTGCCTGCTTGCTTCCTGGATTAGGAGATTATACACTGATGAGAATAAATAGTGGGCGGAGCTGATTAGATTTAAATATAAGACTAAGAATTCTAATGTCTTTGCTTGCCATCCAAATCATGTTTCTGTGTTTTGGAAAGGGGTGCTTTGGGCGTTATAGGCTACTAGATTTGGATATAAGTGGATGGTGGGCAATGGGAAGAAAATCAGATTTTGGAAAGATATTTGGTTTGGGGTTTCCTGTTTAGCTGTTCAATTTTGGGACCTGTATGTTTTGGTTAATGAAAAAGGTTGTTCCATTGCTGATATGTGGGATGGGTCTAATGTTAGATGTACCTTTAGGAGAATTTTTTCTGATAGGCTGATGATTAGGTGGTTTGAATTAGTGGAGGTGGCGAACAATATTGTGTTTTCTGATGAGGATGATTCTTTGGTCTGGCAATATTCAAGTAATGGTGTTTATTCGGTTAATTCCCTTTACGCTATTATTAATTTTAGGGGGGTTGTTCCGGTTTTTATTCCGACTATTTGAAAGTTGGTTGTTCCTTCTAGAGTTCATTTCTTTCTTTGGCTCCTCTTTCATAACAAAATTTTGACTAAAGATAACTTGTTGAAAAGAGGCATTGATAAAAGGAGTTCCTGCTATTGCTGTAATGAGGTAGAATCGGTTAATCACATTTTCTTCGATTGTGTTATTGCTAAAAATGTTTGGAGCATGATCTCGGAGTTCTTCGGTTTGAATATTGGCTATAATTATGAGTCAGTTGCTCGTTTTTGGTTGAGTAACTCTAGACATAGTGCTCTTAATTCTATTTGTGCCGCCACACTTTGGAGCATTTGGAAGATTAGAAATAATATGATTTTTCGTTTACAGGGTTAGTTAAGTGTAAAAACTGTTTGGAGAAATATTCTGATATTGTTAAAGAATTGGAGGCCTTTGTTCACAGATGCGATGGAGGCCAAGATAAACCGGTTCTGCGGGAATCTGGAGTTTATCATCCTATCGCCTTTACCTTTGGAGACCAGAACAATGTGAACTGAGGAATCGGTGATGTCCATATCAAAGTGAATTAAGTCCAGCACAATGTGTTTTTGAGCCCAAATCATCGTTTCTTTTGGCGGAGTTTGCTGTTTTCATGTTTTCTGGATGGTGGCTGCTTATGATTAGGTTGAGCTTTTGTATCCAATTTCATTGCCGATAGCAGTTCTGTGCTGGCCTTTCCATCTGATTTGGTTCGGTCGGCGGAGGTTTTGTGTGAGGTGGTTGTCGTTGTTAATGTTTGCTTCTGAGTTTGTATGGTCGTTCGGTTGTCATCTGTGGCTATGGCTGTCGATGTTGGTTTTTACTTTCACGCTTGTTTGGTCGTTAACTGATTCCTATTCAGTTTCAGTACTGGAACTGGGGCATCTCCTGTGGATGTCCTATTGATATAAAAACTGGGGGGGGGGAGCTGCTGCAGCAGCACACTAGTACAACTCTAGGCACATATGCATGCATGGATGTCGCGGGCTTCGATTGGAAAATTGGAATGCATGTTCAGAGTTTGGACCATTCCAACTTCATCAGTATTGAATTGCATGCACCAGCCAGTTCACCCAAAAACTTAAACTGATGAGGAAAGGTGGGCAATTCACTTATACTTCAACACCCCCCTCAAGTATAGGCTCCCTCAGGCCTAAGATATGGAATAGAAGTGGGCTATAATTATTTTTTAATTGTGCCAACTGGGTCTCGAACTCGAGACCTTTTGGCTCTGATACCATATTAAGCTGCATGCACCAACTAGTTCACCCAAAAGCTCCACATGAAGGGTTGACGGACTGTGGTAGGCGCAAAAGATAAAGGGGACCGGAGCTATTGCACCTAACAATCATGTTTCAGGACTTGAGATCCTTTAAAGAAAGGCCAAAGGGGTCAAACTCAACAGAGCAATTGTTATCAGTAGTGAACTAGCGAACAGAAATCAGATCCTTAATAATGTTTGGAGTGACTAGAACATTACTAAGACGAAGATGACCACGAAGATTAGTGAAGCCAGTGGAGGTAATGGGTAGCAATGATCCATTACCGACAACGATTGATGGAGTAAAAGACTTAGACGAGAAGGAGGATGCCAAGTTACTAGTGTCGGAAGTCATGTGTGAGGAAGCCTCGGAGTCTATGTACCAGTTCGTAGTCGGCAGTGGCGTCAACGTCATAGTGTTGAACGCGTTTGCCAGAGACGTTTGGTCCCAGGTCCCAGGCCCGGACATGGGAGTCTAAGCAGGAGGAGCGAGTGCTGGCGGAGGAACTTGCGGCTACAGCGAGTAGTGGGTGGGCACCGTCATTGGCAGCGGCGGGTATGGCAGCATGGCGTGGGGCATGGGCGCACCGCCGGGCTACTGCGGTGTGTTGACTCCTGGGGGGCGGGCACCGGTGCCCTACTGTGGTCCGGGCCACATTTGGATGGTGCTCGTCCACGAGTTGTAGAAGGAAGGCTACCTAGATGGAACGCTAGTGGTGCCGGATTTGCCGCCCACGTTATTGCGGCATCGTCGATGGTTGGCACTGCTTGACCTGCTGGAGGAGCCAGTGCCACCATATGTCACAGCAGGAGGCATCGTGGAGTGGCCGCCCGAGGCGGCAACTTGGCCGCTAGGGGGCTAGGCTCCCCCCTTTGCGCCAGATGGAGTGGTGGCGAGGAGAACAGCCGTCGATTGCTGGGAAGAGCGTGATGTCATCTCGAGTTCCTCGAGAAGGAAGTCAGAAAGAACCTTGAGGAACGTCGGGAACAACCACTGCTGCTCGAGGAGAGCCGACATGTACGCTAACTTCTCGTTCAACCAGCGCAAAACGGCGAGGACAAGAGTGCAGTCAAGGACAGGCTTGCCGAGGGCGCCTAGAGCATCGGCATGCTCTTCAGGCGGTGGTAGTAGTCCGAGATGGTGAGGTCGCCCTGGACGAAGGTGAGGAACTCAGCGTCGAGGTGAAGCGCACACGTCTCCCGTTGCTGACGAATTGCCCCTCGAGTGCTTGCCAGACAACACGCGCGGTGACACCATTCTCCATGACAATCTCGCAGAGGTCGAGGTGATTGTGCCGTATAGCCACTCGAGAACGGCGCAATCCATGCGATACCAGTCAGCGGAGTCACGGCAAATGATGTCGGAGAGGACGCGGGAAGTCAGCGAGTACTTGCCCAACGTGATGAGGAACCGGCCGAGCCATTTGTCGTAGTTTGGCGAGCCGTGGTAAAAAACGATGGGCACCAGCGCGTGGATATGCTGGACGGCGACCGCCTGGGCGTGAAGATTGACAATGGCAACGGCTTCGTGGAGGACCAGCGCCCGGGCGACGTCATCATCATGGGTGTCGGCCTCCTCATGATCGCAGGCTATAGCGGCCCCACGTTTGTGGGCACAGCGGCGACGCGGGTGGCGTCATCGTCGTCCATGGCTAGGGATGAAGCGGAAGGTGAGTCCTACAATTCTTTATGGGTTGTGTCGATCTCAATTACAAGATTACAGTCGTTCCTAGCTAGATCCTTGGCTAAATCATCAGGGTGTACAAGCGTACAATAAAAAAAGAGTTGAACATCTCACACTCACATGATTAAAGGACAAGTCTTCCAAGAAGTGAGTGTTTGTACTTTTATACCGGTATATAATCTTGGGGAGTCCGTGTTAGTGTCATGCTGTTGCTAATTAATTAAGCTGTCGATCCTTTTTAGCAGTTAAATACTGATTGATTGCATGATAATCTTGTCTTTGACTGAACCAAATCCACTTGAAACATGTATATGTGGCTCGATCGGTCTACTATGCTTGGAAATCTCAACGTTGATCAACGGTATGACGGCTTCACATTAGTTTTCTAAGCGCTCCGATGACATAGCAAAAGTTGTTCATGTTTTCACATCAAATTTTCAGTTAATTTCTGGTTTAGGCTGGTGTCAATGAGAGTGCAATTGAACATACCTTAAAAGCTAGTTAGCCATCGAGGGGCTAATTTTCAAAGAGAAAAGTATTGGTGACAACATCTAGTTAGCTGCTTTTGAATTCGTGTAGATTTGATTCACTCAAAGGTGTATGAAAATGCACCCTAGCTTTTTCTAAGCTCTACTTCAATTAATTAAATATATCTACTTGCAGCTAAGATGCCCTAGTTAATCTACAAAGTAACAGAGTCCAAGACTAATTCTTCTCTGACTTAGAATGCATGCAACCATTTCTTTTACCCTGTACACTTTATTTTTCATTCAACTTACTTGTGAACCCGAACATCGTTGTCTTCTACTCTGCATACTGGATGTCTGGGTCATTTGACTGACACGGTCAACCAAGAATTCGGTCTAATTAGTGAATCATATTTAGTTTGCTAACTGCCGGTTTCTAAATGGCAATTGACATTTTGCATTCTCCGTGTGATCATTTGATGGGATCTTCAGTTCAGCCTGACATTTGAAATGTTCAGTTACTTCCACTGAAATAAAATCCTCCTCTTTATGCTTCAAGGTAAGAAATGCCCTCGACCACTGTTTCGACTGTGTCCGAGCTGCGAGCTTTCTGAAAATTGGCAACACATACCGATCTTCAGATTGTGCTGCTGGTACTAACTATGATCAAGAAAATGAAGGAGAAAAATATTCAGTTAAATCACGAATTTGCGGTCACATGTAATACGCCGTTCCTGTTTCCACAATGCAACATCCACAATTCCTGTAGCTGAATGGGGGTCAAGCTGGAGCTAAATCTTCCATGTTTGATGCAACCAATGGGGAGTATTTTTCTGTAGTACACATGTGAAACATCTTGATGCTGTAGTACATCACAGCACACCCAACCTTATCACAAATTCACAACTATTCCTTGTCCATCATGGGCTAGCTAGCTGTGAAACGTTTGTCTTGTGCTGTAACGTAGGACAAAGAGTGAAGTGCTTCAGTTCACTTTCCAGATGTAAATCAACATAGAATTGAAATGATTTTTTTTTCACGCCAATACACTGTATCTGCATGCCATTCCACTTAATTCGGAGTAATAAATTAATTTAGGAAGGTAAAAAGGGAGGGAAATAGCCGTGGCTATCTTATTTCCAGGATAAGTACTGCATCTGATTAATTCTGAAGCCAGATGAAGAACAAAAAGAAATGCTGCCACTAGTATTCTTTTTCCAAAGGAGGTGAAATCACCTGAATTTTCCCAACATTTTCTCACCAGAAAATGGGAAAAGGATATGATAAAAAGGATAAAAAAAGAAGAGAATAAACTCTATTCTTCCAGGCAGCTAGTTAAGCTTAATTTCCCATTATTACAAGACGGCCAAGTCCCTCATGTCCCCGGCCTCAAGCAGCATCTTGAGCCAGAATTCCATGTCCTCATTCCTCGCCGACGGGCTCGTCAGGCTCAGCTCCTCGTCCATGGCACCTCCGAGGTCCATCATCCCCGTCACGTCCGTCGACGACCAGAAGCTCTCGTCGATGATCGGCGGGATTGGGAACTCGGCCGAGCTGGAGCTCTCCTCCTTGACAAGCTGACGCTGGTGGCCGTTGTGGCTCGCGCTGGTGGTGGCCGCGTTGTCCGACGACGACGACGACACCGCCGCGGCAGACTCGGCCACCGTGGAGCACGTCACGCCGCTGCTGGTGGTGATGCTGCTCGACCGGCCCGGTGACGCCGTGAACTGCTCATGGTCCACGGCTTTGGCGGCAGCGCTCTTAGCCTTTGGTTTGCGCTGTTGCCGACCACGGCCGTCACCGGCCTTTCGGTCGTCGTCCAGCCTCTTCTTGAGGTGGGTGTGCCAGACGTTCTTGATTTCGTTGTCGGTGCGCCCCGGCAACTGCGCGGCGATCGCGGACCACCTGTTGCCAATAAAGGACAACTCCATAAGCGTACTGAGAAGTATACGACGATCCAGGTGCGCATAAGGAAAAAAAAGTAACCCAGGCAATTACGAGCTCATAACACTAACTTATAGTTACCAATAAATAGGTTATATATATATATATACACACACTACTAAGGAGTTATGTGGGTTGGGCTTGGGCTAAAGGGTGTCCCTGTTGCTTATCCCAGCCTAGATCCGCCCCTGAAACAGGTCACAAGATTTTTTTTTTAAAAAAAAGAAACAACAGCAGAAAACTCAAAACCGGCATGCGGCAAGGCTCTGAGGCTCTGATACTGCAAAGATTTGATTCCCAATGCACAGTACAAGTAGATACAACAGTGGATGAGAGGGTTTTGAAGCACAAGTTCTCCTCCTTGTCATAGTTTTTACATGCTTGCTCTTGAATTCAGCAACTGGGGCAGTCATTCATGTGCAGTTAAACTAATAAATTATGGGATCAGGATGGCATTGGACACTGGAATTTCATTGCATTATATATGCACAATTTAACAGTACTCCTACATATGCACTGAATAGATTGTGGTCCAGCTTGGGCATGCAGCAAGCGGTGAATGGTGATGTTGCTGCAGCCATATCAAATGCAAGATTTTCATACGCATCATCTGCAGCAGCAGCCACACCCACTGGCTGCCATGAAAGGCCAAATGAGATGGAATCTCTGGCGACTTTTGTGCTGTGGATTGGTTATTTGCATGTGGGGCTTAAACTAATCGCCCCAAGCTTTTGTCTTCTTTGGGGATAAGTTATTGCTTCGAGGAGGCTATAGCCGCCAGTCAATGATAAACCGTACCTGAAAGTTCAAAATGGAGTATCTTTTCTATCTGAACCACTGTCGATCTGCATGCCCAACATATAAACTTTCAATTTTTAAGATTGCCTTTCTATTTTTCCCATTTTGATAAACTTTTACTCACTAGCCGCGTATTGGCTCCCCGCTATTTTTCGCATCGTTGGATCAAAGCGAAGGAGGTGCTATATGTGGATCAAAAGGAGTTTACTAGCTAGTACCGCACATGTGCTGCTATGTGTGAATGAATTTGTTGCTAAAACTGAATGAGAAAAGGATCTAGACCGATATCGCGAGGAATCAAAATCAAAATTTGAAGGAAAAAAAGGGGAAAAGAATCAAGGGATTTGTACTTGTTGCCAAGGGTGCGGTGTAGGCGGATAATGAGGTCCTCCTCGTCGGAGGTGAAGTCGCCCCGCTTGATGTCCGGGCGGAGGTAGTTGATCCACCGCAGCCGGCAGCTCTTCCCGCACCGGAGCAGCCCTGCAGCAAGAACCAACACACCGTACGTGAGAATCAAACTAATCACCAATGGATTCGATCAATCGATCCGAAAGCATGAAGAACCCAGGAATCGCACTTACCGGCCTGCCTGGGGAGGGCGCGCCAGTTGGGGTGGCCGTGCTGGCCGATGTAGGCGACGAGCCGCTGGTCCTCCTCGGGGCTCCACGCCCCCCTCCTCAGCCCCTCCTTCTCGCAGCACGGCGCTCTCCCCATCAAACGAACCCCCTCCCTCCGCCTCCTAGCTCCTTGCTCCTCGCGGCGGCGGCGGCGGCGGCGTGATCGGCAGCACAAGAGAAGAAAAAGCTCGCGCCTTTGCGCCGCGCACGCTGCGGGGAGACGGGGCAAGGGCGGGGACGGGGCTGAGCTAGCCCCTGTCGCGGGGTATTTAAGGTCGGGGAAGGAGCAGGGGAGAGTGAATGCGTCGCCGAGTTTGGCGGCGTGCCGCGATGCGTTGCGCCGTGACGGGACGTCGGGACGAGCCTGCGCGTCTGCGCGCCTCGGCTCGTTTTTTGTTTTCTTGTTTCCCGTTAGCTGCACGCTCAGTCGCTGACGCTGTAGCCTAGTTTGCCTATTGGCTGAGGTGTCGAGTTCGCTTTCGTGTTTTTTTTTTCCTCTCTCGTTTGCTGTTTCTCTCGGAGGTTTTATTTCGGCGGGCCGGCGGCTTAGTAGATAGAGATGGAAAGAGAGAAAAGAAAGAACCGTGTTCGCTTTAGTATTCTCTGTGCTGAGAAGTTGTGCGTAGTGCGACGGTGGTACGACTAATTGGCTAATCGTTAGATGGGGTTTGTCTATGCTTCACTATGGTTGTAACATGTTTAGGATACGGGAATTCTGATATGCTCTTTTTTTTCCCTTTTGTTTTTACTTATAGTTTTCGGGATTTATGCATGCATTATGAATACAAATCTAGAATTGTTGCAAAAAGTAGAAAGAGATGACACAGTTGAGAATTGAGCAGTGTTTCAATGCTTTTACTTCTAATATAAGTTGCACAAATCTTAAAGCAACCGAAGGGATAAGTAATCATCTTCTATCATTCATTCATATTTTAATATTTGTGCAACTGTTAAAAAAAAGTATGGAAGCAGCTCTCTTGAGAATTTTAGACATGTATGGTGTTGATAATTGTTAACCTTGTCATGTGTTATGAATTATGATATACCCTTTGATGACCTAATGGTTCCCAAAGATTCTATGTTGATGAAGTGCATCTATGTTGATGGCAACTGATTGCTTTATTGTGTTATTGACATGATATTGATTGCATAAGTTAGTAGTCAAAACTATTAATTGTAACTATGTCTTTAAACCGACTGGAGTCTAGCCACACTTATTCACATTGCCATTACTTAGCTTAAGGTAAATCGTTGGCCACAAACATCCTCTTCTTTTCTCGCACAGACATTTAGTATTGAGTTAACCTCAGGTTAACCGTTAACCATAAAAACGTACTCCGGTGTAGTGATTATTCAACACTTTAAAATTCTCTCTCACACACACATATATCATCTTTTCTACTCCCGAGAGTAATTACTCCCTATGTCATATCTCACAACGTATGAGGTATCTCGTGCGACGGAAGGTATGTACGTGTAGTATACGAGTATATAAGATCATCTAGATGGTATGTACCTTTTTTAGAGGTTGTATGCATATTTTTTGGACATACTTCTTTTTATATGTGTATATGAAGGTATTTGCAAAATACATTAAAAATTATGGACTCCCTTGTAATATTTTCATGTGGCTCACATTGGAGTATCTTATAATTAGTGTATGAGTGTACCCAAAGTGATAAAGGAGTATTTTAAGTTTGTTTAGGTGGTATTTCAGAAGTGGGAGTAACTACTCCCAGGAGTAAAAGATATTTTTCCTATGTATATATGTATATGTATGTATGTATGTATGTACGTACGTACGTTTGTGTGTGTATATGTAGTCACCGTTTACCTTTCAATATAGTCCGTGTGGAAGATTTAGGGCTTATTTGGTAGAACTCCAGATCCCAGTTCACTACTACAAAAAACCACATTACAGACGGTTCACAAAGCACATCACAGACGGTTTTGTGAACTGCTCAGATCAAAAATCAAGATGACAATAGATCATCACAGACGGGTTCTGAACCGTCGGAACAATTAACATCACGACGGTTCTAACTTAGAACCGCTCGTGATAAGGGCTCTCCTCTTATTCTAGACTAGAAGAGCCCTTATCACGAGAACCGCCTCAGTAATAAGTCATCGCACATCGTTTCTTCTTGGTAATTTAAAAATACTAAATTAGGGGAGATTTCACCCATCTTAATACTACTAATACTACCCAGTCCCTAATTACTAGGCGTCTGGTCTTCCCAGACATTTTTAACACCACATATGTGGTCTTTCCGGAGGTCACCCATCCTATTACTACTCTCTCGCCTAAGCACGCTTAACTTCGTAGTTCTTATAAGATCCAAGATTTTAGTGGTGGTATGATAACATCTCGATATATTATGCCTCCTCATCCTTTTAACCCCGTGAAGTACCGAACACCGATTTCCAATTATTTCAAATTAGCAAACTATGGAGGTAATTAGCAAAATTTAAAGCTTTCAAATTTATTTTCCATACTTTTGACTATTAATGATGCTTGCAATATATATGCTCTTACTATTCACGGAACTTGTAAAAACACCATAACTTTTGACTCGTACCTTCGATTTTGGTGTTCTTGAGCTTTCCGGAATCATCACACGACGAGCTCTCCGATTATATTCTTTTGGGCACCGATTCTAGTTTGCAAATAAGAAATTCAAGCACTTTTGTTAAAATGTTCATAACTTTTGACTCGTAACTCCGATCGGGGCGTTCTTTGGCTCGTTTGAAAGATAACGAAAAGTAGTACCCGAATTTTGCCAAAATCAGATGGTCGGATCCTGCTGGTTTGTGCGAGTGCGTGCGCGGCGACGGAATTCCAAAAAAAGGTCGTTTAGGGCCTCAAAACGGCCTCCGAAGTTTTGAATCTGTTTCGGCCGTTTTTTTAATTATTGCAAATGGAATATTAGTTCCAATTATTTCAAATATAATATTATTTAATTTTAATTCTTTCAAATTAGAAGGCAAGAGAGGTAATTATCAATATTTAAAATTTTCTATTTTTATTATTTGTGACGGTTTCAAATTAAAACCGTCTGTGATGTGGTGAACATCACAGACAGTTTTTGGCTAGAACCGCCTGTGGTGTTCACCTCATTACAGACGGTTTTATATTACAACCGTCTGTGATGTAAGAAATATCACAGACGGTTTCTAAATATAACCGTCTGTAATGACTACTGTAGATATTACAGACGGTTGTGTTATATAACCGTCAGGATTTCCGACGGTTTTACTTAAAACCGTTTTACTTAGAAACCGCAGACGGTCATATGAGAAACCGTCAGCTATCACGCATCATAGGCGGCTGTAATATAAAACCGTCTGTGATATCTACACTGACGGTTTGAGTACATAACCGTCTGTGATGTTCCATATCACAGACGGTTTTGAAAAACCGTTTGTGATCGTGCGTCTGATATAAGCCTCGCTGTAGTAGTGGTTTCATCTGAGATTTGAAACTTGTAGGTTAAAATAAAGTGAATTAAGTTTATATTTTTGACCTAAAATGTAAACAAGATGATTCATCTAAGCATTCTTAATGTACTTACAGTTCTACCTCCACGGATCGATGGAGTTAGAAATACCCACTCCATGGAGCGATGTTCCACCAACACACCCTTAATTTTACCATGTCGACTACTTAAAATCCAGCCAACATGAGCTTATCGGTTAATCGGGTGGCTGCCAGCCATGTCCATGTCACATTCCAGTTAACCAAGATAACAGCATCATCACATATTAATTTATACCCAACATGATTGTCAAGAAGATTTTAAAACATGTAGTGCCTGTTCTCCGTAATAAAAGCAAGTGGAGCCCAGTTAAGAAGAGAAAAAAAATCTCATGTACAACAGTGCCAGCTAAAGAAAGTACAAAACCTCTGCAATAAAAGGTTAGAGCATCGGTGGTAGATCTAGAAAATTTTTATTAAAGGTATATACTTCAAAAGCATAATTTTATAGCCTTATATAATAATTTCGTAAGATCATAAATCTAACATATATATTTGAAATTTACTTAAAAATACAATACAAATAGTTCTAAGGTCTTAAAAATTCTAAACCATTAAAATTGAAACCAATTCAATTAACAAATTTAGTCTATTGAAGATGTGATCTTGTATCACCCCAAGTACCGCCCCGGCCTGTAGAGCATGACAGGGAACAATTTGCTAAAGATTGTGATAGCACTAATGTTGATGGAATATGCAAACACAGCATGCCACTTGCTTGCAGGAGATCTTCTCATGGTTAAACGAATATTCAACTTTTTTTTTTCTTTTTGAAGCATAGGCTAAAGGAATATTCATGCACATGATTCCTCAGGCAAGGACAGAAATATTTCCAAGGGAGAAAATGCAACATGCCATGAATATTATATTAAACCTAAAGTTTGCAAATGCAAACCCATCATACTAGGATACCAGCAGTAGACATGTTCCCGCGTGGAATTTTTATTTTAATAATACATTTTTTTTACAAATTGCAAAAATATACGTGCAATAAAAAAATTACAAAAATGTACCCCCCGTCGCCCGACCAGATCGCGAGAGACAAATGTCGCCCGTTTAAATGGTGACAGGGACATGTGTTGCCATCTGAACGGGCAACAGTAGCCACGTCAGTGTCTTCTCCCTCTATCGCTCGATCGTGTAGCGACTGAACAAAAATTGATGAATGGTTGGGCGAGCACTGAGCCCATTTCAGCCGAGGCAGAGAGGAAACGGGAGGGAGGTAGAGAAGAGAAAAAAAGGGAGAGAAGGGAGAGGAGAAAAAAAGGGAGAGGGAGAGGTTTTGCTCGTTTCCTTCGCGTCGCGCGTGTGCTGTCGCCTTGCACCGGAAGATCAGTTCATTGTACAGCCGTTGCATGCCACCTACTTTTTCTTTCGCTTGCACTTTGCGTTGCTTCTTTTTCTTGCGCGTCTCATCCTCTGCAGTCGAGCCTCTTCTGCTACTGCGTCTCCCGGGCAAGCACCTTTTTCTTCCATGCGCCGCACGGAGATGCTAGAGACGTGAGTCGCATATGTATTATTAAAAAAATCGAAAAAAAGAAAAGAAGAAATGGGATCTCTGTCGCCTAATCATTTGCCGACATTGGTTTATCGCCGTTTGGTTGGGTGACGTGGTCTCTATCACCGTTTGGTTGGGCGACCTGGCTCTATCGCCTTTTGGTTGTGTGACTGAGAGCCGGCACGGTTACGTGGTGCTCTGTCGCCGGTTGGTTCGGCGAGATTTATCTGTTGCCGAACGAACAGCCGACAGAGGTGTATTTCTGTAATTTTTTTATTGGACGTATATTTTTGCAATTGTAAAAAAATGTATTATTAAAAAAATTATGTTCCCGTGGCGAGCGAATATATCAGTGTAGCATTAACATAATGACGTCTTAAAAAAGCATTAAGATAATGAAACTGAAAAGTTACATGCATCCATGCATATCCATTCCTTAATAAAGAAATGCAGATCGATCTTTTTTTTAAGAAATTAAATCGAGATCATATATAACTTTACCAAGTGTGTGCTAGCTGGACGATTCACACTTCTATAATATCATCTCCACTTCACACTTCCAATTAAAGATTATACTCCTACTTACCAGTGTTGGCGCAAAATGTATGTGCGTGTATATATACGGCGTATCTAATTAATTCTTGGTGTTAATTCATCACTTATTAATTGCTTATATTTATTCTATTACTCGTCTAGATACATATGAAGCCACCAAGATACTCCTGTGTCGACTTAAGGTGAATGTACTTTCTAATGCACTGAATTAAATTAATAAATTCTTGTTAAAAAGAATGAGTAGTACATGACTTTTTTTGGGGTCAAACAGCACAGTTTGGACTGTTGTACATGCGTTAGATTTGGTCTCCAGACTCGAAAAAAGTTACAAAAATGTTAACCGTTTGCATGTTCAACTTGAAGTGCTCCTGTACGTACGTGTTTAGACCGAGCTTCTACGGTGAGTGCACACGGCGACGTAAGCAGCCTTACGTACAGTTTTATTTATGCACGTAAATGTTCTGAGAAAATTACACAATTGGTGATACTGATTTGACATTTCGGCTGGAATTGAAACGCTAAAATATGGAGATATTTAGAGCTTGATCCTGTCAATTTAGATCTTATATGTTTTATGTCTTCTCCCCATAAATCACCGGCATGTCTCATTTTTTACGCTACTTAGTCCATGGATATATCAAGGCCGTACAATCAAGCAAAATCAAACTTAAAATGAAGTTTATGGTTATAAGTGAGAGAAAGCGTGTTGAGACCAGGATGGTGCGGTGAGAGGAGAGGGATGGTTTCATTTATTTAGTTTAACTAGTATATTTAGCCATGCAACTATATGACTAGATATTATGATGCCGTTATCTTTGATATAGTACAATTCTACTTCTTATAATTGAAATATAATTATATTTATTAAATAACTCTAATATCTATATATGATACAGCGTTATAATCTGATCCCACCAAAATAAATGCTGGAGATTCTTCTCTTTTTCTTCTAATTAATGTGAGAATTTCTAGAATTTTTATTTTTTTGAAATTATTATGGGATTTTTTATCCTTAAAACAAATAAGACGTCTTAAATGTGAAATGTTGTTTTTATTTATATAGATACGTGATGAGTCTCATCTTGGAGAGAGAGAGAGAGAGAGAGGTATTGCTAAATAGCTCAAGAAAAAGCAAATCTAGCGTCTATGTTACAACATGGCGATGATGTGGAGATTTAAAAACCGCGTAAACTGTGGATAGCCTAGGCTAACATAGCCTGCTCTGCTGGGTCTTGCATAACGTCTTGTTCAAGTCTATTTCTAATTCCTCTGAGGTCATCTTTGGATTAATTCAAAGAGGTTGGGCCTCATTAATTACTGCCTATCCAAACGAGAAGGTGCATCGTTGTAGAAAAATGGGAATACAAAAATGAGTATTTATGTTTGTTATCAAGAAGAGAAAAGACGTAGCCTCCTTTACCATGAACTTCAACCCGTAGTGCACCCTTTAATGAAAATTGCAATAGAAACATATCCCTTTGCACCACTTTCTCATTTTGCGATTACATAAAGACGCATACATACACCCCCTCGATCTCCACAACCATCGATGCCGCCACTGATTCCATCGGCTCCCGCGGACCCCACCGGCACCGGTGAGGCATACGTGCTCCTTACTTCCGTATCACCTTAATCTAAATTAGCTCAAAGTCCAGTTTATCATAAAACAGATCTACACATACATAACACCCTACTTACACTTTCGTCCTCGTTTCGTGTAAAAGGGTTAACCCGAAGGTACTATATATGTTTGGACCCAATAGGCATTATATACTACTACAACTTACTTTGTACAAGCAATATGGGACTAATCCCACCACCACTTCACACGGATCACATGGGCCTTCACATTAACAGACTGGAGTATTACAC
The DNA here is from genome assembly GCA_036346375.1 of Guadua angustifolia. Lineage (NCBI taxonomy): Eukaryota > Viridiplantae > Streptophyta > Magnoliopsida > Poales > Poaceae > Guadua > Guadua angustifolia. The sequence goes on from CM070519.1 coordinate 29,412,470, forward strand.
TCACCTCTCTTAAGGACTGATGCACTTGGCAGCACACCGTATACACGACATATACCCAGAATCACCCCTCGGAACACGACCGTGTGTTCAGTGCCAACATATATGCCATACCGTGTGCCCACTCCGGACCCACACACGCCATGAGTCATATGCCCGCGTCCCTGTCCCACACGTGCCCGGCAGCGAAGGTTAATGCTCTGATACCATCTATAATACCCTGGCCCAAATTAGCTCAAAGTCTAATTTACCATAGGGCGGACCTACGCATGCATAGCACCCTACTTACACTTTCGTTCTCGCTTCGTGTAAAAGGGTTAATCCGGAGGTGCTATGTTGGATCCAACAGGCATTATATACTACTACAACTCACTTTGTGCAAGTAATATAGGACTAATCCCACCACCACTCCATACGGGCCATATGGGCCTTCACATTAACAGACCAGGGTATTATAATTTCCACCCCCTTCACAAAGCTTCTTTCAGCAAATCGTGTCACCGCCTCCTAAATCGCCTCCATCGTCAAACCCTAGCTAGCTGCAGTAGCAACACTCCATCCAGCGACAGCGGGTGTTAATTTGGCGGCGACATGCACTGAGCAGCTGTGAATAGTCTCAATCTTGCAGTTTTGCGCATCAATTCGGTGACTTCCATCGACGATGGGTGGATTTGGAGGGTGACGACTAGTGAGCACCTATGAAGCAGCGATCGATGCCCCCAAAGAGCACCCATTGAGCGGCGACGCCCCTAAGAGAGCACCCGTGTTGAGCGGTGACACCCCTAAGAGAGCACCTGTTGAGCGCCCCTCAAGCACAGCCAAAACTGGCGAACAACCGTGGTTCTGCGGCGGTGAGAGCGTTGGGACTATTGAAGTATAATTGAATTACTTTTCTTTTCTCATCAGTTTAAGTTTTTAGATAAATTGTTTGGTGCATACAACTTAATATGATATCAGAATTAAAACGTCTTGAGTTCAAGATCAGGTTAACGCAATTAAAAGATAATTATAGCATACTTCTATTCTACCGCTTAGATATAAGGGAGTCTACACATGAATGAATTGTCTGTATTTCAATCCTTTCCTTATTATTATAAACTTTTGAGTGAACTGTTTTTTTAAACGTCTTGGCATCGGTGCACCGGTTCCAGAAATTTTTGTTCTAGCATCGCCTCTAGTATGCTACAGCATTGGTATCGTCTCCTCTCTCTCTCTCTCTCACCCCTCTTCTAGCGCCAGTATTTCCCACCACTGTGGAAGGCCCTATGCATTTTACACGGTAGGTCGAGCAGGACCAGACCACTACTCCCGATCATGATGCTGCAGTGTATGCGTCCTTTGAGGCTTAATTTGACACGTTTGTCTAAAGCGAATTCACCATGCACGTATCTTTGGTCTAATTATTTTAGCATACCACCCATCTAGATATGGCGCCATATATACTATGATATGACCATCCATTTTTCTCTAGGTTAGTTGTGAGTTTTGACTCTTTGTCATCTCCATATGTGAACACATGGTCGTACTTAGCTGGGACCATACCGACCGACGAGAAAAACTACGCGCGGCTCCATGCATAAACATCTACTACTTGACCAGAGCATGGAATAACCAAGGAACAGGTCAATTAATTGCGCGTGCGTGCGGTCACTCGTGCAAAATGATCGTAGTGGTGGCATAATTTAGGCTCAGTTTGTTTAGGCTTGAGTTTGGGCTTATTTAGCTTCTACACCTCTATAAACCACAAGCCAAAACAAACAAAGATTTTTCCAAATGCATTTAAGAGAAGAAACTTCTAACCTAATTTGCACTACGCGAGAGAAGTAAGGAAAACGATGCTTCTCGGGGTGGCTGGAGCTTCTAAAAATCCCACTTCCCTGGTACTCTTACAACTTAACAATTATTTACGAAAAATTGCCATCCTCATCCAGCTCCAGCAGTTTCTTCTAGCTCTAGCCAAATAAGCTCAAGCTCCAGCCTAAATAAACTCAGCCTTAATCTTCATGTGGAGACCTGGAAGACGAGAGAAACAGGAACGCAGGATGGAGAAGTTCGGAGACCGGGCAAATTTTCCAAAGCTCGGTTTCCGTACATGCGATGCGCGTCGAAGGTAAGGCTGGGCTTTCAAAGATTGGGTAGGGTGAGGGTTCACACCGTGCTGCCGTGCGCGCCTTTGACCGGTGATATGGCACGCTCGCATGCATGCCATGGAAATCCTTTGTACCCTCGTCACCGTTTCATCGATTCAACGGACGGTCTGAATAGTTAAACAATACATACTAAATAAAAAATCGGCACAGTTTTTACTTTCGAAAGATTTGCACCGTTGTTTTTTTATCCAACGATATATACATACAACTACTTAAGTTACAGTCTAAATAGGACTATATTGGATCTCTTTCCTGCGATGCATGCAAATTATCCTCATTCATGTTGGTGTTGCACTGTTGCTATCATCGCGGATTGCACCAGAAATGAGCTCGAGGGTGTGCATGTGCGAGACGAACTGCATGACGTCCCGGTTGCCTAGCAAACTGAGCAAGAATTCGTGCAAGCTCACCAAGGAGAGAGGAGAGAGGGGTAACATGGCGTATTGAGAGAGATCGATGGACAAAAGCCGCAAGTGCTCACCAAGGGCAGCTCGTGTATTGATGCCTAGATAATATATGATGTGAAGACACCATCATATATATACAGATATACTATTGTTGAAATCAGCCGTACAAAACCCCAACTATATTCTGATGAATGAAACATGTGGCCACTTTAATTAGCTGGTAAACATTTAACAATTATATGCTAAAGTACTATTACATACATACATATATATATATATATATATATATATATATATATATATATATATATATATATATATATATATATATATATATACTAGACACGTGACGCACGCATGCATACACAACGTGATGTATAATATGAAATCCGGGTTTTTTCATGAAGAAAGCGATCTATATGTAATCTAAAAATCTCTAGGACGGAGCGTATAATTCTCGCTATACGCGATGTAATTTTGAGAAGCTTCTGGGACTCTACGATAAATCCCACGTAATCCTAAAAAGTTTTCCAATCTCTGAAACAATTTCTTTGGTGTGATTTCCGGGAAAAGAAGGCCTTACCGCGGAGAAAGGGACATAGAAGTAATTCGTAAAAATCTCTGGTATAAAAATAGCTAACAAGCAATTTTAGAAAGTCCCGTGCGAATTTACGTATAGAAAAACATGCTAAAAATCTTACCGCGAACAAAGGACCTAGAAGCAATCCCTAAAAATCTTCGGGGCAAAAAATGGCTAATAGGCAATTTTTAGGAAGGTTCACGCGGTTTTTTTTCATAGGAAAACATGATAAAAGAAAATTCTCGAAGATCCAGAGTTCTCGTGCAAACAAATAACCAACATGCCCTTGCGCACCGGGGGAAAAAGCACTAATCCGGGAAAAAATAAACAAAACGGTAATTTTAGAAAAACACGGCTGCCTGTTCGCAGAAGACAAAAATTAAGGGGTCTTTTCATAAAAAAGGACAAAAATAGATAAAAATAGACTAATACGTAATTTTCTAAAAGCCCGGGAATTGTTTCATCTAAATCCAGAAGTTTCGAAGCCCTTATCGTAGAAAAAGGAGGGTCTTCTCATAAAATCCCGGATTAAAAAGGACTTCTACGTAATTTTAGAAATTTTATAGGCTCTTTTCGCCAAAAAAAAAATAACCATGCGCCACGCGCGGGAAAAAAAACCACGCGCCGAGCGCACGGCACGCACGGGAACACGCGAAACACCGAACGCTAGCGCCACGCGTCGGGCGGAAAAAATCGGGCGCAAGCGCGCTCGCGGGGATCGAACACGCGACGTCTCGTTCGCTATGCCTGCGCGCGACCGCTGCGCTACGGCGCCGTTTATGGCTGATCACCGCGAGAAACTACTTAACCCTGACAATGGCGCAAAAAAAGCAGGCGACATGGCTCAACGTTTTCCACGCCGTTTAACGGCGCCATTTTTTTCATTGCAAAGACGCGACGCGTCGCCTTTACCGACGCCCACGGCGCGAAAACCATGACGTGGCACACCCAGAAGCCGGAAACTCTTAGGTCTTTATATACGGTAGTATATACACACATATATACATATATACACACATATGCTCCTTGGGAATAAGTTAAGGGGATGCTTTTCCAAAGGGGGAGAAAAGGGTAGCCAATAGGGCCCACCATCAACTAAACCCACTCATTTATCTAAAAAAATAAAAACGATCATTATCATTTTAAGAAGAAGAAGATCAGGAAGAGGAGGAAGAACAAGAAAAAGAAAAAAAAAGTCTAATTATTTGTAGCCAGCTAAAGACATTGTGCACAACATGCTCACTTCAATGGCTTCCTAGCCGTAGGCAGGCAGCCCCCAGCCGTCGATCAGCAGTGGTCCTTGTTCGTGGGGGCTAGTAGCTTTGTTGACACAAAGGTAGACGAATGGATGTGAAGGGTCAAGGGTATAGGAGTTCCCAGGTATTGTCAATTGTGTGATGGTGGCACTTTTGATCCATACGGACGCAGCAATCGTATATATGCACGTGCCGAATGCCAGGCCATTGCCCTGCTTTCTGCCGTCTCCGTAGAAAAAAGAATAAGCCCCTGTTGTAACACATGAATTTCACAGAAAATTTACCAAAACAAATTATAGAAATGTTACAAGAATTTCATGCCAAACAGTTTAACATTGTGGAATTTAAGAAAATTTTCTGTGTTCAAAATAGGGCCTTAGGGTCAGGTGTACAAATTGATGCACACTTGTCTCCTTCGCCTTAAAATACTCTTTGGTAATCTCTAATCGGATCTCTGAAAAGAAAAAGGCCACAACCATCGGAGCCACCTTTCAAGTCTAGCTCTCTAATGGTATACTCTTTACCTAAAAGTAGCGCCATGATTGGTCATCAGTACTTTATGGTTGCATTGCACATGGCTCTCTTTCGATCAATCCATCGTCGATGGGGCTCAAAAATACTCCATACGGGGATTAATTAATTGTTTATTTGTTTACGTACGGCAATTTGCATATATCCCACATGGGCATATGGGCTCGTGCGCGCCCCGCCCTCGTGGCCAGCGACACTTGTGCTGCCTAGCCGCCGCGAACGGGCAGGGCAGGGCAGCTCGCGTGTGCCGGCGCGCGTCACGACCGTACGTAACGCAGCTGCCTTGGGCTGCTTGGCCGCCGCGGCGCTGGCTCGCCCACCGGCCGGTCTCGTCCCGTCCCGGCCAGGCACCACGTACGCCTCGCGCGCTTGCTTGCTGTTGGGACGTTAATTTCCACGCGCGACGGCCACCTATCCGCGCGCGACGGGTTGGTGAAAAGCGCGGGGGCGCGCGCGGCCGTGTGCCGTGCCGATCGTGCCCGGTCCACCCGCGCGCCGAGAGTTGCCGAGGCGCGCAGGGTCGTGCGGTGCCGTGCCGCTCCTCCTCTTCGCGCCCTGCTGCCAACACCGGCCGGGCATCAAGCGGTGCCAAGAGAGAGATTACGCTACGCCGAGCTGACTAGGATTTAGCAAACTTAGGGCGAGTTGCGACCATCTTTTCGTCGAGTTAGTTACAGGACGGAATGTAGGTACGCAACTTTGGAGTATTATGGTGGGAACTAACTGAGATTAACTAATCAAGCGATGTGGGATTGCATCACAGCATGTACATGAATAGACTGGCATTAGCTGTCTATAAGAGATGACAGTATGACACGTACGATTTTTTATTAGGTGGAAGAGAGAGAGAGTGCAACTGCCCTTTCATGAACAGACGGGCTGAGTTGCTAGAAAATTGGAGGAATCAACAATGCAATCTGTGTTGTACCGAGATCGTCTGTTCGTGACGCATTTTGAGGGACTACGACTTCAACAAGATGTTCCCGTGCACTCTCGCCAAAATCATGGCGCCATCCCTCTCCAAACTCCCACGCAACTTCATTTCATTCACCGCCCAACCCTTCATCTTCATGTCCAACCGAATTTTTTCTCTGCACAACAGCAAAACTTATACCGCCGCTGTCACTTGTGCCCTTTACCATCACTTGCGCCCACCGAAGCAACCCAAGGATACCACGACGACCTCCTAGGAAGGATATGCTATTGAAGAACCCTACACCTCCATAGCCGGTTGCCAGAGACACCTTCGCAACCGCCTCTTCCTTCACCTTCGTTGGCAACCCCGATTTGTGTTCTCCCGAGGTGTGGAGTGAAAAGTGCTTAGATCCAACTACCATGGGTTTTTTCTCATCGTGGCGAGCCACATAATTAGCTCAGGGTAATGACAGTAACACCGCCATTACATTGAGTTAATTATACTGATCTCGGCATATTAACTAACAAAATATCGAGCCCACCCAACATTTTATCGGTTAATACACTGTATTCAGAGTGTTGCAATAAAAACAATAATTAAAGATTGAAATGGAAACTTATTACATTCAATTGTCACACAGGATTATAAGTCCAGCATAATTATACATACGATCAAAATACAACAAAAATATAATACAAAAATACTAATTACTACAAAGACTGACGAAAGCTAGTGCAATGTCAAACCATTAACCTAGCCCTCCCTAGTAGTCAACTTCTTCGTAGTTTTGATTTTGCAGATGACCTACACCCCATGGCTCGTGGTTGAACCCATTAGGATCCGTGTCCCAACCATACACTTGACCAGCAAGTCTCCAAACACTATAGTAAAAGTATCGTGTTTCTTGTGATTTGCATTCTTTTCTTTATTTATATTCAAGCAATTTATATTCATAGAATTAAATTGATTGATTGCTTATCTTTAGGATTGCAAATTATTGTTAGAGACATAGATAGTTAGTACACATAGTGAGCCTGGTTGATTTAGGCTTTAGTTGTCAAAACCTTAGAATTACACTTCTATAAATTATTTAGTTTTTATCATAGGCGTTGATTCATTAGATAATCAAAGAAAGTTTTTGAAAACCGCCTATTCATTCCCTGTAGTCAGCATCCTTGACCTTACACCGACAATTCTTGTATGGCGAGGAGTATAAGGATTTTTCGGGCACACGCTACACTATCCCTAATATAGCCTTTTCCTTCAGAAACCTGGGTGGATTCTAGTTCGCTCTACTAGTTATTTACTCATGTCCAATACTATGCTATATTCTTTGAGCTATTGCTATGTGCATGGTGGTTACCTGATGAGAGAATGCTTGAGGGGATGAGGAGGTTGTTTTAGGTGGTGATGTTGAGGTGGGGTGCTGGTGCCCTGGCAGATTGGGATTGATGGCGATGTGGTCAACTCCTCTTTGCTCTTCTCCTGCTTCCTAGCTCACTCCTGGTGGCTTATTCCTTGATCTTTTGATCTTAGCCTCCTTGCTTGAGCTCCTGGTGACCTCCTTGCTTTGGTGCTTGGCTTGCTCTCTAGCTCTGGCTGCTGGCTTGGTTTCTCTGGTGGTTTGGGGAGGATGGACTGGGGTTCAGCTAGGAGTCCTTATCCCTTTTAACAGGAAGCTCAATGCTTATCCTTTACTAAGGGTTGTTATCTTTTTACTTTATGGTTTTTACCTTTCTATCATGAGTATTCTTGAGCATATATATGCAATGCTATAGTTACCTGACAATTTTAGGTTTATTGATTGCCAAATGATGAAACCCTATTTCGTGTGAGGTGCCGATTTAGTCCCAAACGAATCTAGTATCTCGATGAGAAATACCAACTCATACGGGTCTGACGGCAATTCTTTCTTCTTAATCTTTTACCATTTTAATTTATTGTCTCTTGGTTTTATATGCATGAATACATGACTGATACTTTTCAGGGATTAGAATCAAAGATCAACTAAAGCTTAGATCTTAGGAATTTTAAATATTCTTGTAACCTTTATTTTTGGATGCAATGAATAATATGTATTGCAGTTGATACCATTGTACGATATTTGTAATGAATAAAGTGTATGACTAATCTTTATTGATTAATTCAATTATGCGTGTTATTAATTTATGTCAATGATCTCCTATGCATGGATAAAGGCCGATGTTGTTTCACTCGTTGACCCATGCAGATGTCCAACTCTGGTAAGGATTGCAGTTCATTGTTTCATGATCTAGCATGAGAGATTTGGGTGTGTTTCTTTATGGGGTTTGATTAGGAATGCCTAGTGAGTTGGCTTCTCTGAATTCTTGAATGGTTGAGCTATCTCTAATGCTTGAATGCGTAATGGATCTTCCAAGTCACTTAAGAAAATGGTGAGTATTTATCGTGGCTCTGAAAAAATGATCTAGCATATTTCACCAATAATATTCTAAGGACTATAGTGGTAACCCAATAAACCAACAGTATTGAGAGAAACTAATAATACCAGTATGAATATAACCATCTACTTGAACTAGTAAACACTCATCATGAAAAGTCTGGGTTCATGGTGGTTCATTCAATAATGAAGTGAAGGTTAATTTAAGAAAACTATAGTATACATGCATGATGGATTGAATATTGGTTTGCTTTCAAAGGTTGCTAATAATGATGGATTGCAGTACTCGGCTACTGTTCCAACTGTTTTTACTCTTGGCTTTTTGTTTCAAAGCAAAAGGTTAGTACCACACAATCTTGATAGATGGCAAAGCAGAGCAAGGAATAGATTTGAGTGTGCTATATTAATAGACTAAATACTGATCCTACTTTGGATTATATGTGTCGATGTAGTTTGCATCGGGGTACCCTCTCCGCCGTAGAAGTAATAGGCCTAAGAAGTGGCCTGGCCCAGTTTGAAGCCCACGTGGCCCCCGGGCGAGCACGCCCTGCTCGCCGGGCGAGCGGCCTACGTGGCGGCCTGATGAGCGGGCGGGTGCTCGGGCCCCCCTTGCCGGGCCACGAAGGCAACCAAAGGAATGAGGGGGAGGCTTCGCCTCGAAGTTTCCCTCCCGCACCTCGTGTCGGTCATTAATGTGAAGGATTCGCTTCGACACGACGACGGCTTATCCCTCTGACGCCTCTTACCAACCCGTTGTAGAGGCGTCCTGTCCCAGGCGGACCGGGCGAAACCTCTCGCCGACATTAAATGAGGTTCGAAGGACAAGGCCACGGAGGCGTGCTTAATAAATGCGTCGTGGGTCGACGTGGAAGCTGGAATGATGGGTGTAATTAATGTGTTGTAGATAAGTATAGCGCCACCTTCTCTCCTGCCTAGGGTGGCCCGTCTATATAAGGGCGCCCTGGTGCATAAAGAAGGAGGCCGGTTGGCTAGAACAAGAAGTATAGAGAAGCAGACACTAAAGAACACCCTTGTAAACGCTTCCCCATTTTCTCAACAAAGAACTGGCAGAACGTAGGGCTATTACCCACATCGGGGGCCTGAACCTGGGTAAATCATTGTGTCCACCAGCTTACTAATGCTCGGAATCCATCGTCGAGAGATATTAGGGTTTCCAGCCACGAAGATGCCCTCTACCGAACCATAATTTCCATCTAGGGAGTAGACACCCTGTTAGCGGAATCTTGTCAGGCGAAATACGCCGACAGGGGCGCGCTAGGTAGGGGGCTAGTGGTTGGCTCATCCGGCCATCTCTCCGGCGGGTTTCGGTTCTCTGTCCGAAAGGACTTCGCACCTGGTGATGGCGAGTTTACACTCGCAGCGACAAGATGTGGCGGAGGCTAGTAGCTCCCAGAATACGTCCCGGCGTTCTCGCCGGACGAGGGATCGCCTCCCACCGCCACAGCAGGAGGGCGGTGGCGCCCCCACGGCAGCGGCCGGGCTTCCGGTTCGGCGTCGGCTGGCCATGGAGGCCGCCACTCCGGCTCAGAACTTGCATGCGGTCCGTCTCCTCCTGGACCACCCTCCGGTGGAACTTGCTAGAGACACCCCGGCCACTCCGTAGCTGCGAGATATTGCGGGCCTCGTGGACGTGGCTCAGCTTCGCGTAGGGATGCTCGACCGGTCTGAGGCCGTCGGTTCCCCTCGCCCCAAGGTGCCCGTAGAGCGCACCCAAGCTTCCAACCGCCCTAGCAGGAAGCGCTCTGGCCAGGTGGGCCAGAGTAAAAGAAAGGGCATGCAAGAAGAAGGTCCTAGCTCCGCGAGGAGCCGTGGGGACCTGAGGTCCCATCTGGAGCTCTAGCGCCGGCCGCGCGGCGGTGATCTACGTGATCGCCTGCAGCGTCGCCGCGCTCGCGATGGATGGATGGCCCCTGGGGGTGAGAGTTCCTCCCATAACTCTCACCTTCAGAGCGAGGAGGAGGTCCATTCTTCTGACTCTTTGGGGAGCCGTGGTCCGCCCTCCCTGTCACGGTTTCTGGGCCGGGGTCAGGGTGGACGGCAGGATCCCCCCTATGGCGTTGGATGCCAGGCGTTTTCCCGACGGCTGCGCCGCGTGGTGTGGCCCGAAAGGTTTCGTCCGGCGTCCATCGAGAAGTATGACGGCACCACCAACCCAGAGGAGTTCTTGCAGGTCTACACCACTGTGATGCGTGCCGCTGGCAGGTCTGGAAAGGCCATGGCCAATTACTTCCCAACGGCCTTGACGGGGTTCGCTCGGTCCTGGCTGTTGAACCTCCCGCGAGGATCGGTGCACTCGTGGGAGGAGTTGTACGACCTTTTTGTCGCCAATATCCAAGGCTCATTCGCGCAGCCGGGCGTGGAAGACGATCTCCATGCCCTCGAGCAGGAAAGAGGGGAGTCGTTGCGCGACTTTATTTGGTGATTCTGCCACTGTTGCAATACGATTCCCCGAATTTCCAAGCAGTCGGTCGTCATCGCCTTTCAAAGAGGCGTGCGCGACTGCAAGTTGCGGGAAAAGATGGCGACCCGCGACATCACCACTACCTCCGAGCTCTTCTCCCTAACACACAAGTGCGCGCGGGCGGCAAAGGCTCGGGGGTCGACATCCAGCGCCGCACGAGGACGCGGCGGGGACGAAGCTGGGACTTCGAGGGGCTCCGGCCATGCGAGCAGGAGGACACGGAAGCACGAGGCGCCCGAGACCAGGTGGGTCCTGGCCACCGAGCGCGAGCATGAAGATGCCCGGCGGCCGAAGCGTGACCGCCGTGACCAGCGGGACGACCGTCGCGAGCGGCGAGATGACGGCCGAGGCCGGTGTGGCGATCGTCGCGGTCAGAGAAATGACTGCCGCGAGGAAAAGGAGGGCAAGCCCTTCTGCCCGATTCACCAGACCAACTCTCACGGCCTGAAGGATTGCCGGGCTGTGAATAAGGTGAGCGGCGGCTCAAGGAGAACCGCCCCCGCGATAACGACCAGATTTAAGACCCGCCGGCTTTTTCCAAAGAAGCGGACGCATTGTGGCGTAAAGTTGTTTACTTTAAGAGCTTTTGTTTTATTTCCTTTGTTTGTCCCCTGGCGGGAAAGTTTGCGCAGAAATGTCATGTGCCCTGATGGCTTGGCCGCTCTTTGTTGATCCGTAGTGATGGCCCGCCTTCGTGTCGAGCCCAGACGGGCGACCAGGAGTGCGAACCTGGCACGGTGACTCAAACACGACCCGCACACCTCGGTTCAACTCAATGAAGCACCGACGGCTGTCTCCGCGAGCACCGAATAAGCCCAATATCCCTCCCGCGAACCTGCTTCCATATCATGCAGAGCCATGGGCTAATTCTGAATCACGAGAGCCTAAGTTTCCAAGCAGGGAACCACGACATATACGCGCAGGGCCTTACGTCCCCTAATATGTTTTCTACATGTTTTGTGCAATGCCTACTTGTGCTTTCAGTGGCTATGCGCGATCGCACATGAAATGCTAAGTGCTTTGTAATCAGCAATAAGTAACCCTGCGGCAATCGGGTGAGCAAAGGGCAATCACACCCTACCCGCCTAGCGAGCGGCCCGCGTGGCCCTCAGGCAAACGGGCAAATGATCAAGCCCTGCTTGCCTAGCGATAAGCCCATGTGAAGGTTTGGCGGGCGGTCCGGCGACCACGCTCTGCCTGCCTGGCGAGCAGGTGGGCGACCACGCCCTGCTTACCAAAGTATTGGCCTTCGTGACCGGTCAAGGAGCTAGTCACCCAATGGCCTATGGCAAAGATAAGTTGTTTGCTTTGGCAGTACCAACTTATTTCTTACACTTGTGCCTTAATGGGTTGAAGTATGTGTGGTTATCACTAGCTCTTATAATCTAATGGCTCCTCGCTGATAAACGGAAATACCCAATGTTTGTATCGCAAGGACGTGTGACTAGGAGTGCGAGTATGGCATGGTGGCTCAAACGCGACCCGTACACCCGGGTTAACTCCATGTAGTCCCGCTGGCTGTCTCCGCGAGCACCGCAAGCCCAGTACCGCTCCTGTAAGCTCACCTCCTTGTTGCGCAATGTTGCGGTAAAATTCCAAGAGACCACGGGAATATAAGTTCCAAAAGGACAGGAGACAGTGATACCCTTGCACAACAATTTAAGACTTTGCTTGTTTGTGCTCTTCATCCACCGCATGATTCCTGTTTGCGTTGTTGCAATCACTCACATAATGCCTAAGTATCGACCTGACCTGAGTATTTAGGTTTGCATCATGGCGAGGCTGGGGGCTGATCGCCCGAAAATTGAGTTAAAGCAAGCATACCCAAAATACGAACAGATGACATGTCCAGGTGAAACCAAAATATGCCAACTTCATTTACAATTGCTAATATTGTTTTGACATACGATAAGCAGGAACAAAAAGGAACAAATGCAAAAGAAGCAGCCTGGGGCATCAGTCGCCGTTGACGACTTTGATGCCCCCGTCATCATCCTCGGCCTCTGGCTCTCTTGCTACCGCGCCAAAGTCTGGAGCTTCCGCCGCCATCATGTTGACGACGCGCTCTACGGCTTCCTGCACACGCGCCTGTGCCTGTGCCTCGTCTCCTTCAATGTCGTCTATGACGGTCATTGGGTTGAAGGCGGCATCGCGGCTGGCGTAGCAGGCGAGCACGAAGGTGGCGGTGACCCTGGCGACATGCTGTCCTTCTTGGATGGAGTGGGCAATCATGGCGGCCGGCAAACTCGAGAGCGCGTCAGCCACCCGGGTGGTGCAATGGGCGTACTGCATCGCCGTGGGCTCCAACGACTCGTGAAGATCTACCCCAAGTGGCGCCAAAACCCGCGCCATGCGTCGATATGATGACCGGAGCATGGTCGCGATGTTATGCAGTGTTCGCCGCTGTGTCTCCGCTGTCTCCCTCAGCGCCGTCTCGGCCTCCTGCGCCCGGGCAAGCGAAGTTGCCCCGGTGGCCCTCTCTTGGGCCAGCTGCGTCTCTGCCCTCTCCAGCTCCCCGCGCAGCGTCTCCACTTGTTGCGTCAAGTGGACTTCGCGCTGGGTGGCTGCTGTGAGGAAGGCGCTGGCGGCAGCGAGCGCTCTGCCAAGCTCGACGTGCAGCGTGCGCAGGTCGGCGACGTGGGCGGCGGGGGCGATCCGAGCGGGAGGAGCGGAAGCGCTGGTCCCAGCAACATCGAGCCCAAGACCTCGGGCTACCAGTCGCTCTTGGCGAAAGTTCACGCGCTTATCGACGTCGCGGACATCTCATGAAGCGAGCGCTTGGGCGATCCGCCCTCGAAGGCGATTTGAAGCTGAAGGATGTGGGTGCCACTGCGAGCCTGCTCAGGCGGATACCAATGGCAGTCGGGCTCGGCGTCATTGGAGTTGGCGCCGGCGGAATTGGCGTCGGTGGAAGCTGCGCCGCAGGAGTTGGAGTCAGCGTTGGTGCAGCCAGCTCCGAGGGAGGGGCGGCAGGCTTTGCCGCCCCGGAGGAAGACGTCACCGCTTCAGACGCGCTCGGTGAGGTCGCGAATGTAGCGGCGGCAGAAGTTAGGCTCCCGGTGCAGACCCTCTTGGGGTCCGCGCCAGGGGCGTCCAAAGCAACAGGCCGTTTGCCTGCGCTCCGATCGGCGGCCCGGGGCTGGTCCCTGATTATCAAGGGGCCACGGGCCGGCACCACGGCGGGACCCGTGGAGTCCATCGCCGGGAAGGATTGTATGATCTGGAGGCACTCCGCGGACTCCAGATCACAAAGCGGCCGAGCGTCGGCCGAAAATTCTAAGCCGCTCGGTACTGGCGGGATCAACACGGATAGCCACTAGGAGATGGCAGCGTTGCTCAAGCTGCCCTCACCTGGCGCCAGAAGAAGACAAAAGTATTGAATAACAAAAACCACAGGGAAAAGTATACATTCAAGATGAAGAGTAAGGAGACTCACTGCTTGGGTGCGTGCGCGTCATGTCGTCGTCCCCTGTGTATTACCATGCAGGGCGGGCGCGACGATGCAGGGGGCTGATTCTCCAAGACACGAAGTCTCGGACTACCGGCGCTAACCAGCCAAGACCCGCACCGATCGATCATGGGCCACCATTGCCAGGAGCTCTGCCGTCTCCTTGACGGCGAGCTCCAGCTCTCGCGGGCTACTGCCCGCTCGCAGGGTACTTCGAGAAGGTCGACCCCGCTGTCATCGCCGACATAAAGCCAGTCACCCCGCCAGTTCTTCCAGTTGGAGCGGGGCTGGAAGGGAATGTAGCGGGAGGCCGACCCATCGCGAAGCCGGAAGTGGCAGCTCCCGGTGACTTCCCCACTGTCGGAGGTGGTGCGGCAGGTGAAGAAATAGCGAAAGAGGGGAAGATTGGGCATTACCCCCACGAACATCTCGCAGAGGTAAGCGAAGGTGGAGAGGAAGACGATGGAGTTGGGGGAGAGATGAAGATGGTGAATCTCGTAGAAATGAAAGACGGTGAGGAAGAACTCAGAAAATGACGGCACCAGGCCCGCCATAAGCCTCCAGGTGAAGACAATAATCTCCCCTAGCTCGTAGTTTGGCACGGCGGTCCCCTGGCGAGGATGAAGGGCACCCCGGGTGCCACCCCGGTGGTGAAGTCCATCTGGCGTGGGCCGGCAGTGGAAGAAAGAAGGGACTGCGCCATTGCAGTGGAAGTGAAGTCTCTCAGGCAAAGAAGACGAAAGGGCAAAGAGCAAAATACGAAGGAAGCAGAAGGTGTGAACTGTTGCGTGGGGGTGTGCGCATATATAGACCCCCCGCGAAGACGGTTCGCGTCCAGGCGAAAGGCACGGCGTTTCGGGTCCCGAGAAAAATCAGCGGTCATGGGGAGGACCGAAGCGGTTGCGTGCACAGAAGTGGTGGGCCCATCCAGGAACGCACTGGCATTTAATAAGGTCTGAAAAGTGGCTGGCGCGCATTCTAGGACGGCCCCGGGGGCTACTGTCGGTGTACTTTGCACCGGGGTACCCTCTCCGCCGTAGAAGTAATAGGCCCAAGAAGTGGCCTAGCTCAGTTTGAAGCCCACGTGGTCCCGGCGAAAGCGATCTGGCGATCACGCTCGCTGCTGGGCGAAGCGGCCAGCGTACACTGGCGAAACCGCACGCCGCTCACGGGCGAGAAGCCCACGGGCCTCGCGGCGAAAGGCGATCACGCCACGCCATCGGGCGAGCGGCCCGCGTGGCGGCCTGATGAGCGGGCGGGTGCTCGGGCCCCCCTTGCCGGGCCACGAAGGCAACCAAAGGAATGAGGGGGAGGCTTCGCCTCGAAGTTTCCCTCCCCTGGCACCTCGTGTCAGGGTCATTAATTGTGAAGGATTCGGCTTTCAACACGACGACGACTTATCCCTCTGACGCCTATTACTAACCCGTTGTAGAGGCTTCCTGTCCCAGGCGAGACCTCTCGCCGACATTAAATGAGGTTCGAAGGACAAGGCCACAGAGGCGTGCTTAATAAATGCGTCGTGGGTCGACGTGGAAGCTGGAATGATGGGTGTAATTAATGTGTTGTAGATAAGTATAGTGCCACCTTCTCTCCTGCCCAGGGTGGCCCGTCTATATAAGGGCGCCCTGGTGCATGAAGAAGTATGCCGGTTGGCTAGAACAAGAAGCATAGAGAAGCAGACACTGAAGAACACCCTTGTAAACGCTTCCCCATTTTCTCAACAGAGAATTAGCAGGACGTAGGGCTATTACCCACATCGGGGGCCTGAACCTGGGTAAATCATTGTGTCCACCAACTTACTAATGCCCGGAATCCATCGTCGAGAGACATTAGGGTTTCCAGCCACGAAGATGCCCTCTACCGAACCATAATTTCCGTCTAGGGAGTAGACACCCTGTTAGCGGAATCTTGTCAGGCGAAATACACCGACAATATGCCTCTTCCTTTGCTTTCTCTTCAGTACTTTATGACTTGGGGTTTTGCTTCTTCTTCTTGTTGGACATTAATTTACTGGTAGCGCTAGTACTTTGTCACATACAAGTAGTTTGTATGGGACCGAAATGTTTGGTGCACTTTGTAAGCCACTAGCCATGATGATATTTGAAGAGTAAATTCAGCATTCTTTTTTTAGAAGTTTTTTGAGAAGTAAATTCAACATGTTTAATCGAAAATTCTTAAGGATGGAGATAAATTATCGACTATTATATGATGACCTTTAGGTTCCTAGTTTTATGTCCTTTTCTTCATTTCTAGTGGTCCTATACTGAACAGCCTTAACTTTTTCTTGAGGGATGTTCTATTACTCTCTTATCCTGCCAAGGCTAAGCAAGCTTCATGTGATACGATTAAAATAATTTCCCCATGTTTGTTGATCACATGATGTATGCACGTGTTCTTTTCTTTCCAAGGGAATGGATCCCATCCATTGAGTGGTTTCTTGAGCTATTTTCAAAGTTCATTGAATTTCTGCCTTCCACAACAACATCCTCATCAACAGCCCATGTTGCAAAATTTCCATTGTGTTGGCGATCTTACACAATAGGCTCCATTTCCAGCACCACAACCATCAACAACCAAAGGGATTCCATCACCATCACTTTCCAAGTCAACCTTTCCACGTACATCATCGAGTTTACAATCCCGATAAATCATTAATATAGACAGCGGCGACGAGGATGGAGAAGTAAGGACTGAGAAGCGATTGTGGTGGACACAAGAAGAGGACTTAAGATTGGTATGTTTCTTATATTCTCATATTTACTACTCCATATGACTATATGAATAATACGTGAAGCTTATTAGTATTTTTACAATAGCACTAATCTTCTTTGCTACCAATGTAGTGCAGCTCTTGGTTGAATAATTCAAATGATTCCATCAATGGGAATTTTAAGAAAAGTGATCAATACTGGGGACACATGAATTGCTAGAAGGTTGTCCAAGATCAACCGAAGTGGTATGCCTACAATGAGGAGCTTTAGAAAATAAAGAAAAGAAATATGTCAAATTCTAGTAAGGCGGTGGAGCACACGTCCTCTCTGATAGATATCGAAGATATCCCTCGTCCACAAGGAATGAAAGCAGCCAAGGCCGAACATAATGGCAAAGGTAAGGGCAACTTGATGAGGTATTAATGATTGCCATAAGCACTCCATTGGAGTGCTTGGGCAAGTTCGCGCAAGGGGTTATTGAGAAGTTCGGTAGGTGTATTTGCGGCACCCCATATGTGACGAAGTGGAGCGTTTGCTTCGAATTGGTGAGTCTTGTGGCTTCCCTAGCATGCTAGGGAGCATTGACTTTATGTATTGGCAGTAGGAGAAATGTCCAATTGCATGGAGGGGCCAATTCACCTGTGGTGATCATAGTGTCCCTACTCTAATCCTCGAAGCAGTTGCTTCGCATGACCTTCGGATATGGCATGCATATTTTGGTGTTGCTGGGTCCAGCAATAACATCAACGTGCTAAATCAGT
Organism: Guadua angustifolia; assembly: GCA_036346375.1. Taxonomy (NCBI): domain Eukaryota; kingdom Viridiplantae; phylum Streptophyta; class Magnoliopsida; order Poales; family Poaceae; genus Guadua; species Guadua angustifolia. The sequence goes on from CM070519.1 coordinate 29,430,128, forward strand.
CAACATAGTTCATTCAAGAGTTGAAAGGGGAAGCTCCACAAGTGCATTTAATTGTCAGCGAGAGGCAATATGATAGGGGTTACTTCCTTGCCGATAGAATTTACATAGAATGGGCCACCGTCGTGAAGACTATACAACTCCCTTAGGCAGAGAAGGATAAATTGTTTGCACAACATCAAGAAAAGGTAAGGAAATATGTTGAGCAGCCATTTGGGGTTTTACAATGTTGTTTTAATATTGTGTGGTGTCTAGCATGGAAGCTTGTGCCATTTCTTTTGCACTTGAACGAGATTTTGGTGACATCTTTTGTTCTACCGCTAGAAGTCAACAATGGCCCTAATATTAGCTTCGCGGATGTGCTACGAAGGAATTCTTCTATTCATGCCAGTCAACACACACACACAACTCAAATTAGATTTAGTCGAGCATATCTGGCAAATCTTTAGAAATAAGTAAAACCATTATGACTACTTTGAGTAACCTTATAATGTAAAACTTTTCTTTTCTTAGTAGACAATTTTGATAGGTACTCTTTCCCTACAAATGCAATTCTGTATAATTACATTCATCATATTTTCTATATTTCACTCATAATTAATTTTTAAACATGTATTTGTACTACTAGCTCATATATAAATTATATGGGTTGAGCAGGCTTCTAAAAAAATGGACCCACATGAAGTTCTCTGTTTGTCCAATGTGTATGTGAACTAACCTCTTTCTTATATACTAATATTTGTCTTGTGTAGTAAATCCATAATAGGCAACGTATCCTGTGCACACAGGTTTTTTCGTGCACACATCATACACACCAACTAACAAAAGTCATAAAAATTTTTGAAAAAAATTGTAGATGTACTTCATAGATTACTCTACCTATGTATGAAGTTTCAAGATCAAATTCATTATATATCGAGAGTTACAAAAAAGAGAAAATTCTGACAAGTTTAAATAGTTTAAACTTGTCAGATTTTCTCTTTTTTGTAACTCTTAATATATAATGAATTTGAACCTACAATTTTATACATATGTAGAGTAATCTATAAAGTACATCTACAATTTTTTTCAGAATTTTTCATGATCTTCGTTAGTTGGTGTGCACGATGTGTACACGGAAAATTTGTATGCATAGGATACGTTGCCTCCATAATATTATTCACACAGGTATATTTATGTTGTGCCAAAATAAGCAACACAATAGACAACAAAGATACAATTTTTTGTTGATCAACAATTTTTCAAGTTTCATGCAATTGTAGGGTTCTATATAGAGAATAAAAAAACAATATATTATAGGAGATATCTTTAATAACTATCTACAGATGACATGAAGAGGTTTTACAGACATCAACTATCTAAACCACTGTACATGCTCTTAGCACCGTTAGTAAGGGCATGTACGGTGATATAGACGGTGCCTCTCTATAAGAACATGTAAAACGATTGCCGTCTATATACTTATCCATATCATCTAAAGACAGCTTCTACAATAGATGGCATCTTAAGGGTATCTCTATAAGATTTTACAATCTTTTAAAAATGGTATGAAAAAGTGTTTATCATATACAATAAACTACATAATGGTGTTTTATGTTGTTTATAACTTTACACTCTCTCCCCCTCTCTCTTCTATATCAACAAAAATCTTACATGGCAAAGTATATAACTAGTTGACATCACACCAGTGTACATATCCTAATATACCTCCATATTATCTATAAACATGACTAAAAACAACTCATACGATGAATTTGAGGCTGCCTGTAATAATCTCTCATACAATTAATAGATTGTTTATATAATAGTACACATAGTATAAACATGTCTGTTAAATAATAAACAACATCTTCCTCTCTTCTCTACATCATCCAAAATCTTATGTAGCATAGTTTTATAGACATCTGGCATGTACTCCCTCTGTTTATTTTTCTAAGACGGCTTTAACTTTGTGCGGTCTTAAAAGTTGAATTTTGACCATTAATTTCTTTTATAATATTTTGTTGATAGCTACAAAATCATAACTATAGAAAGGTATTTTTAAATACGAATCTAATAGTATCACTTTTGTGTCCTACAATATATAATCAACGGAAATACCATTGTGCCCTAAAAGCAGCGTGCCATTCGCTTCAGCTCAGAAGCTTTTGGCACAAAGCAAAACCAATTTTCGCTGGGGCAGGTACGCTGCCAACTGCACGTTTTCAGTTGACTGTAGAACATGCGGGAGTCAAAAAATATACACACACACGTCGGCCTCTCCCTCGAGTCTCAACCCTCAGCCGTCCGATTTCTGAACGGAAGTTCGTCATGCATTCCCACGGCTTTCGGACGCTACACCAAGGTGCGTGTGGGGTGGCACACGCGGAGTTCCCGTCAGGTGCGACTCAAGTTTGGGCCTTCAACATTGATGTAAGGTAGATCAATGGACAGCAGCTTGCCGTGCAACGTATGCGGGCAGCGACTGGCTATAGGCGACGACGCGGCGCACGGCATGGCAGCTAGCGCGTGGCCGGGTGCGATGTATAGCTATAGCGCGGCTCGTGAGAACCCAGAGCGCGTCTCGGCTACGGCAGCCCGTCATACACTACGCCAGGCCCATTTGAACGGTCACGGCTCGCGCCACGCGGTGGACGCGGAGGGCCAGGTTGACGCTCGAGGAGCGGCCACGGTCCACGGCGCCGACGCAACGGCGCGCACGGAGCGGCCACGGCTCGAGGTTCAAAATTTCGTTGGTATTTCGTGAGATCTCGCTTACCGGACGGTGATGAGATTTAAAGTATCAATCGGAGTGAAATAATTTAAAAAAATTGAATTGTTACAGTAATCTCGTTTAGGGATAGTAATCTTACCTGATTATTCATGTACCTACGAGTAAAAACCCTAATAGAGATGGGTATGTTCCTCTTTTATTACCTGCGGGTATGTTTATAGGGGCTAAACTCTACCCGGCGGGCAAACTGGTATAGGTATGGGAGAGCTTCACCTGTACCTGTTCCGCCCGATTACCCGCCATATCCTATTGATATACGGGTTAGAACAGACACCTAGTTGGTAGAGATGGCAACGGGTATATATCCGGCGTATCACCACCCCGTACCCGTGTTAATAAAATTCACCCGCTATAATACCGATACCCGCATGCGGGTACAAAATTTACCGGTACCCGTGCGGGTAACGGGGACCCGACGGGTAACCCGTACCTGTACCCGTGTTAATAAAATTCACCCGCTATAATACCGATACCCGCATGCGGGTACAAAATTTACTCGTACCCGTACCCATGCGGGTAACGGGGACCCGACGGGTAACCCGTACCTGCATTAATGTATAGCTAATTCAAATTTTTCGATTTTTTTAACATGTCAACTTGATGATATATTTCTCATTAATGGTTAATGATTATGTACTCTTGTATCGTGTTGGAGAAATGAAGAAATTTTATGGATGCATTATGAACAAGTTGAACTTGATAACACTCACCTCATCAAGTGAGAAGCGGGTGGATCATACCCATGGGTGAACGGGTACCCCCGTACCCGTACCCGTCATACCCGACGGGTGAAGATTTTCTCCCATTAGGATACCAATGGGTATGATTATTGGACCAGATTTGCACCCTAATGAAGTAAATACCCATAGGGTATCGGGTTTCGGGTACCCATTGCCATCCCTACCAGTTGGTCCCTTGATCCCTAATTTGTGGTAACTCATTTTAGTAATTGTTGAACTTGAGTATCCGTGTATTATTTGTCTGCATATATTATTTTAATTCTTATTCTCATGTACATTTGAAATTTTGAATTATTGATAATCATTCTTTAATCCATAGAATGTAGCTAATACCCATAACTTCATCAAAAAGATTGTGTTACTACTATAACTCATTAGCTCCTAGTGCTATTTGGTTGAAAAGATTGTTGATGGTAGCGGGTAAACGGGTATACCCGCGACTATTAGATACCCGCGGGCAACGGGTATGGACGAGATTTTTAGTCCGCGACCCTTCGCGGGTATACCCGTGGAGGAGATTTTGGTTCGCAGGTATGGGTATGGGCAAGTACTACCCATACCCGCCGCACCCGATTACCATCCCTAATCTCGCTATATCTCGACGAGATCTCATCATATACCACCAATATCTCAGCATTTTAATCCGAAATTTCATGTTTGACCACTAGATTTGACCGGAAATTGATCAACCTTAAGAAAGTCATCTCCTATGAATTTTTTTTGAGAAACCAAATTTTTGAGATATTTTTTTAAAAACTTTAGAAATACTGTTAGATTTTTATAAAATTGTACATACTTTATCATGATGTGAAAAATTTATGGTATCATCCTAAGAAGTGTAGGATAATACATAAAATTTTTTAAAATAATTTAACTTCATTTGTGATCCGTGATCTTGGACATGATCATAGCTCATGACGATATTTAGAACGAAACCGAGATTTCAATCTTTGCCGTGGCTCATCTGTGATCTTGGACATGGTCATAGCTCATGACTCTGCTCAGCCTCTGATGTTCACTGAAAGACATTTTGGCATTTTCCCTGGGGTTGGCCTACACCTAGCAGGCGTTAACTCTAGATTTTCTCGGCTGGCAAATGCCAGCGACTTGACGAGTTGTAGTCATCACGTACCTCTTAAGAGCACAGCTATCTATTCTCAAAAAAGAGAAAAGAAATAAGAAGACACGAGGAAAGAGAAGAGGAGGAGCAGAGCTATATATGGCTACGCATGGAATTAATATCAAATATTGTTACAGTTCAAGTGATAAGAATCATACCCTTAGAATGGATAGGACAAGCATATATAAGATTGTGGCAAATGTTAAATCATCAGGATGCCCTTGCTACATATTATTTTCAATCCAGCAATGATCAATTTTTACGAACAAGCAGGATTCAATTTTTTATGGACAGGTTATTCTTGATAAACAATGAAATCACACCAACTTTCCATTTAGAAAAAGAACGAAATCATACCAGTTGAAACAATGTGCAACAAACGGTTAAAGAGTATATCTCATGCTTTAAAAGTAAAAGCAAATAATTTGCATATCGTGCACCAACTACATTGAAAGATGGCATCTTCTCGTCCAGTTCTCAAAAGAACGCAAAATCAAGAGCAGCCAGGCTTGCGAGCGAATGACGGTTTCTACGTTTCTATCGGGCCTGATCAGGAAGGGAAACTTGCCTGGGACAGGCTAGGCCGAACAGGCAACCAAACACAAGAACAAATTGCATCCTTGTGTGCGAGCTAGGCTCGGTGTAGGCAACCACACACATCCGAATTTTTTTTAAAATAATATTATTTTAATTCGAAATTGCGACATTAATACACCTATTTAAAAAATTGCAGAAATAATATCCGGTCGCCAAACGGTTTGGCGATAATAGGGTCGTCGCCAAACGGTTTGGCGATAATAGAGTAGTCGCCAAACGGTTTGGCGACTATACCGTAATCCCGCGTGTCGACGGTGATGACCGGTTGTCGCCAGTCAGGGTAGTCGCCACACGCTCGGCGACTACTTAGTAGTAGCCAAGCCGTTTGGCGACTACTAGTAGTCGCCGAGCGGTGTGGCGACTACTAGTAGTCGTTCAACCTGTTTGGCGATAATCTCGTACATTTTTAATTTTGAGTAAATTTTGTTGTGAACTGTTTATGCAATAATTGTTATATTAAACCGGAAAAAACTAAAAAAACTCTTGTCATGTAATAAATGGGAAGAATTATTTTAGTTCGTTAGTGATATGCATCTCACTTGCGTATTTTCATAGCCCCGAGATAGGCGGAACACGGTCTAAAAAGACGGAATAAATGAAGGCCGCCTCGCGATGCGGGCTACCACTTACGTATGGGCGAGATAGCGAGCGTTCCTCCGGCATTTTGTTGCGAAAATCGGAAAAGGCACCGACGGCCATTGAAACCACGAAATCGTGGGCACTAAGGGTTTTCGTTGCCTTGGAGACGGGCCGACCACGATCCAAAAATACGGAAAAATTCAAGGGCGGCCTACGCAATTCGGGCTACCACTTACGTATGGGCGAGATAGCCAGACGTTGGCCCGGCCATTTGTTGCGAAAATCGAAAAAGGCACCCGCGGGTAGAATCACCAAGCACGTATAAAAATTAAATTGGACAACCACGACGTCAAAATTTTTGAATTTTTTTATGGAGGTTCCTGATAAATCAGTGATATTACCATAAAAATTTGAAATAATTTGAAGATCTGAACAATGTTTTTAAATTCAAACAATAAAATTTGATTATTCTGAGCATTTGAAAATTTCATTTTATTGTTATGAACATCATAGACAGAATTTTTCAAAATTTTATGGTCGACAACAACTCATGTTATGAACACTTAAATTATTTGTTGAACATATATAAGGGCACATACACGAAAGTTCGATGAGAAAATAAGCAATAGATTAGATTATATTAGAAGGGCATTACAACAGTGACGAAATTGCTTGACGAACTAACTAACGAAAGCACTGTTCGTCATGGTGGAACAAATGATCGTTCCGCCTATCAGGGTACAGCCAGAATGATGTAAGACATTTTCTGCATATTACCTGACCCGTTCTAATATTGCGACGTGTCATCGGACACCGCTCAATCCCTACTATGAAAGAACTCCATGGGGTTCCGCAGTTCTCCCAGCTGTCGCCCATTGGGTGGCCTATGCCATACGTCTCGGGTGTATAAGAGTTAAATTTTGGTTGTTGTTTATGTGGATTTCTGCCCTCCCATACGGGCATGTCATCCCGATTCCCGGCGTCCCCTATGTTAATACCACCCGGGTTCCCGGTTGGTCTGCGCAACGCGTCAAGGATGTGTTGCGTCTTTGCGGACCTCGGCCACCGCTTCCCTTGTCCCTTCTTCTTGAGAGGAGGAACCCTCTTGCACCTCGGTGTGTTGTCCGTTAGCGGAGACATGCGGAGACGCCTGCTCTCTTTTATTCGCACTCCACTATATGGTGCAGGAGGTGTGTGTTGGGCTTATGCTTGGACAACCGGAAGCGTGCCTGCGCATCAATGCAATATGCCGCTTTGGTGGTTGCATAACACCGTGGCGTACTCGAGTCCGGCTTTTACGGGCGGTAGTGGCACCACGGAGATGGTTGCTCCCCGCTTATCCCATGCAGGTTGCACGAGATGTGGGTGAATGCGCCTCGGGTCCACCAGTTGAAGTACCAAAGACCGTTCATCCTCGGCCAAGGGGCACCAGTAGAATCTCCGGTCCGCTAGATTATCGTGGCGGTATCAACCACGCCTCCGGACCATGTACACAAACGTCGGGGCTTTACGGTGGCCCCGAGGAGGTTCCTCCTTTGACTTGGGCACATTCGCAAGTGTCCTTTTGAACTCCCTAATGCGATGAACTGTTTAGAACTACTAATTTGTGAGACTAACATGAGTATAACGCATGAAACTCACCGATTGGTTGGCCCTCGCACACCGCCCCGAGCTCTGGTCATTCTAGAAAAGGACATATCTGGCGGCCTCTCCCACGGGTGAACTTCTCGGACGAAGCGGGGTAGGCGTCGTGGCGGGTTGTAGAAATTAATTAGTCACGTCGTTCGGCCCATCGATCCATTGGAAGAAGCAACACGGTCCTTGTCTTTGAGAAAAGAAAGAATGATGCATGAGATGGTAGTGTTACCTGTATTGTGTGGACACGGTGGGTTTACCTCGTGGTGCGGCTACAATGATGAGTGGCGGCGGCCGTCTCTCCATGGGTAGATTGCATCATCTTCGCGGTAGGTTGCAATCGCATTTTGGTCGGGCAACTCCGCAGAATCGAGCGTCGGCGCCATCGCATCCGGATATTCGGCGGGATGACTTCGCTTGCTAAAGAGGCGACGGTAGAAACGACATTGTGTCTGATTTGTGTAGATTCGGTGGCGTTGATTCTTTGGTTTGGCTGTGTTGGATGTCTACCCTTGACCATGTTTTATAGTGGTGGTGAGGGTTACTCGAACGACGTGTCACCCATCATCAAAGCTGCGTGTTGTCGTTCGATCAAAAGCGGGTGCGCGGTGTTGTCGTCTCGATCAAAAGCGGGTGCGGCGTGTTGTCGTCTCGGTCTGGCGGGGTGCGGCGTGTTGTCGTCTCGGCCGGCGGTGGGTGCGAGTGTTGTCGTTTTCGGCTGGCGGGGTGCGGCGTGTTGTCCGGCGGCAGCCCGAGCGGCGTGGTCGAGTGTTGTCGTTTTGATCTGGCGCGGGTGCGGCGTGTTGTCGTCGCCGCCCGAAAGCAGCGTGTCCTCCGCGGCATGAACGAGGCGTCTCCCCTCGAGCGAGGACGTCCCGGGCCCCCGCGTCTCCCCTTTACACGGGGCGTGGGCGGCAGCAGCACGAACGAGGACGCCTCGCAGCGTGCTGTGGCCTCGCCCGAGAAAGCTGTTGTGTGCAGCGTGTTGTCGAATCGATCTGAAAAAGTGGGCTGCAGCGTGTTATCGAATCGGTCCGAGAAAGCTGCAACGTTCGCGTTGTCATGTCACATTGATATCGGAAAGGTAAAAAAAGCGTGAACATCACTATTAACATTGTAAAACAGTACGAACAAAGTAACAAAGCGAGAGCAACACTCTAAACAATGTAGAATAGTATAAAGTAAGAACAAAAGTAGGACAGCAGCCTATCAACGAGTCCCTAGTCGGCCCCACCCCTCCTACGACGACCTCTTGACCCTCGTCTTTGAGGCGGTGCATCGTCAAGAGGGCGAGGTGAAGCGCTGCGATGGCCCCTGCGCTGCGATGGCACCGCTGCGTGTAGTCCGAAGAACGCCGCACCGGCCGACTGCCGGTCGGCGCTTCAGCGGGGAAACGTGTACCCGAAGGTACCGAACTCCGGCTGCGAGAACTATGTCGGTGCAGGGGGCTGCGTCGTCTGCGTCGGTCGAGGCTCGTCGCTGCGTTGCAGTCTGGCAAGCGTCTGGCACCACCAGCAAGAACTGTCCGCGAAGAACTCCGCCTTTCGGCGTGGCCCGAGGAGTCGTCGACCGAGAGAACTGTCCTCCACCTCAACGTAGCTGCGGCGTTCGGATAATACCTTTTAATTGTAGTTACGTAATGCTAAAACTCAACGTAAGTAGCTCGACTTACGGCGTGGGGACCATGGTGTGGCGTGGTGCTGCGCCAATGGACCTCCACCACGCCGGGGCGGAGGCAAAGGAGTGTGGAAGCTACACTCGCCTCCGTGTAACGAGGAGCCGGGTCGCCAGGGGTGTGTAGGCACGCCGCGCGTCTCGAGTGGCATGGTCGGTAGCGTCGGCGTGGCGACAAGAACCAGCTCCACGATCTCGCCAAAGCCGCCACCATGCGTCCCGGGCCTCGCCATCTCGTCGGCGAGATGGCAACTCCGTCCGTAGCTGGACAAGACACCGGACCCGTGCGTGTGCAGCTCCCTAGCGTGGTCCACCTGCCACACACGATAAAGTGATATGCAAGTGGACATAGCGTTAGGAATACAGAATGTAATTTACAAATTTAATACTTACAATGCCGTGCATGGCCGCTCCTGCCTGGCCTGGGTACAAGTCAACCACGCTAGGAGCGTAGGCGCGGGCCGGAGCCTCCGCCACTAGTAGGAGACGGACACGCGTCCGGGGCACGTACCAGCGTAGGTACTGCTGGTGGGACGAGTCGTCGTAAGGTGTGGCCTCATCGACGACGTCTTCTTCTGCGCCCGCCCTTCGCCCGACCACGGCTCCATCTGTGTAGCAAGGTGGGCGAGGCTCTTGAGGAGGGCCATGGGTGGCGACCACGAAAAGAAATCGAAATTATTAGACATCGACGTAACTATTTCACATATTTTAGTTCGGATAACTCACGTGTGTCGGCCAAGCGCGGTACGATCCCCCAAGGAACGAGGACCGTATCCGTCAGAGGCGAACTGTCGAGGACTTCGGTGCGTGGCGTAGTCCTCCACGTAGACGTCGAGGACGATCTTCCTCGTCGTCAGCCAGAAACCCTGGTCCCGACCGCAAAGCGCCGAGATCCCACCGGGCGGCTCATCTCGACACGGCGCTTCGCTATAAAGGTCCTGACCACACTCGCGTCTGCGGTGGTCGAACGCCTCCGTGAGCAGTGGTGCGCCGAACGTACCTGCACTCCCGCCCACTGTGGCTGCAAAAGGAAAAAATATGTTCAAGCACATGCGACTGCAAATAAAATTTGATAAATGCAAGTCAAGAAAGTAATTACCCGTCGCCGAGTCCAAAGCGAGCCCACGGTCGGCGGTCGATGTCGCCGCCCCAGACATCTCGGCGGTGTACACTCGCGGGAAGACCAAGGGTCGACCCATCGGGAAGCGCCGAGCGACCAAAGCCGGAGGAGTAGAGGCATCCGGTCGGGTTGGCGGACTTGCTCGACTTCACGCCGCAGCGTCGCAAAGGGCGCGGATGCGTGCCGAGCAAGAACCGCCAACCCGGACACCGGCGGACTCAGTGCAGGTCAAGGCGTCGCGATAGCCCGTCGTAGGCTATCCACCGTCGTCGACGCTGTCTCCGTCGCGTGGTCGTGAACATGACCATCCCAAACAACCAAAGCGGTAGGCCTCAAGTGTCGGTCCACAGTGCGGCGTGGGGTCCGCCGCCATGTCTGCACCTATGACAATTAACGATAGTAATATGTTAATAATGTTACAAAAATTAGAATAACATATACACGCATAAAGCACTCACAGGCTGGGCGACCACCTCCTCAACGGCCCATGCTTCTTCCTAGCGAGGGTATCGCCGGGTCGGTGTGAGCCACTCCGTGAACCTCTCTGCAGTCGACTGCCACTCGCAGAGCCACCGAGGGTCCGTCGGTGCCCGGCGATCGGCAACCTGTAAGCATGGCGGCGCCTGCGGGGTGACCGTCACCTCCCCGAACGGCAGGTGGAAAGTGTGCGTCTCCGGGCGCCAACGGTCCACCAGACAAGACAGTAGGCTCCGATCGAACGGAAAACGCCGTGACCACTCTGGACCGTCGTTGCCCTCTGCAGGATCCTCAGCCTCAGCCTCAGCCACGTCCTCAGGTGAGGCCTCGATCATGCGAGCGAGGGGAAGCAACCCAGCACGTGCCAACCTATCGACATGTAAATTCAATTGTTAGAAGAAATGCAATCGTGCGAGCAATAAAACATGTAAATGTAGTGCAACTCACCGCGCGTAGAAGGCTGGGTGGAGCCGCCAAGGTCTCGCTGGCACACGGACCCGCAGCAGAGGCACGTGCTCAAGGCCCCGTGTGGTGTGGACGAACGCACGGTGCCGTCGGTCCAACGAAGAGTCAAGGAGTGACTCGGGCTCGGTGCTCCATCCTGCAAGTAAGCAGAAAACGATGACGATTAGTAATGTAAATCAAAAGACTGAAGAGTTCGACGTAAATAAACAAACGACAAATATATTACGCAATTCAATAGAAAAACATGACGAAAGGTACAATCGTAGATAAAACGATACACGTTACAGAATTCAATACAAATTACATATTTCACTACATAAACATGATGGAAGGTCCAACATACTCGCAAATACCTAACATAGGATAAAATGGTACATATTACACAATTGAATACACATTACATAATTCAATACATAACACTAATGGCATTGCGTTGCCTTGTGCCCGTACTCACCGCACTGAGAACACCTCCTAACAGGGCCACCCACTTCAGATTCATCCATGTCATTGCGAATCGCGCTTAGGTATGGGCGGCCACCGCTTCTGGTGCACACCTCCGCAAATTTGCATCCGGTAGACATATGCGCACATCTGTGTTAATGGCAGTGAAATCACCTTATGCTCGAAAACCACGGAACTCACCGGACCAGGTATTGACAAAGATGACCCTTCAAGTAGAAAGTGGACACGTATTGCGCCGTGTTCATCCCAATTTGCCCACAAGCTGCGATCACATGCGAGCAGGGAATATGAAGAAGTCTTGGCTTGTTGCAGGTGCATTCACACCATCCAGTGGCCCCTTGGCCTAAGTTAACCTCGTGTGTAATAACCGCTGTGTCGGTTCCCAATCCCCCTTTACACCGGAGAGTCACTTCGAAGCGGTACTCAGTGACTCCGAAGCTACGCACCATATGCAGCTGAGCTTTACTGGTGCGTTCCTCCATGTAGGCCATCATCCGCACACAGTACGGCGTTTGCAATGTCGTGGCATGCAGTACAGCCTCCGCATGCCTTTTCTGGAAGTACCCCGATGCCGTGCAAAGATGCCTTCGGGATGGCCACAAGTGGTAGCGGACGCAGGCCTCTGATGACCCAATTGTAAACCTCGGCTATATTCGTTGTCATGACACCGAACCTGTTCAAACATATCAGTTACCACGATAACTCTAATTGTTCAATCGTCACAGCTATGTTAATTTAGTATACTAACCTGGCGCCTCCAGTGTCATGGAGCAATGCCCACTTCTCCAACGGCTCCGCCTCTATCCAGTGCGAGAAACACTTAATGTTTCTTGACGATCGTCTCCTCAAATTTGGAGGATCGGCGCTCAGGGGTGATAGCCTTTTGGGTGGGCAATCGTTCGGCGTTGCTGGTTGCTTCTTCAGCTCTTCAATCTGTGCGGTAGTGTGCTTTTCCAACTCGGCTAATATCGCGTTGAACTTACGTGCCTGGTTCTGCTTGCATAACCTCTTAAATAGGTTCATCGACTTCTTACTCTTGAACCGCTGAAAAATTTGCTCCCAAATGTCTCATGCACCACATTGCTCGCATGTCACTCCATGGAAAAGGCTCATCAAGGTCCTCCTGTAGAGTCTTAATTGCCGAAATGATACCTTTATGGTGGTCATGGATGATGCACACGTTGGGCCGATCACGAACTACCCCAAACTTCAAATGTCTGAAAAACCACAGCCAACTATCCCGGTTCTCACCCTCAACAAATGCAAAGGCCAATGGAAGTATGTGGTTGTTCCCATCAATTGCAATTGCCGTTAGAATCGGCCCCTTGTATTTCCCAGTCAAGAATGTACCATCGACGACAAAGAATGGACGGCAAGACGAATGACGCAATGCAAGGACCCAAAGAAAAGAAAGCTCGACGAAATATCGAGACCCGTTACCATCCGCTTCACTTTCTTCAAAAGCGTGCACGTGCGGGTTGGTTTCCTTCAAGACATCAAGCACACGAGGTAGGTTACAATCTGAAGCCTCATATGTGCCAAACCTCTTCTCTAATGCCTTTTGCTTCGCACGCCCGAGCCATCGAGTAACTTATCTGGTACTTAAATGTTCTCAAGATTGCTTTCTGAATATAAGAACACTCAATGTCCCGCTTCTCGATGATCTCATTGAACATCACGCTAGCGATTACAGCCGCATTCAAGTTGCGGTGTTTCACCAGAACATTTTCTAGTCTGCATGTGTGCCCATCTACTCGTGATGCAATCCAAAATGTCTCGCACTTCGGCTTGTAAGCATGTACTCGGAATTCACATCCTTCGGTTCTGCACTTCACTGTGTATCTATCTGGATTGGACAAAATAACTCGGAACTCTCTCTGCTGCGATAGTGCCCACAGCCTCACTGCCAACTTCAACTCAAAATTGTTTGCGAAAACTTGATTCAAATTAACGGCATTGCTACCATACTCCCAACGCGACTCATGCCCCCACAAAACTTCCATACTAGCTTTGTTTTTCCTGTTCCACTCGTCAGGGATGGGTACATCCGTTGCCCCAATACTACTATGCATTTCATCATCTCCTCCCTCTTCCTCATCTTCGTCGATGTCATCATCACACTCCAACATTTCAGCTTCATCTTGCCTCGCCATATGGTCCACCAACTCAATTGATCAACAATTTGCTCGATTTCCTCCTTCATCTGCCCGACCTTCCGTGTCTTTGCATCCTGTTATCATCCTCATTGCTACCTCGGTAGGCACCACTACTGAACTTGTTCATTTGTAGCCGACGTCTTTGCTTTATGCGTCGCTAATAATCACCTCTTCTCTAGGCACGCTTTGCAGATTACACATTCAAGGCTAGATCCTTGCACCACCTTAACCATTTCGCCACAAGTCGTCCGATCTATTTTCTTCAACTCCCACAGAGCGGGTCACCCTTACTACGCGTGAATACGACTTGAATGGTAACAGAGTGAACACTTGCATCCAGGAAAAATATTTGGTCAACCAAAGCTTTATATCACGGATGCTAACTCTATCGAGACATAAGTGTTCGCCATTGTGATTACAAAACCGCTCAAATCAACACCATTTTGCCCAATTTTTATTTCACCGCCGCCATAATATACCCTAAATTTCACTTTGCATCCGAGCATTCTTTGATGACGACATAAACAAAATTAATTTCTAGATCACCGCTAACATTTAATATCACTAACTAAACAAAATTAATTTTTATAACACGCGTAACATGTCATATCGCTAACCTAAAACTAAACAACGCTAATTAACAAGAATATCTAACTACAGTGACAAAATTTTATCACTAATTAACAAGAATATTAACTAATTAACAAGTAATATCGCTGACCGAGAATATTACTAACATTGAATATCTAAATCGCTAATATTCTCGCTAACATTGAATATCTAAATCGCTAATATTCTCGCTAACATTGAATTTCTAAATCTAAATCGCTAACATTGAATAGCTAATTCATAAAAATATTAACTACACATCTAATTATTTATAATAGCCACTATCAAATTAAAAAAAATTACAAATCGACGAATTTACCTTCTTTTTTCTTCTTCTTTCTTCTTCCTTCTTCTCCCTCTTCTTTCTTCTTCTTCTTCTTCCTCCCTCCTCTCTCTCTCTCTCCACCTCTCCCTCCCGAGCGCTCTCCCTCTCTCTACCGCGCTCTCTCCCTCTCTCTACCGCGCTCTCTCTCTCTCTACCCTCTCTCTCTCTCTCTCTCTCCCTCTCCTCTCCTCTCTTTTTCTCTTGCCGCCGCTTCTTCTCTCTCTCTCTCGATCGAGCCGAGCCTCGATCGATCTCGCCGTAGCAGTACTAGTCACGAGTAGTCGCCACACCGCTCGGCGACTACTTAGTAGTCGCCTCACGGCTCGGTGACTACTAGTAGTCGCCAAACGGCAGCTACTACTAAGTAGTCGCCGGCGGTGTGGCGACTACTCTCGACTGGCGACAACCGGTCACACCGGCCGACACGCGGGATTACGGTATAGTCGCCAAACCGCGACTACGATTATCGCCAAACCGTATTATCGCCAAACCGTTTGGCGACCGGATATTATTTCTGCAATTTTTTAAATAGGTGTATTAATGTCGCAATTTCGAATTAAAATAATATTATTTAAAAAAAATTCACACACATCCTATCTGCCTATATGAATGTTGTATGCATTGATATGTAGCCGCTGCAGTGCAATTAAATGGTTTCTTGTCTTTTGAGTAAAAGTGGTTCGAGTTAATTTAATGAGTCCAACTAGCCACGGTATACCGTTCCAACGTTATAGCGAGAAGTTTTCATGGAGTTTCATAAAAAAGTAAGGCCCTATTTGGAAGTAATGTATTTTCATAGTTTCTAGGTAATACTATGGTTTCTAAGAATACCATGGTATTTTATACCATGAGATGTTTGGTTACTATGCTAAAAGCTCTGTATTAAAAATCATGGTTTGGTAAATACTATGGTATTTTTGGAGTATTTGAAACTCCACTCCAACCCAAAGTTTTCATAGTTTTGGCTAGCTTCTTGTCTATTTCCACTCAAATACCATGGTTTGTGATGTTGCATCCAAACAGTTGGTAGTTCCAAGAAATACCATGGTTTTAAAGGAGTTTGGTAAAACCATGGTATTCATAACAAAACAATTGCAAACCATAGTATACCAAAACCATAGTTTTAAAATACAATGCTTCTAAACAGGGCATAAAATGTTTAAGAAGACTGCAAATAAGTTTCAAGCTAAAGTTACAATGAGTCCAGTTTCACAAGTTCCAGTGAGAGAGCTTTAAGAAGTTTCAACAAATGTTTTAGGAAATTTCATTAAAAAAATCAAGCAAGAGCAAAATACCCGATGTATTCACTTGCGGCCATATATACAAGGGTTAATTAGATATATGCCACTGCAGGAATCGGTTATTCGAGATTTGCCATCGTTCCTTTGGTATTTCTAAATTTGCCATTACGAAACCGTGTTTATTCGAAATATGCCATTGCAGGCGACACGTGCCCCGTCCGGTCAAACCAAGTGCCCGACTCACTGCCTTCGGACGATTTTGCCCCCCCCTCGCACCCGTGCTGCCCGGTTCACAAGATCAAGCCCTCGCCCATTCTCTCCCGCGCCACCCAAGAGCCAAGAACCCTAGAACGATTCCCCATTCTCTCCCGCGACGAGCCCTAGCAAATCCAGCGCCGTTCGGCGATTGCTTCCATCGGAGTAGCTTGCCTCATGGACTCCGCAAGGTCTTGGTCTTCGGGGTCGTACGGGGATGAGAGGTACGTTCCTCAAAATGCAACATTTGACTGCCCACGTTGCAAGATTCCAGTGCTTTGGCTAAGGAGCAGGAGTGAAAGAAATCCTGGTAGGTACTTCTTGAAGTGCAAGAACAATTGCCCGGTTAGTCTTCAACTTGATTGTTTGCTGAGTTGTTGATTTGATTCCCAGTGTTTTGATTGCATTTTGTTGCTATTGAGGATTGCAGAGCAATGATGTGTACAACTTTTTCATGTGGGAGGATGAATCTGTTGCATGTGGCCATGGAATGAGTGGAATCTGGTGACAGAGCAATGTGGCTCGATTGAAGGTTGTGTGCATTTGAAGCAACTCGTGTCGGCGTCCATCGCATTGAAGAAGCAAAGTGAAGAATTGATTGCAGTACCAGTAAACCGGATGAAGAATGTTGTAGGAATGTGGATTTTTTCCTCTTGTTTCATAATGTCAGTAGTTGTAGCAGTTTCTTTGAAGTAGGCCTAGTTTGTTGCAGCAATGTAAGCTTTCAAGTTTTTTGCAGCACTGTAAGCTTCCTCTTTAACATTGTGAATGATGGCATGTTCTGAACACTTCAAATGCCTTAAATGGTAGTTCTTGCTCTAACTGAACTCGTGTGGACATTAGAACTTCCTGATAAAATGGAAACAAATATAACCAATTGAACAAGGTGATGGAATGGGAAACTTGTGTCTTTTTCCATCACAGAAATCTAGCAACTTGTTAGGATCATATCTCTTCAAACAAAATAAAAGAAAGGAGACATATAAAAGAATATAAGAAACCTTAGGCAAAGGTATCAGCCCATTCATATATCATGCAATCAGGTCTGTAATGACTGACAACAAGTTGGCATGAATATGTGACCATAGATTACAAAAGTTGGCATGCATCAGGGAACACAGACTACAAAAGTGAGCATGCATTAGGTTTACAGGAATTTTTTATCTAGCCATTCTGCCCACTTGTTCTTGACAGGGGTCTTCTTTGATGATGTCTTGCTTTGTGATGTTCTTTTGCTTGGTGTGCTCCTTGCAAAGATCTTGGATGCCCTCTTCCTTGGTGATGCCATTTTCCTTGGTGTGCTGCTTGCTGGCTCCTGTGTTACTTTCTTCCTTGAAGATGCCCTCTTCTTTGGTGTGTTGCTTGATGCATCCTCTGCTCCCTTAGCCTTCTTAATTGGTGCAGCCTTCTTTTTTGTGGGAGTCCTTTTCCTGCAAAAAACAACCATATGCATGACATGTATAGACAGCAAAGACATCTGTAATGCACCAAAGGACATGCATAGCATTACCTCTTCATGGAGCTTTCAGGTTGTTCAGAAGTGCCCTCATCAAACGGGGTTTCCAATTTGCATGTTTTTTGCAGGTGTCCAGTGGCACCACACCTTTTGCACCTAACCCTTCTCTTGGTTGGATCCAGGAAACTCCTCAGCCTCTGCTTCCTCGGCCTGTCTACCACCCTCTTCTGCTTTGGTGGATGCACCTTATGCCCAACATCAACATGCTTCCACTGGGTCATGTCTGTCATGGTGGGGATAATACCTTGATAAGCTTCTTTGAACCTCTCAACTGAGTAGTAGCTGTCCACATGATCTTCTATGCTTGCTCCACGAATGGAACAGATGAATGCCATTGCATGTTTACAAGACTTCCCCGACACTTTCCATTGCCTACATGTACAGGACCTCTCATGTAACTTCACAGAGTGCCTTCTGTCCAACAATTTATTCTCAAATGTGACCTCTGCCTCAGTATCATCAGTCCTGGTGATCTTTGGATGAGCAAGTCCAGCTTGCTTGCTTACCACAAACAGCTCCTTCATCATATTAGGAAGGATCACTCCTTCCATTGACCTGCCAATACTCCTCCTAACAGCAAACATGCTCATTATCAGCTCTCTTATTCTATCCACAAGTTCATGAAGGTGCAGGCCCTTGATGTCCTTTATTTGGTTATTGAAGCTCTCAGATATGTTATTTGTGAGATAGTCTACTTTGCTAAGCTCTGAGAAACCACATCTATACCACAAACCATGGTGATGCTTCTGCAAATAATCTATAGCATCTGGGCAGTGCTAAAAAATTTTAGACATGTGCCACTGAAATCTAGAATCTGTATAGGACCTAGCAACAGGATATAAGTTATCTGTGTAGACCTTGCCATGGAATTTTTTCATGAAATTACTATACAAATGTCTCATGCACTCTCTATGCTCAGCATTAGGGAACACATTTTTTACAGCTGACTCTAACCCTTTACATGCATCACTAGATATCACTAATTAAACCATCAGGACTTCCTACAGCTTTATTCAACTGGTTCATGAACCATGTCCAATTGTCCTCAGTTTTAGAATAAAAAACACCATAAGCAACATAAAAAAGCCAGTTATGACCATCTACAGATGTTGCTGATGCTAGTTGTCCCTTATATGTACCATTTAGGCTAGTGGAATCCACACCAATGTATGGCCAGCAGCCTCTCAAGAATCCATCTATGCAAGGTTTAAATGCTACAAATATTCTGTAGAAACACATCTTATTGTCATACTTCTTCAGTTCTATTTCTACAATTGATCCTGGACTCCTATGTTCTATCTCAGCCTTCCAGTTGAAAAGCATTTGGAAGCTATCCTCATATGCACCATGTATTTGTCTAAGTGCTAATTGCATACCTGCCCATGTCTTACTATAGCCCAACTTGATCTTGTATTCATCCTGCAGCTTCCTCTGAGCCTCTCTTGCCCCCTTATTTGGGTTCTTTCTCAACCAGTCCCCTAATCTGTCTGCCACCCAATCTTGTGTAGCCATCTTCCCATCCATCATCTTTGTACTAGGGCAAATGTGCTTTGAATTAAGAGTTTTGATCTACAAACACAAGAAACACAGATGTTAGCATATTGCAACACATATAATACAGACACACACACAGGAAGGTGAATTACCATAATGGCACATCCATCCTGCACTTTAGAAGCATGAACTCTCCAAGAACAACCCACATGTTTGCATTCACCAATATACCTACTTTGGTTAGACTTGATTGTATTTATTTCAAAGTCATTCAGGATTGCATAATGCCTAATAGCCTTTCTGAAAGCAACTATATCAGGGAACATAGCCCCTTTGACAATAGTTGGGTTGTTAAGATCATGTGTAACTATCAGCTCTTCAGGATCATCATCTGCCATCTCTGCTTCAGCAGGCTCAAAGCTACTAGGTTCACCCATGTGAGAGGGTTCCACCGCAAAGTTCTCAGTGCCTGTAGCATCCCTGTACAAGTCTTCATCATCTACACCAACATACCCCGGCCCTCCGCATTATCAAATGGATCTGGTCCTCCATCACCAAGAACAAAACATATAAAAGTGATTTCCTTCTCAATGTTGTACATCTCAATCAAGCTCCTGACATCAGTATCCTCAGTGAATTCAGCATCCTCACCGCACCGCATGTCATAGTAGTACAAATGACACTTTTGGTTGAGTCCCCATGTCATATGCCTATGCAAACCTTGCTTCAGTGCCAGCAAGCTAATATCCTTCTTATCAGTTAACCATGTCAGCTTCCTTGACCTAGTGTACACCTTCCTACCACTTTCTTCTATTGTGGAGAAGGCATCCACCTGAATAACTACCCTAAACTTTTCCAGCGAATCATCGCTCCTATAGAAATCCCGAAAGAGTCAAAACTACATATAATTTACCAAGCTAAATTACTATGCAAACAATCAAAACTACCATGCCAACAATCTCAGCACTTACTTCTCTGAAGCACGCGGCGCGGCGGCCGTACCAGGTTCTACAGCCGCATCCATTGCCGTGCCGCCACGGACATCCGATTAGCCGAAGCGGAGTGGGAATGACGCGCCTTTAGGCCGCCACCATGGAAGCAATCGCCGAACGACGCTGGATTTGCTAGGGCTCGTCGCGGGAGAGAATGGGGAATCATTCTAGGGTTCTTGGCTCTTGGGTGGCGCGGGAGAGAATGGGCGAGGGCTTGATCTTGTGAACCGGGCAGCTCGGGTGCGGGGGGCAAAATCGTTCGAAGGCAGTGAGTCGGGCGCTCGGTTTGACCGGACGGGGCACTTGTCGCCTGCAATGGCATATTTCGAATAAACACGGTTTCGTAATGGCAAATTTAGAAAATTGTGGCTTAATCATAGATAACTTTCGCTTGCCGCACTCATGGTCGATTTAAAATAACTAACTTTCGTCACCGCCGAAGCGAAAATTAAGCTAACTTTCGGCTCTTTATCTCTGACGGCCGTGGCCCGACGAAAATAAGGCTTTTGCCGATGAAAATAACTAGTTTCGTGGGCAATGGTCTTATTTTCGTGGGCTTTTGGCTGACGAAAATTTTCACGATTCCTGTAGTGAGTGAGTCGGGCGCTCGGTTTGACCGGACGGGGCACGTGTCGCCTGCAATGGCATATTTCGAATAAACACGGTTTCGTAATGGCAAATTTAGAAATACCAAAGGAACGATGACAAATCTCGAATAACCGATTCCTGCAGTGACATATATCTAATTAACCCTATATACAACCGCTTGTCGCAGTGGCTCCACGCCTGCTGAGACACCACGGTCATTGGCCTTCCCGCTAGTCACCGAGCTCGCTTGCGGCTACACGGCTGCCAAGACACTGCGGCCGCTCACCGCCGCCCGCCCATGCTACCGCGTGTGCCACCTCAACCCATCGCGCCATACAACCAAAATTTCAGAAAATTGCACAAACGTTTTGAACCCAAAAACCAATGGATTCAGCTATCGTAGTCTCCGGGACAACATGTCGCTATCTCGCGACATCTGACAGCAAATCTGTGTCACCGCTGGACCACGCGCTTGCTCACATGAGTAGCTTCCTCAGTTGACCCATTTGCACCATGGTTACTCGCAGGTCGTCATCTGCCACAACCCCGCAAACTTGCAACAACGCTCAACTGCTTGCTATGGCTGCTCGTAATTAACTCTCGTCGATCACCACCACACGAACCCACGGCTGCGCTTGACCGCTCACTGCTCGCCGTCCGTCACTGTCACATGAGCCCACGACAGATGCGAGTTGGGCTCAATCGTGAGATCCACCAGTGACGACAGCAAATCGGCCGACGGTGAAGGTGGAATCAACCGGGGGAGAGAGAGGAATGAGGAATAAGGTTGGCAAGTGTTCCGTTCAAGACTTTGAGTTAGCTCCGCGGCACATGTCGTGGCATGCAATTGGTTAGTTTTTCTGTAATTTAATGTCTCATCTAAGAGTGTGTTTGGTTGATATGATGAGGTTGAATGAGATGAGATGATTTTGTACCATTTGATTCTATTGTTTTGGGTGAATGGAATGATTCAGTATCCATAGGGAATATTTCTTAAAATTGTATCCCACCGTTCAGAATGGAATGGTTCAATTCAAACAACCAAACATATGGATAACTTTTTTCTTGAACCATCTCATAGATGCACCATATGGTACAAGCAATCACACACACCGTAAGTGCAAGTTATGTATTTGTTCATCCAAATGAATCTGATTATGTTTACTTAAGATACTATGCATTTTCGTTGTTGTAAATATAATTTTGATCCCATTGGTAAGATAGATGGATCTGTTCGCTCAATAAACCTTTTTTTTCCAGGGTTTTGAATTATGTGGCTTGTCGACATAACCTGATGTGCATCTACTGCTGCCCTATCTAAGATTCGTCCTACTTCCCTACATCCTCTTACACTGCCCTCCCACACCCCTCTTCTCCTGCGTCCACCTCCTTCCGGCAGATGACTCTACGTCCAGCCTCCTCGCCGTACACCTCGGTGGTGGCGGTGTCAGTGCCACTGTCGATGCACGGCACTGTGGAACAGATCCCGTATCTCCAGGAGCAGTTCTTGTCCAGTGGGATCACCAGCAAAACGTGTTGGCAGCGTCGTTTCTTGGCCCGCTCTGACGCAGCCCATGGTGCCGGCCGGGCGGCGCGGTGACACCGGACGTGCGGAACCGGGGCCCAAACAGGTGCATGCGTAGGAGAGATCCGCTTGGGCATGGAGGTGCGGTATGGCTTAGAGCTTCTCCAACAGCTTCCTCATCCCCTTCCCTATCGTTTAATTTAGGGAATCCGGACTACTGTAGAAGCGATTTTGGCATCCAACAGCTTCCTCATCCGGTTCTGTATATTTGGGGATTGGAGAGAGAATCCTGACTCCTTCCTCATCCCATTCCCCATCGCGAATGCCCAACGGATTCATCCCTCCCGCGGCCGGCTGGACATTGCAGGAGGCGAGTGCCCGGTCTGCATCGCTATCCCCCCGTCGTCATCGTCCCGGTCGCCGGTCCGTCCGAAGCGCGAGGAGGCCCACGCGACGTCGCCCTCGAGCCGGTCTGCATCGCCGTCATCCCCGTCGTTGTTGATCCGGTCGCCGCTTCATCCCCCGCGCAAAGACGGCCACGCGACTTCGCCCTCAACCCGGTCTGCATCGCCGTGTTCCTCGTCATCCTCGACCCGATCTGCTTTACCGTGTTTCTCTTTGACCAGATCCGCAAGGTATGAACCCTAGCTGGTCTCAAGTTTCTCGTTGAGGTATGAAGTCGATGCAATGGATCTGCTCTTGAATCCGTAGCTGGTCTGAAGTTTGTCGTTGAATCTGCAATGGATGTGCTGTTGGATCTGCTCTTGAATCCATAGCTAGTTAGTCATTGACTGGTACAAGAAGTACTGAATCTTGAATCTGTGAAGGGTCATGAGTAGTCAGTCACTGGAACTCACTACTGAAGTTACAAATTCTATGAGTGCAGATTCTGAACTCTGAAGACTAACAAATATAATTTAGGGATCACTGGTTCTGAATTCTTACGAGTAATCTTACTTATATAGACCGTTCTTGACCTGTGTTCTGAAGAATTGCCAATGTTGGTTGTGTTAGATTTACAGCTGTTCCCTGCTAGGTTGGGCTTTTGCTTAGACCCCAGTTTCAACTTGGGAAAAACGTGCCAGTTTTTAGTAAAATATCCCTTACAAATGGTGAGTTATTTTCTACTCGGCAACTAATAATATGAAACAGTATGTAGTGAAGGTCAATGGATGAATTGATTGGAGTGGGGTTCCATATATTGGTGTAAATCAGCTGGATTTTGCCTCTAGTTAGCCAAATTCAAGTGCTTGATATAAATCTAAGAAGCAACCATCCTCTGGAGATTTTGTCATTTCTAATCCTCATGCACCCACAGATTTTAGGACATTAGAATCCAGTGAATGGTTAAGAAAAAATTTCTGGTTGTTCCAATGGTTTTATTTTCATTGAGACCTAACTTTGTGCAACAAGAATAAGAATGATGGAACTGTTGTGTTGATAGTCATGATTTAACTGTGTTGTTAGCTGTTACCTATCTTGTCTCATTGCAATTTCTCTGCCTTGCCCAGTTTCAGAAAACACTGCAAAGTTTGCTATGAATTTCTGGTGCCTTTTTCATGTTCGTACTCCTGGCTGGATCAAATTCGTTTGCACCATTGTGCATGTGAAGTTTTCCAGCTCCCTATTGGCAAGATGGAATATTTTGTTATGTGGTGATTAAAATTAGAGCGGGCCATGGCAGTGTAATCCCATAGCTTTGGGCATTCTGAGCGTTACTGAATCTCAACTTTATGCTGGTTGGTACAATTGGATAGGGAAATATGGTCTACTATAGTTTCAGGAAATAGGTAGAGTTTGTCACGGGAAACCTATTCCTTCAAGGAAGCAAGCCTCAGGGCTATAGAACTTCTAGTTGCCTGACAGAAAGATATTTCTAGTTGCCTGACAGAATGATATTTACATCATATTTTCTAGTTGCCTGACACAATGATATTTCTTTAGTTACTTGTTCTTTTAGGATATGGATTGTGCAAAATAGTCTCGGTATAGCCTGGCATGCCCTTCCTCTCTATTGCGATGTATGTATTGATGGCCAACAACAGAACCCCCACGGCGTCGAGCACTCACAAACTCATCTTGCTGCTGTGCTAGAAATGCAATTGTAAGAAGAGATTCATCGTCGTCATCCGACGATGAGTCTTCTGAGAGGAAATTCTGAACTAAGTTGCGACGACTCATTGAGATATACTAGATAGTGAACATTCAGAAATGGCCAGGGTTTGGAAGTGCAAATGGCTGTGTATATATAGCCGCTGCAATATAGCCGTTGAAATATAGCCGTTGCAATATAGCCGTTGAAATATAGCCGTTGCAATATAGCCGTTGAAATATAGCCGTTGCAATATAGCCGTTACGTTGACCGTTAGAATAAATTTCGAATTTTAAATTCCCGTAATTAAAAATAGCCGTTTGAATTTTTTACGCTAAAAAATAAATGTGACTGGTATGGCGGTTATGAAATAGCATTATAATATAGGAGTGAGGATATAGGGAATGAGATTTGGGGAATGCTGTTGGAGAGGGAAGAGATATAGGGAAGGAATCTTTTTAGGGAATTCTGTATATGGGGATATAGGGAATGAGATTTGAGGAATGCTGTTGGAGATGGTCTTAGCACCTTTGACAACGTCGAGGACGCGGCCCTCGCCTACGACAAGGCGGTGTTTTGGCTCCTGGTGACACCGTGCGCGTGAACTTCCCTTCCCTTGCCGGGGTGGCGTCCACCTCGTCGGGCCACAGGATTATATGCATGTTTATGGCCCCCTCCAAGCATCTACATTATTTTGACTATATCTTGATTTTTCTGTGTCATGTAGGTGTAGATTGTTATCAGCACTTAGAGTATGTATAATAGGCAAATATTTTGTTAAAATTACACCATTCATTGCAAATTGTCAGCATGTTATTAGCACTTAAAGCATGTATAATAGCCAAACTTTGAGATCATAAGAGCATCTCCAAGAGATACCCGTTCCTACTCCCTATCTCCAAATTATAGCGATTCTTAGGCCACTCCCTATCTCCAAATTATAGCGATTCTTAGGCGAAAACACACTCCAACAGCCTCATCACCGTCCTCCCCAAAATTTGCGAGCGGAGAGAGACTCGCTACTTTTGGCGAGTCTCTCTCCGGTCGCTATCGGCGTGGCCGTTGTGCTGGGGGAGTTCGCGCGTCCGCAGGGAGCATCCAGGCCGAGAAGAGGCAGAAGCAAGGGCAGCGCAGCGCGACTCCGTCTCCCCCGGCATCACGGCGAGGCTTCATCTCCCCTGGCTGCCCGACGCCACTCGAAGATCGGAGGAGCGGATCCGCCGAGTTTGGGGAAGCCCTTGCCTCTCCTCTCCTCCGATCCCGACGGGTGAGTTGCGTCCTACCAAGTTTCTCGTCCTCTTTTCTGGCTAGGCCTTTACTTCTCTGCCAATTTCTGGGATTGGTTGAGGGCGCCTCGTGCTATATGTAGATCTGCATGGCTGTTGCTCTCCAGATCCATTTGTTCCGTTACGTTTCCCCTGTTGGTTTGGATGGAGGTAGTTTTGGGCTTCAGAGTTCAGATCGGGTGCTTCCTTCCCCTCTAGTAAGGAGGTTCTGCTATTGGTCAGTCAGATCTCTTGCGTTTCTGGGTAGAAGTATGTTTCTCTTGTGATCTCCCTTTGCAATCTTGTTTAGAATCCTTAGATCTATTGATCGGGAGGCCATTCGCCGGGTGGGGTGAAGTGGAGCAGGGAAAATGGTGTTTTTTCCCTCCGATTTGTTCTATGTGCCACAGTACTATACGTCCTGATTCTTATGCATCCTTGTGTACATCGAACCGTTCCTTCTGTTGAACAATTGAGAAAGGCTTGGCTTCCTCATGATTTGGTGGAACCTGATGTGTAAGGAGTTGCTATCTCTTTCAGTATACCACTGTCCTAATGAATTTGTTAGGTCTATGTGCATTCATTCCGTGCAGAGTGATTGTGTGTGGACTCTTGAGTTTGAGGAATGGAAAACACAAAGCTAGTCTAAAGTTTTCATTGAATCTCCTCCATTCTTATGCATTTAACTACGATTGTATCAGTATGCTCTTGTTATTATGTATCCAAATCTAAATTAATATGCCCATCAGTATGCTCTTGTTATTATGTATCCAAATCTAAATTAATATGCCCATTGTATCTTGTATGGGACTGTTGTTTCTTTGATGGAAAACTCACTGCTGACTCTTTAGTGTCACCATTAAGGATGAGGGTTTTGCCTCACTGTGGAGAGTGTAGGATCGAGGATGCGCCTAGAGGGGGGTGAATAGGCGTTTTACAAGATTAATCGCTCTTCTAAAACAATCGCTCTAATCAACCCCTATGTCAAAACCTAATCAAAGATAATGCGGAAGTGATAAACTAGGTTTTTGACAATTAAGGCCTAAATCAACTAGGCTTACTAGTGCACTAACTAAATCATGTCACTATACTAGAATTGCTAAATTGAACAGACAATCAATACTAAGCAATTCTAATTAACATCAAGCAATTGATAAAATATACAATAAAGTAAATGCTTGAAGGTAAAAGAGACAACCGATATTTTTTTGTGGTGTTCGGAGACTTGCCGGTCTCCCCTAGTCCACGTTGAGGCTAGCCCAAACACTTGAACCGGCTCCGCGCTTGAGCACCCGCCTCGATTCCACTAGATGTGGTTTTTCACGCTTTCGCGTAAGCTCAACCCAACCTTCACAAACTTCGCGGGCTTCTCACAATCTTGAGAGCTCCAGTGCAGCGCCCGCTGGCTGCCTAGGAGTCGGCAACCTCCAAGAGTAACAAGCCGAGTCCGCTGAGCTTCACCGAGCACAACACATGCGCCATGGTGATCACCAAGTGCAACACATGCACCAAGGCCTTCCTCAAGTGCAACACATGCACAAGAGGTCACTCAACCACTCCTAATTGCAACACATGCAATTAGTCTCACTCTTAGCTCAAAATCAACTTGTGGGAATGCAACACATGCAAACCACCTCCCAAAAACTCACACAAGAGCCAATACACAAATGAGAGCTTCAACACATGAACCACCTCTCCCAAAATACTCAATCAACCAGCACATGCCCCCCCATGACCTCCTTTTATAGCCTCACAAAGAAAACTAGCCGTTGGGGGGCAAAACGGGCATTAAAAATACTGAAATTAGTCGTTGCTACAGTACTTGCGGTACTACCGGCCTCTACGGGCGGTAGTACCGGCCTAGGAGTTCACAAGACCCTCCTCTGGCAAAAATCTACCGCAAGGGCGGTACTACCGCCCTACGGGCGGTAGTACCGCTTTTATGTAGTATCAAGAACAACATTCACTAAAAAGCTCATAACTTTTACTCCGAACTCCGATTGGGGTGATTTTTGATTCTATGCGAAGCTTATCACGAGGGCTACAATCTTCACCCATTTTCAAGATTTAATCAACCATATATATTTTTAAATATCACCAAAACTAAACTCTAATGTAGTCATTCAAGTCTAAAATCTGATTTTCTCGAAATACTTCACATAGACTTGATCAAAAACATGACTACAAGCTAGCAAGGGTCAACAACCTTGAACCATGTGATGATCAACTCATGATCAAAATAATTTGCAAAACACATTTGTAAATACTATTCATATGCTTTAAAGAACCGTACGTAAATTCCAAATCCAACTAGCTTGAGCATCCTCGTTTTGCAACACATGCAAAACCTAGCTCCAAGCAACCACTTTGATTTTGAAAGATTTGTTTTGTAAAGAGAAAACAAAACATGAAGCTTCAACAATTGCAACACATGCAAAAGTGAACTTCATGCAAAAGCCAATGCATACGCTTATCCCACTTGCAACACATGCAAATCAAAGCGTAAGTAAAACCAAATGCATATACTCTTCTTCTTTGCAACACATGCAAATCCGAGCATAATGCAACAACAACCAAGCATAAGTTTAACTCATTCGCAACACATGCCAAATGGTTAGCTCTTATGCAAAAACCAAATCCAAATGATTTGAGCTCGAGTGAACACGGGATTGAGATCATCAACACATGATGAAGCTCAAGCTAGGAGACAACCCCTCTTAATTGTACGGCGATAAAACCTTAGACTCAAAGACTACAAAGTCCTTAGCCTATCTAATTATACCTTCGTCGCCGCGCGCAAGCAATCCCCTTTGGGGTCTTTATGATCTTCACTTTGATACTCCCCCGGGATCATCACTCGACTCCTCTTTATCTTCGGGATCTTCTCTTGATGCCCATTACCTCATGATGCCGTCTTTATCCCGTTCTCATCATCTCATCCATCTTTGGACCTAACTTAATCACAACTCATAAAATAGTTAGTCCAAGATGCACGGTTGTCTCAATTATATCTTGCACTCCATTAACACATAATGGATGCCTTTAGATCAATTGAGCACAACCTAAATCAATTTGAATGATTTATATGAGTCTTAAGTACAATAATGCAACTCATGCTTCATTATACTTAAGAACTATTCATTTGTCCTCAATTAATCACGGAACACCATCAACACATGATGAAGTGTTCTTTAATGATTAATAAGATAAATGAACTCAATTTAAATTATCATTTAAATTGATATGAGTATATATTATCTACACAAGTTTTCATATACTCATGTTGATGAAAAGTAATGATCCATTATGTGTAAACTATATGGAAATGATCATTACTCTAAGTCATCAACTATAGAACAAACCCCACATGTATATGTGCATAAGTATAATTGACTTGAAGATAATATGCACATATTCAATTTGATTATATTGGAGTATATCCTATATTACCATGAGTATACTTATAACTTAGGCAATTCAAATATATACTCAAGGATTTAGTTTCTTTGTCTTGATCCTTATATGTGTCAATAGGAATTAGATCAATACAAAGAGACTTTCAAGTTAAACTGTAAACTCCCTCTAAGTGTGTGCATCCATGTAATATATGGATTGGGAAACATGATGCACATTTTGTGGTTAATATAATGGGAACATTCATATTTTAACTTGACTCCAAAGTATGCAACTAATACTAGAATGAATATGCAAACATACCTTGGGTTTTCCATTTTTCAATGCGATGAGACTAATCAAGGATATTCTAAATAAACAAGTTAGTCTCGATATAAGATTTGTCATTAATAACAAAATCACATTAATGGATAATCACAATATTAGATTTGTCATTAACACCAAAACCATAACTAATGAAGGTTGAACTTACAGAGAGGGGACACTGCTAATGTTTCGCTACTTCCCAACTCAGGTAGCCGACCATTAGTCATATTATGGTAGATAGTGTAAAAGTTGATATTAAACACTTGAATGATGAATGATATGATATGTTGGAATAGCTGCACTCTAGAAGTTGGAAGGTTTCCATCTTTTTAGTTTGTGGTTGATGCCCATCTTGCATCTTATATTTTTGTGCACTTCAGGAGAGTTAATCTCTTTCTAGTGTAAGTCCCTTGAACGCAATTGTTAGAATTGCAGGCAAATGTTTCTTAAATTTCCATCGAATTACATCCTTTCGTTGTTGACAAAGGTTATTTTTTTCTTCCTTTGAAGGACGAGATCTCTTGAAGGTCCCTTTCATGTAATCAATCATGCTGACTCCTAGCTGTTGAATCTCAAGAATCAAGATCCTTGATTTCTGAGGTGAAGTGCAAGAAAAGGTATACTGCACGTCCTATTCTTGATGCGAATCTCACTTGAGATAAAAATGAATAACTGTGTTCTATTGCTCTCTATCTATTTTGAACAGAGTTTCCAGTTTGTTTTGTCCTTCTGTAGGCCCTCAAGAGGTTTTTAATCTGATTACTAAAGGGGCATTGTAGGTTCAGTAATCCAATTTTAAACAAGTGCTATTCAGAAACAACTTCAGTAAGTCTGGTACCATATCAGTCCATTTGTTGCTATTGTTACTTGCACAGTGCATCAGATGTTGGTTATTCAATAGCTTGTAGTGATATTCAACATCTCAACAGTATGCGTTAGTAGTTTCCCAGAATTGGTTGTCAACATTATTTTGGTCAAGATCTGTGGTGATTGTGTAGGAGGAACAGAGTTTGCCTTGATTAGGCTGTGCCATTGTATTTTGTTTTGGCAGTTACACCGGGCTCAGTTTTCCATTGGTTATGTGACAGTGAAGTGCATGCTTGGACTAGGGGTTAGAACAAAAGATCGTAGTGCTTAACTCTCTCGGGTAAAAAGAGGAAATAGTGACCTTGCTTGTAGTAGAACATGTGTGCAACACCGTCATTGCTAATTCATCCGTTGAAAGTAGAAGATGCATGCAACGCCGATCCGTTGAAATTGAATATCAGAATTTATGTTTCCTGCAGAATTCATCAGTTTAGTAAAGCATTTAAAATTACTGTAAAAAAATGTGCTATCTAAAATACTTGTAGCAACCCACATCCTTAGTTTGTTAATCTACTATGCCTCTATGTTTTGAAGGCTTCTTGTCAACTTTCAGTTTTGCCTATTCACTTTGTCTATGTTTGCACTTTCAGCTTAAATCCTGTCTGCATTACACTATTATGCTATATCTTAGTGTACTATTTACTTGCATATAGGTGGATAAAGATTCAAAGAAAGTCAGTGAAGTGCATGCTTGGACAATTAATCGCATAGAGGAAATCGCAAGTGATATTAAGAACATAGTTTGCGATAATTTTTCTCCTTGCTCATGCAAAAGCACGAATGAACTCAACCGAGTCTTACTTGAGATCGAAAATACTGCTCACCACCTTGATGACCTTGTCATACAATTAGAAGACTTGGTGGGAACAGACGGTGTCGATCCACATGAAGAAGAAGACACTTCGTCCAGCGTAGACGAGCAGTTGCGCCCATATGACTACGAGACCGATGATTCGGGTAAACTTGATGATCATCAATTTAGAGAGGATGAAAGTATCAAGTCTAGTGACTAGTGGTATTCGTGTTATGCTGTTAAGACCTATTAATGTTTAGTATATTAAGACATGTCCTACTTTTACATGCCTTGTTACGCATATTTGCTTAATGAGTATATTAAGACGTGTCCTACTTTTACATATGTTGTTACGTATATCTACTTTTACAGCTTGTACAATATGGATGACTTCTATACTCGTCTGTTGCGTGAGGGGGGAAGTGAAATACGTTGGGATGAAAGCCCAATTGGGGAGCAGCCTTCTCCAGTTGACCATTCCAGTCCCCAGCCGAGAGCTTACAATAAAAGATCAAAAAAATTTAGAGAATGAAGATAATATGTTGGTATCGGCATGGCTGAATGTTAGTTTGGATCCAGTGCAAGGGACCCAACAAACTCATACCACATATTAGAGTAGAATACATGATTACTTCCACGAGAACAAGAATTTCTTTTTGGAGCGTAGTCAGAATTCACTTATGCACCGATGGTCATCTCTTCAAGAACGTGTTAACAAGTTTTGCGGATGTTATGACTGCATTGAGTGTAGAAGGCAAAGTGGGATAACAGAGCATGATAAGGTTGGTCTATGTCCCTTTTTTCATTATAGCTACATATGTTGTATCCATGTTAATAAGGTACCTGTGCTTTCTGCAGATTGTCCATGCTAAAGCATTGTATTAAGAAGAAGAAGGGCAATTATTTGTATACTTGCATTGCTAGAATATATTACAACACCATCCAAAGTGGGCTGGTCATTTATCTCAAAAAAGTAGAAAACATCATCTAATGCTTCTCCGGGTAGTTCTAGTCCTGTAAGCTCTAATGCAAGTCATTCTCATGAAGATGCTCCTACTGCAGAAGCTGATGAATTCAGAAGGCCAACTGGTAGGAAGGCCGAGAAAGAGCGGTTACGCCGCGGTAAAGCTTCAGCTGATCAGTGGTGCAACAGGTTCACTCTACATGAAAGCATTGCAAAACTTTATAAAAGAAATGAAAGAAATGGAGCTTATGAAAGAGCTGAAGAAGGAAGAGCGGTACGAACGAACGTTTGCACAAGAACAGGAGAGGATTGCTCAAGAGAAGGAAAAGTTTGAGATAAAAAAATGAGTTCGAATTGAAAAGAATGGTCGAAGAAGAGAGAATTATGAGTGTTGACATTAGTCGCTTGAGTGGGCCACAGCAACAATACTACCTATCCTTACAGAATTATATCATCGCTCGAAGATGTAAGTGGTCCGATTGAGCACTAGTTATGATGTATGAACTAATTTGTTGGAACCTTTTGTGCTACTAAACCATGCTATGCTAGAATATATGTATGCACTATTTCGGATTTAAATTTCTCGCATTCAAATTTAGTTGTTTGAATTTACTGGTAAAAAAATGGTTGCATGTCAATACAAATTCAATATAATTGAATGTCGGCAAGTGACTTGAAACCGGAAAATCGCATTCATAGTTGAAGTGCATAAACTGGTACATCATAGTCGAATTAAAAATTCTCGATTTCAAATATAACCGTTCAAATTTACCCGTTTAAAGATAAATGTTACAATGTGGTCATCACAATAAATTTTAATTTTTAAATTCCCGCATTCAAATATAGCCATTTGAATTTACGGTAAAAAAACAGTTGCTATTATGACTGTTATGTGGAATATGATTAGAATATAGGAGAAAGAAAATAGAGAGTGTGATATGGAGAGTGCTGTTGGAGAGGGAGGAGATATGGAGAGGCATTTTTTTTGGAGAGTTCTCTAAATCTGGCTTTTGGAGAGTATTGTTGGAGATGCTCTAAGGAGGGCCAAACTTTGAAATCGTGAGGAGGGCATGTATATAATAGGTCAATATTCTATCACTGATCTCAATGTCTGATCTGACGGAGCCCCCGTCTAGCCCGCATATCTCCTAGTCCCCGATCAGGTGATCATCAACCTAGAAAATCGGATTTCACGTGAGCGCTAACTACACCCACATGTGCTTCATCCTCCACAGCCCCACTGGTTCGACCATGATGTTGTCTGAGGTCGGCGGCGGTGATCAAGAGTCCAAGGCATTGTTGTATCCACCATTTCATTCTAGTTGGTTCACTGCATCTATCTACGGGTGCTCTGTACTGATCACCAGTTCATCGTGGACAGAACAAGGCAGAGGGATCAGGATGAAGTAGTGGCAGCAGCGGTTAGGGCAGTGGCGTTGCGAGGAGGGAGGGTGTGCATATGGAGTGCTAGACGCAAGGGGATTAACCATGAATTTGGTTGCTTGAATAGAACTGTCTTATCCTAGATGGTGGAATAAAAATTTAAAAAATATTCTCTATAGATGTTGAACTATTCCATTCACCTAAAACAATAAAACTAAATGGTATAGGACCATCTCATCTCATTCAACCTCAACCCACCAACCAAACACACCCCAACTGAGGAGGACTGAAGGAGCATGTGTTGGGATAGCGATGGGGTTTGTTAGGTGTAGGCAGGGTTTGAAATACCGAAATTAGGAGGGTTTTTTTGAAGTTTACTTGGTATTGGTTTTTGTCTTTGGAAAAATTACTAAAAATGATGGAAAATTTGTAAAAAGCCGAAAAAGTTACAAAAATCAGGTAAACTAGGTATTTAGCAATAATAGCACAAGTATGAAAAAGTTTGAAATAATATGAAAAAATTTTGGCATGACCTTTGCTATATTTTAAACAATCAGAAGTTGTAAATTAGGCATTTAGCAATAATATCTAAATAAATAATATTTCATTTGAATAGCATTCACAAATCAATTCAACAAGTCCACATGTGGATAACATTCATTTCAATACCATGGCATATGACATTTGCAATAAACATTTCTTACCAAAAATGAATGTTTGCAACTAGCATAGGTTTGATGTCCTTCTATTCTCACACATATGCTATGTTGAACCTACATGAACGTTATGTTAGTAAAAAAAATTGAGTTGCAATAATAACACAAGTATAGGAAAATATGAAATAATATAGAAAAATTTTAGCATGACCTTTACTATATTTTAGACAATTTGAGGGTGTAAAGTAGGCATTTAGCACTAATATGTCAATAAATAACATTTCAATTCAATATAATTCACAAATCAATTCAACAAGTCCACATTTTAATAACATTCATTTTAATACCATGGCATATGACAATTGCAATCAATATTTCTCACCGAAAATGAATGTTTGCAACTGTCATAGCTCCATCGTGCATGTACCATATTGGACCCACATGAACGCTATGTTAGTAAAAAAATCAAGTTGTAATAAAATGAAACATACAAATAAAACATTATCTTTGGGGCTATGGGTAGTATTGTTGGTTGTATACTTGATTGACCATGTTGTACTCGTCTGTGGATATCATCACTAATCCTCATGTAGCTAACAATTTTGTCTTATATTCGTACTAGCTTTGCCACATCTATGGACTTGTCGTTTGCCACTGTTGGTACAACATAACATAAAATTCGGGGTTTTACCACTAATAAACACATTGGGTGGGAGGTTATGCACGAGCTTCCGAGATGCTGTAGTCATAGTGGCCATATGAGCCATAGCCATAACTCCCTTATGTCTCGAGGACGCTGAACGAGCTGGAGCTATTCTGCGGTGCGTCATGACTATGTCGATGATCCATTTTCTTGCCTGTTGTATCCGTCCTTTGCGATTATAGAGTTGCATGGTCTCTATCCTGTGTTGCATGAGTATACTAGGACTCCCTTGTAAATTCGTACCTCGTCCTGCCAAGTGGTGCTTTATTCAGGTTGAACCACCCCCTTTCTTCTCTTGGTGATAGTATTTGCATCAAAATCTGGTTCCCATCTTCTCCCCGTGCTCCCACACAACATCGCTCTAGTCTGCCATCTGCTAATACAAAACAATAAGCCGTCAGCTAATACAAAACATCAATTTAATGTGACTTCTTACTAAAGCTATATATATATATATATGCTAGCGATGAAAAGCATTACATCAGTGAATGCTAAGAACTGTATGTATATGATAGCAATAAAAGGTATTACATCACTTAATGCTAATAAAAACACCAAGTTAATGCATGTGCTTGCTAACAAATTATAACAAGCATTACAATAGTGAATACTACCAATAAAAATTCCTAATCACATTAACCTTAACATCATGCATTAATCCATACATGCATTTACTGATTCATCCATGCATGCATCTATGCATTTACCTATACATGCATCTACCCATTCATCTAACCCTCGATCATACTAATCCTAACCCTTAACCACACTAACCCTAACCATGTCCTACTGTACTATGCAAGGTTGCAAGCAAACAACCAAATCAAAAATTAAAATACTTAACCTACTGACATTCATTTACATCTTCTACTGTTGTCAGACCAAGATCTACAACAAACATGATCTAAATAATCAAGAACAAACATGTTGTATTGCCCATCATACCAAGATCAACATCACATATAATGTAAACTTGTCAAACTCCACAATCCATGTAACTTAACATCACATGAAAAACAACATCAATTATCGGTACATTTCAACCTTTATCTCTTGAAACAGCTCAATTATCGCTAGGGTTTGGTTGAAAATCAACACGGCTCAGGTCTTCCCAGCACATGTCGATTTTCGGTTGAGGAGAATCGACTATCGAAGCTTACCAGTCAATTATCAAGGTCCCGGCGGTGGTAAGATGGCAACCAATTTCAAAAATTATAAAAATTTTCAGGAACATTACTGACATAATCTAATATTTAAATAAATTATTTTCAAGATCTTTCAATTTTCTCAAAAATTAAAATATTGTTGTCTTTAATAAGAAAATATTTTAAATAAGTAGCCAAAAATGTAGAAAAGCTTAGAAGTGTATATTTTGTTATTTTAAATATAAGTCAATATATAATGCAAATCTTAGATTGTCATATGTTCTTAATGAATGTTTGGATCAAATAAACTAGTTATGTTTTTTTTCATTTTGTGCGCACAATTTAAAGGGTTTTCATGTCCCAAGAAATATTCATGACAGTAGTATTCAATTTGATTCGTATTTGCTCTGTATTTGTATTCTGTATTATTTATATGCATATTATTCGTATCTACATGTAGGGAAAATATGTAAATAAATATAGCAAAACCATTATCTGTTTTGACCCATAGTTAGGAGTAGTTTAAGAGTTTGTTACATGCTAGCGAGTAAGGGTGCCATTGGCTTAGATTCGGTCGGATATCTCTCTTTCTATATCCTAAACTATATTTGTTTTGTCAAATTAAGAGTTAGATATGGATAGTGCCGGATACGAATATGGCGCGAATAATATCGGTTGCGGATTCGAACTGAATACAGAGCGGAATCGATACTGTATCGTATTTTTTTATTGGACGAAAATAGAAACCGCATAAAGCACATATATAGCACTGATTGATCAACCGTATGGGTTTGAATTTGTCTTATGCATGGATGCTCTTCAGAGCATGTCATGAGTGTGTGTCGATAAGTGTAACATCTTTTCATTGTATTATACTTTTATGTGTTATCTCATTTGTGCATATATATACACACACGGTGGTGCTATTCTACGCGTGAGCTGTGTTGCTGCGATGCTTCGGCTAGAGAAATGCATTTAAATAATCCTGCGTAGGCCTGTGTGGACTAAACCAATCGCTAGTGAAATATAGATGAAGCTACTACCGAATCAGTACAACAACGAATGAATTACTATTGAATCAACAACGTGTCCACCCCACTAAGAAAATACATTTTCTAGTTTGTACATAAATATATTTTTTCTTTATTTTAGCCATATCTTTTTATTGGTAGCTCGGATTTGCAAATGGTTTCTACCAGTAGCTTACTGACAATGAGAAGAATAAAATAATATAAGTATCACTATTAAACAGTAATTTTCTTGACTGGTAAAAGAAATTACTACATGTACAATATGAAATTACTACATCTACAACTAGAAATTACTGTGATACAGTATAATTGGATTAATCCTACACAAATCAGTTAATTGGTAGTAAAAGTCTATGAAAACTATATGTACAGGTTCTGAAAAATTCTTAAAAAATTACCATAGGTAGGGAATGTGAGTTTCTACAGCTTCGTAAAATTTGAATACCAAACTCAGTCGCATTCAAATTATCATTTTCATATCTTTCAAATGCAATTGACTTTGGCATTCAAATTTTACATAGCTGTAGAAGCTTATATCCCCTACGTATGGTAATTTTTTGATAATTTTTCATAACTTGTACGTATAGCTTATTAGTCATTTGACAGTAAAAATCTGTAAAAGCTACATGTACATGTACTAAAAATTCTCAAAGAACTACCATAGGTTGGGAATATGAGCTTCTACGGTGCTTATCAATTTCATATCTTTTAAATATGATTGAGTTTGGTATTCAAATTTTACAAGCTGTAAAAGCTTACATCCCCTACGTATGGTAATTTTTTGAGAATTTTTCAGAACTTGTAAATATAGTTTTTGTAGAATTTTACTACTAAAATGACTCATCTGTGTAGAATCGATAATTGACTTTTACTATTTTATACACTAACTTTTACTAACTTGTTCATTCCATCTTACTATAAAGAATTAATGAAGCTGTTACTGCATCAGAACCGTAGCCAACCAACTAATAAATGTGTACTCTAGTTTGTACATGAATCTGTTTTTTTTCTTTATTTAGCCATAACTTTTTATTCATAGCTCCGATTCATAAACGAATTTCACCGATAGATTACTAACGACAAGAGGAATAGCACAATATAAGTTTCGGAAATAAATTTTGTATAAATTAAATTTTACTGCTACATGAACAACAATTTACTGTTTATCAGCGAGACTTGTATCATTTTGTTCCTTTCATAGTGATTAATCTACCGATAAAAACCGTTCGTGAATCGGAGTTATGAATAAAAAGTTATGGCTAAAATAAAGAATGAATAGATACATATACATACTACAAAACACATTTTTTTAGTGGTTTGACCTCCTTACTAATTCAAAGTAATTCTGTTTCGTTGTCATGTAGTAAAATGTAATAAATAAGATAATAATGCATGGCTCGGTTACTATTTTGACCTCTTCTAGTCTTTTCCCGTGCCGTCTGCTCATGTTGTCTCACGTGGCGCTCATAGGTACGTCTCTTGAGCACACTGCTTAGCATTCCTGCGGAATGGATGTTGTATGTAAATTGCCGTTTTGAAATTGCGGGATGACCCGGATGGGGGCTGCACTGGGCACTCAGTTCGTGCATCGCATGACACCGTGGGCACTACAGTGGGACGACACGGAGGCAGACAGGATCACCGAGACCTGGGCGTATGACCATGCCATATACGACCAGTACATGGAGTGGTTCGCCACGGACTCGGCTCAGGGTGGGGTACACACCAGCATCGTATGTTGCAGCTCAGGCATCAGTGTTGGACACGTACCCTTCACAGATGTTTGAGAGGGACAACTTCTCGGTAAGTGTCACAATCGAATCTCTATACGTATGTCTTTTTTATGTAAATTACCTCATATCAACCCGGCATTACATGCAGGTACAACTTGCAGCGGAGGTGGACATGGAGGCTACGTCCATGTTGGCGCGCTTCCGAGCGGGCATCCAGATGACCACCGCTGAGCTCGAGGCATATTTTGCGCGGGTCCTCAATAGGGCAAGGCGAATATGTCGTGTGGCCACCTACCGGGGAGGGGGGCGAAGACGTCGTCGGACACAGCACAATGCATCCCTGTGAGCCAGCACCTCCCCCTTCTCGTGGAGCTGTGCCTGCACCTCCCCATGGTAGTCGTCCCGCACGGCCCGATGTCGGCTACTACAATCCCTCGTGGCCTCCCGCACAGCAGCAATGGGGACGGTGGGGTCACGAGGGGCAGTCTTTGTCTCACGCCCCACTAGGACCCTAGGGTGGTTTCGGCGACGCGGACTACGATGACTAGGAGGAGGCACCATTCAACGTGGACCAATACCTGTCCACCGACTACCTCGACCCCTCTCAGCTCTCGGGAGTACCGCATTAGGACACACCTGAGTCGTTGACATACTACACTACCTCTGTGCTGCAAGGCCAGCCTAGGAGGGTCATCCGTCCTCCGTCGCCACTCACGTACCCCACAGACCAACTCAGGAGGCGTGGTCATGACTAACTTGTTGTACAGCTGTATTTTTGTAATGTCTTTACTTTCAGCACCATGTTGTATAACTGTCTGAACTCAGTGCATGCATTTTTTTAGCTTCTCCTTCTCAATTAGTAACGCGTGTGCTTTTTTCAATTTTCGCAACTTCGTGCCGGGGCAACGTCCGGCCAGCTCGCCCACAGATGAGTGGTAGCACGCGTTGCGTAGGTCGCCCGTGATTTTTTCCATATTTTCTGGGTCATATGCAGTAGGCCCCGTGTAATACTACAAAGCTTTATCTCCTTTCTTTTGTGTGTGGCTACCATTCATTCCCTTGGCTAGATTTTTTCCCAAGCCAGCCAAATGCCTCTCCATTCCAATGTGTGGTTGTCATTTGCCCCAAGCCAGCAACTGATTTTTCTCCCCCCAGCCCTGCCGATTTTTTTTTCTCTGCCGCAAGCACCCAGGCACAGTCGCTTTGTTCCTTCCTGGTGGTCGCGCTGAAGCTCCTGCGCCTCTCCACCGCCGAGCAAGCCTCCCTGCTCCTTCTCCTCCCGAGCCAGCCTCCTGTGGTCTGGTGGCGCCTGGCCGTCTCCTGGCGTCTCCATGGCCGCGCCAGCCTCTGATCTCCTCTCCTCCCCGGGCCCGTCCTTCTGCGGCCTCCGCCTGCGCCTTCTCCCGGCCGGTGAGCTCCTGGCCAGCGCTCCTCCCCAGCCTTCCACTGCTCGCCATCCTCAAGAAGAAGAGAGCGCCAGGACAAGAAATCGGTCAAGAATGGGCCAGAGCAACAAGAATAACCAGAGCAATGCCGGCCCAGTAGCCATCGGCAGAAGAAGGATAAAGAAGAAGTAGCATGGCTCTTTCCCTTGCCTTCTCCTTGTGGTGAGCCTCAAGCACAAATGACATTTGAGGTATTTGGTTCATGTGTGCATGTCAAGTGTTTGTGGTAATGTTTACAAGAGCTATTAGTTCCTCATCTTAAGTTTGCATTAGCTATCTGTGATGATAGTTGCAAAGTGATGTTTGGAATCTGAGATTTATGCTTGCACTGAGATTATGATACTATAATCGTGATTTCTTAGTTGTTCTATGATATGAAATGCTTATCGAACTATCTATCTATCTATCTATCCATGAGCTTAATTATTAACAATAGGTTGAGATTGGTGTATTTGGACTTCGTGATTAACTTTGTATGATTCAAAATGTAATCTCCATGCTCTTATGTTCATACATGTATGTTTAGACCACAATGTTTCTTATGTGCTTCTCAATGATATTTACACCTTCCAAGCAATAGGGTCTAGAGAATATAGTACACGCTTGTTGAAGGAGCACATAGATAATCAAGTTATGCCTCTCTCTCTGCGATGAAATGTTACAAGCCCTAGGAATTCATCTCTGTGCATGCACCGGTATCTTGAATAATCATGTTTATGGCATTAAGATTTGGCCCTATTATACAAGCATGCTTTTTTGTAATCAATTGCTAAAGAGGAAATTGATAATATTTGCATCAAAGAATGAGGTTGATCTGTTGGTCCACGTGTTCTTGCTCCTAACAAATAATAAGTTTGTTTATGTTGCCAAAATGGAATGCATGTGATCCAGAATACTTGCTATTGAATTTCACATGAGAAGTATAAATGTTAGAGCTTTCAACCATGTCCCTAATTAATTGTCTATCCCTTAGTAGATCTTCCAATCATTTAGTGCTACTATTCATGCATTAGTATGTTTAAATTGGTTAGCATGCCGCACTGCCTATCCTAAGGTTTATAATTAGATCATGGAGTGTTATTTTGTTCATGATTTAGTTGGCATGCA
Organism: Guadua angustifolia; assembly: GCA_036346375.1. NCBI lineage: Eukaryota > Viridiplantae > Streptophyta > Magnoliopsida > Poales > Poaceae > Guadua > Guadua angustifolia. The sequence goes on from CM070519.1 coordinate 29,471,372, forward strand.
ACTTTACTAAATGATTCATAAGCATTTGTCTACTAGGCCCATACATGTCATATGCTAAGGTTACTAGTAATGCTTGCTTAGCGTGCTAGCTTTATGCCAAGATGTTAAGTGTAGCTGCCATTTACTATCATGCATTCCAAAAAGGAGAATAAAGATTTAGCTAGTGCCTTGCACCTTTATCTTGTAGGACGTCGGGAGTGGCATAGCATCTTCCTCGCGCCACTCCGCTCCTCCCGGTACAAGGCAAGTACATCGAGTTGTGTGCATAAATGAGTTGTTTGTTGTTACTTATCTATTCATGGCTAATTTCTATTGATTGTGGAAAGTTTGAGTTATATTGGTGAACGTTCCTTCGAGGATGTGAATAGCTATTGGATTCGAGCGGTTGCTAGTAAGCCTTAATCCCGTGAGTTTTCTGACCTTTGTTGACATTGCAAAGGAGTAGAGAGTATGGGGTACGTGGGTACTCAGATTAATTGTGCCCCATTTGGGAAATGGAATTGAGTGTGTGTGATTAGATGGTTATGAATAGATTAGATGGTTATGAATGTGAGAAATTGGGCTATGTTTATGTCTGTGTGTGTTTATGGTTATGAATGTGAGAAATTGGGCTATGTTTATGTCTGTGTGTGTTTATGGTTATGAATGTGAGAAATTGGGCTATGTTTATGTCTGTGTGTGTTTATGGTTATGAATGTGAGAAAGTGGGCTATGTTTATGTCTGTGTGTGTTTATGGTTATGAATGTGAGAATTTTGGCTATGTGTATGTATGTGGTTATGGTGTGTTAGTGTTGGCATTGAATGAAAAGTGCATCTCATTCATAAAAATTGCATTTGTGTATACATAATGGAAGAGGCGACCCATGCTGATGCGGGCCTCTGTGTTCACACGTAGTGAACACGAAAGTCCTACCTCGTAGTCCCATTCATCAAGGTGAGTGGGAGCGAGACAGTAAGAGTAGGCACCTTCCATCTACGGGATGGAAGGGACGTGAGGGTGCACACCGACGGGTGGGCACTCAGCAGTACCGGTACGTGCATGGAAATGAGCATTCATGTGCATTGCATCTTTCATAATGAGTGTTGTGGTAAATGGTGTGTCATTTGGATGGTGATTGTGGTAATTGAAGGTTGATTTGTGGACTCAACCCAAAAAGGGGAGATTGAATTGAATTTGATGAATTAGCGCATTTCCTTGTCTTGCTAATTATGTTGTATGAATATCGTGGAGTGAAGTCGAGTGATGAACTCAAATTCAATTGATGAAAACGGTTTGAGTTGCAACAGGGGTAGTTAAGTCGGGAGACGTTGGATTTAGAGTCAAGTAATGTTTCTTTGGCATTGAATGGTTTTATTATCAAGTTTACTACTTGATTGCGATACATTTTGGTTTAGTCAAGTTTTGTTTTAAATGGGTACAAATGCGTATTGTCCGGATATTGCTTCTTTTGCATTACTTGCTCTTATGGTCAAGCTCTTGTTTACTTGAGATAACTTGGAATCGTTATTCTCGTGTACTTTGCTGAGTCATCGACTCACGTTTGTTTGTTGTGTTGTTGCAGGTACATTGAAACCGGCATGCATAGGGGGAAGTAGTAGCACAAGCACGTTTGCATGAAATCATTTAATTGATTTGTAAAGCCCGGTTGTATTGGTTATGGTTGTAATATGTAAATGCGTCGTGGTGTAGTTATTCAATTCTATTAGATGTGTGGTTGATTAACTAAGGACCTGCTAGAATGATATAATAACTGTAATTGATTTCTGTCTGCTGAGTGGATGTCCTTCTGTCTAGAGAGGTCATGTCGAAATTTTCTAAATTTCGGTGATTTAGTTTTACGCTAATTTAGAGAGTTTCAAGGTCGGTTTCAACCTTTTATTAGAGGTAAAAAGGTTTAGTGACTCGTTCGTTAAGTCTCTAGGTCATTTGAACTTCTTGTCGCGTTTTTATTTCTTGGTTTTTGTTGGGAACACTCTGGGCAAGAGTGGTTCCGGAGTGTTGTAAGCATCAAATAGAGTCTGTTGGTAGCATTTGCGGTGCGTTTGGCACCGGGGTGTTACACCCCGTGAGGTTACGAAAACCCCCTAAGTGGCCACGATTTTCGCGGTTTCGTGGCCACGTGTGTCTTTTTCGATTTTCGCAACCTCATGCCGGGACAACATCCGGCCAGCTCACCCATAAATGAGTGGTAGCCTGCGTTATATAGGTCCGCCGTGATTTTTCCCGTATTTCTGGGCCTTATCCGGTGGCCCCACGAGGCTACAAAAATCCCTAAGTGGCCATGATTTTCGCGGTTTCGTGGTCGCGTTTGCCTTTTCTGATTTTCGTAACTTTGTGCCGAGGCAACGTCCGGCCAGTTCACCTATAGATGAGTGGTAGCACGCGTTGCATAGGTCGCCCATGATTTTCTCATATTTTCTGGGCCGTATCCGGTGAGCCCCGTGAGGCTACGAAAACCCCTAAGTGGCTACAATTTTTGCGGTTTCATGGCCGCGTGCGCCTTTTCCGATTTTCGCAACTTCGTGCTGGGGTAACGTTCGGCCAGTTCGCTCATAGATGAGTGGTAGCCCACGTTACATAGGCCACCCATGATTTTTCCCGTATTTTCTGGACCGTACCTGGTGGACCCCGTGAGGCTACGAAACCCCCAAGTAGCCACAATTTTCGCAGTTTCGTGGGCCCTCCTATTGCTCTAGTAAAGGGCTATCGCCCCTACATCGGGCGACCAGTGGCAAAATTCAAATTTTTCAAATTTTGCCGTTAGGCGTCGTCGGTCTAGCCTCCTATCGCCGTAGTATGGGGCGATCGCTCTATACTGGAGCGACGGGAGGCCATTTTTGTTATTTTTTTCCGTCGATTATTTTTGAAAAAAAATTAAAACAAATATTAAATAAAAAAATTCATCAGTTGATCCCGGCCTCGGCCAAAGTATTGGGCCAGCATGTACTGGCCCACATGTCTAGATATCAGGATTACTTTTTTTTTGAAATATCCGAAGTTAATTCAGAATATACCGATCCGACTAATAGTATTTTTTCAAATCTAATTCTGAAAAATTACCCGAAACAAATACCTAATCCGATAACTATCGAATACAACTATTTGAATTCAATTTGAACATATCCAATCGGTAAAAAAAAAAATCTGATCTAATTGCAGATCTACCTACGAGAGATAGGGAACAACACGAAAAAAATCACACGATAGTCGAGGACCAAATACACCAAAACTATTGCGAGAAGAGAAGTGGAGAAGCCACGTCACAACGAGTGGTCCATCCCGAGCTGCGCAACAATTTGAGTTTCACTTTGGATGCTACAGTTTTAAAATCACGGTTTTTGATGTGTAAAGCATGACATAACACAGTATACGAATACCATACCTTTTTTTAGTGTTGACGAATTCCATAATGTGCTTGGTATTTACAGTATTGACTGTATGCATGCGCGTTGCTACCAATAAAAAAATAATACTAAAACTTGTTAAACCACGGTGCAAACCTCCCTTCCGCCGTCATGCTTGACTGAGCTCTACCATGTCTTATGTCGTGCCTCCGTAGCTTTCATTGGCTTTAGCTTGTCCTTTTCCTTCCATTGGTTATTTTGTAAAAAATCATAAGGTTTCGTAAATTTGATTTGTGAAAAACTCAGACTAATTTTTTTCTCGCCACGCGCGTCTCTACCTAGTTTATTTTACGTGGCGGAGGATTGAGCTTAGCTGAGCGTGACGCGAAGCAACACATGTGCATTTTTTAAGATCAAAAGGACATCAAAAGATTTTTAATCTCTCAGTTCCATTAATGAAACTGGCAACACTTGATACATTGTCAATTTTAGCTCATACTAGACATTGGCAAATTAAAACATCCAAAGAACAAACTGAAACACTCAACAACAGGTAATCAAGATCACAGCTTGCCATCTACCAAATTACTGAAGGAAACTGTAAGTGATATCAGCTCTTCTGAAATAGTATCCTCTGTCTGAACTTCGTTCATCATGTTTTCATTCTTGGTCATGTTATTTCAGAACCCAAAGGAAGTGGTGCTTGAAGCCTGGACTCCAGTCTTTTGCAGAACTGACCTAGCTGGATCACCATCTTTTCTTTGTACAACGGACTCCAATCCTTCAGTGGATGAGCATTCTTCTCTATACTGTTTTTACATTTGACCAACATTGGAAATGAAAAATCATGTTATTTCTATTGTTTCACAAGCTCCAGAGGGCAGCAGCACAAATAGTATTCAAAAAGCATTTTTCTTATTACATAGCCAAAAATAAGTCCCAAATGTTTTGGCTACAACACATTAAAAAAAAGTTGGATAACAGTTTTAATTTCATGACAGAAGCTACATAAAGCCCCTTTATCTATTCCTCTTTTCAACAAATTATCTCTAATCATGACCTTATTATGAGATAGTAGGTAGAGAAAGAAATGGATTTTGGGGGCGGGGTAGGGCTGGAAAATCAGCTCGTGGCTTGGTTCGGCTCTCATGGCTTGACCGAGCCGGCTCGGCTCGAAACACCGAGCTGCTCGGCTCGACCATCGAGCTGGCTCATGAGCCAAACTGCTCGGCTCCGCAAGACTTGGGCTATGTGAGTTCTCTGTTTGCTTTGCCTAAATGTCAGCACAATTCATGTTTCTCTCTACAGGTTAGAAAGTGTATCACAACTTGTCACTTGATGTCTAAATGTCAGTACAATTCATGTTTCTCTCTATAGGTTAAAAAGTGTATCACAACTTGTCACTTGATGCTTTTTGAAAAATAATGATTGTTTGGATAAACCACATGGACCATTCATTGACAGTCTCAAGTCCCTCGACAATCTCTCCAAGTTCCAACTAGCAAAGCATTTTTAGATATCTCTGATATTTACTGTGCATTTGCTGTATACTTTATACACTTTGATAAACTTGTTTTGCTTTATATTACTTGTTCCATTGTTTCAAAAGAAAAAGCAATGCTTGAGATGACTAAACAATTGTATGATTTGAGACAAATCAGTGCCAGTTACAACTTGCAAAATAATGCCTTGGCTTGGCGAGCCAACGAGCCGGCTCACAAGCCAGCCTCGAGCCTAGCCGAGCCGGTTTTTTGGGCTTGCCTCAGGAGCGAGCCAAGCCTGGCTCGGCTCGTCTCGCTTCAAACCTAGGCGGGGGCAATCAGATTCCACACTGCAGGAATGAAAACAGGTAACACCCCCTAAAGTTTATAATAGCATAAAGAGATTTAACAGAGTAAACTTCATTGCTGTTATACTACCAAACCAAAACATCTTATTCATAATGAGCCTTATACTATTTACCACTTCCACCAGCTCAAACCATCTGTTTATCATTTTTTCAGAAAAAGTTCTTCTGAAATTACATTTAACATTAGAACCATCCCAAATCTTAGCAATTGTGAAACCTTTTTCATTGACTAACACATACAAAGCTCAAAACTGAATAGCTAAACAAGAAGAGCCAAACCAAATATCCTCCCAAAACCTAATCTTAGCTCCATTACCCACATTCCACCTATAGCCAAACTTGGTAGGCTGCATCGCCCACAAAATCCCTTTCCAAAAAACGAAAATATGATCAGGCTCACAAAGAAAGATATTAGGTTTCTCAGTTTTACATTTAAATTTAATCAAATCCCTCCACTGTTTATTCTCATTAACACATAACCTTTTTGTCCAAGAGACCAGAAGGCACAGGTTTAGATCCTAATATTAGACACCCCAAGGCCACCATATTTCTTTTTCATACATGCTAAATGCCAATTAACTAGATAAAGCTTATTGTGACCTTCGTAATCATTCCAAAGACAATGCGCCAAAACACACATGCAAGCTAGTTATAATATGGTGATGATCAGTCGACGTTCGAACTCTTAACAATTAAAAAAAACGATGTGCCCGAACTATACTTGCTGCGAGAAATTGATGAGCTCACCCGTCAGGTCCGTGTTGTTGAAGCTTGCAGTGTCCGTGTTCATACGAATCTGCGTCCGTATTTTGACTGATCATAGGTGCAGGCAGTCATTAAGCATGCAAAGTTGCAACCCAGCCAAAACCAAATATGAAATGAAAAATTGGACCTCACCGGTTGGTTTTCGACCTTCTAGTTGCAGCTTTGCCGGGTCTATGTTTTGTGCTATAGTTACCGGATTCGCTGTAAATTCCTGCAAATCACGAATCAGATCCATCGAACTCGAATCAGTTTAAGATACGAATTTATGTTCACAGTAAAAATTAAAAGAAAAATTGACGAACCACAAACCTAAGTTCCGTACCGCGACAATGCCAATTTGTGATGTGCGTGTTGGCTACAGGTGTCGTTCGATGCACCGATGCACTTGCGGCCAAGACACGGTCAGCAGCCTCCTGCAACCATCGCCCCTCATTGTCCTTGGCATCGTCTACTGGCTGTGAAGTTTTGTTCGGTTGTGGCGAGGCACTCGAAGAGAAGTTTGTTTTTTTAAAACCTGAAGAGGAGTTTGTTAGCAAGAAAGAGGCGTAGAAAATTGGGGATCATATGAGTGTTGGATCTGGTAACCTTTTGTTTCAGAAGTTTGCTTGCACCGGATTTCTTCTAGGAATTTCCTTTTAGCTATTTTTCAGGACGAAGTTACTGGACTGCTGACAGAAGACAGAACGGATGACTACCAACCGCTAACTTAAGTAGTAGAGATACCTTGAATTTTACACTTTATGATTGATTGGCTAAAATATAAAGTCAGTCGGTACACTTCCCTGTTCCAAGACGTCTTTGCCCCCCTAACCTCTGCGTACCTTCAGAACCCGATTTATCACAATTTGATAACATTTGCTTGCACTCCTTTGATCAACCGAGACCGACAAACAACGTTTTCTTCGGAACTGATCAGAATAGGGGAACATATAGCTGCTCGAAAAATGTCACAAGAACTAAGAAAAAAAAAATGTTTATTTGCTCGGTGGCACTGCCTGCCAGGGAGCTCCTTCCGGCTTCGGCAGGCCAGCGTCACAATAACTCAAAACGAAAAATTATCAGCAAAACAATCCAGCAGAAATACTAGCATAAGCATAAAACTTATCCAGTGATACATTGATACTACTTCAAGTCTTCACTTAGCTGGTAAGTGACAACTGACAATTTAATGCTTGCCTACCACCACTCCAAGTCCCATTTCAGACCACGGCACAGCAGAGTTCGTTAATAACAGAGCAAAAGTAATCTCGTCACAAGGATAGTAGCAAATGTAAGTAACTGTTCCGTCGGTCAGAAGCCTCTTATGGATAAAGGACATCGCGAGATAAATAGGTCAGAATTCCACTGGTAAATTGAAAATAATTCGCAGACAGGTCGAGGTTCAGATACACCAGCAAGCCAGCAATAAACTATCGAAGAGCATTCCCAACCCCCGCGCCCCCCCCAACAAACACCAAAAAAAATCTACTTCCAGCTAACAAATTCCCAACATGCTTTCACCACACAAGATAATCCATACAAACTTTGAACCGAGAACAATCCGACCAAAGGCAGCATAAGGTTGGCATCTTATTGTCATATATAAGCCAACAAAAGATTTTTGCAAAGCGTAACATCATTGAAGCAAATCCCAGATTTCTTTCGTCAATCGAACAAACAATTAAATTTTTGGGATCTGAGGTTCATCAGATGACCAGGGTACATGTTGATTCCCATTAAAAAGGCAGAATAAATGTTGCAGTTGCACAAGCTTCAGAGATAGCACCCATGCGTTTACAGACCTTGTAGCATCAGTCCGCCTACCTTTTAGTTTACATTTCCCCTACCTAGTAATATTAATGTTGTTCTAGGTTGCGGCTTTTAAGTCTCAAGTGTGTAAAATCAATAGCAAGGTGCTGACTTGAATTAAATATGATTTATTCTTCTTGTTTATCAATGACAAATGAATTAAATATGATTTATCCTTCTTGTTTATCAATGACAAATGCTGAAATCAATGGCTATTACATTAAAAGAAAAGTAATAAAGAAAGAGCATAATATTTTGATGTTATGTGGTTGACATATTCCCTTTTTGTCCAAATATCACATGACTAAGTGAAGATTTATAATTTGAAAACACGATATGTACCAAGTGCCTAAACCACATATGTGCTATGCACTTAACAAACTGAAGCACAAACTAAATGATCGTCGCATTTTAACCAACCTATAACTCATCTAAGATAAAGTAAAATGGATTTTTTTATCTGTTTGTAAAGCCTAGTAACAACTGATCACTTACTCCAATCAGGTATATGGTTGGGCTATATTCTGTTAGCATCCTAAATACTAAACAACAACAATTAACTGCAAAGGCCTACTAGGATGTACTGAAATAGTTTTCATGACACGAGAGCCTGCCCTTACTCTTATAACCAATCCAAACTTTGCACCTACCCTACTCATTTCTCTGGTTCATATTGCTGCAGTTGGACCAATCAATGAGCTGTAAAAACTTGATATTCCAGTTTCACACGTAGCATGCTTAAAATTTTTAAGGAACTATGGAATGAATAAAGAGATATAGGGCAGATGGCATGCAGTAACCTAGTAATCTAAAACAATAGAGGTCAGTATGGAAATATGAAGAATATTGTTACATGAAGGGTCCTTTCCAATAAATAGAACCCAAGATGCTACGTTGCTTATGGGAATGCTCTAAAAGTGTTGGAGATGTGTTCAGATCGTGCATGATAAATGCCTATCATATCAATTGGAGATACAATCATTCCACAGATTAAGAGAACCAGAACATAAAAAAAAATCAATAATGAGCCAATAAATTCTTCATAGAACAATCTAAAGAGTTATTAAGATAGAGTTAAGGATAAAGTCGCTCGCAAAATGGAAAAGACGATAGATCAATTGGAGATACAATCATTCCACAGATTAAGAGAACCAGAACATAAAAAAAATCAATAATGAGCCAATAAATTCTTCATAGAACAATCTAAAGAGTTATTAAGATAGAGTTAAGGATAAAGTCGCTCGCAAAATGGAAAAGACAATAGATATCAACAGAGTGCCACCAGTATGTGAACCTACACCATCACAAGTTTCAGCCCAAAAAATCACTCAGGAAAATTCCGCTAGCACAGCGTAGGACTGTATAAAGTTCACTATTATCATCTTTAAGCTACAACACAGACAAGGCATCTTACCTCCCATGGAAAGGGAGCCAACAACCTTTCTTGTATGCCAAATGGTGTGACTATACACAAATTACCCCCAGAGGGCAAAAACTGTACATACAAGCATTGTCAAGTTCTGTCTCCCTCATCCGAATCACATATCATCTCAGCACAGTTTGGAAGATCAAGAAAACTACAAAAACTGCGACTTACCAAGACCAGTAGTGTGTCATGAATGAGCACTATGAGGCACAAAATATACCTCTCTTCATGCATTGATGCACCAATGCGGCCCCTGTCAACTCGCCATTACCTGAATCTATCGAGAGCAGCTGCTACATCCTCCAGGCCAAACTGACGGCCCCCCAACCGCGCCTCCTTACACCTTGCTGCAAAGTAGAACATCAGCCACACCACCATAAAGTACACCTCCGCAACTGAGTGGAGAAACCCGCCAAGAACCTTCCCACCAACCGCCACCATAACGAGTCGACCCATGCTGCCACACACCATTGTCTCCCAGCACTTGATCAATGTGGCATCAGTTGCCATCAAAGACACAAGGTAGCACCCTTCCTTCACAGTATTGCGGCCAGGTGGACGTGGATCACGGTCCATGACAACCACCCATGGCACCACCGTGAACAACACCGAGACGACTGCATCAAGAAGAGCCCAGGCAACGAAAAACCCGTCGAGCTCAGGGCCTGCAACGGCTGCATTAAGCCATGGGTTGATGGATGCCGAGAAAGGCATGAGCTTGGCAACAACAAAGAGCCTGAACAACTGCGCCTGGTCGTGAACGTCGGCAAAGAACCACAGGCAGAGCATCTGCACAACAGCGTCCCGCGTCGCCCACCGCAGGAACGTGAACCCCGTGAACCGCCTCGCGCCCATCGCAGTGCCGGAGAGGAGGAATCCTCGCCGCTGCCCAGGAAGGTGCCGCCCAGCTACAGACGCGAACACTGCGCCCAGCGCGACGGAGTGCACGGCGATGTACCCGACGATCGCGAGCACGTGCGCGGACGAGAGCAGCGCGAGGAGGTTGACTATGGCCGCGGCGTCGCGCCTGGTCAGGTCGAGCAGCCGGAGCTCCCCGCCCCGGGGCGAGGCCGGCTTCGGCCAGGAGGTCTCGTTGTGGACGACAAGGAAGAAGGGGAAGCGGAGGCGGGGAGGGGGTGTGGGAGGGTACGGGGTAGGGTTTGGGTGACGAGTACGTGACGAGGATGTGGGGGTAGGAGGCGTTGCGGCGGCGGGAGGGCGCGGAGGAGGATGGGTCGAGGGGCCCGACGAGGAAGTCGTCGTCGGAGAGGGAGGACGAGGAGGAGGTGAAGGGGGAGCGGCGGCGGGGGAGGTGGTGGGGAGGCGGCGGGGAGGGCGGGGCGGGAGGGGAGAGGCGAGAGAGGAGGAACGGAGGGCGGGGTCGCTGTCGGCAAAGGAGGCGAGGCGTTGCGTGCCTGCGAGGAGCGCCGAGCGGAAGAGGAGGAGGAGGAGCGCCGCGAGGAGGAGCGGCGGGAGCGATGCCGGGTGGAGGAGGTGCGCCGCCGCGCGGCGCAGGACGCGGCCGCCCGTGCGCGCGTCCAGGTTCGGCGCTGGTGGCGCGGGCGGTGCTGCTGCGGCGGCCGGCATGGCGGTGGCGTTGGGGATCGGCGAGGGATGGCGAGGGAATGGGGAATCGGGGACGCGGAGGTTGACGCGCGGGTGACGGAGGAGACTGCAGACACGGGCTTGGGCTTGGGCTGGACATTTGGGTAACGCTTCCTTGGGATTTTATGTTGCGTGGGCTTTAAGCTGGCTTGGGCTGAGAGGAGAACCTTGACATTGTCGAATTTTTTTGGGGCCATTTGATCATTTTGTTTTGATATGATTGGGTGAAATGAAATTGGAGCAGTTATTTTAATGACTGCAAAATTTAAATTAAACCGTTACAAGTTACATTCAAACTTATTTGATGATAAGGCCTTTTGTTCATTTTGTTCTGTTTCAAAATATAAATTCTTCAGAAAGAAAATCAATCTGTAATTCATATTTTGTCGGTCCAATCTTTTGTACTAATTCTAGCGGAGATGTGTTACTTGAGTTGGGATTTTGGGCCTCTCTAGTTCCTTTTGAGCTGTGTGACAACAACTCAAATTGCAATTGCATCTAGATTTGGGTTGCAATGCAATTAGTGAGAAGTTCTATCAAACGCACAAGCATCTACCAAGGCCCGTAGTCACCTTGTAGTCTAAAAAGAAAGATCATGCAGAGAGGAAAACAAAACCTTCAAGTGAGCAAACTAAACAAAGTAATCAAGTGTCACAATAGCCATACAGATAGCCATGGAGCAACAATCCATAAGAATTCAGCAGTTGGCATTTAGCAGACAAGAACAAATTGAGACATAGCACCGACTGTATATTTACAGCGAAACATGTAGCAAGAAGAAGCTGAGATACTTATGTTGAGAAATATAGAACAAGATTATTTCTATGTGTTGGAGATAACTCAATATCTCTAACTGCCATATCTTTTGATTCTATCTATAGTTTGTTAGGAGTCAAGTCTTCTACAACTAAAACTCTTTGGTTATATAAATTAACCCTCTGTACTTATAATCTTGAAGCATTGTAGTGGATTGTTTCCTGTGGATTTTTTTTCGCAAGAGTTTTTCTACATTAAATCTTTATCTCCGTTATTATGCCGTTCTGCTATCCCTAACAAGTAGTATCAAAGCTAGGGTTCATCAATCCGCTGCCCCGGGAGGAGGAGACTCCCAGGGCAACACCCACACAGCATTGCCCGCTGCCGGTCCCTCTGCCTCGGCTTCGCCCGAGCCTCCTGCGCCATCTTCGTGCCGTAGAGACATCGGCCGTCCCGGCTTCCGCGAGGCCACCATCCACCGATCTCATCCGACCAGCGCCACCCTTTCACTGGCAATCGGCTCTTGACGTCAGGAGACGCCAGCCCCACACTTGGCCGGCGACCGCCTCCGAGATGCCCGCCGCACCCCTGCTCTCTTTGGCCTCTGTCGTGCTCAGGTGCTTTAGCCACCGGGCGCCCACCTTCTCGGCACTTCGACCGCCACCGATCATCCCGCTCACTGCCTTCCGCTTCCTCTCCGAGCCACCACTTCTAACGCTGCTCCTACCGGCGTCCGCTCCGCTACCGCAAGCCCATCCACCATCTTCTTCGTGCGGTGTCTGCTCTCGCCTCGGCTCCTCAGCTTTTGACACTGTGTGGGCTTCCTCCCGCACGCGATCCGCACCATTTCCCAGCGTCGCCATCACTTGGCGCCCCTTCGTGTAGAGTCTGGCTACCGCTGCCTCCCACTGTCTCGGCCGTCGAACCGACGAGCACTCTCCCAACTGCTTGTGCCTCCTCTAGCCGCCAGAGCCGCTGTTTGGTCCTATGTAACGGACCGCCCTTTTCAGGAGGTGCATATAAATACCTTCACAGCTACCTAGGATTCTAGCTGTAGGTAACCAGGTGCACATTGCCAGACATAGAAGCAAATGCGAATATTTCATAGATGAAATAAGGGCCTGACGGCCAGGGTTTTACAAAAGGTGCGACTGGTACTGAATACATTACAGAATACCCACATGAAAGGCTTGAGCAGATAGATCAAGGCCTTCAAAACCAAATATCATCGCCATCTACGGTCTCCTGGAATCCGTCGTCTTCTTGGAAATCTAAGGGAGGGTTAGGAGCAAAGGTGAGTACACAACCGTACTCAACAAACCACACGGAAATTCTGAATATTACATGCAGGGATAACAAAGGTAGGCACAGGTTTTAAGTATTGTGGATGCAAGTTGTAAACATCAATTTTATTTTACATTTGAAACAAAAACCACAAATAAGGTAAGACCATGGGGGTGTTATTTGTAAAGTTCAGATTTACGACAAGTTTTATTTATGAAAGCTACAAGGGCGCAGTTACAGGAATCACTCTAAATTAACTCAGCTTCATTAACCAGAAGCACGGCGTATTCGAATACCATTGATATCACTCTGCAGAGGTGCTCAGCTTTACCCACAAGATTTCTATGGTCGTTATGCCACTGGAGATCAACATGCAACTTAAATGCATGTGGCTGGACCGAGATGAATCATAGCCTTTTGTTGAACTTCCCTTCTTTAGCTCCTACCCAGTAGGTTACAAGGATCCACAGTCTCTAGGACCCACTGGCTAAAGCGGGAGACGCGATCTGGTTATACTGTGGATACCTACTGTTGTGAGAACCGGCGAATGGTCACCCCATTCCCTTTCCACCCCAACTTTGCTTCGCGGACCATTCTTCCAGAATGGTAGCTACATCCTATAGGTATTCCAAAGGAAAGTACAATGTACTAAGCTATGTTGGAACAAGTCAACAGGACTGACCGACCCAACTTGTCGTTGAGTGGGAACTGAAGTTATTTACTTTCCTCAAGACATCGGTCCTTAAATGCCAGAGACTCAGCCAATGACATATCACAAACCATTGGTACCCACTGTACCACCACCACACCACAACCTGGCTTCGTCATCGGTTGGGGGTTGGGTTAGCATCCACCTCCTGTGGTCCGTCCAACGCTGTCTCCCTAACCATAGCAATTTTTGAAAAATCACCCGTGCCATCTCTCGGAGATTTTAAGCAATTTTAACTAAAGGTGAAATTATATTATCTGCTAATCTACGATGGTTCAATATTTTATAACCTAAAGTTAAAAAGGAATTAAGGCATAACAACAGGTTTAACATTTGGTTGTATCTAATCATGTCATTCGAAAATGTCTCCTTTTCTAGTTTTCTAAAATACTAGAAAATAATGCAGTACAGAAAATATACATATTATTGTAAGGGAACTGGGTTCAACATGTTCAAGGGGTGTGTCTTGCCTTACGGGGTCGAGGGTTTGCCTAGAGAGTAGTGGTCGAAGTCTTGTCTGGTCCTAAACGCCTCCTGCTCCGGCTCCAAGATTTGCTCTTGCTCCGAGTATAGCTCCGGGAATTGTTCCAACGTTGGATCTTTTTTTAGATAAAGGATTTAAATCCGGTCTCTGCCAAAGCATACGACCAAGTTCATACAAATGTCATATCGAAATAACAATAATCGAAACGTGGTATAAGGATCTGCAAATTAAAAGCCTAATCTATAATTGCTTCTCCATTCATTCTTGGCGAAGATTTGTAATGTCACAGTCTCCAAAGCCCAGCTTGCCTGACGGAGCAGATCCCTGTTGTGCTCATGCTGTAATAATGCCCAATACCGCAGCCAATACGTTCCTCTGAAGATAACATGCATGAACGTAGAATGTTTCTTTTTCTCAAAAATGATATCATTTCGTGTACACCAAATAGCCCATAGCATAGCAACACCGCCAACAAGAATCAACTTTTGAACATCCTTCTCAATGCCTGTTAACCAATGACCAAGCATATTGAAAATGGATTTAGGCGGTGATAGGCCGGTAGCAATGTGCACAACTCTCCATATTACTTTTGATTGTTGGCAATCGAAAAAGAGATGCCTTATTGTTTCATTACAATTACAGAAACAACATTTCTGATCCCCATACCAATTCCTTTTAGCTAGATTATCTTTTGTTAAAATAACTCCGCGTTGTAAATACCAAAGAAAAATTTTAATTTTCAAAGGGATTTTCAACTTCCAAATAAATTTACAATTGTAAGGAGTATGCTTATTCATACAATAACTATACATAGATCTGACAGAGAACTGTCCATTTTGATGTAAATCCCATTGAAATATATCCCTTCCAATGGTAAGCTGACAATTAGCCAATTTTGCTACTAAGTTGTACCATGCATTCAATGTATTCCCTGTTAGTAATCGACGAAAGGTAATGTTTGGAGGCATCTGAGTCATCACCTTCGCCACCACTAAATGAGGGTGATGAGCAATATTATACAAACTTGGGAATTGATCCTTTAGTGGTGTAAAATTTATCCACGTGTCATCCCAGAATCTAGCTTGTGAACCATCCCTTATCTGAAAGGATCCACAACCTAGGAATTCATCTTTAATTTTGCAAAGTCCTTTCCAAAATTGTGAATCACCAGGTTTAACATGTACTTGGGACAAACATTTAGAACTTAAATACTTATTTGTAAGTAAAGTCTGCCAAATCCCCTCCTCATTCAACAACTTAAATAACCACTTACTTAGGAGGCATTTATTCTTAATCTGCAAATCGACAATACCCAAACCCCCTTGGTCTTTAGGACTACACAACATATCCTACTTAGCAAGACGATATTTCCTCTTATGATGATTGCCTTGCCAAAAAAACCTAGATCGATAAAGATTCAACTTTTGAATGACACCCTTGGGAATTTCAAAAAAAGACATCATAAACATGGGTAAACTGCTTAGTATAGAATTTAGAAGTACAAGTCTACCCCCATAGGAAAGGTATTTAGCCTTCCAAGTACTTAATTTTCTTTTAAATCGATCCTCAATGACACCCCAATCCACATTACGAAGCTTGTGATAATGCATCGGAATCCCTAAATATCTGAATGGATATGATCCTATAGCACATCCAAACAATTCAGTATAAACTTGCTCATATTGTCGAGCTTCACCAAAGCAAAAAATTTCACTTTTATGAAAGTTGATCTTTAGTCCCGATAACTGTTCAAACACACAAAGCAAAAGCTTCATATTTTTAGCTTGCTCAATATCATAATCCATAAAAATAATAGTGTCATCTGCATACTGAAGGATCGATAATCCATCCTCTATGATATGAGGAATAACGCCCCGAATCTGACCATCTTCTTTCGCTCGCTTAATCAGTATGGCAAGCATGTCTGCCACAATATTAAACAGAATTGGTGACATAGGATCACCCTGCCGTAACCCTTTTTTGGTTTGAAAGTAATGTCCAATATCATCATTAACTTTAATGCCCACGCTGCCACCGGCAACAAAATGATTGATCCAGGAACACCATTGGTGCCCGAATCCCTTCATACGAAGTGTTTGTTGAAGAAAAGACCATTTAACCTTATCATAGGCCTTTTCGAAATCAAGTTTCAATACCACACCATTAAGCTTCTTAGAATGCAATTCATGAATAGTTTCATGTAAAATCACTACACCTTCCATAATATTACGACCCGGCATGAAAGCTGTTTGTGAAGGTCGTACAACTTTGTTGGCCACTCCTATGATTCTATTTGTAGCCACTTTTGTGAAAATTTTGAAACTCACATTGAGCAAACATATGGGTCTATATTGCTGTATTCTTGTTGCCTCTTTAACTTTTGGAAGAAGTGTAATTAACTTTTGGATCTAGCGTGAGAAAACGCAACCATCATTATTTGATACTTTTCTCCCTTCTCATTTGCCTAATTTTTTAGATAAAGGATTAAAATCCGGCCTCTGCAATAGCACACAGCCGAGTTCTTACAGATATCACATCCGTTTGCCGACTCATTTGCCTAATGAATTGAATTCATAAGTGTCAGGCACCTCACAATGTATCCACATGGTGATGAGTACAGCACTAATTCGATCCATCTCCTTCTTACACCTTCATGCCTCTGATGAGCTTCCTCCTGAGTCTGGGATGATGATTGAACTGGTACTATCCATCCAGGACCAAAAACACGGGAAACACTTCAGAGTTGTTCGAGGTTCATTTCTCCAGAGCAGCTTCCAGTGTGCCGTGAAATCAATTAGCTAGTGGCTGCTACTGTTTTGCAACTCATCTCTACTACTTTTAATTAGGAGTTGGTGGTGGTATGTCCGTTCTCCACCACTAACCCACGTCTAAACCGTGAATAAAACCGCCGACGGAAAAAAACCGAACCGACCGACGGAGAAAAACCTAAGACGTTTTTCGCTCTGTTCCTCACGATATGCTTACCTCCCGATTTCTCCACGAACACGACAGCCGCCCTATCTGCGAGTCCAGATGCCTTCTCCGGTGCGTCCCCGCTCCTCCGTAATCGGGAGAAATAGATGCTTGATCTTGTAACACAATTTTCTTTTATTGCTTGACCTTTATGTTCCATTATTCATTTTATTTTTCGTAGTAACGCACGGGCATTGAACTAGTATTACTTAATTTTACGCAGTTTCATTGGTAAAACTAGCAAACATCACTATCATTGGGTCATCAAATGATGGCGTTAGATGATAGCCTGATGAAGAAACAATGCCCTTGCGTCCTTCTGGCCTGCTATTCTATGCCATACTTATATATGATAATCATGGTAGTACCAGTAAAAAGATTTTGTTATGATCCTGTGGTAGTAAAGGTAAACCGATCAGCACGGGGGGTTGAGAAAATGAGACAGGATGATATGCATATATTTATAGGTATGGAGAGTAATGTGATTTTTGGAAGTACTTCCATATGCATGGCAGCTTGATGATACAAGTATCTCGGCTTGTGTTGCTACATACTCCATTCAGCTTCAGTAATTATATAATCATATCTGACCTGGTTCTGGTTAAAATTCGGCAGACGTGTTGTTGAATTAAGCTTAGATAGGGTACTATATGTCTAGCTTGCTCGCTTTGCTAGACGATTCCATCCTCATGGCTTGCCTTGTGTATGCCAAAAGATCCCATCAGTTGTACCCCCATATTAAGCACAACTAGCAAATATAAACAACATGCTCATTGAGCCTTTACCAGCCATTTGCAATTTTCAGTAACTTCAGACATACTGGCTGACAAACAAACAAAGACACATCTGTACCATTCGCGCGGGCAGGCGGGCGCAAACACACACAGATTCTGTCTCTACCCCATGCTGGACGAGCCAATGATACCAAGATCAGCCTCAATGCAGCACTTGCCCTTCACAAGGTACCCACTGGACGAGTCCCTAAACCTCTCCAGCGAGATGAACTTGACCCACCCCCAGCCGTCGCCCTTCTCCTCGTCTGAAAACTGGCACCGGCCTGCGCGCAAGCGTTTCGCCGATTCAGACAACAATGTGTCCGATGCAAATGCAAAAAATCATCAGTGAGATACTGAAAATGATGATGTGATAACAATTAAGCTTCTGTATGTTCAGTGTGCTGAAAACTTCTACTAGAGGTGAACCTGTCAGTCTCCTGTTGTTGCCGGTCTCCTGGTCTTTGATGGTCAGGCTCAGCTCTACCAGTATTCCGGGTCTTTGATGGGTGGAGGTATCTGACTTGCCCATGTGTAGGTACAGGGAGAGAAATTTCCCGCTATTGTCGGAGCCAGATGGGTACATGCTAAGGTACCTGAAAATAGCACAGGATGACATGACATGCCTTAACTTATGAGCTCTTTCATGGTACACTAAATTCACTATGAACTATTTATTCTTTTTGATTCAATAGATCATATTAGCTAGAATTTATTTATACTTTCTATAGTAGTAGAGTAGTAGAAATATGCTTAACAAATCAACTAGATCTGATTTTTACTAACCACTGTACACTAACAGTATAATGCACCACAAAATTTCTCTAACTTATATACTTGCAGTTCATCATGGATCAAAGGGTTCAGATTCTCGTTTTCTAGCATCTTGATTCTTGATCCTTGAATTTTCAGGTTTCTAA